>CM035838.1:358506972-359801865 GCA_020510985.1 Pholidichthys leucotaenia | reverse complement strand
CCTCCAGTACCTGATGTTCCCCATGTGCAGCAACCCCCATATGGACATGTTCCAGTGAGAAACGATTCACCAGCTGTGCCTCCACAGCAGCCACCTGTTGTTGTTCAACCTCCCTCTCAAAGGAAGACCAAGTCAGGACGTTGTGTTCGACGGCCACAGCGTTACAGAACTGACACTTTCATTGTTTAGTGTTCACCATTGACCTCATATGCAAACATAAGCAGACTGGACTTAAAAAAAAAAAAAACTGTACACCCCAGTTCTTCTCTAACAGTTTGGAAGTTTTCCCTGACAGATGTGTAGTACTAGATTGTCTTTTTGCTGTTGCTATTGTTGTTGTGAAGTGAGGATGCTTCTTTTGTGAAGGGGGAAGTAATGCAAGAGGTAATTTTGGAAAAAGGCTTTTAATATGAAGGAGGAGTGACGGAAGTGAAGTGGGGGATGTTTTTGTAAATAGAACGTTGGGGGCAGCTATGGCTGGATATTAAAGTTATGGGAAGAGCTCAAATGGTCTCGTTCTTGTGGCAGAAGGACTAACCTTCAACTATCACCCACGCAAGCTTACACTAGTGCAAGGCATCTATGATACTGTAACATCGGGGCTTTTTCCCAGCATGCTTTGCCAGTAGAGACTTTATTTTCGTGTGGGTGTTTAATGTTATTACTGTGCTATTATACTGCTGTGCAGTGTTATAGGTAGAATTAGAGCAGGAGTGATTATGTGTTGTGTAACCCTGATATAAACGGAGGTCGGTGAGAATGACCTCCCCTCCTGTCTGTGATTGTGTCTTGTGTTTAATAAAGCCTGTTGTGTCGCAGCCATCTGCTCCCTTTCTTTGTGTGAACCTCGCATACGTCACACTGGTGTCAGAAGTGGGACGGGTCGTGGCGGTTCTGCGTGGATTACCGACACCTGAATGATGTCACCTGTAAGGACTCCTACCCCCTGCCTCACATCGATGACACACTGGATCACATCGCCAGCTCCAGCTGGTTCAACTCGCTGGATCTATGCAGCGGCTATTGGTAGGTAGAGCTGTCACCTGAGGCCCGCCAAAAAACAGCCTTCTCCTTTGGGCAGGGACTGTATCAGTTTAAAGTGATGCCGTTTGGACTTTGCAACGCCTCGGCCACCTTTGAGCGCTTGATGTTGCGAGTGCTGGCTCACGTGCCCCGGAGTCGCTGCATTGTTTACCTGGACAACCTACTGGTGCATGCAGCTGATTTTGACAGCGCCCTGTCCAATCTACGCTACGGGCTACGGTTACACCCGAGGAAATGCCGCCTATTCCGGTGGAAGACCACCTTCCTGGGCCACGTCATCAGCACAGCGGGAGTCACCACCGACCCAGAGAAAGTGGCGGCAGTGAGAGACTGGCCAGTGCCGCGGAATGTGAGAGAACTGAGGAGCTTTCTCGGACTGGCCTCCTATTATAGGAGGTTTGTGAAAGACTTCGCCACCATCGCCAGCCGGCTGCATCAGCTGACGCATAAAGGACACGCATTTCAGTGGCGTGAGAATTGTGCTGCTGCTTTTTCCCAACTTCGTACAGCGCTCATCAGAGCTCCCATCCTGCAGTATCCCGACCCGAACTGCCCTTTCATCGTGGACACGGACACCAGCAACCAGGGCATCGGGACGGTGCTATCCCAGCAGGGAGAACACGGAGAGCAGGCAGTCGCTTTCTTCAGCCGCACTCTCAGCAGAGCCGAGAGGAATTACTGTGTTACTCGCAGAGAGCTGTTGGCTGTCATCCAGGGGCTGCGTCATTTCCGCCCGTATGTGTACGGGGGGAAGTTCCAGCTCAGGACGGATCATGCTTCCCTGACCTGGTTATTGAACTTTAAGGAACCGGATGGACAGTTGGCGAGATGGCTGGAGGCACTGCAGGATTATGATTTTCAGATTGTGCATCGGGCAGGCCGCCTCCATGCCAACGCTGACACGCTGTCTCGGCGTCCCTGTGCGGCAGAAGAGTGTCGTCACTGCCAGCGGGCTGAGGATCGAGACCAAGCCATCCCACGGGCTGCTGCTCTCCGAACCACGGTGAGTAGGAACAACGCAGCGATGCACAGCTCCTCCTCGGATGATCAGGCAGCCTCCCCCAGTGATGACATCACAGAGGTCCTTGGCACGCAGCAGCTGCAGAGCGAGCAGGACAGGGACCCGGTCATTTCTCGGGTTCAGCAGTGGCTGGACACAGGACAGCGGCCTGCCTGGGAGGTTGTGTCAGCGCTGGACCCAGAGACGAAGGCCTTACACTCTCAGTGGGCCATCCTCCGCTGTCACGAGGGCGTGGTGTATCGGCAGTGGCAGACTCCAGCTGGGCAGCGGCACGTCTGGCAGTTACTGGTTCCTCGTCGACTCCGGCCCAACGTACTCCAGATGGTTCATGGGGCGGTGGGAGCGGGCCACTTTGGGGTGACAAAGACTTTGCAGCGTCTTCGAGCCCGGTTCTACTGGCCCGGATGTCATCAGGATGTGGAGCTCCATGTCCATCGCTGTGACACCTGCACAGCTCAGAAAGGGCAAACTGAGCGATCCCACGCTCCCCTGCAGCAGTACCGGGTGGGAGCACCGATGGAGCGAGTGGGAGTGGACATTCTGGGCCCTTTCCCGACCACGGACTGGGGGAACCTTTATGTGCTGGTCGCAATGGATTATTTCACTAAGTGGCCAGAGGCGTATGCGGTCCCGGACCAGAGCGCTGCTACGACGGCATCAAAGCTGGTGGACGAAATGTTCTGTTGGTTTGGCGCACCGGAGGAGCTGCACAGCGATCAGGGTCGGAACTTCAAAGCGGAGGTCTTTGGAGAGGTCTGCAAGCGGCTGGGCATCCGGAAGACCCGGACCACCCCGCTGCATCCACAGAGTGACGGCCTGGTCGAATGATTCAACCAGACCCTCACCACCCAGCTCGCTATCCTAGTGGACCAGCGGCAGCAAGACTGGGACCTGCATCTGCCTTTTGTTTTGTGGGCGTACCGGATGGCAGCTCAGGAATCCACCCGGTGCACCCCTGCAGCGCTCATGTTTGGACGTGATCTACCCACACCGGTGGATTTGGTATCCCCCCACCCCCACCCCGAGTCGGAGGTGGAGGGCAAACCCGGGTTGGATTACTTTTTTTGTTTGAAGGAACGTCTCCACATGGTGCACGAACTGGCTCAGGAGGTCCTGGCAGCGGCGGGGGGTCGGCAGAAGCGAGCGTATGACTCCCGCTGCCAGGGGAGGGACTTTGCACCCGGAGATCGAGTCTGGGTTTTCTGCCCTTAGAGGAAAAGAGGACGATCACCGAAGTTGGCGAGCCATTGGTCGGGACCGTGCGTGGTTCTGCAGAGACTGTCGGATGTGGTGTACAGGGTGAGGAAAAAAAAAGAAAAGGGACCGGGTCATGGTACTTCACTGTGACCGTCTCGCCCCGTACTAGCCATCCGCCCCGCTGGTTGTTGAACCAGATCCTTCATCCCGACCAGATACTCCGACCGAGTCACATGTACAGGCCCTGTACGTGCTGGTGGTCATCATCGTAGACCACCCTGACACCTGGATGGGTTCATGTTGGACTTTTGAGTTGGACTTTCATTTTCTGGGGACAGAAACCAGTCCGGGGGGTGGGGGTGGGCGCAGTGTAACATCGGGGCTTTTTCCCAGTATGCCTTGCCAGTAGAGACTTTATTTTCGTGTGTGTTTAATGTTATTACTGTGCTATTATACTGCTGTGTCATTATAACTGCGTTATAATAACCCAGCAGCGTTATAGGTAGAATTAAAGCAGGAGTGATTATGTGTTGTGTAACCCTGATATAAACGGAGGTCGGTGAGAATGGCCTCCCCTCCTGTCTGTGATTGTATGTTGTGTTTAATAAAGCCTGTTGTGTCGCAGCCATCTGCTCCCTTTGTTTGAACCTCGCATACGTCACAATACCATGGCAGCAGAGGCCGACAAAATACACCAGCATAAAGGAGAAACTTACTATTTCTCACCCAGGAAGAATGTTCAATATCAAGTGTACGTGTTCAGGAAAGCAGCACAGGAACCAGGAGAAAATCTGGACAGCTACTACACCAGGCTACGTATGCTGGCAAAGAACTGTGAGTTCACCGATATGGATTCTGAAATCAAAGCACAACTAATACAGAGCTGTGCATCATCCAGACTGCACAGAAAAGCACTGAGAGAGCCAGATATGACACGACGTGGACTCTGGGGTCCTGCCTCTTTGCTGTGGACTCTCATGCTATGCGGAGTGACTCCTGTGAGTTCCTATTTGCTACTAATAAAACTAGTAAACTGTCACCTTGACTCCTCATTTCCGGACGTAACACTCGCCACCAAGAACCTTGGATTACATTAGAATTGTGCAGTGTGCCTCCATAAAATACACACTCGGTCTGTGCCTGTGTTGCTATGGGGCTGTTATGCAGTTTTTTTCTCCTGTAATTTATTTGAGGAAATGCCAGCCAGTGCTCCTCCTCCTGTCTCCTTCTCTGAGTGCTGTGTGGGTGTGTGGTATTTCAGGGAAGAACACACAGCAGACATGCCGGTGTTATGCCGAGAATTGCTCGCTTACTGAGAATTGCATCCCATCCGCCAAAACTATAAAATGTAACACTACAAACTCAACAGCCAGGCTTGTAACCATTTGTGCATTTTTAGAAGTACCCATTATACATTTTTAGAAGAAGAAATTATTTTTACCTCTTGTAAACTATCTTTAAATTACATTTATTCACCAGACGTTTTAGTGTTTCAAAGAGGGTTTGAAATCATAGTGATCCAACTCCACGTTTTACGATATTCAGAGTCGAGATTTTGCATTTATCCATTGTCGGTAAAAAGGGTAATCACTTTGTCAAAGTATTTTCAAAGTATATAGTTGTATTGACTTAAACTAAACACCTGCTTGTAACGATGGGATGCAATTCTCGGCAGGGGAGCAATTCTCGGCATAACACCAGCGCAGGAGGAGGTGGTGATCACACTGCTACACCTCTCTGTATGGGAGAAACACCCTGACAGTCATTCTGAAAGCTGGTTGTGAACACACTGCAGTTCTGGTCAGCTGGAAGAGAGCGCACCATGTCCTTGATTTGGAGTTTTCCATGTCACTTATTTAATGAACTATTCATAATAACTTTGGGAGCAATAATAATGCGGTGGCGCAGTGGTTTAGCACTGTGGCAGCACAGTTTACCCTCGGCCGGGGGATCGCGGGGATCATGAGATCGTGGGTTCAATCCCAGCCCCCGACCAACAGTGAGCTGTGTGGAGTTTGCATGTTCTCCCCGTGTTGCGTGGATTTACTCCGGGATTTCTCCGGTTTCCTCCCGCATACCAAAAACATGTAGGTTTAGGGCGCTCGCGCATGCAGCGACCAGCAGCCGGTGGCTTGTCACCAGACTGCAAACCAAATCTACCTACGGGTACAAATAAGTAAAAAAAAAATCAAAAAAAAATCAACACCATAATTTTCAACACTTTATTTAGATTTATATCAGAATGCTCACCACCAGCAACCTTGGTTTACACCAGAATTGTGCAGTGTGGGTCCATAAAATACACATTGGGTGTGTGCGTGTGTTTCTGTGGGGCTGAGTTATGCTGGTGTTTCCTGTAAGGTGTTTCAGCAAATGTCAGCCAGCGCTCCTCCTCTTGAGTGCTGTGCAGGTGTGTCATATTTCATGGAGGGGCACAGGGCAGACGTCCCAGTGTGGGGGGAGGTGGTGAGCATAATGTGATCCCTCTCTGTATGGGAGAAACACCCTGACAGTCATTCTGAATGCCGTCCTGCTGTAGAGATTAGCCAGTGTCTCCACTGAAGTAAATGGCGAGGACAATAAAGATAATTTTAATTTTTACTTGTAAAAATGTACAACTTGTAACAAGCCCGGCTGTCGGGTTATATTTTAGAGTTGGCGGTATCACGGCGTCGCTTCCTCAGATGCGCGTTGTCGCACACAGTCCCGCGTGTCCGCTACGCTGGGACGCTCAGTGCGTGCGTGTGGTATTTCAGGGAAGAACGCACAGCGGACATGGCGGCGCAGGGAGGAGGCGGTGATCACACTGCTACGCTTCTCTGTCAGGGTGCTTCTCCGATACAATGAACGCTGCCCTGCAGTAGCGCTTCGCCAGCGTCTCTCCGCCGAAGTAAATGACGAGGACAATAAAGATAATTTTAATTTTTACTTGTAAAAATGTACAACTTGTAACAAGCCCGGCTGTCGGGTTATATTTTAGAGTTGGCGGTATCACGGCGTCGCGCCCTCAGATGCGCGTTGTCGCACATGTGCGCTATGCTGGACCGCTTGGCGCCTGCGTGCGGTATTTCAGGGAAGAACGCACAGCGGACATGGCGGCGCAGGGAGGAGGCGGTGATCACACTGATCACACTGCTACGCTTCTCTGTCAGGGTGCTTCTTTGATACAATCATCCTGAAAGCTGCCCTGCAGTAGTGCTTTGCCAGCGTCTCTCCGCCGAAGTAAATGACGAGGACAATAAAGGCAATTTTAAATTTTTACTTGTAAAAATGTACAACTTGTAACAAGCCCGGCTGTCGGGCTATATTTTAGAGTTGGCGGTATCACGGCCGCTTGTATCCGCGATCTCGTCGCTCCCTCAGATGCGCGTTGTCGCACATGTGCGCTATGCTGGACCGTTCGGTGTCTGCGTGCAGTATTTCAGGGAAGAAAGCACAGCGGACATGGCGGCGCAGGAACGAGGTGATGATCTCACTGCTACGCTTCTCTGTAGCGGAGAAGCTCCCTGACAGCCATCATGAAAGCTGGCCTGCAGTAGAGCTTCGCCAGCGTCTCTCCGCCGAAGTAAAAGACGAGGACAATAAAGATAAGTTAAAGACCATTTACAAGAGGGAATAATTTTTACTTGTAAAAATGCACAACTTGTAACAAGCCCGGCCCTCGGGCTATATTTCAAAGTTGGCATCCCGGCGTCGCTCCCTTAGATGCGCGTTGTCGCGCACAGTCCCGCGGGTCCGCTACGCTGGGACGCTCGGCGCGTGTGTGTGGTATTTCCGGGAAGAACACACAGCGGACATGGCGGCGCAGGGACAAGGTGATGATCTCACTGCTACGCTTCTCTGTATCGGCGAAGCGCCCTGAGAGCCAGCCTGAAAGCTGTACTGCAGTTGAGTGTCGCCAGCGTCCCTCCGTGGAAGTTAAAGACGAGGACAAGCCCGTGGGCGTCGTCGTCGTTGAGGCATAATTCAAACTCCCAGAAAACCACACTGAACAGTGTTTGCTGCTGTGCATCGGCGGCATTTCCTCTGTCAGTGTCCATTGAGTCGTTGTCTTGCTGTATCAACGACACGAGAGAGAAGCTTTTGAAAGTGTCTTTAACATCGCTGAAGCGCTGCCTTATAAAGATTTTCGGGCAGGTCGGTGGGAGGAGTTTTGGTAGGAACCACAGGGCGGGGCACAGGGCAACCACAGGGCGGTAATGCCCCGCCCTGTGGTTGCCCTATGCCCCGCCTGTCACGCCGCGCCGCTCATCAGCGGCGCCACCTGCTCGCACACCTGCTCGTCATCAGCGGCGGGGGATTTAAGCCGCCTCGCCCTGAGCTTCGGCCTGAAGCCGTCAGACTTCCCCATGCATCGCTGTGAGTTCCTTCATCCTCAGCGGATCTCTCTGGTAAGAAGACCTTACCTCCTTTCCTTCCAAATCTGCTCCCCTGTGCACAGGTGGATTTCCCGGCGGCGGACAACGCCTCTCCATCGCCTGTTCCTCGCTGCTGCACCGGGCTCTCCAGGTGGCTGTCTACCGGACCTCGTCCCTTGCTGTGCCAGTCATCTGTCCAATCCAAGTAAGCTCCTCTCTCGCTCATATATCTCCCGTGTTGGTGTGTGCCCGTCACCCTTCTCCTTGTGCTTTTCCCATAGGGTCGTCCGGCTGTACGGTCTCCTGCCTCTGTGCCCGAAGCAGACGCCGCCACCAATACATTTACATCCCGCAGACACACATTCATCCACTCCTGTTGTTAATAAACTATTTGAACTACTCTGAGCCTGTGTGTGTGCGTCTCCTGAGCCGTGCGTTATGTCAGTACGGCTTCAGCAGAGCGGCTCGGCAGACGGCGGGCTCGCACACCGGTTTTCCACTCTCGAGGCTCGAGTGGATCAGATAGCCTATCAGCAACAGGTGATTTTTAATCAGTTGTTAAATATAACTAACCGGTTGGGCCGCTTGGACCCCCAACAGCCGTTCCCCCCGGCTCGTCAGGGTGGCGCGGCTCCTGCTGCTCCAGTGGCCGTCCAGCAGGGACGGGTGCACCGGTTCGGCTCACGCCCATTCCAACCCCCGCCCGCTTTAGCGGTAAGCTCGGCGGAGCGCGGGGGTTTATTATGCAGTGTGAGTCCGTTTTCCACTGTGTGCCCGGAGACTTTCCCTCAGGTCATAGCCGAATTGGTTATATCGGGAATCTCCTGGAGGGGCGAGCATTAACATGGACCTACGCTGTAATGGCGAGGCCCAGTTATGCCACCCTCACATATGACCAATTCGTGAGGCGCTTCCTGGAGGTCTTTGACCATTCTCTTACCGAGACGGTCCAGGTCGATCGGCTTCTCGCCCTCCAGCAGGGAAGCCGGTTGGCAGCGGACTACGCGGTCGACTTCCGGGTAGCGGCGGAGGAATTAGGCTGGGAGGAATGCTCCCTCTGCAGCCTTTTCCTCTGCAGTCTCAATGATGATCTGAGGGATGAACTGGCTGGGTGGGATATCCCTGAGACGCTAGCGGAGCTAACATCCCTAGCGATCAGTTTGGACAACAGGCTGCGCGAGCGCTCCTCGGGACGGAAGTCGTCTTCTTCTCGCCCTCGTGGAGTCTCGCCGCGCCTGTTCCAAGCTCGCCCCCTGGCGGCGCCGCCACCATCGTGCCCCGAGGAGTCGGAGCCGATGGTGACGGGCTGGACAAAGCTTTCCCCTGCGGAGAAACAACGCCGCCGTGAGTTGGATCTCTGCATGTATTGCGGAGATGACCAACACACGGTGAAGCTTTGCCCACGGAAAGCCAGTCGGCGGGGTCCGCGAGTCACTGTAGGGGGCCTCGCGGACGTCAATCGGTTAAGTTCTCTCACACAATTGAAGCTGCCCATCCGTTTCTGCCACAACCCCACTGGGCATCTCACCCACGCACTGGTGGATTTGGGTGCGGAAGGCAGCTTTATTTCACAAAGCCTGGCAACCCGATTGGGCATCCGCTGTCAGGCACTCAGGAATCCTATCTCCCTGGTCAACCTCTCTCGTGCCTCCCTTGGGAGAGTTACGCACCAGACCACCCCCGTTCCGGTTATTATCTCTGGTAACCACCGGGAGGAGATAATCTTTTACGTCCTGCCCAACTCTGTGTCGCCCGTCATCCTGGGGTATCCCTGGCTACGCCTCCACAACCCCGTTCTGGATTGGAAGTCCGCCGGGGTGTCGGCATGGAGCACGTTCTGCATGGGCACCTGTCTTCAGTCCGCTGCCTGCTCTCCGTCCGCTTCTCCCCCTCCTACGGACGCTGCGCCCCCGGACCTGTCCCTGGTGCCACTGGAATTTCACGACCTGGTTATGGTATTCAGCAAATCTAAGGCGATATCTCTCCCTCCTCATCGGCCCTATGACTGCGCAATCAATCTCCGCCAGGGGGCACCCTTACCTTCTGGACGACTCTACAGTCTATCGGCGCTGGAGAAGGAGACAATGAACTCATACCTTAAGGAGTCGCTGAGTGCTGGGATAATCCGCCCATCGTCATCACCTGTGGGGGCAGGATTCTTCTTCGTTGGTAAGAAGGACGGATCCCTCCGTCCTTGCATTGACTATCGTGCCCTTAATGACATAACGGAGAAGGATCGTTACACCCTGCCCCTCATGGACACCGCTTTCCACTCCCTCCAGGGGGCGACTTGGTTCACCAAGCTGGATCTACGCAGCGCATACCACCTTGTCCAGATCCGGGAGGGAGATGAGTGGAAAACAGCCTTCCGTACCCCGAACGGCCACTTCGAATACCTGGTGATGCCGTTCGGGTTGACCAACGCTCCAGCCGTCTTTCAGCGCCTCATCAACGACGTCCTCCGGGATTTCATTGGCCTTTTTGTGTTCGTCTACCTGGATGACATACTCATCTTCTCCAAGTCCAGGGACGAGCACCAGGTCCACGTGAGGCGGGTCCTCCAAAGACTGCTGGAGAACCGGTTATATGTGAAGGCTGAGAAGTGTGAATTTTACGCAAAGACAACATCCTTCCTTGGGTTCATCATCTCACACGACCAGGTGCTTCCGGACCCAGAGAAGGTGAAGGCGGTGGTGGAATGGCCTACACCTGCATCGAGGAAGCAGGTGCAACAGTTCGTTGGGTTCGCGAACTTCTACCGCCGCTTCGTCCCAAATTTTGGCACCATCGTCGGCCCACTGACCCGCCTCACGTCCCCTAAGGTCCCGCTCCGGTGGACCGAAGAGGCCGCAGCTGCTTTTCAGGCGCTGAAGGCGGAGTTCTCCTCCTCCCGGGTCCTTAGCCAAGTCAACCCCGCGCTGCAGTGCATCGTGGAAGTGGACGCTTCGGACACAGGAGTGGGGGCGGTGCTATCCCAGCGGTCGCCAGATGATGGTATCAAACGGCCCTGCGCCTTCTTCTCCCGGCGCTTGTCCCCGGCGGAGAGGAATTACGACGTGGGTGACAGAGAGCTCCTCGCCATCAAGCTCGCGCTACAGGAGTGGCGTCACTGGCTAGAGGGGGCGGACCTGCCGTTCGTGGTCCTGACGGACCATAAGAACTTGGAATATCTTAGATCTGCCAGGCACCTGAACGCCCGCCAGGCGCGCTGGTCCTTGTTCTTCGCCAGGTTCCAATTTACCATCACCTTCAGGCCTGGCTCCAAGAACGGCCTGCCCGACGCCCTCTCTAGGCAATTCGCCCCTGAGGAGTCGGAGGACACGGTTCACACCATCCTACCCAGGTCGTGCGTCGTGGGAGCCATCACCTGGGACATCGAGAGCAAGATCCGGAAGGTGCAGGAAGTGGAACCTGATCCTGGCGGCGGACCGGAGGGGAGGCTGTTCGTGCCATCCACGGTTCGAGGGGAGGTAATCCACTGGTTGCACACCTTCAAGCTCACCTGTCACCCTGGCTCCTCCCGGATGATTGACCTCCTCCAGCGGTCCTTCTGGTGGCCGGGCCTGCGGAGGGACGCTGCCCGCTACGCCCGGGCCTGTCCAGTTTGTGCCACCAATAAATCGGGTAATGCCCCTCCAGCGGGTCTGCTCCAGCCTCTGCCTGTCCCTGGCAGGCCCTGGTCGCATATCGCCCTGGATTTCGTCACCGGACTCCCAGTCTCGAACACCTACGACACCATCCTGACCATCGTGGACCGCTTCTCCAAGGCGGTACACTTCGTTCCTCTACGAGGTCTCCCAACTGCCCTGGAGACGGCGGACCTCCTCATCCAACACGTGGTCAGGCTGCATGGGATTCCGGTGGACGTGGTCTCGGACCGAGGACCCCAATTTTCATCAGAGGTTTGGAGGTCGTTCTGCAACGCCTTAGGAGCCAAGGTGAGCCTCTCCTACGGCCATCACCCCCAATCCAACGGGCAGTGTGAACGGACCAACCAGGAGCTGGAGGCTGCGCTCCGCTGTGTAACGGCGTCCAAACCTACGTCCTGGAGTTCCCACCTCTCCTGGGTTGAATACGCCCATAACACCGCTCGCTCTTCTGCTACAGGGATGTCTCCCTTTAAGGCGTCCCTGGGTTACGATCCCCCGCTGTTCCCGGCGCAGGAGAGTGAGGTAACTGTCCCTTCAGTACGGGCGCATCTCAGGCAGTTCCGCTCCATCTGGGCGTCTGCACGCAATGCGCTTTTACACACGGCGGAGCGCAACAGAGCTGTGGCGGACTGGCACAGAAGACCTGCCCCGGCATACAGAGTTGGCCAGCAAGTCTACGTGTCGACCCAGGACGTGATCTTAAAGGGCGAGAGGAGGAAGCTGGCACAGCGCTTCATGGGTCCATACCCCATCACCAGGATCGTCAACCCGGTGGCTGTGCGTGTAGCTATTCCCCCCTCCCTCCGCATCCATCCCACCTTCCACGTGTCCAAGGTGAAGCTGGCAGTCTCCGATCCCCTTTGCCCTCCTCCTGCTGCGCAACCCGCGCCCCGGATGATTGATGGCCATCTGGCCTGGCCCGTCTCCTCCATCCTGGACTCCCGGCGCCGGGGTCGTGGGTTGCAGTACTTGGTGGACTGGGAGGGCTATGGGCCTGAACATCGACAGTGGGTACCCTCGTCGTTTGTGTTGGACCCATCGCTCATCGCTGATTTCCACCGAGCGCACCCAGAGAAGCCATCGCCAGGAGGCGCTGCTAGAGGGGGGAGTACTGTCACGCCGCGCCGCTCATCAGCGGCGCCACCTGCTCACACACCTGCTCGTCATCAGCGGCGGGGGATTTAAGCCGCCTTGCCCTGAGCTTCGGCCTGAAGCCGTCAGACTTCCCCATGCATCGCTGTGAGTTCCTTCACCCTCAGCGGATCTCTCTGGTAAGAAGACCTTACCTCCTTTCCTTCCAAATCTGCTCCCCTGTGCACAGGTGGATTTCCCGGCGGCGGACAATGCCTCTCCATCGCCTGTTCCTCACTGCTGCACCGGGCTCTCCAGGTGGCTGTCTACCGGACCTCGTCCCTTGCTGTGCCAGTCATCTGTCCAATCCAAGTGAGCTCCTCTCTCGCTCATATATCTCCCGTGTTGGTGTGTGCCCGTCACCCTTCTCCTTGTGCTTTTCCCATAGGGTTGTCCGGCTGTACGGTCTCCTGCCTCTGTGCCCGAAGCAGACGCCGCCACCAATACATTTACATCCCGCAGACACACATTCATCCACTCCTGTTGTTAATAAACTATTTGAACTACTCTGAGCCTGTGTGTGTGCGTCTCCTGAGCCGTGCGTTATGTCACCGCCCTGTGGTTGCCAAACCGCCAATTAAATGTAAAAGAAGAAGGAAGTTGCTGCATGAAGACTCGCCTCGCTCTCCATCGTTTCCAGACATAACAGGCTGTTTCATGGAGCAGGCTAACAGACCTCACAACTGTGGATCAGCGAAACAAAATCACTGTTGAAATCTGTGATCACGGTCCGCTTCTTCTGTTCAGCAGCCATGACGATCTGCGCTTTCACGGCATCCACATGCGCCTGCACATGATCTGTGAACACAGACCAGCTCTGCCACAAACCTGCTGAGCACACAGGAGCGGAGGATGCTTCACCCTCTCTAGTTGTGAACACACTGCAGTTCTGATCAGCTGGAAGAGAGCGCACCTTGTCCCTGATTTAGAGTTTTCCATGTCACTTATTTAATGAACTATTCATAACAACTTTGGGAGGAAAAATCAACTCCATAATTTTCAGCACTTTATTTAGATTTATATCAGAATGCTCACCACCAACAACCTTGGTTTACACCAGAATTGTGCAGCATGGGTCCATAAAATACACATTGGGTGTGCGCGTGTGTTTCTGTGGGGCTGAGTTATGCTGGTGTTTCCTGTAAGGTGTTTCAGCAAATGTCAGCCAGCGCTCCTCCTCTTGAGTGCTGTGCAGGTGTGTGATATTTCATGGAGGGGCACAGGGCAGACGTCCCAGTGTGGGGGGAGGTGGTGATCGTAATGTGATCGCTCTCTGTATGGGAAAAACACCCTGACAGTCATTCTGAATGCCGTCCTGCTGTAGAGATTAGCCAGTGTCTCCACTGAAGTAAATGGCGAGGACAAACAAGGGTGTGGGAGTCGTCGTAGTTGAGGTGTAACTGAACCAGCCTCAAAGCCATACAGTCGTGCTGACTGCTGTGCAATGGTGGCATTTCCTCTGTCTCTGTCCACTGTGTGGGGGTAATGTGGTTTTACCAACAGCTTAGTGACGTTTTCAACAGTAACTTTACCATCTCTGAACAACTGCATTGTGAGGTTAGAATTTTCACTTGTGCACTGAGTGAAGTTTTGGAAGAGTCTTCCAGTGTGTGTCCAGTTAGCTGGACTTCTGGCAGAAGACATGTGAAGACCTGTCGGCATGGCTTGGGTATAGTGTCCCACCCTCATCCACACTTTGCATATTAGGTGATTTAAGTGAAATAAATATAGATGCAAGGATGTCACACATGGTTCTCACTGCCTTATGCATCACAAAGAAAGCTATCCTCATGAACTGGAAAACAAGAAATAACTTATGCATGACTTACTATAATAACTTTCTACTGGATTATATCAACCTGGAAAGAATGTCAGCCTCCTCAAATAATCAATTGGCGGAATTCAATTCTCTCTGGACCCGCTTATTAATTCTATAATCTGAGGGGTGGCGGGCAGTGACTCACTCTCCTTGGCACCTCTGGTGGCTGGCTGCGCCCCAACCGCAGATGTCCGGGGGGCCTGTTCTGGGGTGGCCATCTGTCTGGCCCTGGGGTGGGGGGTTGGGGGGGGCGGCTGTGGGGTGGGCCGGGGGGGTTTGGCTGTGGCCCCTGGCCGGCTTGCCTCGCCTCTCGTGGAGGGTCTGGGTCTGGCCCTGGGCCCCTGGAGCTGGGGGGGGGGGGCGTCCCCTCGCCCCGGGCCGGGGTCGGGTGTGTGCCGGCGGTGGGGGTTGTCCCTGATGCATCCTTGCGTGGTGGGGTCGTGTGTTTCCTGGGGCCCTGGTGCCGCCAGGGGCTGGTGCCCGCATCCTGGGTTGCCCTCCCCGTTCAAGGGGGTCTGCGGGTGGGTGGGGGGGGGGGTGAGTGTAGGCTTGTGTATGAGCGGATGTGGAAGTGGGTGTGTGTTGAGTGGGCAGGTGGGGTTGTGTGTTTGTGTAGGTGGGTATGTGTGATGGTGGGTGGAGTTATGTGTGTGTATCGAAGCGGTTACTTGTGGGTAGATGTCTAGGGGGCGGAGGATGTGTGTATGGGTAGGAGAGCTTTGTTGGGTGGCAGGGGTTGGGCAGTCCATCCAGTGGCATGGGGGCTGGCGTTTCGGGGCTTGCTTGTCCCGGCCGCCCTGCTGTTGTGTTGGGGGGTGAGGCACTTTGCTACATCGCCCCTGGTGTCATTGGCAGCGGGTGTGCGTTGGTGCTTGGGGTGGCTGGGGGGGTCATTGGTGCGGGTTGTTGGCCGTGTTTCCATTGGGTTGTTCTGGGGTGGTTGCGGTTGCAGGGCGGCCTGCAGCTGTCGGTGTGTGTCTGGAGTGGGTGGTCGTGGGCCTGCGTGGGCGCTCGGGTGTGTCGCCTGGCGTGTTGGGCGCTGTGTGGGTCCGGCCCATTGTTCACTATTGTGACTGTTGTTGTCCATGTTCGTGTGTGTAAGATGAGTGGAAGTATGTTTGGCTGCACCGTCATGTTAGTGGTGCTGGAGCGCCAGGGCGTGATGCTGGTGGGTCCTGGGCTGTTTCCACTGGCGGCCCTCGCCCTGGGTTGGGATTTGGGGGCAGTGGGTGGCTTCATAAACCAGTCTGCAAGCTGGCTTCTGGGGGGGGGGGGGGGCGGCCTTGTGTTTAGACCGCCTACCTCCCAGTCTTATTTCCGCCCTCCTCCTCCCCCTGATCTTTTTTGTTACATTTAGGGCTTTGGGGTGGGGGTGTGCCGCACTGTGTCGGTGAAGGGGAAACACCCTGTGCGTATGTTTCTGTGGGGCTGAGTTATGCTGGTGTTTCCTGTAAGGTGTTTCAGCAAATGTCAGCCAGCGCTCCTCCTCTCGAGTGCTGTGCAGGTGTGTGATATTTCATGGAGGGGCACAGGGCAGACGTCCCAGTGTGGGGGGAGGTGGTGATCGTAATGTGATCCCTCTCTGTATGGGAAAAACACCCTGACAGTCATTCTGAATGCCGTCCTGCTGTAGAGATTAGCCAGTGTCTCCACTGAAGTAAATGGTGAGGACAAACAAGGGTGTAGGAGTCGTCGTAGTTGAGGTGTAACTGAACCAGCCTCAAAGCCATACAGTCGTGTTGACTGCTGTGCAATGGTGGCATTTCCTCTGTCTCCGTCCACTGTGTGGGGGTAATGTGGTTTTAACAACAGCTTAGTGACATTTTTAACAGTAACTTTACCATCTCTGAACAACTGCATTATGAGGTTAGAATTTTCACTTGTGCAGTGAGTGAAGTTTTGGGAAGAGTCTTCCAGTGTGTGTCCAGTTAGCTGCTTCATGGAGCAGGCTCACAGACACTGTAGATCAACACAAAACCACTGTTGAACTCCACGATCACTGTCTGCTCTTTCTGGTCGGTGGTATCCATGACTGTCTGCTTCTTTGTTATCACAGTAGACTATTAACTGAGTGTGATCATGTCATCCTCATGTACCTGCAGCTGTGAAGACTTGAAAAGTGACTCATCTCAGAACAACCGGTTTGTCAGGTAAAAATTTTTCATTGTGCTTTGGATGGAATTTGTTTAGGGAGTTTTTCAGTGTTTGTCAGAAGAGCTGCTTTCACGCAACCTGTGTTCAGATGATGTGCAGGCTATGACTTCACTCTGTTAATACTGAAGTAGCGAAGAAGCGACTGTCAATGCCGTTATTTAAACAGAATAACCGATCTGTGATCTGAGAGTTCATGAGCAATTTTTACACTAACCCACAGGTGTGTAGTTAGTTGGTTAGCCTGCTCCATGAAGCAGCTACCTGGACACATTGGCAGACTCCTCCAAAAACTAATTCCTTTTTTAATGGCAGAATAGCAGGTCAGCCCGAGTCCTACCGGTTCTACCATCAATGCACTGGCAGACTGCTGCCAAAATAAAATCCTCGCAAAACACAACCGAACTTTTATGATAAGGCAGTTGTTCAGAGATGGTAAAAGTTCACTTTAAAAACTTCACCAAGCGGTTGGTAACACCACATTAAAACAACACTATGGACAGAGACGGAGGAAATGTCACCGTTGCACATCAGGTGTCACTGCTCTGTGTGGCTTTGAGATTGGTTCAACTACACCTCAGCTGTGACGACACCTGTTATGCTGAGTTCTACTCGCTTACCGAGAATTGCATCCATCGTAGCGGACATGCAGAAATGCACAAGATTGTGTTCTAGATTTTATTCTGTTATGTAGACTTGGATCACTGTGATTTCTAACCCCCTTTAAAACACTATAATGTCTGGCGAATAAAGATAATTTAAAGCCCATTTACAAGAGCTAATAATTTTTACTTGTAAAAATGTACAACTTGTAACAAGCCCGGCCCTCGGGCTATATTTTAGAGATGGCGGTATCACGGCGTCGCTCCCTCAGATGCGCGTTGTCGCACACAGTCCCGCAGTTCTGCTACGCTGGGACGCTTAGCACGTGCTTGTAATATTTCAGGGAAGAACACACAGCGGACATGGCGGCGCAGGGACGAGGTGGTGATCACACTGCTACGCTTCTCTGTAGCGGAGAAGCTCCCTGACAGCCATCCTGAAAGCTGTCCTGCAGTAGAGAGTCGCCAGCGTCGCTTCGCTGTCGTATATGACGAGGACAAGCCCGTGGGAGTCGTCGTAGTTGAGGCGTAATTCAAACCGCCACAAAGGCACACAGAGCAGTGTTGGCTGCTGTGCATCGGCGGCATTTCCTCTGTCAGCGTCCATTGAGTCGTGGTCCTGCGGTATTAATGACACGAGAGAGAAGCTTTTGAAAGTGTCTTTAACATCGCTGAAGCACCGCCTTATAAAGATTTTCGGGCAGGTAATGCCCCGCCCTGTGGTTGCCAAACCGCCAATTAAATGTAAAAGAAGAAGGAAGTTGCTGCATGAAGACTCGCCTCGCTCTCCGTCGTTTCCAGACATAACAGGCTGTTTCATGGAGCAGGTTAACAGACCTCACAACTGTGGATCAGCGAAACAAAATCACTGTTGAAATCTGTGATCACGGTCCGCTTCTTCTGTTCAGCAGCCATGACGATCTGCGCTTTCATGGCATCCACATACGCCTGCACATGATCTTTTTTTTTGTAGTCTTTTTTTTTTTTTCAAAACTTTATTAAGAACAAGGTGAAAGTACAGAGTTTTGACGTAGATGGTGATAAACATGGCAATTAACAATTTTTTATCTAAATTGTGTAGTTCAGTCAACAGTCTCACAAGAGGTAAGAAGGATAAAATAAAGTAGTAAGAATAGTAAATAATAATAAGATAAAGTAACTAAAAGCATAATAAAAGTAGACAAAAAGAGAAACGGGGGGTTCTTTTCAGTCCAGAGTGTCCAGAGTTCTAGGGGTTTTCCATGAGTTTCCGATCATCGACCAAACAGTGGAGTTTCCCAGCATTCCGCTTCTTCATGTGTTTCAGTGATGAGAAAAAAAGGCAGAGTTCTTTATGAAATACATTAAAATCTGGCTTGCATTTTAAAAATCTATTTTTGTGTACATAAAATTTTCCCAAGATTACGAGGGTGTTAATAGACATATCATGCAATGAGTTCTTAATAATAAAGCCATACAAAATATTCTGACAGTTAAAAACAGGGGTTGGTACATGTTTAGATAACCAGTGATGAAAATCATCCCAAAACGCAATGGTGTACATACAGTCAAAGAAAATGTGATCTGTACTTTCTATATGTTCATTACAAAAGGAACAGTTATTGTTCTCAAAGCCAAAGCGTTTACTTAGAAACTCAGCAGAAGGATAAATTCCATTTAAAACTTTATAGTGGATCTCTTTTGCTTTTGGTGAAATAGGAAATTTAAAGAATTTAGATCTTAGAATTTGAGCTTCTTTTTTGGAGAAAAAATTAAGAATAACAGCTCTAGAAACTGTTGCTGGGAAGATTTCTTTATTAAATATTTTCCTAATCGTTAAATTGTTTAATTTTGAGTCATCTAGGCGGAAACCATTCACCAAAAGCAAAGGGAGGTTTGGGCAAGAGCCAAATCTATTTAAAGTTGAGGCCATTAGTATAACTGTCTGAGGTATTGCCTCCATTACTTGGTTATATTCTCGTTTATCATTTATGTTATATTTAGCACAGAAATTCTCAAAAGTTAAAATGCTCCCTGTGCTGTCTAATAAGTGTAGTACAGACCAAATGCCCTTATTTTGCCAGTTTTGTAGGAATATTGATTTGTGTTTATATAGTACATATCTACAATTCCACAGAGGGGTCATATGAGGGCTAAAATTATGTTTATAAATCAATCTCCAATATAGTAAGACCTGTTGATGAAATGAGGAGAGTTTATAGGGGAGCTTTTTTGGGTCATAGTCACATCTGAGCAGGAATTCAATGCCCCCAAATTTAGCAAAAATTTCATTGGGAATATGAAACCAGAAATGTTTGGGTTGTTTAATAAATTGTCTCAGCCAGTTAATTTGGATGGTGCCATTAATGCATTCAAAGTCTATAGCTTTAACACCACCTTCCTCATATTCTTGAATCATGGTACCTTTTTTAATATAATGTGTTTTCCCTTTCCAGATAATAATTGAAAATGGTTTGATTGATGGCTTTAACTGCATCTTTGGGCATTGGTAATGAATGGGCTGGATAAATAAATCGGGAGATGCATTCCATTTTTGTCAGAAATGTTCTTCCTATGATGGAAATATCTCTTTGAGACCAGGAGTTGAGATAAGTTTTTGATTTCTCCAAGCAATTCCATATATTGAGCTTGACTAATTGATCAGCATCTTTAGTGATATGCATGCCCAAATATTTCACTGTTTTTTGACGGGAATGGTATGAATGGCTGATAGACTGCAATCATGAATAGGTAATAATTCACATTTACCTAGATTCAGTTTAAGCCCAGAGGCTTTAGAGAAAACATCTATATAATTAAGAATTTTAGGGACTTGATCAGAGTTGTGCATGAATATGGCTGTGTCGTCAGCCAATTGGCTGATTGTTAGTTGTTTTCCAAATACTGTGCGCTATATAAGTGCAGGTTAGTTAGTTAGTTAGTTAATTTATCAAAGTCAGAGTTTTTTATAAAAATTGAGAGCATTTCAGCTGCTGCAATGAACAACAGAGGCGAAACCGGGCAGCCTTGTTTTATTCCTTTGCCTATTGAAAATCTAGGGGAGGTACCATGTGGTAATAGAACTGAGCTGTTGGTATCCATGTAAATTAGTTTTATAAAGTCTAAAAAGTGCTCCCCAAAACCAAAAAGCTCTAAGGTCCTAAACATAAATTTGTGTTCAATCATATCAAAAGCTTTAAAAAAATCCAAAAATAAAATAAACCCCTCGTCAATTAGGCCCCTATAGTCAAGTAAGTCCAATACAAGGCGTATATTGTTGTGTATTGAGCGCCCTTTAATAAAACCTGATTGTGTCTCTGAGATAAGATCAGTGATGCCAGTTTTGAGTCTGTTGGCATAAATATGTGTTAAAATTTTGTAATCATTATTAAGTAAAGTAATTGGTCTGAGATTATCAATCAATTTTGGGTCCTTGCCAGGTTTGGGAATTAATGTGATGACTCCTTGTTTCATAGTATTTGGTAAAACTGATGTAGCACGGATTTCCTTTAACATATTAAAAAATAAGTCTTTTAGGTTAATCCAGAAGTGCCTGTAAAAATTGGCTGTCAAACCGTCTGAGCCAGGTGATTTGTCTAGAGCTAAGGATTTTAAAGCTTTCTCAACTTCCTCCATTTGGATCTCTGCGTCACATGATTTTCTAAAATATTCATCAATTTTCAGTATCCGTCCTGAAATGGATTCAAAGAAACCCTCTGCATTAGTATGTGAGTAAGAGGAGGAGTATAATTCACTGTAAAATTTAAATATTTCTTTAGAGATCCTCACAGAATCAGTACATTCTTTACCATCAATTATAAGAGACTTAATGGCATTTCGTTCTTGTCTTCTTTTCTCAAGCCTACAGAAGTATGCTGAGCTTCTCTCTCCCTCCTCTATCCATTTCGCTCTTGACCTAATATATGCTCCTTTGGCTTTATTAATATAGATGTTATCTAGGGAAGAGTGCAATAAAATCAGTTTTTGTTTGTCCTCTTCACATAAGGAGTGTTTGTTGCATATTAAATGGATCTCTTTTACAATATCCATTTCTTTTTGTTTATTGGCTCGGCTTATGACTTTGCTGTATGAAATGGAAATCTGACGGATTTTAAATTTAAGAAATTCCCATTTCTCCCTGTAAGTTGACAATAATGTATCTTTAGTTATACTGTCAATTGTCCTTTTAACATCCTGACAGAAAGGGTCATGTTTTAGAAGATTTGAATTAAATTTCCAGTAGCCTTTATTTCTTCTGACTGCACTAGTGGGAGTTATGGTTAACTTGATCATACAATGATCTGTAAGCGGAGCTGCAGAAATTGAGGTACTTATGTCTATATTAGGTTGGAATTCAGAAATAAGCCAGTAGTCTAATCGCGATTTAATGGTGCCATCAGGTTTAAACCAAGTAAAGGTTTGAGTATCTGGATTTAACGCACGCCATATGTCACTAAGCTGAAACGTGTTACAGAAGTCTAGTAAAGTGGTATTATACTAATGATTAGGAAATCTTGAAGGTTGCCTATCAAGCCATTCATCCATAACCATATTGTAGTCACCACCCAACACAAAAACAGGATTGATATATATTTGGGATAATTCCTTCAATATGTTAGTCACGTCTGTAATTAATTGTTTGTTCTGACTGTGGTTAATAAATCCATAAATGTTAACAAGAATCAAGAATTGTTTGTGTATTTCAAAAACGCAAATAATCCAGTGTCCTGTGTTATCGCTTTTGGTTGCAACTACTTTCCCAGGAAAGTTATTTAGGAGTATGGCGACCCCTGCTGATCTATTTGTGCCATGACTATAGTATATTTTTTCTCCCCATTGATTTGTCCACATTTTTTCATCTGTATTGTTGCTGTGAGTCTCCTGAATAAGATAACAATGTGCTTTTTCATTTTTGAGGAATAGAAATGTAGCCTTTCTTTTTATAGAGTCTCGTAAACCCCTAGCATTAAGTGATGCAAAAGAAAAGGTTGTAATAAAAGACATAAAGGATGAAATAGAATAAGGAAAAAATTAAATTAATAATAAAATAAAAATAACAAGTAGATAAACGGTTTAGGTTGTTACTTTGGACCAAGTACACTTGAAGAAAGCCCCTGATTAAATTGCTAAATATATGTTTTAACTCATAACTTTTTTTTCCCTTTTTTTTCTTCCCTTTTTTCCTTTTTCTTCCTCTTTTTTCCTTCTCCTTCTTTTCCTTTTTTCCCTTTTCTTTCCCCTTTCCCTTCCCCCTTTCCCCCCAAGCTGCACGCTTGTTATGACAGAATCCAAAAACCTAATCTATAAAATTATCGAAAATATGTAATGCAAATTATCAAAATGGCATTGAAAAGGAGCTGCCTTATAAATCTACCCTTCAAAAAAATTGATTCAGGAACCTGAGTAAAAGTAGCATGTAAACATATCCAAATGACAGCTGCCAGGAACACAGCGTACTTCAAAAGGGGACTATGAAATGACTCCCTATAAACTAACCTGCACTTATATAGCGCTTTTCTAGTCGCAAAGACCACTCAAAGCGCTTTCATTAATACTAACCCTCTATTCTAAGGGCCTATAGGAAACAAATATCTAGGGACAATTTAGAACAGCCAATTAACCTAACATGCATGTTTTTGGCATGTGGGAGGAAACCGGAGAAATCCCGGAGTAAACCCACGCAACACGGGGAGAACATGCAAACTCCACACAGATCACTGTTGGTCGGGGGCTGGGATCGAACCCACGATCCCACAATCCCCACAATCCCCCGGCCAAGGGTAAACTGTGCTGCCGCAGTGCTAACCACTGCGCCACCGTGCAGCCCTAAAGTAAACATTGAAGTAGCTTAGCAACATGTACAGAACATAAAAGAGTCAAAGTGCTTGTTCAGCCATAGTTGTGAACCAGACCCTTAGATGCTGACTCTTCTACCGTCGATGTATCCCACATGGCCTTTATACCAGATGTTTTTCCCAGCTGCACGGGCTTGCTCCATCTGTGGCCATGCTGCTGCGCGGGCATCCCTGTCGGCTTTACAGAAATCTTGCTTGAATCGGATCCCGGCTATTCTGCAGAATTTGGAGTTTTTGGTCAGCCTCCAAATTTCTTCACAGTGGTATCTCATGACAAACTGAAGAATAACCTGGCGGTTTCTCCCATTTTCACGTTTTCCCAGGCGGTGGACATTATCAACAATAGTGCCCATGGTCGTTGCCCACTGCGGTGCAATTTCTGACAGAATGTGGATTACCTCGTCACGGATCATTTCGTTATCCTTTTCTTTGATCCTGTGTATTTTAAGGTTCCAGCGCCTCTTGTACCTCTCCAGCTCAGTAACCCTTTCCTTTAGCTCTTCGTTTTCTTGTATAAGCTTGGGGATGTCTCTCTCAAAGCTCTGTAGTTTGGTCTGGCAATTTTTGATGTCAGCAGTATTAATTTCAACAAGACGGGTGATGCTGGCTACCATTGTGGCGGTCTCCCTTAACTGCGCTCCAAAATCATCAACTTTGGTGGTTAGTTTTGTGATAGCATCTACCAAGTTGTTGTAAGATTGCTCTTGGGCGGTTTTCATCTTGGAAAGTGGCGGAGCAGAGGACTTAGTTGGAGTGACGGGAGAACTTTTTCTCTTACCAGGACCGCTACTAACAGAGGTTTCCATCGGGGTGTAGTCGTGGTCAGTAGTAGTTGTTGTTAGCTTAGCGTTCGTTTTCCCGCCGGACATATTAGTCGGATTTGATTAGTTTCCTGTGATAGAAACTTGCGTTCAAAATCACCAATTGAACTTACTTGCTTTGAAGCTGTCAGCTCTGAAAATGTTTTCAGTCTGAATATGAGTTATTGTCCAAGTTTCGGGGCTGGAGAATGCGGGTTTAGAAGAGTGAACTGGTCCGGATCGCCATCTTCCGGAAGTCCCACCCGTAGGTAGATTTGTTCTGCAGTCCGGTGACAAGCCACCAGCCGCTGCGTGCGCAAGCGCCCCTTAACTCCCTAACCTGCATGTTTTTGCATTAAAAACGAGAACATGCACCACCAGAACATGCAAACTCCACACAGATCACTGTTGGCCGGGGATCGAACCCGCGATCCCGCCGGCCGAGGGTAAACTGCTGCTGTGGTGCTAACCACTGCGCCACTGTGCATATAAGCACTTTCAGTGCTGTTTAGCTTCTCATGAAAGGACAGTGCTGGTTGCTCAAGCATGATTCTTGGCAAGAACTGTATGGATATAATTCCAGTGAAGAAGAACACACAAAAGTGTGTTTATTAAATGTAATAGATTTTGAGCAGAATTGCAGCAGATTTGTTCAGTTAAAAATGTGATAAGATTTATTTAATATGAAAGTTGATTTTTCTTAAATGTTGCATAACTTTTTCAAACATGGTTCAACATAGTTCATGAATTAAAAGGGTTTAGTTTTTTATGGTTAAAAGGGACTGGTGAAAACTGGACATTTTTTTATGAAATGTAGACGTGATCATCTGAACAATTGCTGAGATTAATAAAAATAAAGTGTTGAATATTGATCTTGTCTGTTACCCACTCTAAGTTATTGATAATTATTTATTTATGTGTGTATATATATATATATATATATATATATATATACACACACACACACACACACACACAATTTGTTATTTTAGAGGAGTGTGTCAAGCTGGTGCCCTTCACATGACTCGATACCCATGAAGTAGCTCTTGGTTTCAAAAAGGTTGGTGACCCCTGTTCTAGTGAGAAGAGGGAGAGAGGTGAGCTAAGATGCCCGAAGATAGAGATGATGAACAGGTGAGAGCAGGAGTTAGCATCACGGCTAGCACGCCCAGTGCCACGTTTAGCATTCAGCCACCGGAGCCCTTTGATTTCTCCAAGCCACATGAATGGACCAAGTGGATTCGGCGCTTCGAAAGATTTCGCCAGGCAAGCAATATGTCTTCAAGTTCAAATGAAAATCAAGTCAACACATTAATATACTGCATGGGAGATGAAGCAGATGATGTCCTGAGAGGCTTAAAGTTAACCGAAGCAGAGCAGCTCGAATATAGCAAAGTGAGAGACGGCTTCCACAGCTTTTTCATTGTAAAGAAAAATGTTGTTTATGAACGTGCACGTTTCAATATGCGCAAACAAGAGCCAAATGAAACCGTAGACGCATTTGTAACGGCCCTGCATGCATTAGCGGAGCACTGCAACTACGGTCAGCTTCACGATGAGCTCATAAGAGACAAAATAGTAGTGGGCTTGGCCGACACAAGACTGTCAGAGCGCATGCAAATGGAAAAAGACTTGGAGTTGGAGAAAGCCGTAAATATGGCAAGGCAATCAGAAGAGATCAAAAAGCAACAAACAACTTTGAGGAATGAAGGAAACGTGATGCAGATGAATGCGAACTCTGTGGATAGAGTTACTAAAGCCAAATACGACAAGACAAAGTTTAAGTTCAAAAGCGAAACAGTGAACGCACACCAGCTGTCTAAAAGTAAAAGCAAAAGTACACCAAACGCATGGTGCTATAAATGTGGTGGCTCTCCTCACCCTAAATACGAGTGCCCTGCAAATGATGCCAAATGTCATGCATGTGGAAAGAAAGGCCACTACCAACGGGTCTGCAGGCAAAGTAAGAATGTCCAAAGTATTGAGGAGGAAGAGGAGTGAAGTTTTTTCCTCAGCTCAGTCACAACAGGCCACCAGGTATGGACAGCTGATATTCTGGTGAGGGACACTAAAATGTCTTTCAAACTCGACACTGGAGCCGATGTCACTGCAATAGCGGAGTCAGACTTGGAACAAATATTTCCAAGAGTAAAAATGCCTGTTCTCCAGCAGCCGGAGAAACCATTGATGGGTCCTGGAAGGAAACCACTGGAGGTCGCAGGTTTCACAAAGCTTCAGCTCAACTACGGGACAAAACAGACAACAGAAAAGGTCTACATTGTCAAAAATCTCAGCACGCCACTGTTAGGCCTTCCTGCCATCATAGCTCTAGGCCTTCTTGTGCGAGTTGATGTTATTTCAATGGACACTCTGAAAACATCCTACCCCAAACTGTGCAGCGGTCTGGGTGAAGTGCAGCAGCCCTACCACATAAAACTCAAATCAAACGCTGTGCCATACTCATTGAAAACCCCAAGGAGGATTCCAATACCTCTAATGGGTAAAGTCAAGGAGGAACTCCAAAGGATGGAACAGCTTGGAGTCATCACCCGAGTGGAGGAACCTACAGACTGGTGCACCGGCATGGTCGTTGTTCCGAAGAAAAACAGTCCAAGGCTGAGACTGTGCGTGGATTTTACCGGACTAAATGAGTATGTGTGCAGAGAAAAGTTTGTGCTGTCTTCTGTCGAACAAAGTCTTGGGATGCTAGCAGGAGCCAAAGTGTTCAGCAAACTGGACGCCAACATGGGCTTCTGGCAAATTCCCTTGTCGGAGGAATCTGCCAAACTGACCACATTCATAACACCCTTCGGGCGGTTCCACTTTAACCGCCTCCCCTTTGGCATCAGCTCTGCGCCCGAGCACTTTCAGCGCAAAATGTCGGAGGTTATCGAAGGAGTTGAAGGAGTGGTCTGTCACGTTGATGATGTGCTGGTATGGGGACATGACCAAGAGGAGCACGACGCCCGACTCCATACCACCCTGCAAAGATTGGAAAAAGCAGGTATAACTCTGAATGTGGAAAAATGTGATCTGTCACAGACCAAAGTGACTTTCCTTGGCCACATCATTACGGACACTGGCATAAGTCCTGACCCAAAGAAAACAGAGTCCATCACAGAGATGAATGAGCCATCAAACGTGACAGAGCTAAGAAGTTTTCTGGGCATGGTCAATCAGGTGGGAAAGTTTATCCCCCATTTAGCAGAGAAAGACAAAGCTCTGAGAGATCTTTTGTCCAAGAAGAACAGCTGGTATTGGGGTGTAGACCAAGCTAAATAGTAGTAGTAGTAGATTAGTTTATTTGACAGGGACAGTGCAATAAACATAGACAATTAATCAAAGACAATTTTAGCTAATTTGCAACTCTTGTCCCTGGATGGGCTTTAGAAAAAAGAATCAAGATAAAAAATATACACAATAATCACATACATCAATGCAGAAAAATTATAAATACACAATTATAAATATTATATTATAAATACACAAATATAACAGCCTGACTCACATTTAACATAAATATTATAAATATTATAAATACACAAATATAACAGCCTGACTCACATTTAACACATATAACATAACTCACATTTGCCTATTTCAGGCCTTCCTCCCTCCGTCACTCACTATAAACAAACACATTTATTCCTTCCCTTCATTCACTCTCACTTTGCAGACAGTTAATTCATACATGAGTACATTCTTGTTTATTTTTCAGCCAGTTTTTAACATTTTTAGTGAATGTTTTAAAGTCCGTTATTATTTTAATTTCATTTGGCATTGTGTTCCAGATGTGACTGCCCTTTATAGAGAAAGCTGTTTGTCCAAATGTGGTTCTGCGGTGGAATATTTTACAGTTATTGTTAACAGAACTCCTGGTGGCTCTGCTGCTGTCCTGTCTTTGGACGAAACCAGCAAGTGGCTCGGGTGCTGATTTATGGAAACATTTGAACGTTAATTTCAGAAGACAGAGGTCAATGAAGCTCTCAAAACTCAATAGGTTGTATTTTTTTAAAACATTACAGTGATGCCACCTAATGGGCTTTTTGTCCAAGATTTTTAGGGTTTGATTATATAATGAACCTATATGTCTTATTGTGGAAGGGGCTGCTTGAGCCCAGACTGTCAAACAGTATGATATATGAGAAAAAACCATAGAATGCATATACAGTGCAGCTGCTTCGTAAGGTATGTAATATCTAATTAATTTAAAGCAGTTCAGATTTTTTTTTACTGTTTTTGAAATTTTCTTTATATGAAGATTAAATTTGAGTTGAGGATCTAGTACAATGCCAAGGTATTTGAATTCTGTAGCTAAACTGATGTCATGATCATGTATATTAACTTTAAAATGTTGCAGGTTACATTTTTTGATTGAAAAGCACATTGAGACTGTTTTCTGAAGGTTCAGCAATAGATGGTTCTTGAGGAGCCACTCTTGGACATCAACCATACTTGTAGACAGTACATCTGCAGCCTGTGCTGGAGTCTTGGCAGCTGTGTAAATAACTGCATCATCTGCATAAAGTTGGCATGTTGCAGCTGAGCAGTGTAACGGCAAGTCATTAATAAAAATGCTGAAAAGTAAAGGACCAAGAATGGACCCTTGTGGGATACCCATGCGGTTGTTTAAAAATGAGGATTTATCCTGGTGAACTTTTACACACTGTTCTCTATTCTGGAGATAAGATGCAAACCATTCTAATGTATTTGGGGAGAAGTTAAAAGATACCATTTTGGATAAAAGCAAACTGTGGTTTACAGTATCGAAAGCCTTTTTGAGATCTAGAAAAACAGCTCCTACCACATTACCCCTGTCCAAGGACTGTTTGACGTTTTCAATAAGGCAACAATTTGCTGTTTCTGTTGAGTATCCTGGTCTAAAACCAAATTGATGTGGATGAAGAAGTTGACTGTCTTGTAAGTAGTCTATCAGCTGTGTAGCTACAACTTTTTCAAGAACCTTAGATAGGACTGGTAAGATAGAGATTGGGCGGTAATTGCATATATCGTCTTTACTGCCTGATTTATGAACTGGTATGACGACAGCTTTTTTCCAGCCAGATGGAAATGTACTAGACCTAATGGAGAGATTAATGAGATGAGTCAGTGGTTTGATTAATATTTTGCTGTGCATTTTGAGAAAGGAGGTGCTCATATTGTAGATATCATTAGTTTTTGAGTTTGACAGTGTTTTAACAACGCCAGCAATTAACTTCTCATTTACCTCATCGATGTGAAAAGTATCTGTTGGAAGTATGGAATTTGTGTTGTTGAGCACATTTGGCAGCACAAAAATTTTTGTTAAGTCTTCCACAGAGCCCACAAAGTGTGAATTAAATTTATTTGCCAAAGTAGCCTTGTCACTGACGGTCTTGCCATTGATTCTAAGTTCCTTTACCCCCTTCTGATCGTTTTTTTTATTAGTTAAGTTATTTAAATGCCTCCATAGGGAACTGTTGTTACCCTTTGCATGATCTATCAGTTTATTGTAATAAGATATTTTTGATTTTCGCAGCTCATGTACCACTTTATTTCTTAAACTTTTGTACACAAGGTGATCATTTTGTAGTTTGGAGGTTAGTGATGTTTTCAGTGCATAGTCTCGCCTCTTCATAAGTTTTCTTATTTCATTATTTAACCATGGTAGGCTAATCTTCTGTTGTCTACTTTTAATTTGCTTTGAAAATTTTTCTATAGACTTTGTGATTGTTGCAGTTATAAAATTACAACAATCATCTACTTCACATGTTGCCATGAGCTGCTCCCAATTTTGATTCTCTAAGTAATGTTCAAACTCCTCATTTTTTGATTTGGGGATAATAAAATTTGATTTGTCAATATCGACTCCCCCAAAATACTGTAGTCGCTTTTTAGTAAGTTTCCTGACAGCAAGAACCATGTTATGATCTGAGAGACCAGTTACAAGATTATAGGTTCTGGTTATTCGTTCTGGTTTATTAGTAAATACCATGTCAATAAGTGTTCTGGATTGTTTGGTTATCCTGGTGGGTCCTTTGATGATTTGCTGGTAATTAAATTTAGTCATGAGGCTTTTCAGTTTTTGTTTGTCTTTTTTATCAGACCAGTTGATATTAAAGTCACCATGAATTATTGTTTCTCTGTTCTTCTCAAGTTGTTTAACCAGATCACTTAATTCATTATAAAAGGAAGAGTTGTGTGACGGTGGGTTGTACACTACTGCAATGTTGAAATTCATTACCGGAGAGAGACATACATTAACAGCTAAACATTCAAGTGAAGTATTCAAATCAACCAGTTGACATTTATATTTCTCTTTGATGTAAATTAAAACACCTCCTCCCCTCCCTACCTGCCTGTCTTTTCTAAAACACTGGTAGCCCACAATATCGATCATATTAGTGTCTATGTTCCTGTGTAGCCAGCTTTCTGAGAGACAAAGGTAGTCCAGATTTGAGTCCAACAGCAACACCGAAATCTCATCTCTTTTGGGGATTATGCTCCGTATGTTTAAATGACCGCCGAGGATCCCCTTTGGTTTAGCCTTGGTGTCCCAAAGAACTCGTGCATGATTAACAGTTTGGAAAAATAAATGTTGTTTTTGCTTTTGTACAGCTCGGTTTTGTGCTAACCCAGTGGTCTGCTGTTTAATAGTGGCAGGTCCAGGGTTAAGGTGAATATCTCCTGCCAGAAGTAGCAGAACTAACAGAACTTTAATTGTATATCCTCTTCCATATTGTGATTTTTGCTTAACAGCCATGTTTGCCTTAATTTGGAAGTTTTTGCTCAGGCCTTTTAAAGACCACATAGAGTGTAGGGTGAGATGTCCAAGCCCAAATCCATACAGATAAAACTTTTTAACTTCACCTTTGGTTGAGTTTGTCGGAAAATCCTTCTTGTTGCAGGTCCAGACACACAAAGACAAAACGAAGAGGAAGTAGAGAAGTAGAGAAGGCTTATTAGTGGTGCCCATCAGCCCACTTTTTAATCCGGTGGCAGCCATCTTCGGTCTTTCTTGGAAAGAAGGAAAAAGAAAATCTGTGGATAGTAAAATAAATTCTGCTTATATCGCCAGAATCTGATCCGATCGCCCTCGAATCCAGCTGGGCCTCAGCTAGCCAACTAGCCCCTTCCGTTGCTGGTCTCGTTGCTCATAGTCGCCGTAACTGGTCTCCCATCCCGCTCCTCCAACCGAGTCTCGTCACACACCGCCGCTGCCACCGAGCTCCGCTGAGGTCACGGTAAGTCCTCCGCTAGGCACCGCCACCTACCGTCGTCTGCCTGGGTGAAATCTCTGCTGAGCCCCGTCAACAAATAGCCGCTTGCCTGGTAGTATCTCCGCTGGGCCTCGCAGCTGGGCTTCGATTCAGGCTGGTGTAAGGTGGAATGACTGGCGCCAGCATTAAGCTAACTAGCGTTAGCTTAGCAATCGCTTCGGGTAGTCTCGTCGCACACCGCCGCTGCAGTCACGGTAAGTCCTCCGCTGGGCACCGCCGCCTACCGCCGTCTGCCTGGGTGAAATCTCTGCTGAGCCCCGTCAACAAATAGCCGCCTGCCTGGTAGTATCTCCGCTGGGCCTCGCAGCTGGGCTTTGATTCAGGCTGGTGTTAGGTGGAATGGCTGGCGCCAGCATTAAGCTAACTAGCGTTAGCTTAGCAATCGCTTCAGGTAGGGCACATCAGTGAATCACAAGGAAGCGCTGGAATCGCTGGTCAGTTTACTCACAGTGGCCGGATAAAAGCGATCAAAGGGGTAATCCACCGGAGGTATATCCGATCGCTGTAGGTTAGTTATTTAGAGACTGGCGCCAGCATTAAGCTAACTAGTGTTAGCTTAGCAATCGCTTCAGGTAGCATTAAGCTAACTAGTGTTAGCTTAGCAATCGCTTCAGGAAGGCGCAGGAAGTCGCTGGAGAAAGGCGATTAAAGGGCAATCCAACGGAGGTGGCAATTCAGCCCGTGCGTGTTTGCCACGAGCGCCGATCAAAACGCTCAAAGATGCTCTAACTTCACCCCCAGTGCTTGCTATGTATGACCCAAACAGAGACACTGAAGTATTGGCTGATGCTTCTTCTTATGGTCTAGGTGGTGTTCTCCTGCAGCAATGGGAAGAAGGATGGAGACCAGTCGCCTACGCTTCAAGGTCGCTGTCTCCAACAGAACAGCGCTATGCACAAGTGGAAAAAGAAGCCTTAGCATCCACATGGGCATGCGAGCGATTCCGTGATTTTCTAATAGGCAAACACTTCTGTCTGGAAACTGATCATAAACCTCTTGTGTCACTCTTAGGAGCTCAAGCCTTGGATCTACTGCCACCGAGGATCCAGCGCTTCAGGATGAGACTCATGCGTTACTCGTACAATGTACAGTATGCCCCAGGTAAATCGCTCTGGACAGCAGACACTTTGTCTCGCTCACCATTGAAAACAAAACTGACAAAATCAGACGAGGAACTCATGGAGAGCACAGACATATATGTGGACAGCATCATTGAAAATATGCCTGTCAGTTCATCATATATGCAAACACTCAAGGAACAACTGAAAATGGACAGTGTGTGTGCTCGTGTAATGGTCATGTGCAGTCAAGGTTGGCCTGAACATGCAAAACAAGAACCTCTGTTGAGAAGCTACTGGCCCGACCGAGCCACACTTACCGTGAAAGACGGCTTGCTGTTGAAGGATTCAAGACTTGTTATCCCTTCAGCAATGCGAAACGATGTCTTAACAAAACTACATGATGGACACCAAGGAGTTGTAAAATGTAAAGCCCGAGCTCGCCAGTCAGTATGGTGGCCTGGTCTCAGCCAACAGATAAGTGAAATGGTGTTAAAGTGCAGAACATGCATACAAGAGAGACACAACCACAGTGAGCCATTAATGCCAACCGAATGCCCTGACCGCCCGTGGCAAAGAGTGGGTACAGATTTGTTCGAGCTGGGAGGGAAAACTTACCTTCTTGCTGTGGACTATCTTTCCAGGTTCGTTGAGATTGCCCTGCTGAACAAAACGAAATCCAACGACGTCATTACTCACCTGAAGTCTTTCTTTGCCCGTCATGGCATCCCTGAGGTCCTGATGTCTGATAATGGGCCCCAGTTCTCTGGTCGAACTTTCACAGACTTTGCGGCTGCCTATGGCTTTAAACACATCACAAGCAGCCCAAGGTTCCCGCAAAGTAACGGAGAGGCGGAACGTGCTGTACAGACTGTGAAAAACTTACTGAAAAAGGCTGCTGATCCATATTTAGCTCTTCTTGCCTATAGAGCTACTCCTCTCCAAAATGGTTACAGCCCTGCTGAACTCCTCATGGGCCGCCGCCTGAGGACGACACTACCAACTCTTCCCTCTCAGTTGGATCCGACACTGCCGGACAGCGTCACTCTTGCTCATAAGGAAAGGGAGAAGAGGATGTCGGACATTTCAAACTACAACAGACATCACCGAGCAAAACCCTTGTGTAACTTGTCACCAGGAGAACAAGTGTGGGTGACAGATGCTAAAACACCAGGCACTGTTATCCAAAGTCACTCAACACCGAGATCTTATACAGTGGACCTACCACAGGGGACAGTGAGACGCAATCGCATGCATTTGATTCCTCTACACTCACCTTTGCAACAGTGTATCAAACAGCAGAGTGGGTCAGATGAACCTTCAGAGCAGGTGAAACAAATGCCTATTGTACCTCCTGTTACTCCTATAAAGTCTGATGTTGTGAGAACTAGATCGGGAAGAACTATTGCCAAACCTAAAAAGTTAGATCTCTAAAGAATGGTAAAAAGGTACAAACACAGAATGTTCTTAGCTGTGGTATTGTTAATGTTTAGAAAATAATAAGCGAAGGTTTAAAAAGTACATGTTAAGTTCAGAGAAAATGTACATGTGAATACTAGTTACATGTATGCATACTCTCAAAAAAAAAGAAAAAAAGGGAGATGTGGTGTAAACAAACGACACAGTATTATCTTGTCTGTAACTAGTGATCTTTGGTCACGCATCTGACGTCGTGACGTAATTATATATGCGCTGTCTCTTTTTCTCATGCAAGCTGCCAAGTAAAGTTCACGTTCAACAGCACGCAGTTGTCCCACGTTATTTCATTCAGCTAAAGAACACGACAGACAGAGCGTAGTCGTGCTCTAAAAGTCCATGTAAATTAATTCTTTCACGCTCTGCATCAAAATTTCCATCGACACACACTTATTCTTTCCAGAATTATTCTCACAATGTCATGAGTAACTGCATCACATGCATCAGTCTTTCTCCTTATATCAGCTGAAGGTGCCATTTGATTTCTTATTTCTGAGTACAGCTTTAGGACATCATCTCTTTTTAGTTCTAACATGTCTGCAAGTTCCGCCATCTCCTTTTCAGCGATATCGGACTTTTACTTTTCTCTTGTTTCACGTACCTGCATTTTCCATTGTTCATAAAGAGTTAATAGCCTTTTTTCCTTTTTACTCATTTCTTCCTTTTGATATATTATCATCTTCTCTGTTTGTATTTTAGCTCTTTCAGAACGTCTTGGCAGATCTGACATGCTGATCTGTTCATTTATATCCATTTGACTTACTGATGCAGCTTGTAAACCTTCCATTTTGAGCTCCTTTCTCTGAACCGTTTTATTTCTGACCAACTTCTACCATCTGCTGGACGTCGCGGGTATTACCACGGGAACCTTGAGACCATGTTGTGCAGCATGTGGCGTCGGTCAAGCTCTTAAGGCCCTTTTCCACTTGGGTCAGTTTTGCACAGTTTGGTACGATTCGGCACCCTTTGTCCGCTTTTCCTTTCAGCACCCGATGTCCTAACAGTTCTGTTTTTTTGGAACTATGCCAGTTTTATCGACGCCGATCGAGAGTAGGTCCGAAGGGTACTGTTACGTCAACCCACTGCTGGCCACTGATTGGTCCAGGGTTAGGCTCATGAGAGTGGGCATTACGCTGACTTTCCAGAATAGCTTGCTGGCCGCCATTTACAATTTTTTGTCCGTTAGCCCGCGAACAAGTGATATTATAAACAACAACGACAGAATGGCTTAACAGAAATCAGCAGAAATCAACACAGCGGTCCAGCAGAGTTTCCTGTGCATTTTGGCTGATTAGAGAATGCAGAGGGAAGCAGACTGAGCTTGCAGTGGGGAGCACACGCAGACGCCCTAGAAAATAGACGGAGACGCACCGGGAATTAGACCCAGCCACCTGAATTGAATTGAATGTACAGCCGCGACGTACCCAACTTCAGCAGTTGAAGCCGTGATATTGTGATATACAGGACGGTGTTGTGTTGGGTTCTTTTATAAATAAAGACTGCTGCTTTGGGTGAACATGGAGCCTCCTTTATTGACTGGCTGCAACACATTAACACACAAACTGGGCCATATTAATATCTATCATGCTGTACACCTGACAACATCCGGTCTGTGTCGCCCCCTAGTGGCTCCACATATGTAATACTTAGATTACACCACATCCCCCTTACTGAAGCCAAGTTGACCCCTTTTAGCTGAAAACACAAAATACATTTTTGTATGAGATCTTTTCCGTTCCCTTTTGTCAACTAACTATGACAGCATAAATTTAACACATCACCCCCTTTTACAAATCTATAACATTTCTTTTTTTTTTTCAACACTGTTGCCATGTAAGAACATATTATGCAAAGGCCTCTTATTTTCTATTTAAAGAAGGCATTTTTAGAACTCAACTCTGCTTTCACGAATATTAACATGCAACTCTACAGATCCAGTCTCTTTGGTTTTATCACTTCTCTACCAGACCTGGTTCTAACAATACCTGGTGTTCCCTGTGCATTGGGCTCAGAAACAGTTTCTGTAGGAGTGTCTTTTCCATTTGACTGGGTCCGTTGTGGTTCCATCTCAGTCTTTGGTATCGACATAGGCACAAGATGAGTGCGATTCCTCCTGATTGTCCCTTGTGGTCCACTGATGACATAGGACCGTGGAGTTTTGTGGACAGATGTCACTGTGCCCTGTGCTTTTGAATCTGTAATCCAAACAGAGTTTCCGGGTAACAGTTTATCCAAATCTCTCGTTCTGTGTCTTTTGTTGAAACATTCTGTTTGCCTCATCCGTCTCTCCTTTTCCACGTGACGAATTTGTTGCAGATTCGGCACGCATGGCTGCAAGGCCTCTGGAAGCATTGGCAGGGTGGTACGAAGTCTACGCCCCATGAGAAGCTGTGCTGGGCTGTAGCCATTTGCCAGCGCTGTGGTTCTGTAGGCTAACAGTGCTCGGTATGGATCACTGGCTTTTTTGATAAGATTTTTGACTGTTCTGACAGCTCTTTCTGCCTCACCGTTACTTTGGGGGTACCTGGGACTACTGGTCACGTGCTCAAAACAGTACTCCTTTGCAAAGTCTTCCATTTCCTGACTTGCAAACTGCGGGCCGTTATCCGTGATCAGTATCTCCGGTATTCCGTGACGTGCAAACATTGATTTTAAATGCACAATGACATTGGCAGAGCGACTTGGGCTGAGCTGAGCAATCTCTATATACCTAGAGAAGTAGTCCACTAATAACAGGTAGTTTTTGTCTTGTAGCGTGAACAAATCAGCTCCCAACTTCTGCCATGGCCTTTCTGGTAAATCTGTGGGCATTAAAGGCTCTCTCACATTAACTCTTTCCTGTATGCACTTTCTGCATTTGAGTACAATTTCACTAATCTGGTTGCTTAAACCTGGCCACCATACAGCCTGACGGGCGCGCTCTCTGCATTTAACCACCCCCTGGTGGCCCTCATGTATCTTATCCAAAACTGCATTTCTCATGTTAGCAGGGATAACTAACCTCGTGCCTCTCAGTAGTAGTCCGTTATGCACACTCAAAACGGCTCTCTCAGACCAGTAGTGCTTCACCGCTCCCTGTAGCTGGTTACGATCCGGCCAGCCTTCTGTGCAGTATTTCATGACTTGTGAACAGACGCTGTCGGACTGCAGTTGCTCTTGGAGATCTGCAAGATATTTGCTGCTTGTAGGGAGTCCCTCTAGCACAGAGTCAACATAAATGTTAGTGTCCTCCATAAGATCCGTGTCTGTGTGAGTAACACTGTTTGTGAGCGGTAAGCGTGAGAGCGTGTCGGCAGTGGTTAGACTTTTGCAAGGGATGTGCTTTATAGTGTATGAGTACCTCATTAGGCGCATACGAAATCTCTGTATACGCGGTGGAAGCGCATCCAAAGCTTGTCCTCCCAGCAGACTCACTAGTGCCTTATGATCAGTTTCTAGTTCAAAGTGCAGACCCAGGATAAAGTCATTGAATCTTTCTCAGGCCCACGTGAGAGCCAGCGCTTCTTTTTCCAGCTGGGCGTAGCGCTGCTCTGTAGGTGTCAATGATCGAGAAGCGTAAGCAACTGGTGACCGCACGTCTCTCTCCTTCTGTAGCATGACTGCCCCCAATCCGTATGAAGAGGCATCTGCAGATATTTTCTGTGGTTTGTTTGGGTCATAGAGCTGCAATACAGGAGCAGAGGACGGTTCTTGTTTGAGATTACAAAACGCATTTTGTTGTTCATGCCCCCAGTACCGCATGTTCTTTGTTGAAAGCAAGTCTCTCAATGGTTTGTCCTTTTCAGAAAGGTTCGGAATGAACTTCCCCAGCTGGTTCACCCTTCCGAGAAAGCTCCTGAGCTCACTCACGTTGCTTGGCTCTTTCATGTCCTGAACAGCTTGGGTTTTGTCTGGATCTGGCCTCATTCCTTCTGCTGAAACAATAAACCCAAGAAATTTGACCTCTCTTTTGCCAAACTCACATTTTGACATATTCAACGTAACGCTGGCTTTCTCCGCGCGCTTCAAGACAGCGTGCAGTCTTGCGTCATGCTGCTCCTTGGTGGATCCCCAGACCAGGATATCGTCCATGTGACAGACGACTCCGTCGAGACCCGCTGTAACCTCTGTTACCATCATGTTTTGGAAATGTTCAGGAGCACTGGAAATACCAAATGGCAAACGGTTGAAGTGGTATCTGCCAAATGGCGTAATGAATGTGGTGAGAAAGGCCGACTCTTTAGACAGTGGTATTTGCCAAAATCCCATATTTGCATCAAGCTTTGAAAAATACTGAGCACCTGTGAGCATGCCTAGCATTTGGTCCACAGACGGGAGGATGTATCTTTCGCGACACACTGACTCGTTTAAAGGTGTCATGTCCACACAGATACGCACCTTTTCTTTGTCCTTTTTGGGAGCTACAACCATGCCATAGCACCAATCTGTTGGCTGCTCCACGCGACTGATGACTCCCAACTTTTCCATCCTCTCGAGCTCTTCTTTCACTTTACCCGTGAGCGGCAGTGGCACACGCCTTGGCACCTCGAGCGAAAAGGGCTTAGCATCAGGTTTCAGTTTAATTGTGTATGGCTTTTGAACAAGCCCAAGTCCATCGCATAACTTGGGGTACGCTTTTCTCACTGTCTCTTGGTCTATAGTGTCAATTCTGGCAATTAGTTTCAGTCTCACGGAAGCTGTTCTACTCAGTAGTGCCATGCGCATATTTTTGACAACATAGATTTTCTCAGTAGCGCTCTTGTCACCGTATGTAATAGTCTCTGTCATAGACCCCAACACGGTTAGTGCAGTTCCACCCGGTCCGTAGAGTGGTTTTTGTGCCTTTTCCAACTGTTCATTTTTCTTCTTGAAGATTTCAAATGTTTGGTCAGAAACCGCTGTGACGTCCGCTCCGGAATCTAACTTAAAAGTCACTTTATTTCCTCTCACGTTTATGTCTGCCAGCCATGGATCCTCCACTAGATCCACTTCACCCAGAAAAAGTCCATCTGCATTGTTAGCGACCTCATTCACAGTTGGGTTGGACCTACAGACTCTAATATAGTGTGCACGTTTTTTACAGTTATGGCATTCCGCGTTTTTAGCTGGGCACTGTACTGCTGCATGTGCTGGTGCTTTGCCACACTTGGATCAAACTTTACTGTCTTGTTTTGTCTGCTGAGGCCTTGAGGACTTAATCTGTTTTTGTTCCTTGATTATGAACTTGTTTGGCTTGGCTTTTCTGATGTGTACCGCATCCACGGCTGTTCTGTTAATGCTAGTTTCACCTCTTAGGTCAGTTTGTTGTCGTTTTATTTCTTCAGATTGTCTTGCCATTGTTATAGCTTTAGCTAGGGTAAGATCTTTGTCAAACTGCATTCTTTCTGACAGCGACGAATCTTTTAGACCCACTACAAGCCTGTCTCTCAAGAGGTCATCATGAAGTGCACCGTACTCACAGTTTTCTGCCAGCGCATAGAGTGCTGTTATGAACGAGTCTACTGGTTCTGCCGGCTGTTGCACTCGCTTGTTGAATTTTGCTCGTTCATAAATCACGTTCTTTCTGGGAACGAAATGTCTATCAAAGGCTGTTTTAACGGCATCGTACTGCTGGCGCTGCACACTCGTTAGCTCGAGCCCTCTTAGCACGTCGTCAGCCTCATCTCCCATGCAATAAACCAGCGTATTTACTTGGTTCGCCTCAGCTGAGTTATTCAGGTTACTTGCCAGTCTAAAACGCTCAAAACGTCTTATCCACTTTTCCCACTCTTGGGGTCTCGCAAAGTCGAAGGGCTCCGGTGGTTTAATGGTGAAGGTTGCCGCTGGAGTAGCCGCCGCCATTACTGGATCAATTGGCGCAGCTGCAGCTCTTTGAACTTCGTCTGGCATAGCCGCTAGCCGGTTGCAAAGCTGACTTTTCTCACCTCAAAGCGCACCAACTTCTGACACCATGTTGTGTTGGGTTCTTTTATAAATAAAGACTGCTGCTTTGGGTGAACACGGAGCCTCCTTTATTGACTGGCTGCAACACATTAACACACGAACTCCGCCATATTAATATCTATCATGCTGTACACCTGACAACATCCGGTCTGTGTCGCCCCCTAGTGGCTCCACATATGTAATACTTAGATTACACCACAGACGGTGAGTGATGTGATATTCATGTTTTACGTTATTTTTTCCAGCAGTGGAAAGTTCACTTAGGACAGACGAAAACTTAATCGTGTTTAAATGATGACCTAGCTCAATGCTACGTCCGTCCTTGTATGTTGCTTTTTTGTGTTGACAATATCTGATGAAATAAACTAGTTGTAATCCTGGTTAAAATGGTGGGTTTTTTTTTCATGTTGCATTTTCGTGCTGTGTATGCACTTAATTTGTGTGTATTTCATTGTAGAGTCCAAACAGGATCTGCTCGGAATGGCGACGTTTTGACAGCAATGTATTGTGACAGGTAAACAACACATCATATTTATAATCAAATCTTTTGCTTTTTAAGTTAAAGTATAGGTAAAGTGCCAAATTTAAAGTAGCACAATTTCCACTTAATATGAAAAGGACTGAATTGAGATTTATTTGTGTGAATATTAATTACAGAGTAATTGAAAATGAATGGCACTTCCAATAATAGCCACCGTGTAAACTGCTTGTGTATTTATTTTTATCAGATCACTTCTGTGATCCTCTATGAGTTATAGTCACAATAGTGTATCTTGCACCTTGGGGAATGGGAGTTGTTCAGTCACCATTAGAATTTAGTTTATATGTGTAGTCTGTAGCTTTTCATCTTTAAACTCATCCAGTAAAAGAACACATTACAAATATTTGAGACCCGTTGTAGTGCTTCCTTTTATATTTTAGCAATACAAGCACAAAACACCACCCACACTTGAAACCAGGGCAACACAACGGTGGCTAAACTTTTATTGATAACATTATTTCACACCATCACAACAACTCAGTATCTAAACTCATTATAAATGGTGTAGAGATTGAAAGGGTATCCAAAATTAAAATCCTTGGCATAATAACCAATAAAAAACTGTGTTGAAGTCACATATTAATTATATTCAAGGTAAAATATGCAAATCAGTCGCAATACTGCACAGAGTGAAATATTTGCTGAATCAACCCACACTATAGACTTTGTATCATTCATTAATACTCCCATACATGGCATCCATCCATCCATCCATCTTCTACCGCTTTTCCGGAGGTCCGGGTCTCAGAGGCAGCAGTTCAAGCAGAGAAGCCCAGACTTCCCTCTCCCCAGCCACCTGCTCCAGCTCTTCAGAGAGGATACCAATACCCATACGTACATGACATGGAGTATGGGGAAACACATATAAAACATATATCCAGTCGTTATGCTCCAGAAGAGAGCTATTAGAATAATAAACAAAGCTACTTACAGGGAACCAACAAACCCACTTTTTCTTAAATTAAAAGCTCTCAAGTTGAAAGATCTGGTTGCCTTTAAAACTGCAGTAATAATGTTTAAAGCTAAGAATCTATCACTGCCCGCAACTATCCAAAAGTTGTTCCAAATAAGGGAGAAACAATATCATTTCAGAGGAACATGTACTGTATATTTCATAAACCTTCAGTGAGAACTACCACCAAGCAACACTGTGTCTCAGTGCAAGGAGTCGGACTGTAGAACGCTTCTGGACCTGAATTAAAATCATGTACAACGCTTGGACAATTTAAACAAAAACTAAAGGAAGAAATACTCCAAACATACACACGTGGACAAAATTGTTGGTACCCCTCTGCTAATGAAAGAAAAACCCACAATGGTCACAGCACAGTGACTATTTGTCACCCTTTAAATAGGCCGATTGACTGACTACAAGTTTGTAGACACCTGTGACGTTAATTAGAGGACACATCTTGGATGAACATGTCCCTCTTGTCACATTATTTTCAATCTTTTCTAGGGGTACCATCATTTTTGTCCAGGCCTGTTTCATGAGTTTGTTTTTTAAAATAATTCTGTTGAACCACAATTCAAAAGCATTGTCTGATTTTCATTGGTTAATGTTCATAGAATTTTTATTTATTACCACTTTTGTCAGATTCAAGTTATTTCTGTGACCACTGTGGGTTTTTCTTTCATTAACAGAGGGGTACCAACAATTTTGTTCATGGCTGTATATACAAAAAGACATGTAAAATCACATAAGGATTATCATATCCAGTCTGTGTTGTGCTGTTGTTAGTTTTTGTCACGTTTTGTCTTGGCTTTGTTCTGATTTGTAATCACTCTTATTTTATTTTATTTTTGAATTCTTAGCTGGAACATGGGTGGGCAATATAAGCTGCGGCTTCAGCCATCACCCATTTCGGATAAGTTATGTTGAATTGTATAATCCGAGGAGTTGCTGTTTAATTTGACTTTACTGGATTTTTTCCCCCTTTGTTCTATTATTCTGTTGCTTTCTTTCAATGTAATCTATCTGAAATAAAGATTCATTCATTCATTCATTTCGCAAATATGTTTTAAACTTTCTTAAATTATCCACCACCCACTTCTGTCTTCCACCTAAGCAAGGGGAAAACGATCCACCCAAACCGGACCTTGCCTCACTATTTACAGAGCTGCAGGCTGAAGATCTGCTGAACCAGGACCAGTACGAGGGGGGCGACCAGTTGCTTCTCAGTGAGGCAGTGTGGCTGGCGTGTGTGGCCCATTCCAGTTTCTTTTTTTTTTTTTTTTACAGTTTGAATTTTGCAAATTCTAAATAATCTGTAATTTGCTGCTGATTGGAATAAACAATTTAGTGATTTATGTATTTGCATCATGATTTTCTATTTTGTCTGTTAAGACACCGGTGGGAAAAGAGTCAACAGTACAAACGATTTAACAGTGACTTTGAAAATAATTGCTAATTTTTAAGAAAAGTACCAAAACAATTATTTGCTGAAGACTGTAAAACAAAATAGAGACATCTGCAAAAGTACAAAGGTTTATTGTCAAAATTCCCAGGGCAATACTACATGAATACATGTATAGTTCACTGTTGATGCAGAGAATATATATTTACACAGTATCTACATGTAGTCAGCAATACTCAATATGATATATTTCCAGTTAATCCACGTATTTCTCCATGTAACCTTGTGACTGCATTATTTTAATTACTTTTAATCCTAGATCCATTTGTTTTGGCTTAAAATGCATCATAATTGTTAAATATATCTTATGCCTAACTCAGTACTGTTTACCTGTTGAAATATATATTTAACGGCTCATATGGCACCTGATCCATGTTTTGCCACGACATCACTGACTGGAGCAGGTAAATCAGGTAAATTCCATGACGTCTCAACAGTCTCTCGGGGCTGTTTGCTTTCAGCTTTGGGACTGTGACTAGGATTCTTCTTTGACTTGGCACTGAGGCATTGTCTCTTCGAATTTAGTCTGTTGGTAGGATCATTAGCTTCCCCGGACGAGCCCGGGTACTGGCGGAGGGCGCGACGAGAACGCTGATCAATTGCCCTCCAGGGGCTGTGTTTCTCGACCTTACAGCCGCCTATGATACGGTCTGGCACAAAGGCCTCCTCCTGAAACTTATAAAGGCGATCCCTGCTTGGGCAACAGCAATTATAAAAACCCTGCTGACCAACCGAAGGTTCAGAGTCCACCTCGGTCAGAACATAAGTGCATGGAGAACGCAGAAAAACAGACTCCCACAAGGCTCAGTTCTAGCTCCAACTCTGTTCAACCTCTACATAAACGACCTGCCCTCTACAAAATCCCGCAAATTCATCTATGCAGATGACAGCCGTTTGACACTCCAAGCACCAGACTTTGAGCCACTGGAACGGGTGCTCACGGAAGATCTTGCCAAACTGGACCAGTTTTGCAAAATCTGGCGCCTAAAACCAAGCCCAGCAAAAACCGTCTCCAGTGTATTCCATCTCCACAATGTAAAAGCTGCCAGAGAACTAAACATCCACCTGAGCGGACTCAAGCTTAAACATGCCCCAAATCCAACCTACCTTGGAGTGACCCTTGATAGGACCCTATCCTTCAAGGAACATCTAAAGGGGACGGCTGCTAAGGTGAAGGTACGAAACAACCTGCTCTGCAAGCTCACTGGTGCAAAATGGGGGGCGGCAGCCTCCACCCTGCGCACCTCAGCACTGGCCCTTTCATATTCTGTAGCAGAATATTGTGCCCCTGTCTGGTCCAGGTCATCTTACACACACCACGCAGACACCCAGCTCAACACAACCATGAGAACTATAACTGGAACAGTCCGCTCAACACCACTCCCCTGGCTCCCTGTACTGTCAAATATAGCCCCTCCATACATCCGGCGAGCTGCATTAACGCAAAGGATGCTTCAAAAAGCTAAAGATTCTCCTCACCTACCAATCCATGCAGATATCTACACCCCACCCACTGCCCGACTTCCAGCCAGATGGCCGATTTGGAAAAACCCTCCCCCAGCTGACTTTACCATCCAGACAACTTGGCAAGAGGAATGGGAGACCAAGGAGGTCCCAAACAAACACCTAGTGACAAACCTCAACCAACAGGTCCGGGCACCAACCTCCCAAGGAGACAGTGGTCTACACTCAATTGCTTCAGGACTGGACATGGCCCCTGCTTGGCCAGCCTTCACAGATGGGGCAGTAGCCCTAGCCCACTGTGCGCATGTTGGGAGGAGCAAACAATGGAACACATCATAGAGGCTTGCCCGCTGCAAAGACTGGAAGGAGGATTACACACCCTCCATACAGCAAACCAGGAGGCAACTGCTTGGCTTAAGGACTTTGCATTCGCTAAATAAATAAATAACAGTCTCTCCATGATTTTGACACAGATCAGAAGCTAAACATTTCTACAGACATTATAGCCACTTGGCGTTCGTGAAGTTGGGGTCACATCACTGTGTTGAATGTTAATGCCCAACGTTTGAAGCGATATTTTTGCCACAAGAGAGCCATCTGAAACACACACAGAATGCATATTTTAGTACCTAATATCGATAACTTGCCGACATTACAATGTTGTACGACGGACTTAAAAGCAAAGTAGCATTAGCAATCATCAGCTTACCGTCATACGTAATGTAGTTGGTATCCTCATGTCTGCTAAATGCTCCAGTACCTTTCCAGAGTGTGTCGTATTGCGGGTTTGCCTTCTGTTCTCCGTTTTTGCCTTTATTCTGGCAAAAACAGCCAGAGAACGCAGACGCCTCGTATCCTGCCAACTTGTGTTTTGTGTAACGTTACGCTTGATTTACGCCAGTTACGCTTGTTTTACGTAGCGGGAGGGAGAGGGTTGCGCCTCCTCCCTGTAACTATTTCCCACCCACTTCAAATGGGACCTAGTGCAGTGGAAAAACAAAGCGGGCCGAACTGTACTGTCCCGTCCCGTACCAAACCGTGCCAATCTGACCCTAGTGGAAAAGCGCCTTTACTGTAGCATCCAGTCAATGTTGAGAAGGCCAGAACTGATGGTTAAATGACTTTATTGCCTTCCGTGTCATCAACCAACGTAAGAGCTATGGCAAGAACAAAATAGGCAATAATTACCATATAACTGTTTCAACCGTTACATAGCTCATACATTAGTAACCTTTTCTGCTAGCATAACTAATTTACAACTTTACAATAAACATTTTCTGTACAATCACTAACCTTGTTCCCTTATCGACTGAAGCTAAAATCCTTGCTGTTTTTATCCTTTTCTGTAGTCTTTTCTTCGTTTTTCCCTTAACCTTTTCTCGCTTTTCTTTGAGTCTTTCCTTTGTCCGTCAAATTGATTTCTGTTACCTTACTTCCGCTCACGAGGAAGTTACCAAAATAAAAGCATATCCTTGCACCGTAATTACTATACATGTAAATAGAGCTAACCTTACTTTGTCTACCTTTACAGGTGTTTCGACTCTGGGGGGCGGCAGCGGCGGCTGGACTTTGGGATGCTGTGGGGGTGCCCAGGCCCTCCGTGGCTGCTATGTGAATGGTGGCTGCCCAGAGACCACGGTGTCACTTGATAATTCTTTTGTGTAAATAATGATATGTATATATGTGTATGTATTTGATGCTGGTGTGCATGTGAGTGAGTGAGTATATGGGATTAATTTTATTTTTCAGAGACTAGGTCCAGTTTAGTTGTTTTGTGTGAATGTGATCGGTTGTTTTATTACTGTTTTTCTCCCTGTTCTTAGTGTGTGAGTCGGGTTCCCAGATTTGGGTGGGTTTCCTGTATGCTTGGCTTTTATTTTTTTTTTGGGGGGGGGCAGAAAATGTGGTGTATGAATATATGTGTCTGGGATGCTGTGCCCACCCACAGGGTGACGTCAGACTGGCACGGCCCACTCTGTATATAAACCATGTTCTGTGTAATAAAGTTAAGAGTTGTTTGCTGCATGAAGACTCGCCTCGCTCTCCGTCATTTCCAGACATAACAGGCTGTTTCATGGAGCAGGCTAACAGACCTCACAACTGTGGATCAGCGAAACAAAATCACTGTTGAAATCTGTGATCACGGTCCGCTTGTTCTGTTCAGCAGCCATAACGATCTGCGCTTTCACGGCATCCACATGTGCCTGCACATGATCTGTGAACACAGACCAGCTCTGCCACAAACCTGCTGAGCACACAGGAGCGGAGGATGCTTCACCCTCTCTGGTTGTGAACACACTGCAGTTCTGATCAGCTGGAAGAGAGCGCACCATGTCCTTGATTCGGAGTTTTCCATGTCACTTATTTAATGAACTATTCATAACAACTTTGGGAGCAATAATCAACTCCATAATTTTCAACACTTTATTTAGATTTATATCAGAATGCTCACCACCAACAACCTTGGTTTACACCAGAATTGTGCGGTGTGGGTCCATAAAATACACACTGGGTCTGTGCGTGTGTTTCTGTGGGGCTGAGTTATGCTGGTGTTTCCTGTAAGGTGTTTCAGCAAATGTCAGCCAGCGCTCCTCCTCTTGAGTGCTGTGCAGGTGTGTGATATTTCATGGAGGGGCACAGGGCAGACGTCCCAGTGTGGGGGGAGGTGGTGATCATAATGCGATCCCTCTCCGTATGGGAAAAACACCCTGACAGTCATTCTGAATGCCGTCCTGCTGTAGAGATTAGCCAGTGTCTCCACTGAAGTAAATGGCGAGGACAAACAAGGGTGTGGGAGTCGTTGTAGTTGAGATGTAATTGAACCAGCCTCAAAGCCATACAGTCGTGTTGACTGCTGTGCAATGGTGGCATTTCCTCTGTTTCTGTCCACTGTGTGGGGGTAATGTGGTTTTACCAACAGCTTAGTGACGTTTTTTTTTTTTTTTAAGTTTTTGTAAAGGGTATACATGTCATTACAGCATTGCATTGTTTACATTTTCATCACATATTCCCTATTTTTTTTTTTTTTGACAAGACTGAAAAAAATGATTACAACACCCCCTTTTTTTAAGTGAAAGAAAATAAAAAAATAAAAAAAAGAAAAATAAAGGAACATCTGAGTAGCATTGGAGCAAAGCCTTTATTGAAATGGTGTTTGTCAAAGATTAGATCTGATGGAAGACACACCTGCGTTCGAGGGTTGCCAAAAGTTCAAGAACCCATCCATGTCCGGTCTCAGTGCAAATGTCAACTTTTCCATCGAATAAATGTCCTGAATCACGTTAATCCAATCTTCAGGTGTAGGACAGTCTCTCAACATCCATTTTTTTGTTAGTGCTTTTTTACTTGCCAATATTAAAACATTGAATAAGTATTTTTCTCCTCGTCTTTCCAGAGATTCCAGTAGTAAACCAAAATACAAAGTTACAAAAGAAAAGGGAACTGTTACTTTGAATATTTTCCCCAATATTGTCTGTACATTAGTCCAATATTGGTAGATAACTGGGCATGACCAAAACACATGAAAATGATTTGCAGTCTTTTCACCACACAAGCGCCAGCAATTCAACCCTTTACAAATAAATTTGTTTTGTGCAGGTGTTCTGAAAAATCTTACCAAATTTTTCCATCCATATTCTCTCCACAGCAGGGATGAGGTACTTTTCCACTGTTGTTTGTTTAGCTTTTCCCATATTTCCAGTTGTAAAGTGAAATTCCCCTCTTTTTCCCATTTCTCTTTTATATATGATGTGTTGTCTCCTTTTAAATCTTGAAGACCATGGTATATTTTAGAGATGTATCTGATCCCTGGGATCCCTTTATATGCCATTAAGAAGACCTTCAGAACACCTGACTGGGCCCTTTCCAAATCCTCCTTTTAAAGTATTTTGTTTATGTGGTGTCTAAGCTGAAAGAACCTGTAAAGGTCTTGATTTACTAGACCTTGTTTTTTCAAATCTTCAAAACTTTTTAAAGTTTGCCCTTTAAAAAAGTCGTAATATTTTATCAGTCCGTTCTCTTTCCACTTTTTAAATCTAGTGTCTGTTTTATGAGGAGTAAAATCCTGATCATAGGAAATCCATTGCAATAGTCGATAGGGTTCTTTAGTTTGATTCTCTCTGACTATCTTAAACCAAATTTTTAGCAGGGTCTCTATCCACGGGTTAGTGTTATTCAAATGCTTAGGTAAGGCATTATTCCCTATTATCGCCTGTAGGGGAATGTCACTTGTTATTTGGCATTCTATCTCCTTCCATTGTGCAGTGTAGAATGGGTTATATATCTCTACTAAAGTTTTAATTTGCGTGGCTTCAAAATAGTCCTGATATTTGGCAGCGCGAGCCCACCTTTGTCTTTGTTTAGCTTTAGGGTTCTATACCTGATTCTTGGTCTCTTGCCCTGCCATATGAATCTTGAGATCCTTCTGTCCAGTTCTTGCCATATTTTTTTAGGAGGTTCTACCGGTATTGTTTGGAAAAGGTATAGAAGACGTGGAAGTATATTCATTTTGACTGCTTCAATTCTTTGTGCAGTACCCAAGAATGGTATCGGATTCCATCTTGCTAGATCAGATTTTATTTTTGCCATCAGTGGATCATAGTTTAGTGTCATAATTTTGTTGAGTTGTTTCGGGATATTGACCCCCAGATATTTCATAGATTCCATCTCTCAGTTAGTTTTGAATTTGCTTAGTAAATATTGATTTGGGTTATAGTTGAATGTTTAAATTTGGGTTTTATGCATGTTCAATTCGTACCCCGATAACTCTCCATACTCTGAAAAAACTGAGATTAGTTCTGGAAAAGAGGTGTCCGGCTTCCCCAGGTATATTAAAATGTCATCAGCAAAGAGTGTTATTTTATGTTCCTTCTGACCAAGTGTAATACCTTGAATATTTTGATTGTGTCTTATCCATTGGCTCAGAGGTTCTATGAAGATTGCAAAGAGCAGTGGAGACAAGGGGCAGCCCTGATGACATCCTCTCTTCAGTTCAAAAGATGATGATAATTTACCGTTAATACTTATTTTAGCTGTTGGTTTTTTATATAATGCCTGGATAGTTCTAATGAAGTTGTTATGAAAATTGAAACTGGACAAGATTCTATATAGGAAAGACCAGTCAACCGAATCAAATGCTTTTTCAGCATCTAATCCCAGTATGGCTGCATTTAAATTACATTTTTTTATGTGATGAATTGTGTGTAAAGTGCATCTAATGTTATCTTGTGTCTGTCTTTGTCTTATAAAACCTGTTTGGTCTAAATGAATTAAGTCTGTCAGTATATTTTCTAACCTTTTGGCAAGGATAGCGGTAAAAAGTTTATAGTCCTGATTTAACACACTGATTGGTCTGTAGTTGGAGCAGTCTAGTTTATCCTTTACAGGTTTAGGTATGACTGCAATGACCCCTTCTCTCCAGGAGGGGGGGATTTCCCCTGTGTGGAGGACATAGTTAAATGTATTCAGGAGGAGAGGAGATAGTTGCTGTTTAAAAGTTTTGTACCACTCTGCTGTATAACCATCTGCTCCTGGGGATTTGTTAGCTTTAAGTTTCATAATGGCTTTTTTTTTAATTCTTTAGGTTGTATTTCTGCCAATAGTTTTTTATTTTGTGACTCAGTAAGTTGGGGAAGATTTAATGTATTTAGGAAGGCTTTGGATGTGTCTTTGTGTTTTTTGCGGGAGTACAAGTTCTTGTAGTAATTCTCGAAGCTTTTATGAATTTCTTGAATTCTAATTTTTATTTCCTTTGATACTGGGTCTCTGATTTTGTAGATTGCTCTCTCCGTTTGTTGTTTCCTCAATTTATAGGCTAGTAATTTTGCCGATTTGCTACCTGTTTCATAATATGTTTTGTTTCAGAAATGTAAGTTTCTTCTGGATTTCTGTGGTGTAGATCTTGTTTATTTGTTTTTATTTCCTTAATTTTGAGCGAGTCATTAGAATGAGCATTGTTTTTGTGCTCTTTTTCTACTTTCTTAAGTTCTGACTCTAATGTGATTAGTTTATCTTGTCTCAATTTCTTTTGGAGTGCCAGTTTTGCGATAATCTTTCCCCTTATTACAGCTTTGCATGTGTCCCACAGTATTAAAGGGGATACTTCTCCGTTATCGTTTTCTTCCAAATATCAGAGAATATCTGATTCCAATTCATCTTTCAGTGGTCCTTTCAGCACATTTGAATTTAACCTCCAAGAAAATGTATTATTTGTGTATTTTTGGATATTTAAGTCCATATAGATTGAACTGTGGTCAGAGAGATCCATCAGTCCTATTTTACATGTTTTTACTCTTCCAATGTCTCTATTAAACATAAAAAATAGTCAGTCCTTGAATATGATGAATGTGGTGCTGAGTAAAATGTATAATCTTTTACACTGGGGTTGAATTCCCTCCACACATCACAAATTCCCATTTCATTTAGTAGCATCCTAGTTTTTCTACTTTGAGTGTTAATTTGATGTCGAGAATTACCTGATGCGTCCCAGTAGGGATTCAGTCTTAGATTGAAGTCTCCACCACATATCACTAAACCTTGGGCTTTAGTTATTATTAGGTCAAATACATTTTTATAAAATTTCCACTTAGCCCCTGGAGGTGCATATACATTCAGCAGAGTGATATCTTCTCCCTCTAGCCGACCAAGTACCATGCTAAATCTCCCTTCTTTATCTTTGTGTTCTGAATTTTTTTCAAACATAATTTTGGTTGAGATCAATGTCGCTACCCCCCTCCTCCTCCCTGACTTATATGAAGATGAAGAGATCAGTTTAAACCCTTGTCTATTAAGTTTAGTGTGTTCCAAGTCTGTTAAGTGGGTCTCCTGTAAAAATATTATTCCTGCTTTGTCTTTTTTTCATTTTGCCTAGAATCATGGCTCTTTTAACTGGGTTCAAGATCCCTTTTACATTATATGAGATTATTTTGGTTGAACCCTGTTTCTCCATTGTATTGTCTTATTTAGTATAATAGTATAGTGGCCCTCTCTTATGCTACTCAGAAACTGAAAGAACATTAAGAACATAAAAAACATTAAGAACATAGTATATAAAACTTTAAAACAAAAATCTGTCAAAAGATCTTCCTGAACTGAGGTCTTTTTAGCGACCTTAGAGGAGCCTTGATGGTGCGTTGGCTCTGAGGGAAATTCCTAAAACTTTGTTATGTGTTGAGGGCCCTCTCTTACCCCGTAAGCTGTCCCATGTTTTTAACGTGATTTTCGGATCCCAATCCGAACTCGTATAGATTTTTTTTTTTTTAATGCCTATACCCTATGAAATTATGCACTACCTCCCACCACCATCACAGCAAACAATCACGGTAATACAGTATTTGTTAGTGTGGAGAGTTCATGTGGTTCATTGTCACATTTCTATTTTAACAAGTTTTTTTTTAAGACTTATTTGTTTCTAATATTATGACTGTTCCATGAAATATTTTACCTCCTCCTATTTGCTGATTTTGCATCTCCTTTAATGTCTGTTACCTTGTAGGAGGAGAGTTGGATGTGCAGATTGACTAAAAATATTGTTATTCCCTCCTGAAAGCGTCCAGTTTTTCCTTATAGCCCTGGCGCTGGGTTTCCCGCTGCTGGCCCATGGATTTTGAGGGTCTCTGTGTGCACCACGTTTGAGCCTTGAGTCTTTTGATCGGGTCTGCTGCGGGTTTATACACCAGTACCGGGAGCCCTCTTCTCGCCATATCCCTGGTTACTTCTTCCGCTGAGTTGTAGAGACACGTCTCTTCCCCGTAAAAAACCCTCAGCTTTGCCGGGAATGGAGATTGAAAGCGCAGTTTCTTCTCTCTTAGTACCTTTTTAGTGTCATTGTATTCCTGACATTTTTTAAGGATCTCCGGGACGTAGTCTTACTCCACAAAAACTTTTCTTTCTTGGTGCATAAATCCTTTTTTCTGCCAAGCCAGTCTCAAAACCTCTTCTTTTGTTCTGAAGTTGGAAAACTTCACCACCACCGATCGCGGGAGAGCTTCCGCCGACGGAATGAATGGTGCGCCCTTTCTATCTTCAAGTCGGTGGATTGGGGAATTTCCAACTTTTCTCTCAGTATGGTTTTCATGCATGCAGCCATTGTAGTGAAACCATACTCGACTCCTTCTTTCAGACCATGAATTCTTATGTTATCCCTTCTTAGTCTCCCTTCCAGGTCGGTTAGCTTAGCCTCTAGTCTTGTCTGTCATTTGAGTAATTCCAGCGTGGTTTCTTCCAGCCCTGTTATTCTTTCCTCTGCTTCCATGATTCGGGCCTCAGCGTGGTCCACTCTGTTGTTTGTCCTTTTTATTTCGTCTTTAAGTTGATGAAATTTGGCCCCACACTCTCGGAGAAATTGTCTTAATTCTTGAAGTATCGTTTTTAAGCTAGCCGTTTTGCTAGCCTCATTTTGCTCCTCCATTTCCGAGAAGTTACTGTCTTCGAGATCAGTTTTTCTGGCCAATGCGTGTCTTCGCCTGGTAAATGTTGATCTCTTCTGTTTTCCTTTAGGCATAATAACTTTGTCTTTTGATTTTCACTCTTCCATAAATCCGTTAAATCTGATTTTCATGGTATTTTCACGGATGGGATCTGGGAGCTTCAGCGTTAAGCGGCTACCACCATGGTGTCCAGACGGAAAGTCCCTTAGTGACGTTTTTAACAGTAACTTTACCATCTCTGAACAACTGCATCATGAGGTTAGAATTTTCACTTGTGCACTGAGTGAAGTTTTGGGAAGAGTCTTCCAGTGTGTGTCCAGTTAGCTGCTTCATGGAGCAGGCTCACAGACACTGTAGATCAACAAAAAACCACTGTTGAACTCCACGATCACTGTCTGCACTTTCTGGTCGGTGGTATCCATGACTGTCTGCTCCTTTGTTATCACAGTAGACTATTAACTGAGTGTGATCACGGCATCCTCATGAACCTGCAGCTGTGAAGACTTGAAAAGTGACTCATCTCAGAACAAACGGATTGTCAGGTAAAAAATTTCCATTGTGCTTTGGATGGAATTTGTTTGGGGAGTTTTCCAGTGTTTGGCAGAAGAGCTGCTTTCACGCAACCTGTGTTCAGATGATGTGCAGGCTATGACTTCACTCTGTTAATACTGAGATAGCGAAGAAGTGACTGTCAATGCCGTTATTTAAACAGAATAACCAATCTGTGATCTGAGAGTTCATGAGCAATTTTTACACTAACCCACAGGTGTGTAGTTAGCTGGTTAGCCTGCTCCATGAAGCAGCTACCCGGACACATTGGCAGACTCCTCCAAAAACTAATTCCTTTTTTTATGGCAGAATAGCAAGTCAGCCTGAGCCCTACCGGTTCTACCATCAGTGCACTGGCAGACTACTCCCAAAATAAAATCCTCACAAAACACAACTGAACTTTTATGATTAGGCAGTTGTTCAGAGATGGTAAAAGTTCACTTTAAAAACTTCACCAAGCTGTTGGTAACACCACATTAAAACAACACTATAGACAGAGACGGAGGAAATGTCACCGTTGCACAGCAGGTGTCACTGCTCTGTATGGCTTTGAGATTGGTTCAACTACACCTCAGCTGTGACGACACCTGTTATGCCGAGTTCTACTCGCTTACCGAGAATTGCATCCCATCGTAGCGGACATGCGGAAATGCACAAGATTGTGTGCTAGAATGCCCGGGAACGCGCGCGTCCGTGTGCGACAACACGCATCTACACTACCGTTCAAAAGTTTGGGGTCACCCAGACAATTATTTTGTGTTTTCCATGAAAAGTCACACTTATTTACCACCATGAGTTGTAAAACGAATAGAAAATATAGTCAAGACATTGACAAGGTTAGAAATAATGTTTGTATTTGAAATAATTATTTTTTCCTTCAAACTTTGCTTTCGTCAAAGTATCCTCCATTTGCAGCAATTACAGCATTGCAGACCTAACATGATTGCACAAGGGTTTTCTAATCATCCATTAGCCTTCTGACGCAATGAGCAAACACATTGTACCATTAGAACACTGGAGTGATAGTTGCTGGAAATGGGCCTCTATACACCTATCTAGATATTGCACCAAAAACCAGACATTTGCAAGCTAGAATAGTCATTTACCACATTAGCAATGTATAGAGTGTATTTCTGATTAGTTTAAAGTTATCTTCATTGAAAAAAAGTGCTTTTCTTTCAAAAATAAGGAAATTTCTAAGTGACCCCAAACTTTTGAACGGTAGTGTATGTGAGTGATGCTGTAATACCACCAACTCTAAAATATAACCAGAGAGCCAGGCTTGTAACAAGTTGTACATTTTTACAAGTAAAAAATATTATTACCTCTTGTAAATCAGAATCAGAATCAGAATCAGAATAAAGTTTATTGCCAAGCACATTTACAAGTAAACAAGTAAACATACGAGGAACTGGGCTTTAAATTATCTTTATTCGCCAGACATTTTAGTGTTTCAAAGGGGGTTAGAAATCACGGTGATCCAAGTCTACATAATAACAGAATAAAATGATTATGGTGATTTTTTTTTTCCATATTCTTTGAGACTCTTGGATTCTTTAGTTCATCCACATGTATCAAGTTTGAGGGTCAGTTTATTACCTCCGCCAAAGGGGGAGGTTATGTGATCATTGGCGTTGGTTTGTCTGTTTGTCTGTTTGTTTGTCTGTTTGTTTGTCTGTCTGTCTGTTACCTCCGCCAAAGGGGGAGGTTATGTGATCATCGGCGTTGGTTTGTCTGTTTGTCTGTTTGTTTGTCTGTTTGTTTGTCTGTTTGTCTGTCTGTTTGTTAGCAAGATAACGCAAAAAGTTATGGACGGATTTTCATGAAATTTTCACAGATTGTCAGAAATGGGGTATCCTACAGATGATTAGATTTTGGTGGTGATCCGGATCACTGTTCACAAGAAAACCGCCATTACGCAAAATGCCATTTTCGTGAATAACTACTAAACCACTAATCCTATCATTGTCAATCCAACTGTTGTGAATCCAATTGCTAGTCATATGTTTTCATGGTCAAGGAATCTGAAAACGTACACACAAACACTGTATGGGTGGAACTGTGGCGCTAAACCACCATTACGGAAAATGCCATTTTCGTCAATAACTACTGAACTACTAATCCTATCATTGTGAATCCAATTGCTTGTCATATGTTTTCATGGTCAAGGAATCTGAAAACGTACACACAAACACTGTATGGGGGGAACTGTGGCCACCATTACGGAAAATGCCATTTTTGTGAATAACTACTGAACCACTAATCCTATCATTGTCAGTCCAATTGCTAGTCATATGTTTTCATGGTCAAGGAATCTGAAAACGTACACACAAACACTGTATGGGAGGAACTGTGGCCGCCATTATGGAAAATGCCATTTTCGTGAATAACTACTGAACCACTAATCCTATCATTGTCAATCCAATTGCTAGTCATATGTTTTCATGGTCAAGGAATCTGAAAACGTACACACAAACACTGTATGGGAGGAACTGTGGCCGCCATTACGGAAAATGCCATTTTCGTGAATAACTACTGAACCACTGCTTGTCATATGTTTTCATGATCAAGGAATCTGAAGACTGTATGGGGGGAACTGTGGCGCTTGGCGGAGGTCTGCGCTCTCCGAGTGCTTTTCCAGTTATGAGTGTGTCAAGCTGGTGCAAACTTGTTTTTGAGCATAATTTATTTACATATTATTATTACATATGCATTATTTTTGACCATTTATTTTCAGTTAATGTTGTAATGATGTTCTAGTTACAATTTTGACGATGACGGAAATTGTTTTTCATGTATTGTTCATTGCTGAGTTAGCTTTTCAATAAATTGTGTTAATTCCAGCTGGTGTCTGAGTGTGTATTTATTTAACTAGATGAACTTCTTTGTAAGGGACATTCGTCTTGATATGTCTGTGTGTGTGTGTGTGTGTGTGTGTGTGTGTGTGTGTGTGTGTGTGTGTGTGTGTGTTTTGAGCCTTTAAATTTATTATCATATTTTTCTCATTATCAGCCACTTAGGTTTGTAAAACTTCTGGGATATTATTATTATCTGTCAGTTTAATTTTCATGTAAGATGCCCAATAGCTTCACTTTTATTCATGAACCTACAAGATACAGTATGCATGAATGAATGAATGAATGAATGAATGAATGAATGAATTTTTATTTCGGATAGTACATTACAGGTTAAAAGAAACTGTATAATATAACAACAAGGTCAAATTAGACAAAGACTCCTTCTACTATACAATTCCACGTGAGTTATCCGAAATGGGTGATGGCTGAAGCCGCAGCTTATATTGCCCACCCATATTCCATCCAAGAATTCAAAGGAGAAAAAAGAGAAAACAAGACAAGAGCGATTACAATTTAAAACAAGGCTAAGACAAAATATGACTGAGAGAAAAAGAAAACTGAGCTAGTCTAAGTTAAGCGGTTACTATTCAAAAACAAATCTAAGACATAGTGTCACAGAGAAAAAAGAAAAACTAAGCTATAACACAACACAGGCTGGAAATGTCAATCCTTATGTGAGTTTACATGTCGTCTTGTAAATATGTTTGGAGTATTTCTTCCTTTAGTTTTTGTTTAAATTGTCCAAGCTTTGTACATGATTTTAATTCAGGTCCAAAATCGTTCCATAATCTGACACCTTGCACTGAAATACAGTGTTGCTTGGTAGTTGTTCTCACTGTAGGCTTTTGAAATATACATGTTCCTCTGAAGTGATATCGTTTCTCCCTTGTTTGGAACAACTTTTGGATATTTGCGGGCAGTGATAGATTCTTCACTTTGAACATTATTATTGCGGTTTTAAAGTCGATCAGATCTTTCAACTTGAGAGTTTTTTGTTTAAGAAAAAGTGGGTTTGTTGGTTCCCTGTAAGCTGCTTTGTTGATTATTCTAATAGCTCTCTTTTGAAGCATAAAGAGTGGATATATGTTTGTTTTATATGTATTTCCCCATACTTCATTACAATATGTCATGTATGGGAGTATTAATGAATGATACAAGGTGTATAGTGTGGGTTGATTCAGCAAATTTTTCACTCTGTGTAATATTGCAATTGATTTGGATACTTTACCTTTTATATAATTAATATGTGGCTTCCAACACAGTTTGTTATCAATTATTACTCCAAGGAATTTAGTTTCGGATACCCTTTCAATCTCTACACCATTTACACTGAGTTTGGGTACTGGGTAGTTGTGATGGTTGTTAAAGACTATAAATTTTGTCTTGCTTAAATTGAGCGTTAAGATTAAGATACAGTATGCATGCATTTATTTATGTAGTAATTGAACTGATGACATTTTTGACATTTTGCAGATGTAGCCGAACGGAGACTGTGTGCAGCTGTACACAGACAGGAGAACTTTTATAAAGACAACTCACAAACATGAGACAACTGACATTTAATTTAAAAGTAAAAAGGTTGGAATTATAATCAAAGCTTACAATAGCTCAACCACATTGTGGTCTGTCAAAATAAAAGCCTTTAGCTCACTGCTAAAAAAAAAAAAAAAAAATCTGAGACAGTATTCAGTATAGTACTTATACACATGTACAGTTAGGTCCAAAAATATTTGGACAGTGACACAAATTTTGTTATTTTAGCTGTTTACGAAAACATATTCAGGATACAATTATATAATCACTGTGGGCTTAAAGTGTAGACCAGGGGTGTCAAACTCAAATTCACAGTGGGCCAAAATTAAGCAGTGAAGTAAAGTCACGGGCCAAACTCAATATTTACTGAAAAATTAACTGCAACTGATATGTAATGTTTAACCTTTTCATATGGAAACAAACTTTAGTTTCGCTTAAACACAGAATCTGGAACAACCAAAGCTTGATATTACAAACACATGAGAAATTAAATTTGAAATAAAAGACACATCAGTGGTATTCATTTCTTATTTAAATAAATAAATAAAGTATGTCTCTCCCCGTATCCTTTCAGGTTCCTTTTTAAAGTAAATCTTTTTCAAAGCCGACAACAAAAGAACCAAAAATAATAATGTCATTCAATAAAAATCCAACATTTCAACTATTAACAGACCATGCCTTGCAGTAGAAAAAGTGCATAAATAACAGATATATTCAAGCTCAGTTTGCTACACTCTGATTTACTCTGCACATTGGTCTAAGCCAGATACCTGGCATCTTTTCTTAGATGCAAGTTCATCAATGTCTGGGGTCAGGCTCTGAGCTGAGGAAAACCTCAGGACGGAGTGAAGGTGTTCATCAGTGAGTCGACTTCTGTGAGGTGTTTTGTTCACCTTCATCATAGAGAACAGTTGTTCACATAGATATGTGCCGCCGAACATTTAGAGAGCATCTGAGCAGCTTGGGTGCGTAATTGAGGCATTGTGTCAGGGAGGAAACATGGAAACCGCGCAGCACCAACAGTCATATTTTGATTTGAGCATGTCATTACATTGGAGTTCAATTAGCTCCATTTGGAGGCTGGTTGGTGCACTTTCCACGTCGATTGCAAGCGGGTTACTGAGCAGTTCAAATCTCCCTTTCTGAGCCTCAAAGTCGGCAAATCGCCGGGAAAACTCTGCGCTGAGCGCATTGATTTTTTCAGCAAACTGTGCGCTAGGCAGCACGGCAGGAGAAATTTGCTCTACCATGGTTTGGCAGCACGGAAAATGACCCAAGTTTCCTTGCAGCATCTGAGTCTTCCACAGACACAACTTAGTTTTTAAAGGCCCTCACTGCTGCGTACATGTCTGTGATGATGTGGCCCCGTCCCTGAAGCTGCAGGTTAAGCACGTCGAGATGGCTCACAATGTCAGACAGAAATGCAAGCTCACAAAGAAACGTTTTATCTCTCAGCTCTGTTGTGTCCTTCCCTTTGTTTTCCATAAACTGACAGATTTCCTCACGTAGCTCAAAACATCTGTTCAGTACTTTTCCTCTGCTTAGCCATCTCACCTCTGTGTGATAGGGCACATCTCTGTATTCCGAATCCAACTCCTCCAGAAAAGACTTGAACTGCCAGTGATTCAAACCTTTGGCTCTTATGAAGTTGACTACTCGTTTTATAGAGCTCCTAACATGTTCCATTTGCAGAGCTTTGCCACAGAGCGCTTCCTGATGTATGATACAGTGATAAACTGTAAGTTCACCTGCATCTTTCTGCTGCACATTCACCAGCCATAATGCTCTGCACTGTGTGTCTATATATATACATTTATAGTAATATGGACATATGTTTACTAGATGTTGTTTTTTCTTGCCTTCTGATTGTTGCTCTGAGTGTTGCTATCCCTATGCTGTTGCAATCCTGGAATTTCCCCATCGTGGGACTAATAAAGGCTTATCTTATCTTATCTTATCTTCCTCCCGCATCTTCTCCTGAATCCTGCCGACCAGTCCACTCTTTTGACCGCACATCGCGGGCGCACCATCTGTCGTCAGTCCTACAAGTTTATCCCAAGGCAGGCTCATTTCAGTTATACATTTGGATACCTCTTCAAAGATATCTTTTCCTGTGGTGGTGCCATGTATTGATTTTAATCCTAAAAGTTCCTCTGTGACGCACAGGCTCGAGTCTACTCCACGGATGAAGATTGACAGCTGGGCAGTATCAGATGTGTCGCTGCTCTCATCCACAGCAAGGGAGTATGCAATAAAATTTTTTCCCTTTTTTATTAGTTGTTCATGTAGATTAGTGGAAAGCTCACACACGCGCTCAGCCACGGTGTTTCTGCTCAGGCTCACATTTAAAAATTCTTGCTTTTTATCTGGGCACACGATGTTGCAAACTTTGACCATGCACTTTTTCACAAACTCTCCCTCATTAAAGGGCCGGGCTGATTTTGCTATCTCTGCTGCCGCAATAAAGCTGGCCTTTACAGCAGCTTCACTTTTTGATTTTGCTTTCATGAACATAGTCTGCCGGCAAACCAGACTTCTTTTCATCTCCTCCACCTTCTGCAGCTTCTGCTTTACGTCCAGGTCCTTGTACTTTTCATAATGTTTTGTTTCATAGTGTCTTCTTATGTTATATTCTTTCCTTACAGCCACGTTAGCTCCGCACACAAGACAAACAGGTCTGTCCTTTATATTCGTGAACAGATAATCTGCCTCCCACCTGTCTTGAAAGCTCCTGATGTCCATCTTTCGTTTGGCCATTTTTGTGGAGGGTGAAATTAATTTGTCCAATGTGACTGGAGCATGGTTGTCAATGACTGTCAACAGAAAAAAGGAGCGCTTGCCGGTTTCGACTGCGTGCCAACATACTAGCAAAGCATTGTGGGATTTGTAGTATTAGCGGTACAGTACTGTATATACCGCGGGCCAGCTCTAATGCACATTTGATATGATCTCGCGGGCCAATTATAATTACACTGCGGGCCAAATTTGGCCCGCGGGCCTGACTTTGACACATGTGGTGTAGACTCTCAGCTGTAATTTGTGAGTATTCACATCCAAATTGGAGCAAGGGTTTAGGAATTACAGCTCTTTAATACGTAACCGCCTCTTTTTCAAGGGACCAAAAGTAATTGGACAATTGACTCAGAAGGCTGCAAAAAAAAAAAAATAAGGCTGCATGGGCTCTTCCCTCGTTAACCTGTCATCAGTTAAGCAGTTAAAAGGTCTGGAGTTGATTCCAGGTGTGGCGTTTGCATTTGGAAGCTGTTGCTGTGAACACACAACATGCAGTCAAAGGAGCTCTCAATGGAGGTGAAACAGACCATCCTGAGGCTGAAAAAAAAAAAGAAGAAATCCATCAGAGAGATAGCAGAAATGTTAGGAGTGGCCAAATCAACAGTTTGGTACATTCTGAGAAAAAAGAGTGCACTGGTGAGCTTGGGAACTCAAAAAGGCCTGGACGTCCACAGAAGACAACAGTGGTGGATGATCACAGAATCCTTTCCATGGTGAAGAACAACTCCTTCACAACATCCACTCAAGTGAAGAACACTCTCCAGGAAGTAGGTGTATCAGTATCTAAGTCTACCATAAAGAGAAGACTTCATGAGAGTAAATACAAAGGATTCACCACAAGGTGCAAACCATGAATCAACCTCAAAAATAGAAAGGCCACAATTGACTTTGCCAAAAAACACCTAAAGAAGCCAGCCCAGTTCTGGAACTGCATTCTTTGGACAGATGAGACTAAGATCAACCTGTACCAGAATGATGGGAAGAAGAAAGCTTGGAGAAGAATTGGAACAGCTCATGATCCAAAGCACTACATCTTCTGTAAAACATGGTGGAGGCAGTGTGATGGCATGGGCATGCATGGCTTCCAATGGCACTGGGTCACCTGTGTTTATTGATGATGTAACAAAAGACAGAAGCAGGCAGATGAATTCTGAAGTGTATAGGGATATACTTTCTGCTCAGATTCAGCCAAATGCAGCAAAGTTGATTGGACGGCACTTCACCAATGATCCAAAACATACTGCAGAAGCAACCCAGGAGTTTTTTAAAGCAATGAAGTGGAATATTCTGCAATGGCCGAGTCAATCACCAGATCTCAACCCAATCGAGCATGCATTTCACTTGCTCAAGACAAAACTTAAGGCAGAAAGACCCACAAACAAGCAACAACTGAAGACAGCTGCAGTAAAGGCCTGGCAAAGCATCACAAAGGAGGAAACCCAGCGTTTGGTGATGTCCATGGGTTCCAGACTTCAGGCAGTCATTGCCTGCAAAGGATTCTCAACAAAATATTGAAAAGTAACATTTTACTTAGGGTTATGTTTATTTGTCCAATTACTTTTGAGCCCCTGAAATGAGGAGCGTTTGTATAAAAATAGCTACAATTCCTACATGTTTAATCATATATTTTTGTTCAACCCCTTGAATTAAACCTTGAAGTCTGCACTTCAATTCCGTTGTAGTTGTTTCATTTCAAATCCAATGTGGTGGCATGCAGAGCCCAAATCATGAAGATTGTGTCACTGTCCAAATATTTCTGGGTCTAACTGTACTTTTAGAGGAAGCAAAGTCAAACATGCCAAGGAAAGAACCCCCCAAAACTTACCTGAATTTGCCCTAGTGTAAAATACTGTTGCAGTCAGAATGAAATTATGATGATTGAAGGAAAAATGCACAGTAGGCAGAACTGTCTTGAACACTGGCACTCATTTTTATTATTCCTTCTCTCTTCCAGAATGCAAGGTGCGCTCCATGCACGTCATCACGTGCAAAGAGTAACATCAGCACAAGTGCGTACTCTCCATTTAACACATAATCCAACTGTATGAAAGAATCCAAGAGTCTCAAAGAATCTGGAAAAAAATCACGATAGTCATTTTATTGTGTTATTATGTAGACTTGGATCACTGTGATTTCTAACCCCCTTTGAAACAGTATAATGTTTGCCGAATAAAGATAATTTAAAGACCATTTGCAAGAGGTAATAATTTTTGTGTTGCCTGTGAAGCACGGAGGCCACAGACTCCACAGTAACAAGCCCCTATGCAGAATGTGGTTACTTCAATGCCTTTTGAGACAATAGCCATGGACCTGACAGAGCTGCCTCTCACCCACTGAGGTAATAGGTACATCCTTGTCATAATGGACTATTTCACAAAATATCTTAACCTGTATGCCCTCCCTGATCAACGAGCAGTTACTGTGGCAAAATGTTTGTTCAAAGACTATATCAGCCACCATGGTGTGCCACAAAGTCTGCACACTGACCAAGGACACCAGTTTGACTCAGATTTGGTAAAATGTCTATGTTCACTTTTGGGCATTCACAAAACAAGAACTTCTCCATATCATGCTATGTTGGATGGCATGGTGGAACGGGCTAACAGATCCATAAAGGATCAGTTAGCCAAGTATCTTTTCACCAAAGGTGGAGAATGGGATGAGCATCGTAAGCAAGTTGAGTTTGCTTATAACACCACTGTCCACTCCTCCACCAAACACACGCCCTTCTTAATTCATGGACCAGAGGCTCGTCTACCTACCGACCTCCTCCTTGGGGAAACTCCTGGAGCTTCAGGAAACACACAAGATGCGCCACATGATTATGCTCACTCTATTGTGAAAAAACTCTGTGATTCGTTCCACTCTGCGGCACATAATATTGCTGCTGCAGGTGCTCAGCAGAAGCATCACTATGATCGTCGCAAGAGACATATGGCTTATGAAGCAGGGGACCTGGTTTGGGTTGATCTCCCCTCTCTCACTAGGCACAAACTGTCTCCCAGATGGACAGGCCCTTTCAAAGTCTTACAGACTGGACTTTGGTACAGATGACAGTGGTGTGGTCTATGAGCTGTTGGATATGTTAAACCCCAGAGCAAACCAAAAGTCATTCACTACAACCGTCTCAAGCCTTATCGATCCCCATGGTCTGCAGCACAGTCACCGCCCCAAACCTCGGAACCAGCACCACCTTCTGCCTCTAGTCCATTTACACCACCACTCACTGCACTCTCAGGCTCGAGGCCTTATGTGTATCAACACCCAACCCCTGCTTCACCTCCAGTACCTGATGTTCCCCATGTGCAGCAACCCCCATATGGACATGTTCCAGTGAGAAACGATTCACCAGCTGTGCCTCCACAGCAGCCACCTGTTGTTGTTCAACCTCCCTCTCAAAGGAAGACCAAGTCAGGACGTTGTGTTCGACGGCCACAGCGTTACAGAACTGACACTTTCACTGTTTAGTGTTCACCATTGACCTCATATGCAAACATAAGCAGACTGGACTTAAAAAAAAAACAAAACTGTACACCCCAGTTCTTCTCTAACAGTTTGGAAGTTTTCCCTGACAGATGTGTAGTACTAGATTGACTTTTTGCTGTTGTTGTTGTTGTTGTGAAGTGAGGATGCTTCTTTTGTGAAGGGGGAAGTAATGCAAGAGGTAATTTTGGAAAAGGCTTTTATTATGAAGGAGGAGTGACGGAAGTGAAGTGGGGGATGTTTTTGTAAATAGAACGTTGGGGGCAGCTATGGCTGGATATTAAAGTTATGGGAAGAGCTCAAATGGTCTCGTTCTTGTGGCAGAAGGACTAACCTTCAACTATCACCCACGCAAGCTTACACTAGTGCAAGGCATCTATGATACTGTAACATCGGGGCTTTTTCCCAGCATGCTTTGCCAGTAGAGACTTTATTTTCGTGTGTGTGTTTAATGTTATTACTGTGCTATTATACTGCTGTGCAGTGTTATAGGTAGAATTAGAGCAGGAGTGATTATGTGTTGTGTAACCCTGATATAAACGGAGGTCGGTGAGAATGACCTCCCCTCCTGTCTGTGATTGTGTCTTGTGTTTAATAAAGCCTGTTGTGTCGCAGCCATCTGCTCCCTTTCTTTGTGTGAATCTCGCATACGTCACACTGGTGTCAGAAGTGGGACGGGTCGTGGCGGTTCTGCGTGGATTACCGACGCCTGAATGATGTCACCTGTAAGGACTCCTACCCCCTGCCCCGCATCTATGACACGCTGGATCACATCGCCAGCTCCAGCTGGTTCAGCTCGCTGGATCTATGCAGCGGCTATTGGCAGGTAGAGCTGTCACCTGAGGCCTGCCAAAAAACAGCCTTCTCCATTGGGCAGGGACTGTATCAGTTTAAAGTGATGCTGTTTGGACTTTGCAACGCCTCGGCCATCTTTGAGCGCTTGATGGAGCGAGTGCTGGCTCACGTGCCCCGGAGTCGCTGCGTTGTTTACCTGGACGACCTACTGGTGCATGCAGCTGATTTTGACAGCGCCCTGTCCAATCTACGCTACGGGCTACGGTTACACCCGAGGAAATTCCGCCTATTCCGGTGGAAGACCACCTTCCTGGGCCACGTCATCAGCACAGCGGGAGTCACCACCGACCCAGAAAAAGTGGCGGCGGTGAGAGACTGGCCAGTGCCGTGGAATGTGGGAGAACTGAGGAGCTTTCTCGGACTGGCCTCCTATTATAGGAGGTTTGTGAAAGACTTCGCCACCATCGCCAGCCGGCTGCATCAGCTGACGCATAAAGGACACGCATTTCAGTGGAGTGAGAATTGTGCTGCTGCTTTTTCCCAACTTCGTACAGCGCTCATCAGAGCTCCCATCCTGCAGTATCCCGACCCAAACTGCCCTTTCATCGTGGACACGGACACCAGCAACCAGGGCATCGGGACAGTGCTATCCCAGCAGGGAGAACACGGAGAGCAGGCAGTCGCTTTCTTCAGCCGCACTCTCAGCAGAGCCGAGTGGAATTACTGTGTTACTTGCAGAGAGCTGTTGGCTGTCATCCAGGGGCTGCGTCATTTCCGCCCGTATGGGTACGGGGGGAAGTTCCAGCTCAGGACGGATCATGCTTCCCTGACCTGGTTATTGAACTTTAAGGAACCGGATGGACAGTTGGCGAGATGGCTGGAGGCACTGCAGGATTATGATTTTCAGATTGTGCATCGGGCAGGCCGCCTCCATGCCAACGCTGACACGCTGTCTCGGCGTCCCTGTGTGGCAGAGGAGTGTCGTCACTGCCAGCGGGCTGAGGATCGAGACCAAGCCATCCCACGGGCTGCTGCTCTCCGAACCACGGTGAGCAGGAACAACGCAGCGATGCACAGCTCCTCCTTGGATGATCAGGCAGCCTCCCCCAGTGATGACGTCACAGAGATCCTTGGCACGCAGCAGCTGCAGAGCGAGCAGGACAGGGACCCGGTCATTTCTCGGGTTCAGCAGTGGCTGGACACAGGACAGCGGCCTGCCTGGGAGGTTGTGTCAGCGCTGGACCCAGAGACTAAGGCCTTACACTCCCAGTGGGCCAACCTCCGCTGTCACGAGGGCGTGGTGTATCGGCAGTGGCAGACTCCAGCTGGGCAGTGGCACGTCTGGCAGTTACTGGTTCCTCGTTGACTCCGGCCCAATGTACTCCAGATGGTTCATGGGGCGGTGGGAGCGGGCCACTTTGGGGTGACAAAGACTTTGCAGCGTCTTCGAGCCCGGTTCTACTGGCCCGGATGTCATCAGGATGTGGAGCTCAACGTTCATTGCTGCGACACCTGCACAGCTCAGAAAGGGCCAACTGAGCGATCCCACGCTCCCCTGGAGCAGTGCCGGGTGGGAGCACCGATGGAGTGGGTGGGAGTGGACATTCTGGGCCCTTTCCCGACCACGGACTGGGGGAACTGCCATGTGCTGGTCACAATGGATTATTTCACTAAGTGGCCAGAGGCATATGCGGTCCCGGAACAGAGCGCCGCTACGACGGCATCAAAGCTGTTGGACGAAATGTTCTGTTGGTTTGGCGCACCGGAGGAGCTGCACAGCGATCAGGGTCGGAACTTCAAAGCGGAGGTCTTTGGAGAGGTCTGTAAGTGGGTGGGCATCCGGAAGACCCGGACCACCCCGCTGCATCCACAGAGCGAAGGCCTGGTCAAACGATTCAGCCGGACCCTCACCACCCAGCTCGCTATCCTAGTGGACCAGCGACAGCAAGACTGGGACCTGCATCTGCCTTTTGTTTTGTGGGCGTACCAGACGGCAGCTCAGGAATCCACCCGGTGCACCCCTGCAGCGCTCATGTTTGGACGCAAGCTGCGCACACCGGTGGATTTGGTTACACCCCCCCCCCCCCGAGTTGGAGGTGGAGGGCAAACTCGGGTTGGATTATTTTTTTTGTTTGAAGGAACGTCTCCACATGGTGCACGAACTGGCTCGGGAGGCCCAGTTCGTGCACCATGTGGAGACCCAGTTCTGCCCAGTTCTGCCGACCCTCCGCAGCAGCGGAGCATATGACAGCGAGCGTATGACTCCCGCTGCCAGGGGAGGGACTTTGCACCGGGAGATTGAGTCTGGGTTTTCTGCCCTGAGAGGAAAAGAGGACGATCACCGAAGTTGGCGAGCCATTGGTCGGGACCGTGCGTGGTTCTGCAGAGACTGTCGGATGTGGTGTACAGGGTGAGGAAAAAAAAAGAAAAGGGACCGGGTCATGGTACTTCACTGTGACCGTCTCGCCCCGTACCAGCCATCCGCCCCGCTGGTTGTCGAACCAGATCCTTCATCCCGACCAGATACTCCGACCGAGTCACACGTACAGGCCCTGTACGTGCTGGTCGTCAGCATCGTAGACCACCCCGACATCTGGATGGGTTCGTGTTGGACTTTTGAGTTGGACTTTCATTTTCTGGGGACAGAAACCAGTCCGGGGAGGGGGCGGGGGGCGCAGTGTAACATCGGGGTTTTTTCCCAGCATGCCTTGACAGTAGAGACTTTATTTTCGTGTGTGTGTTTAATGTTATTACTGTGCTATTATACTGCTGTGTCATTATAACTGCGTTATAATAACCCAGCAGTGTTATAGGTAGAATTAAAGCAGGAGTGATTATGTGTTGTGTAACCCTGATATAAACGGAGGTCGGTGAGAATGGCCTCCCCTCCTGTCTGTGATTGTATGTTGTGTTTAATAAAGCCTGTTGTGTCGCAGCCATCCGCTCCCTTTGTTTGAACCTCGCATACGTCACAATACCATGGGAGCAGAGGCCGACAAAATACACCAGCATAAAGGAGAAAGGAGAATCTTACTATTTCTCACCCAGGAAGAATGTTCAATATCAAGTGTACATGTTCAGGAAAGCAGTACAGGAACCAGGAGAAAATCTGGACAGCTACTACACCAGGCTACGTATGCTGGCAAAGAACTGTGAGTTCACCGATATGGATTCTGAAATCAAAGCACAACTAATACAGAGCTGTGCATCATCCAGACTGCACAGAAAAGCACTGAGAGAGCCAGATATGACACCAAGTGGACTCTGGGGTCCTGCCTCTTTGCTGTGGACTCTCATGCTATGCGGAGTGACTCCTGTGAGTTCCTATTTGCTAATAATAAAACTAGTAAACTGTCACCTTGACTCCTTCTCATTTCCGGATGTAACACTCGCCACCAAGAACCTTGGATTACATTAGAATTGTGCAGTGTGCCTCCATAAAATACACACTCGGTCTGTGCCTGTGTTGCTATGGGGCTGTTATGCAGTTTTTTTTCTCCTGTAATTTATTTGAGGAAATGCCAGCCAGTGCTCCTCCTCCTGTCTCCTTCTCTGAGTGCTGTGTGGGTGTGTGGTATTTCAGGGAAGAACACACAGCAGACATGCCGGTGTTATGCCGAGAATTGCTCGCTTATTGAGAATTGCATCCCATCCGCCAAAACTATAAAATATAACACTACAAACTCAACAGCCAGGCTTGTAACCATTTGTGCATTTTTAGAAGTACCCATTATACATTTTTAGAAGAAGAAATTATTTTTACCCCTTGTAAACTATCTTTAAATTACATTTATTCACCAGACGTTTTAGTGTTTCAAAGAGGGTTTGAAATCATAGTGATCCAACTCCACGTTTTACGATATTCAGAGTCGAGATTTTGCATTTATGCATTGTCGTTGAAAAGGGTAATCACTTTGTCAAAGTATTTTCAAAGTATATAGTTGTATTGACTTAAACTAAACACCTTCTTGTAACGATGGGATGCAATTCTCGGCATAACACCAGCGCAGGAGGAGGTGGTGATCACACTGCTACACCTCTCTGTATGGGAGAAACACCCTGACAGTCATTCTGAATGCCGTCCTGCTGTAGAGATTAGCCAGTGTCTCCACTGAAGTAAATGACGAGGACAATAAAGATAATTTTAATTTTTACTTGTAAAAATGTACAACTTGTAACAAGCCCGGCTGTCGGGTTATATTTTAGAGTTGGCGGTATCACGGCGTCGCTCCCTCAGATGCGCGTTGTCGCACACAGTCCCGCGTGTCCACTACGCTGGGACGCTAACTAACTAACTAACCTGCACTTATATAGCGCTTTTCTAGTCACAAAGACCACTCAAAGCGCTTTCACTAATACGACCCTCTATTCTAAGGGCCTATAGGAAACATATCTAGGGACAATTTAGAACAACCAATTAACCTAACATGCATGTCTTTGGATTGTGGGAGGAAACCGGAGCCCCCGGAGTAAACCCACGCAGCACAGGGAGAACATGCAAACTCCATACAGAAAGGTTCCTACCCCTGCCAGCCTGGGGATTTGAACCAGGAACCTTCTAGCTGTAAGGTAACAGTGCTAACCACTGCGCGTGCGTGTGGTATTTCAGGGAAGAACGCACAGCGGACATGGCGGCGCAGGGAGGAGGCGGTGATCACACTGCTACGCTTCTCTGTCAGGGTGCTTCTCCGATACAATGAACGCTGCCCTGCAGTAGCGCTTCGCCAGCGTCTCTCCGCCGAAGTAAATGATGAGGACAATAAAGATAATTTTAATTTTTACTTGTAAAAATGTACAACTTGTAACAAGCCCGGCTGTCGGGTTATATTTTAGAGTTGGCGGTATCACGGCGTCGCTTCCTCAGATGCGCGTTGTCGCACAAAGTCCCGCGGGTCCGCTACGCTGGGACGCTCGGCGCCTGCGTGTGGTATTTCAGGGAAGAACACTGTCGGGTTATATTTTGGAGTTGGCGGTATCACGGCGTCGCTCCCTCAGATGCGCGTTGTCGCACATGTGCGCTACGCTGGACCGCTTGGCGCCTGCGTGCGGTATTTCGGGGAAGAACGCACAGCGGACATGGCGGCGCAGGGAGGAGGCGGTGATCACACTGATCACACTGCTACGCTTCTCTGTCAGGGTGCTTCTCTGATACAATCATCCTGAAAGCTGCCCTGCAGTAGCGCTTTGCCAGCGTCTCTCCGCCGAAGTAAATGACGAGGACAATAAAGACAATTTTAATTTTTACTTGTAAAAATGTACAACTTGTAACAAGCCCGGCTGTCGGGTTATATTTTAGAGTTGGCAGTATCACGGCCACTTGTATCGGCGATCTCGTCGCTCCCTCAGATGCACATTGTCGCACATGTGCGCTACGCTGGACCGTTCGGTGTCTGTGTGCGGTATTTCAGGGAAGAACACACAGTGGACATTGCGGTGCAGGAACGAGGTGATGATCTCACTGCTACGCTTCTGTGTAGCGGAGAAGCTCCCTGACAGCCATCATGAAAGCTGGCCTGCAGTAGAGTTTCGCCAGCGTCTCTCCGCCGAAGTAAAAGACGAGGACAATAAAGATAATTTAAAGACCATTTACAAGAGGGAATAATTTTTACTTGTAAAAATGCACAACTTGTAACAAGCCCGGCCCTCGGGCTATATTTCAAAGTTGGCATCCCGGCGTTGCTCCCTTAGATGCGCGTTGTCGCGCACAGTCCCGCGGGTCCGCTACGCTGGGATGCTCGGCGCGTGTGTGTGGTATTTCCGGGAAGAACACACAGCGGACATGGCGGCGCAGGGACAAGGTGATGGTCTCACTGCTACGCTTCTCTGTATTGGAGAAGCGCCCTGAGAGCCAGCCTGAAAGCTGTACTGCAGTTGAGCATCGCCAGCGTCCCTCCGCGGAAGTTAAAGACGAGGACAAGCCCGTGGGCGTCGTCGTCGTTGAGGCATAATTCAAACCCCCAGAAAGCCACACGGAACAGTGTTTGCTGCTGTGCATCGGCGGCATTTCCTCTGTCAGCGTCCATTGAGTCGTTGTCTTGCTGTATTAATGACACGAGAGAGAAGCTTTTGAAAGTGTCTTTAACATCGCTGAAGCACCGCCTTATAAAGATTTTCGGGCAGGTCGGTGGGAGGAGTTTTGGTAGGAACCACAGGGCGGGGCACAGGGCAACCACAGGGCGGTAATGCCCCGCCCTGTGGTTGCCCTGTGCCCCGCCCTGTGGTTGCCAAACCGCCAATTAAATGTAAAAGAAGAAGGAAGTTGCTGCATGAAGACTCGCCTCGCTCTCCGTCGTTTACAGACATAACAGGCTGTTTCATGGAGCAGGTTAACAGACCTCACAACTGTGGATCAGCGAAACAAAATCACTGTTGAAATCTGTGATCACGGTCCGCTTCTTCTGTTCAGCAGCCATGACGATCTGCGCTTTCACGGCATCCACATGCGCCTGCACGTGATCTGTGAACACAGACCAGCTCTGCCACAAACCTGCTGAGCACACAGGAGCGGAGGATGCTTCACCCTCTCTGGTTGTGAACACACTGCAGTTCTGATCAGCTGGAAGAGAGCGCACCATGTCCTTGATTTGGAGTTTTCCATGTCACTTACTAATGAACTATTCATAACAACTTTGGGAGCAATAACTCCATAATTTTCAACACTTTATTTAAATTTATATCAGAATGCTCACCACCAACAACTTTGGTTTACACCAGAATTGTGCAGTGTGGGTCCATAAAATACACACTGGGTCTGTGCGTGTGTTTCTGTGGGGCTGAGTTATGCTGGTGTTTCCTGTAAGGTGTTTCAGCAAATGTCAGCCAGCGCTCCTCCTCTTGAGTGCTGTGCAGGTGTGTGATATTTCATGGAGGGGCACAGGGCAGACATCCCAGTGTGGGGGGAGGTGGTGATCATAATGCGATCCCTCTCTGTATGGGAAAAACACCCTGACAGTCATTCTGAATGCCGTCCTGCTGTAGAGATTAGCCAGTGTCTCCACTGAAGTAAATGGCGAGGACAAACAAGGGTGTGGGAGTCGTCGTAGTTGAGGTGCAATTGAACCAGCCTCAAAGCCATACAGTCGTGTTGACTGCTGTGCAATGGTGGCATTTCCTCTGTCTCTGTCCACTGTGGGGGGGTAATGTGGTTTTACCAACAGCTTAGTGACATTTTTAACAGTAACTTTACCATCTATATCAACTATGACTACCACAGGATGACTCCCAGTAAACAACTAAACATTTTTAACCTTCATCCTACCAACATATTTTACATACAAATAGTACCAACTGGGGTCCGTTTGGACTCCACACAAAATTTAACTGTTAATTGGATTATTAAGCAATACCAAAGTATTTTTTTCACTTAAAATGTTTTATTTGGTTAAAACCAAGAACATTCATCTCAAAATTCTATAACCAACTTACATTTAGGCTACAAAGATATCTTATTAGGAAAGAAAATGATAATTTTATCATTTGCACACACATTTATGTTTTTTCTTTGGAACAAACATAGCACAAACGTCAAATATCAACTTTGATATCAACAAATCAGAAGGTGGATAACAATAATACCTTAAGTAAACAAAATAGTTATTTGTGAGCAATATTTAGTAAAGAAATACCACATTACAGACACTGCTCACAGACAGTTTGTTGAACACTATAAGTGGGACACACAGGCTGTCTACATGAATTGCAACTAAGACGAACTTTCTTGTCGACTTGACGAGGACAAAGGTAGCATCTCTTTCTCTTCCCATCAGAGCCTCCTCTATCAGGTTGTTCCGGATTTGGAAGTTCCACCCCAACCATCTTCATGGCCATACGAATATAGCGCTGCAATGTTGGATTAGCGGACCTGACATGAATGTGAGGTAAGACAAGGTTCTCACCGACGTCCAAGAGAAACATGCGTCGTCTTCGTTTCCTTTCAGAAGATTTCCACTCTGGGAACTTTGCAACCCAGCACACAAATGCAGCAACAGCTCCAACATCTATACAGTTGCCAAACAGAACCACAGGCCATCGGTTCACCTTTTGCCTACAAGAATACATCGTCACCAGATGGTCAAGGTTATCCACTCCACTCTTAGTGGCATTGTAATGCAGTATGATCTGTGGCTTGTGATCATCACCTTCAGTTTGTGAATCGTGGTGCATTGTGGACAGTGCTAAAACAGCTTTGTTGGCCTTTGGTACATGAGAAACAATAGTGACTTGATTCCTGAATCCAAACAATGAACTGTGAACGTCTCAGTTGTTTGCAGCTCTCATGACATCAGGAATATGAGGCTTATTTGAACGGATTGTACCAACATATGTGAGCCCATCAGTCAGTAGGTCTTCAGCCAGTGGAACAGATGTAAAAAAGTTATCAGCAGTGACATTCTGACCACTTCGTCGCCATGGTGCAACAAGTTCCTTGACCACTCGAGCTCCCTGACCAATGTCGCGTTCTTCACCAGGCTGCCTACCAAGGTACACATCACCCTTCAATGGATAACTGGTATCAACATCACAGCACCACCATATTTTCATACCATACTTAGCAGGCTTTGATGGGATATACTGCCGAAAACCAACTCTACCACGAAATGGCACTAATTGCTCATCCACACATAGATCCGTTCCTGGGATATAAAATTTCGGTAGTTGTGCTTGAAACATGATCCAAAAATCCCGGAATGGGGCTAGTTTGTCGGTTGCCTGCCTTTCAGCACAAGTAGCCCGGTTGTCAAATCTAAGGTACTTCAGAATGGTGGTGAACCTATTTCGCGACATGGTGGCACTAAAGATAGGTCTTCCTTCTTTCTCTGACCAAAGTGATGCTGCTGGCTCATGGTTAGACTTGTAGACACCAGCCAAGATGCATAATCCTATGAATGCCTTCATTTCATTACTATCAAGAGCCAACCAAGTTTTAGGATTGTCTGGATTTGTTTCATTCCATGCTGTGACTTGTCGTCGAGCTTCTCGATTGGTTTCCAGAACTACAAGATCTATCATTGTCGGGGTAATGAAGAGATCAAAGGCTTCAACAGGTGAAGTACAGTTCACGGCATTGGTTATGCCAGGCGCCTGTCTGATGATATCTTGAGGCTGACGTCTACCTACATTTGGTGGGTTTTTCTGCCACACAGTGCCATTTCATCCAACTAGCACTCTTGTATCTCATGCTGAGCTGCAGGATCCTCATCACCCTGATCTTCATCATGGTTCTGTCTGTCCACTTGACCATGGCCTCTACCCCTACCTCGACCACGGCCTCGGGCACGAACTCATGCACGTCCTCTGCCTCTAACAGGTTCAGGTGGATTTTGGTCTGCAGGAAGATTGTTGACACCATTGTTACCATCTGGAGCAGGCTGAATGGACTCTGTGTCACTGTAATCCGACGGTTCGGAAAGGTGGTCTTTGGCATCATCTGATACATCGGAGTCCTCCTGGCCTGAGTCATCATCTGACTGCAAAATAATTCGCAGGGCCTGAGCAGCTGTATAGCTTGCACGTCTACCTCGTTGAGCCATCATTCACTGAAATATAACACAAAATTCATACATTTAATATCATTAACATCATATTTTTCCCTGGGGTCCGATCGGACACCAATGAAAAATTTGAACTGACAGTACAGAAGAAAACTGTATTTTAAATCAGATTTATTTTTTGTGATTCACAGATGATGACAAACAAAGTCATAAAGCATGATAGCTGTGATCGATAATATGTCCGTGTTGTGCATAACAACATATGTGTGGGGTCCGATCGGACCCCACTCAGTAGGATGAGTTTTCTAAAACATTTTTTAGAAAAAATTTGTTACGCAGTAAAATTACTTTTTAATGTCAGATATTTAATGAAAATCTGTCTGATTTTAGGATGAACCACAGTACCGAGACAGCCCTCTTCAAGATTGTTAATGACTTAAGGAGCAACACGGACTCACAGAATTTAATGGTGCTTTCACACTTAAATTCATTTAATTTGCTCTGAATCAGTTGACAAGTTTGTTTCTTTGTACCATTTTCTCCTTGGTTCAGTCCCCTTTCACACAGGCAAAAATTCAAGCAGACCAAACTGCATCACGTTAAATCCTGCGAGGCTTGCGTTGGAACATTCTCTGTTCTTGTTGGTCAAATTTTTTGCCGCGAGAATAGGAAATGTAAATACAGGAAGTAGGATGTCTACTGTGCATTTATGCATTTCTGGGGAGAAAATAATACAAGTCGTAGCGTAATCTATGTGGTTTTTTTATCGCCCTGGTTTTCTTTATTACATTATATGTATATACATCATCTATATACAGTATATCATCGAGTCCATCCTCACCACCTCCATAACCGTGTGGTACGCAGGAGCCACTGCCAGGGACAGACTAAGGCTGCAGCGCGTCGTGCGCACTGCTGAGAAGGTGATCGGCTGCAAGCTCCCATCTCTCCAGGATCTGTACATCTCCAGGACCCGGAGGCGTGCTGACTGGATCATAGCCGATCCCTCACACCCTGGTCACGTACTGTTTGCCCCTCTCCCCTCAGGTAGAAGACTTCGGTCCATCCAGACTAAAACCTCCCGTCACATGAACAGCTTCTTCCTCTCTGCCATCAGACTGCTGAACACTAAGTGACTTATTGACTCTCGTGCACTATGTACAGCAGCTCAACCAGACTCATGTCAATCATCACTGTTTTCTTCCTGCATTACCGACTGCACTATATGGTTCTCCACATTATCTGCTGCTCGCTAATATATTTAAACTGCTGACTAGTGTTACTCACTCTTATTCTACACTTTATTGCATGTATAGTTTATTTTTTATTTTATCATGTTTAATGTTGCAGCATTGCACCGAGACAAATTCCTAGTTTGTGTACTACATGAACAATGGCAATAAATCTGATTCTGATTCTGATTCTGATTCTGATATACCACTTTTGGCAAATCATACAGTTTCAAAATGAGTGGAAGGAATGGTATAGATGGTATGGATGGAAAATAACATCTTAATGTTCATTTATCCTCCAGGACCGTGACACGCTCAGCCACAGATTTTTTCGAAGATCTATCAGGTATGTACAGGGGCATAAAATGTTTTACCGTTTGCCGCTGGTCCTGTTTTAGTACAGTCACTTTCTCACCTGCAGGACTGCACCAGAGTTCGCCATTTGATTTGAATCAAGACGACCTCTTTCGGGTGGTTTCGGTACGGTCGGTTTGGTGCGCACCTGAGTGCAATTACCGTATTTTCACCAGACAGCGAACCCCACTAATGGAGAAAAAAAACCTGAAGTTCGATTGAAACAAACTAAAGCCTGTAGGTGTGAATCCTGGTTCTACAGGATCTAAGTGCTGCCTTGGCTACAGTAGACCACCACATTCTTTTAACTAGACTTAAAGACATGGGGCCTCATGTACAAAGACTTGCGTGGATTTCGTACTGAAAGTTTTTGTAAGTTTAAATCAAAATTACGTACACACAAAAAAATGCAGACGTATAAAATGGTGCATACACAGGAGTCTAAGTACATTTCCTTTGCACATCCCAATCTACCTGGAATTTAGGGCACATGAGGGAATACCTGACTCCTCCCTTAACACGCCTCTATTTGAAAATGCAAATAGAAACACGGAGATACTGATGCATGCTTTTATCACTAGTCGTACAGCTTACTGCAGTGCCCTGCTCTCTGGTTTTCCCAAAAAGACAATTTAAAATCTGCAGTTATTACAAAATTCAGCTGCACGTATACTGATGAAGACCAGGCGGCAGGTTCCCATCACACCGGTTTCAAAGTCACTGCATTGTCTCCCCATTTCCTTCAGTTTCGACTTTAAGGTTCTTTTACTGATTAAATGTCTGCACGGACTTGGGTCTTCTCATTTATCAGAACTATTAACATATGAGCCCCCACAGACCCTGAGGTCCTCTGGCACTGGTCTTTTAATTATTCCTATCGTCAGAATACACTACCGTTCAAAAGTTTGGAGTCACCCAGACAATTATTTTGTGTTTTCCATGAAAAGTCACACTTATTTACCACCATGAGTTGTAAAATGAATAGAAAATATAGTCAAGACACTGACAAGGTTAGAAATAATGATTTGTATTTGAAATAATAATTTTTTCCAGATACTCAACCTGCTCAAAGGAAGGTCAGTTTTATAGCTTCTCTAACCAGCTAAACTGTTTTCAGCTGTGCTAACATGATTGCACAAGGGTTTTCTAATCATCCATTAGCCTTCTGACGCAATGAGCAAACACATTGTACCATTAGAACACTGGAGTGATAGTTGCTGGAAATGGGCATCTATACACCTACGAAGATATTGCACCAAAAAACAGACATTTGCAGCTAGAATAGTCATTTACCACATTAGCAATGCATATTAGATATTAGAGTGTATTTCTGATTAGTTTAAAGTTATCTTCATTGAAAAAAACAGTGCTTTTCTTTCAAAAATAAGGAAATTTCTAAGTGACCCCAAACTTTTGAACGGTAGTGTGCGTACCCATGGTGAGGCTGCTTTTAGTTGCTTTGGCCAACTTTTGTGTAACAGGCTGCCGGAGAACATCAGGAATGCTGAGAATGGGAATCTTTTTTTTTTAAGTTTTTGTAAAGGGTATACAGGTCGTTACAGCAATGCATTGTTTACATTTTCATCACATGTTCCCTTATTTTCTGATATCTGACAACACTGGAAGAATAATTCTTACAACACGCCCTTTTTTTTTAAAGTGAAAGAAAAAGTGAAATTAAAGAGAATAAAATAAAAAAAACAAAAACAAACAAACAAACCAGCAGAAAACAAACAAAAAGAAAAGTAAGTAAATAAAGGTAAAAGAGCATCTGAGTAGCGTTGGAACAAAGAGCGGAACCATTATTGAAATGGTATTTGTCAAAGATTAGATCTAATGGAAGACACATATGCGATCCAGGGTTGCCAAAAGTTCATGAACCCATCCATGTCCTGTCTCAGTGCGAATGTCAACTTTTCCATCGAGTAAATGTCTTGGATCACGTTAATCCAATCTTCAGGTGTAGGACAGTCCTTCAACATCCATTTTTTAGTTAGAGCTTTTTTGCTTGCCAATATTAAAACATTGAATAAGTATTTTTCTCCTCGTCTTTCCAGTGAGTCCGGTAGTAAACCCAAATACAAAGTTACAAAAGAAAAGGGAACTGTTATTTTAAATATTTTCCCCAATATTGTCTGTACATTGGTCCAATATTGGTGGATAACTGGGCATGACCAAAACACATGAAAATGATTTGCAGTCTTTTCACCACACAAGCGCCAACAGTTCAATCCCTTATGGGTAAATTTGTTTTGTGCAGGTGTTCTGAAAAATCTTACCAAGTTTTTCCATCCAAATTCTCTCCATTGCAGGGATGAGGTACTTTTCCATTGCTGTTTATTTAGCTTTTCCCATATTTCTGTCACCATGGGTTGAGATGCCGTCTCGGCACTCAGCCCATGTTTTCCCTCATCCCTGCTTCCCATTGAGCAGCGTCTCAGCTGGCCCCCAGCTGGCAGCATTATGGACAGCTGGGGCCAATTAGTCTTCATCAGCTGGGGCGCTGCCAATGAGGATAAATAGGAGCAGCCTCGATGACTCGGGGCTGCGACATAAACACATTGCTAAGCTGAAGCCCCTTCGTCTGGTGTCAGCTTATACTCCTCTTGCAGCATTCCTGTGTTTGTATCCCGCTGTGAGGATGTACGTCTTGCTACCCCCACGTCCGGTACGAGCTGCTTACCTCTGCGCTGTGCAACCTGTGAGTGTACGTCTGCATGAGTATCTGTGCTCTCCTCATCCCTTCCCCTTCCCCTTTACCCTGAATAAAATATCACGACTCACTGGCTTGCCCCTGGCTCTGATTGCCCGGCTCCCTAGAGCCGGATATGACAGTATGTCGCAGCCAGAAGAGTTGCCGGCGGCCGTGAGTCGCTGTGGAAATGTACCTTTCTGTCCGGGTGTCAGCGCTGCTAGCATGCCGTTTCCCAGGAGTCACTTCCGGCGCCAGGGCGACGAGCTGAGGTCCATCTCGGAGGCTGTCGACGGGACATTCTTCACCCTGCACGACGCCTCCAACGCGAGACGCTGGCATCCGGGCCGTGCTGAGGAACTCCTGGACTGTCACCCTCACTCTCTGTACCATCTGGAGGACAGTGCCAGGATAGACGCTGCAGGTACACAGCGAGAGAAGCTCCACGGGGTGGATGGAAATCCCGGCAGGGAGTCGAAGTGGGCGACGTCTTTCCCCGCTTCGGAGTCCCGTTCCTGCCGCTATTCCAGTCCGGGAGTTCGCGCCAACCAGAGGACTTCCCCCGACCTGCGCCACGTCACTCGGGATTCCCTTCTAGGAGCCGCAGCTGACAGCAGTTATGTCCGGGGTCGAGTGGCTGTCGCGAGCTCTACTGTGTTTCCTGTCACCACCTTCAGGCATGTGGCGGCGGCAGTGAGATTGATGGTGAGGACTTCAGGGCTACGAAGCTTTCCCGTGCTCGACGCCTTCCTCGTCTCGATCTCCGATCTGGAGCGGCGAATCCTGGGTTTCCCCCTCGCTTCGTCCCCTGGGAGTAGTCGTCATCACATCACCGAGTCACCTCTGCACGAACCTCGTCCGGATCCAGTTCTGGGTCATCGTCAGGACCGTTCCTCCCACGCAGCTGTCATCCCTTCGCCTCGTCAGTGTGGAGATTCTACAGCCCCGTCCCCTGAGCCTCGTTCCCCCGCTGTCATTCCTGGACATTCGGGCTGGCTCACCCCGGCTGTTTCCCCCTCCTCCTCGACGCGCTTCCTGACCGCTGTGTGTGCCTGGAATTCCGGCCTGGTGAGCTCTCTGCTGGAGACAACGCGAGCGACCCTCAGACGAATTCCCGGGGGGTCCTCCGTTATCGCCGGGCGGGGAGAGGAAGAAGCAGATTCCACTACAGCAGGCGATACTCAACCTCCAGGGGGCAGGCAAGTCATTGTTTTTTCACACCTGCTTAATGATTTGCTCTGTCACATCCCTGGAGGAGAAGTTCAGGGTTCGCAGCTCCCTGAACTCTCCCCACCTGCTGTAACCTGTATTCCTAATCCCGCATCCTCTGTGTCTCTCTCCGCCGAGCGGTCCCCGGCTCCGGGTCAACGTGGTGGGATATGGAGAGGGCCTGTGGTTCCACAGCTACATTGCGGACGGAGGAGGGGGACTGACTGCTGCGTGGAGTCTACGCCGACGACTGAGCGTCCCCGGGTCTCCACGGAGGAGCGGTTCGGTCCAGCGGGACGAGATTCTTCTGGCTTCACGCCGAGTGGATCGTCGGCGGGGTTACCTGAGCTGGAGGGATCTCAAGCTGCGCTGACCATCGTGCTGGCTGCGGGGCCCGACGCGGCTAGATGGGAGCCTGACAACGACCTCCTGACGACGGATCCTGGATCTTCGCAGTCCTGGACGGCGTCAGAACCCGAGATCAGGCGAGTGCTCTCCTTTCTTTTCTCTCTTTTTATCCCCGAGCACTTCAGCCTATCTCCAGGGGAGACGAGCCGGGTGCAGCCGTCCGCTGCGTCTGAGCTCGTCTCGCCGGGTTCTGGCGCTGCCGGTGATCCTGATCCCGGTTCTGTTTTCTCTTCTGAGCCTTCTTCCAGGGTCACCGGCAAGGAGTTGCTGTTCCTCGTGGTGCTGGAGGGTCCGGGTTCAACGTTGGAGGTCGGTTCTGGTGCAGTAGTCAACGTGGGATCGCCCGAGACCCAGTCGGGGTCCAACGTGGGTTCGCCTGAGGCCCGATCGGGGTCCGACGTGGGTGCTGCCCCAGTATTGTCCAGGTCCGGTGAGGAGGTGGCCGTTTTCCTGCGGCCTGACGCCCGCCGCCCTCGTCATCGGCTCTCCCCTGAGCCTCTTCCACCGGGATCCGCTCTGATCCTTCGCCCGTCTCAACGGTCCTGGTGGTTGAGTGATGCGGGTCGACGACCCGACCCACAGAACTTTCGGTTCGGTGATCTGGTTCCCCCCACTGGTCTGTGTTTCCCTCTGGGCAGCCTGGTTCGGCTGCCGGTGGACTGGATTCCTGGGATCTGGGTCCAGAGTTCGCCGTCCGAACACTTCTTTCCCTGATTCGCCAGCTGGACGATGGGCGGGGAGATCTCCGGAGCCATCTCGGCCATTTTTGGACTCTGCCTGCCATTCACCTCGGGTGTCACTTTTTCTTTTGTTATTAAGGTCACTCGGGTGTAATGTTTTGTCCTGTTGGTGGATTCATTTTTATAGTGCTGTGTTTTCCATCGCTCATGCTCAGCATTTTTACTTGTTGTACTATGTTTTTAGTCCCGTTTTTGCATTGTAGAGTTATGTTTTGTTTTCCGTAACACCATGCTCTGCAGTTATCCATTTATTCCAGTCACTTTCATTTCTTTAGGTGACTGGGTATTTATATATTCGTGTGTGTGGGGTTTTTCTTTGCCTGCACTCAGTATTTCTCTTATGTCCTGTTTGTTCATTAGAGTCATGTGCCTTGTTTTTCGTAACACCATGCTCTGTAATTGTCTATTTGTTCCAGTCACCCTCACTTTTCTTGGTGACTGTGTGTATGTACTTAAATTAGCGCTGTGTATAGGTTCCCTTTTATTTAACCGTACTCAGCATTTTTGCCCTGTACCTTTTTGGTGGTTTTTTCCTTGCTCTGGGTCACGCATGGTTGGTACTCTCTGGGTAGTATGTAACCGGCGTGCTGACCCAGTTCTTCTCCCCATCTGTACCTGGGTTAATTATTCTGTTTTGTCAGTGTTGTATTTGGGTTTTTCTTTCCCGCTACCCTACATTGCCCCATTGGTGTTGTCCTTCCCTTGGCTTCTTCCCCTCCGGTCCGCCTCCCTTCCTCCCACCCTAGGTGGGGGTGGGGGGGGGGCTGGGATGTTCCTGGTCGTTCAGGAGCCCGACCTTGAGGGAGGGGCTCTGTCACCATGGGTTGAGATGCCGTCTCGGCACTCAGCCCATGTTTTCCCTCATCCCTGCTTCCCATTGAGCAGCGTCTCAGCTGGCCCCCAGCTGGCAGCATTATGGACAGCTGGGGCCAATTAGTCTTCATCAGCTGGGGCGCTGCCAATGAGGATAAATAGGAGCAGCCTCGATGACTCGGGGCTGCGACATAAACACATTGCTAAGCTGAAGCCCCTTCGTCTGGTGTCAGCTTATACTCCTCTTGCAGCATTCCTGTGTTTGTATCCCGCTGTGAGGATGTACGTCTTGCTACCCCCACGTCCGGTACGAGCTGCTTACCTCTGCGCTGTGCAACCTGTGAGTGTACGTCTGCATGAGTATCTGTGCTCTCCTCATCCCTTCCCCTTTACCCTGAATAAAATATCACGACTCACTGGCTTGCCCCTGGCTCTGATTGCCCGGCTCCCTAGAGCCGGATATGACAATTTCCAGTTGTAAAGTGAAATTCCCCTCTTTTTCCCATCTCTCTTTTATATATGATGTGTTGTCTCCTTTTAAGTCTTGAAGACCTTGGTATATTTAAGAAATGTATCTGATCCCTGGGATCCCTTTATATGCCATTAAGAAGACCTTCAGAACACCTGACTGGGCCCTTTCCAAATCCTCCTTTTTAAGTATATTGTTTATGTGATGTCTAAACTGGAAGAACCTGTAAAGGTCTTGATTTATTAGACTGTAGCGGTTTGAATTCAACCCCCACAACACAGAGACACAACACAGAGACACAACACAGAGACAGTCAGCTCGCACTCCTGGGTTTTTTTCCGCTGCATGCTGCGTTTACAGCTGTGAGGTTAATGTGCCACCCATGCATTGTGTTCATGCATCCTGTCTGTACCTCTGATATGCAAATGCACAGATTGACTGCTGTGAATGTCTTTGATCTATTGTTTGAGTTGACTATATAAGCTGCACTGTGCTGTTAATCTGCCTCTCATTCACTCATTCTGATTTTGCATCTGCTGCGAGACACACACACTGTCTCCTATTTGAGAGCTGGAGGAACGAGGCTTCAGCCAGCTCACACTATGGGCTGGAGCCGAGTTCTGATGAAGGCGGGTGATAATAAAGCTATTTAAAAATCCAACGCTGCCTTTATTTTATCATCCTCTTCACTGGTGACCCCGGAATGCACACGTTTTGTGCAAACGCGACCTTCTGATCTGAATAGCCACGCTGGCGACCCGAGACTGAAGAAAACAAGCAGCCAGCGAACGCAGCACCCGGGCATGAATGCTCCGTCACAGCGGCCTGACTGGTCTTCCCTCCCTGCGGCCTCAGGGAGACCTCGACGCAGAGCCCACGGCGGGAGAGCCGCTCTCAGGACATCAACCAAGACCGGGTAAGCGGCAGAGAACATCATGGCGCACCCTCGCCGAGATCGGCACATCCACGCGGGACCGGCCGCGCAGCTCCTCCACATCAGAGCACATGCGGGCGACTCCCATGGCCGACGGAGCACACGTGGACCTGAACGCACCATGGCTAATCTGCAGCCACGGCTCATCAGAGATGTTTTTCGGCGCAGACTGCGCCGATCTCCACCAAGTTTCCGACCCTGATTTCCTCTCCAGCGACCCACCCAAGCACGGAACCCCTGCGCGCACACCGGGGAGTTACAAGGACGGCACACCACGCACGGGGCAAGAATGGCTTCACTGACCGCCTTCCTTCTGCCGCTCACTGGCCCTTCAGGCTTGCTTGTACACCTGAGGCCCGCAGCTTGCTCACTGGATTTTATGGTCTTAGCCACGGCACACAAGGGGAATTCAGCTGTCTGCGGTTCCCGAGGCTGTAGGGTTTCGTCTACCCTAAAGTCAACACGCCAGTCCCTCTGCTTTTATTTTTTTTCTTGCCGCCGCTCCTGCTTTTCTTCACGGCCACGAGAGGAGTCAGAGACTAATTTTTCTTCTTCTGATCTCTGCATGTTCAGACGGGACATCGCGGAGCAGCAAACACTTTTGGCGCGACTTGAACGATTTTCCCGTGCCCCGTCAGCATGTACTACCACCCCCCCCTCCTGCACAAAGCTTTTCCCTGCTCGCTGCCCAGACTGCAACATCGAGGTCACGGTCCCCTACCGTTCCCTCTGGGGGGGGAGCAGTGTAGCGGTTTGAATTCAACCCCCACAACACAGAGACACAACACAGAGACAGTCAGCTTGCACTCCTGGGTTTTTTTCCGCTGCATGCTGCGTTTACAGCTGTGAGGTTAATGTGCCACCCATGCATTGTGTTCATGCATCCTGTCTGTACCTCTGATATGCAAATGCCCAGATTGACTGCTGTGAATGTCTTTGATCTATTGTTTGAGTTGAGTATATAAGCTGCACTGTGCTGTTAATCTGCCTCTCATTCACTCATTCTGATTTTGCATCTGCTGCGAGACACACACACTGTCTCCTATTTGAGAGCTGGAGGAACGAGGCTTCAGCCTGCTCACACTATGGGGCTGGAGCCGAGTTCTGATGAAGGCGGGTGATAATAAAGCTATTTAAAAATCCAACGCTGCCTTTATTTTATCATCCTCTTCAAGACCTTGTTTTTTCAAATCTTCAAAACTTCTTAAAATTTGCCCTTTAAAAAAATCGTAATATTTTATCAGACCTTTCTCCTTCCACTTTTTAAATCTGGTGTCTGTTTTATTAGGAGTAAAGTCTTGATCATAGGCAATCCATTGCAGAAGTCGATAGGGCTCTTTAGTTTGATTCTCTCTGACTATCTTAAACCAAATTTTTAGCGGGGTCTCTATCCACGGGTTAGTGTTATTCAAAAGCTTAGGTAAGGCATTGTTCCCTATTATCGCCTGTAGGGGGATGTCACTTGTTATTTGGCATCCGATCTCCTTCCATTGTGCAGTGTAGACTGGGTTACATATCTCTACTAAAGTTTTAATTTGTGCGGCTTTAAAGTAGTCCCTGATATTTGGTAGCGCGAGCCCACCTTTGTCTTTGTTTAGCTGTAAGGTTCTATATCTGATTCTAGGTCTCTTGCCCTGCCATATGAATCTTGAGATCCTTCTGTCCAGCTCCTGCCATGTTTTTTTGGGAGGTTCTACCGGTATTGTTTGGAAAAGGTATAGAAGACGTGGAAGTATATTCATTTTGACTGCTTCAATTCTTTGTGCAGTACCCAAGAATGGTATCATATTCCATCTTGCTAGGTCAGATTTTATTTTTGTCACCAGTGGATCATAGTTTAGTGATATAATTTTGTTGAGTTGTTTCGGGATATTGACCCCCAGATATTTCATAGATTCCGACTCCCAGTTAGTTTTGAGTTTGCTTAGTGAATAATGATTTGGGTCATAGTTGAATGTTAAAATTTGGGTTTTATGCATGTTTAATTTGTACCCCGATAAATCTCCATACTCTGAAAAAACTGAGGTTAGTTCTGGTAAAGAAGTGTCCGGCTGCCCTAGGTATATTAAAATGTCATCAGCAAAGAGTGCTATTTTATGTTCCTTCTGACCAAGTGTAATACCTTGAATTTTTTTGATTTTGTCTTATCCATTGGCTCAGAGGTTCTATGAAGATTGCAAAGAGCAGTGGAGACAGGGGGCAGCCCTGACGACATCCTCTTTCCAGTTCAAAAGATGATGATAAATTACCGTTAATCCTTATTTTAGCTGTTGGTTTTTTATATAATGCCTGTATAGTTCTAATGAAGTTGTTATGAAAATTGAAACTGGATAAGATTCTATATAGAAAAGACCAGTCAACCGAATCGAATGCTTTTTCAGCATCTAATCCCAATATGACTGCATTTAAGTTATATTTTTTTATATGATGAATTATGTGTAAAGTGCGTCGAATGTTGTCTTGTGGTCTGTCTTTGTCTTATAAAACCTGTTTGGTCTAAATGAATTAGGTCTGTCAGTATATTTTCTAACCTTTTGGCAAGGATAATGGTAAAAAGCTTATAGTCCTGATTTAATACACTGGTCTGTAGTTGGAGCACTCTAGTTTATCCTTTTCAGGTTTAGGTATAACTGCAATGACCCCTTCTCTCCAGGAGGGGGGGATTTCCCCTGTGTGGACGACATAATTAAATGTTTTCAGGAGGAGAGGAGATAGTTGCTGTTTAAAGGTTTTGTACCACTCTGCTGTATAGCCATCTGCTCCTGGGGATTTGTTAGCTTTAAGTTTCATAATTGCTTTTTCCAATTCTTTAGGTTGTATTTCTGACAGTAGTGTTTTATTTTGTGACTCCGTAAGTTGGGGAAGGTTTAATGTGTTTAGGAATGCCTCGGATGCGTTTTTTTTTTTTCACCCTTATTGTCATTCAACCGTACAACCAATCATGTACAGCAGAACGAGATTGTGCTTTACCTATCTACAGTGTAAATCACACACACCCAAGTGCAGAATCAGAGGGCCGCTGCCATGCAAGGCGCCGCCACAGAGTTCCCTCCTCCATTCCATTTATTGCTGAGCACCAAGCTGGACGGCAGGAAGTTCCACTTTTATATGGTCTTTGGCATGACCCGGCCGGGATTTGAACCCCTGCCTCCCGGGTGTGGGGCGGATGCTCTACCAACTGAGCCACCACTCCGGTTTTGTGGGAGTATAAGTTCTTATAGTAATTCTCGAAGCTTTTAAGAATATCCTGAATTCTGAATTTTATTTCCTTTGATATTGGGTCTCTGATTTTGTAGATTGCTCTTTCTGTTTGTTGTTTCCTCAATTTATAGGCTAGCAATTTTGCCGATTTACTGCCTGCTTCATAGTATTTTTGTTTCAAAAATGTAAGATTCTTCTGGATTTCTATTGTGTAGATCTCATTTATTTGGTTTTTAATTTCCTTAATCTTGAGCGAGTCAGTAGAATGAGTGTTGCCTTTGTGTTCTTTTTCTAGGTTCTTAAGTTCTGACTCTAATGTGGATAGTTTTTCTTGTCTTAGTTTCTTTTGGGTTGCCAGTTTTGCAATAATCTTTCCTCTTATTACAGCTTTACATGCATCCCACAGTATTAAAGGGGATACTTCTCCATTATCGTTTTCTTCCAAATATCTGAGAATATCTGATTCCAATTCATCTTTCAATGGTCCTTTCAGGACATTTGAATTTAACCTCCAAGAAAATGTATTATTTGTGTATTTTTGGATATTTAAGTCCATGTAGATCGGACTGTGGTCAGAGAGATCCATCAGTCCTATTTTACATGTTTATACTCTTCCAATGTCTCTATTAAACATAAAAAAATAGTCAATCCTTGAGTAAGATGAATGTGGAGTTGAGTAAAATGTATAGTCTTTTACACTGGGGTTGAGTTCCCTCCACACATCACAGATTCCCATTTCTTTTAGTAGCATCCGAGTCTTCCTGCTTTGGGTGTTATTTTGATGTGGAGAATTACCAGAAGCATCCCAGTATGGATTCAGTCTAAGATTGAAGTCCCCACCTTGAGCTTTAGTTATCATTAGGTCAAATACATTTTTATAAAATTTCCAGTTAGCCCCTGGGGGAGCATACACATTCAGCAGGGTGATATCTTCTCCCTCTAGCCGCCCAGTTACCAAACTGTATCTCCCTTCTTTATCTTTGTGTTCTGATTTTTTTTCAAATGTAATTTTGGTTGATATCAATGTCGCTACTCCCCTCCTCCTCCCTGACTTATATGAAGATGAAGAGATCATTTTAAACCCTTGTCTACTGAGTTTAGTGTGCTCCACGTCAGTTAGGTGGGTTTCTTGTAAAAATATTATTCCTGCTTTGTCTTTTTTCATTTTGCCTAGAATCTTGGATCTTTTAACTGGATTCAGGATTCCTTTTACATTATATGAAATTATTTTGGTTACACCCTGTTTCTCCATTGTGTTGTTTTGTTTAGTATAACTGTGTGGTGGCCCTCTTTTGTGCTACTCAGAAACTGAAAGAACATTAAGAACAAGAAAAACATTAAGAACATAGTGTATAAAACTTTAAAACAAAAAACTGTCAAAAGAACTTCCTGAGCTGGGGTCTTTTTAAAGACCCTGGAAGAGCCTTGATGGAGTGTAGGCTCTGAGGGAAATTCCTCAAACTCTGTTACGTGTTGAGGGCCCTCTCTTACCACTGAAAGTAGTCCCATGCTTTTAACGTGAGTTTCAGAACCCAATCCGAACTTGTAATGATTTTTTTTCCCTTTATGCCTATACCCTGTGAAATTGTGTGCACCCTCCCACCCCCATCACAGCAAACATTCACGCAAAAACAGTATTTGTTAGTGTGAGGAGAACATGTGGATTATTGTCACATTTCTATTTTTTTTTTTTTTTTAATTTAAGTTTTTGTAAAGGGTATACAGGTCGTTACAGCAATGCATTGTTTACATTTTCATCACATGTTCCCTTATTTTCTGATATCTGACAACATTGGAAGATTAATTCTTACAACACCCCTTTTTTTTTTTTAAAGTGAAAGAAAAAGTGAAATTAAAGAGAAAAAAAAACAAAAAACAAAAAAAACAAACCAGCAAAAAACAAACAAAAAGAAAAAGTAAGTAAATAAAGGTAAAAGAGCATCTGAGTAGCGTTGGGACAAAGAGCGGAACCATTATTGAAATGGTATTTGTCAAAGATTAGATCTAATGGAAGACACATATGCGATCCAGGGTTGCCAAAAGTTCATGAACCCATCCATGTCCTATCTCAGTGCGAATGTCAACTTTTCCATCGAGTAAATGTCTTGGATCACGATAATCCAATCTTCAGGTGTAGGACAGTCCTTCAACATCCATTTTTTAGTTAGAGCTTTTTGTTAAAACATTGAATAAGTATTTTTCTCCTCGTCTTTCCAGTGAGTCCGGTAGTAAACCCAAATACAAAGTTACAAAAGAAAAGGGAACTGTTATTTTGAATATTTTCCCCAATATTGTCTGTACATTGGTCCAATATTGGTGGATAACTGGGCATGACCAAAACACATGAAAATGATTTGCAGTCTTTTCACCACACAAGCGCCAACAGTTCAATCCCTTATGGGTAAATTTGTTTTGTGCAGGTGTTCTGAAAAATCTTACCAAGTTTTTCCATCCAAATTCTCTCCACTGCAGGGATGAGGTACTTTTCCATTGCTGTTTATTTAGCTTTTCCCATATTTCCAGTTGTAAAGTGAAATTCCCCTCTTTTTCCCATCTCTCTTTTATATAAGATGTGTTGTCTCCTTTTAAGTCTTGAAGACCTTGGTATATTTTAGAAATGTATCTGATCCCTGGGATCCCTTTATATGCCATTAAGAAGACCTTCAGAACACCTGACTGGGCCCTTTCCAAAACCTCCTTTTTAAGTATATTGTTTATGTGGTGTCTAAGCTGGAAGAACCTGTAAAGGTCTTGATTTATTAGGCCTTGTTTTTTCAAATCTTCAAAACTTCTTAAGATTTGCCCTTTAAAAAAATCGTAATATTTTATCAGCCCTTTCTCCTTCCACTTTTTAAATCTGGTGTCTGTTTTATATTTCTATTTTAACAAGTTTTTGGGTTTTTTTTGTTTTTTTTATTAAAAAGACTTATTTGTTTCAAATATTATGACTGTTCCATGAAATGTTTTACCACATGCTGAATACGCATCTCCTTTAATGTTTGTTACCTTGTATGAGGGGGGTTGGATGTGCAGTTTGACTCAAAAAAAAAAAAAAATGGTCGCTATTCCAACCTGAAAACGGACAGTTTATCCGCGACACTCTGGCGCTGGGTTTCCCGCTGCTGGCCCGTGGATTTTGAAGGTCTTTGTGTTGTCCATGTTTGCGTTTTGATCTTCTCACTCAGGTCTGCTGCGGGTTTAAATACCGTTACCGGGAGCCCTCTTCTCGCCATGTCAGCTGTTGCTTCTTCCGCCGAATTATAGAGACATGTTTCTTCGCCGTAGAAGACCCTTAACTTCGCAGGAAATGACGTCTGAAAGCGCAGTTTCTTCTCACGTAGTACCTTTTTGGCGTCATTGTATTCCCTGCGCTTTTTAAGGACCTCCGGGGCGTAATCGTGTTCCACGAAGACTTTTCTCTCCTGGTGCATAAATCCTTTTTTCTGCCAAGCCAGTCTTACAACCTCTTGTTTTATTTTGAAATTGGAAAATCTTACCAATACCGAACGTGGGGGCGCTTCCGCCGCTGGCCTAGCGGCTAATGAACGATGTGCCTTTTCTATCTTCAAGTCGGTGGTTTGTGGAATATCCAATTTCTCTCTTAGTAAAGATTCCACGCATTCTGCCATTGAGTTAAAACCGTTTTCGGCTCCTTCTATCAGACCATGAATTCTTATATTGTCTCTTCTCTGTCTTCCTTCTTGGTCGGCTAGCTTAGCCTTTATAGATGCTTGTCTTTTGCGTAGGTCCAGCACAGAATCTTCGAGCACTTTTATTCGTTCCTCTGCTTCCAAGATTTGGTTCTCGGCCTGGTCTACTCTGCTGTTTGTCCTTTTCAATTCGTCTCTGAATTCCCGAAATTCGGCCGTAACCTCTCGGCGAAATCGTCGTAGCTCTTCAAATAGCGATTTCAGGCTAACATTTTTGTTAGCTACAACAATTTCCTCGTCTTCTGAACGGAGATCTTCCAGTTCAGATTCTCCGGCCGATACGTGTCCTGGCCTGGAAAATTTCAGTTTCTTCTGTTTTCTTGAAGGACAAGCTGCTGCGTGCAGGGGTGGACCAGCACCTGTCATCATGGATCCTGGACTACCTCACGAACCGGCCTCAGTTTGTGAGAACCCGGGACTGTGTGTCCGACACGATCATCAGTAGCACGGGGGCCCCCCAGGGAACGGTGCTGGCTCCCTTCCTGTTCACTCTTTATACTGCGGACTTCTCACACAACACAACACACTGCCATCTACAGAAGTTCTCTGATGACTCTGCGATCATTGGCCTCATCTCCAATGGAGATGAAGCTGAGTACAGAGGGCTTATCCAGGACTTCGTGGACTGGTGCCATCGGAACTGCCTCCAGATCAATGCAAGGAAAACTAAGGAGCTGGTGGTGGACTGCCGCAGGCATGGGCAGCCCCTCACAGCACCAGTAAATATACAGGGAACAGACATCGAGATGGTGACATCCTATAAGTACCTGGGTGTTCATCTGAACAATAAACTAGACTGGTCACACAATACTGACGCACTCTACAAGAAGGGACAGCGCAGGCTGTTCCTGCTGAGGAGACTCAGGTCTTTTGGTGTACAAGGGGCGCTGCTGAAGACATTCTATGACACGGTGGTGGCATCAGCCATCACTTTTGGAGTGGTCTGCTGGGGCAGTGGCATTACTGCAGCCGATAGGAAGAGACTGAACAAACTGATTAAGAAAACTAGCTCTGTCCTGGGGCAGCGCCTTGATCCGGTGGAGGAGATAGGAGAGAGAAGGACGGTGGCTAAACTGTCATCTCTGCTGGAGTCCGAGTTCCACCCTATGCAGGACATACTGAATGGACTGAGGAGCTCATTTAGCAGCAGACTACATCATCCCAGGTGCACAACCGAGAGGTTTCGTAGGTTCTTCCTACCAACGGCTGTCAGACTGTACAACCTAAGCAGGGCTGCTCGCAGAGATAGCAAAAAGACGTAACAAACTAATAGTTTTTTGAATGCAAAAGATGCAATAGACTTACACAATGGTCCCCTCCGGCATACAACTAGGAAAATACCGGTCGCTATGGAGGGTGAGAATGTGTATGGGCACATAATCATACCATGTAGGATAACTAAGTAGATGGTTATGCTGTTTCATCCCATCTAGCAACAATGCTCTGCACTGTGTGTGTTTATACATTTACATATTTATTCCATCTAGCTACAATGCTCAGTACTGGGTGTGTTTATATTTATATATCTATATATTTATTCCATCTAGCTACAATGCTCCGCACTGTGTTTTTATATATCTACATATTATTCCATCTAGCTACATTGCTCCGCACTGTGTGTGTTTATATACTTACATATTTATTCCACCTAGCTGCAATGCTCCATACTGTGGGTGTTTATATATTTACATATTTATTCCATCTAGCTACAATGCTCTGCACTGTGTGTTTATATATTCATATATTTATTCCATCCAGCTACAATGCTCTGCACTGTGTGTGTGTGTGTATATACGTATATATTTTATAGTAATATGTACATATGTACAGTATATTAGCTGCTCTTGCTTGCTTGTTTTTTTTCTTGCCTTCTGATTGTTGCTCTGAGTGTTGCTATCCCTGTGCTGTTGCAATCCTAGAATTTCCCCGTTGTGGGACTAATAAAGGCTTATCTTATCTTATCTTAACCGAAGTGCGCACACCTGGGTGCGCGAGGGAGTGAATCGAGTCGAAAATACGGCGGCGCCATGCAGCTGGGACTAACGGGCGAGGTTGGCCGGTTGAGATGTCACATATTAGGGGGGGCACACCGTCGCGTAAACCCCTTTCCTCCAGCCTTAACCCTGTTGGTCCAGACAGGAGTACGCGCACGTCCGCGTCACTACCTTGCTCCTCCGCCATGGCTGCATAATCTATCCCTGCATGGATTGGGGCCGCGTATGTGTCCGCGTTGGCGAAGAGTTCTGCAGCTGAGGTAGTATAATCTGTCTCCTCGTGCTCTGGCGATGTCACAGCGCGAGAGAGACAGTCTGCTACCACGTTAAGTTTGCCTGCCACATGTCGAATGTCTGTGGTGAACTCTGAAATCGCAGCTAGCTGTCTCTGTTGCCTGCCTGACCACGGTTCGGAAATTTTAGCCATCGCAAAGGTGAGCGGTTTGTGGTCTATAAAAGCCGTGAAACGCCGCCCTTCCAACCAGAACTGGAAGTGGCGGATGGATAAATGAAGCACTAGCAGTTCCCTGTCAAAAGTGCTATATTTACGCTCAGTTTGGTTTAGCGATTTGCTGAAGAATGCCAAAGGTTGCCAGATTCCGCTGACGTGTTGTTCTACAACTGCCCCTATGGCCAGGTCTGAAGCGTCTGTGGTTAGCGCAATGTGGGCCGAGGGATCGGGGTGAACCAACAATGTGGCATTAGCTAGGGCACTTTTTACTTCCGCGAAGGCGCGTTCGCGCTCCGGGGTCCATTCGATCGCGTTGGAAGGTTTTTGTTTTCTGAGTGCGTCATATAGGGGCTGCATGAGCTGAGCTGCGTGGGGGAGGAAACGGTTGTAAAAATTAACTATTCCCAAAAATTCTTGCAGCGATTTGACCGTTTGTGGCCGTGGGAAACTTTTTACTGCGTGAACTTTGTCTGGCAGTGGGACTGCCCCCTTCGGTGAAACTCTGTGCCCTAAAAAATCAATTTGAGACACGCCAAATTTGCATTTGGCTGGATTGATTATTAACCCGTGCTCTTCTAGTCTCTGAAAAACCATAGTGAGATGCTGCTCGTGTTCTTCCTCAGACGAGCTGGCTACCAGCATATCGTTGAGGTAGACGAACACGAAGGGGAGGTCGCGTAATACCGCGTCCATCATCCGCTGAAAGGTTTGAGCGGCGCCTTTGAAGCCGAAAGGCATCCACAAAAATTCAAAAAGACCGAAGGGGGTTATTACAGCTGTTTTAGGAATGTCCTCTGCTCGAACTGGGACTTGATGATAGCCGCGGACCAGGTCTTTTGAAAAAATGCGCGCACCCGCCAGATGCAGTGAAAAATCTTGAATGTGAGGAATTGGGTAGCAGTCATGCGCTGTCACATTGTTTAATCTGCGGTAATCGCCGCACGGTCTCCAAGAACCGTTGGATTTCGGGACCATGTGAAGTGGTGACGCCCAGGGGCTTTTCGAGCGCCTGATAATGCCTAATTTTTCAAGGGTGGTAAACTCGTCCCGAGCTATGGCGAGCTTGGTCGCGTCTAAGCGCTGAGCTTTGGCAAATACGGGTGGGCCCGTTGTGGGAATAAAGTGTTCGACCCCGTGTTTAGCCACTGTGGCTGAGAATTTGGGAATTGTGAGTGCTGGAAATTGGGTGAGGAGTTGATCAAACTTACCTCCTGCTGTGGTGACGCTGGCTTGCACGGGTGGTGTAGAAACTCGAGCTGGGCAGGGAATAGAAGCAAAGGACAGTGCATTAACCAAGCGTCTGTTTGCTAGATCAACTAATAACCCATGTGCACACAAAAAATCTGCGCCCAACAAGTTAAAACTCACCGCCGCTACAACAAATGTCCATCTGTAGTTGCGGCCGTGGATGTGGAGGGGCAGGCTCTTTTCGCCAAAAGTGTCGATGATGGAGCGGTTGGCTACCACCGCTCCATTGCCCCGGGTGCCCATGGCCCGATCTGCTTGGGAGGGCATGACAAAACTTAGTTGAGCTCCCGTGTCGATAAGGAACCGCTTGCCGGTGTGTCCGTCCGTCACATATAAAAGCTTGCTTTTTTTGTCGAGAACCGCCGCTGTTAACGGTTCTCGGCTTTGGCGTTTTCCCGAAATCGTGAATTTGCAGGGGGGAACGCATTTGTAAGCCTTCTCGGCGAAGCGGTGGTGGTAATAACAAACGTCGCTCCGTCTGTTACGTCTTGGCTGTGTCGCTGTCACCGCGGGCTGATTCTGCTCGGTGGTTTGTGGCTCCCCGTGGCTCCGGACATCAGCGTTAAGGTCTGCGGATGCTGCTGTGGGTGTCTGTTCCTTGCAGGCGTTGACAAGCCGTTGAGCTTCGTGAGCCAGCGTGCGGAAGTCCTGCTGGTTGCTGCATCGCATGTTGGCAAGCGTCCCTCTCATGTGTGGCAGCAGCTTACTGAGGAATATGAATTGGAAGAGGAAGTTGTCATTGTCCTCTTCTTTAAGTTGCAGCAAGTCCTCATTGAGGGCCTTGGGTCTGCATCCTCTGTGGCCGTAGACAGCCAGGATCCTCCCGGCTCTCTCCTCGGCTGAGGGGACGAAATTTGCCACGATGGTCGCTTTCAGTTCTTTATATTTGTCCTGGGCCGGCAGCCGCTGGATTATGCTCCGCGCACATCTCGAAGTGGCGGCGTCGAGTTTGGCGACGATGTGATAGAACTCTGTATCATCAGCCGTGATGCCCGCAAGTGCAAACTGGGCTTCAGCTTGCTGAAACCACGAGGCGGGGTCTTCCTGCCAGAAGTCCGGCAGCTTGACGGTGACAGCGTTTGTGTGGACCGTCACTGATGTGTCCGCAGGGTGAGAGTGCCTTCCTTCGGCTCTCTCAGCGGCGCTGGTGCTCGGTTGAGCCCTCTCTATCACTTCTGCCGTGGAGGAACGTCGCCCATCTGTTCCCCTGTCTGCATGGGCGCCGGCGTCTGCCTGGGTCGCCACAGATGAGTCGATCGCGGGGGAACGCCTCTGGTCCATCCTTGCGTCAGGGTCACCAGTGTAGAAGAGCTTGAAATAACGAGGCGATGTGATTCATAAACCAAAGTTTATTATCAGCTCCTCTAACAAGTCTCATCTAGGTGCAGCAGCAGCAGAAGTGAGACAGCGAACACCTTCGGCTCTACGAACTTATACTCGCACATAACAAAAGACATGCATATCAAAAGCTGACATCCCTCACTATCTTAATCCCCTCTTTTGTCTTCGTACCCCTCCACCTGGCCCTGGGGGGTCAGGGCGACCTATCCGGTCTCCACCGCAGTGCCTCGGATGCTCTTTTATCTTCACTGGCGGTTGAGACCTCTTTGTCCTGTTCTGAGGTGTGAAGTCGCTTTACATATGTAATCACCAAACATTCTCACATGCTTATACATATGTAGGTTATGGGATATATGATTAATATAGACCACACACAAACTGCTTTATGGTTCATAATTTTGTTGGCAAACTTACACCAAACCATAAGTGATTTCTCAACCCACTGGATTATTCTTGGGCAGTGTTTCCAATCATTATTTAGTATTTAATTTATGTCACTTGTTGGTAACCTTCACAAATGAAACAAAAGTGGAGACACATCTGCAAAAAGTACAAAAGTTTATTGTCAAAATTCCACGTGCGATACTAAATGAATATATGTATAGTACATCATTGACACATAGAATATATATTTATACAGTATCTACATGTATATATCCAGTAAATCATGTATTTCTCCATGTGACTTTGTGACTGCATTATTTTAATTGCTTTTAATCCTAGATCAAGTTTGTTTTGGCTTAAAAATGCATCATAATTGTTAAATATATCTTATTATACCTAACTCAGTACTATTTACCTGCCGAAATATATATTTTATGGCTAATATAACCCCATAACTACAATATGTCACCTGGCGATCAATTTTTGGCAGCTGATCACTTTTTGCCACGACACCACCGGCTGGAGTGCTGCTGGAGCAGGTACATCCCATCAGCAGTCTCTTTGTGATTTTCACACAGATCAGAGCAATTTGTTGCACAGGAAGCCAAATGTTTCTACAGACATTCTGAAGTTCTGCAACCACTGCACATTCGTGAAGCTGGGGTGACATCCCACCACTAGGAGGCTTGGTTGAATGCCCAGACTTAACGGTTTGAAGTGATAATTTTGCCACAAGAAAGCCATTTGAAACACACACACAGCATACATATTTTAGTACCTAATAGCGATACAATGTAGTACGGGGGGCTTATTAATGACTGTAGCAATCATTAGCTTACCTTCATATGTGATGTAGTTTGTATCCTCACGTCTTCGGCTTTATACTGCTCTATGGCTTCCTAAACTGCAGTACTTTTCAAAGAGTGTTTTGTCTCACTTCCTGTAGCCTTCTCTGGCTCTCCTTTTTTGTCTTTACTGTGACAAAAAGTCAGCGAGCAGCAGGCTTGCCTCGATATCCATCTTGTATTTTGCTTATCACATACAAATGACATCACGGGAGTGTCGGGCCACCTTGCCGTAAAGATTCCATCCACTTTGAGGTGGTATTCAGCTGTAATGGGAAAACAAACCACACCATGTTGAACACAGTAGTGAGCATTTTGGTAGCTCATCGTAAATGGGTTATTTTACCTGCCTGTGCCTTGCAGGCATGTCGCTAGACACCGTGTTTAATATACAGTGGTGTGAAAAAGTGTTTGCCCCTTCCTGATTTCTCATTTTTTTTGTATGTCACACTTAAATGTTTCAGATCATGAAACAAATTTAAATATTAGACAAAGATAACACAAGTAAACACAAAATGCAGTTTTTAAATGAAGGTGTTTATTATTAAGGGGAAAAAGTTCCAAACCTACATGGTCCTGTGCGAAAAAGTGATAGCTCCCCCTTCCCCATTAAAACATAAATTAACTGTGGTTTATCACATCTCTGGAAAGCTGAGTTCAATTTCTCTTGCCACAACCAGACCCGATTACTATCACACCTGTTCTCAATCAAGAAATCACTTAAACAGGATGTGCCTGACAAAGTGAAGTAGACCAAAAGCTCTTCAAAAGCTAAACATCATGCTTCGATCCAGAGAAATTCAGGAACAAATGAGAAACAAAGTAATTGAGATCTATCAGTCTGGAAAAGGTTATAAAGCCATTTCTAAAGCTTTGGGACTCCAGCGAACCACAGTGAGAGCCATTATCCACAAATGGTGAAAACATGGAACAGTGGTGAACATTCCCAGGAGTGGCTGGCTGACCAAAATTACCCCAAGAACGCAGCAATGACTCATCCAAGAGGCCACAAAAGACCCTACAACAACATCCAAAGAACTGCAGACCTCACTTGCCTTAGTTAAAGGCCAAATGTCACGTAATTTTTTTTTCTAAATGACAACGAATTTAGATGAAATACACATAGCTTAAACCAAATATTCATACCGGAGACCATATCGCCCACCTGTATTTACATAATTGCACAAAATACACCAGGTGAAGGCTCCACCTTGCTCGCTGGCTTGTGACAGCCAGTCCAGACCACGCCCATGTTTTTGACGTCACAAGTTGTACCCTGGCTGCCCTGCCTATCCACATTCACACTTATCAACATTGGACAATCATGACGGAAAGTGACAGCGATTGTGAACAAATTAGTTTAGTTTTGTCTTTTTTTTTTTTTGTCTTTTTTTTGTCAGTGGTTCAGACAGTGACAGAGGCATAGAACCTTACAGGTTCGAGCCGTCCGAGACGGAATCAGATGCTTTGTCTGATGACAACAGTTCCGACGATGACCAGAGAGCAGAACCAGTGGAAAATGTCATTGAACTGGACATTAATCGCCTCCAGAATTGGGAAGCCGAAGGGGGTCTGTCGAGGGCGCCCCATAAATATTGATTTTTCAGAAGCCATTATTATTGCAGTGGAGGAGAGCCGCTGCTGTCAAGAAATTGACCAGATCAATATGAAAATAGAGGCGCATACCTGTCAAGTGAGACGTTTTCGCCGTATTTTAATACCGTAAAACGCGGCTATAAGTGACGGCGGAGTAATAATGGACATTTCTCTGGGAAATGTTTTCATACCCGTCAAGTGAGACGTTTTCGCCGTACGTATTTTAATACCGTAAAACATGGCTTTAAGGGACGGCGGAGTAATAAGGGACACTTTTCTGGGAAATGTTTTAAATGTAATTCGTGTTGTTATTGTCAAATATTTTAAGGAAAATACGGGGAAAATGCAATTTTAGCAAAAACGGGCGTATTGCCATTTCTGTACGCCCAAAAGAAAAATATACGGGAAAAAAAATTGAGTGTGTTGAGGAGCACGTCGTGTGTGTGACCCCCCACAGCTAGGGTGCTGGCAGATGGCTCAGCCTGAGCTATTCGCACTACATTGAGAAGTGTGGACTCAATCATTAGTCTGATTGTTCGAGATCGCTCAGCGGGAGCTATTATCACTACAGTGAGAAGTCATTTGGATAATGGTTTAACACTTTCAGCTGTGCTGCGGCTGCGGAACAGAGAGGAATCGCCTTACAAATACAGAATTCTGCTTTTTTTTTATTTTGCGCCGGATGCTGAGTTGTGTTGTTATTGTCAAATATCCATGAATCCTTAAAATATTTGACAATAACAACACGAACTAGAAAAGTACTCGGAGAGCGCAGACCTCCGCCAAGCGGCACAGTTCCCCCCATACAGTGTTTGTGTGTACGTTTTCAGATTCCCTGAGCATGAAAAGATATGACTAGCAATTGGATTCACAATGATTATTTGTTTATTTGACATGGACAGTGCAATAAACAGACAATTAATGAATGACAATCAATGTGATAGTGATAGGATTAGTGGTTCAGTAGTGTAAAATGGGGCTATAAGGGACGGCGGGTTAATAAGGGACACTTTTGTGGGAAATGTTTTAAATGTAATTCTGCTTTTTTTATTTTGAGCAGGACGCTGAGTTGTGTTGTTATTGTCAAATATCCATGAATCCTTCATCAAATGTAGGCGGAAGCAAAATTAAAAAAGCAGAATTACATTTAGAAAAGTGTCCCATATTACCCCGCCGTCCCTTATAGCCCCGTTTTACGGTTGTAAAAGCATTGCCTCCTTGGCGGAGGTAATAAACTGAAGTGTTGGTGTGTCCATCTCCTCCACTGACGGATGCAGATGGGTTGACAGGTTGCCGTGGGTTTTATATTATATTGGGGTTGCGCTCCGCGGCAAAACAGAATTTAGAATTTTCCCCGGCAGAGAGGTCGTTTTTACGCAGCGCCTATAGCTGGGCGGGGAATTTGTGGCAAATAATCGGGCGGCGGACAGGTGGCCGTGTCAGGTTTTGCAGCGTGGCGCAAAAACACGCACGCTGGCGGGCCCAGGCCAGCAGTGTTTTCCGCGTGCTTTTGTGCCTAAAACGTTGAAGAACGCGGAGTTTGTGTTGGTCAGACACGACCACCAGTGCAATGTGCGCAGCGCCTATGGCTGGCGGGCCCAGGCCACCAGTGTTTTCCGCATGCTTTTGTGGCTAAAACGTTGAAGAAGGCGGAGTTTGTGTTGCTCAGACACGACGCCCAGCGCCGTCCATTGCGCCTGCGCACATGTTGAAAATGGCCCTATGTCACAGTGTTGAAAAATGCTTTAAAAAAATTCCTGTATCCAGACGGTGAACCAGATCACCCCCAAAATTTAATCAGTTCTTCCTTGTACCATTTCCAACAACGCCTGAAATTTTCATGCAAATCCGTCCAAGACTTTTTGAGTTATCTTGCTAACCAACAGACAAACAGACAGACAGACAAACAGACAAACAGACAAACACACAAACCCTGGCAAAAACATAACCTCCTCCTGGCCTTTTCGGCCTGGCGGAGGTAATTACATTTAAAACATTTCCCAGAAAAGTGTCCCTTATTACTCCGCTGTCCCTTATAGCCGCGTTTTACGGTATTAAAATACGGCGAAAACGTCTCACTTGACAGGTATGAAAACATTTCCCAGAGAAATGTCCCTTATTACCCAGCTGTCCCTGATAGTCCCGTTTTAAGGTATGGGTGAAATATCCAATTTTTTCTTTCTTGTTGCTCACTTCAATCTTCCAGTCTCCATATAAACAATCAATCGAAATACCCCAAGCATCAAACTAGGGTACAATCTATTTCGTCACTTCCACCTTCTTCCCCAGGCGATTCCAGGGGCCGTGGGTAGGAACGTCAGGCCAAGCGCGGCAGTTTTAAATTAACGAATATTCCGGCGTTACTGAAGCATATGCACCAAGACCTGAACGGATCGGTTCCCTTTTATATCTAGTTTCAAGACATTTAAAGTACCCTGTTATGTGACACATTTGGCCTTTAAGGTCAGTGTTCATGACTCCACCATAAGAAAGAGACTGGGCAAAAATGGCCTGCATGGTCAGAGTTCCAAGACAAAAACCATTGCTGAGCAAAAAGAACAAAGGCTCGTCTCAGTTTTGCCAGAAAACCTCTGGATGATCCCCAAAACTTTTGGGAATATACTCTGTGGACTGACGAGACAAAAGTTGAACTTTTTGGAAGGTGTGTGTCCCATTACATCTGGCGTAAAAGTAACACAGCATTTCAGAAAAGGAACATCATACCAACAGTAAAATATAGTGGTGGTAGTGTGATGGTCTGGGGCTGTTTTGCTGCTACAGGACCTGAAAGACTTGATGTGGCAAATGGAACCATGAATTCTGCTGTCTACCAAAAAATCCTGAAAGACAATGTCCGGCCATGTGTTCGTGTCCTCAAGCTGAAGCGCGCTTGGGTTCTACAGCAGAACAATGATCCAAAACACACCAGCAAGTCCACCTCTGAATGGCTTAAGAAAAACAAAATGAAGACTTTGGAGCGGCCTAGTCAATCCTGACCTGAATCTGACTGAGATGCTGTGGCATGACCTTAAAAAGGTGGTTCATGCTCGAAAACCCTCCAGTGTGGCTGAATTACAACAATTCTGCAAAGATGAGTGGGCCAAAATTCTTCCACAGCACCAGAAAAGATTCATTGCCAGTTATCGCAAGTGCTTGATTGCAGTTGTTGCTGCTAAGGGTGGCCCAACCAATTAGGTTTAGGGGACAATCACTTTTTCACACAGGGCCATGTAGGTTTGGATTTTTTTTCCTCTTAATAATAAGCGCCTTCATTTAAAAACTGCATTTTGTGTTTACTTCAGGTTCAGGTTACTTTATTTGTACCCATAGGTAGATTTGTTTTGCAGTCAGGTGACATCCATATTTACAAACCACAATTACATTCAACATGAATACAAACACAGGCACACATGAGGCTGACTATAAACATGATAAAAGTACTCAAGGCTCCATCAATCAGGACATAAGACAAAGAGATAAGAGATAAGGGTCATATTAAAAAGTTAAAGACTAGTCAAAGAGGTTAAAAACTCAAAAGTCTAAAACCCAATAAAAGATTTAGAACCCAAATAAAAAACCTGCAAAAATAAATAAATATAAAATGAAATTAATAAATAGGTAACTAAATTATGTGCGATATAATATATATATTTGGGCTGCATGGTGGCGCAGTGGTTTAGCACTGTGGCAGCACAGTTTTACCCTCGGCCGGGGGATCGCGGGGATCATGAGATCGTGGGTTCGATCCCAGCCCCCGACCAACAGTGAGCTGTGTGGAGTTTGCATGTTCTCCCCGTGTTGCGTGGGTTTACTCCGGGATTTCTCCGGTTTCCTCCCGCATACCAAAAACATGTAGGTTTAGGGCGCTCGCGCACGCAGCGACCAGCAGCCGATGGCTTGCCACCAGACTGCAAACCAAATCTACCTACGGGTACAAATAAGTAACAAAAAAAAAAAAATATATATATATATGTATATTGTTACAACTTGTTCAACTCTTTGACAGCAGCAGGAACAAAGCTGTTTTTGTAGCGCTGGGTTTTACTTTTTGGGACAGCAAACCTCCGTCTGGAGGGAAGAAGCTGAAAGTGGCAGTGCAAAGGGTGGGAGTCGTCATTTAAAATGGAGGTAGCAATCCGCTGTACCTGTCTGGTGTACAGGGATGTCAGGCTCAGCTGTGACTCACCATGCAAACGACTGGACCATCTAACAACCTGATCAAAGGATTTCCTCTGTTTCAGTTTTATCTGACCAAACCATGACACTAAAGAAAAGGATAAAACAGATTCAATAAAAGCCCGATAAAACATTATCATTATGGTTCGGTCAATTTGGAAGCGTGCAAGTTTCCTTAAACAATACAAATGTTGCTGACCCTTTTTGCACACCCTTTCACAGTTCTCTTCAAAGTTTAAATTACTATCAATAATCGTCCCAAGATATTTGTAGGATTGCACACATTCAGTGGTCTGGCCTTTTAGTACAGTGACTTCGTTCCTGGGAGTTTTCCTCCTAAAGTCAATAATCATATCTTTAGTTTTTGTCTTATTCAGCTGCAGGTAGGAATCCTCACACCAGTGAACAAAATCATCAACTACTGGGCCGTGGCCACTCTCACCATCCTGGAGGAGACTGACAACAACTGAATCATCAGCATACTGACATGACTGTTTGACCCAGGAGACAGACACTGACACGAGTAGACTGTTTTTAGACAATTATTTATTGAGTGAAGTGTGTAATGTGTGTGTAGGTGTGAGTGTGATGCTGTGGAACCGCTGGGGCTGAGCGAGTCCTGCTGCGACCTGGCAGCCCTGGAACACACAAGCACAGATAGATTAGGCCCGCCCGCAGTACAGAGATGTGATGATGAGTACTGCTTACTTGCAGGTGGTGCTGGAAGGCTCACACTGGCTCTGCGGCTCACAGTGGCTCCGTGTGGGTGACACTTGGTGCTGTGGTGAGGTGGAGGAGTTCCGAGGAGGAGGAGGAGTGGCTCCGTTATCCGGGGAGACTGGTCTGCCGCCAGGAAGGTCCACCTGTGCACAGGGAATTACACTTTGGCAAGATACGATACTTACATCCTTACGTGGCGAAGCTTGGCGAGACTGCGTCGTGGGTGCTCTGGCGGGAGACTGAGTCCATGACGCGTTGCGTGGCGAAGTAGGCAGACGACTCCGTGCTGAGCCCTCAGAGACGCCGGCTTTTAAGACCCGCTGATGATTGGCGGCAGGTGTGTGCGCAACCGAGGCTGATGATGGCCCAGCGGCCGCCATGACAGTACTCCCCCCTCTAGAGGTGCCTCCAGGCACCTGCCCTATCTTACCTGGATGCGCCCGATGGAAATCGCGGATGAGCTGTTTATCCAGAATCAACGCTGGGCGAATCCAGGAATGGTGCTCAGGACCAAACCCCTCCCAATCCACCAAATACTGAAGACCCCGGCCCCGCCGACGGACATCTAAGATGGCAGTAACCCCCCAAGCCGGGTGGTCGTCGATCATCCTCGGAGGGGGAGACGCCGCGGGGGGCGGGCACAGGGGGTCGGAGATGCAGGGCTTCACCTGGGAGACATGGAACGAAGGGCAGATGCGCATGGAAGGGGGAGAGCTAGGCGCACAGTCACAGGGTTAATAATACAAGTAATCTTGTATGGACCGATGAAACGCTTAACCAGTTTGCGTTTCTCGGCCGGCACATTGATATTTCTGGTGGATAACCAAACCTGCTGCCCCACCTGATAATCCGTCGCAGGCCTCCTATGACGGTTAGCCACCTGAATATTGCACTCCGTAGTCTTAAGGAGGGCTCTGCGGGTGATGGTCCAAATCCGGAGGCAGCGTTTGGCATGAGCCTACACAGACGGAACGGCCACCTCCTTCTCCTTCTCCTCCTCCGGGAACAGTGGGGGGTCATACCCCAGAGATGCCTTGAACGGAGACACTCCCGTTGCTGAGGACACCGTGGCATTGTGTGTGTACTCAATCCAGGGCAAGAATGTACTCCAAGACGAAGAACAGGACGAGATGACGCAGCGGAGCGCAGCCTCCAGCTCCTGGTTGGCCCGCTCGCACTGACCATTACTTTGTGGGTGATACCCTGAAGAGAGGCTCGCCATGGCCCCCAACGTCGTGCAGAACGCCTTCCAGACCTGGGAAACAAATTGCGGGCCCCGATCCGAGACGATGTCCGCAGGGATGCCGTGAAGGCGTACCACGTGCTGAACCAGGAGGTCCGCCGTCTCCCGGGCCGAGGGCAACCCCTGGAGTGGTACAAAATGGGCGGTCTTGGAGAAGCGATTCACTACTGTCAGCACAACGGTGAAATGGTCTGAAGGGGGCAGGCCTGTCACAAAATCCAGGGCGACATAAGATCAGGGGCGAGAAGGGACCGGCAGGGGATGGAGAAGACCTGCCGGGGGGGAAGATGACGATTTCCCAGTAGCGCACTGAGGGCAGGCCCGGACGTAGTTGGTCACATCTCTCCTCAGCCCTGGCCACCAGAAGGCTCTCTGGAGCAAGTTGACGGTGCGAGCGATTCCTGGATGGCATGCCAACCTGGAGGCGTGGCCCCACTGGATAACTTCACCCTTGACCGACGAAGGGACGAACAAACGGCCCGGGGGACCCCCACCCGGGTCGGGCTCATTCTCCTGTGCCTTCCTGACTTTATCCCAGATCTCCCACACGAGGGCGCCCACCACACAGGACACTGGCAGGATGGTCTCATCATGGTCCCCAGACAGCTCTACCTCGAACTGCCTGGAGAGGGCGTCCAGCTTGGTATTCTTGCTCCCTGGCCGGTAGGTGATGATAAAGTTGAATCGCCTGAAAAAAAGAGACCAGCGCACCTGGCGGGAGTTCAGCCGCTTGGCCGGCCAGAGATACTCCAAGTTCTTGTGGTCTGTGAACACGATGAATGGCTGGGCAGCCCCCTCCAGCCAGTGCCTCCACTCCTCCAGGGCGAGCTTGACAGCCAGCAGCTCCCTGTCCCCGATGCCATAGTTTCTCTCGGCGGGCGTCAGCCGGTGGGAGAAGAAGGCGCATGGGTAAATCACCCCATCCACGGGGGAGAGCTGGGAAAGAATCACCCCGACACCCGAGTCCGAGGTGTCCACCTCCACCAAGCACTGCAGATCCGGGTCCACCTGGGTCAAAAAGCGCACAGAGGCAAACTCCTCTTTCACTTCCCCAAATGCTGCGGCAGCCTCTTCACTCCAGCGAAAGGGGACCTTAGGGGACGTAAGGTTGGTCAGGGGGTGAGCGATGATCCCGAACCTTGGCACAAACCGACGGTAAAAATTGGCAAAGCCCAAGAACCCTTGTAACTGCTTCCTAGACGTAGGGGTGGGCCAATCCACCACCGCCTTGACCTTGGCCGGATCCGGGCGCACTTCGTTATGGGCGATGATGAAACCCAAAAAAGATGTTTCCTTCATGTGAAATTCACACTTCTCAGCCTTGATGAATAGCTGGTTCTCCAGGAGGCGCTGCAGGACCCACCGGACATGCACCTGGTGCTCCTCCAACATGCGTGAGAAGATCAGGATGTCGTCCAAATACACAAACACGAAGGAGTTCAAACAATCCCGGAGGACGTCATTGATCAAACGCTGGAAGACGGCCGGAGCGTTGGTTAATCCAAACGGCATCACAAGATATTTGAAGTGGCCGCTTGGGGTCCGGAACGCCGTCTTCCATTCGTCGCCCTCCCTGATGCGCACCAGATGATAAGCGTTGCGTAGGTCCAGCTTCGTGAACCACGATGCCCCCTGGAGGGAGTCAAAGGCCGAGTTCATCAGGGGCAAAGTATACTTGTCCCTGACGGTGATTTCATTCAACCCCCGTAAGTCGATGCAGGGACGCAGTGAACCGTCCTTTTTTCCCACAAAGAAAAAACCTGCTCCCACCGCTGAAAAGGATGGACAGATGATTCCAGAGCTGAGGGACTCCTTAATGTATGTGTCCATGGCCTCCTGCTTGATTATACAGCCGGCAGGCTGTATAATCGACTTGCCGGTAAAGGGGCCCCCGCCCGGAGGTTGATAGCACAGTCGCAGGGCCGGTGGGGGGGAAGGGACAGCGCCCGTGACTTACTGAATACCATTCCCAGATCGTGGAAGACCTCTGGCACCCTGGACAGATCAGGAGGTGGGGGTGGGGGCGGGGTCTGCGAGACCGTGGGAGCACACGCTGCAGATCGGAGACAGGCGCTGAGACAGAAAGAGCTCCAAGCTGTAATGTTTCCCGCCTGCCAATCAAATGTGGGGTTGTGAAGGCGTAGCCACGGATAACCCAGGATAACAGGCGACGTGGAGACGGGCAGCACCCAGAACCGGATATCCTCCCGATGGTTTCCAGAGGTAATCAACAAAACAGGGGCTGTCTGGTGGGAAACAGTGGTGAGCGGGGTCTTTGACAGCGTGACAAGGTTGACAGGCGGGTGGAGTGGTTGACAGCTGAGGCCCAGCCGGTTTGCCAGGTCTTCCGAAATGAAGCTTTGCTCAGCCCCAGAGTCAATAAGAGCGTGTGTTATGTGCTCTCTGTGTTTGTAGAATAGTCTAATGGCTATGAGGCAACGGGTGAGGGGCTTTTTCTGGTCTTTGTCCATGAGTCCCCCTACTGCGACCCAAGGACCTCCCCTTTTAACCGATAGTTACACTCAGCCACCCCATGGGACTCACTACCACAGTAAAAGCACAGGCCCAAATCCCTTCGGCGCTGCCTCTCAGCCGCCGAAACACCCGACTGTCCTATAGTCATCTCCTCCTGCCCTGGAGGTCCCTCCGGCGGAGGAAGAGCCAGCAGGGATGGCCGAGAGGAGCGGGGGCGTGGTCTCACCGCGCGGCTGGCAGCCCTACGTTCTGCTGCCCGCTCCTTCAGCCTGTTATCAACACTTACGGCTAGAGAGATTAGCTCACCCAGTCTGTCAGGTTTCTCCCGTGCCGCCAGCTCATCCCTCAGCTCTGAGCTAAGGCCGTGGAGAAAAATACTACACAGTGCTGAGTTCCCCCACCCCACCTCTGCAGCTAAAACCTGGAAGTCCACCGCAAAATCGGCTGCAGATTTACTACCCTGCTGGAGATTTAACAGGCGGTCAGCTAACACCGCATCCCGATCTGTGTGATCAAAAGTTTCTAGGAAATCTGCCATGAATTGTTGAAAAGTTAATTGAGCGTAGCTGGGTTTCGCCATAATTGCGTAAGCACAAGCTAACGCTCTGCCCTAAAGCAGGTTGAAAATAAACCGGATCTTGCTATGATCTGTGGGAAAATCTCCGGGAACACGATGAAACATTGTCTCACACTGCAGCAGGAAACCTCGTTCCTCCCCAAGTTTGCCGTTAAAGCGAGCGGGGATAGGCACGGAGGTGAGGCGAGGTGAGGAAGGCTGGTGAGCCTGACTAGCCGAAAAATTAGCGGGGACTGGTGACGCCCCGGCGGCCGGGGGGAATGCCTGGAGTCCTTCCAGGCGATCCAGCCGGTTGTTAATTAAGGTTAATTGATTCAAAATAACTGTCTGCTGGTGTTGAATCAGGTCTACCTGGGCACTAAGGGTGTTTAGACGATGCGACAGCGCGCTGTCTGCTGGGTCGTCTTGACGGAGTCGTACTGACATGACTGTTTGACCCAAGAGACAGACACTGACACAAGTAGACTGTTTTTAGACAATTATTTATTGAGTGAAGTGTGTAATGTGTGTGTAGGTGTGAGTGAGTGTGATGCTGTGGAACCGCTGGGGCTGAGCGAGTCCTGCCACGACCTGGCAACCCTGGAACACACAAGCACAGATAGATTAGGCCCGCCCGCAGTACAGAGATATGATGATGAGTACTGCTTACTTGCAGGTGGTGCTGGAAGGCTCGTGCTGGCTCTGCGGTTCACAGTGGCTCCGTGTGGGTTACGCTTGGTGCTGTGGTGAGGTGGAGGAGTTCCAAGGAGGAGGAGGAGTGGCTCCGTTATCCGGGGAGACTGGTCCGCCGCCAGGAAGGTCCACCTGTGCACAGGGAATTACACTTTGACAAGATACGATACTTAGATCCTTACGTGGCGAAGCTTGGCGAGACTGCATCGTGGATGCTCTGGCGGGAGACTGAGTCCGTGGCGCGTTGCGTGGCGAAGTAGGCAGATGACTCCGTGCTGAGCCCTCAGAGACGCCGGCTTTTAAGACCCGCTGATGATTGGCGGCAGGTGTGTGCGCAGCCGAGGCTGATGACGGCCCAGCGGCCGCCATGACACATACTTTATAATGTGTCTGTTGTCACGTCTGCTCCGACACATGTTTGTGTACAGGATGAAGAGTAGTGGTGACAACACACACCCCTGCGGAGAGCCAGTAGAAGAACACTTTGGTCAGACAATGTGCCATTGACCCTTACTCTCTGTGTCCTGTTGGTTAAAAAATCCAGAATCCAACCCACCAGATTATTACTCCAATCAAATTGTTGCAGGAGCCTTTCAACTAAAATATGAGGTTGGATTGTATTAAAGGCGGAAGAAAAGTCCACAAATAAAAGCCTGGCGTGTGTCCCATTAAAATCCAGATGTTCAAAAAGCATGTTAAACAGAGTGACAGTGGCATCCTCCACTCCTCTGTGAGGCCTATAGGCAGACTGCAGAGGATCCAATGCATGCTCAGTCTGCTTTAGGACCTCAAATCTGACCAGTTTTTCAAAAATTTTCATTAAAATTGAAGACAAAGCAACTGGTCTAAAACCATTTACGGTTTTAGGACAGCTGGATTTTGGAACAGGGACAACCATGGCTTCTTTCCAGATCTTAGGCACATGTTGTGTCTATATGGACTTATTAAAAATATAGTGAAACACAGGACTCAGTTCATGTGCACAGGACTTTACCAAGCACCCACATATATATATTATCAGGGCCCTGACTTTTGTTCACTTTTACGCCACAGAACGCCCTCTTAATATCCTGCACCTCAATATTAACCTCTTGCACTCCGGTGTACCGCGGACGGGCAGGTCTCTGTGTCCTAGAGCGCATGAGGGCGCTCTCGTGCGCTCTAGGACGCACAAGGGTGCTGCGTCCTAAGAACGCACTGGAAAAAAAAGCTGCATTTCCGTTCTTCCACTACAGACACAGCCGCGAACAGATCGGATATGATTGACCTCTCATTCGACTAATAAGAGCCTTGAATTGGGTTTCTGAAACCTTGAAGAACCAATGACTGAAAACCTAGCAAGAAGGACCCGCCTACCAACGCTGCCAATGCAGCGAGCCAATTGAAGCACAGCAGTTCGAAAGCTGTTTTGTGTAAGGCTGGGTGAAGAGAGACTGACTGCAGCAGATGAAAAAAGGACCCGCAGGAAGAACCCCACTGACCCAGCAGCACGACCACCCACAAGTGCGACCTGTGTGACAGGGGCTGCCATTCGCGCATCGGCCTGTTCAGCCACAGGCGGTGCTTTTTTATTTTTTATTCCAGCAGAGTAGACGTTTAGGATTCTCTTCCATGGTCATCATAGACCGATGGAGGCTGACGACGAAGGCTAAGTGACACACACGCGTTCGCCAGTCTTTTTTTAATTACTACTGTTATTTGTTTTGAAAAATCATTCCCCAAAACCGCAATCATGGAAGCGCAAAACCGCAATAATGGAATTATGTTTTGACCGGGTCGCAAGACCAGCGTCGCGTTCATCTGACAGTGAGGAAGAAGTTCGCCAGCTCCGCTACTGCTGTGAAGAGGTAAGTGTTATAAGCTAAATTATTCTTTATCCCTGAAAATTGTAATCAAAAATGACTTTTGACCGATCGGTAAACTATAGCTGTGCGTCGTAGACCGCGGCGCACCGTGACCGCAGCGCAATGGGCGATGTTTGTCCTCTGTAGCGGGGGTGTGTGTGTGTGGACACCCCCCCCCCACACACACACACAGCCCTGAGTGTCACCTTTCATTAGAGCCCAAGATCAAGCTTCTATATTGAATCATTCAAAAGTTACAGACGTTTTTCCAAACTGTGCCATTTGGCACAATTTGGCACAGTTCAAAAACGCCGGGGAACTACCTGAGGAAAAAGCTGTGTAATATATTCATTTTTTGTGGTATTGTTACAAAATTTTGACCTCAGCTGGATAACACTTGGTTCTACATTTCTGTTGCATTTTCCATCCCAGATCTGAAGCTGTGTGTTATTTGCAAGCATTTGTATCCAAAAAAACACCCAGGCGAAATTTATTTTCTTCAAGTTCAGTATGTTTAGATGATTGTTACTCAGTGGCTGGAGTACTTAGAGAGATTATGACTATTTTGCCAAAAAATTCAAAGTGTTTTCTTTTAAATGAGACCAACCCCATGAAAATGCTGCAAAGGGTTGAAGAACAGCTTGTGATTTACTTTGGGCACATTATTTTTTGGCGTTTTTTAGGGAAATTGACCGGAGTGCAAGGGGTTAAAGTGCTGATTGTCTCTGAGTTTCTGTTTCAAATCTTGGGTTTCTGTGCTAAAATCAAAGGAATCAAAACGACCATAAAAACAATTAAGAACATTAGCCAGCTCTGTGTCTGAATTAAAACCATCTAAAGACACACGATTACTGCGCTCTGTGCTCTGAAGGCCTGCAATAGATTTCATACTGGCCCAGGCTGAACCAAGCTTTGTTGCCATTTTGCTTTCCAATTCTGATTTATAATTCTGTTTTGCTCTTAAAATTTCGGCCTTCAGCTCTTTTGTGGCAACCTGTAGCTCAGAAACAGACCCCTGTTTAAAGGCAAGTGCTTTCCTCTGTAAGCAGGATTTAACTGATTTTGTAACCCATGGCTTGTTGTTGGGATATATTTTGACACGTTTACGTGGAACAATCATGTCTCTACAGAAAGCCATGTATGAGCATGTGACGTCCACCAAAGAGTCCAAATCTTCTCTGCAGGCCAGTGTGAATACCTCCCAGTCCGTACAGTTAAAGCATTCCTGGAGGCAGTGCACTGAATCCTCTGTCCACACGTCTATGTCTCTGGTCTTCGCCTTGTCTCTTCTGAGAGCAGTTTTATATGTGGGCAGCAAATGTACACAGTTGTGATCTGAGGATCCTAAAGGAGGAAGGGGAAGTGATTTATAGGCCCTCTCTATGGAGCCGTAGCACAGATCCAATGTCTTTTTACACCTGGTTGGGCAGGAGACATACTGATAAAAGTTTTTAAGTGTCTTCTTTAAAGAAACATGGTTAAAATCCCCAAGAATAAAGTTTGAAGCCTCTGGAGAAATCGACTGCAACCGCTGTACCACATCAAAGACAGTGCTGGAGGCGGAGTCAGCATTCGCCCTCGAGTGAATGTACACAGCTGCTCCACATTGGGTGTACAGATGCGCTCTCTGACCGTGACAGATGTACAGTACTGTTTATTAATGTATAAACATACGCCGCCCCCCTGACGTTTCCCCGTTACCTCTTCCTGCCGATCCGAGCAAAGTGGGGCTCCGAAGCCGTCAATACACAGGTCCGGGTCCTGGTCATGCGCCGTAAGCCACGTCTCCGTGTAGGCCATGACACAGCAGTTCTTGAAGTCCTTCTGATATCGTACATTCCCTTGAATTTCATCCACTTTATTTCTCAGGGATTGTACGTTCCCCATAATAATGGAAGGAAGAGGAATGCGGTTAAACTGACGCCTCCTCAGGCTTAATTTTACGCCTCCACGCTTTCCGCGTTTCCTCCTCTTGTCTGTCTTTTCATTGATGTGTCCATGAAAGTCTCTTAAAATAAAGTCCGGCAGTGGCGGCACAGACTCAAACACAGATGCTGCATTTCCCATGTTTAAATGCACTAACATTTCTCTGGAATACTGCGTTCTTCCCGGCATGATCGTGCTTACCTCCAAGATAAAGAGCTGATAGGAAAAAAGTGACAGTGCAAACACAAGGAGGAAATCCATACTGATGGAACCAGGGAGCTTTTCGTTATATCGTCCACAAACATTCAAGGACAAAAACAGCACAGAGAATTACGTTTAAACACATTAAAGTGCATAAAAACAAAGACACAGACGACAAACTTTTTTCACCTGTTGCCGGTCGCTGCGTGCGCATGCGCCCAACTTGTGTTGATACTTGTGTTGTCTTTGTCTAATATTTAAATTTGTTTGATGATCTGAAACATTTAAGTGTGACAAGCATACAAAAAAATGAGAAATCAGGAAGGGGCAAACACTTTTTCACACCACTGTACATCAGTGGGTATGGTTCCTACACACTTTATATGTTACAGAAGAGTTTTGCACTAAGTGTCCTTATATAGATGTGATTGTTAATGAACAATAGACAGTTTTGGGTTTACATAAAATATTTATTTGTTATGCAAACAGGTATATGTGAATAATGTGCTTTTCTGAGATGTACGTTTTATGCTGAGTGACTTTGAGGAGCTGTGTGTACATTTTAACAGTGTTATGGTCCAGAGTAATTCTTGCAGCTAAATGTAGTTTGCTTAAGTACAGCTGAGTACTCTTGTAATGCACAACAAATGATATTAGTTTTGAAGCACTTACTTAAATGTGGTAATATGTACTTTTGTTTCATTTGAAGTTGAATATTCAGTGTTTTAAGTACTGTATATTTAATGTGAGAAATGTTTGTGACTGACGAAGTATGTGTGGTGATCGGGTGAGCATGCTCCCCCTCCCTTTCTGTTGGAGGTTCTCCATCTGGTTCCCGGCTCCGCAGGTCATCAGCGCACCTGCGTGAGTTGATACACTTGCTGCCTTTTCACTGGCAGTGCTTAAAAGGACCAGCTTGTGAACACTTCTTCGCTGGCTCATTGGGTTGCTGCCATCTCTGCGGTGCTTCTCCAGAATTGCAGTGTGCTCACCTGCCTTCCTAGCCCTCATCTTCCTGGACAGCCTCTTCCACCCAGTCAGACTCTTCCCAGCTCCATCCACTCCTCTCTCTCCGCCAGCCCTGCCTTGCCGGCTCCTTCAGTTCCTCGCTGGGTTTCCTGCCGGGCTCTCTGTTCATCTTCCGCTATGTGTTCCCTCAGCGTGCGCGGTTTTCCTTACTGTTGTGTTTTCAATAAAGTTGTGTTTAATGTTTACTCCGCGTTTGAGTGCCTTCTCTTGTGTTAGCTGCCTTGCACATGAACTTCTCACTTTCAGTCATGACAGAACGAGGCAGCCTTGACCGAAGCTCAGCAGGCACTGCATCAACGGAGCACTCCGCTCTTTACCGGTTGGATGCCACAGAGCAGCAGGTGGCTGTGCTCACCGAGCAGCTGCAAACAATTACTCAGCAGCTGACCACAGTCACCGACCATCTCTGCCAAATGTCTCATTCGGGTCCTCCCTTTCCACCTGCCGTTCCAGTGGCCGCTACCATCAGCCATACCACTTACGTTCCTTCACCTGCCCCGTACGTGGAGGAGGTGGGGGGATGCAAGGGATTTTTGCTCCATGTATGTCTCTATCTGCGACAGGTGGGTGGGGAGTACCTGGACAACATTTCAAAGATCCATTTTATGACTGTTCTGCTCTGAGACCTGGCTCTTAATTGGGTTCAGTCTGTTCTTGATACCATGGAGGACCCCACCTACACCTTTGAACAGTTTGTTCAAGAATTTTCTGAGGCTTTTGACCATTCGGCGAGTGAGGGAATATCATGAGCTGCTTAATGTTACTCCAGCAGGGGAATCGGTCTGTGGCCGATTTCTCTGTGGAGTTCCGGGTTGCTGCGGCAGACTCTGGGTGTAACGACATTGCCTTACGCAGCACCTTCCTCCTGGGTCTGCCAACCTCCATGACGACCTGGCAGTTCATGCGACCCTTCCTCTTTGGATGAGCTCATCGATCAGGCCGTCAGTTTAGACAACCGGTACCACGAGCGTGCGAAGGAGTAAAAAGCCTTCTCCAGTCCGCCCGCCTCACGCACACCCTCTCTGGCTACCAGCTCAGTCAAGCCTGACTCCTCCTACAAAGCTATGGTGCTAGGCCGAGCCCGTTTGACTCCGGAGGAGCACCAGCGACAGAGAAAAGCTGGCATGTGCATGTACTGCGGCTCATTGGAGCAGAAACTGTTTACCTGCCCTTTGAAACCAAAAGATGTGGCCCGTCAGTAGCCGTGGGGGGTCTGATGGGCGGTTATTCCACTAATCTCCCCGGTAGCTTTTTGATCCCGGCTCTTATCCAGCTACTGGGGGCTAAGAAGAAGGTTTCGGGGTTAATTGATTCAGGGGCTCAGCAGAACTTTATTTCTTTGTGACTCACACGGGAGATAGGTATACCCACTACCAAATTGCCAGCTTCATTAAATGTAGCGGCACTATCAGGCTGCAGTCTAGCTTCCGTTACCAAGCGCACGGAGCCGGTCTTTGTCCTTCTTTCCGGGAACCACTGGGAGACTCTCTTATTTTTTTATTCTCCCCAGTTCGTCGTCCCCGGTGGTTCTGGGTTATCCTTGGCTCCAGAAGCACAATCCCATTATCAGTTGGGCATAAAACTCAATTTCCTCCTTGAGTCCCTTTTGTCTAGCCTCCTGCCTCAGTTCGGCCGCGTGTTCACCATCTCTTCCCATCTCCTCCCTCCCGGCAGAGCTGCCGGACCTCAGCCTCGTACCCGAGGTCTACCATGACGTTGGGAAGGTCTTTAGCAAGTTGGGAGCTCTTGCTTTGCCACCACACTGCTCTTACGACTGTGCTATTGAACTCCTCCCGGGTGCGCGGTTGCCGTCCAGCCAGCTCTACAGCCTTTCTGGGCTGGAAAGGGAAGCGATGGAAAGCTACATTAAGGACTTCCTGAATGCCGGCCTCATTCAGCCCTCTTTGGCTTCTCTTGGGGCGGGGTTTTTCTTTGTCGGGAAGAAGGATGGATCCCTGCGTCCGTGCATCTATTACCGCAAGCTCAATGCGATAACTGTCAAAGATAAATATCCTTTGCCCCTAATCAATTCAGAATTGGGAGCTCCTTCAGCGCATGCAAGCTCGACTTGTGCAACGCATACCATTGGGTCCGCATATGCGAAGGGGACGAATGGACGACGGCCTTCAAAACACATCTGGGGCACTTTGAATATCTAGTGATGCTGTTTGGGCTCACTATTGCTCCAGTCGTCTTCCAGCGCATGATCAACGTCCTCCACGATATGGTCAATCAATTCATTTTTGTTTATCTCAATGACATTTTGATTTTTTTCCCATACGCCGGAGGAACACGTAGTCCATGTCTGGGCCGTGTTACAGCAGCTCCTTGTGAAGGCTGAAAAGTGCGAGTTTTCCACCTGCTCCACTTCCTTCCTGGGCTTTATTGTAGCCGAAGGAGAGCTGACCTGGCCAAGGTGAAGGCTGTGCTTGATTGGCACTACCCCGCATTCTTGCAAACACCTCCAATGCTTTTTGGGCTTTGTTAATTTCTACCGTAGGTTCATCAGAAATTACAGCAGGATTGCACAGCCTCTCACTCAGCTGACCTCGACCAAAGTGCCCTTTAAGTGGTCTGAGGCAGCGGAGCAGTCCTTCACTGAATTGAAAGCCCTATTTTCCAACACACCCATCTTGGCCCAGGTCGACCCCTAGCTCCAGTTCAAAGCGGAGGTGGATGCTTCTGACTCAGGGGTGGGCGCTGTCCCCTCACAGCATTCAGCCTCTGATCAGAAGCTCCACCCATGCATGTATTTCTCTCGGCGGTTAACGCTGGCCGAGAGGAATTACGATGTAGGGAACCGAGAACTGCTAGCCATTAAACTGGCTCTCGAGGAGTGGAGGCACTGGCTGGAGGGAGCTATTCACCCCATCATTGTGTGGACCAACCACAAAAATTTAGAGTACCTAAGGTCGGCCCGCAGGTTGAACTCTAGGCAGGCCTGCTGGGCCCTATTTTTTCTTAGGTTTAATCTCACTATCACTTACCGGCCCAGTTCTTGTAACATCAAGCCTGACACTCTCTCCCGCTAGTTCACCTCCGACTCTTCATCCTCCTCTTCTCCTCCTGAACCCATTGTGCCCTCTTCCTGTATTCTTGGTGCCCTCTCATGGGAGATTGAGCAGAGGGTCCAGCAGGCCCAATCCACTGAGCCCAATCCCAAGGGGGGTTCAGCCAATCATCTGTTTGTCCCGTCCAGTCTACGCAGTGGTCATCCGGTGGGGGCATATCAGCCACTTTGCCCACCACCCCAGGATCTCCCGAACTATCAATCTGGTGCAGCGAGTGTTTTGGTGGCCTACGTTGCGGACGGACATTCGGGACTATGTCAAGGCCTGCCAAGTGTGCATCATGAACTCAGATCAGACTCTTCACCTCCTGCCATTCTCCTGCATCCCCTGCCGGTTCCCAGTTGCCCTTGGTCGCACATAGCTATGGACTTCATCACAGGCCTTCCTCCCTGGCAAGGCAACACGATCATTCTCATCATCGTTGACCGCTTCTCGACAGCCATCCATTTAGAGCCCCTTCCCAAGTTTCCCTCCACTTCCAAAACTACCAGCCTTCTGACCTCCCATGTTATCCTCCTGCATGGCATTCCTTTGGACATTGTGTCTGACCGGGGTCTGCAATTCACCTCCCAAGTATGGAAGTCCTTCTACCGTTCCCTGGGCTCCATGGTCAGTCTCACCTTCGGTTATCACCCTCAGAGCAACAGGCAGGCTAAGCGTGCTAACCAATCCCTGGAGGCCATCCTGAGATGTGTGGCTTCCTGTAACCCATCCTCCTGGAGCACCCATCTGATCTGGGTGGAGTATGCCCACAACTCTGCTGTGTCCTCAACCACTGGGTTGACACCTTTTGAGGCGTCTATGGGGTATACTCCCTCCCCCTGCTGCCTATGGCGGAGAGAGAAGTGGCCATGCCATTCGTGGGGGCCCACGCTCGCTGCTGCCACTGCCTTTGGAAGTCCACCTGAGCTGCCCTTCTCCGTTCGGCTGAACGGAATCGCCAGTATGCAGACCGCAGGCGGGTTCCGGCACCCAAATATGTAGTGGGTCAGTGTGTGTAGTTGCCAGTGGATCAGGTCCCTGTAAAGACGGAGTCTAAAAAGCTGTCACCTCGCTTCCTTGGTCCCGTTCCCATCTCCAGGATCATTAATGACATGACGGTCTGCCTGAGACTACGGCCAACATTCCAGATCCACCCCACATTCCACGTTTCTAAGATCAAGCCCCTCTCTGCCAGTCCTCTCTGCCCCCTCCCCGAAATCACCTCCTCCTCCTCGGATCCTCGACGGCCAGACCGACTATTCCGTCCAAAGGATTCTGGACATTCACTGCTGGGCCTGGGGATTACAGTATTTAGTCCACTGGAAAGGCTACGGACTGGAGGAGAGATCATGGATCCCCGGATCCTATTTCCTCAACAAGGGGATGGTCTGAGCCTTTCACAGGGCTCACCCCAGCAAGCCCGGTGGGTTGCCAGGAGGCGCCCCTTGGGGGGGAGGGGGCACTGTGATGATCAGGTGAGCGCGTCACCCCTCTCTTTCTGTGGGAGGTTCTTCATCTGGTTCCCGGCTCCGCAGGTCATCAGTGCACCTGCGTGAGTGGACGTACCTGCTGCCTCTTCACTGCCAGCGCTTAAAAGGACCTGCTTGTGAACACTTCTGCGCTGGCTTGCTGGTTTGCTGCCATCTCTGCAGTGCGTCTCCGGGATTGCAGTGTGCTCACCTGCCTTCCTTGCCCTCATCTCCCTGTACAGCCTACTTCACCCAGTCAGACTCTTCCCAGCTCCATCCACTCCTCTCTCTCCGCCAGCCCTGCCTTGCCGGCTCCTTCAGTTACTCGCTGGGTTTCCTGCCGGGCTCTCTGTTCATCTTCCGCTGTGTGTTCCCTGAGCGTGTGCCTCTTTCCTTACTGTTGTGTGTTTTCAATAAAGTTGTTTTTATCGTTTACTCCACATGTGAGTGTCTTCTCTGGTTTTAGCTGCCTTGCACGTGAGCTTCTCACTTTCAGTCATGACAGTATGTGAACATATGGACTGTTATGGACATTTATGCACTTTACATGAACATGTACACACAGAAATGTTTTTTTTATTCATATTTGCTTAATAAGATGCGTTCTGAAGAGAGAACTGTGTACTCAGTATCTTCTTTGCTGCTGAACCTTTACCTGTTTTCTTCATTTTCCAGCAAGACAGTGTCAAGTCACATTCTGCATGTGTTACAACAGCATGGATTCATAGTTCAATTCAATTCAGCTTTATATATTGTCATTTCACAACAACAGTCATCTCAGAGCACTTTCAAACTGTAGGGGAAAACCCTACAATTGCAGAAAGACCCCAGCAATCAGGCAATCCCCTGTGAGCAAGCACTTGGCAACTGTGGAGAGGAAAAACTCCCTTTTAGCTGGAAGAAGCCTCCAGCAGAACCAGGCTCAGGGAGGGGCAGTCATCTGCTGCGACTGGCTGGGGGATGAGGGGATAGATAAGAAGAAAAGAACAGACATGTAGAGAGCGAACAGCATGATGGGAACTCAATCTGTGGGAGAGAACAAACAGATGTTAATGACCAGCAAAAATGTTTTGAGAGTGAAGAAAGGAGTGAAGCCCAGTGCATTGTTGGGAGGTCCCCCAGCTGTCTAAACCTATTTGTGTCATGTGCGCCTCTACGCGGCATACAGAGATAGAGATGAACCCACACGATGGATGATATTTTGCAACATTTATTGTGACAAGAAACTAAAGTCCAAAAGTACAAAACTCAAAATGCAAACACAAGAAAACTTACAGGAAGAAGCACTCCGGAGGAGATGAGGCAGGCAGGTAAAGGATTAATGTCCCGAGGAACACTCAGTGTAAGGACATTGATTCAAACACATACAAAGTAGTAGCAACAGTAACCAGAATTGACAGTGCTTAAATAGTGAGTGAGGTGATGACAAGAAAAATGATCACAGGTGTGGGTCAACTCGAGCAGGAGAAGGGAACAACAATTAGTAATTGGAATCACCTGATGATAATGAGGGGAGTAGTTTGACCGGCAGTATGACATACAACACCCCCCTCAAAGTGCAGACCTGGAATGCTGCCTATCAGCTGCCAGCCCAAAGAACCAATATAAGAAATAAACAAACTCAGAAACCAACTAGAAGTAAGTTACAAATAAAAGACATGGCAAAAACAAAAAGAACAAAAACAGGGAATATGGAAGGCAGTATGGAAACTCACAAGACAATACGGCAGAGGAAAGTCATGAAGCTGAGTTTGGGGGAAAATCCAAACTCAGTTCATGACAGAGCTCCCCCCTCCCCCCCAAGGGGTGGATTCCAAACACTCCAGGGTAACATCAACAGAAAAAGAAAAACCTGCCCCCCCCCCCCCGAGCAGGAACTACAATGATCTACCCAGGGCAGGTGGTGGTGGGAACAGGCTAGGAGGGAACAAAACAACCCCGCTCAGGGCCCACACCAGCAGACAAAGAATTAAGGCCCCCAGCCCACAGAGCTCTAAAGTTCAGGGGGCCGACCAGAATCCCAGGCCCAGCAGATGGCAGAATGAGACCAGTCAGGTGGCCTACCCAAGTCCCAGGCCAACCGGATGGCCAGGTGGAATGAGTTGGGTGGCCTGCCGGGGAAAATAGGCCACCCAACCAAGCGGCTCAGTCCATCGAGTGGCCGGCCTGAGTTCTTCAGCCGCCAGCCCAGGAGAGGTGGCCCAGGAGGCGGGTCCTCCGCAGGGAGACCCAATGATGGAGGAGTGAGCCGAGGAAGGGGCATCACAATGTCGTCAGGCTGAGGTGGAAGGGGTACCATGATGGCGTCTGGCAGGGAAGGAGAGGGAACCACACCGCCTTCAGTGGTCTCGAGTTGAGGTTGAGTAGCACCCGCGGTGGCTCCGGGTTGGAGCACTGCAGCACCCTCAGTGGGCCCCGGCCCAGCTTGGCCAATGTTGCACCCACGGTGGGCCCCGGCTGGGCCAACGCTGCACCCTCGTTGGACCCCGGGCTGGGGGGTAGTGCCCAAGGCAGGCCCAAAGTGGAGTGCAGCACACACGTTGGGTTAATGCTGGGGTGCGGCACCCACGAGGATCCTTGGCTGGGATGCAGCACCCATGGTGAGTTGGACCGAGACGGGACCCAGATGATAGCCTCGGGCAAAGGAGGCACTGCACCCACAGAGGACCCGGCCTGGGTTGGAGCTGCACCCATGGAAGTCCTGGGCTGGGATGGATCACCCACAACCTCTTCTGTGGAAGCTGGACCCCTGGCTGTCTTGGGCGGAGAGCCTGGACCCGCGGAGACCTCAGGAGTGACTGATACCTCTCCGGTGACCCTGGGAATAAGCTCAGAGACAGAGAGAGAGGAGGGGTCAGGGTCACACAGTGGTCAAGTTGTGGCAACAATAACCAGAACTGACAGTGCTTAAATAGTGAGTGGGGTGATGACAAGACAAGTGATCACAGGTGTGTGGGTCAACCCGAGCAGGAGAAGTGAACAATAATAATTGGAATCACCCGATAATAATGAGAGGGGAGTAGTTGGACTGGCAGTATGACAGGAAACGTCCCCGCAAAGTGCAGACCTGGAATGCTGCCTATCAGCTGCCAGCCCAAAGAACCAATATCAGAAATAAACAAACACAGAAACCCACTAGAAATAAATTACAAATAAAAGACATGGCAAAAACAGAAAGAACAAAAACAGGGAAAATGGAAGGCAGTATGGAAACTCACAAGACAAAAATAATACGGCAGATAAATATGAATACAGAGGAAAGTCATGAAGCTGAGTTTGGGGGAAAATCCAAACTCAGTTCATGACAATTAGCAGCATAAGTAAGGGAGGGGTTCAGGGTCACCTGATCCCACCCTAAGTATAGGCTATGTCAAAAAGGAAGGTTTTAATCCTATTCTTAAAAACAGATTGAATCTGACTCCCAAATCCAGATTGGCTGCTGGTTCCACAGGAGAGGAGCCTGGTAACTGAAAGCACTGCCTCCCATTGTATTCTTAGAGCTTCTAGGTATTCCAAGTAATCCTGCATTTTGGGAGTGTATTGCTCTATTAGGATGATAAGGTACTATCAGATGTTTTAAATAACAAGGGGCCTGATTATTTAGAGCTTTGTAAGTGACGAGAAGGATTTTAAACTTAATTCTAAATTCTATGGATAGCCAATCAAGGCCAGAACTGGAGAGATGTGATCTCTCTTTTTAGTACCTGTTAAAACTCTAGCTACAGCATTTTGGATCAGCTGAAGACATTTTTAAAGATGTTTTAGGACAGCCTGATAATAAAGAGTTACAATAATCTAGAGCTAACAAAAGCGTAGATTACTTTCTCAGCATCACTCTGAGACAAGATGCTCCTAATCTTGGCAATATTACGCATATGATAGAAGGCAGTCTTAGAAACAAGTTTAATATGTGAATTAAAGAACAGATTTTGAGCAAAAATAACTCCAAGGTTTCTCACAGAACTATTAAGAGAAAGAATAACCCCATCCAAACTAAAGAGTTTGATTTGGAAAGGTATTTCTAAGGTTTTTTGGACCAACAAGAATGACTTCAGTCTTATGAATGAATGAATGAATGAATGAATTTATTTCGGATAGTACATTACAGGTTAAAAGAAACTGTATAATATAACAACAAGGTCAAATTAGACAAAGACTCCTTCTACTATACAATTCCACGTGAGTTATCCGAAATGGGTGATGGCTGAAGCCGCAGCTTATCTGAATTTAATAGCAAGAAATTACAAGTCATCCAAGCTCTGATTTCCTTAAGATAAGCCTCTAATTTGGCTAATTAATTTCTGTCCATCTTGCTTCATTAACGAATATAATTGTGTGTCATCTGCACAACAATGAAGATATATACACTACCGTTCAAAAGTTTGGGGTCACTTAGAAATTTCCTTATTTTTGAAAGAAAAACACTTTTTTTCAATGAAGATAACTTTAAACTAATCAGAAATACACTCTATACATTGCTAATGTGGTAAATGACTATTCTAGCTGCAAATGTCTGGTTTTTGGTGCAATATCTACACAGGTGTATAGAGGCCCATTTCCAGCAACTATCACTTCAGTGTTCTAATGGTACAATGTGTTTGCTCATTGCGTCAGAAGGCTAATGGATGATTAGAAAACCCTTGTGCAATCATGTTAGGTCTGCAATGCTGTAATTGCTGCAAATGGAGGATTCTTTGACGAAAGCAAAGTTTGAAGGAAAAAATTATTATTTCAAATACAAATCATTATTTCTAACCTTGTCAATGTCTTGACTATATTTTCTATTCATTTTACAACTCATGGTGGTAAATAAGTGTGACTTTTCATGGAAAACACAAAATAATTGTGTGGGTGACCCCAAACTTTTGAACGGTAGTGTATATATATATATATAGATAGATAGATAGATAGATAGATACTTTATTTCGAACAAAAAAGTATAACAAAAACAAAAAATGACAAATGCAATAAAGTAACAGTATACAGTGTTTGAAAGGGAGAAGGAAGAAGTGAACACTTATTAATTCCATCTCCTCTTTTCCATAAATACACTCATGTGAATTATATACAAATTACCACATTTAAGACCCCAAGTAAACAATTAACTGTATTTTGTACGTATCAACATTAACACCCTTCCATCCTAGCATACATTGATGTCCATACATCAAAACCAGCCTCAAACAACACAGATATACACAGTGCTGTCCCACCCACCATTCCATAGTGTCCCAGAGTGACCATAGTGAATCGTACATATAAATACTACCCTTCTAACATATATCCTTTCAGCAAATAATGTTTGTACCTCTTTTTGAATTGATTTCTGTTTGTACATAGTTTCAGTTCCGGCTCCAGACTGTTCCACAAATCCACCCCATGGACAGATATGTACATACTTTTCTTGGTTGTTCGTATCTTGGGTTTTGTAAAGTTTAAGTCTCCTCTCAAATTATGATCATTGTCTCTTTTTTTAAATATTTTTTGTATATTAGTTGGGAGTTGATTAATTGCCCTGTACATGACTTGTGCTGTCTTAAATTTAACTAAATCGATGAACTTTATGACATGTGACTTTAAAAACAACGAATTGGTATGGTCTCTATGTCCTACATTATTTATTATCCTTATAGCTCTTTTTTGTAATGTGCATATTGACTGTAGGTTGGTCTTGTAGGTGTTTCCCCAGACTTCTACACAGTAGTTAAGATAAGGTGGAAACAGTGAATTGTACAGTAAGACCAATGATTTATAGTCCAAGACGTGTCTTGTCTTCCCCAGTATGCCTATACATTTTGCCAGCTTGGTCCGGATGTGACTGATGTGAGGTTTCCAGCAGATTTTATTGTCTAGCGTCGCCCCCAGAAACTTATTTTCCTGTACTGTTTCTATTCTGGTATCATCTATCGTTACCATTATTTCATGATTTATTTTATAATTTCCAAACAACATAATCTTTGTTTTTTTTAGATTTAGAGATAATTTATTTTTGTTGAACCACTGCGTTAACTTTTTCATTTCAGTTGTGACCACCTCTAAAACCTGCCGCAAATTCTCACCAGTGAAAAGGATATTTGTGTCATCCGCAAACAAAATAAAATTTCCAGAATTTTTGATACTTGGCATATGTCATTTATATACAAAATAAAGAGTTTGGGTCCCAAAACTGACCCCTGGGGCACACCACAAGTGATGTCCATGAAGGGTGATTTGTGCTCACCAATTTGTACAAATTGTTGTCTGTTACTTAAATAACTTTCCACCCAACTCAGTCCGACCCCTCTTATCCCATACCTTTCCAGTTTCCTTAGTAGTATTCTGTGGTCAATGGTGTCAAAAGCTTTCTTTAAATCTATAAATACTCCTACAGCAAACCTTTTTTTTATCTATACAACTAGTAATTTCTTCTATAAGTTCGATCAGTGCCAAAGATGTAGATTTATCTGCTCTAAAACCATACTGGCTGTCTGTTAGGAGGTTGTATTTTTCAATGAAATCATCCAGTCTTAGTGAAGATTTTTTCAAGTATTTTGGAGAATTGTGAGAGTAAAGAGACTGGCCTGTAATTTGTGAAACAATGACTGTCTCCTGTTTTGTATAGAGGTATTACTTTTGCTATTTTCATTTTGTTTGGAAATTTACCAGTTTGAAATGACAGGTTACTGTCACGGTGGCCCTCAAGAGCCACCATAAGACGCCAGCAGTCACCAATGAGTTGCAGTGATGTTTTATTAAGGAGTGCAGGAACAGAGAGTAACACACACAACAGTGCGGGTAGGACAATAACAGGGAAACTACAAACAGCGTCTGAGCCGGGGAACGCCCGATGCGTCAGACGATGTGACGGTTGAATCACAGGAGAAGGATAACAGACGGTATCATTATAGAAGATATCATAACAGGACGTATCCAAACAGGAAGTATAACAGAACGTACCTTAATAGAACGTTTCCAAACAGAGACTGCTGCATCGGGGTGCATTCAGCGCCTGCTTTTAACCCCAGTCACTAATGACCCCGAATGCAGCACAGCTGTTGACTCTGACAGCAGGGAGCTCCACCGGGCGCTGTCACAATAAGAGCCCGTGGAGCTAGAAGTTATCCTCTGCTGTCAAAGCCTGGAAATGATTATATAAGACCCGAGTGCGGATGGAACCGGCACTCGGGTTGTAACAGTACCTCCCCCTCAAGGCCGAGCACCTGAGTGGCCCAAGTAACACCCAAGCCCCCCCACCCACCCCCCTAGGGTGGGCGGATGGGGCGCTGACAGGAGGGAGAGAGTCAAAAAGAACAAAATGATAACAGGGGACCAACAAAGCAACTACAAAGACAGGTTGAGGGAAACCCCCCCCCCCCCCAATACTCCCTAACGTGTGGGTAACAGGGACAGAACCCAACAGGCAATACATACATCGGTATTAAACAATAAATGGACATAAGACAGAGGAGGGAAAAACAAACACCGATCACAGCTAAGAAAAAAAAAAGAGTGAGATACAGATATCACATATCAGGCCCCCCCGCATATCCCAAAAGTTTACAGACGAATATAATGAAAAAACCCGGGATGAGTGCAGTCCTGGCTCTGAGGCATGGAGGCTGAAAGTTCGGGGGGCCGTCCGGCATCAAGCGGCCACAATGCAGGCAGGGGGAAAAAGGACAGTTCGGGTGGCCTACCCCAGTCCCATGCTCGGAAACAGTCAGTTTCAGGCGGCTGGACCAGGTCGCCAAACAGGGGGTCCAATGGGTCGGGAGGCCGGCCCAGAGAGGCAAATGGGTGCGGCAGTCCTTCAGGCGGCCGACCCGCATCGCTTGCCCACCAGAACCGTAGGGGAGAAGTAGCCGGCGGTCTCGCTGGAGAAGGGAAAGACGAGGGAGAACCGGGCGGAGCGTTCGGAACCCCAACGGCCCCAGGTGGAGATGGGTTGAGCTCCTCAGGAGAACGGGGAGGATGACGATGGTGATGAAGATGACCCTGTCCAGTATCCGGCAGCAGGGGATCTGCAGCTTCCCCACCAAACCTGGAAACTGCTGGTGCTGCGTCCTCGTCGGACCCCGATTGGGTCGCAGTTGCTCCCGCGAAGGACCCCGATTGGGTCTCGGTAGCGTCCGCGTTGGACCCCGATTGGGTAGGCGCCGCACCAGGACCGACCTCCAAACCCGAACCCGGAACCTCTGGCACAGCGGGCGAATTCCGATCCGCGCCGGCGACCCTGGGAGAAGGCTTGGGAGAGAGAAAAGAACCGGGATCAGGATCACCGGTAGCACCAGAACCCGGCGAGACAAGCTCGGATGTAGCGGGTGGCCACACCTGGCTCGCCTCCCCAAAAGACAGGCAAAAATGCTCTAAGATGGAGTAAAGAAAGACAAAACAGAGCACTTGCCTGATCTCGAGTACTGACGCCGTCCAGGACTTCAGCGATCCGGGTTCTGACGGCAGGAGGTCGTCTTCAGGCTCCCACTCAGCTACATCGGGCTCCGCAGCTGGCATGATAGTACACGCAGCTCCTGGATCCTCCGGCACCGAAGGCCACGCTGACAGCCCGCACGGCGTGGTGGCAGGGGACCCTTGACCCGCTGGACCTGACCACTCGTCCGTGGAGCCCCGGGGATGCTTCCTCGTCAGCGCAGGTTCCACGCTGCAGTCCGCCCTCCTCCTCCACCCACGACATGGCTGCGGAACTGGAACCAGGCTCTCCAGAACCGCAGACCCCCTCCTCATCCAGCAACGTTGGCCTGGCGTCGAGGACCGCTCAGCGGAGGGAGACACAGAGGATGCAGGGTTAATCATTTCAGCCACAGCAGGTGGTGGGAGCTCGGGGAGCTGCGAACCTCGAACTCCACCTCCAGGAGTCTGACAGAGCAAATCACAATAATGAGTGTGTGAACGAATTTGGACTTGCCTGTCTCCTGAAGGTTGAGTGGTTCCTGCTGTAGCGGACGTTGCTCCTCCCTTTCCCCGCCGGACGGTGACAGCGGGCCTCCTGGAAGGATGAAGTGGATCCGCTGGAGATGGTTCCAGGACGGGACTCGCCAGGGCTGGACTCGGAGCACACATAGCGGCTGGGAAATGCGTCGAGGGGGAGGGGGTGACAGCCGAAATGAGCCGGGCACGGGACGCTGATGAGAGAACGGGAGATGGCCCGGGGGGAGATGAGGCTGCGGGAAATCCCCTCTGACGAGGCGCAGGAGAGGCAGCTGTGCGAGGGATAGAGCCCTTGCGGCGACCCGGAGCTGGATCTGGACGGGGTTCATGCTGAGGTTGACCGGGCAGACGAACCGCGGAGCGAGCAGCTGTCACTCGGGTCTTAACAGCAGTCAGCTGCAGCTCCTCAGGGGGAAACCCGAGTGATGTCACGCCCGATGGGGAAAGATCTCTGGATGGCGCTAGCTCCCGGACCGGAGCGGACGCAGGAGCGGGATCCCGAAGCGAGGGGTGACGTCTCCTCCTCTTTGGCTTCCTGCCAGGATTTCCCTCCAACCCACGGAGTATCTCTCGCTGTGCGGCGATGTCCTTTCTCCTTGCACTGACTTCAGGGTGGTCGGCGTAGCGAGGAAGATTGTTGAGAAGAACCTCAGCGTAGTCTAGGTGCCAGTGGATTTGGTTTGGGTCGTTGTAGAGACTAGCGGTGAAGAGCGTCGGTTGAATCACAGGAGAAGGATAACAGACGGTATCATAATAGAAGATATCATAACAGGACGTATCCAAACAGGAAGTATAACAGAACGTACCTTAATAGAACGTTTCCAAACAGAGACTGCTGCATCGGGGTGCATTCAGCGCCTGCTTTTAACCCCGGTCACTAATGACCCCGAATGCAGCACAGCTGTTGACTCTGATAGCAGGGAGCTCCACCGGGCGCTGTCACAATAAGAGCCCGGGGAGCTAGAAGGAATCCTCTGCTGTCAAAGCCTGGAAATGATTATATAAGACCTGAGTGCAGACGGAACCGGCACTCGGGTTGTAACAGTTACAGATGTGGGTGAGTGGCTTAACAATTCCTTCACTTACTTTTTTCACTATTGTCATGTCAATTTCATTCCAGTCAGTTGATTTTTTTGTTCTTAAATTTACTCACAGTCTCGATAATTTCCTTTTCAGTAACTGCACCCAAAAAGATTGTGTTTGGATTTCTATCTTCTATTTCATTTACAGAACCACTGTTGTTTGTTTCTGTTGTCACTATTGATTTTGCTAATTCAGGACCAACGTTTACAAAAAATCTATTGAAACCACTGACCACATCCTCTATATTATTTATCAAATTGCCATTTTCAATAAAATATTCTGGATAATTAGCATTCTTAGGTCGATTACTAATAATCCCATTGAGTACTTGCCATATTCCTCTTAAGTTATTTTTATTATCCTCTAATATTCTGTTGTAATATTCTTTCTTACAGGTCCTCATTATATTAGTAAGCTTATTTTTATATCTTTTATATTTGATCTCAGCCTCCACCATTCTGCACTTAATGAATTGTTTATATAATGTATTCTTCTTTTTACACACATTTATTAACCCCTTGGTGACCCAAGGAATATTTTTCTTTTGTTGTCTGTCACTGTATTGTTTTATAGGACAGTTTTTATTGTACAATGATTGAAATATTTGTAAAAAAATTATCATATGCTTTATTTATATCATTTTCATAATAAACTATCTTCCAATCTTGTATTAATAATTCCTTTGTCAGTAAATACATAGATTCTTTGGTTCTTATTCTTTTATATTTAATATTTTTGGTATACTTCTTCTTCCTATAATCACATTGATAGACAACAAAAATTGGCAGGTGGTCACTGATATCATTCAATAAAAGCCCACTCCTGATATTATTTTCCATAATGTTTGTGAATATGTTATCTATTAGTGTGGCACTGTGTGACGTGATTCTGCTAGGTCCGGTAATTGTTGGATGTAAGCCCATACTGTACATTGTGTTGATAAATTCTTCTGTCAAACTATGCTGTTTTGAATTCATCAGATCTATATTGAAATCCTCACAGATGAACATAACTTTATGAGTTACTTTTGCATACATTTTTTCCATCCAGTCCTTAAATAAGTCAATGTTTGATCCAGGTGTTCTATATACACAGCTCACTACTATATTCTTCACATTGTCCAGACAGATTTCTATTGTAATACATTCAAATAAATCATCCACAGTTACTGACAGATTTTCAACAACCTTGTATTTCAAGCTCTTGTCAACATAAATTGCAACTCCTCCTCCTTTTTTCACTTTTCTATTTATATAATTTAATTCATAGCCATCCATGGTAAAATCCACTCCTTTCTCTTTGCTGAGCCATGTCTCTGATATTGCCACAATATTGAATGGCTCTTTAAACTGATGTAAATAATCTTTAATGTTATTAAAGTTGGCATAGAGACTTCTGCTGTTGAAGTGGATCATAGAAATATTGAAATCAGATGTGACTATTGTGTTAAACTGTTCATCCGTGTAGTAACTACAGTGATTATTGATGGAGCTAAATAAATTATCAGGGTCTATGTTATATTCTACGTCCTGTGGGTTGTGATCTGTATATTCAAAAACTTTCAGTTCCTGTTGTTCCTGTTTATCTTTTGTTTCATGTTGTTAAATGTCTTGTAGCAGATGAGTATAATCCTTCAGTGCCCTACAATGTCTGTTGTTGCTGTGACTCCAGTTCATAACATTCATTGATATTTGTCCATTTCCATATTACGGATGTTAATGACCTTGGCTTCTTCAGGTGATCCGTTTAATTTGATGTATATTTTACAGTTTGATGTCCAGGTGTTTTGAATCTTTTTCTGCTTTCTCACGTATCTTGCTTTTCTGGCTATTTCTGCATTTTGTGAGGTGCTCGTTTATGTAAATGTTCATTCCTTTCAGTTTCCTACCTTATTTTAACAGCGCAGTCTTGTGCTTTCTGTTGACAAACCTCATGATCACAGCTGGTTTGTCGCCGTTTTTCCCAGGCAGAGGGTGGCAGGTCTCAATGGTGTTACAGTCCAGCTGAATTCCTTTGGACTGCATGAAGGCCGCCACTTGTTGCTCCGTGGATTCGTCTTCCAGCGCGTCGAGCCTCCCTCCGCTGTCCACGGCCACCGCTCGCGCATACGATCGGGGTTTAATGTGGAGCCTCATGATGATCACGTTGTTCACCCGGGTGTTCTGCTCCAGTTCTGACACTCTGCTCTCCAAATGCGCAAGCCTCTTGTCCTTCTCAGCATTCTGGATCTGCAGCGTTTTCACCTCCTTGACCAGGTCCAGGATGTTTCTTTGCTGCAGCTTAACAGCAGAAATCTCTTCCGCCAAGAAGTCCAGTGCTCTTTTAATGTTGTCCACCTCCTCAGTCTGCTGAGCTTTCTTGGAACCCATGATCCCGGCCGATGTATGTTGATTGTGGAGTTGATTGTATGGAGTGCTTTCTAATAATATTGCCTAGCACAAACATATATAAACTAAAAAGAATCGGGCCTAGCACAGGTCCCTGTGGAACTCTGTGGTTGAGCTTTGAGTTGGAAGAAAACTCATTACTGACATGAACAAACTGTAACAAATCAGATAAGATTTAAATCACTGCAACGCAGTTCCATTAAGTCCAACATGGTGTTCTAATCTATATCAAGTAAAATATTATGATCTATAGTATCAAAAGCTGCACTAAGATCTAAAAGGACAAGGACAGAAACAAGTCCATTATCAGATGCCATACAGATGTCATTAGTGACCTTCACTAAAGCTGTTTCAGTACTATGATGAATTCTTAAGCCCTGATTGAAACTCGGGCAGCGCGGTGGAAGAGTGGTTAGCACTGCGGCAGCACAGCAACTCACCCTTGGCCGGGGTCCTGGGTTTGATCCCTGTGTCTGCGTGGGTTTACTCCAGGATTTCTCCAGTTTCCTCCCACATGCCAAAAACATGCAAGTTTGGTTAATTGACATCAAACTGGCGATTCTAAATTGTCCTTAGGTATGAATGTGAGACTGAATGGTTGTGTGTCTGTGTGTCGGCCCTGCGATGGACTGGCGATCTGTCCAGGGTGTACCCTGCCTCTTGCCCAAAGATTCTGGGATAGGCTCCAGCCCCCCACCCCACCCCCCAACGACCTGAAAAGTATTAAGCGGAAGATGATGAATGAATGATGAATGAATGAAAATGTATTAAAAATAAAAAACTGAGAAATTACATGTACAAAAGTATTCACAGCCTTTGCTCAATACTTTGTTGATGCACCTTTGGCAGCAATAGCAGCCACAAGTCTTTTTGAATATGATGCCACAAGCTTGGCACACCTATCTTTGGGCAGTTTCACTCACTCCTCTTTCAAGCTCCATCAGGTTAGATGGGAAGCGTTGGTGCACAGCTACTTTCCGATTTCTTCAGAGGTGGTCAATTAGATTCAAGTCTGGGCTCTGGCTGAGCCACTCAAGGACATTCACAGAGTTGTCCTGAAGCCACTCCTTTGATATCTTGGCTGTGTGCTTAGGGTTGTTGTCCTGCTGAAAGATGAACCGCCACTCCAGTCTGAAGTCAAGAGCACTCTGGAGCAGGTTTTCATCCAGGATGTCTCTGTATATTGCTGCATTCATCTTTCCCTCTATCCTGGCTAGTCTCTCAGTTCCTGCCACTGAAAAACATCCACAACCACAGCACAACCACAGCCACAGCATGCTGCTGCCACCACCATTGGCATGGTTATGAACAGTGCCTGGTTTCCTCCAAACATGACATCTGGCATTCACGCCAGAGAGTTCAATCTTTGTCCAATCAGACCAGAGAATTTTGTTTCTTGTGGTCTTAAAAGTCCTTCAGGTGCCTTCTGGCAATCTCCAGGTGGGCTGCCATGTACCTTTTACTAAGGAGTGGCTTCCATCTGGCCAATCTACCATACAGGCCTAATTGGTGGATTGCTGCAGAGATGATTTTCTTCTGGAAGGTTCTCCTCTGGCCACAGAGGAGTGCTGGAGCTCTGACAGAGTGACCATCGGGTTCTTGGTCACCTCCTTGACTCAGGCCCTTCTCCCCTGCTTGCTCAGTTTAGACAGCTGGCCAGCTCTAGGAAGAGTCCTGGTGGTTCTGAACTTCTTCCATTTATGGATGATGTTGGCCACTTTGCTCATTGGGACCTTCAAAGCAGCAGAAATTTTTCTGTACCCTTCCCCAGATTTATGCCTCAAGACAGTCCTGTCTCAGTGGTCTACAGACAATTCCTTTGACTTCATGCTTGATTTGTGCTCTGATATGCACTGTCAATTGTGGGACCTTATATAAACAGGTGTGTGCCTTTCCAAATCATGTCCAATCAACTGAATTTATCACAGGTGGACTCCAATTAAGCTGTAAAACATCTCAAGGATGATCAGTGTTAACAAGATGCACCTGAGCTCAGTTTTGAGCTTCAAGGCACAAAGGCTGTGAATACTTACAGTGGGGCAAAAAAATATTTAGTCAGCCACCAATTGTGCAAGTTCTCCCACTTAAAAGATGAGAGAGGTCTCCGGTTTTCATCATAGGTATACCTCAACTATGAGAGACAAAATGAGAAAAAAAAATCCAGAAAATCACATTGAAGGATTTTTAATGAATTGATAAATTCCTCGGTAAAATAAGTATTTGGTCACCTACAAACAAGCAAGATTTCTGGCTCTCACAGACCTGCAACTTCTTCTTTAAGAGGCTCCTCTGTCCTCCACTCATTACCTGTATTAATGGCACCTGTTTGAACTCGTTATCAGTATAAAAGACACCTGTCCACGACTCCAAACTCCACTATGGCCAAGACCAAAGAGCTGTCAAAGGACACCAGAAACAAAATTGTAGACCTGCACCAGGCTGGGAAGACTGAATCTGCAATAGGTAAGCAGCTTGGTGTAAAGAAATCAACTGTGGGAGCAATTATTAGAAAATGGAAGACATACAACACCACTGATAATCTCCCTCGATCTGGGGCTCCACGCAAGATCTCACCCCATGGGGTCAAAATGATCACGAGAACGGTGAGCAAAAATCCCAGAACCACACGGGGGGACCTAGTGAATGACCTGCAGAGAGCTGGGACCAAAGTAACAAAGGCTACCATCAGTAACAAACTATGCCGCCAGGGACTCAAATCCTGCAGTGCCAGACGTGTCCCCCTGCTTAAGCCAGTACATGTCCAGGCCTGTCTTGAAGTTTGCTAGAGAGCATTTGGATGATCCAGAAGAGGATTGGGAGAATGTCATATGGTCAGATGAAATCAAAATAGAACTTTTTGGTAAAAACTCAACTTGTCGTGTTTGGAGGAGAAAGAACACCATACCTACTGTGAAGCATGGGGGTGGAAACATTATGCTTTGGGGCTGTTTTTCTGCAAAGGGACCAGGACGACTGATCCGTGTAAAGGAAAGAATGGGGCCATGTATCGTGAGATTTTGAGTGAAAACCTCCTTCCATCAGCAAGGGCATTGAAGATGAAACGTGGCTGGGTCTTTCAGCATGACAATGATCCCAAACACACCGCCCGGGCAACGAAGGAGTGGCTTCGTAAGAAGCATTTCAAGGTCCTGGAGTGGCCTAGCCAGTCTCCAGATCTCAACCCCATAGGAAATCTTTGGAGGGAGTTGAAAGTCCGTGTTGCCCAGCGACAGCCCCAAAACATCACTGCTCTAGAGGAGATCTGCATGGAGGAAAGGGCCAAAATACCAGCAACAGTGTGTGAAAACCTTGTGAAGACTTGCAGAAAACGTTTGACCTCTGTCATTGCCAACAAAGGGTATATAACAAAGTATTGAGATGAACTTTTGTTATTGACCAAATACTTATTTTCCACCATAATTTGCAAATAAATTCTTTAAAAATCCTTCAATGGGATTTTCTGGATTTTTTTTTCTCATTTTGTCTCTCATAGTTGAGGTATACCTATGATGAAAATTGGAGACCTCTCTCATCTTTTAAGTGGGAGAACTTGCACAATTGGTGGCTGACTAAATACTTTTTTGCCCCACCGTATGTACATGTGCTTTCTTAAGTTTTTTATTTTTAATAAATTTGCAAAAAAAAAAAAAAAAACTTTCCACATTGTCATTATGGGGTATTTAGTGTGTAGAATTTTGCCAAAAAAAAAAAGAATTCACTCCATTCTGAAATAAGGCTGTAACGTAACAAAATGTGGAAAAAGTGAAGCACTGTGAATGCTTTCCGGATGCATTATATTTGTTGCCTTATTCAGGAGCAATCAAGTGGCTAGGTTACCCATTATTAGTTTACTTATTTAATTTTTTCTTTCCCATTATGCTTGAAGGTTATGCATCACAACCTAACGAATGCCTTTAACCCCTCTGTCCAACTTTTGTGCATGCTGAAGTGATAAAGAAACTAAAAATGATTTTCTTTGAAGCTTCAGTCAAACATTCCACAAAATACAATCTTGTTCACAATAATTACAAGGATCAAGAAATGAAAACTTTATTTCAAAATCACATTTGCAACATACAAACAAGAAAACTATAAATTATGTTGCTAATTTACAAGATGAGTTATGAGTAATATTCACAGCAGTGCATCGTCTCCCTAATATCAACAACAGTTCTCAGTGACTGGCAGCATGTTAAAGGTAGTAGCATTCCTGTAAACATTGTAAAGTCCAATTAGTTAACCTTAACTAGAAAAAAAGCATGCAGCCTGATTGCCTTAAAAAAAACTAAGTAAAATGGAGTGCAACTTATTTGGTGCACAAACAAATGCTTAATTACAACATAGAATTTTTATTTTTACTTAAGTTTCTACAAGGTAATCAAATTGCATGCTTTCTCTAAGTTAACTGACTGGGTTTTACAGCACATTTACAAAAATCACTGTACACAGTGTTTATGACTGTTTTCAAAAGACAAGTGTACTCTACAAAAATTATATTGTGCATTTATAAAAGCCATTTATTAGACCTTTATATATAGCAAAAACAGATTGTTACATCATTCGTATATTCTGATTGCACACAGCCTGACAAGGTTTTATAGGAGACAATATAAGATTTAAAAGGACTCCAGTGATTCTTCCATGGTCTTTTATTATTTTTCTTTCAGGCTGTGGTAATTATATATTGCAGAAAAGGATCACTGTGACAATCATGGCACATATCTGTGGGAAATATGCTCATTAGTGAAAGATGTAAATGAAGAGAATATGCTTAAATTGTAATTGTTGTAGCTGCAAGTCATACCTCCAGAATTGCAATCCCCAGAGCCACTCCCACAGTAACATCTGTGTTCTTCACAATCAGACCCTTGATCTTTCGGAAGCAACCAGGGATCTAATTAGGAAAATATAGAATGAAAGCAGATTAGTCATTAACTCTTAACTAAGTGTCAATCATATGTTTAAATTCTTTAGTTCTGTTTTTTTTTTTTTTTGTTAGTCTCTACCATGGTAGAATTTGCTTCTGTTTTATAACATGGCTGAACAGTGTCCGGACAGCACTGTGATGGATATGATGAGTTGTGGCTGGTAAAATATGGAGAACCCTCAAAATCGGAGGCATTATAGAATCCACAGCAATTTAGCTGGTGACACGAAAAAAAAAAAATGCATATTAGAAAAATGGCTGGAGAACTAGCCAAAAATATATGTTATCATTTCTTCAGCAGTTACGTACCGTGTTCATTGCTGTATTCCACAGTCCTGTGAGATCAGCGTTGTCCCCATACTGTGACTTAATGCTTTCAACTGCTGCAGTACCAACTTCGATGAACAAGTCATCTGCCTAAAGTGCAAATGTGCAAATTAGACTAAACTGTCACCATTATCCACCAACTACATCCTCACTGTGAAAAGAAAAGCTCATTAACAACTTACCAGTGGTCTGTAGGCCAAAACCACCACTGCACCCACCACCTCTGCTATGAAGACCAACAAAACTATGATGAAAAACTGTGGAAAAGAAAAAAAATTACATAAGCATTCACATACCAAGCAACAAAAATGAATTTTCAGCAGCCACCTTTAAAATAACGAAACTATACTTATAAGACTTTTAACATCATACTCTGCCGTTTAAAAAAATATTCTAATTCTTTATCATGCCAAGAAGGATGTGAGAAAACTAACAGGCCTACCAATATCACTTGAACTTTAAATGTGTAGCTGGCTGCCATAGCCCAGAAATTTGTTTTAGATTAGGTTAGATTAGATTCAACTTTATTGTCACTACACATGTATGAATACAAGGTAACGAAACACAGTTTAGCATCCAATCAGAAGTGCAAAGGACAGCAGTGCAGTATATACGGTAATTAACAGTATGTGCAATTTAAGCAAATATATGCAAATATATGCAGCAGTGCAGAAAGTTAAGAGTACTGTTATGTGCAAATAATGTGCAATAAGTTAGATGTAGTTATGTAGTTATGCAGTTATGTACAGGTGAGGATGGTAAGAGAGTCAGCGGGGAACTAAGTTCAATAACGTGACAGCTGTTGGAAAGAAACTGTTCCTAAACCTGCTGGTTCTAGTCCGAAGGCTTCTGAAACGTCTTCTGGAGGGGAGAAGCTGGAACAGTCCATGAGCAGGATGGTTGGAGTCCCTAAGAATGCTGCGTGCCCGGCGCAGACATCTTTTCCTGTAGACGTCCTCTATAACTGGAAGTGGAGTCCCTGTGATGCGTTGGGCGGTTTTCACCACCCGCTGCAGCGCCTTGCGGTCAGCGACAGAGCAGTTCCCATACCAGACTGTGATACAGTTGGTCAGGGTGCTCTCTATCACGCAGCGGTAGAAGTTGCCCAGGATGTCAGTTGACAGATGGTTCTTCTTCAGTGTCCTCAAGAAGAAGAGGCGCTGATGGGCCTTCTTGATCAGGCTGGTGGTGTTAACTGACCAGGACAGGTCCTCCGAGATGTGGGTCCCCAGGAATTTGAAGCTGGGGACACGTTCAACAGCTATGCCATTGATATGGATGGGGTCATGTGTCTCTTTCCTCTCCTTCATGTAGTCCACTATGAGCTCCTTGGTTTTGCTGGTGTTAAGGAGCAGGTTATTGTCAGTGCACCAAGTAGCCAAGTGCTCAACCTCTTTTTTTTTTTTTTTGTTACTTATTTGTACCCGTAGGTAGATTTGGTTTGCAGTCTGGTGACAAGCCACCGGCTGCTGGTCGCTGCGTGCGCGAGCGCCCTAAACCTACATGTTTTTGGTGTGCGGGAGGAAACCGGAGAAATCCCGGAGTAAACCCGCGCAACACGGGGAGAACATGCAAACTCCACACAGCTCACTGTTGGTCGGGGGCTGGAATCGAACCCACGATCTCATGATCCCCGCGATCCCCCGGCCGAGGGTAAACTGTGCTGCCACAGTGCTAAACCACTGCGCCACTGTGCAGCCACCTCTGCCCTGTAATCTGACTCGTCGTTGTCCCTGATGAGTCCAATCACCGTGGTGTCATCTGCGAACTTTATGATGGAATTGGATCCATACATAGGCCTGCAGTCATGGGTGTAGAGGGAGTAGAGGAATGGGCTGAGCACACAGCCCTGTGGTACACCAGTGTTGAGTGTGATGACGGAAGAACGGTTGGGGCCTGACCTAACATGCTGGGGTCTGTTGGTCAGAAAATCCATGATCCAGTTGCAGGTGGAGGTACTGATTCCCAGGTCCCCAAGTTTAGTGAGCAGCTTGGAGGGGATAACTGTGTTGAATGCTGAGCTGAAGTCAACAAACAGCATTCTTGCGTAGGTGTTCTTGCCATCCAGGTGTGAGAGTACATAGTGCAGCGCTGTAGAAACCGCATCCTCTGTACTCCTGTTGCTCCGGTAGGCGAACTGATGAGGGTCCAGTGTGGGGGGCAGGCCTTTTTTGAGCTGTGCCAAGACCAGTCGCTCAAAGCACTTCATGACTATGGGCGTCAGTGCCACAGGGCGATAGTCATTTAGGCACGATGGTGTTGAATGTTTTGGCACTGGTACTATTGAAGTGGTTTTGAAGCACGCTGGTACCACGGCCTGGGCCAGGGACAGATTGAAGATGTCTGTGAAGACCCCTGCCAGCTGCTCAGCGCATGCCCTCAGTACACGCCCAGGAATGCCATCAGGGCCAGCAGCCTTACATACGTTGACATGACTCAGTGCGTTACGGACGTCGGTGTGGGTGAGTGTGAGGTGGTGGAGGTCATCAGAGGGTGGGAAATTGATGTTTTAGGAGCAGTATTCATCCCTTTTTTCCCAAATATGAAGCATGTCTTGAAACAAACACTTCTAAACTGGATACCGGTCCAGTCCAGAAGGCTGTTTTTGAGTTATTTAATCTGGGGGTGGGGGTAGGGGGCTATACCATTGTACGCTGTAAATTTTCTGTGAATTACAAAAGTGTTGAAGGGTTTTTAGCTATAGCCCCACTCACGAACGCTTTATTCTTTACATGTTCTACTGTAGCTTACAAGCTCAAAACTGAGATACTTTATGCCCACCTTTGGTTGAAAAAAATCACTAGTTTTCAAGCGAAATTGCACACAAAATGTTTAATCCCTATTTACTTGACGCAGGAAATCACCTGAAAAGTGATGTGCTATTAATACACATTTCCGTGAAATCACATTGCTGGAGGGAGAAACAGCTTAAACTGGGCATGGGTGAACTACGGCCTGCAGATCATATAAGGCCTGTTGGGCTTTTTAATCCAGCCCATCAAATAGTGATACACAATTGTCCAAATTATAGTAATAGCCACATTCATTTTGCCTTTTTTCCTGGAATATCCAGCTTTTCAGTTAATCTCACTAGATGGTACACTCCAGACACAATGCAGAGCCTTTAGACCAGGGATGTCAGCTCAATCCATTTTGGGCCAAGATCCTGTATATTTTACTTCCCATCCACTCTCTTCAGCAGGTGTTTTTGCTAATCAACAATCAGTGGGAAGAAATTTAGTTAACTCATTTGTGGAAGACATTGGGTGGAGGTGAAACCTGCAGGGTCTTGGTCCAGAATTGAATGAGTTTGATATCCTTAAGACCAAATGTGCATGGTTCTACTTGTGCGTACAGCCTTATGGAGGGGTGGGGTTGCTCTCATAACTTCTGCAGCTGCTTTGAATCTGCTGTGGAAATCTCCAAAATGCTATCATGTTTAGATTTACAACATTATCCGGTGGGGTACACAGTTGGGAAAATGTCATTTCCTCCTCCAGAAACTACACCTGGATATTGGTTGTTTTCAGCTAAACTGAAGCTGGCTGGTGTTTAGTTTCAGGAGCTGCTAGCCCTCATTAGTACATGAGTAGAAGGAGTTCATGGGTGGATACAATCTACAGACACTTCGTCTCAGCTGTGGAGCTCAGGTCAATCTGTCTCCGGTGAGTGGCAGTCTCATTTTCAAATTAGTTCACTCTCCATTGTTGGTACTCCCTCTGGAGAAGGCAGACTATCAATGCTGATTGGCTATTGCGACCATCTAGCTTGAACACGAATTTGCATGTATTCACGTCTTTACATTGACTTACTTGCTCCATGCGGAAAATTTGCTTCATGTTTGATCTGAGCGCATCACAATCAAACTGGCACCAAACTTTGGTGCACTGGCAATAAGAAGTGACCAACAACACCGTTCCCACTGAAATTGAATGTAAGCTTTCTTTCACTTTTAGTTAACGCCTTTGACATGTAATTTACAATGGATATAAAAAGTCTCCACACCCCTGTTCAAATGCCAAGTTTTTGTGATGTTAAAAAATGAGACCAAGATAAATCATTTCAAAACTTTTTCCACCGTTAATGTGACCTATATCCTGTACAACCCAACTGAAAAACAAACTGATATCTTTTAAGGGTTGAAAAATAAAAAAAATGACAATAACCTGGTTGCATAAATATGCACACCCTTAAACTAATCCTTTGTTGCAGCACCTTTGGCTTTTATTACAGCACTGTCTTTTGGGTAGGAGTCTATCAGTGTGGCACATCTTGATGTTGCAATATTTTCCCACTCTTTTTTGCAAAAATGCTCCAAATCTGTCAGATTGCAAGGGCATCTCCTGTGCACAGCCCTCTTCAGATCACCCCACAGATCTTCAATCGGATTCAGGTCTGAACTCTGGCTGGGCCATTCCAAAACCTTAATCTTCTTCTGGTGAAGCCATTCTTTTGTTGATTTGGATGCATGATTTCCTCTTCATCTTCATCTTTCTAGCAGAAGCCTGAAAGTTTTGTGCCAGCACTGACTGGTATTTGGAACTGTTCATAATTCCCTCCACCTTGACTAAGGCCCTAGTTCCAGCTGAAGAAAAACAGCCCCAAAGCATGATGGTGCAAACAACATACTTCATTGTCAGCATGGTGTTCTTTTGGTGATGAGCAGTGTTGTGTTTGCATCAAATATACCTTTTACAATTATGGCCAAAAAGTTCAACCTTGGGTTTCATCAAACCATAACACATTTGAGATTTCCAATGTGTTTTTGCAAAATGTAGCCAGGCTTGGATGTTTTTCTTTGTAAGATAAGGCTTCCGTTTTGCCACCCTACCCCATAGCCCAGACATATGAACAAGATGGGAGATTGTTGTCACATGTACTAAACAGCCAGTACTTGACAGAAATTCCTGCAGCTCCTTCAGTGTTGCTGTCGGCCTCTTGGCAGCCTCCCTGACCAGTTTTCTTTTCAACTTTTCATCAATTTTGGAGGGATGCCCAGTTCTTGGTAATGTCACTGTTGTGGCATATTTTCTCCACTTTATGGTGACTGTCTTCACTGTGTTCCATGTGTGTGTTCCATGTGTGTTCCACTGTGTTCCATATTTAATGCCTTGGAAATTCTTTTGTACCCCTCTCCTGACTGATACCTTTGAGCAATGAGATCCCTTGGATGCTTTGGAAGATCTCTGCAGACCATGGCTTGTGCTGTAAGATGTGATTACAAAAATGTCAGGAAAAGCCTACTAGAACAGCTGAACTTTATTTGGGGTTAATCAGAGGCACTTTAAATGGTGGCAGGTTGTGTTGACTTCCATTTAGCATGAATTTGAATATGAATGATTAATTCTGAATATAGCCACATCCCCAGTTATAACAATGTGTGTATATTTATGCAACCAGGTTATTTTAAGTTTTTTTTTAATCTTTTATTCTTCCCCTTAAAAGATTTCAGTTTGTTTGTTTTTTTTAAAATTGGGTTATACGGGTTATCGGTTCAATTCAATTCAACTTTATTTATATAGCGCCATTTCACAACAACAGTCATCTCATAGCACTTTCAACTGTCAGGGAAATCCGCACAATTGCAGAAACACCCCAGCAATCAGGCAATCCCCTGTGAGCAAGCGCTTGGCGATGGTGGAGGAAAAACTCCCTTTTTACAGGAGGAATCCTCCAGCAGAACCAGGCTCAGGCAGGGGCAGTCATCTGCTGCGACTGGCTGGGGGGTGAGGGGATAGAGAAGACGAAAAGAACAGACAAGTAGAGCGCAAACAGCATGATGGGGACACAATCCATGGGAGAGAACAAACAGATGTTAATGACCAGCAAAAATATTTCATTGAGAGTGAAGAAAGGAAGTGAAGCCCTGTTACTGGAGGTCTCCCGGCTGTCTAAACCTATTAGCAGCAAAACTAAGGGAGGGTTCAGAGACACATGATCCCTCCATAATTGTAGGCTATATCAAAAAGGAAGGTTTTAACCCTATTCTTAAAAACAGAGATAGAGTCTGACTCCTGAATCCAGATTGGCAGCTGGTTCCACAGGAGAGGAGCTTGATAACTGAAGGCTTTGCCTCCCATTGTACTTTTGGAGATTCTAGGTATTACAAGTAATCCAGCATTTTGGGAGCATAGTGCTCTGTTAAAATAATAGGGTAGTATCAGATCTTTTAAATAACAAGGGGCCTGATTATTTAGAGCTTTGTGAGAAGAAGGATTTTAAACTTAATTCTAAACTCTATGGGAAGCCAGTGAAGAAAGGCCAGAACTGGAGAGATATGATCTCCCTTTCTAGTACCTGTTAAAACTCTTGCTGCAGCATTTTGGATCAACTGAAGACTTTTTAAAGATGTTTTAGGACAACCTGATAATAAGGAGTTACAATAATCTAATCTAGAGCTAACAAAAGCATGGATCAGTTTCTCAGCATCATTCTGAGACAAGATGCCCCTAATCTTGGCAATATTACACAAATGACAGAAGGCAGTCTTAGAAACAAATTTAATATGTGAATTGAAAAACAGATCTTCATCAAAAATAACTCCAAGGTTCCTCACAGAACTATTCAGAAAAAGAGAAACCGCATCCAAACTAAGAGTTTGATTTGGAAAGGTATTTCTAAGGTTTTTTGGACCAACAAGAATGACATCAGTTTTATCTGAATTTAATAGCAGGAAATTACAAGTCATACAAGCTTTGATTTCCTTAAGACAGGCTTCTAACTTGGCTAATTGATTACTATCATCTGGCTTCATTGACAGGTATAATTGTGTGTCATCTACATAACAATGGAGATGTATGTCGTGCATTCTAATAATGTTGCCTAGCGGAAGCATATATAAACTAAAAAGAATAGGGCCTAGCACAGATCCCTGTGGAACTCCATAACTGAGCTTCAAGTTGGAAGAAAACTCATTATTGACATTAACAAACTGAAACTTATCAGATAAATAAGATCTAAACCACTGCAATGAAGTTCCATTAAGTCCAACATAGTGTTCTAATCTATCAAGTAGAATATCATGATTGATAGTATCAAAAGCTGCACTAAAGTCTAAAAGGACAAGAACAGAAAGAAGCCCATTAACAGATGTGATAAGGAGGTGATTAGTGACCTTCACTAGGGCTGTTTCAGTACTGTGATGGATTCTAAACCCAGAATGAAACTCTTCAAATAAACCATTTCCCTGCAAGTGGTCAAATAATTGCATAGCAACAACTCTTTCTAAGATTTTTGAAATGAAAGGCAGATTAGAGATTAGTCTATAGTTAGTTAAAACTCCTGGATCCAGCATTGGCTTTTTGAGTAAGGGTTTAATTACAGCCTTTTTAAAAGCCTGCGGTACATGGCCTAATGTTAATGAAGAATTGATTATTTGAAGAATAGAGCTACCAATAAATGGGAAGACTTCTTTAAATAACCTGGTAGGAATAGGGTCTTAAAGACAAGTTAAAGGCTTGGATAAGGAAATTATTTTATCTAACTCTAAGAGGTCAATTGGAGTAAACTCATCCAAACAGATATCAGATGAAGGAGTTGTAGTTGTTACTGTATTTAAGTTAATGGTGGGAAGAATCTGACTGATTTTATCTCTGATAGATGAAATTTTATTACTGAAGTAGTTCATAAAGTCCTGACTAGTAAGCTCTAAGGGAATACTAGGATTGACAGAGTCCTGACTCTTTGACGGCCTGGCTACAGTGCTGAAAAGAAACCTGGGATTATTCTTGTTCTCTTCTATTAACACAGAATATTAACTCGTTCTAGTTTTTCTAAGAGATTTTTTATAAATTAAAAGATGATTTCTCCAAGCTAAATAGATTTCATCTAAATTAGTGGAGCGCCATTTTCTTTCTCATTGACGACTCTTCTGTTTTAAGCTACGAGTTTCTGTGTTGAACCAAGGAGTTAGAGATTTCTAACTCCTTGGCCACCATGTCTAGAGTATGATGCAGAGAAGCTGTAACACTATCTACCATGCTATCAATTACAGGAGCAAACTCTCCATAGTGTTGACACATGGCATTGAGAAAACTGCATAAATTTGGTAACAATTCCTTCCTCATTTAATAATGGAGGTGTATTAGGTCAAATTGAAGCTGAAACCTTTGTAAATACTCAACAGCAACCACAAGACATTTTAGGTGATATTGACCCAGATAACAACTACTTTAATCATTTTAACAATAAGTGTACTTATTATGATGAACAATAATTAAATGGAATTATGAACTCGGATCAGACACTGACAATAATACATAATAGTAGGAGTCTCTATGCCAACTTTGATAGTATTAAGGAGTTTTTACATCCATTTTAACACCCCATTTAGGATTATAGCAATAAGTAAAACATGGATTAATGAAGAAAAAGATGTAAATTTTGAATTGCATGGATATGAGATGTACACACAAAATAGGAAATGTAAAAGTGGTGGTGGGGTAGCACTGTATGTTGATAGAAATTTAAAAAGTAAAGTGGACAGCATGACATCAACAGTGAACGAAATTATGGAATGTTTAACAATTGAAATTATGATGGAAAATAGAAAAAACATAATAGTAAGTTTTATATATATAGAAAGTACCGGGATCTGATATGGAAAAATTTAGAAATGGTATGGAAAAGATGTATACAAAAATAAGACACAAAGATATCTTTATTTGTGGTGACTTTAATATAGACTTAATGAAAACAAAACAACATAAACCAACTGAAGATTTCTTAGATAAAATGTATAGCGTAACCTTATTTCCAAAGATTACAAAACCTACGAGAATAACGACACACTGTGCTACCTTGATAGACAATATTTTTACCAGTGTTATTGAATATAATATGGTGAGTGGTATACTAATAAATGACATTAGTGACCATTTGCCTTTATTTGTTTCTTTAGATGTTAATTATGGGGTTAATGAGAATAATAATAATAATAATAAACCATGTAAAAAGATTATTTTTAAAAGAATACGAACAGAAGATGCAATCAGTGCTTTAAAAGATGCCTTAATGTTACAGAATTGGGATGTTGTCTAAAGAGAGAAAGAAGTGGACTTGGCATACGATAAATTTATTGATATATTTAAATCATTATATGATAAAAACTGTCCAATTAAAGAAATTAATAAAAACCACAAATACAAAAATTGCTCATGGTTAACCAGGGGGCTACAAAATGCTTGTAAAAAGAAAAACTATCTCTATAAAAATTTCATTAAATTAAGAACTAAAGAATCTGAAAAAAGATATAAAACATATAAAAATAAATTAACTGAAATAATATGAACTAGTAAAAAATAATACTATAGGAAAATGTTAAATGAAAATAAAAATAATTTAAAAGGAGTCTGGGATATATTAAATAAATTAAGGAAAAATGGAAATAAGAAAACAATATATCCAGAGTATTTTACTTATAATTGTGGTGATAATTATGATAAGAATATGGTAGTAAATAAAATGAAGAATTTTTTTGTAAATGTTGGACCAGAGTTGGCAGCAAAAATTCCAAACCAAGGAAGAGACACCATGAGTGAGACATTGATTGGAAATAACCCTCGGTCAATCTTTCTCTCAGCGGTGGATGAACTAGAGGTAAAATCTGTTGTTGAAAAGTGTAAAAATAAATTATCTGCTGATTGTGATGGTACTGATATGACACTAGTAAAAAGAACTGTTGATGGCATATTAAAACCATTTACATATATTTGTAATCTATCATTTCAAACTGGCTCATTCCTGCAGAAAATGAAAATAGCAAAAGTAATACCATTATTCAAGCCATCCAGTAGTTTTTGTGTAATCCTGCTGCACAAATACAAATAAAGCCCTTGGTGGAGGTATGCACTATCAGATCACCACCAGAATCTAATCATCTGTTCCCTGTGCCATTATACACCTTTCCTGAAAATTTCGTCAAAATCCGTTCATAACTTTTTGAGTTATGTTGGTAACAGACAGACAAACAAACAGACAGACAGACAAACAAACCCCGGAAAAAACATTACCTCCTTGGTGGAGGTAATAAACACCAATACACAAACTACAGACCAGTATCGCTCCTCCCACAATTTTCAAAGATTCTGGAAAAACTTTTCAACAACAGGTTAGAAGACTTTTTAAACTAGAAAAGCACTCGGAGAGCGCAGACCTCCGCCAAGCGGCACAGTTCCCCCCATACAGTGTTTGTGTGTACGTTTTCAGATTCCCTGAGCATGAAAAGATATGACTAGCAATTGGATTCACAATGATTATTTGTTTATTTGACATGGACAGTGCAATAAACAGACAATTAATGAATGACAATCAATGTGATAGTGATAGGATTAGTGGTTCAGTAGTGTAAAACGGGGCTATAAGGGATGGCGGGTTAATAAGGGACACTTTTCTGGGAAATGTTTTAAATGTAATTCTGCTTTTTTTATTTTGAGCAGGACGCTGAGTTGTGTTGTTATTGTCCAATATCCATGAATCCTTCATCAAATCTAGGCGGAAGCAAAATTAAAAAAGCAGAATTACATTTAGAAAAGTGTCCCATATTACCCCGCCGTCCCTTATAGCCCCGTTTTACGGTTGTAAAAGCATTGCCTCCTTGGCGGAGGTAATAAACTGAAGTGTTGGTGTGTCCATCTCCTCCATTGACGGATGCAGATTGGTTAGACAGGTTGCCGTGGGTTTTATATTATATTGGGGTTGCGCTCCACGGCAAAACAGAATTTAGAATCTTCCCCGGCAGTGAGGTCGTTTTTACGCAGCGCCTATAGCTGGGCGGGGAATTTGTGGCAAATAATCGGGCGGCGGACAGGTGGCCGTGTCAGGTTTTGCAGCGTGGCGCAAAAACAGGCACGCTGGCGGGCCCAGGCCAGCAGTGTTTTCCGCGTGCTTTTGTGCCTAAAACGTTGAAGAACGCGGAGTTTGTGTTGGTCATACACGACGACCAGCGCAATGTGCGCAGCGCCTATGGCTGGCACAGGCACGCTGGCGGGCCCAGGCCACCAGTGTTTTCCGCATGCTTTTGTGGCTAAAACGTTGAAGGAGGCGGAGTTTGTGTTGGTCAGACACGAAGCCCAGCGCCCTCCATTGCGCCTGCGCACATGTTGAAAATGGCCGTATGTCACAGTGTGGAAAAATGCTTTAAAAAATTCCTGTATGCAGAGGGTGATGCGGATCATCCCCAAAATTTAATCAGTTCTTCCTTGTACCATTTCCAACAACGCCTGAAAGTTTCATTGAAATCCGTCCAAAAGTTTTTGAGTTATCTTGCTAACCAACAGACAGACAGACAGACAGACAAGACAGACAGACAGACAGACAAACAGACAAACACACAGACAAACACACAGACAAACCCCGGCAAAAACATTACCTCCTCCTGGCCTTTCGGCCTGGCGGAGGTAATAAACATGATCTGCTTAATCAGAATCAATATGGATTTTTTTTTAATTGAATTGAATTGAATGAATCTTTATTTCGGATAGATTAAAAGTAATATAAACAAAGGGGAAAAAACCAACAAGGTCAAATTAAACAATAACTCCTCTGATTATACAGTTCAACATAAGTTATCCAAAATGGGTGATGGCTGAAGCCGCAGCTTATATTGCCCACCCATGTTCCATCCAAGAAATCAAAAGAAAAACAAAACAAGAGCGATTACAATTCGGAACAAAGCTAAGACAAAATGTGACAAAAGAAACTAAGGCAACAACACAACACAGACTGGATATGATAATCCTTATGTGATTTTACATGTCATCTTGTACATATGTTTGGAGTATTTCTTCCTTTAGTTTTTGTTTAAATTGTCCAAGCGTTGTACATGATTTTAATTCAGGTCCAAAATCGTTCCATAATCTGACTCCTTGCACTGAAACATAGTGTTGCTTGGTGGTAAGTTCTCACTGAAGGTTTTTGAAATATACATGTTCTTCTGAAATGATATTGTTTCTCCCTTATTTGGAACAGCTTTTGGATATTTGCGGGCAGTGATAGATTCTTCCCTTTAAACATTATTACTGCAGTTTTAAAGTCAACCAGATCTTTCAACCTGAGAGCTTTTAATTTAAGAAAAAGTGGGTTTGTTGGTTTCCTGTAAGCAGCTTTGTTTATTATTCTAATAGCTCTTTTCTGAAGCATAAAGACTGGATATATGTTTGTTTTATATGTATTTCCCCATACTTCAGTACAATATGTCATGTATGGGAGTATTAATGAATGATACAAAGTATATAATGTGGGTTGATTCAGCAAATATTTCGCTCTGTGTAGTATTTTTTTTTTTTTGTTACTTATTTGTACCCGTAGGTAGACTTGGTTTGCAGTCTGGTGACAAGCCACCGGCTGCTGGTCGCTGCGTGCGCGAGCGCCCTAAACCTACATGTTTTTGGTGTGCGGGAGGAAACCGGAGAAATCCCGGAGTAAACCCGCGCAACACGGGGAGAACATGCAAACTCCACACAGCTCACTGTTGGTCGGGGGCTGGGATCGAACCCACGATCTCATGATCCCCGCGGTCCCCCGGCCGAGGGTAAAACTGTGCTGCCACAGTGCTAAACCACGGCGCCACCGTGCAGCCCGTATTGCACCATGCAGCCCGTATTGCAATTGATTTAGATATTTTACCTTTAATATAATTAATATGTGACTTCCAACACAGTTTATTATCAATTATTACTCCAAGAAATTTAGTTTCAGATACCCTTTCAATCTCTACACCATTTACACTGAGTTTAGATACTAAGTTGTTGTGATGGTTGTTAAAAACTATAAATTTTGTCTTACTTAAATTGAATGTTAATTTGTTTGAATCAAACCACAGTTTAAGCTTTCCTAATTCTTTTCCGAGTGTATCCAAAAGTTGTTCCAAATTGCTTCCTCTGCATAATAGATTAGTGTCATCGGCAAACAATATTAAATCCATTTTTTTCCGAGACTTTACATATATCATTTATATACATATTGAATAACAATGACCCCAAAACTGAACCCTGTGGGACTCCACAAGTAACCTTCAGTAACTGAGTTTTTGTTACCCACACATACATACTGATATCTATTCTTTAAGTAACTACTTAACCAGGACAGTGCTACCCCTCTAATACCACAATTTTGTAGTTTCTTTAATAATAAATTGTGATCCACTGTATCAAATGCTTTTTTAAGATCCAGGAATACCCCAACTGAATACTCTTTATTTTCAACGGCAGTTGATATTTTTTTCTATAAATTCCATTAGAGCAAATGCAGTTGTCCTCTTGTGTCTGAACCCATATTGCTGCTCACACAATAAATTATTCTTCATTATGAAGTTGCCAATTCTCTCATAGAATATTTTTTCAAGTGTCTTGGAAAATTGCGGCAATAGTGAAATTGGTCTATAGTTTGAAAGTTCCCCTCTGTCACCCGTCTTGTATATCGGAATTACTTTAGCTATTTTCATTGCATTGGGAAATATACCTGTTTGGAGAGACAGGTTACAAATATACGTCAGTGGTTTCACTAAGCATTCGATAATAGTTTTGACTAAGAGCATGTCAATACCATCACAGTCCGAAGATGTCTTACTTTTAAACGATTTAACAATTTCAATGACCTCTCTCTCGTCTGTGTTCTTTATAAAAATGGAGTCTTTTATAGCAGTGTTTTTGCTTATTGTATCACCCGTAGGTGCCGTAATGGGTATTTCTCGAGCCAAATTAGGACCAATGTTAACAAAAAAGTTATTAAATTCATCTGCAGGTGAAACTGAATTCACACTCTGAGTCGTCGTATTATTTTTTGAAAAATTGGTTGGGTAGCTTGTATTTCTGTTTTTATTTCCAAGAATATTAAGTATTGTACATGTATTTTTAATATTGTCTCTGTTTTTCTCCAGTTCTTTACTTTAATAGTCTCTTTTACTACATCTCATTATATACTGTATGTTAACTTATTTTTGTATGTTTTATATCGCTGCTCTTCTTCTTTTGTCCTTTTCTTTAGAAAAGCTTTATATAATATTTTTTTCTTTCTACACGCCTTTTGTAATCCTTTGGTTAACCATGGCTTATCGACAAATTTATGTTTAAGCTTTTTCTTTACTAATGGACAATTTTTTTCATAAAGAGTGGTTACAATGTTCATAAATGTGTCATAGGCTTCATTTACATCTGATACATAGACTTTTGTCCAGTCCTGCTTCAGCAAGTCTTCTTTAAAAGAACTGATTGCATTTTGTGATTTGTATCTGAACGATTTTAAATTTTTTTTTTCTGTATTGGCCTCCATGTGGCCATGGATAAGTGCAAAGGTTGGAAAATGGTCACTTATATCATTTATCAATAATCTACTTTCTATTTTCTTATCAATAATATTAACAAACAGGTTGTCAATAAGTGTAGCAGTGTGAACTGTGATTCTACTGGGATGTGTTATTGTGGGATATAGACTCATACTGTACATAGAATTCATGAACTCTGTAATTACATTTTGTTGATATGGATTTAGTAAATCAATATTGAAATCTCCACAAATTACTACCATTTTCTTACTAGTAATATTATTGTACAGCTCGACTAATTTATCTCTGAATGTCTCAATGCAAGTTCCTGGCGTTCTATATATACAAATTATAATTAGATTTTTTGTTTTATCTTGGTCAATCTCAACAGTAACACATTCCAAAATCCCTGGTAGTGCAAAGGACATTCCATTTACAAGTTTACACCTATACAGGTCATCAATATACAGTGCAACACCACCACCCTTTTTTTTTGAGATCTGTTAATATGAAACATCTGAGATCCCTCTGTTGCTATCAGGGGAGCCTGCTCTTCATTAAGCCAAGTTTCAGAGACTGCGATGGCTGTAAATTTTCTGTCTAGCTGTTTTAAATAGTCCTGAATCTGGGGAAAGTTTTTGTTAAGACTTCTGCTGTTGAAGTGTATTATTGATAGTTTACCATCTAGATGCACTTGACTTTTGAATTGCTTTTCAGTGTAATATTCACAATGATTATGAATATTATTGAAAAAGTGGTTATCAGGATCAATATCATTCTCCATCTCTTGTAGTTTATGTTCAGCATAATGGCATATTTTCAGAGTTTGAATCTCCTCACTCTGTGTCAAATGACTTCCTCCGACTGGGGATAATTGATGTCTACTAAAGTCAGTCATTAGTTTTTTTGTTTGTTTTGTTTAGCTTCTTGCACTCCGGTGTACCGCGGGCGAACACGTCTCTGCATCCTAGAGCGCACGAGGGCGCTCGAGGGCGCACGAGGGCGCACGAGGGTGCTGCGTCCTAGAGCGCACTGAAAAAAAAGCTGCATTTCCGTTCTTCCACTACAGACACAGCCGCAAACAGAAAGCCAAAGGAGTGCTTTGATTGGTTTAGATGTGATTGACCTCTCATTCGACTAATAAGAGCCTTGAATTGGGTTTCTGAAACCTTGAAGAACCAATGACTGAAAACCTAGCAAGAAGGACCCGCCTACCAACGGCTGCGAATACAGCCAGCCAATTGAAGCACAGAAGTTCGAAAGCTGTTTTGTGTAAGGCTGGGTGACACACAGGCGTTCGCCAGTCTTTTTTTCTTACTACTGTTCTTATTTGTATTGAAAAATCGTTCGCCGAAACCGTAATCATGGAAGCGCAAAACCGCAATAATGGGATTATGGTTTGACCGGGTCGCGTGACCAGAACCACGAGTCCGTAACAAGCAGACCAGCGTCATGTTCGTCTGACAATGAGGAAGAGAAGTTCGCCAGCGACACTGCTGTTGTGGACAGGTAAGTGTTATAAGCTAAATTATTCTTTATCCCTGAAAATTATAATCCAAATGACTTTTGACCGATCGGTAAATTACAACTGTGCGTTATCGCAACATGACGGCTCCGGTCCGGACGGCGCACGGACCGTGTCCAGTCCGTGCACCTCGTCCAGACCCCCCCCCCCCCCACGAATGCCCCCCCCGCTACTCTTCTGTAGCAGATTGCAGATATTATTGCAGATATTTTAGTACAACTGTGCGTAGTAGACCGCGGCACCCGTCATGTGTCGATGGACGATGTCCGTCCTCAGTAGCGGGGTGGAGTTGCTATCTTCTACATTACAGATATTTTAGTATAATTTTTATTGCACTGTAGGTTATTTTTTTCTTGTAAAAAAAAGCCACACATTTTTTATGTGGCATGCTTCTTTGTGTGTGGGGGCTTGTTTGTTCATTCATTCATTCATGAATTAATTAATAACCCCCCCACACACACACACACACACACAAAGCCCTTCACCTTTCATTAGAGCCCAAGATGAAGCTTCTATATTGAATCATTCAAAAGTTACAGACGTTTTTCCAAACTGTGCCATTTGGCACAATTTGGCACAGTTCAAAAACGCCTGGGAACAACCTAAGAAAAAAGCTGTGTAATATATTCATTTTTTGTGGTATTGCTACAAAATTTTGACCTCAGCTGGATAACACTTGGTTCTACATTTCTGTTGCATTTTCCAGCCCGGATCTGACAGCTGTGTGTTATTTGCAAGCATTTGTATCAAAAAAAAAACACCCAGGCGAAATTTATTTTCTTCAAGTTCAGTATGTTTAGATGACTGTTACTCAGTAGAAGGAGCACTTAGAGAGATTATGACTGTTTTGCCAAAAAAATTCAAAGTGTTTTCTTTTAAATGAGATCAACCCCATGGAGATGCTGCAACGGGTTGAAGAACAGCTTTTGATTTACTTTGGGTACGTTATTTTTTGGCGTTTTTAGGGAAATTGACCAGAGTGCAAGGGGTTAGTTTTTTTTTTAAAAGGACATTGACATGGTATGTCAAAAGAACTATTCTTTCCGAGTGTATGGATATGGATTTTCATAGTCTCTTAATTTTCTTAATCAGTATTCATCTATATTTATTTAAGTCAGTAATCTCTCTGATTATTATACTCTTTGCTTCCTCAGGTGTTCCATTTAGTTTGATCCAAACTCTACAATTTCTTGTCCATGTTGCCTGTATCTTATTTGTCTTTTCAGCATCCGTGCTTGCCGTGCTATTTCAGCATTAGTTTTTGTTAGATGTTCATTTAGGTAAACTTCTGTTCCCCGTAGCTTTCTGGCCTGCCTCAGTATGTCATTCTTTACCATTCTCTACCCTTTAGAGCAGGGGTCACCAACCTTTTTGAAACCAAGAGCTACTTCATGGGTATCGAGTCATGTGAAGGACACCAGCTTGCACACTCCTCTAAAATAACAAATTGTGTACAGTGGGGCAAAAAAGTATTTAGTCGGCCACCAATTGTGCAAGTTCTCCCACTTAAAAGATGAGAGAGGTCTCCAATTTTCATCATAGGTATACCTCAACTATGAGAGACAAAATAAGAAAAAAAAAAATCCAGAAAATCACATTGAGGGATTTTTTAATGAATTAATTGGTAAATTCCTCGGTAAAATAAGTATTTGGTCACCTACAAACAAGCAAGATTTCTGGCTCTCACAGACATATAACTTCTTCTTTAAGAGGCTCCTCTGTCCTCCACTCGTCACCTGTATTAATGGCACCTGTTTGAACTCATTATCAGTATAAAAGACACCTGTCCACAACCTCAAACAGTCAAAATCCAAACTCCACTATGGCCAAGACCAAAGAGCTGTCAAAGGACACCAGAAACAAAATCGTAGACCTGCACCAGGCTGGAAAGACTGAATCTGCAATAGGTAAGCAGCTTGGTGTGAAGAAATCAACTGTGGGAGCAATTATTAGAAAATGGAAGACATACAAGACCACTGATAATCTCCCCTGATCTGAGGCTCCACGCAAGATCTCACCCTGTAGGGTCAAAATGATCACAAGAATGGTGAGCAAAAATCCCAGAACCACATGGGGGGACCTAGTGAATGACCTGCAGAGAGCAGGGACCAAAGTAACAAAGGCTACCATCAGTAACACACTACGACGGCAGGGACTCAAATCCTGCAGTGCCAGTACATGTCCAGGCCTGTCTGAAGTTTGCTAGAGAGCATTTGGATGATCCAGAAGAGGACTGGGAGAATGTCATATGGTCAGATGAAACCAAAATAGAACTTTTTGGTAAAAACTCAACTTGTCATGTTTGGAGGATAAAGAACACCATACCTACTGTGAAGCATGGGGGTGGAAACATCATGCTTTAGGGCTGTTTTTCTGCAAAGGGACCGGGACGACTGATCCGTGTAAAGGAAAGAATGAATGGGGCCATGTATTGTGAGATTTTGAGTGAAAACCTCCTTCCATCAGCAAGGGCATTGAAGATGAAACATGGCTGGGTCTTTCAGCATGACAATGATCCCAAACACACCGCCCGGGCAATGAAGGAGTGGCTTCGTAAGAAGCATTTCAAGGTCCTGGAGTGGCCTAGCCAGTCTCCAGATCTCAACCCCATAGAAAATCTTTGGAGGGAGTTGAAAGTCTGTGTTGCCCAGCGACAGCCCCAAAACATCACTACTCTAGAGGAGATCTGCATGGAGGAAAGGGCCAAAATAGCAGCAACAGTGTGTGAAAACCTTGTGAAGACTTACAGAAAACGTTTGACCTCTGTCATTGCCAACAAAGGGTATATAACAAAGTATTGAGATAAACTTTTGTTATTGACCAAATACTTATTTTACTGAGGAATTTACCAATTAATTCATTAAAAATCCTTAAATGTGATTTTCTGGATTTTTTTTTCTCATTTTGTCTCTCATAGTTGAGGTATACCTATGATGAAAATTGGAGACCTCTCATCTTTTAAGTGGGAGAACTTGCACAATTGGTGGCTGACTAAATACTTTTTTGCCCCACTGTATATATATATATATATATATATATATATATATATATATATATATATATACACACACACACACACACACACACACATAAATAAATATCAATAACTTAGAGTGGGTAACAGACAAGATTAATATTCAACACTTTATTTTTATTAATCTCAGCAATTGTTCAGATGATCACTTCTACATTTCATTAAAAAAATGTCCAGTTTTCACCAGTCCCTTTTAACCATAAAAAACTAAACCCTTTTAATTCATGAACTATGTTGAACCATGTTTGAAAAAGTTATGCAACATTTAAGAAAAATCAACTTTCATATTAAATAAATCTTATCACATTTTTAACTGAACAAATCTGCTGCAATTCTGCTCAAAATCTGTTACATTTAATAAACACACTTTTGTGTGTTCTTCTTCACTGGAATTATATCCATACAGTTCTTGCCAAGAATCATGCTTGAGTAATAACCAGTGCTGTCCTTTCATGAGAAGAAGCTAAACAGCACTGAGAGTGCTTATATGCACGGTGGCGCAGTGGTTAGCACTGTGGCAGCAGTTTACCCTCGGCCGGGGGATCGCGGGGATCGTGGGTTCGATCCCTGCCCCCGGCCAACAGTGATCTGTGTGGAGTTTGCATGTTCTCCCCGTGTTTGCGTGGGTTTCCTCCCACATGCCAAAAACATGCAGGTTAGGGAGTTAAGGGGCGCTTGCGCACGCAGCGACCGGCAGCTGGTGGCTTGTCACCGGACTGCAGAACAAATCTACCTACGGATACAAAATAAATCCAAAAAAAAAAAAAAAAAAAGAGTGGGCAGCAGTTTCAGGACAAGTAGTGAAGTGTCGCTCCACATAGTGCAGCTTCGCCGTCGCCCCGCAAATGAAACACACGCAGCTTCCTTTCACGGTAGTAAAAAAGAACTCTTCCTCCCGCTCACTTTGAAAATGATAAATTTTCTGTCTTTTTTTTGCCATGTTTTTGGGCTAGGAAACTGCACTCCGCTCACCATCTTCACTGCCCGCTAGCTTACTCTCCACAAGCGCGAAGGTTTTGTCATGCGCACAATACTGACCTTTGAACTAGGTCAGAGTTCACCTTAACTTCATGTATAATAAACATATTTTCATTTTTTTTTTTATTTTTAAGACATTGTCATTTTAAAATCTATATAAATGCAAGTGTTGTGGCGGATGATAAAATAAGGCACGGCGACTGGAGTTTTTAAGGAAGTTTATTCATCAAATCATCGCCATCACGGAGCTCACCCCAGCTGCTGTATAAGCATGCTGGGGATCGCTCTCAGGCTCTCATGAGCAGTAGTCAGAAGCAGTCAGAAGAAGAACAGAGAGTGAACATATGAATTCAGCCACTTAAATACCCAGCAACAGACAATACATCAAAGGCATTTTATCATCAAAGGAAATGCATTCAGGCATGTGACATTTGTACCACAATGAGAGCAGGAAGCATGAATGTTTGCATTTGAGTCATACATATCCACAGGATACTGGCGCCTGAACTAGACGCGGAGAGGCTGCCTATTGATCTCAACACACACATCTCATTACTCTGCTAATTGCCCCAGCTGAGCGCTCTGTCTGTGGCTGTTGTGGGGGTTACCCCATACACTCCCCCCCCAGAGGGCTTAGCGGGGAGCTGAGACCTCGATCATCCGGCATTGGGAGCGAGCTGCTGGGAAGGTCTGTGCCGGGGAGGGGGGAGGGAGGAGGGTGGGGGTAGCAAGTGCCGGGGAATGTCCGTGGCTGTGGGAAGAAAAATTAGTCTCTGATTCCTCTCGCGATTCAGTCCGGCAATGAAGAAAAACAGGAGCTGAAGCTGTGTGAGGGCCTTGGCGTTTAGGCTTTAGGTGCGTTCGCGGACCTAAAGCCCTCGGGGACAGCTAACGGCTGGGTTCCCGTCGTGCGCCATGGCTGAGACCTACACCAAATCTTGTGTGCGGGCTGCGTGTGTGCTTCAGGTGTATAAGCAGTCCTGAAGAGCCGTGTGCAGCAGCGGGGGATGATGTATAAGTCTGTAGAGCCAGCTTGTCTCTGGTGCGCGGCACGCACTGCGGCCACGTGCCTTCCAGCTGTGCTGTTCTGATGCGAGGCTTCTGTGCCTGGCCGGTCCGCTGTCGGGAGGCGAATCAGGGTCAGGGGGCTTGATGGAGATCTGCGCAGTTGGCGCCGATGGTCTCCCCCGTACGGGCTGTTGGTCGTCGCTCGTGCCGGGTCATGGTGCATTGGGGCGGTGAGAAGGAATAGACGACCTTTGTCCCTCGGGCTCGCATAGATGCGTAGGAGCGGTGAGAGGGAGGAGACGATCTTTGTCCCTCGGCCGGTTCCAGCGTGGATGTGCAGATCTCAGGCGTGGATCGCATAATGACGCTTTCTGCAGCTTTCCCAGTCGTGGATGATCTCCGAGGGAGTTTGCCTGATTTTGGTTCTGCGTCGAGCCCTTCGACATCGCGGACCCACAAGCAATTTTTGCGCGGCCTGGACGTTTTCATCGTCTCCGGCCGGCTTTTACTACCCCCACCCCCCTCCACCCCCTCCTGCACAGAGCTTTTCCCTGCTCGCTGCCCAAGCTGCACTATCGAGGTCTCGACCACCTGCTGAGCCCTCTGGGGGGGAGCTGTGGCGGTTTGGGAAAACCCCCACAAACAGACTAAGAACAGACAGCTCGCTACTCCTGGTTTTTTCCGCTACACTACTGTGATAATGTTACCTTTCATGCATTGTGTTCATGAGTCCTGTCCTTACTGTGACCTAGAGACTCAGATCAATATGTAGATGTGCCTGTTAACCTCTTTGTTCTGCAGCTGGAGCAGAGTCTAGCAAATCTGCCTATTGTGATGTATGTCTCACAAATGCAAATATCTCATGCCTGTTCTGCAGTCCCTTTGATCAGACCAACCGCTGTGAATCTGCTTTGATGTATTGTTTGAGTTGGGTATAAATACTGCACAGGTTCTGTAACACTTGCTCTCACTCTCACTCACACTTCAACCTCTGCTGCAGGACACAGACTTTGTGTCCCTCCTTCTCTGAGAGCCAGAGGATCCCCATCCAGCCTGCACACACTTGGGCTGGAGAGGGGATCCCGCGACGGCGGTATGATATAATAAAACTCTACTTAAAACCTCCAACAACGCCGCTTTATTTCATGCCGCTGCAGTGTGATTTTAAAAAATAGCGGCAGAAAAAATTATATCTTAGACGCAGCTCACTTGCGAGTTGTGCTATTTTTAGAACAGGCCTGCGGGCGACTCATGTGGTCCTTGCGGGCGACTTGGTGCCCGCGGGCACCGCGTTGGTGACCCCTGCTTTAGAGCAAAGAGTACAACATCGTTGGCAATAATGGAAGCAACAGAGGAAATAATAAATAATAAATGCATTAGATCAAGGAAAATATGCAATTGGTGTATTTATAGATTTTAAAAAAGCATTTGATACAATAAATCATTCAATACTTCTTGATAAATTGCAAATGTATGGTATTAGGGGAATGGCACTGAATTGGGTTACAAGTTATTTATCTGAGAGACAACAGTTTGTGAAGATGGGAGAACATCTGTCTAGATGTATGGGAATTGCCTGTGGGGTCCCCCAGGGGTTAGTATTGGGCCCCAAATTATTTAACATATATATAAATGATATATTCCAAGTTTTTAAATTATTAAAAATAATATTATTTGTTGATGATACTAATATATTTTTTTTCTGGAAATAATTAAAATCAACTGATCCATACTCTAAATAATGACTTAAATAAGCTTAAAAAATGGATGGATAGTCATAAATTATCACTAAATATAGATAAAACTAAGGTAATGATATTTGGTAATTGTAAAAATGAAGATATACATATTCATATAGATAATGTAATTATTGAAAATGTTAAGGCAATCAAATTTTGGGGTGTAATACTAGATGATAAAATTAGTTTGAAACCACACATCAGAGACATACGAAATAAAGTCGCAAAAAATATTGCAATTATAAATGAAATTAAGTGAATCCTAGATTACAAATCGCTTCATATCTTGTATTGCTCATTAGTACTTCCATACTTGACCTATTGTATAGAGGTCTGGGGTAACAATTATAAAAGTACACTTAATTCATTGCTAATATTACAAAAAAGGGCAGTCCGTGTGATACACAAAGTTGGGTATCTTGAACATACTAATTTATTGTTTTTACATTCAAAGTTATTGAAATTACAGGATCTGGTTGATTATTATACAGCACAGTTAATGTTTAAAGTCAGTAAAAACTTTTTGCCACACAATATACGTACAAAATCTTTTCAGTGAGAGAGAAGGGAAATACAATTTACGGGGAATACAAAATTTAAAATGCACTTAGTAAGATCTACTAGGAAGGGTTTTTGTGTGTCTGTGTGTGGGGTAAAATTGTGGAATGGTGCTGGGGGAGAAACGCAGACAATGTCCAAACATCTATATATTTAAATCAACATATAAAGAAATGATCTTTGAGCAATATAAAAATAAAGGACAGTAATATTACAATGTGCCTTCAATGAAGAAACAACCTAAGTACTATTATTATTATTGATATTGTGGAGGCACGAAATAAGTGCAGGCGGACACAGCGAACTGAAGTTTAAAAGGGTGTTTTATTCATCCTCCATCACGAGACTCGCCCAGCATGGTGGCAGTGCGCTGGAGCGAGCCCTGTGTCTCTAGTAGCAACAAGCAATGCATGTGATCAAAAAGAGAGTGGTCAAAAAGAGAGAGAGCAAGCGATATGCAGTTGACTTATATACCCAGCTACAGACAATACATGCACAGCAGTAAAGCATGGACATTTGCATTAGAGTCACACATATCAATAGCAGGATTACTGGCGCCGGGATTAGACAAAGAGAGGCTGCCAATTGATATCAGTCCATACATCTCACTGTTCTGCTAATTGCTCCAGCTGAGCGTTCTGCTTGTTCCCGTAGGCTGTGGGGGTCGCCACACCGCCCCCCCAGAGGGCTCAGCAGGGTGTTGAGGCGTCGATCGGCCGGCTTTGGAAGCGAGCTGCGGGAAAAGCTCTGTGCAGGAGGAGGTGGAGGGAGGGGGTGGGGGTAGCAAGTGCCGGCCCGGGACGGCAAAGTTGCCCGGGCCGCGCAAAAATTGCATGTGGATCCGCGATGGTGAGGTGCTTTCCCGTTGAACATGGCGGAGATCCACAGCGGCTGTGAGAAGAAAAATTTGTCTCTGACTCCTCTCGCGGCTCAGTCCTGCGAGGATGCGTAGCAGCCATGAAGAAAAAAACAAAAGCTGGAGCTGTGTGAGGGACTTGGCGTGTTGGCTTTAGGTGCGGGCGCAGCCCTAAAGCCCTCAGGGACAGCTGACAGCTGAATTCCCATTGTGTGCCGTGGCTGAGACCCATACAAAGTCCTGTAGCGGGCTGCGTGTCTGCTTCAGGTGTGTGAGCAGCCCTGAAGGTTCCGAGGATGGCGGTCGGCCGTGTTTCTCAGGCATGTGCAGTGGCGGAGGACGATGGCAATCTGTGGAGCCGGATGGTCCCTGGTGCATGGTGCGCTGTCCTCGTAACCCCCCGGTGTGCGTGCGGGGGTTCGGTGCATGGCAGGTCCGCTGTCGCGAGGCGAGTCAGGGTCAGGGAGCTTGATGGAAATCAGCGTCGTCGGCGCCGATGGTCTTCCCTGTTTGGGCTGTTGCTGTCGTTCGCTCGTGTCAGGTCACGGTGCGTTCTGGTCCAAGCGCTGCATTCTCCGTCCGGCGCTGGAGGTCGTCATCGTGGCGATAGGACCCGGTATGTGCGCGCTCGTGTGGATGTGAAGGATGTGGGTGATCCTCTGTCTCTGGGATCCACAGCGCGATGAGAGGGAGCGGACGAGCTTTGTCCCTCGGCAGGTCTCAGCGTGGAGATCTAGAATCTCAGGCGAGGGTCGCACCATGACGCTTCTGAGGCTTTCCCGGTCGTGGATGATCTCCAGGGTGTTCGCCTGGTGATGGTTCTGCATCGAGGTCTCCCGTGTGGCAGAAGGGAGGGCAGTCCATTCGCGTCAGGCAGCTGAGTTCGTTCGTCATTGGAGTCACCCTCCGGGGTGTTCTTTTCTTCGGGGTCACCAGTGTGGAAATGTGTAAATGACGAGGCATGTTTTGTCTCGACGACATTAATCATCATCAGGCAAAGTTGAAAAAGAGAGTGGTCAAAAAGAGAGAGAGCAAGCGATATGCAGTTGACTTATATACCCAGCTACAGACAATACATGCACAGCAGTAAAGCATGGACATTTGCATTAGAGTCACACATATCAATAGCAGGATCACTGGTGCCGGGATTAGACAAAGAGAGGCTGCCTATTGATATCAGTCCATACAACGCGGCCAACTTTTCAAGATGGCTGCGCCGCCTGTGTTTCTGGCTGCTGGTCGTCTCCGCTTGTTTGTCGTGTTTTTGATTGTGTTATTGTGTCTGGATCATGTGCAATCAGCCATCGTTTATGATCGCCAAGTGCTGCTGGATATTCGATCTTCCATGGTGGGGTTTGGCTGTCATAATCAGGAGGGAAGATTCTTCCATCGGTCTCTGCGTCTGCAACTTCCCGATGGTACCTGGGATCCCCGCTGTGGTTATACCAGCAGAAAGCGATCCAAACCTCGGGGAAGACGTGCAGGTGCCGAGGTGAATTCCAGAAGGCTTGCTCGGCTTCGCCGTCTCGCTCGCTCCGCCTCATCTTCTCCTAATTCTGCAGCTGGCCTCTTTCCTGGATCCTGGCCCTCAAGTGTGCCCGGAGTGAGGCCATCATTTCTCCGGCCTGTTTTTCCTGCTCTACCATGCCAACCGGCCTTCTCCCTCCTCCGAGCCAGCAAATCCTCTGCAGGTAGCGGGTGCCTACGTCAGCTTTCACCAGCCCCCATTCCTGGCGAGACTGCTGCTGTGACAGAGCCCATCCAGCTGGCGTTGCTTAACGCACGTTCCATCGCAAGTAAATCATTCTTTTTGAACAATTTATTTATTACTAGAGGGCTGGACTTTTTATTTCTTGTTGAGACCTGGCAGAAAAGTGAGGAATTTACCTCCTTAATTGAACTTTGTCCACCGGATTGTACCTTCTCCTGTGCTCCGAGATTGACAGGCCGCGGCGGTGGTCTGGCCATCGTGAACCGGCGCCGCTTCGTTACACGGACGGTGAGCCATGGAACATTTTCATCGTTTGAACTGATGATTTTAAAAATTGGCTCCTCAAACCCATTTTATTGTGTTTTAATTTACCGCCCTCCAGGAGTTTATGCCTCTTTTTTATCTGAGTTTAGTGATTTTTTAACTTCTATTATTAAATTTGAGCGGATTTTATTACTTGGAGATTTTAATTTGCATATCAATGAGCCCAATGACAGTTTTGCAGTTAATTTCTTGGGTATTATTGAATCTTTTAATTTTGTTTTGTGTTTATCTGGTCCTACGCATATAAAAGGAAATACTCTTGATCTTGTTTTTACACTTGGTCTTAATGTGAATAATGTTCAGACTAAGGAGCTTCATGTGTCAGACCATTTTTGTGTTCTTTTTAATTTATCAGTTAAATCAGTCTATTACACTGGCAAGCGGGTAAAATGCTCTCGTGTCATTGACCAGTTTTCAGCTGTGAAATTTTCTGCTGCCTTTGACAGCAGTGTGGTTTTATCCTCTGATGACGACACTGAGAGCTTGGTCTGCTCTTTTAACTCACACTGTTCAAGCATCTTGGATGTAGTTGCTCCCTTTAAAACCAGGACTGTCCGTGCTGTTAATTCATCCCCGTGGTTCAATGATGATCTCTGTTGTTTTAGACGTAAATGTCGGAGGGTGGAAAGACTGTGGAAGTCCACTAAACTTGAGGTGCATCGATTGTACCTTAAGGAGCTGTTAATTGAATTTAACAATATGATAAAAATGGCAAAAACTTCTTATTTTTCCAACATCATCTCCTCCAATAGTAACAATTCAAAGATCATCTTCAGCACAATAGACAGTATAGTTAATCCTGTCAGTTCTGCTCCCCCTGTTTATTCATGTAATGACTGTAACAAGTTTCTTTCCTTTTTTGTTGACAAGGTCACTGCTGTTAGGGCTGGTTTTACTCATTCCTTTCCCCCAATCCTTGATTGTCCTAACAGACAGGCCTTTTTAAGTGATTTTACCCCAATTTCTTTTGAGGATTTGTTAGTGTTGGTGAGCACAATGAAATCCTCCTCCTGCGTTTTAGATATTTTGCCTTCCTCAATGTTAAAAGAGGTAATTGGCTCAGTGGGTACGTCTTTGGTTTATATCATTAATAGTTCACTTGAATCTGGTTATGTACCCTCGTATTTTAAACATGCAGTTGTGCAGCCACTTTTAAAAAAACCTAACCTTGATCCATCTGTTTTTAAAAACTTCAGGCCAATTTCTAAGCTTCCTTTTATTTCTAAGCTTTTAGAAAAAGTTGTTGCCAAGCAGCTCACTGACTTTCTGATTGAACATAATATTTTTGACAAATTTCAGTCAGGCTTTCGTCAGAAACACTCGACAGAGACCGCTCTTCAGAGGGTGTCTAATGATATTTTAATGTCATCAGACTCTGGCAAATGCTCTGTTTTAGTGTTATTAGATCTTACTGCAGCATTTGATACTATTGATCATTTTATTTTGTTACAAAGGCTTATAGAGATTGGGTAGGTATTTCTGGAAAAGCTCTGGATTGGTTTTTCTCCTACCTTTCTGGTAGGAGCTTTTCCATGGCTGTTGGCTCTTATTCATCTGACTCTGCTCCTTTAACCTGTGGGGTGCCTCAGGGTTCTATTCTGGGTCCACTTTTATTTACCCTATATATGCTGCCACTTGGTTCTATTATCAGCAAATTTAAAGGTGTGTCTTATCACTGCTACGCTGATGATTTACAGCTACTTTTCTCTTTTAAGCCTGATCATGTTGACAATTTAAAAATTATTCATGATTGTCTGTCTGCAATCAAGGACTGGATGTCTAGTAACTTTTTGCAACTTAATGCTGATAAAACTGAAGTCCTTATTGTAGCACCTGATAATCTAATTCCTAAGTTGGTTAATAGCATTGGTTCATTAAGCTCTAACATACGGTCTAATCTAAAAAATCTTGGCATCATTTTTGATCAATCGATGAGTTTTGATCAGCATGTCAAATCTCTGACCCGGAGTTGTTTTTTCCACCTTAGGAATATATCCAAAATTAGGTCATTGGTTTCCTACACTCAATTAGAAATCATTATTCATGCCTTTGTTTCTTCACGTTTGGACTATTGTAATGCTCTTTTTACATGTCTTAGTAAATCCTCTTTACACCGCCTACAGTTAGTCCAGAACGCTGCTGCAAGATTACTAACTAGGTCCAGTAGATTCTGTCATATCACTCCTGTTTTGGCCTCCTTGCATTGGCTTCCTGTAAATTATAGAATTGATTTTAAAGTTCTTGTTCTTACTTACAAAGCCATTCATGAAGAGGCACCTTTTTATATTAGTGACCTGCTCTCTTTACACCAGCCCACCAGGTCTCTCAGGTCTTCTCATCAGAATCTATTGGTAGTTCCTAGTACTAGGCTCAAAACCAAAGGCGATAGAGCCTTTGCTGCTGTTGCTCCCAGACTGTGGAACTCCTTGCCTTTTGAACTTAGATCTGCACCTTCCATTGGTGTTTTTAAGAAGCAACTAAAGACCCACCTTTTTAGCCTGGCTTTTTAACTATGTGCCGATTGTATTTTTATGTGCTTTTATTGTCTACTTTGTTTTACTGTTTTATGTGCTTGTGTTTTTATTTTGTTTTTAACCATGTTAAGCACTTTGTGACTCTGTCTGTGAAAGGTGCTCTATAAATAAACTTATTATTATTAAACTTATTATGCATCTCACTGTTCTGCTAATTGCTCCTGCTGAGCGCTCTCTGCTTGTTCCGTAGGCTGTGGGGGTTGCCACAATATAATTAATACTAGAATATTACAACAGTATTGTAGTATTAGGATTGTTGTTAGGATGGAATTATTTGAAGTATTATATAGGCCAGGTGGTATTATTATTATTGTTGTTGTTATTGTAACTACTATATGGCTACCTATTATTATGGTTATTATTATTATATGGTTACTTATTGCGCCTAGGTATTGTGAGCCATGTGGGGGTATATGGTGGTATTGTGGGAATCCCACCTCAGTATATTTACACTCAGACTTTAAGACAAAAAGGAATCGTCATGGGGGGTTTGTGTGTGGATGCAGGGGTGGTGTGTTGATGTGAACAGTGACAACAAGAATGGGAATTACAAAGGCTTTGATGTTAATGCAGCACACACAGAAGCCTGACCGAGTGGTATTATTTAAGAGCAGAGGTGCCTGAGATCTATTACTCTTTTGTTGCTTGTGTTTCTAGAGAAATGTGAGACAGAGAGTTGAATAAAGCCTGATATGATCTGGACCTCTCTGCCTGGTTATTCCTCTCTCCACAGTGGTGACCCTTGACGCACAATGGAACGCAAGGCGAACACCCTGTAGACGACCCGAACGGGAAGTGCCAGCAACACGTGCGCCATTTCGGTCAAACTCCCAGACTTTTGGCTACATGACCCGAAGTCTTGGTTCCTCCACACCCAGGCCCAGTTCGCGCTCCGGGGAGTAACGGCAGATGACACCAGATACTACTACGTGGTCGCAGTGCTGGATGCATGCACAACTGCACGGTGGCGCAGTGGTTTAGCACTGTGGCAGCACAGTTTTACCCTCGGCCGGGGGATCGCAGGGATCATGAGATCGTGGGTTCGATCCCAGCCCCCGACCAACAGTGAGCTGTGTGGAGTTTGCATGTTCTCCCCATGTTGCGTGGGTTTACTCCGGGATTTCTCCGGTTTCCTCCCGCATACCAAAAACATGTAGGTTTAGGGCGCTCGCACACGCAGCGACCAGCAGCCGGTGGCTTGTCACCAGACTGCAAACCAAGTCTACCTACGGGTACAAATAAGTCAGCAGGTGGCGAGTCTGCTCCAAGAGCCCCCAGCCCGTCACACATACAGTGCTCTCAAAACCGCGCTGACCCGGCGCTACACGCTCTAGGACTGTGAGAGAGCGGAGAGGCTCCTGACGCGCTCCGAGTTAGGAGATGGGTCGGCTGTCGAATTGAAGGAGAAGATGTTGTCGTTGATGGGCACAGATGACGGGCATTTCCTCTTTGATCACCTTTTCCTCTGGAACCTCCCAACGGCGGCTAGAGCGGTCCTTGCCAATTCGCCGCTGCTGACCACGTGCAACTACCGGGCACTAGCCCAGGAGGCAGATCGGATTATCCTCTCTACCAGAGCCCTCACAATGAATGCAGCGGCGTCGGAACCCAGTGAGATGGCCAGCGGAGGCGAGGAGCCAGCGATGGTGACTGCAGCGTACCACCACCGTTTTGGAGAGGACGCATGCCAATGCGTGCCACCGTGCCAATTCAAGCATTCGGGAAACGCCAGGACTGGCAGTTGGTAGCAGCTGCGACTGCCGGTGAAGCAAGCAAGCTGCTCTATGTGACAGACTCACGCTCGGGGAGACGGTTCCTCGTGGACTCCGATTCCCAAAAGAGCCTCATCCTGCCGTCCTACGCCGACCGGCTGGCGGGAACTAGTGGCCCAGAGCCGCAAACGGCTCAGACATTAAGACTTTTGGAGAGAGGACACTGACTGTATCCTTGCGCAGCCGTACATACCAATGGACATTCGTCATAGCGGCATGCAGCTTCCCAGTCTTAGGCACTGATTTTTTGTGTGCACATGGACTACTAGTTGATGCTGCTAACAGATGCCTGATTAACGCAGTGTCTTTTGATTCTCTCCCCTGTACAGCTCAAGGAATCGGGCTAACAACACTAGCCAACGTCACAGCTCCAGGGGGGACGTTCCACACACTGCTCACCCAGATCCCAGCACTCACGGTCCTGACGTTTTCAGCGACTGTCACTAAACAGGGTGGAGCACTTCATTACCACTACGGGGCCGCCCGTTTTCGCACAACCTCGGCGCCTGGACGCAGCTGAACTGGCCATAGCGTGCGAGGAGTTTGCCAAAAAACCCCAAAACAAAACAAAAAACAAAAAACAAAAACTTGGAAACGTTGGGTATCATCAGGCGCTCAAACAGCCCATGGGCATCCCCGTTACATATGGTTCCTAAGGCCGAGGGATCATGGCGACCGTGCAGAGATTTCCACAGATTAAACAACGCCACAGCGCACGACCGCTACCCCATCCCTCATATTCAGGATTTTTCCGTTCACCTCACCGGGGCATACATTTTTTCCAAGATAGACCTGGTCCACGGTTACCACCAGGTCCCGGTGCGCACTGAGGACATACCTAAAATGACAGTAATAACCCTGTTTGGCCTGTATGAGTTTTACGAATGCCTTTTGGGTTAAAAGGCACGGCGCAGACATTCCAACGCATGATGGATGCGGTGTTGCGTGATCTGCCTTTTGTGTTTGTCTACCTGGACGACATCTTCATGGCTAGTGCGTCCGAGAACGAACACGTAACCCACCTCAGGACAGTTTTCCAGAGGTTGGAGGAGCACGTGTTAATAATCAACCCAGCGAAGTACCAGTTCAGGGTGGCGGGGATCAATTTTTTGGGCCACCGCATCTGACCGGAGGGCGCGATACCCTTGCTGGATAAGATGCACGTCATGGCGAATTTTCCCCAGCCTCAGACGGTCAGGACACTGCAGGAGTTTTTGGGGATGGTTAACTTCTACAATTGTTTCCTCCCCCCGCAGCCCAGCTCATGCAGCCGTTGTACGCCACGCTTAAGAAACGGAAGCCGGCGGACAGAGTCAACTGGACTCCTGAGCGGGAGCAGGCGTTTTCCGATGTTAAAACAGCTCTGGCGAACGCCGCACTGCTGGCGCACCCGGACCCGGTGGCTCGGATAGCGCTCACTACCAGCGCCTTGGACATGGCCATAGGGGCCGTCGTGGAGCAGCGCATCACCGGTTCTTGGCAACCGCTCCCCTTTTTGAGCAGGTCTTTGTGCGACAGTGAGCGTAAATACAGCGTGTTCTACAGAGAGTTACTGGCTCTCCACCTGGCCATACGCCACTTCCAGTTCTGGCTGGAAGGGCACACCTTCACTGCGTTCGTAGACCACAAGCTGCTAACGTACGTGATGGCCAAGGTTTCGGAACCATGGTCGGGCCGGCAGCAGAGACAGCTGGCCGCGATCTCGGAGTTTACAACCAACATTCAGCATGTGGCCGGTAAACTCAACGTGGTGGTGGACTGCCTCTTGCATGCATTAGTGGCCCCAGTCTATGTGGGGATAGATTACACGGCCATGGCTGCTGAGCAGATCGGCGATGTGGACGTTCGCGAGCTCCAATCTGGACCAACAGGGTTAAGGCTGGAGAGCAGAGTACTGCAAGACGCCCCCCCAATCTGTGACATCTCCACAGGCCGCCTGCGCCTGGTGGTCCCACGCGCTTGGCGCTGCCGCGTTTTTGAGTCGGTTCACTCCCTGGCGCACCCAGGAGTGCACGCGTCAGTCAAAATGGCGGGTGAAAAGTTCATCTGGCCAAGCCTGTGCAAACAGGTGAAAGAGTGGGCTGCAGCCTGCGTAGCGTGCCAGCGAGCCAAAGTGCACAGGCACACAAAGGCCCCCTTGGAGCCGTTCCATATCCCGGCTAAGCGGTTCGACCACGTTCACGTGGACCTTGTGGGCCCCCTCCCGCCATCGCAAGGGTTCACGCATCTCCTGACAGTGGTGGACTGCACCACGCGCTGGCCCGAAGCAGTCCTGCTAGCTTCCACTGTGTCCATAGAAGTTGCACACCTTTTTTTGAGGACATGGGTGGCACGTTTCGGTGCCCCTTCGGATATCACGTCCGATCGGGGCCCGCAATTTGTTTCCGACCTCTGGTCCACCATGGCTCGGAGTCTGGGCGTCTCACTTCATCGCACGACCGCGTACAACCCACAGGCCAATGGGTTATGCGAGCGTTTCCATAGATCGCTTAAAGCAGCGCTCAGGGCTTCGCTTACGGATGCAAATTGGGTGGACCGGTTGCCGTGGGTTCTATTAGGGTTGCGTTCAGCACTGAAGGAGGGTTTGACAGCCTCCCCGGCAGAGCTGGTTTTTTCCCAGCCACTGCGGTTCCCAGGGGAAATTTTGCCAGACAGCCCTGCGCTGACTACTGATCCATCTCTACTTTCACCGCGTAGCGCAGTGGCAGGGACGGTACCCAGTGAAGTCCACCACTGTTTTCCACGCGCTTTTGTGCCAAAGGCCTTGAAGGACGCGGCGTTCGTATTTGTCAGGCATGATGCCCACCGGACCCCCTTGCGCCCGCCCTACGATGGCCCGTTCAGAGTGCTGGAACCCAGGGAGAAACATTTTGTGTTAGACTTGGGGGGACGCAGAGAAACAGTCTGTATAGACAGGCTTAAGCCCGCTTTCATGTTATCAGATGAGCAAGTGGTGTTGGCCCGAACTCCTCGGCGTGGATGACCCCCACTGAGAACTCCCCAGGTAAATGACTCGTCAGATCAGCCACAAGGGCATGCTAATGATGTTTTCCCCCGTCCCAATGTACCCCCACAGATGGACGCACCCCCAACCTTGAAGCCGCAGACCCCACGTTACAGCTGCTATGGACGTAAGCTGAAGCCCAAGGACATGAGGGTCAAGGCTCAGTCTGAGTCTGGAGGGGGCGGTGTGGGAATCCCACCTCAGTATATTTACACTCAGACTTTAAGACAAAAAGGAATCGTCATGGGGGTTTGTGTGTGGATGTGGGGGTGGTGTGTTGATGTGAACAGTGACAAAGAGAATGGGAATTACAAAGGCTTTGATGTTAATGCAGCACACTGAGAAGGCTGACCGAGTGGTATTATTTAAGAGCAGAGGTGCCTGAGATCTGCTACTCTTTTGTTGCTTGTGTTTCTAGAGAAATGTGAGAGAGAGAGTTGAATAAAGCCTGATATGATCTGGACCTCTCTGCCTGGTTATTCCTCTCCCCTCAGTATATACACACATGGACAAAATTGTTGGTACCCTCCGTTAATGAAAGAAAAACCCACAATGGTCACAGAAATAACTTGAATCTGACAAAAGTGTTAATAAATAAAAAGTCTATGAAAATTAACCAATGAAAATCAGACAGTGCTTTTGAATTGTGGTTCAACAGAATTATTTTAAAAAACAAACTCATGAAACAGGCCTGGACAAAAACGATGGTACCCTTATCTTAATATTTTGTTGCACAACCTGTTACGACCCAAGCGTCGATCTTGTCCATGCTCGGGCCATATATCATCTCTGCCAGCCTTGACAGCTGTGGATTACATTCTGGCTCCACCGGGCTCTTATTGTGACAGCGCTCCGTGGGGTTTCCGGCTGTCAAGGTCGATCAGCTATTCGGCATCACTGCTCGTTAGCGACCGGCTTTATTAGCGGGCGCTGGCAGCAGTTGATTGCTGGAGTATCGTCAAACATTCCTGTTCCTCGTTCATGTCAGATTCGTGTTTATATTCTTGTTCTTGTTCATGGTTAAGGTCGTAGTGGCTGGGGTTAGCCCTATGATCCCTTGTATTCTGTAGTGTGTGTTTTGCCCTCAGCGGCTCACAGCTTTGTGTTCTCGTCTTGTCTTGTTAAAATAAAACATCAACGCAAAACTCACTGGAGACTCTTGGCGTCTTATGGTGGCCCGCGAGGGTCACCGCATGACAGTATACTCCAGCCAAGACGTCTAAACGGAGACGCCACACCGAGACGCCGTCCAGGTGAGTTTTTGCTGAATTGGGACTACTGTTCTTCCTGTCTGGGTACTGTGCGTTGCGGAGGGTCTGCGCTCAGAGTCAGAGCGATGGGCTGGCGGACGCCCTCGAATGCGTGGACGAAATCCTCATCACCGCCTCCCTCCTCGACTTCCACAGCGACGTGCACTGGTACCTGGACCGAGCTGAGGATGTTCTGGATCATCTCCCCCGCTTCACTAATCACCCTGAGGTCGGCGCAAGGAGAGATGATATCGCCGCACAGCGCGAGATACTCCGTGGGCTGGAGGGAAATCCCGGCAGGAAGCCGAAGAGGAGGCATCCCCGCTCCTCACGTCCGGATCCCGTTCCTGCCTCCACTCCGGTCCAGGAGTTCGCTCTGCCCAGGGGTGATCCCCGCCGGAGAGTGTCGTCATTTGGGAATCCCCCAGAGAAGCTCCAACTCACAGTTGCTTCCATCTGGGACCGAGTGGCGGCCGCTCGTTCCGCAGTTCACCCCACACAGATTATCAAACATGTGACGGCGGCAGTCAGTCTGGTGGAGGAATCCCGAATTAAGTGACTTCCCGGAGTTCGCCGACCTCCTCGCCTCTGTCTCCACACAGGAGCGGCGATTCCCGGACCTCACCTTCGCCTCGCCCTCTGCCAGAAACCGTCGTCACCTCCACAGTCAACCTCAGCAGAATCCCCGGCTGGACCCGCTGCCGGCTAAGCCCGTCAGCGGACCTCTGAGAGCGGCTCCTCGTCCTTCCAGGGGGCCCTCTGTCACCATCCAGCGGGGAGGAGGAACAACGTCCCCTACAGCAGGCATCATCCTCCCTCCAGGAGAAAGGCAAGTGCAAGTTCGTTCTTTACACCATAATTGTAACCTGCCTTGTCTGACTCCTGGGGGCGGAGTTCGGGATTTGCAGCCCCCCGAGCTCCCGCCACCTGCTGTAGTTGTGATAACCAAACCCGCTGCCTCTGTGTCTCCCTCTGCTGAGTGGTCCATGACGCCAGGTCTAGGTTGCGGGGTGAGGAGGGGGCCTGCGGTGCTGGAAAGTCTGGATCCGGCCCTGAAGCCACGTCGTGGACAGAGGAGAAGAGCTGACTGCGGCCCGGAACCTGTGCCGACAATGAAGCGTCCCCGGGTCTCCTCACCGGAGCGGTCTGAGCCAGTGGGTCGAGGGTCCCCTGCCTTCACGACATACGGGTCATCGGCGTGGACATCAGCGCGAGAGGAACCTCAGGCTGCGGAAACCATCTTGTCAGCTGTGAAGCCCGACGCAGCAGAGTTGGAGCCTGCGCATGAACTTCTTCGCCCTGAGCCTGGATCGATGGAGTCCTGGACAGCAGCAGAACCTGAGTGCAAGCAAGTGCTCCCTCTTGTGTCTCTGTCCCCTGTTTTGGAGCATTTTTGCCTGCCTCTCGGGGAGGCGAGTGAGGGGCAGCCGCCTGCTGCGCCCGAGCTCGTCTCACTGGGTTCTATTGCTGCCGGTGATACTGATCCCGGTTCTTCTGTGTGTTCTGAGCTTCCTTGCAGTGTCACCAGCGCAGAGCCAGTCAGGGTCGCTGAGTTGGAGGTTCCAGGTTTGGGGGTGGAGGTTGTCAGCGGTGCTGCGCCGACTCAGTCGGGGTCCTTCGTGGAGGCTGCTGTGGCCCAGTCGGGGTCCAACGTGGGTGCGCCTGAGACCCAGTCGGGGTCCATCACAGGAGCTGCTTTGGCCCAATCGGGGTCCGACGTGGGTGCGCCCGAGGCCCAATCGGGGTCCACCACAGGTGCTGTTCTGGCCCAATCGGGATCCGACGTGGGTGCAGCCGGGACCCAATTGGGGTCCAGCGGAGGTGCAGTGCCAGTGTGGTCCGAGGTCGGTGGAGGAGCTGCATACCTTTTGCCGCCGGACGGAGTTCGGGCTCATCCTTGCCTTAATTCCCCTCTTGAGTCTGAGTCATCGCCCCTGCTCTTTTTCACCGGGGGCCGTGGGGGTCCTGCTACGCTCGCCCTGGCTCTCCCAAGTTTTGTCCTCATCAGGGAAGCCGCAGCGGGTCGTTTTCCCCCGGTACTGGTGGCTGAGGGACGCAGGTCGGCCGCCTGAAGAACTGTTTTGCTAGTTCGGTGCCTCGGGTCGGCCACCCGACATGTCGCATGTATTGCTGGGTGACCTGGTTCGGCCACTTGAGGAACTGTTTCACCGGTTTGGCGCCTCGGGTCGGCCACCCGACATGTTGTGTGTTTTTCTGGGCGACCTGGTTCGGCCACCGGAGGAGTGGACTTTCCGGGCCTGGGACTGTGGTAAGCCGCCCGGTCATGTTCCGCCCCCCATGACCACCCGTCGGCCGTTGGATGCGGGGGAGACCGCCTGAACTGTTCCCGTGGCGTGTCTCCACCAGTCGGCATGAACTGTCAGGGGTAGAGGTCATTCTTGGTGGTAGTCTAGCCCTGTAATTGTTCTGTTTTTTTGCTGTCCTGTGTGTAATTGATTTGTGCATTTGGGAGTGGTATTCTTGTCATCGTGCTTTATATTGTTTTTTTTTTCTTGTCTTGATCTTGATTTGTGCTTTAAGGAGTGTTGTATTTTTGTGTTATCGTGCCTGTGAAATTGTGTTTCATGTATTTTGGAGTGGTAGTCTGGTCCTGTAATTGTTCTGTTCTTTTGCTATCCTGTGTTTTGTTTCTTGTAATTGTTATTTGTGTATTTTGGGAATTTGTGATTTATGTTCTGCAGTTGTCTCATGTGTCCTGTGTGTATTTGATTTGGGTATATGGTATTTTTTATCATCGTGCTTTGTATAGTTGTTTTTTTTTGGTTTTGTTTTTTGTCCTAGTGAGTGTTGTATCTTCTGTTGTCCTGTCTGTGCTATGGTTTCATGTGTTTTTTTGAGTGTTTTTTTTTTCTCTTTGATGGTCTGTGCTGATTCTCGGCTTTTGTCTCTCTCCCGCCGGGCTTGCCCCATCCGCACACCCTGGAGGGGGTGGGTGCCATGGATGACTATGGGCGTTCTGGAGCCCGCCCTCGGAGGGAGGGTACTATTACGACCCGAGCGTCGATCTTGTCCGCGCTCGGGCCATATATCATCTTTGCCGGCCTTGACAGCTGTGGATTACATTCTGGCTCCACCGGGCTCTTATTTGTAACAGCGCTCCGTGGGGTTTCCGGCTGTCATGGTCGATCAACTGTTCGGCATCACTGCTCGTTAGCGACCGGCTTTATTAGCGGGCGCCGGCAGCAGTTGATTGCTGGAGTATTGTCAAACATTCCTGTTCCTCGTTCATGTCAGGTTCGTGTTTATATTCTTGTTCTTGTTCATGGTTAAGGTCGTAGTGGCTGGGGTTAGCCCTACGATCCCTTGTATTCTGTAATGTGTGTTTTGCCCTCAGCGGCTCACAGCTTTGTGTTCTCGTCTTGTCTTGTTAAAATAAAACATCAGCGCAAAACTCACTGGAGACTTTTGGCGTCTTATGGTGGCCCACGAGGGTCACCGCATGACACAACCTTTTGAGGCAATCACTGCAATCAAACAATTTCTGTAACTGTCAATGAGACTTCTGCACCTCGCAGCAGGTATTTTGGCCCACTACTCATGAGCAAACTGCTCCAGTTGTCTCAGGTTTGAAGGGTACCTTCTCCAGACGGCATGTTTCAGCTCCTTCCACAGATGTTCAATAGGATTTAGATCAGGGCTCATAGAAGGCCACTTTAGAATAGTCCAGTGTTTCACTCTTAGCCATTCTTGGGTGTTTTTAGCTGTGTGTTTTGGGTCATTATCCTGTTGCAAGACCCATGACCTGCGACTGAGACCAAGCTGTTTGACATTGGGCAGCACATCTCTCTCTAGAATACCTTGATAGTCTTGAGATTTCATTGTACCCTGCACAGATTCAAGACACCCTGTGCCAGATGCAGCAAAGCAGCCCCAGAACATAACAGAACCTCCTCCATGTTTCACAGTAGGGACAGTGTTCTTTTCTTGGTATGCTTCATTTTTGTGTCTGTGAACATAGAGCTGATGTGCCTTGCCAGAAAGTTCCAGTTTTGTCTCGTCTGTCCATAGGACATTCTCCCAGAAGCTTTGTGGCTTGTCAGCATGCAGTTTGGCAAATTGCAGTCTGGCTTTTTCATGATTTGTTTTCAACAGTGGTGTCCTCCTTGGTCGTCTCCCATGAAGTCCACTTTGGCTCAAACAACAACGGATGGTGCAATCTGACACTGATGTACCTTGACCTTGGAGTTCACCATGAATGTGTTTAGAGGTTGTTCTGGGCTCTTTTTTTACTATTCATATTATCTGTCTCTTCCATTTTTCATCAAGTTTCCTCCTGTGGCCACGTCCAGGGAGGTTGGCTACAGTCCCGTGGATCTTAAATTTCTGAATAATATGTGCAACTGTAGTCACAGGAACGTCAAGCTGCTTGGAGATGGTCTTATAGCCTTTACCTTTAACATGCTTGTCTATAATTTTCTTTCTAATCTCCTGAGACAACTCTTTCCTTTGCTTCCTCTGGTCCATGTTTAGTGTGGTACACACCATGTCACCAAACAGCACAGTGACTACTTGTCACCCTTTAAATAGGCCAACTGACTGATTACAAGTTTGTAGACACCTGTGATGTTAATTAGAGGACACATCTTGGTTGAACATGTCCCTATGGTCACATTATTTTCAGTCTTTTCTAGGGGTACCATCATTTTTGTTCAGGCCTGTTTCATGAGTTTGTTTTTTTAAAGTAATTCTGTTGAACCACAATTCAAAAGCATTGTCTGATTTTCACTGGTTAATTTTCATAGAATTTTTATTTATTACCACTTTTGTCAGATTCAAGTTATTTCTGTGACCACTGTGGGTTTTTCTTCCATTAACAGAGGGGTATAAATCTTATAATTAAATTATGCGATGTATTATATATTATGGTATTGTATAATGAATGTAATTGTGGGATGAATAATGACTAGAATGATATAATTTATTGGGTATAGAGGAGGGGTGGGATTATATAAGCGTTGGCTTCTTCCCACTCCTTTTGAACAAGGCATTTTTTTATTTATTTATTTTTTTTTTTGGTTTTGATTTTTGTTGTAATTTTTTTTTTTTGTCTGGATGTTCAAATACAATCAATCAATCAATCAATCAATCAATCAATCAATCAATCAATCAATCAATCAGTCAAAACAACATCATCTGAGAGGCATCTACTGTAGTAATATTTTTCTTTAGGAGCCAAATAGTCATAAATAGTAAAATCAAAAGTTAACCAATAATGGTCTGACAGTACAGGGTTATGAGGAGACACTACCAGATTTTCTATTTCTATGCCATTTGTCAGAACAAGGTCTAACGTGTGGTGGAGATAATGGGTAGAATTTCCTACTTTCCGAGAAAACCCCATCGAGTCTAATATTGAATTGAATGCCATATTAAAACAATCACTATCTACATCTACATGTATATTAAAGTCCCCTACTATAATTATTCTATCTGATTTCAGCACTAAATCAGCTAAGAATTCAGCAAATTCGGATAAAAACTCTTGAGTAGGTTGATGGAGGATGATAAACTATGGCGAATAAAAATTGGGTTTAGCCTAAAATTGCTAAAATGTTCAATACTGAGGACCAGGCCCTCAAAGGAATTATAACATTTTTTGTTTTACATTAACTAGTAATTTTGAATGGTAAATTGTTGCTACTCCTCCTCCACGACCAGAACTTCTGGGATTTTAACAGTTTAAATAACCAGAGGGAGTTGATCCTCTTGCCCTAACCAAGTCTCTGTAAGGGATATTAAATCAATCTGATGATCAGTTAACAGATCATGGACTAGCAGAGACTTGGGAGTTAAGAGACCTAATATTTAACAAACCACATTTAATTTTTAAATTAAATTATGAAGAGGAACAGAGGCCAAATCATTCAGTTTAGAGGCTTCATCATGTTTGAGTTTTACCAACTTTTTGTTTAATTACTTTGGGATGATTATATATTATGTTTTTATTTACTTTGGAGGGAGCAGACAGTGATTCTCTGATGGGGAAGACAGGGGCTAAGTTGAGGGATGGCGGATGAAGAGGAGCTGCAGAGAGGCGTGTAAGACTGCGACTCTGTTTCCTGGTCCCAACTCTGAGTTGTCAAGGTTTTGGAAATTTGGATAAAAATGATGCCAGATAGTTAGATAAATGAGACGCACCATCCAAAGTGGGATGGACGCCGTCTCGTCTAATAAGGCCAGGTTTTCCCCCAAAATGAGTTCCAATTGTCTATGTAGCCCACATTGTTTGCAGGACACCACACAGACAGCCAGCGGTTGAAGGATGACAAGCAGCTAAACATGTCATCACTGGTCAGATTGGGGAGGGGCCCAGAGAATACGACCGAGGTAGACAGTGTTTTGGCAAAGTCACACACCGATTCCACATTAAGTTTTGTGACTTCCGACTGCCAGAGTCGGATGTTGTTAATGCTGGCGTGGATAACAATTGTGGAGTATTTAGTTACTTTTAGCCAGCATTTTTACAAATTTGACTCAATATCGCCTGCTCTGGCCCCAGGAATGCATTTGACTATGGCCGCTGGAGTCTCTAGGTTCACGTTTCTGACTACAGAGTTGCCAATGATCAAGAATTTTTTCCTCAGCGGGTGTGTCGCTAAGCGGGGAAAAGCGATTAGAAACATGAACAGATTGGCGGTGTACCAGGGGCTTGCGGCTAAGCTCCCTTTTCACTGTCACCCACCCCATTCTCTCCCGGCTGCTCAGGAAAGGTCAGAACCAGAGGACCGCTAGCAGGCTGCCCAATGCTAGGGAGCTCCAGTGCAGCTAAGGGGCGTCTGTCATTATTAACTGGCGCAGACGGTGTTTCAATGCAGCGGAGCCGGGATTCCAACTCAGACAACCTCACCTCGAGCGCCTCAAAAAGGTAACATTTTTTACATTTACTGTTATCACTAAAAGAGGCAGAGGTGTAGCTAAACATCTGACAAGAGAGAGCACACCGGAGGGGAAGGGGAAGGAGAGCTAGTAGCCATACCTAGTGGCTAACCCAAAACTAACACAAACACAGATGAAAGGTGAACAGAAGGCTTAAAGAGGGTGATTAGATGACACTGAGTGTGCACACAGGTGCAAGAGGCTTGTTAAACAGAAGTGAGAGCTGATGGTAGATGGAAAAAAGTGATTAAAATACAATTAAAGGCAATAATCCTCAGGAGATTGAGGAGCGCAAACCACAGAGCAACCACGTGAACAGCCAGCAATACAGGAAGTGATGACACGTTACCACAGGAGGGATACGTTATAGGTCACATTAATGGTGGAAAAAGTTTTGAAATGATTTATCTTTATCTCATTTTTTTACATCACAAAAACCTGGCATTTCAACAGGGGTGTGTAGACTTTTTATATCCACTGTATATCAGTTCACACAAACACCCTCCATCCATCTGGCACTGGTCCGGCCCGTCTGTCAGATTTTAAAATTCGCTGTGGCCCTGGAGCCAAAAGGTTTGCCCATCACTGGCTTAAATGGACTGCTAAACTAGAGGAGAGTGTGTGGTATATTACAGAGTAGTGATAGTGTCTTACAAACCTAACAACCATCACTGGATATAATAATACACTGTATATATATATTTTAATTTCTATAAAGATGATACTGCTGCATATGTACAAGTTTAAAAAATACAGAAACACAAACAGATTTTTGGTCAAACAAGATGCCTGAGACCACTGTCATGTGTAGACTTGCATGTAAAATATGAAACTACTGTTGGCACACATTCTGGGGTGGTTAACTTTAGGGAACTAGTTAGGGTAGGTAGAAGCTCTTTAAGTTGCTGTGACATAATGCCAAATAATTTCTTAGCCATGTGTATACAAACAACCTACCAGTAACAGCATGAATTTGTTCTCCCTGATGGCTCCCCAGCAGCCAAGAAATCCAATGAGGAACAGCATCCCACCAATTGCAATCAGCAAATAACCCACATTGAGCACCTGACTGAGTCCCTGTGGCACACTTGGAAGTTTCCCAATTAAGCTGAAGATCAAGTCACCGTCCACCTTCACCCAGATCCCCACACCAAGGAATACAGCACCTGCCAACTAGAGGAGAAAAAGTGAGACAATAAGAGACAGAGTGGAGAACTTAAAAGACAGCTTCGGAGATGCTACACTTGAAGACTACAAGAGCTAGTACTACTAGTGCATCATTGACAATGTGGTTTGACAGTTCATTCATGTAATGATAGTTTTGGTAATTTGACAGCAGCCTCAGGGAGTTCTTATGTGTTGGATTTTCCAGATATTCATTCATTCATTCATTCATTCATTCATTCATTCATCTTTTGCCACTTAATCCTTTTAGGGTTACCGGGGGGATGGGGGGGCACTATCCCAGCATCTTTGGTGAGAGGCAGGGTGCACCCTGAACAGGTCGCCTAAACCCATGCAGACATGAGGAGAACATGCAAACTCCACAGAGAAGGGTCACCGATGGTCAGGGGTGGGATTGAACCCATGACTTTCTTGCTGTGCTGCCACAGTGCTAACCACTGTTCCACCGAACTGCCATGTTTTCCAGTTAATTGCCAGAAATTATTGAATGCCATGCTGCCTGAAGTCAGGTTTCTGATTGTAAGGCAGGCAACATACCCAAGTTAAAAAGCAGTTAAGGAGTCAAAATGACTGCACCGAGCATCAACAACAAGTGGAAGCTGAAGTCAAGTGTACTATTTATTATCCATTCCAACAGAGTGAGCAGAACTGCCACTTTTATGGAGGGATCTATTGTGTCTTTCTGACTTTGTGAAAATGTGCGGGAACACGTTTATGGTCAGAAGTTCTTCTTCATGGGTGGGCCATTTGATAACTTGTGGTGCCTAACCAATGAAATCCTACCATTCATTTGGTTGGAAAATTACAGTCAGAAATAAATACATAATTAAGCAGATGATTAACAAAATGGGAATCCCCAAAGGTAAATTGACATAATTTCTGGACCCAGGGGACAGAAGACAGACTCGACAGAATGCAATTATCCTTTTATTGTCAACCCGTGTTTTGTGTGTGAGTGTGTGTATGTACAATGTGGTGCGTGAAGTGCTGGACTCGTGCGGAGGCTGAGCAGGACGCCGTTTGGCCTGGCAACCCTATGGAGACAAAGCAGAGATGTTAAAGCTGCCCCAGCACTGAGAGCGTAATAAAGACAGTCGCTTACTCTTGCAGGTGGTGATGCTGGGCTCCGGTTTGTCCTGTGGGCAACAGCCAGGGAAAGAGCATCTAGCTCTGTGCCGGGGGAAGAGGGAGTTACCCTGATGCTGACGTGGAGCCGAGATGCTGCAGGGGAGAGAGGGTCTGCCGCCGGGGAGGTCCACCTGTGCACAGGGGAAAGGAACTTGACAAGGTAAGTGGAGGTTAAGCTTACATGCTTCGACGTGTTGCTCATAGTCAGAGGCTGAGCCAAGACATGGCTGGAGACGAGAGACGTGTCCTCGTGAGTTTGGCAGACGGCTCCGTGCTGAGTCGCTGGCAGGCCTGGCTCTTAAAGCCCGCTGACGATTGGCAACAGGTGTGCACGCAGCTGAGACTGATGATGGCCCTTGCGGGCGCCATGACAGTACTCCCCCCTCTAGAGGTGCCTCCTGGCACCTGCCCTATCTTACCCGGGTGCGTCCTGTGAAAGTCACGGATGAGTTGTTTATTGAGGACAAGAGACGGACGTACTCAGGACCTATGCTCAGGGCCGAATCCCTCCCAGTCCACCAGGTATTGTAGGCCGCGACCCCGCCGGCGGACATCCAGGATGGCAGTGACTCCCCACGCCAGATGGCCATCGTTCATCATCAGGGGAGGTGGAGCCGCGGGGAGCTGGCAGAGGGGGCTGGAACAGACGGGTTTCACCTGTGAAACATGGAAGGTTGGGCAGATGCAGAGGGAGGGGGGGGGAGAGCTAGGCGAACAGCCACAGGGTTAATCACACGTACAATAGGGTAAGGACCAATAAAACGCTTGGTCAGCTTGCATTTCTCTGCTTTCAAATTAATGTTACGCGTTGACAGCCATACCTGCTGACCCACCTTGTACTCGGGAGCCTGTCTCCTGCGGCGATTGGCCGTCCTGATGTTACGCTCAGTGGTTTGAAGGAGAACTCTGCGGGTGGTAGTCCAGAGCCAGCGGCAGCGCCTGACATGGGCGTGGACAGAAGGCACTGCCACCTCCTTCTCCTCCTCTGGAAACAGTGGGGGGGTCATACCCCAAAGATGCCTTGAAGGGGGACATCCCAATCGCTGAAGAAACCATGGAGTTGTGGGTGCACTCGATCCACGGCAGGTGGCTGCTCCAAGAGAAGGGCTGGAGGCAATGACGCAGCGTAGGGCGGCCTCCAGTTCCTGATTTGCTCGTTTGCACTGCCCATTGCTCTGAGGGTGGTAACCAGATGACAGGCTTACTGTTGACCCCAGCGCGTGACAGAACACCCTCTAAACCTGGGAAACAAACTGGGGCCCACGATCCAAGACGACATCCGTGGGGATCCCATGAAGACGAATGACGTGCTGAACCAACAGATCCGCTGTCTCCCGTGCCATCGGCAACCCCCGGTGGGGAACGAAGGGGGCCGCCTTGGAGAAGCGATCAACAATGGTCAGGACCATCGTAAAATGACTGGATGGCGGGAGGCCCGCCATGAAATTCAGGGCAATGTGTGACCAGGGGCGACTAGGGACCAGCAGGGGGTAAAGCAGTCTGGCCGGGGAGGAGGAGGATGACTTCCCGGTGGCACATTGAGCGCAGGCCCGGATGTAGGCATTGACGTCCTTCCGCAGCCCCGGCCACCAGAACGACCTCTGGGGAAGCTCAATCATGCGAGACACCCCAGGGTGGCACGCCAACTTTGAGGCGTGAGCCCACTGAATGACCTTGCCCCGGACCGGCGTAGGGACAAACAACCGTTCCGAGAGGCTGCCTCCCGGATCGGGCTCAGTCTCCTGCGCCTTCACATCCTTTTCCCTGATGTCCCACAAGAGGGTGCCCACGACGCAGGATGGAGGAAGGATCGTTTGTTCCTGGTCCTTGGATACCTCCGCCGAGAACTGCCTGGAGAGGGCGTCTGGCTTAGCGTTCTTGTCCCCAGGGCGGTAGGTGATCGTGAAGTCAAACTGACCGAAGAACAAGGACCAGCGGGCCTGATGGGAGTTCAACCACTTAGCTGTCCTCAGATATTCCAAGTTGTTATGGTTGGTCCATCTACAAAAGGCTGGGCAGCTCCTTCCAACCAGTGGCACCACTCCTCCAATGCGAGCTTAACCGCCAACAGCTCCCTATCGCCGATGCTGTAATTCCTCTCTGCTGGAGACAGGCGGTGCGAGAAGAAGGCACAGGGGCGGATCACCCCGTCTATTGGAGAGCGCTGGGAGAGTACTGCCCCCACCCTGGAGTCCAAAGCGTCCACCTCGACCAGGCACTGGAGAGCCGGGTTCACCTGCGTAAGGATGCAGGACGAAGAGAACTCCCTCTTTAGTGCGCCGAACACTGCTGCAGCCTCCTCCGTCCAGTGGAAGGGAACCTTTGAGGACGTGAGACAGGTCAGCGGGCGGGCCACCATGCTATACTTGGGCACAAAGTGGCGGTAAAAATTTGCAAACCCCAGGAACTGCTGGAGTTGCTTCCTGGACGGGGGGGGGGGGGCAGTCCACCACCGCCTTGACCTTGGCCGGGTCGGGGAGAACCTGATTGTGGGAAATCACAAAGCCGAGAAAAGATGTCTTGTTAGCATGGAACTCGGCCTTCACGAACAGTTGGTTCTCCAGGAGTCGTTGGAGGACCCGTCTCATGTGCACCCGGTGCTCCTCAAGCGATCGGGAGAAGATGAGGCTGTCGTCCAGGTAGACAAAGACAAAGGTGCCCAGGAAATCCCGGAGAACGTCATTGATCAGGCGCTGGAAGACGGCCGGAGCGTTAGTCAGCCCAAACGGCATCACCGGGTATTCGAAATGGCTGCTTGGGGTCCGGAAGCCAGTCTTCCACTCATCTCCCTCCTTGATCTGCACGAGATGGTACGCGTTGCGGAGGTTGAGTTTGGTGAACCAAGAGGCCCCCTGGAGAGAATCAAACACCATGTCCATGAGGGGCAGGGTGTACTTATCCTGTTGTGAAATGGCGCTATATAAATAAAGTTGAATTGAATTGAATTGAATTGAATATCATTGAGGGCCCTGTAGTCGATACATGGCCCCAGGGAGCCGTCCTTCTTTCCAACGAAGAAGAATTCTGCTCCCACTGCCGAAGAGGACGGGCGGATTATCCCTGAGCTGAGCGACTCCTTTATATCCCCTTGACGTCGATTGTCGCGAATTCGCATCAATCCGCTTCCACTCCAAATGCAACCAAAATACCATCCGTATTCCTCCACTACCGGTTGATGCACTTCCAACACATACCTAGGAACCTTTTGCAAGCATTAGTTTCTCGTCGGAATGGTCAGAGACGGAGCACCATCCATTTCCTGACTGCTACGCTCGCCTTGTGCTATGTCTGCATTTTCAGAAGACAATTGTGGAAAAATTGTCCTATCTCAAGTAAGTTGTACTAAGATAAAAATACTGTATGTACAGGCTTATTGTGTACTTTTATCACTACCACGAAGGAGTGGAGTGCCTATGATGAATATTTTTGAAGATATTAGACGATTTCGGTGTGATGCTAATTCGCTACATTCAGCCACAATGGACAACCTCCGTCTGTTGGTTGTTGACTCGCTTCTCCCCAAATTTCAGGCTCTCCCTCAACAACAAATGTTGTGTTGATGAGCAAATTGTTCCTTTCAAATAATAATAATAATGCATCGGTTTTATATAGCGCTTTATCATATATACTCAAAGATGCTTTACAAATAGGTACATTATTCATTCACTCCAGACAGACAATGGTAGTGGCAAGCTACTTCTGCAGCCACAGCTGCCCTGGGGCAGGCTGATGGAAACGTGTCAGCCAATCTGCGCCAACGGCCTTTCCGGCCACCACCGAACATTTTATACATTTATACACATTCATACCCAGTGTTATGGGCACTGGAGGCAATGCGGGTGAAGTGTCTTGCCCAGGGACACAACGGCAGGATATCTGGGGAGAGCAGGATTCGAACCACCAACCATCGGGTTATTAGACAACCTGCTCTACCTCCTGAGCCACTGCCGCCCCTAAGGTGGGAGGGAGTGGCTCAGGAAGCCACTCCCTCCCACCCACTGCTGCCTTCAAAGGCAGATCAGCCCTGAAGCAGTATATCCTCAAAAAGCCATACAAATGGGGGTACAAAATTTTTGTGCTTTGCGACACAAAAGGTCTGGTGCATTCATTTGATATATACACAGGGAAAATTGATCCTGCACCAGGCCAACCAGACACTGGAGCCAGTGGAAACATTGTGCTAAAGCTTGCAAAGTTATTCATAGTAATGTCAACCACCTGCTGTACTTTGACAACTGGTTTTCCTCCTTGAATGTTTGTTGCTCTTGCAAACAAGGGGATACCAGCCCTTGGGACCGTGCAGCAAAATCGTCTGCATGGGTGCAGTTCCAGTGCAGACTCAGAGATGAAGAAGAAGGGAAGAGGGACATTTGAAGAGCAGCAGGCCGTGGTGGATAACGTGGACATTAGAGCAGTCAAGTGGTTTGACAACAGAGGCGTGAGTGTTGCCAGCACTTTTGCCAGCGCCCAGCCCGTTTCTATGATACAAAGATGGGATAGAAAACTGAAAAGGAACGTATCTGTGGAATGCCCAAGCATCATCAGCCTTTATAACAAGTTCATGGGTGGCGTTGACGCTCTTAATGCACTGATCGCCTACTACTGCATCCACATCAGGTCCAAAAAATACTACCACTGGTTGTTTTTTCACTTTGTGGATATGGTAATAGTGAACAGCTGGTTGTTGTATCGGCGTGATTGTGAGTCACTAGGTGTACTCAGAAAGAAGCAGAAGGGATTTGCTGGAATTCAGATCGTCCTTCACACAGGCCCTCTGCATGGAACGGAAGGACCTGATGGAGAAGAAAAGGGGGCGGCCTTCATCTGACATTGAACGGCAGTTTGAGAGGAAGAAACGTCGAGGTCCAGCCAAGGCCATTCCTGCACAGGAAGTCTGCACAGATGCTGTGGGACACTGGCCAGAGGTGGAAAATGGGCGGCAACGCTGCAAACTTCCACAATGCAAGGGCCAGACTGTGTACAAATGTGCAAAGTGCAACATTCATCTGTGCCTCAACAAAACCCACAACTGCTTTTGGGAATTCCACAAATAAACTGAAGCAATGCACACTCTTCGCATTGAAAGGACAGTCAAACTGAGTGGGAGGAAAGAGGTGCTTCCAGCAGGTTTTTGTTCTTGATCATTGCTTGTGTTTTGTGTTTATGTGTTTTTTTATAGTTCATTGTAGTGGTTTAGTTTGGCAGTCATGAGAGTTCAAAATACTGAAAATAACTTTGTTGCATAAATAAAAGACTCTTCATACTTGAGATAGGAACAGGTGCTTTTTTACCATTTTTTTACCATAGATGCCTGTTGTCGCTAATTTGCATCATACCTAAAATTATATCTATTTTATGTGCTATAGTCAAATTAACTTTCTCAACTTAATTTAGCATCTACTTGAAAGCAAAAACAAGTGAAATTTTTTTTTCATAATTGGAAATAAATTCAGGCGTCAAGGGGATATATGTATCCATCGCCTCCCGTTCCGGAGCAGACAGGCTATACAGACGGCTCGACGGCAGCGGGGCACCAGCCCGGAGATTAATAGTGCAGTCATAAGGGCGGTGGGGAGGAAGGGACAGCGCCCGCAACTTACTGAAAACCGCCCCCAGATCGTGATATTCAGCTGGCACCTTGGACAGATCTGGGGGGGGAACGTGCGTGGGGCCACAGACACTGACGGGGCACATGCCGCGAACTGCCTGCACGCGCTGAGGCAGAACGAACTCCAGGATGAGATGCTTCCTGTCTGCCAGTCGAAGGATGGATTATGCAGCCGCAGCCAGGGGTAGCCCAGGATGACCGGTAAAGTGGAGGAGGGCAGCACCAGAAAGCGTAGATCCTCCCGGTGGTTCCCAGAAACGATCACCGACACTGGGGCGGTCTGCTGAGAAATAGTCGTTAGCAGGGCTTTGGATAGGACTATCAGCTTGAGCGGTGGCTGGAGAGTTTGACAGGTGAGCCCTAACCGGGTTGCCAGGTCTCCTGATATGAAACTCTGCTCAGCCCCCGAGTCAATCAGTGCATGGGTGGAGTATTCAGTGTGTTTATGGATGAATCGGATGGACATGAAGCAGCTGGTGAGGGGTTTTGACTGGGACGCGTCCGTGAGTCCCCCTACTATGACCCACGGACCTCCTCTTTTTAACCGACTCGTACAATTCTCCAATTCGTGTGCACTGCTACCACAATACAAACACAGCCCTAACTCCTTACGGCGCTGTTTCTCAGCAGGCGGAATCTTGGGAGTGCCAAATTACCATATCCTCCTGCCCCGGAAGTCCTTCTGGAGAGGGCAGAGCCAACTGGGGTGACTGTGAGGAACGAAAAAACTGCGCGCTCGAGCGGCTAGAAGCTCTTCGCTCGGCTGCTCGTTCCCTCAGCCTGTTATCCAAGCTAATGGTAAGAGAGATTAGCTCGTTTAGTCGTTCTGGCTTATCCAACCTAGCTAGTTTGTCTCTTACACTTGGGCTTAGGCTACAGATAAAAATGCTACACAACGAGGCGTCCTCCCACCCGACTTCAGCGGCTACCACCCGGAAATTGACCGCGTAGTCCGCAGCGGACCTACCGCCCTTGCCGAAGGTTTAACAACCAGGTGGTGAGCACGGTGTCCCGGTCGGAGTGGTCAAACACCTCATGGAAATGGGCCAGAAACTGCTGATATGTTAAGTTAGCATAACTGAGCTTGGCCATAACGGCATAGGCCCAGACTAGCGCCCTACCTTCTAGTAGGTTAGCGATGTAGCCTATTTTGCTATGATCCATAGGAAAGTCCCCCGGTACTCGCTGGAAAACCGTCTCACATTGCAGGATTAACCCCCGGGCTTCCCCGAGCTTCCCACTGAAGCGTGCGGGTGTGGGCACCGGTGTGAGGCGGGCCGAAGGGACCTGGCTAACCTGGCTAGGCGGGGGGCTAGCGGGGCCCGGTGGAGCCCAGGAAGCCGGTGGAAACGTCCCTTGTCCATCCAAACGGTCCAACCGGCTGTTAATTAGGGTTAACTGGGTAAAGATAATGTTCTGTTGGTAAACTAGTTGTTCTACTCGAGCGTCTAAGGTGTTTAAACGGCATGCTAGCATGCTGTCCGCTGGGTCGCTCTGACAGAGCCGTACTGACATAATTTCTGGACCCAGGGGACAGAAGACAGACTCGACAGAATGCAATTATCCTTTTATTGTCAACCCGTGTCTTGTGTGTGAGTGCGTGTATGTACAACGTGGTGCGTGAAGTGCTGGACTCGTGCGGAGGCTGAGCAGGACACTGTTCGGCCTGGCAACCCTATGGAGACAAAGCAGAGACGTTAACGCTGCTCCAGCGCTGGGAGCGTAATAAAGACAGTCGCTTACTCTTGCAGGTGGTGATGCTGGGCTCTGGTTTGTCCTGTGGGCGACAGCCAGGGAAAAAGCGTCTAGCTCTGTGCCGGGGGAAGAGGGAGTTACCCTGATGCTGACGTGGAGCTGAGATGCCACCGGGGAGAGAGGGTCCGCTGCCAGGGAGGTCCACCTGTGTACAGGGGAAAGGAACTTGACAAGGTAAGTGGAGGTTAAGCTTACGTGCTTTGACGTGTTGCTCGTAGTCAGAGGTTGAGCCAAGATGTGGCTGGAGATGAGAGACGTGTCCTCCTGAGTTTGACAGATGGCTCCGTGCTGAGTCGCTGGCAGGCCTGGCTCTTAAAGCCCGCTAACGATTGGCAACAGGTGTGCATGCAGCTGAGACTGATGATGGCCCTGCGGGCGCCATGACATATATGTCCACTTGGGAGAAATTACCCAGGATCTCTCTAGCACTGGGCCTTTATTTCTGTTGGCCTTTTTGCAGTTAATTGGAACAGTAATTTGCTGTATACAATAACTAACTTTTGTGAAGTGTTTCTGAAAGCATCTGAGGTTGTGAATGAGCTGCTTGAAGTTGCTGAATCAGTTTTTACTTGCCATCCTTGATGATGAGTGTAAAAATATTAAAAGCCCTACATCTTTCCCAGAATGCATTGCAAACTGTTTTGCATCGACAATTGCCAAATCTCAGTCTCCTCCCTAAACCTTTAAACCCTGAGAGCTCTTGTAGACTTAAGGTGTGTTTACACCAAACGCGAAGGGGCAAATTTTTCATGCGGCACAATTACATTATAATTCAATGTAAACACGCGAACAGACATGAATTCACCTTCTGAGTGAGATGCAGACAGGCAAAGTTGCCTTTATAACTTCTGCAGCTGTGTTCAACCTACTGTGGAAATTCCCCAAATAACGTCATGCTTAGGTTTACATTATCCGACGGAAGGCTCACCTGAAAAAGTTGTCCCTGCCTCCAAAACTTCACAAGATAATGGATGTTTCCGTTGCTAGATTGCTAGCCTTGTATAGCATGTCCGTGGCAGGAATCCATGGGTAAGTAACTGCGACATCCCGATTCACCTGAAGAACTCCTGGTCCTCCTGTTTCCAGGTGAGTGGCAGTCTCATTTTCAAACTAGTTTACTCTGCAATGGTGATACTTTTACTCCGGTGACGGCAGAATCTCAGAGCTAGCATATTATGTCGGATGCAAATGCGCAATTTCACGTGTACTTGCCTCTTTCCATTCACTTTTTATGGATTCACGCCACCCGTTTGCATTTGGTGTGAATGCACCTTTAGGCTCTGTTGGCAATGTGTGTTGGTTGTTACCCGGCAATACTATAAGTTTTTGTTTAATGGCCTGTATTAAAAAAGTATTAGGAAGCAAAAAAATATAAAATAATAATAATAATAATATAAGATAAGATAAGATAAGATAAGATAAGCCTTTATTAGTCCCACAATGGGGAAATTCCAGGATTGCAACAGCATAGGGATAGCAACACTCAGAGCAACAATCAGAAGGCAAGAAAAAACAACATCTAGTAAACATATGTCCATATTACTATAAATGTATATATATAGACACACAGTGCAGAGCATTATGGCTGGTGAATGTGCAGCAGAAAGTCTAAGCTCTCTCTCCGCGGATGCAGCGGGCCAGCTGGAAGTCTTTGGGCATGATGGTGACCCCCTTAGCGAAGAAGAGACCACCAGGTGGGTCTCGCTGGTCTCCTGCAGAGCCATGACGGCGAAACTCAGGAAACGCAGGACGGTCTTGAAGTCCTGAGCGATCTCCCTCACCAGGCGCTGGACGGGCAGCTTACGGATGAGCAGCTCCGTGGATTTCTGGTAGCGACGGATCTCTCTCAGAGCCACGGACCTGTGACGGCGAGGCCTCTTCACTCTGCCGGTGGCCGGAGCGCCTCTCCGAGCAGCCCTGGTGGCTAGCTGTCTCCTGGGGGGCTTCTTCCTCCAGTAGATTTTACGGGCGGTCTGCTTGGTTCTTGCCATCGCTCTTTATTATTCTGTCTTATATTTCTTTCACGCCGCCTAAACTCCAGCCCGGCACCCGCTTCGTTTTCGCTACAGCTCCCGGTATGTCGAGTTTCCCATTAGCACCGGGCGGCGGCCAAGTGCTAGCTAGCACTAGCTCCTCCCCGCTGTAACGTCTCCCGCTGCAAACCGTGGCTCCGTCCACCGACCCGGGAGACCCCCGGGGCGATCCGTGCGTCCGTGATATATATACAGAGTGAAAGGTGTAGAAAGAAGAAGGAAGATAAAAAAAAAAGGCTGTTGCAACAGGCAGCCGACTCGTGTGGCGCCGCCGGTCCGGCGGAACCGGAACCGGAAAAAAATAATATAGACTTAAAATCCTAACCAGCTGTCACTGAAGAGCTCTCACCTCTGGGAGCAAGGTTGAGCATGGCCCCAGCCCGCACTGAAATTTCCTCCTGAGATGCAGCTGTGAAGTCATACTCCGCTCGGGCCACGACATGGTCATCCTCTCCGCTGGCCCAGTTGGTGCCAGTTTCTTCGGAGACGGAGCTGGAGCTCAGCTTCCAGATAAGATAGGGTACACCCAGGACTACAGCAAAAAACAGTAAGATCGGCCAGGACTTAACTGGCTGCTCCTCCACTCCTTTGGAACCATCTGGAGCAACACTCTCACTTGTGTTTCCCCACAAGGCTTCAACCTCAGGGTCTAACCGCCGCCCGAGTAGTCTCTGCAGCCATTGGTAAAGGTACCTCAATGTGCGCACCAGAGCAAACGTTGACAAAACTCTGCTGAGTTGCACACGCAGCCGTGTCATGTGGTTGACTACATCCAGCACGGCACGGAAACCATTGTGCAGTGCTGAAAAAGTGGCGTCCATCATCATGCTAACTGAAGCGAAAGTCTGCACAATGCTCTCAATGGACTGGAAGGCGCTGCGGCTGCTTTCTTCGGCTTGCTGCACAAACCTGCTGGGGGCAACATCATCCACCGGAGGAAAGTGTCTATACCCTCCAAGACCATAGCCACCGCCATAGCTACCACCATAGGTGTAGGGGTTGTAGCCGCCATAGATGGAGCTCCTATAGGTGCCATAAGATGGGGCAAAGGAGGTGTAGGATGGATGGTAGGACTGTTGGATGGGGCGAGGTGGTACTGGGGGAGCCACCCTGGTCAGGACAGGAGGACCAGCAAGGCCAGCAGGGTTGGAGGGGCCCGCAGCAGGTCCCAAGTCAGCTGCTCTGTAGTTCACAGGAGCACTCATGGAGCCAGGAATCCGCCTCTCCCACGGCTTTGTCGGAGGCTGTGAATCCATTACCAATTATTTATCCACGAAACAAACGCTAACCACAGGCCTAACCTGGACCTCGTCCCCAACTGAACTGCTGGTGCTGGTGATATAAAATATATTATCACAAAAAATCGGAGGACGAAGTAAAAACAGATTAAAGAAAAAACTAAAATAGAAACAAACAGGGGTGTATTAATAAAAGATATAAGAAAATGATCCTGAAAGTACAAGGCTTTGTGTGTCCAGTTTCTTTCGGTTTTTTGTTTTTCAGTCTGTGTAACTTTTTAACATAAAATCCCAATTCTGCTTTAAGTTGGTGCATTCACATTCATTTTTCCCATCTACCTTTATGAATTTAATATTTTCCTATTGAAATAGTTTCAAATTATGTTTTATTTCATTTTCAGTGTTACCATAAAAATATATCTTTTCAGCCTATTTTTATATGACATCAAAACATGTGATGCACTCTTGTTTTAGACATTACTTTCTTCAGGGATGAACTGAATTAAATGTGCTGCTGGCTCTCCTAAACAATTAAATAATTAAAAACATATATGCATAATTAACCATAAATTGTGTAAATGCTGTCTAATTCAGCATAAACTCAATGTCTTTATGCCATATACAGTCATGTGAAAAAACTAGGGACACCCCATTAAATATTCAGTTCTTTACTGAAAAATGTTTACATTTCTATATCTAACCTTGTTTTTGTTTTTATTTGCATTTTTAGTATTTATTTTGGCCATTTTAAGTGGGAATGAATGTGGGTGTGCCCTAAAAATGATGGGGGGGGTCCTAATTTATTCCTCACTATTTTAGAATTACTGTACACTTTACAGAAAATTTGAAAAAAGTCTAATTCATTTTTAATTGATTAGTTGTATTACTTGAATCTCCCAGTATTTTTAACACTGATATTAAATATCCATATGTCCAAATATGTTAAAAAACACACAGGCTTATACAGGGTGTCCTAATTTTTTCACATGACTGTAGCAATCCGATCTCACAAAAAAGAAATTCAAGAACATTTTCCACCCCTCAAAAAAATGTACATTTGTACATAAAACAAAACAAACAAACCAAAAAATACAAACAACCAAGCAAACAAAAATGTAACTGGATATGTTTTACAAGCGGAGAGCTTCAATTCTTATCAAGGAAGTATAGTTTTTCTTTTTTTTTGGTGGGGTGGAGGGGTGGTTGGTGACAAATTAGGAGCTGTCCCCTGAGATACCCCAGCATGGCACTCTGAACTGTGGGCAATTCCCTTACCCTAAGTCAGCATAGTATGCTTGCTCACATACAGAAATAAGAGCATTAAGGGCTCAAAAAGTCAGTGAGTGAGCCTTCAACAACCTTACAGTTTCACATTAGCCCCATTTCCATTTACCAGGGACCAGGAACTTCTTAAGGGCTGTTCCTGTATTTGCCCTTGTCACCGGTGATGTTTTCATTTATTATGTGGGTAGGAACCATGAAGGTGACTTATGGCTCTTTTCCACTAGCACCTATTCAGCCCTGCTCACCTTGACTCTACTCGGTTTATAGGATTTTCCATTTTGCTACCGGCTCCAGTCGGGTTCCAACCATGCTGAGTCGAGCTGAAAATGTGACATCAACAGATTACTGGCCAATCAGTGGCCCGTCTTCACAAGAATCAAAACTGCCATTTGTAAATTTGGCCATGAGTTTTTATTATTTCTGTGATAATCAACAAGTTAAATGGCTACACATAAATCAACAACATGGTCCAATGACGAGGTGTGGACTCTTCTGTGCTGGTGGCTGACGAGAGAATCCAGAAGGCGCTACGGGGCTGAAAATTTGTCAGATTTGACCAAATATGGCTATTGTTCAACAATCTCCCCTTCGGTCCACACACTTCTTCCATCAATGTTGCAGCGCTTGGATCCCTGCACTTGAAAAATAAAGGACATTTCGGTCAAATTTGACCACGATGAACTTTTCAGAGTATGAACTTTTCAGCCCTGTTGCCTGCAGAGTGACCCGAAATAAAATACCAGGAGGTCTCCAAGCTGATGGCTGCTCACAGGGAAGATGGTGAGTGTTCTGTGATTTTAAGCATCTTTTACATTTGTCATGTCCGCTGCGTAACTACGCAGCGAACAAATGAATCAGTTCGAACCCAATGTAGCGTGTTTATTAACAAGAGGAAAAATATACACAAAGTCCAAATAACAGTCACAGTTTGGAGATGAGACAACCGGCTACAAGCTTAGTTGGCGTAGGGGAAATGCCAAGCACACTCCAGGCTGAGCAGGAGCGGAGAGGAAGGCATAATTAAAAACTTACATTCGTGTCAGAGTGGAAAGGCTCTGAAGAAACAACACAATACAGTCCAAGGGAAGGAACCAACAGTCCGCAAGCCAAGTAGTCCAAGGTTGACTAAGCTGCCACACTGACTGATCACACTGCCTCCCGTAAGTACACAAATCACTAATGAAGGCAAGTGGACACAGCAGTGTGGCAAGCAAGTGCGTGACTAATTGGACATGTGCGTGCGTACGTGCGTATGTGTGCATGTGTGTGTGTGTGCATGCGTGCATCCATGTGGTGATACAATACAGCCGGTGAATGTCTGGTGAGAGGAGGAGGCGTGGCTGTAGGACTGGCAGAGCGCCAGGCTCAGATAATCGGCCAGCTGAAGATAATAAGCGCAATCAAAGCCCAACAGCCACAAATAATGGACGGGGTTGAAAACAACCCCAAACATGAAAACATTATTTATCCCATTGGTGGCAAGCTCACTTTGAGCAAACAAGGATATCGCCCTTGTCTCCTGTATGCAAACAATGAGCTAGCTAGCCATCAACGCTAACTCCATGCTTTGCTTGTATTTTACACTTGCTGTAATAAGTATTCACTTCTGACAGCAAAACGTCAGCATGTCAACAATATAACAGGAAAATGGGATGCCTTCCTGTAATGAACCCACCCACCTTGAGGTGGTATCGGTTGTAATGGAAAACAACCTAAACCGTGTCGGGCTGAGTAGAGTTGGGGCGAGTCGGCTGAGTAGGAGCTAGTGAAAAAGTGGCTTTAGTCGTCTGACAGGTTCAGCTTGATGTAGCAAAATGAAAAAAAAATATACTGGAATCATACAGAAATGATTATGCACAAAATAAATGTAGTCCATGGGATAAACTTGCCACCATTGCTGTCTTATAATTGCGGAGAGGAACTTGTTGAGATTTATAAAATAAAATGAAAGCATCAAGGTGCTGATGCCTCGGTGCCAGAGCCTTGGTGGAGGTATGCATTCTGGCTCCATCACCAAAATGTCATGGGCTCCTCTCTATCCCAAGGACCACCTCTGGTAAAAATTTCATCCAAATCCATCTAATAGTTTTGGAGTACAAGCATGCGCAGTGAAAATAATCTGCAGTTCATATGCCTGTACTGTCGGCGGCAGCAAAGAGCCACCGAACTGATTTGAATAGCTGCAATCCAAACACAGAAGAAGAGCATGGTGGCAGACGTTTTAAATAGCGGAAGCAATGGAGGTACGTGTGAAAAGACTTGACATTTGTTCACTCAATATTGGCAAATTGCTGAGTAATAGTGGTGTGTGATTCTGCAAGATTCGGTATCGATCCGGTACCAAGTAAATACAGGACCAGTATCACCGATACAATACCGATACTTCTTAATCATTAAGGTGGATGGCATCATCACATTACTAAATCTGAATTAATTTTCATGACCTTTAAGTGTTTTGTGATTTGTCCTTTGGATTATTAATCACTTAAAACCCAGGACAGAATTTGGCCAAAGTTTAGAGGTAAATACATACAGTATCCCTTTCACAGTTAACACAAAAGGGAAATACTCAATCAAATCTGAGCCATCTCTTTTGATCCGTCTTTTTTTTTCACCCCACTTATATCACGGACACACAGATCGTCCTAAATGTCTCCTGAGCCGGTGGACGGAGCCACTGTCTATAGCAGGATACGATACAGCAGAGAACAGCTGCTAGCATTCAACCGCCACCCGGTCCCATTGGAAAAACTCGACATACCGAGTGAACTGAGGCGAAAACGCCGCGGCTGCCGGGCTGGAGTAAGGCAGAGGACAAAAAATATAAGGTACAGACCCTCCCTTCCATCTGTTGTCATGGGAAATGTACGGTCGATACTGGGAAAGTTAGATGAGCTAGCGGCTATCTCCCGTTATGATAGCACATACCGGGAGTGCTCTCTCCTTTTGTTTACTGAGACGTGGCTAACTGAACTAGCAGCAGATGCTAACATTGAGCTGGAGGGTTTTCACATGATACGAGCTGACCGAACACCAGACAGTGGCAAGGCTAGGGGCGGTGGAGTGATCATGTATGTTAACAACAACTGGTGCAGACCGGGACATATCACTGTTAAACAACGACACTGCAGCAAAGACATTGAGTTGCTAGCTGTTAGCATGAGGCCTACATATCTCCCGAGAGAACACTCACACGTGATCTGCATTGTTGTTTATGCAAATCCGACGGCGAACGCTGGGACAGCACGTGACGTCATCCATTCAGTAACCAGCAGGCTGCAGACAGAACACCCAGATGCTCTTCTCCTCATCTCAGGCGATTTCAACCATGTTTCACTGTCTCCCATTCTACCCACGTTCACCCAGTATGTCACATGCCACACTAGAGACAATAAAACACTGGATTTATTCTACGCAAACACTAAGGAGGCGTACACCTCATCACAACTACCCCCACTCGGGAGATCGGATCACAACTTGGTTCATCTCCGGCCGGTGTACAAACCCCTAGTGCACAGACAACCTCCGGCCATGCACACTGTGGAGTTATGGTCTGAGGAGACAATGGACACCCTAAAGGGCTGTTTTGAAGCCACCGCCTGGAAGCAGCTCTGCGATCCACATGGTGAGGACATCGATGGCCTCATTCACACCTTCACGGGCTACCTCAGCTTCTGTGTGGACAAATCCGTTCCCACCAAGACCATACGGCGTCACTCAAACAACAAACCCTGGATCAACCCTGAGATAAAAACACTTCTGAGAGAGAAGAAGAGGATCTTCAGGTCGGGGAACAGGGAGATGCTGAAGTCCGTACAGAGGGAGCTGAGGAGAAAGATCAGAGAAGGCAAGGACAGCTTCAGGAAGAAGATGGAGGACAAGCTGCAACAGAGCGACATCAGCGGGGTCTGGAGAAACCTCAAAACCATCTCGGGGCTCCAGAATACCTCCCCCCAGGCCACAGGGGGCAGGGAGTGGGCGAACAACCTGAATCTGTTTTTCAATAGATTTGACCAACCGCCCTCCCCCCTGACTGCACAACAACCACTGCTGCCTCTAAAGAAATCAAGTCCTGCTGCCCACTCCCCACTCTACCAACACCCCCCCACTCCCAACACACAGCCCCCCATCCTGACCCTGACCAGGACCCAGGTGAGGACGGAGCTGAGGAAGATCAAGGCGAGGAAGGCGCCGGGACCGGACGGCATCAGCGCAAAGCTCCTCAAGTCCTGTGCAGACCAGCTGTGTGGGATTGTGACGTATATCTTCAACATGAGCCTGAAACTGGGGAGGGTACCACAGCTGTGGAAAACATCTTGTGTGGTACCTGTACCAAAAACTTCCCACCCCAAAGACCTGAACAGCTACAGACCGGTGGCCTTGACGTCCCACTTGATGAAGACCCTGGAGAGACTGCTCCTTGCTCACCTCCGCCCCCTGGTGGAACCAGCGATGGATCCACTCCAGTTCGCCTACCAGCATGGCATTGGGGTGGAGGATGCGGTGATCTTCCTCCTTCACCGTTCTCTGTCCCACCTGGAGAAGCCCGGGAATATGGTGAGGATCATGTTCTTTGACTTCTCCAGTGCTTTCAACACCATCCAACCGATGATCCTGAAGGACAAGCTGCTGCGCGCAGGGGTGGACCAGCACCTGTCATCATGGATCCTGGACTACCTCACGAACCGGCCTCAGTTTGTGAGAACCCGGGACTGTGTGTCCGACACGATCATCAGTAGCACGGGGGCCCCCCAGGGAACGGTGCTGGCTCCCTTCCTGTTCACTCTTTATACTGCGGACTTCTCACACAACACAACACACTGCCATCTACAGAAGTTCTCTGATGACTCTGCGATCGTTGGCCTCATCTCCAATGGAGATGAAGCTGAGTACAGAGGGCTTATCCAGGACTTCGTGGACTGGTGCCATCGGAACTGCCTCCAGATCAACGCGAGGAAAACTAAGGAGCTGGTGGTGGACTGCCGCAGGCATGGGCAGCCCCTCACAGTACCAGTAAATATACAGGGAACAGACATCGAGATGGTGACATCCTATAAGTACCTGGGTATTCATCTGAACAATAAACTAGACTGGTCACACAATACTGATGCACTCTACAAGAAGGGACAGCGCAGGCTGTTCCTGCTGAGGAGACTCAGGTCTTTTGGTGTACAAGGGGCGCTGCTGAAGTCATTCTATGACACGGTGGTGGCATCAGCCATCACTTTTGGAGTGGTCTGCTGGGGCAGTGGCATTACTGCAGCCGATAGGAAGAGACTGAACAAACTGATTAAGAAAGCTAGCTCTGTCCTGGGGCAGCGCCTTGATCCGATGGAGGAGATAGGAGAGAGAAGGACGGTGGCTAAACTGTCATCTCTGCTGGAGTCCGAGTTCCACCCTATGCAGGACATACTGAATGCACTGAGGAGCTCATTTAGCAGCAGACTACATCATCCCAGGTGCACAACCGAGAGGTTTCGTAGGTCCTTCCTACCAACGGCTGTCAGACTGTACAACCTAAGCAGGGCTGCTCGCAGAGATAGCAAAAAGACGTAACAAACTAATAGTTTTTTGAATGCAAAAGATGCAATAGACTTACACAATGGTCCTCTCCGGCATACAACTAGGAACATACCGGTCGCTATGGAGGGTGAGAATATGTATGGGCACATAATCATACCATGTAGGATAACTAAGTAGACGGTTATGCTGTTTCATTCCATCTAGCAACAATGCTCTGCACTGTGTGTGTTTATATATTTGCATATTTATTCCATCTAGCTACAATGCTCCGTACTGTGGGTGTTTATATATTTATATATCTACATATTATTCCATCTAGCTACATTGCTCCGCACTGTGTGTGTTTATATACTTGCATATTTATTCCACCTAGCTGCAATGCTCCGTACTGTGGGTGTTTATATATTTACATATTTATTCCATCTAGCTACAATGCTCTGCACTGTGTGTTCATATATTCATATATTTATTCCATCCAGCTACAATGCTCTGCACTGTGTGTCTGTGTGTGTGTGTATATATATATATTTTATAGTAATACGTACATATGTTTATTAGCTGCTCTTGCTTGCTTGTTTTTTTTCTTGCCTTCTGATTGTTGCTCTGAGTGTTGCTATCCCTGTGCTGTTGCAATCCTGGAATTTCCCCGTTGTGGGACTAATAAAGGCTTATCTTATCTTATCTTATCTTATCTTATATTATGTTCAGTATATTTGTTTCAATTCCAGTAAATGTATTCATTTAAATAAAATGTTTCAGTGGGATAAATGTATTATACCAAGGTCTTAATATAATTTATACTTTTTGAATTGGCTAAAATAACAAATGACCAGTTGCACTTTGAAAATTAATATTAACTAATGCCAAAGATGACTAAAATACCAGGCATAATTTAGAGATGGTCTGCCATGTCACGATTATGGCAGCCTTTAGGCTAGCTACACATCCGGGTACTTGCATGTGAACGCGCAAAGCGCAGAGGTAAGACAAGCTGGCAGTTTACCATTGAAACAATACGGCATATCAATATTATGATGAGCTTTCACCAAGATATGATCAAAAACTTTAAGTGATCTCAAAAAGTGTCCCTACCGTCTACCAGCCAGTATGTGGAAGAATGATTCAACAGAGTGTCCAGAAACAATATTTATTGATATTTGTACCAACAAATAAATGCGCCAGCTTGGCTGTACACTGATGGAACACTCCAATAATAGAAAATAAATTGTACCTCCTGTGGAAATCCCCAAAAAGCTGTCATGTTTAAGTTTGCAAAATTTATCCATCAGAGCTCACAGGAAAAACAGCCTCCCATCTCATGTACAGGAGACACTATTTACGTATAGTCGTTCGCCCTGTTAATCCCGACACTTTGTTTCAGCTCTATGAACTTCAGTCCATTTGTCAGCAGGTGAGTGTCAGTCTTATTTTGAAACTTGTTAAATTGCAGTGTTAATACGTTTACTCTGAGGCTGATAAACAGCTGACGCGTTTCTATGCCAATGCTATTTTAGCGATTAACTCCCTCTGATGCAAATTTGGGTGTTTTCCGCATGTTTGCATTAACTTTTAAGTGTAGGCAAGTTACTTTTAATGATAAATAAGAGTCATAGTTTGGTAAACAGACATACAGTGTGTTGTGTGTGCCTGTTGTGTGTGTGCTTGGCCCTTAGGGCTTGCCGTAGTAGCCCTGGTGGTGACGTCAGGTGGGCTGCAGCACCTGTATATTTTCTGTGGTGTTCTCAATAAAGTTCAGTTCGCTGCATGGCATAAGACCGACTCTGACCACTTACTACAGACATAATATTTTGGCGACGAGGAGAAACTATGGGGGCATATGGGCTACCTTCACCCTTATTACCGTTTCTGGAGTGCCCAGGAGAGCCAACGATCCTGTTGCCGAAATGGGTGGCCATGTTTGAGGGTTACATTGCAGTGCTGGACTTAAGTAGACTCGACTGAGTACGAAGACGAGCACTTCTGGCCCACCACCTCGGTGAAGAAGGTCGAAAAATTCTCTGTATGTTGGGAAAAATGGAGTCTTATATGGACACTGTCGGGCAGCTGGCTGAATATTTTGCCGAACATATGAGGACCATGAAACTGAGGGTAATTTTGCTGTTGGCACCAAAAGAAGCTAAGCTAGCTAGCTCGGGGAAGCTAGCAACTCAGTCAGTGTCTATGGGGAAGTTAACCACGAAGATAGGTGTGCGCCAAAACCAAGCTAAGAGCTACCAGCTAGACTCTGAGGTAGAACCGGGGCCACGAGTGGGGGAGTCCCCTGTCACCAAAGATGGCAAGCCAGTCGAGGAGCTCAGCACGCTGGAGTCGGAGCAGCGACAGCCGGACACAGAGGCAGTGCAGCGGAGTACCTTGGACGACGGTGCTGGTCGCAGTGACGAGGTGCCTGGGTCAGCGAGTGACACCAACGAGGGTGATGCTGAAAGTCCTAGGAAGCAGCAGTGACAGCCGGACACAGAGACGGCACAGCGGAGCACCTCGGACAACAGAGAGGAGGGGCCGGGTGCCACAAAGGTCAGGCAGGACCTCAGTGCCTCAGTGCCTTGGACGAGGGTGCTGGGCCTTACAGCGTGGTGACCGAGTTTATGGGTGACAGTGACGACCGAGCTTTGGTTTTCCCTGGAGTTTGGCCACAGGGGGCCGGAGTGTTCGGGGCTACAGCAGCAGCAGCTGCAGCGGTGTTGAAGATGGTCCTGAGCGGCCCGACAGCCACAGAGGGACGGCATGCTGGGCAGAAGCACTGCAGATCCAGATGAGAGAAGCGGCCGAGGGGGATGAAAAGAGACATTCTCGCCAGGGAGGTCGGTTTCGATCCCAGATGTAAATATGTATATGGTGTTAATAATAGGTTCATATGTGCATGTGTTTCAAATATATTGTTGGATATGTGTGATGTGCATGTGAATGTGTGTTGTTGGGGATTCATTTTATGTGTTTTATTTTTTAGTTTAGGAGCATGGCGGTTGTTTAATCTATAAATGGACTCTTTTAGTTTAATAGCGGTAGTATAACCCGCTTTGCCGTGTGTGGGGGAACAGCAGTCCACCTGCTTCCCCCTAGTTTTTAGTTGTTTTGGGTGAATGTGTTAGGCCATTTGGGACGGCAGTGGCTCAGGAGGTAGAGCAGGTCGTCCAATAACCAGATGGTTGGCGGTTCGAATCTCGCTCTCCCCAGATATCTTGCCGTTGTGTCCCTGGGCAAGATACTTTACCCACCTTGCCTCCTGTGTCCACAACACTGGGGTATGAATGTGTATAAATGTTTGGTGGTGGCCGGAGAGGCCGTTGGCGCGGATTGGCAGCCGTGTTTCCGTCAGCCTGCCCCAGGGCAGCTGTGGCTACAGTAGTAGCTTGCCACTACCGTTGTCTGTCTGGAGTGAATGAATAATGTATCTACTTGTAAAGCGTCTTTGAGTGTCTATGATAAAGCGCTATATAAATCTGATGCATTATTATTATGATGATTATAGTTCACTGTTCCCCATTATTTTCTTAGTGCATGATTCTGGTCTTAAATTGGGGTGGGTCTGAATTGTGTGTATGTGTTTTGGACTTTTGTAAGGGGGTGGGGAATGTTGTATGTGACTGTTGTGTGTGTGTGCTTGGCCCTTAGGGCTTGCCGTAGTGGCCCTGGTGGTGAGGTCAGGCGGGCTGCAGCACCTGTATATATTCTGTGTTGTTCTCAATAAAGTTCAGTTGGCTGCATGGCATAAGACTGAGTCTGACTACTTATTACAAACATAGCACAGTGGTGTGAAAAAGTGTTTGCCCCCTTCCTGATTTCTAATTTTTTTGTATGTTTGTCAGACTTAATGTTTCAGATCATCAAACAAATTTAAATACTAGACAAAGATAACACAAATAAACATAAAATGCAGTTTTTAAATGAAGGTGTTTATTATTAAGGGTAAAAAAAAAAATCCAAACCTACATGGCCCTGTGTGAAAAAGTAATTGCCCCCTAAACCTAATTGGTTGGGCCACCCTGAGCAGCAACAACTACAATCAAGCGTTTGTGATAACTGGCAATGAGTGTTTTACGGTGCTGTAGAGGAATTTTGGCCCACTCATCTTTGCAGAATTGTTGTAATTCAGCCACATTGGACAGTTTTCGAGCATGAACTGCCTTTTCAAGGTCATGCCACAGCATCTCAATCAGATTCAGGTCAGGACTTTGACTAGGCCACTCCAAAGTCTTGTTTTTCTTAAGCCATTCAGAGGTGGATGGTGTGTTTTGGATCAGTGTCCTGCTGCAGAACCCAAGTGCACTTCAGCTTGAGGTCACAAACAGATGGCCAGACATTCTCCTTCAGGATTTACTGGTAGACAGCAGAATTCATGGTTCCATTTACCACAGCAAGTCTTCAAGGTCTTGAAGCAGCAAAACAGCCCCAGACCATCACACTACTACCACCATATTTTACTATTGGTATGATGATCCTTTTCTGAAATGCTGTATTACTTTTACGCTGGCTGTAATGGGACACACACCTTTCAAAAAGTTCAGCTTTTGTCTTGTCAGTCAACACAGTATTTTCCCAAAAGTTTTGGGAATCGTCGAGATGTTTTCTGGCAAAACTGAGATGAGCCTTTATGTTCTTTTTGCTCAGCAGTGATTTCCGTCGTGGAACTCTGCCATGCAGGCCATTTCTGCCCTGTCTCTTTCTTGTGGGGGAGTCATGAACACTGACCTTAACTGAGGCAAGTGAGGCCTGCAGTTCTTTGGCTGTTGTTGTGGGGTCTTTTGTGACCTCTTGGATGAGTCGCCACTGTGCTTTTGGGGTAATTTTGGTCGGCTGGCCACTCCTGGGAAGGTTCACCATTGTTCCATGTTTTCGCCATTTGTGGATAATGGCTCTCACTGTGGTTCACTGGAGTCCCAAAGCCTTAGAAATGGCTTTATAACCTTTTCCAGACTGATTGATCTCAATTACTTTGTTTTTCATTTGTTCCTGAATTTCTTTGGATTGCAGCATGATGTCTAGCTTTTGAGGATCTTTTGGTCTACTTCACTTTGTCAGGCCTATGGAAGTGATTTCTTGATTGAGAACAGGTGTGGCAGTAGTCAGGGCTGGGGTTGGCTTGAGAAATTGAACTCAGCTTTCCAAAGATGTGATAAACCACAATTTATGTTTTAACTGGGGGGGGAGGGGCAATCAATTTTTCACAGGACCATGTAGGTTTGGATTTTTTTTTACCCTTAATAATAAACACCTTTATTTAAAAACTGCATTTTGTGCTTACTTGTGTTATCTTTGTCTAATATTTAAATTTGTTTCCATCCATCCATCCATCTTCTACCGCTTTTCCCGAGGTCCGGGTCACGGAGGCAGCAGTTCAAGCAGAGAAGCCCAGACTTCCTTCTCCCCAGCCACCTGCTCCAGCTCTTCAGAGAGTATAATACCAAGGCATTCCCAGACCAGCTGGGAGACATAGTCTCTCCATCGAGTCCTGGGTCTGCCCCGGGGTCTCCTCCCAGTGGGACGTGCCTGAAACACCTCAAGTGGGAGGCGTCCAGGCGGCATCCTAATCAGATGCCCATACCACCTCAACTGGCTCCTTTCAATGTGGAGGAGCAGCAGTTCTACTCTGAGCCTCTCTCGGATGACTGAGCTCCTCACCCTATCTATGAGGGTGAGTCCAGCAATCCTACGGAGAAAGCTCATTTCAGCCGCTTGTATCCGCGATCTTGTTCTTTCGGTCATTACCCAAAGCTCGTGACCATAGGTGAGAGTAGGAACGTAGATTGACTGGTAAATCGACAGCTTTGCCTTAGAACTAAGCTCCCTCTTTACCACAACAGACCAGTACAACGTCCGCATCACTGCAGATGCTGCTCCAGTCCGTCTGTCAATCTCTCGCTCCATTTTCCCCTCACTCGTGAATAAGACCCCAAGATACTTCAACTCCTCCACTTGGGGCAGGAGCCTGTCCCCAACCCAGAGAGGACAATCCGCCTTTTTCCGGCTGAGGACCATGGACTCGGACTTGGAGGTGCTGATTCTCATCCCAGCCGCTTCACACTCAGCAACAAACCGTCCCAGCAAGAGCTGTAGGTCATTGCTGGATGAAACCAACAGGACAACATCATCTGCAAACAACAGAGATGAGATCCTGTGGTCACCAAGCATGACACCCTCCATCCCCTAGCTGTGCCTAGAAATCCTGTCCATAAAAATTATGAATAGGATCGGTGACAAAGGGCAGCCCTGGCGGAGTCCAACTGTCACTGGGAATGACTCCGACCGAGTGTTGCCAATACAAGCCAAACTCTCACAACGGTCGTACAGAGACCGAATAGCTCGCAACAAGCCCGATACCCCATTCTCCTGAAGCACCCCCCACAAAAAACCACGAGGGACGCGGTCAAATGCCTTCTCCAAGTCCACAAAACACATGTAAACTGGTTGGGCAAACTCCCACAAACCGTGGGACCTCCTGTCTCCCACAAACTCCCAGTTCATGGGAGAAAGGAGGTCTCCTGACAGGAGGTCTCCCACGACTCCTGACTCCCACGAACCTCCTGTCTCACAGCCGTGAGACAGGAGGAGACCCTCCAGCCACGGGCATGCACAAATCCTTGCTTATACTTGGGTTTCTACGGGCATGGACGAATATGCACGCGTATGTACTAGTCACTTTATTAAAGCAAGAAATCTGTGTGTGTGTGTGTGTGTGTGTCACATTTATGGGACATCATAGGACGGCCTATGATCTCTACCTGAATGTCATAGGACGTCCTATGAACTCAGGCATCATAGGACACATAGACAAATGTGTCTTTATGATGTCATGTAGACCATGTGTCTTTGAACTCAGGATGTCATATAGACCATATGTCTTTGAACTCGGGCATCATAGGACACATAGACAAATGTGTCTTTATGATATATAGACCATGAACTCAGGCATCATGTAATGTACTTTATTTATATAGCCCTTTAAAACAACCCATGTGACCAAAGTGCTTTACAGAAAATTAAACAGCATTAAAAACACACACAGCATTAAAAACAAATAAAAGAAATAAGAATACCTGAAAATAAAAATAAAATAAAAACAAATGCCAAGACAAATATCACCACTACTGGGTATTAAAAGCCATCCTAAACAAATATGTTTTAAGTTCTGATTTAATAAAAAGGGCCAGGTCAGAGATAGCACGTAGGTCAGGGGGGAGGTTATTCCAGAGCCTGGGGGCGACAACAGAAAAGGCTCGGTCACCCCAATGTTTATACCTTGACCTAGGCACATCCAACAAAAGCTGATTGGATGACCTCGAGGCCCTGCCTTGGTCACGGAGAGTCAAAATCTCAGATAAACTGGAGCAAGGCCATTAAGGACTTTAAAAACAAAAAGCAAAAGTTTAAAATTAATTCTAAAAAGGACTGGAAGCCAATGAAGTGAAAAAAGGGTTGGAGTAATGTGCTCTCGCCTAGTTGTGTTGGTCAAAAGATGGGCCCCGTTGCATTTTGCACAAGTTGAAGGCGGCCGAGAGAAGACTGAGAGATGCCAACATAAAGTGCATTGCAGTAATCAAGTCGAGACGTGATTAAAGCATGGATGGCTATCTCAAGATCATGACGGCTCAGGAAAGGTTTGGTTTTGGATAACAGACGTAATTGATAAAAGCTCATCTTGACTACATTGTCAATATCTGTTCATCAAATTTTAAATGGCTGTCAAAAATCACCCCCAAATTTCTGACAGCTGAACTGAGCCTTAAAGAGAGGGTACCAAAGCCAGCCGTTACAGTATCCCCAAACATAAATTTAAGTGGAGAAAATTTTGGCTTAACCACAACTTTATGTCAGTGATGCAGTCCTATGGAACACTTGGTGAGTTTTTTGTTCTGGGTTCAAAGGTAAATAAAGCTGTATCATAGGGCGACTTGCAATGCCTATATGACTGCACATAGACAAATGTGTCTTTATGATGTCATAGACATCAAGCCTGCCTTCATGTCTTTATGATGTCATATACAGTGACAGACATCAGGCAACATGTCTATGATGTCATATACATCGCTTTCTTCATGTCTTTATGATGACACATACAGTGAGTCCATGCCAGAAAGCCTCTTTTTGCTCAGATCTATTTTCATGATCCTGTCCATGAACTGGAATTACAACGCACCTATCCCTCAACCAGTGGTCTCAACGAAGAAGAAGAAGAAGAAGAAGAAGAAGAAGAAGAAGAAGAAGAAGAAGAAGAAGAAGAAGAAGAAGAAGAAGAAGAAGAAGAAGAAGAAGAAGAAGAAGAAGAAGAAGAAGAAGAAGAAGAAGAAGAAGAAGAAGAAGAAGAAGAAGAAGAAGAAGAAGAAGAAGAAGAAGAAGAAGAAGAAGAAGAAGAAGAAGAAAAAGCACCAGATGGAACTGCTGCAAGTCAGAAAAGATGCCCTGAACATTCAGTCCTCCTAACATCATAGGACGGCTCGCCATGCCTACATGACAGCAAATGTGTAACCTTGACCAATGCCAGTCTACACTACAAATGTGTAAAATGCCAAGCAAAGCGCTGATTTTCTCCGGATGCTCTGGTTTCTTGGTTTCTACAGGCATGCACGGGCCTTCCTGAACAGGGTCGAAAGCCACTTTTTTTCAGTATCGTGCCCATGACCTGGAATTATGACACATCTATCCCTCAACCAGAAGACCCACCAGATGGAGAGCAATAGAATGAGGAGAACTGCTGCACATCAGAAAGGATGCCGTGAACATGAAACACCTCAGTTCCACCAGTACGCCGCAGGCATGACTGTGAACAACACAGGCGTCTGAGACAGGAGGAGACCCTTCAATGGTCTGAACGAAGAAGAAGACCCACCAGATGATGTCTATATGATGGCACATAGACACAATGACTCCCTCCAAGACATATATATAAACACATCTAAGCAACATAACACAGGACAGTGACAGGCAGGAGAAGAAGTACCAAGCAGGGGCAAACAGCCCCAGATGGCAGGACATATTTTGTGTGATTTTTATGTTTTGCTGCATACAAAAGCCGGCACATAGACAGAGCACATGATATAGACATAGCACATCATACAACGCCCTATGAGGACTCGCGATGCCGTCATAAAGATACGATGTCTATGATGGCACATAGACAGAGCACATGATATAGACGTAGCACATCATACAATGCCCTATGATGTCTACATGATGTCCTATGATGATCCAATGATATCAGGCAACATAGGACTTGCGATGCCGTTATATAGACAAATGTGTCTTTATGATGTCACACGGCTCAAAATTGGCAAGGTGAATAAGTCACAGGGCCAGTCTTTACAGCGCGTTTGTTTTTTGCACAACAGATTTCTGCAGCCATGGCCAATTCTACGTTGCTTTGAGCAAAGTTGCCAGATCAAGATCAGGATGAAGAAACTAAGCAAAAGCGTCGCTTTCTGAGCAATGTGGTTTTTAAAGAGGTGCTGACACGGTAAAAATGTGTAATCTTGAAGAATGCCAGTCTATACTACAAATGTGTAAAATGCCAAGCAAAGTGCTGATTTTCTCCAGGTGCTCTGGTTTCTTGGTTTCTACAAGATTGCATGGGCCTTCCTGAACAGGGTTGAAAGCCATTTTTTGCTCAGATCTATTTTCATCATCCTGCCCATGAACTGAAATTATAACGCACCTATCCCCTCAACCAGTGGTCTGAACGAAGAAGACGACCCACCAGATGGAGAGCAATAGAATGAGGAGAACTGCTGCACATCAGAAAAGAGACATCTGAGAGAAGAGGACCTTTCAGCAATGGGCATGGAGAAATACTTGCTTATACTTGGTTTTGACGGGCATGGACGGGTTTGCACAGGTATGTACTTTTCATCATCATATTATAATTCAAGAAATCTGTCTGCCTCTGTGTGTGTGTGTGTGTGTGTGTGTGTGTGTGTGTGTGTGTGTGTGACGATCATGACTTTGTGTTGCCATGGTAACCATGTCAAAGCTTAAAGGCAGGCATCACCATGGTTACTGTTGCCATGGTAACTATGTCAAAGATCAAAGGCAAGCATACAGCAAGGGTTATATGGGCATGCACGGGTACCATGTCAACATCTCCGAATTTCAGCCTCCCTGGATATGTGGAAGTTTCTTCTTCTTCTTTTAAATTTGATTGGCGGTTGGCAACCAGCCCACAGGTGCATTACCGCCACGTACTTCACTCTATATCATCACTGTATATCTTTGTATCAGGAGTTCTTTATAAGGTGTTCTTTACAACTCCCTATGTGTGAAAAAATTATCCATCCTTGGACTGTGTCCTCGGCGGTGTCAATAACTGTGTGCCAGCCAGCCGGCGGCCGGCCAACTTAGGAGAGGAAATCTTTAATGAACGTCCATAGGGGAGCTGTGGGCGTTCATAGCTATGACATCACAGGCGCACACTGTGTTCCTATGATGTCACATAACCATAAAGAGTTCTGAACAACTCCTTTGAACAACTCCTTCTATACAGACATCATAGGCATCCTGTGAGGTCAGAACACTTTTTACAGGCATGCAGGAATGCTTGCTTACACTTACTTTCTACGGGCATGCAGAAATACTTGCTTAACCATGTCAAAGATCAAAGGTAGGGATCACCGTGGCACTGTTGCCATGGTAACAGTAACTTTCTACAGGCATGCAGAAATGCTTGCTTACACTTGCTTTCTACGGGCATGCAGAAATACTTGCTCATACTTGGGTTTCTATGGGCATGCACGGGTATGCACTAGTTTTTTAAGATTTCCAGATTTACTGCTTCGAATGAGTATGGTTTAAAGTGCTGTGTCCTATTGTGTATATGACGGCATGGTCCTTTTGCTATATGACGGCATCGCGAGTCCTGATGTTCCCTGTATATGACATCATAAAGACATCAAGGACAGCATCATATCATACGCTGTCAGGCAGACATCACTGTATATGACATCATAAAGACATGAAGGTAGGCTTAATGCCCTATGATTGCGAGTCCTGATGTTCACTGTATATGGCATCATAAAGACATCAAGGACAGCATATCATACGCTGTCAGGCAGGCATCACTGTATATGACATCATAAAGACATGAAGGCAGGCTTAATGTCCTATGATGCAGACATCATAGGGACATTGTAGGCTCTGCTATGATGCAGAAATCATAGGTACATCATAGGTCGTCCTCTGATGTCCTATGGTCGTGACACCCAGACAGACACACACACACAGAGTGAAGTGATATGACAGCATCAAGAGTCCTATGATGCCTGATTTCCTAGGGTCATCACAGGACATCATGCAGACATCATAGGCTGCCCTCTGAATACCTGAGATCATAGGATCCTCATAGATCATAGCAAGTGCTATGATCATGAGTGATGTCTGCCGTTAATCACATAGTCAAAGACACCTGTCTATATGTCTGTATGATGACATATAGCCATCCTATCTAAAGATCATCAGAACATCATAGGTCATAGCATATCCTATGATCATGAGTGATGCCTGCCATTGATCACATAGTCAAAGACACCTGTCTATATGTGTCTATGACATCATGAAGACATCATATCTATATGATGACATCACGAGTCCTATTTATATCTAGAGATCATAGGATCATGGTGAGTGATGCCTGGCATTGATCACATAGTCAAAGACACCTGTCTATCTGTCTATATGACATCATATAGACAGACACCTATCTGTATGCCTATATGACGTCATGTAGACTCTACGTGACGTCACCTGTCTGTCTATATGACATCAAATAGACATATCTTTATGACAGCATCGTGCGTCCTATGATGCCTGAGATCAGAGGATCTATGACATCATATAGACATATCTTTATGATGGCATCGCGAGTCTTATGATGCCTGAGATCATAGGATCATCAGAGACATCAGGCAGACATCATAGGCCGTCCTATGATGCCCAATGCTCGTGACAGACAGACACATAGATTTCTTAAATTTAGAGAGTTCTTAAATTTATGGAGTGATTGATGTCCCTTTCAAATAAACATTAAACTAAATAATCTTTAAATGATAAACATGTTGAAAAGGGGAAAGGAAAATAAAATGGACAGAAAGTGAAGGGAGAAGGATGAACAGTGAGGAAAAATAAAGAAGGGAGAGGAATGGGCTGAGGGATGGACAGACTGGTAAAGATGAGGAGAACAAAGGAAGAGAAAGTCACAAGTGAAAAAAAATGAAAAGACAGTATGCAAAGGAGTATAAATTCCAAGGATGTATTACTTCTTATCTCGGTTACTGGCCGATAGCAAACAACTGAAAGGTGCATACCACCACCCACTGTACAAGAGTGTGCAACATTATGTCATTTGAGCCTGACCCCTAAATTCTATGACTTAATCCTATGTTATTTAAAAAAGAGAAAAGAGCCCTTCTCATGATTCTTATTGCCTCTCCATCTCCATCTGTTCCCAGAATCCCAGTTAAACCTCATTCCCTACCGGCCTCTCGAACTTCATTTTTCATTATCTGTCTTTCATCTCCGTACTTGTGACAGTGTAATAAGATGTGCTCGACATTTTCTTTTACTCCGCATTCTCGACATTTGTCACTTTCGCTTTTCCCCATGGTGAATAAAGTGCTGTTTAAACCTGTATGATCCAGTCTTGAGTCTTGCCATAATGATGTCTTCCCTCCTTTTGGTTGGGAAGACATCATTATACAAAATAGATTATACAAAAATTATACAAATACAAAATAAGATTTTTGTATTTTGTAATACAATCTACCTTTATGATCTTCATCCCATCTTTTTTGCCATAGCTCAGTTCCTTTTTTCTTGATTACTGCTTTCCCTTCACCTTTTCCAAGAGACAAGGGTATAGTCATCTTTCCTAAGAGCACTTTTTGCTAATTTGTCTGCACAGTCGTTCCCTTTCAACCCTTCATGTGTAGGAACCCAACAAAATTGAACTTCTCCACCACCCCTGTGTACCCTAAATAAACTGTGATATAGCTCAATCACCAAATCTTCCCTTGTAGATTTTAGTGTCTGTATGGTTTTTAAAGCTGCAATTGAGTCCGTGCACACCACCACCCGGTCCGGTCTGACCTCCTCCACCCACTGCAAAGCAAAAATTACTGCCACCATCTCTGCTGTAAACACGGATGCAGAATAAGACACAGCACTGCGGAACTCCTGAGGGAAGGCATCGAAGAGAAGAAGAAGATTGGACCGCATGTACGTCTGTGTTCGGCTGGTGGTAGGATTAATTTGTTTGTGGCGGATAGCAAAACTGTACTCAGTCTGTAACATTATGGCATCTAGCTCTGACGGGTATGACCAAGATGAGGTGGGCTGGACACTATCCAGGCCTGGGGGCCGGAAAAGAGCACTAGGGGGGCACCAAGACTTAGAAGCAGGTCAGATGAGAGTGATGCGGGAGGAAGTATCAATGCAAAGAAAACACGAACTGGCCAAAATGGATGGCAGTTTGAGGATGTAGGGAATGACTGCAAGGTTGTCACTGAGTTCAATCAGGGTGGGGGGCACTATCACCCAGTCAAGCTAACAAAAACAATTGAGAAAGAAATTGGGAAAGTTAAGTTTGCAAAGTTCTTGAAGAATAACCAGCTGTTAATTCATGCCACAAGTAAACAACAGCAACATAAAATACTGACTATGACATGCCTAAATGGAGACCAAATGAAGGCGCATGTTCCTGGCATGACAGCTAACTTGAGGGGAGTTATATCAGGTGTCCCTTTGTGCATGTCTATGGAAGAAGTAAAAAACGAGATCCAAGGAGGAAAGGTGAAGGATGTGAAAAGGCTACAGAGTAAAAAAGAAGGCTTGCTGAAGGACACAGTCTGTCATGATTCAGTTTGAGGAAACACTCCCTAAATCAGTCCTAATAGGATACATGTATTTCAGTGTCAGAGAATATGTCCCAAAGCCACTCAGGTGCTACAAATGTCAAAGGATGGGTCACACTGCTCAGCAATGTAGGGGAAAGCTCAGATGTGCTAGATTTATTCCATCTAGCTACAATGCTCAGCACTGGGTGTGTTTATATTTATATATCTATATATTTATTCCATCTAGCTACAATGCTCCGCACTGTGTTTTTATATATCTACATATTATTCCATCTAGCTACATTGCTCCGCACTGTGTGTGTTTATATACTTGCATATTTATTCCACCTAGCTGCAATGCTCCGTACTGTGGGTGTTTATATATTTACATATTTATTCCATCTAGCTACAATGCTCTGCACTGTGTTCATATATTCATATATTTATTCCATCCAGCTACAATGCTCTGCACTGTGTGTCTGTGTGTGTGTGTGTATATATATATATTTTATAGTAATATGTACATATGTATATTAGCTGCTCTTGCTTGCTTGTTTTTTTTTTTTTTTGTTTTTTTTTTTGCCTTCTGATTGTTGCTCTGAGTGTTGCTATCCCTGTGCTGTTGCAATCCTGGAATTTCCCCGTTGTGGGACTAATAAAGGCTTATCTTATGTGGAGGGGAGCATGAATATGGTAAATGTGACAAGGACGCCAAAGTAAAGTGTTGCAACTGTGGGGGTGAGCACAGTGCTGCATATGGAGGATGTGTTGTGCAGAGAGAAGCTAGACAAGCCCAGGAAATCAGAATAACTAAGAAAATCTCACATGTGGAAGCTCTAAAGACAGAGAGGCAGGAATAGTCAGAAACACAGCAGGCCTTCCTCAAGTTCAGTTCAAATGGAAGCCCAGCAATCAATGGGTCCCACGCAAGCACAGGATCGTGCAGCTGCAAGGAATGTTTGTGTTCACAAATGCAAAATGGATGATGACACATTGATAGTTAAGAGGACAAACTTTATAGCTTTTATCTGCCACACCATGAATGTTGCTGCACAGCTACAGAAGAAAAGTGGTAGAATCAAAACCATTGTGGAAGCAGCAGAAAGCTTCCTAGATGTGAAAGCTATCACAGCTGACCAGATTCATGCTTTATTCAAAGCTGAAACTGGGAAGACTGCACATGCTGAAACAAGACCTTATTTATAGTACTACACATACTGCAGTGGAATGCGAGGAGTCTTATAGCAAACGGACAAGAACTCAAGAAGTATCTTTACGAACTAGAAGTTGTTCCACAGGTAGTGTGTGTACAGGAGACATGGCTTCAGCCTCACTTAGATTTTGTTATTCCAGGATACAGTTCAATCAGACAGGATAGAATTAACACTGTAAATGGAGGAGGATGTGCCACTTTCATTAAAGACAGCCTGGCGTATAGGGTGATTCCCTCCCCTGAGGATATAGTGTGTAATATTATTGAAAAATGTAGGCCAAATGGACAAGGAAATATTAAGCTGATTAATTATTACAACCCATGCAGGAAGTTAACAGCAGATATTTTCAGTGTTATGGCAAGGGAAGGGCATATGAAAGAGGTATGGTGTGGAGACTTTAATGCCCACAATAGCTTGTGGGGAAGCACACATACAGATAACAATGGAAATGTTGTGGAAGAGATGTTAGATGGAAGGTCGTTAATTTGCCTAAACAGTGGTGAAGGAACCAGGGTAGATGTGCATAGGGGCACATTCTCATGTATTGACCTGACTCTGGTATCTGATTCTTTAGTGAGAACCTGTGAATAAGACGGTTATGAACAGGACAACTAATACTTAGTCATTAAAACTGAAGTATGTATACAAGAGGGAAGATGTTTTACAAGATGGTGTTTTCACAAGGCAGATTCGGAAAAATTTAGGCAATACTGTGTTCAATCGTGTCATTTGGTAACATTAGAAGGTGGCATAGAAGAGTGTTCAAGTCAGGTAACCAATCATATTCTGAATGCTGCAATAGCAAGTATACCTAACAAAACAACACAGGGTAGGAAGAAGGTTGTACCCTGGTGGAATGACGAATGTAGTATTGCAATAAAAGAGCGGAACAAAGCATTCAGACAGCTGAGGAAGAATATGACTAGTGAAAACTTAATAGAGTATAAAAAGAAAAAGGCAGTAGCTCAATAGATTATTAAAAACAGGAAAAGGTCAACTTGGAGAGAATTTTGTTCCACCCTTGGTAGGAAAACAAAACTAGGTGATGTCTGGGGTATGTTTAAAAAAATGAGCAGGAAAAGGGTATCCGTTAAAATTCCAGCTTTAGTGGATGGAGACAAGATGGCTGTATCAGACAAAGAAAAGGCAGAAGTCCTAGGTAGAGCATTTGCAGCAGTGCATAGAGGAGACCATCTTGGTGAGAGTCATAGACAGCAAAGGCAGCATAAACTCAAAGAAAATGCAAACTTAAAAAATGAAGTGAAAGAGGACATGACTGTGTTAGACCTCGAGCTCACAATGTCAGAGCTTAAGAGAGCTTTTGACATAATTCTCGGCCCAGGAAACACGCACGCAGGCTCAGGTAGATTTGAAAACTTTATTCAACCAGGAAAGTGTGTTTGGATGCGTGTATGTGATATGGCAGTGGATTGTGGGTGGAAGATGAGAACAGGAACAGAGCAGCACGCCGTGCGGCCAGGCAACCCTATGGGAGAAACACAAACAGGGAGTGAGCTGGGCAAAACCACACTGGAAAGTGATGCTGAGTAATGCTTACTTGCAGGGAGAGTGGTGGCTGGCATTGGCGAGGATTTCAGGCCTGGGAGACAGCGCCCTGCTGCGCACAAGACGAGTGTGGAGCTGTGGGAGGTGAAGATGGCGAAGGTGAGGGAATCCGCCACCAGGGAATCCACCTGTGCACAGGGAAAGGCTGAGAAAGCAGGTAAGAGATATAACAGCTTACGTGAAGCAGCGATGAGAGGCAGGAATGAAGAGATGAACCTGCTGAGGGATTGAGCGCGTTGTAAAACAGACGGCTCCAGACCGATGCCCAGGGCGAGGTGGAATAAATAGCTCTGAGCTAACGAGGCGCAGGTGTGACCGCAGCTGAGGTGGATGCCTGAGAGCGGCGAGTGGTGACAGTTCTCCCCTCCCCCAACAGTGCCTCCTGGCGCTGGTTTATCCGGGTGCGTCCGGTGGAACTCCGTGATGAGGTCTTGATCCAGCACAAAGGAAGAGCGCACCCAGGATCTCCACTCTGGGCCATATCCTTCCCAATCCACCAAGTATTGCAGCCCACAACCTCGGCGCCGGGAGTCCAGGATGGAAGCAACTTCCCACGCCGGGTGACCATCGATCATCATGGGAGCGGGCGGCGCCCTAGGAGGAGGACAGAGTGGGTCGGAGACAACAGGCTTGACCTTGGAAACATGGAAAGTGGGACACACACGGAGGGAGGGAGGGCCAAACGCACAGCCACTGGGTTAACAATCTTGGTAATAACGAAGGGCCCAAGAAACCGTGGAGCCAACTTTCTCTTCTCGGGTTTGAGATTGATGTCCTATGATGAAAGCCAGACCCGTTGACCCACCTGGTAACTAGGAGCCGGCCTCCTGTGGCGATTGGCAGTGGTGCTGTTGCGTGCCGCCGTGCGTAAAAGCGCGTCTCTCGCCCTGGTCCACAAGCTCCGGCAGCGTCTCACGTGTGCCTGAATGGAGGGAACAGCCAACTCACCCTCCTGCTCGGGAAACAAGGGGGGATCATACCCCAACGACGCCTTGAAGGGGGACATACCAGTGGCCGAAGACCTCCAGCTCCTGATTGGTACGTTCACACTGTCCGTTGGACTGGGGATGATGACCAGAGGAAACACTCACCGTGGCCCCCAGGGCGTTACAGAAGCACCTCCACACTTGTGATACAAACTGAGGCCCTCGATCCGATATGACGTCCAAAGGAATCCCGTGCAGTCTGACCACATGTTGGACGAGGAGATCAGCCATCTCTCGTGCCGAAGGAAGACCCCGAAGTGGCACAAAGTGGGCGGCCTTAGAGAACCAATCCACAATCGTCAAAACCGTGTCGTAGGTGTTAGAGACAGGGAGACCAGTGATGAAGTCGAGAGCGATGTGCGACCAGGGCCTGCCTGGGACCGGCAGGGGCTGGAGTAGACCCGCAGGAGGGGAGTTTTGAGACTTGCCAGTGGCACACTGGGGGCAAGCCCGGACGTACTTGGCGACATCCTTTTGGAGACCCGGCCACCAGAAAGAGCATTGAAGGAGGTCCACGAGTCGGGAGACGCCAGGGTGACAGGCGAGCTTGGAAGTGTGGGCCCAATGAATAACCTCCCCCCGAACCGCTGATGGAACGAAGAGTCTGCCCTCCAGACCACTGCCAGGGTCTGGTTCCACCTCCTGCGCCTTACGGATTTTGTCCCTGATGGACCAGGAGACTGCCCTCACAACGCACGAGCTGGGAAGCATGGTGTGGTCCGATTCCTCCGGGGCCTCAGGAGCGAACTGTTGTGACAAGGCATCGGGCAACCCATTCTTTGAGCCTGGATGGTAGGTGATGGTAAATTGGAATCAAGCGAAGAATAGAGACCAGCGTGCCTGGCGGGCATTCAGACGCCGTGCCGACCTCAAATACTCAAGATTCTTGTGGTCCGTCCAGACCACAAAAGGCTGAGCTTCCCCCTCAAGCCAGTGACGCCATTCCTGCAGCGCGAGCTTGACAGCAAGAAGCTCCATGTCGCCGATGTCATAATTTCGCTCAGCTGCCGACAACCATCGAGAGAAGGCGGCGCAGGGCCGCTTGACTCATCCACTGGTGAACGCTGGGAAAGCACCGCCCCCACCCCCGTGTCTGACGCGTCAACCTCCACCAGGCACTGCAGCGCGGGGTCAACCTGGGTTAGGATCCGGGAGGACGAGAACTCCGTCTTGAGGGTCTTGAATGCGGTCGCCGCCTCCTCGGACCATTGTTAGGGAACCTTGGAGGAAGTGAGGTGGGTCAGGGGAGTAACAATGGCACCGAAGTTGGGAACAAAGCGACGGTAAAAATTGGCGAAGCCGATGAACTGTTGCACCGGTTTCCTGGAGGTAGGCGTGGGCCACTCGACCACTGCTTTAACCTTAGTGGGGTCGGGAAGGATCTGGTTATGAGAGATGACAAATCCCAGGAAAGAGGTGGTCTTGGCATAGAACTCGCACTTCTCCGCTGCAGGACCCGCCTCACATGAGCCTGGTGCTCCTTCCGTGACCTGGAGAAGATGAGTATGTCATCCAGGTAGACGAAGACAAAGACCCCCAGGAAATCTCGTAGGACGTCATTAATGAGTCGCTGAAAGATGGCAGGAGCGTTGGTGAGCCCAAACGGCATCACTAAGTACTCGAAGTGGCCGCTGGGCATCCTAAAGGCCGTCTTCCACTCATCGCCCTCCCGGATCCGGATGAGGTGGTAGGCGCTGTGGAGATCTAACTTCGTGAACCAGGTCGCCCCCTGGAGGGAGTGGAAGGCGGTGTCCATCAGAAGCAGGGTGTAGCGGTCCTTAATCGTGATGTCATTGAGAGCCCTGAAGTCAATGCAGGGGCGAAGGGACCCATCCTTCTTGGAGACAAAGAAGAAGCCAGCACTGAGCGGGGACGAGGAGGGACGGATGATCTCAGCACTGAGCGACTCCCTGATGTAAGAATCCATTGCCTCGCATTCAGGAGCTGAAAGGCTGTAAAGACGGCCGGATGGTAAGGGTGCCCCCGGGCGGAGGTTAATGGCGCAGTCATACGGTCGATGAGGGGGAAGAGACATGGCTTTGGACTTGCTGAATGCCATCCCCAAGTCGTGAAACTCCTGAGGCACCAGGGTGAGGTCCGGAGGGTCGGAGACTGGCCCGGGCAGAGGAGAGGATGGGGCACAAGCCGCAGACTGGAGAAAGGTGCTCAGACAAAAGGAGCTCCACGAAAGGACGTTTCCAGACCTCCAATCCGAGGACAGGGTTGTGCAGGCGCAGCCATGGGTAACCCAGAATGACACGATCTGAAGAGGAGGACAAGATGTATAAGGATAGGTCCTCACGGTGGTTGCCAGAGATAATTATAGGCACCGGCTTGGTGCGATGCGTCACTACCCCCAGGGGAGAGCGAGAGAGGGTGACCAGATTAAGAGGAGTTGACAATGGCTGACAGGGTATGCCCAAACGGGTTGCCAGGCTCTTGGAAATGAAATTTTGCTCTGCCCCCGAGTCCACCAGTGCATGAGTGAGGTGCCCGATGGAATTATGGCAAAATCTGATGAGCAGTGTGCAACTAGAGAGGGGATTTGACCGGTTAGAGTCCACGAGGCCCCCTACAGTGACTCGCGGACCCCCCCGCCTTGGCTTGACCGGGCACTGCTCCACGGTATGCTGGTCATCTCCGCAATACATGCAGAGACCCAGTTCCCGCCGGCGTTGTCTCTCCGCTAGAGGGAGCCTGGTGCGCCCGATCGACATGGCCTCTGACTCATCGGTGGACTCCGGAGCGGGTAACGCCAGGGGGCGAGACTGAGGAGAGCGGGCGGAAGATCCGCGCGAGCGGCTGACTGACTTCCACTCTGCGGCCCGCTCTCGCAGCCTGTTGTCCAAACTAATCGTTAGGGAGATTAGCTCGGACAGCCGCCCTGGGAGATCCCGGCTGGCCAATTTGTCTCGCAGACCTGAATTGAGGCTATGGAGGAAAATGCTGCAGAGAGAAGCCTCTCCCCAGCCAACCTCCTCCGCTGCCACCCGGAAGTCAACAGCGTGATCCGCCGCCGACCGGCTTCCCTGTTGAAGGCTAAGGAGCCGATCGGCGAGGACGCTGTCACGACGCGAGTGATCAAACACCTCAAGAAAGTCTTGCAAGAACCGGTCATAGGAGAGGTTCGCATAGCTGGGCTTCGACATGACGGCGTAAGCCCAAGCTAACGCTCACCCCTCCAGGAGGTTAGCCATGTAGCCGATACGGCTGTGGTCTGAGGGGAAATCCCCGGGAACGCGCAGGAACACCGACTCACACTGTAGAATAAATCCCCGTGCCCCACCGAGCACGGGATCGGTGTGAGCCGGGTCGGCGTTCCCGAGATAGGCTGGCCAGCCGTGGAAGCGGCCGAAGCCAAGCCGCCTTGATGAGCCGGGGGGAACGCCTGCTGGGGGTCAAGACGGTCTAACCGGTGAGTAATTATAGTCAACTGGTTGAATATTACCTGTTGTTGATGCGCTATCATATCCACCCGAGCCTCGAGGGTGGAAAAACGGCGTGCGAGCCCGCTGTCTGCTGGGCCGTCCTGCTGGAGCCGTACTGACATAATTCTCGGCCCAGGAAACACGCACGCAGGCTCAGGTAGATTTGAAAGCTTTATTCAATCAGGAAAGTGTGTTTGGATGCTTGTATGTGATATGGCAGTGGATTGTGGGTGGAAGATGAGAACAGGAACAGAGCAGCACGCCGTGCGGACAGGCAACCCTATGGGAGAAACACAAACAGGGAGTGAGCTGGGCAAAACCATACGGAAAAGTGATGCTGAGTGATGCTTACTTGCAGGGAGAGTGGTGGCTGGCATTGGCGAGGATTTCAAGCCACTGTCTTCCAGACAGTGCCCTGCTGCGCACAAGACGAGTGTGGAGCTGCGGGAGGTGAAGATGGCGAAGGTGAGGGAATCCGCCACCAGGGAATCCACCTGTGCACAGGGGAAGGCTGAGAAAGCAGGTAAGAGATATAACAGCTTACGTGAAGCAGCGATGAGAGGCAGGAATGAAGAGATGAACCTGTTGAGGGATTGAGTGCATTGTAGAACAGACGGCTCCAGACCGATGCCCAGGGCGAGGTAGAATAAATAGCTCTGAGCTAACGAGGCACAGGTGTGCGCGCAGCTGAGGTGGATGCCTGAGAGCGGCGAGTGGTGACAGCTTTGCAAGATAGTGGAGACGCAGCTCCAGGATATGATCAGTTAGGCTATGCTATGTTCCGGCAGTTGCCTATGCAATCAATGCAACTGGTGCTGAAATTGTTTAACAGGATATAGAAGGAGGGGGTTATCCCAAGTGGGTGGAAAAAGGTTGTAATTTTACCATTTAATAAGCGAGGGAAAGATCCAGCTCATCCAGGCAACTACAGGCCAATAGCATTAACGTCACATTTAGGGAAATGGATGGAGAAGGTGTTAGTTTACTCTCATATGTATCAGAGCAAAAACGATTAATAAACAACTATCAGAATGGTTTTAGAAGAGGAAGATCCACAGTGGATGCGCTAGTAAGGGTAAGTAATGATATTGAAAAGACTCTCAGAATGAAAGAAGTAATGGTTATAGTTTATCTGGATATTGAAAAGGCTTATGACTCACTGTGGAGGGACGGACTTCTTATGAAATTGAATAAAATGGACATTGGTGGTAGGATGTTTAATTGGATAATGGATTTTTTAACACACAGGACAATTAGGGTTAAAGTAGGATCAGAAGTTTCTAATGACTGAAATAGAAAATGGTGTTCCTCAGGGGAGTGTGATAAGCCCTGTTTTATTTGATATAATCATTAATGACACGTTTGAGGATCAAGAGGGATCCATCAAAACAGCACTATATGCAGATGATGGCAGCCATATGGATGAGGGGAAGAAATGAGAAACTGGTGTTCAGAAACATCAGGAAAGCAATGGAGAAAGTGGAAAAATGGTCATATGACTGGGGATTTAAATTTTCAAACAGTAAAACCTGCTATATGACTTTCACAAAAAACTCAGAACTGGTACAGAACCATTAACATTATATAATCAACCAAAAGAGAAAGTCAATGAGTTCAAATATCTAGGATTGTGGTTTGATAGTGCATACACATGGAGAGTTCATGTTGAAAATCTGGAGACAAAATGCAAAAAAGTCATTAATCTCATAAAAGCTGTAGCTGGACACGAATGGGGTGGAGATAAACAGGCATTAATTGACATTTACAGAACACTAATGCGATCGACAATAGACTACGTACAGATGCATGATTCATGGAGCAGCGGCAAAGACGACTCTGGAAAAAATAGAATGCAGCATAGAGCGCTTCGCCTGTGCATTGGAACCATCAAAACAACACCAAACAATGCAGTTTTAATAGAAGCAGGAGAAATGCCAATGGATTTGAGAAGAGATAAACTGGCATGATCAAACTGGGTCAAGCTGAAAGGAAATGACAAAGCTAATATTTCAAAAACAACACTACAAGACTGCTGGGAATTCTCTAATTTCCAGAGACATGGGTTTGGGTGGACAATTGAAAGAAGGACCAGAATGTATGGGCTGCACACTATTGTTATAGCTAACACCAGTCCAGTGAGTAATGTTCCCCCTTGGCTATTTCCAGGAATAGAAGTACATGCTAGTCTGCTAATGAGGAAAAAGGATTGGCATATGAGTGAATTTGGTGTTAAAACAAGCATTTACTTCAGCAACAATTACTGTAACTTCTTACAGCTCTATTCTGACAGTTCAAAGAATAAAGAGGGCTCTCTTGGAGTTGGGAGTATACAACGCAGAATTTAAAGTGACCATCACAAAAAGACTCTCCAACAATACATCCGTGTTTACAGCAGAGATGGTGGCAATAATTATTGCTTTGCAGTGGGTGGAGGAGGTCAGACCACGCTGGGTGGTGGTGTGCACGGACTCACTTGCAGCCTCTAAAAACCATAGACACTAAAACAAGGGAAGACTTGGTGATTGAGCTATATCAGTTTATTTAGGGTACACAGGGGTGGTGGAGAAGTTCAGTTTTGCTGGGTTCCTACACATGAAGGGTTGAAAGGGAATGACTGTGTAGACAAATTAGCAAAAAGTGCTCTTGGAAAAAAGATAACTATACCATTGTCTCTTGGAAAAGGTGAAGGGAAAGCAGTAATCAAGAAAAAAGGAACTGAGCTATGGCAAAAAAGATGAGATGAAGATCATAAAGGTAGATCGTATTACAAAATACAAAAATCTATTGCAATAAAGAATTTCACAACAACCAAAAGGAGGGAAGACATCATTATGGCAAGAGTCAGACTGGATCACACAGGTTTAAACGGCACTTTATTCACCATGGGGAAAAGTGAAAGTGACAAATGTAGAGAATGTGGAGTAAAAGAAAATGTCAAGCACATCTTATTACACTGTCACAAATACGGAAATGAAAGTCAGATAATGGAAAATGAAGTTTGAGAGGCCGGTAGGGAATGGGATTTAACTGGGATTCTGGGAACAGATGGAGATGGAGAGGCAATAAGAATCATGAGAAGGGCTCTTTTCTCTTTTTTAAATAACACAGGATTAAGTCATAGAATTTAGGGGTCGGGCTCAGATGACATAATGTTACACACTCTTGTACAGTAGGTGACGGTATGCACCTTTCAGTTGTTTGCTATCCGCCAGTAACCGAGAGAAGAAGAAGAAGAGAGTCTTTTTGCGATGGTCACTTTAAAATCTGGAATGTATACTCCAACTCCAACAGAGCCCTCTGTTCTTTGAACCATCAGTATAGAGCTGTAAGAAGTTATAGTAATTGTTCCTGAGGTAAATGCTTGTTTTAACATATTAGGTTTTGAAGAAGTGATTTATATATAGAGTGAAGTACGTGGCGGTAATGCACCTGTATGCTAGTTGCCAACCGCCAATCAAATCTAAAAGAAGAATAAGAAGAAGATTTGATATTTTTTGTATTTATCTCTATATTGTTTTGTGTGCTATATCCTCCCTTGTGTGTACATGGTACAGAGGAGGGAGCACAATAGATCTTCGGCAAAATGGACCAGTCAGCAGACCATGAACAGGACTCTGCTGGCAAATGTGGGTAAGTCAGTCGCTCCAAGATTTCATGGGATGTTTTTATGATTGTTGCGGCCCAAAAAGCCTGAATTGTTGCAATAAAAGTTGTGATATTTTGAGATTTTTTTTTGCACTAAAAGTTGTGGGAAGAATTATACATTTTAAAGTAGTTGCTTTTTTCCCCATAGTTTACTACAGTGATATTCTATATAACACCCCAAGAAAAGCACAGGATTGTCAAAAATGTCCTATTAAACAGCGATTTGTAAATTAAGTAGAAACTTCTGCTATACAGAAAAACTCTTGTGCAACAGCAAATACAGACTAACACAATTAAGTGAGAATGAAGTAGCTACTCCTAAATTTGTCATAAAAATGACTAACACTGTAGGCTACTCTTGCTGAGAACTTGGAATAAAAAGGATGAAAAAATAATTATCCATTACAGCAGCTAAATTGCATTGAATGCATGTCAAAGAGTATAGATTTGGAGATTATGGCAGCACCTTCATTTGGAAACTCCCTAACTGCAGCAGTCCCCAACCACTCGGTACTGAGCACAGAGAAAAAAAAATATTCTGTTGCTCTGTACTGTCTATTGAAGTCTGTGTTTTTCTGAAAAAAAAAAAAAAATGCTTCTCTCTTTCTATGCCTGACTCCTACCTGTCTATCTGCTGTGCGTCTTGACACACAACTGTCTCATCAGATACTCATCTTTTCTTCACCGGTAGTCGTACCAGGAGAAGGGGCTGTCTTGGGGGTTTGTCGGGGGTGCATGTTGGTCCGTGTCCAGACCGGAGAGTCGCAGCTTTAAAGCTCATTGACAAGATGTAGTTATGATTTTACCTCTAAAGATGTAAAAATTGTTACAACGCTGGCTGTAGTGTTAAGAGTTGCTCATTTATTTGTGGTTTTATGGCGTCTCTCCTCTCGCGCGTTCCCGCGTCGGGGTGCTTTTCAGGAAGGCGGCCTTTTTTCAACACAAACCCGGCACTTCGTACACGTGGTCAAGACAGAGACATAGGGAGACGTCCACCTGTGGGAAAACTTGGGGGTGTTTTTTTAAATCACACACTATTTTTTGCAGATGTGTTCCGTTGATACTCACTGTAAACACAAAGTGAGCGTGGTACAGTGATGTATTTGATTGGTTAAACTGAGCATTTGAGAGCTACTCAGGGACAAATTTGATTGGCGAATTTGGTGGAAATTGATGAGGATTGGCAAAAATTGTGGGAAAGTTGCAGTGATTGGACAAAGTTACAAGGCTGATCAAAAGATGCGGCAATGGCCTGATTTTGTGTGAATTAGTGCGATCGCAACATTGCGAAATCCTGGAGGGACTGGTAAGTGTAAACAACAGATCTTCCACGTGAATTTTTTTTTTAATAACAGACAAGAGTCTACATTAAATATTTTAAACTTCTTTGTTTATCCATCCATCCATCCATCCATCCATCTATCTTCTTCCGCTTAATCCTTTTCGGGTCGCAGGGGAGCTGGAGCCTATCCCAGCATCTTTCCTACAGATGTAATTCCTGATGCGTGAATGATATCATCATTTTAAGACTTCTGAAGACAGTAAGTTTCAGGTAGGCTTTCAGTAAGGCCTGAACAAAGAAAAAGTAGGGCCCCAATTCTGTCTTTCCCTTGGACCACAAATGGACTAAGTTCGCCCCTGCGTGAAGGTGCCTCCAATTCAATGAGTCTGTGAGAGTGGAGACTAAGATTTGGCCAGTGAATGGGGAGCAGGGAAAGGGCAGATCCATTGGACGAATACAATAAATCACAGCCAGAATTTATGAAGGTGGGCAGGTAAACAAATCGGAACATCCAACCAAACATTTCATTATTAATTAATCAGGTGATGTTTTTACAGTACTGTGATTGCTCCACCTGTTGATTTTTTCCCCATGCCACTTTCGTTTTTGATAAGGAATTTCAACACATTTGACAAAGAATACATCTAGAGCGGATTACCTGGGGCTTTAACCCAAAATGAGTGGGTCTGATGGAACAGTTGGGTTGTATGGTATAGCTCTGACCACAGCTGATGTATTTGTTATGTTTTTGTAATCCCCTTTCACTCTACCTTCATCCTCAATGTACAAACTCTCCTAAAAGTAACTCATATTTTGATTTGGCAAGTCAACATGGCGACATTGCATTTCCTTCAAGACTTCACTGTTGGCGCATTTCTGTGTCTCGTTCTACATTTTAGTGGTAATTATTTCTTACACAGCTGATGTTTACCATGTTTGCTTTCAGTACTGGTTTTCAGAAATGCTTCACCAATCACCATAACTTTCATAATTCAAAACTTTTTTAAAGGACATTTCTAGATTCTCATATAAAAAGGCATTCAATCACCAGGATTAAAAACCAATTTACAGTGAGTCCTTGGACTTCATTTCCATATTTGTTTTACATATCATGATGCACATTATTACTCATTTGCACAAAGTGGTTTTTTTTTCTGGAAACTGAAATCTATTTTCAAACATTTGTACATAATATATAGAAAAACAACAACTTACAAAGATAATCCCATTGAAAGCGAACATCATGATTTTGAGGAGCTGGACGCATCCCATTTTTGCTGCTGGTTGTTCAACTTTGAGGAACGAATGGAACTTCTTCTTCTTCTGTTTGATTTGATTAGCGGCAGGCAAGCGGCAACCAGTAAATTTATATCATCACTCTGTGTATAATTTAAGAAATCTGTGTGTTTGTCTGTCTGTGTGTCATGACCATAGGATCCGCTAAAAGTTCATAGGATCGCCTATGATGTTCCTATGATCTCTACATTACGTCTATATGACGTCATATAGAAACTGTCATGACCATAGGACTAGCTAAAAGATCACAGGATCGCCTATGTGCCTCTGATGTCTACATGATGTCTATATGACGCCATATAGACACTATAGTATAGAATGATTCAAGAAAATCTGTGTGTGTGTCTGTGTGTGATCAAAAGCAGGCATCGTTTACGATCATAGGACATCAAAGATCAAAGGCAAGCATCGCTCACGATCATAGGACTTGCTATAATATTATCAAAGATCATAGGAATTGCTATGTCATGATCATAGGACTCGCTAAAAGATCATAGGACTCACTAAGAGATCATAGGACTCGCTACACTCATGATCATAGGATTCACTGAAAGATCATAGGACTCGCTACACTCACAATCATAGGACTTGCTATGACATCATCAAAGACCAAAGGCAGGCATCACTCACGATCATAACACTCACTATGACATCATCATCACACTATACACCTTGTATCATTCATTAATACTCCCATACATGACATATTGTAATGAAGTATGGGGAAATACATATAAAACAAACATATATCCACTCTTTATGCTTCAAAAGAGAGCTATTAGAATAATAAACAAAGCAGCTTACAGGGAACCAACAAACCCACTTTTTCTTAAACAAAAAACTCTCAAGTTGAAAGATCTGGTTGACTTTAAAACCGCAATAATAATGTTCAAAGTGAAGAATTTATCACTGCCCGCAAATATCCAAAAGTTGTTCCAAACAAGGGAGAAACGATATCACTTCAGAGGAACATGTATATTTCAAAAGCCTACAGTGAGAACAACCACCAAGCAACACTGTATTTCAGTGCAAGGAGTCAGATTATGGAACGATTTTGGACCTGAATTAAAATCATGTACAACGCTTGGACAATTTAAACAAAAACTAAAGGAAGAAATACTCCAAACATATTTACAAGACGACATGTAAACTCACATAAGGATTGACATAAACAGCCTGTATTGTGTTGTAGCTTAGTTTTTTTTTTTTCTTTTTTTTTTTCTTTTTTTTCTCTGTGACATTTTGTCTTAGATTTGTTTTTGAATAGTAACCGCTTAACTTAGCCTAGCTTAGTTTTCTTTTTTCTCTCGGTCACATTTTGCCTTAGCTTTGTTTTAAATTGTAATCGCTCTTGTCTTGTTTTCTCCTTTTTCTCTTTTGAATTCTTGGATGGAATATGGGTGGGCAATATAAGCTGCGGCTTCAGCCATCACCCATTTCGGATAACTCACGTGGAATTGTATAGTAGGAGGAGTCTTTGTCTAATTTGACCTTGTTGTTATATTATACAGTTTCTTTTAACCTGTACTGTACTATCCGAAATAAATTCATTCATTCATTCATTCATTCAAATTCATTCATTCATTCATTCATTCATCAAAGATTAAAGGCAGGCATCACAGAACAAAAGCAGTCATCACTGAACGAGTGGTGACGTCAAAGATTAAAGGCAGGTTTCACCATGGTTACTGTTGCCATGGTATGTTACCATGTTACCATGAAAGTTACTGCAGTAACTTTCTGAGGGCATGCAGAAATACTTGCTTAAACTTGCTTTCTATGGGCATGCATGGGTATGCACAGGCATGCACAGGTATGCAGTAGTTATTTAAAATTAATCACTTAACTACTTCAACAACAGGAATACTAATTCAATAGTAAAGTACACACATTAATCCTAGTGCTCATGTTTAATTTGTCCTGAGTTTTTAAATGCTTCCTGCAGTGCAAATTGCGTAATAAGGGTGGGGGAAGGTAAAACACCTGACACTTTTTCAAGCTTCTCACCTTTTGCCCTCTTTCACCCTCTTAATAACTAACTTTTCACAAACATGCCAAGTGGTCTGAGCTTTCTGTTGACACTAGAATGATTTTACAGCCCATACTATGCAGAATTCGGTTTGATATTCATGGGAGAATAATAATAATAATACTTTAGACTTACTGTATATAGTTCTTTTCAAGACACTCAAAGACGCTTTACATAGGGGTAAAGAACAAATAGAAATGAAAACAAACAAAGAGAAGTGTCAGTGATTGAATGCAGCATTGAACTGATTGGTCTATCTCGATTGCCGAGCGGTAAAGGCACGCCAGAGAAGAGCGAGACTTCCAAAAGTTTGCAACAAGCAATTTTCCATTTATTCCAAATAATTTGCAGGCAACAACTTACATGAACATCCAACACCCAACCCCAACCAAATGAAAAACACCTATTAATATACTTAGTGAGATAATTAGTCTAATTGGAACATACTAAAATCCCGGGTAAGACAATAAATATTCCATATTCCCACATATACCCAATAGTATCTAAAAGAGTCATAAATACATAAATAATTTCCCACATATTTACAGAATAAATAAACACCATAAATAACCCCATAAATAATACAATAAATAGTTTAAACCCTTTTTTACATATTAAATCCCCCTCTACTCAACCATCATATACTTCCTCCCCCTGGCATCCTTTAAAAGGCCCTCAAACCCCTGAGGAGTCTTTTGCCCACACATCACCAGGAAGCATACTGGCAAAGGTACGTGGTCTTAAGATTATTTAATTGCCTCACCCAGTTAACATAATTAACATTAACATTTATCTCACACAAATGGGATTCAATTCACTCAAAACAATTCTCAAATTATATGTGCATTTTATCCAATACAATCCATGTTAACATTTGCAAATTATAAATCCTTTTACACATAGAATATAATATTCAATTACAGAGGACCATAACAGTGGCAACACTCCGTCGTCACATTTCCACCCCCCCCCCCCCCTCCTGAGAGTACAGTACTCTATTGGCGCTTTTCCACAAGTACCCAGTTGGCCTTACTCTACTCTACTCGACTCGACTCGGTTCGGTTCGGTTGTGTTTCCATTGCAGCTGGGTACGCCTGGGGTAGGTGGGATTTTTTTTACAGCAAGGCGGCGCCACACTCCCATGACGTAAAACACGAAAACCAAGCAAAACATAATATGGCGGCTGTACAAGGCGACTCCTCGGTCTCTGGCTTTTTGTCACCGTAAAGGCCAAAAAGGACCACCAGAAAAGGGTACAGGCAGCGAGACGAAACACTCTGGGAAAGTACTGGAGCATCTGGGAAGCCATAGAGCAGAAGACGTGAGGATACGAATTAGATCACGTATGACGGTAAGCTAATGATTGCTAATGCTAGTTTGCTTTAAGTCCGCCGTACTACATTGTAATGTCTGCAAGTTATCGCTACTAGGTACTAAAATATGCATGCTGTGTGTATGTGTTTCAGATGGCTCTGTTGTGGGAAAAATACCGCTTCAAACTGTGGGTCTAGCATTCATGACAGCCTCTCACTGATGTCACCCCAACTTCACAAACGATCAGTGGTTATAGAGCTTAAGAATGTCTGTAGAAATGTTTAGCTTCCTGGACAACAAATTGCTCTGATCTGTGTGAAAATCATGGAGAGACTGGTGAGACATCATGTCATGTAGCTGCTCCAGCAGCACTGAGTCTGTGGTGGTGTCATGGCAAAAACTGTTCAGCTGACACAACTTGATCGCCAGGTTGTAGTTATGGGATTATATTAGCCACAAAATATATATTCAAAAGGTAAACAGTACTGAGTTAATTATAATAGGATATATTTGACAATTATGATGCATTTTAGGCCAAAACAAACTTGATCTAGGATTAAAAGCAACTAAAACAATGCAGTCACAAGGTTACATGGAAAATGCTTGATTTACTAGATACATGTACTGTAGAAATATATATTCTCTGCATCAACAATGTACTATACATTTATTCATGTAGTATTGCACTGGGAATTTTGACAATAAACCTTTGAAATTTTTGTGGATATGTCTCTTTTGTTTTGTGTGTGAAGGTTTCCACCAAGTGACATAAATTAAATATTAAAAGACTGGAAAATCACTTTTGGTTTGGTGTAAGTCTGTCAACAGAATTATGAACCATAAAGCAGTTTGTGTTAAAATGTTAAATCCCATTAAACTCTAACTCAGGGGTGTATAATCATGTGGCATGGAGGGCCAAGACCCTGCAGGTTCTCTCTTCTACCCAGTCTCTTCAGCAGGTGTTTTCACTGATCAGCAGTCAGTGGAAGAAATTCAGTGGGATCTGCTGTTGAAGACACTGTTTGAAGGTAAAGCCTGCAGGGTCTTGGCCCTCCATGGCACGTGATTGGACACCCCTGTCCTAACCCATTATGATAAAGTCCAGATGCTAATATGGCCCAGAATTCCTCCATACACTGGTACTATCAATAAAGTGTGCAGTGTCTTCTGCAGCGGCACATCCAACAATACAGTCTTCAGTAAGTAAAATAATTGTTTTGGTTACTTTTTCTTAAAAATGAGCCATTATTTTCAAAGTCACCAATAAATGATTTGTACTGTTGACTCTCTTCCCACTGGTGTCAGAACAAACAAAATAGAAAATCATGATACAAACACATAAGTCACTAAATTGTTTATTACAATCAGCAGCAAATTCCAGATTATTCAGAATGTGCAAAATTCAAACTGTAAAAAAAAAACTTAGAATGGGTCACACACGCCGGCCACGCTGCCTCACTGAGAAGCAGCTGGGATGTGCCGCTCAAGCTGGTCCCAGTTCAGCAGATGTTCAGCCTGCATCTCTGTAAATAGTGACGCACGGTCCAGTTTGGGATGGATCGTTTCCCTCTTGCCTAGACAAAAGACAGAAATGGGTGGTGGTTAATTAATTTAAGTTTAAAACATATAAGGGAAATACATTTGTTGCTAAAAGCCAGTGGTGGAATGTGACAAAAAAGTGCTTCATTGTTGTATTTAACCACAATTTTCATGTAGCTGCACTTCAGTAGATTTTACAAGGGCTGGGTTACATTTAAAATCATTTGTTTTTACTGTGGCCTCAGCAATCAGAATGAATTAATACATTCACTTGAATGGAATCTAGTACTTTAACTGAGGGTGTGCATCACCGAGTATGGAGTTCCTCAGTCAAAATATGGAATTTTTATCAATAAAAGTTTAGCCACCGCTCTGTCACCGCTGTGTCTCTTCTTGCCCTGGCTTCAAGTGTGGGTGGTGTTTTGTACTTGTATTGCGAAAATATAAAAGGAAGCACTACAGTGGGTCTCAAATATTTGTAATGTGTCCTGCTATTATAATACTGCATTAGTTTATTAATGATAGAATAAACTACACATATAAACTGAATTGTATTGATGACTGAACAACTCCCATTCCCCAAAGTGCAAAATACAGTTATGAACATAACTCACAAAGGATCACACAAGTGATCTGACAAAAACAATAAATACATTAGCAAGCGGTTTATGTCATGGATGGCCCTCACGAGCCATCACAAGACGCCACTCAGCCAGTGCGTTTGCACAGTTTATTAAAGGAAAAGGTGAAGATGACAAAATAACAAGCCACGGGGGGCTAAAACACACTACAACAATATACAGTCAATGACAGGGAAGAATGGATACATAAGGAGACACACTTACGAATATAGACGAAGGGTAGTCAATGTCTGAACAGCAGGATGCTCGATAACGTCAGACAAGGGAAAGTTTTGACGAGACTGCCGCCCCTTTCGCTCTCAGCTGCCCTCTTAAGTAGGGAGCAGCTGATGAGGCGAAATACAGCTCAGCTGTCAGCTCTGACAGCCGGAAGCCCCTCCGAGCGCTGTCACAATAAAAGCTCGGAGAGCCAAAAGGGGCATACACACATCAGATGGGAGAAAATAGTGCATGGCCCGAGCGCGGACGAGATCGGTGCTCGAACCATGACAGTACCTCCCCCCCGGGTGGCAAACTATGAGCGCCGTATGATACCCAAGCCCCCCCACCCCCACCCCCCCAGGGTGGGCGGATGGGGGAAAAAGGCTTGCGCGAGAACCAGAAAGAGCAAAAAAAAAACCCACCATAACGATGACAGGGAACAAATGAAGCAATTACAGAGTACGGTTAAAAGAAAAACACAATACTCCATAACGCACAGATGGTACATAGAACAGGACAAAAAAAATGCAAAAGACCGAAAGAGACCTAATACTAACACACAAGCCTATAAGACAAAATGTGACCGAACAAATCATCCCTCAGAGAGGGGAGGGGAGAAAAAAAAACATGCTAAACAGCGGTGAATACACAGATCACCGAAAGAGACCTAGAATTAAACACACAGGCCTATAAGGCAAAATGTGGAAACAACGAATCATCCCTCAGACAGGGCAGGGGAGAAAAAAAAAAGAAATGCTAAACAGCGGTGAACATAGATCCGAGCAGAGCAACTAACACAGAATGACCTTTATATGTCAGTGGAGCTGCAAAACACACAAGGATGACGACAGACAGAGTCCAATAAAATAGGAACAGTTCTGGTGGTCTCCCTGAGTCCAATGTCCAAATGGTGAATAAGGGGAAAAGGAAACGTTCGGGCGGCCTACCCCAGTCCCAGGCCCGGAAAGACAGAACCTCCGGCGGCTGAACCAGGTCGCCCAGTAGGAAGCACAGTACGTCGGGTGGCCGACCCAGAACGCCGAACCGGCGAAAAAGTTCACCAGGTGGCTGACCCGCATCACTCAGCCACCAGGACCATAGGGGCACAATTGAAGACGGCCTCCCTGGAAAGGGGGAAGACGGGGGAGAGCCGGGCCGAATATTGAGGACCCCAACGGCCCCCGGTGGAGATGAGCTGGGAAGATGACGACGATGATGATAATGATGATAATGATGATGAGGATGATGATGATGATGAGCCAGTCCAGTGTCAGGCGGCAGAGGATCTGCAGCTCCCTCACCGACCTTGAACCACACTGACGCTGTGCCCCTGCTGGACCCCGATCGGGCCAGCGCTGCACCCACGACAGACCCCATTTGGGCCGAAGCAGCACCCGCGATGGACCCCGACTGGGTCTCAGCTGCACCCACGTCGGACCCCAATTGGGTCTCGGCTGCACCCGCGATGGACCCTGACTGGGTCGGCGCAGCACCAGTAACGACCTCCAACCCCGAACCCGGAACCTCTAGCACAGCGACCGGGATTGGCTCGACACCGGTGACCCTGGGAGAAGGCTCAGGAGAAGGCTCAGGAGAAGGCTAATAGAAAAGGCTACAAACCGAACTGAGTAGAGCCGAGTAGGGCCGAATGGGTACTAGTGGAAAAGGGCCATAAGTTTGAGTCGTACCCCATGCCCCATATTGATGAGTTATTAGAGAAAGTGGGCAAGGCTAGGTTTATTTCCACGCTAGACCTAAGCAAGGGGTATTGGCAGATGGCCTTGGCTCCTGAAAACAAAAGAATTGACAGCCTTTAAAACACCTTATGGCAACTTTCAGTTCAAGGTTATGCCATCTGGCCTCCAGGGGGCACCTGCAACTTTCCAGCAGCTTATGGACCAGGTATTAAGAGGGGTATCGGGCTTTGCAGCTGCCTATTTGGATGATGTGGTCATCTATAGTCAGATCTGGAATGAACATTTGTTACATCTTTGGCAGGTCCTTCATTTAATTAAGATGGCAGGACTAACTATTAACTATTAACCCACGCAAATGTGCGTTTGGACAGCAGCAGGTGGAGTTTCTGGGACATGTGGTTGTTCAGGGGGTCATGAGAGCATGAGTAGGTAAAGTGGATGCCATTCAGGCCTATCCTGTGCCTACTACCAAGAAGAAGGTACGGTCGTTTATGGGTCTGGTAGGATGGTATGGTAAATTCATCCCCCATTTTACTGAAAGGGCAGCAGTCCTTACTGACCTCACTAAGGCTTCAGCACTAAATAAGGTAAAATGGACAGAGGAGTGTGGTAGAGCCTTTGAAGATCTGAAGGGTGCTATTTCTGGTGAGAGGGTTCTATAGTCTACAGTCTACAGTTCTACAGTCCGGTTTTTGCCCGTCCATTTATTCTACAGACAGATACTTCAGGAGTTGGTATTGGAGCAGTACTTCTCCAGGAGGCGGAGAGAGAGAGACACCCAGTACTGTTCTTGAGCTGTAAGTTGTTGGACCGGGAGACAAGATACGCTATGGTGGAGAAAGAATATCTTGCCATGAAATGGGCAATAGGGTCTCTGAAGTACTATTTGCTTGGGCGTCATGTCACGTTGGAGACAGATCATCGGGCCCTACAATGGCTAAATAGGATGAAGGACACTAATAGTCGTCTTACAGGGTGGTATTTGTCCCTTCAGCCTTATAACTTTACTATTCGGTATATGGCAGGGAAAACCAACCTTGTGGCAGACAGCCTCTCCAGAGTACATGACTCTTATGGCCCTTTTCCACTAGTACCCACTCGGCCCTACTCAGATCTACTCGGCTCGGTTTGTAGCCTTTTCCATTAGTATCTGGTACCAGGTGCTTTTTTAGTACCGACTAGAGGCTAGGGTACAAATGCGCTAAGTTGAGCCGAAAATGTGACGTCAACAGACTGTAGGGCACTGATTGGTCAGGGCGTAACGTCATGAAAGCGTCCGTCTTCTGAAGAATCGCCAAACCGCCATTTGCAAAAGTTCACAGAGTAAACTCGGTCCCTGAGTAAACACAATATTAATAGTGATGGCGTTGTAGGTTTCGCGGAAATCTACACCGTGGTTCAACGATGAGGTGCAGAGTTTTCTGTCCTTGGTGGCAGATATATCAGTATCCAGAGCGACATGGAGCGACCTGCACCGATACAGATGGCAGCCCAGCATAGAACCGGACTGTGGAGAAGCTGAAGATGAAAGTGAGAGAACCATCGATGGTGAATGATTTGTGATATTGTGCATCTTTTCGCTTATTTATCCTGTTGGTGGTAAGCTCACTTTTTTTGAGCAATACAACGCCGTCCTGTGCTGGCTAACGAGTATTAGCTAGTAGCTAGCTAGCTAGTAGCCAACTCTGCTGATTCGTGCTTGCTTTGTCCGAAATATTCACTTATGAGAGCAAAACGATGAAATATGTTAACCCTGGTTAAAGTCCTGGTTTGTGTACATGTTGCACTTTGGTGCTGTGCATTAAGTTGTGTGTAATTTCTTTCTAGAATCTGTTTCCACATGCCAGGGGTCCGCATCCCTCAGAGTGTTGTGTTTATATGGTTACAGGGCAAGTGCCCCCAGGATCCAAAATCTCAACATATTCAAGTGCATTGTCAAACCAGTGATTTATAAAGTGATTCATATAATTTTCTAAAGCGTCAGAATAGACCCACACACCTATTCTGTGGATTTTCCAAAAAAGTGTTGGAACAGTGTTTTCGTGCTGTTTCTGTTCCACCATAAATCCCTGGATTGAAAATGTACTTGTACATGTACAGAGTGGATCCTGGGATGCTCACTGGTCAGGCAAACAAAGTATTTTTGTCACATCCCACCACTGACTTTCATAAGTGTAGTTCCCTAATACAGGTACAGCTCCAAAAATTAGAATATCATGAAAAAGTTCAATATTTTTTGTCACTCATTTCAGAAAGTGAAACCCATATATTATATAGGTTCATTACATAGACAGTGATATATTTCAAGCGTTTATTTATTTTAATTTTGATGATTATGGCTTACAGCCCCTGAAAACCCCAAATTCAGTTTCTCAAAAAATTAGAATATTACATAAAATTAATTTTAAAAAATAGTATTTAAATAGAAATGTTGGCCGTTGAAATGTTGGTTAACATGGTGTCACCATGGGTTGAGATGCCGTCTCGGCACTCAGCCCATGTTTTCCCTCATCCCTGCTTCCCATTGAGCAGCGTCTCAGCTGGCCCCCAGCTGGCAGCATTATGGACGGCTGGGGCCAATTAGTCTTCATCAGCTGGGGCGCTGCCAATGAGGATAAATAGGAGCAGCCTCGATGACTCGGGGCTGCGACATAAACACATTGCTAAGCTGAAGCCCCTTCGTCTGGTGTCAGCTTATACTCCTCTTGCAGCATTCCTGTGTTTGTATCCCGCTGTGAGTATGTACGTCTTGTTACCCCCACGTCCGGTACGAGCTGCTTACCTCTGCGCTGTGCAACCTGTGAGTGTACGTCTGCATGAGTATCTGTGCTCTCCTCATCCCTTCCCCTTTTCCCTGAATAAAATATCACGACTCACTGGCTTGTCCCTGGCTCTGATTGCCCGGCTCCCTAGAGCCGGATATGACAGTGAGTCGTGATATTTTATTCAGGGAAAAGGGGAAGGGATGAGGAGAGCACAGATACTCATGCAGACGTACACTCACAGGTTGCACAGCGCAGAGGTAAGCAGCTCGTACCGGACGTGGGGGTAACAAGACGTACATACTCACAGCGAAATACAAACACAGGAATGCTGCAAGAGGAGTATAAGCTGACACCAGACGAAGGGGCTTCAGCTTAGCAATGTGTTTATGTCGCAGCCCCGAGTCATCGAGGCTGCTCCTATTTATCCTCATTGGCAGCGCCCCAGCTGATGAAGACTAATTGGCCCCAGCCGTCCATAATGCTGCCAGCTGGGGGCCAGCTGAGACGCTGCTCAATGGGAAGCAGGGATGAGGGAAAACATGGGCTGAGTGCCGAGACGGCATCTCAACCCATGGTGACACATGGGCTGTAGCCATAATCTTCAAAATTAAAATAAACACTTGCAATATATCACTGTCCGTGTAATGAATCTATAGATGGGTTTCACTTTCTGAAATGAGTGACCAAAAATACTGAACGTTTTCATGATATTCTAATTTTTTGAGATGTATCTGTATATGTGTTGAACTTGCTTTAACTAACCACCACCCATTTCTGTCTTTTGTTTAGGCAAGAGGAAAGGAAAAGCAGCCACCCCACAACAGACCTTGCCACTGTGGAAAGTACTGAAATCCTTTGCTTTTATAGGTAAAGTGCAAAAACTAAAGTAGCACAATTTCCACTTAATATAAAAGTGACTGAACTGAGATTTATTTGATTGTGTGAATATTAATTACAGAATAATTGAAAATGAATGGCACATCAACTGTAAAATAAACCGCTTGTTAATGTATTTATTTTTTTTGTCAGATCACTTGTGTGATCCTTTGTGAGTTATGTTCATAACTGTATGTTGCACTTTGGGGAATGGGGGTTGTTCAGTCATCAATATAATTTAGTTTATATGTGTAGTTTATTCTATCATCAATAAACTAATGCAGTATTATAATAGCAGGACACATTACAAATATTTGAGACCCATTGTAGTGCTTCCTTTTATATTTTAGCAATACAAGTACAAAACACCGCCCACATTTGAAGCCAGGGCAAGAAGAGACACAGTGGTGACAAAGCGGTGTCTAAACATTTATTGATAAAAATTCCATATTTTGACTGAGCGACTCCATACTCAGTGATGCACACCCTCAGTTAAAGTACTAGATTCCATTCAAGTGAATGTAGTAATTCATTCTGATTGCTGAGGCCACAGTAAAAACAAATGATTTTAACCCCTTGCACTCTGGTCAATTTCCCTAAAAACGCCAAAAAATAACGTACCCAAAGTAAATCAAAAGCTGTTCTTCAACCCTTTGCAGCATCTTCATGGGGTTGGTCTCATTTAAAAAAAAACACCTTGAATTTTTTGGCAAAATAGTCATAATCTCTCTAAGTGCTCCTGCCACTGAGTAACAGTCATCTAAACATACTGAACTTGAAGAAAATAAATTTGGCCTGGGTGTTTTTTTTTTGGATACAAATGCTTGCAAATAACACACAGCTGTCAGATCCGGGCTGGAAAATGCAACAGAAATGTAGAACCAAGTGTTATCCAGCTGAGGTCAAAATTTTGTAACAATACCACAAAAAATGAATATATTACACAGTTTTTTTCTTAGGTTGTTCCCAGGCGTTTTTGAACTGTGCCAAATTGTGCCAAATGGCACAGTTTGGAAAAACGTCTATAACTTTTGAATGATTCAATACAGAAGCTTCATCTTGGGCTCTAATGAAAGGTGAAGGGCTGTGTGTGTGTGTGGGGGGGGGGGATTGTGTATTCATTCATGAATGAATGAATGAACAAACAAGCCCCCACACACAAAGAAGCATGTCACGTAAAAAATGTGTGGCTTTTTTTTACAAGAAAAAATAACCTACAGTGCACTAAAAATTATACTAAAATATCTGTAATGTAGAAGATAACAACTCCCACCCCCCCCCCGCTACAGAGGACAGACATCACCCATTGCTACATGACGGACAGCGGGGACGGTGCACCGCGGTCTACTATGCACAGTTGTACTAAAATATCTGCAATAATATCTGCAATCCGCTACAGAAGAGTAGCGGGGGGGGCGTTCATGGTCCGGACGTGGCGCATGGGTCGCGCATGGCGACGGCGCACGGCGCATCATGTTGCGATGACGCACAGTTGTAATTTACCGATCGGTCAAAAGTCATTTTGATTACAATTTTCAGGGATAAAGAATAATTTGGCTTATAACACTTACCTGTCCACAACAGCAGTGTCGCTGGCGAACTTCTCTTCCTCATTGTCAGACGAACATGACGCTGGTCCGCTTGTTACGGACTCATGGTTCTGGTCATGCGACCCGGTCAAACCATAATTCCATTATTGCGGTTTTGCGCTTCCATGATTGCGGTTTTGGCGAACGATTTTTCAAAACAAATAAGAACAGTAGTAAGAAAAAAAGACTGGCGAACGCGTGTGTGTCACCCAGCGGCTTACACAAATCAGATTTTATGCACGGGACGTACGCTTTCGAACTTCTGTGCTTCAATTGGCTCGCTGTATTCGCAGCCGTTGGTAGGCGGGTCCTTCTTGCTAGGTTTTCAGTCATTGGTTTTTCAAGGTTTCAGAAACCCAATTCAAGGCTCTTATTAGTCGAATGAGAGGTCAATCACATCTAAACCAATCAAAGCACTCCTCTGGCTTTCTGTTCGCGGCTGTGTCTGCAGCTTTTTTTTTTTCAGTGCGCCCTAGGACGCCCTCGTGCGCCCTAGGACGCAGAGATGTGACCGCCCGCGGTATACCGGAGTACAAGAGGTTAAACATAACCCAGCCCTTGTAAAATCTACTGTACTGAAGTGCAGCTACATGAAAATTGTGGTTAAATACAACAATGAAGCACTTTATTGTTACATTCCACCACTGGCTTTTAGCAACAAGTGTCTTTCCCAAATATGTTTTAAACTTGCATTAATTAACCACCACCCATTTCTGTCTTTTGTCTAGGCAAGAGGGAAACAATTCACCCAAACCAGACCATGGGTCACTATTTACAGAGATGCAGGCTGAAGATCTGCTGAACTGGGACCAGCTTGAGCGGCACATCCCAGTTGCTTCTCAGTGAGGCAGCGTGGCCGGCATATGTGACCCATTCTAAAAAATTTTTGGGTGTTTTTTGTTTTTTTACAGTTTGAATTTTGCACATTCTGAATAATCTGGAATTTGCTGCTGATTGTAATAAACAATTTAGTGACTTATGTGTTTGCATCATGATTTTCTATTTTGTCTGTTAAGGCACCAGTGGGAAAAGAGTCAACAGTACAAACCATTTATCAGTGACTTTGAAAATAATGGCTCATTTTTAAGAAAAAGTAACCAAAACAATTATTTTATTTATTGAAGACTGTACTGTTGGATCTGCCGCTGCAGAAGACCCTGCACACTTTAGTGACAGTGCCAGTATATGGAGGAATTCTGAGCCATATTAGCATCTGTACTTTATCATAATGGGTTAGGGCAGGAGTGCCCAATCATGTGCCATGGAGGGCCAAGACCCTGCAGGCTTTACCTCCAAACAGTGTCTTCAACAGATTCCATTGAATTTCTTCTCACTGATTGCTGATCAGTGAAAACACCTGTTGAAGAGACTGGGTAGAAGAGAGAACCTGCAGGGTCCTGGCCCTCCATGGCACATGATTGGACACCCCTGGGTTAGGGTTTAATGGGATTTAACATTTTAACACAAACGTCTTTATGGTTCATAATTCTGTTGACAGACTTACACCAAACCAAAAGTGATTTTTCAAACTGCTGGATTGTTCTTAGACAGCTTTTCCAATCTTTTAGTATTTAATTTATGTCACTTGGTGGTAACCTTCACATATAAAACAAGAGACATCTGCAAAAATTTCAAAGGTTTATTGTCAGAATACCCAGTGCAATACTACATGAATACATGTATAGTACATTGTTGATGCAGAGAATATATATTTCCACAGTACATGTGTCTAGTAAATCATTATTTCTCCATGTAACCTTGTGACTGCATTATTGTAATTGCTCTTAATCCTAGATCAAGTTTGTTTTGGCCTAAAATGCATCATAATTGTCAAATATATTTTATTATACCTAACTCAGTACTGTTTACCTTTTGAATATATATTTTGTGGCTAATATAACCCAGTGATCAAGTTGTGTCAGCTGATCATTTTTTGTCATGACACCACCACAGACTCAATGCAGCTGAAGCAGCTACATCCCATGATGTCTCAACAGTCTGTCCATGATTTTCACACAGATCAAAGCAATTTGTTGCACAGGAAGCTAAACGTTTCTACAGACATGCTTAAGCTCTATAACCACTGATCGTTTGTGAAGCTGGGGTGACATCAGTGAGAGGCTGTGTTGAACACCAGACCCACGGTTTGAAGCGGTAATTTTCCCACAACAGAGCCATCTGAAACACACACACACAGCACACATATTTTAGTACCTAATAGCAATAACTTGTAGACATTACAGTGTAGTACGACGTACTTAAAGCAAACTAGCATTAGCAATCATTAGCTTGCCGTCATGGCTTCCCAGACGCTCCAGTACTTTTCCAGAGTGTTTCGTCTCGCTGCCTGTACCCTTGTCTGGTGGTCCTTTTTGGCCTTTACGGTGACAAAAAGCCAGAGACCGAGGAGTCGCCTTGTACAGCAGCAATGTTATGTTTTGCTTGGGTTGCGTGTTTTACGTCATGGGAGTGTGGTGCCGCCTTGCTGTAAAAAAAATCCCACCCATCCCAGGCGTACCCTGCTGCAATGGAAACACAACTGATCCAAACCGAGTAGAGCCGAATAGAGTCGAGTAGGGCCGACTGGGTACTAGTGGAAAAGCGCCATTAGAGACTGCATTAAGGTCTCTAAAGTCGATGCAGAACCTCAAGGAGCCATCCTTTTTAGGGACCAACACAATCGGGCTACACCACTCGCTGACTGACTCCTCAATCACTCCCAGCTGCAACATCAGGTCAATTTCCTGATTCAATTTAGGGACCAACCGTTCAGGGATCCTATAAGACTTTCTACGGGGAACAGCCTCTTTCTTTAAATGAACGCTGTGATGAACCAATGTGGTGAAACCATGTCTCTCCTGAAGCAGTTCTGGATCTAATAGTGCCTCTAACTCTCTCTGCTGATTAACCTGCAAATGAGACACCTGCACTGAACAAGGCTCTGTCAAGTCTATGAGAAAGGACTGTTCTCTCTCCTCATCCACTTCCGTCACACAAATGAGGAGCTGATGATGCGTCTGCTGATGAACAGGCTGCTGCTGCTGATGAACAGGCTGCTGAAACTCCTTTAACAAGTTAACATGAAAGCACTGATGTTTTGTCTTTCTGTCAGGCATATATAGTTCATATGTCACTGAACTTAGTTTCTTAGAAATTTCATAAGGCCCCTGCCATCGAGCCAGCAGCTTACTGTCACAAGAAGGCAGCAGTAGCAACACCTGCTGACCTGGGTGAAAAACTCTCTTTCTAGCCTTCTTGTCATGCCAAGTCTTTTGTTTAGCCTGCGCCGTCCTCATGTGCTCCTGAGCCAAAGCAGTCATTTGATCCAGTTTTCCTCTTATTTTAATAACATATGAGACCACATTGTCCTGATCACTTGGTGGACTCTCCCAGTGGTCCTTTAATAAGTCCAGTGGACCCCTCACCTGATGACCATATAGTAGTCAAAAGGTGAGAATCCTGTTGAAGCCTGTGGCACCTCCCGATAAGCAAATAACAAGGATGGCACCCATTGGTCCCAATCCGAGCCCGTATTAGAAACAAATTTCCACAGCATGTTCTTCAAAGTCTGGTTAAATCATTCAACCAATCCATCTGTCTGACGGTGATATGGGGTGGTCTTAATTCCCTTAATACCCAACAGCTTATATACCTGCTGCAGCAGTTTTGATAAGAAGTTTGTTCCACAGTCTGTCAGGACCTCTCTGGGTATGCCTACCCTCGGAAATAATTGAATGAGGCAGTTGGCAACCTGCCTAGCCTTGATAGATTTCAATGGGAAGGCTTCTGGGTACCGAGTAGCATAGTCACAAATTACCAGAATGTATCTATTACCCGAGGAGCTTCTCTCTAGGGGGCCAACTATATCCATCTCTATTCTGTCAAATGGTGTTCCAATGACTGGTAATGGCTGCAGCTGGGCACGGGATACTCCCCTAGGTGATGTAATCTGACATGTTTCACATGTTGCACAGAACTTCTTAATCTGGGTATACATTCTTGGTCACACAAACCTTCTAGCAATTCTTTGTAATGTTTTCTGGAATACTAGATGACCTGCCCAAGGAATAACATGTCCTTGTTCCATAAACTTTTGTGTAAGGCCTTGCGGCAAAGCTATGGCCATAACTTCACCTTGTTGTTGATCCAAAATGCCATTCTTAATGACATACACGGCCTCAGCCAAACAGTCCACTCTGCCCTGTTTCACACCCTCAGTCTCAGAGACTTTATCAAACCAAGGTTTTAGCGCTGGGTCAGCTTTCTGCAGCGCAGCTATGTCAGAAGAAATGTCAAAGTCTGCTGACTGGCTTAGCTGTGGTGGTTCTTCACCCAAGTTCTTCACTGTAGCTAAAACCTTATCTCTTCTTCTCTGAGCCTTGGATTCTGGCTGCTTAATTGGGCCTGCCTCTATCCCAGAATCATAAAAAGGTAACTCCTGGAGAACACTGGCAGCCCCCTGGGCTCTAGTTGTGACCATATTACATTCTTTTTCCACAGGTGTATTTAGCCTTTGCTCATTAGCTCCACCTGCTTGTCCCTCCTCTGATGTTCGTCCCTAACCTGTTGTATCATGTCCAACAAAGTGGTACTGAGCGTGCCAATCAGTCCTTGGAGGCCGCCTTGTGGTGTGTAGCAGCCGATAATCCCTCATCGTGGAGCACACATCTGACCTGAGTGGAGTACTCTATGATCTCTGCAGTACCCTCAGCGACCGGACTCACCCCATTTGAGGCGTTGTTAGGGTACACACCGCCTCTCCTTCCGATGGCTGAGAGGGAGGTCCCGGTCCCATCCGTAGGGGCCCATGCTCGACACTGCTGACGCCTCTGGAGGTCTACTCGGGCCGCCCTGGCCCACACCACAGAAGGCACCCGGGCCATTGCTGACAGGAGGCGGGTCCCGGCACCCAAGTACGTTGCTGGACAGCAGGTCTGGCTGGCGGCGAGTCAGATTCCACTAAAAGAGAAATCTAATAAGCTGGCCCCCGCTTCCTTGGGCCATACACCATCTCCCGGGTGATTAACAACGCGTTGGTCCAGCTGAAGCTGCCCCCAACCCTACGGGTGAACCCTACCTTTCACGTCAGTCACATCAAGCCCCTCTCGGCCAGCCCTCTCTGCCCCCCCCCCCCGAAGCTGTCTCTCCCTCCTCAAAGCATCGACGGCCACCCCGTCTACACCATACAGTAGATTTTGGGTGTTTTCCGCCGGGGCCGGGGCCTACGGTATCTAGTGGACTGGGAGGGCTATGGCCCGGAGGAACGACAACTGGACAAGGGGATGCTCCGAGCCCACCATCGTGCACACCTGGAAAAGCCCTCCGGACCACCATGAGGCATTCCTGGGGGCAGGGGGGGCTGTCATGGGCAGGGGGAGCGTGCCCCTCCTGTCCTACCTCACATTCACCAACTCATCATGACACCTGAGGCAGAAGACACACCTGCACCCGCTCATCAGCCAGCATACTTAAGGAGGCTCTCTCCACGCAGTCAACGCTGGCTCGTCTGGGTATTCTGCCCACTAACAGGCAAGCAAATTTAAACGATAAGTGTGAACAAGCTGTCTCACCTTATTTCTCTTCCTTCCTCAGGTTGCTGCCACCATGTAGGTGTGTCTCTTGGACTGCACGCGCTCTCCTGCCGCAACTCACCATCCTCAGCTCCTGCTCCACCCAGTCAGGCACCATCAGCTCATCTTCCCCCCTTACCCTACTGGTTCGTCTATTCCCCGCTGGGTCCTGCCGGTCATCCCTGAATTTCCCAAGTAAGTGGCAATTTGGCTTGCCCATTTCCTCTTACTCCATTCCTCTGCTCACAGCTCGTGTGTTCTCTCCACAGGGCCATTCCTCTGGCGAGTGACTGTTTCTGCAGCTGTGCGCTTTGGTTTTTGATATTTAATAAAACTCTAAAACGTGCCCCTCTGTGTGGTTCCTCCTGTGCTTTGGCGTCATGCACGTGTGCTGTCAAGTTTTATTAGTCATGACAGGTATAGGAAAACAATAGGAACTGGGAACAATAAGTAAACCAATATACACACAAGACCCAAAACCAGACAAAGGACAAAACAGAGGCAAATAATGCAAATAATGATCTGGGAAAACGCAATGACATCAAAAAATGATCTCAGAGCATGGGCATGGTGCCCAGATCATGACAGGAGGAGCTTCTGATGGTTATAGGGAGTGAGTTCCAGAGGATGGGAGTAGAGTTGGAGAAGGCCCTCTACCCACAACTTGTACTTAGTTGGGGGGAAGAGGTGTAGAAGGTTGGTATCAGTAGAGCGGAGTGTGCGGGAGGGAGAGTGTTGATGGAGGAGCTCAGTGAGGTAGGGTGGGGCCAGGTTATTGAGGGCTTTGTAAGTCATGAAGAGGATTTTGTAAGACTGGTGACAGTTGAGGAAGGAAGCATCTTTATTAGAAAGTTTATCATTGCTTTAGTGAAAGCAGCTGGGATGCAAATGAGAGAAGCAATTAAACTCAGAAATCACTTTGGAACTCTGGACTAAAAATATACTGTGTGTATTTGTTTGCATTTTAGTTAACTTGTTAAAGTACTGTATACTGTAAAAAAGACCTGCAAGTTAATAGGTAAAACAAGTCTAAAAAAGATATCGACATTTTTTTAAACAAGAGCTCCTTTGTGTACATTTGCATAAGAACTTGGGTCAATCTGCATATAAGCTTTATTAGTGCTTTAAAGTTGAACTAGATCACAAAAACACAACTTACTGACAATCGTCCATCTATCCATCCATCCATCTTCTACCACTTAATCCTTTTTGGGTCGCAGAGGGGCTGGAGCCTATCCCAGCATCTTTGGGCGAGAGGCAGGGTACACCCTGGACAGATCGCCAGTCCATCACAGGGTCAACACAAAGAGACAGACAACCATTCACTCTCACAGTCATACCTAAGGACAATTTAGAATCCCCAGTTTGATGCCAATTAACCTCACCTGCATGTCTTTGGCCTGTGGGAGGAAACCGGAGTACCCGGAGTAAACCCACGCAGACACGGGGAGAACATGCAAACTCCATACAGAAGGGTCACCGATGGTCTGGGGGTGGGATCAAACCCACAATGGTCAAGGGTGGAATCGATCCCATGACCTTCTTGCTGTGCTGCCACTGTGTTAACCACTGCGCCACCGTGCTGCCACTGACAATCGTGTTTGTATAAATACATTGTGGGGGCATGGTGTGATGGGTTTTCTCCACCCAGAGAGAGCAAGGGGAGGAGAAGACAATGGACCAATGGAGGTACCCAACCAATCTTTCAAAGAAAAAAATGATTCAGAGTGTGAATGCAGTCTCACGTGCAGATGAATTTAATAAATTTTTTGTTAACATTGGTCCTAATTTGGCTCGAGAAACACCCATTACGGCATCTGCAGGTGATGCAATAAGCAAAAACATTGCTATAAAAGACTCCATTTTCATAAAGAACACAGACGAGAGAGAGGTCATTGAAATTGTTAAATCGTTTAAAAGTAAAACATCTACAGATTGTGATGGTATTGACATGCTTTTAGTCAAAACTATCATTGAATGCCTTTGTACATTGAATGAACAGTGAAGCCACTGACGTATATCTATAACCTGTCTCTTCAAACAGGTATATTTCCCATTGCAATGAAAACAGCTAAAGTAATTCCGATATACAAGACGGGAGACAGAGGGGAATTTTCAAACTATCGACCTATTTCACTATTGCCACAATTTTCCAAGATACTTGAAAAAATATTCTGTGAGAGAACTGACAACTTCATAATGAAGAATAATTTATTGTGTGAGCAGCAATATGGGTTCAGACACAAGAGGACAAGTGCATTTGCTCTAATGGAATTTATAGAAAAAAATCAACTGCTGTTGAAAATAAAGAGCATTCAGTTGGGGTATTCCTGGATCTTAAAAAAATTATTATTGTTATTATTATTATTATTGTTAATGAAACTACAAAATTATGGTATTGGGGGGTAGCACTGTCCTGGTTATGTAGTTACTTAAAGAACAGATATCAGTATGTATGTGTTGTAGCAAAAACTCGCAGTTACTGAAGGTTACTTGCGGAGTCCCACAGGGTTCAGTTTTGGGGCCATTGTTATTCAATGTGTATATAAATGATATATGTAAAGTTTCTAAAAAATAGATTTAATATTGTTTGCAGATGACACTAATTTATTATGCAGTGGAAGCAATTTGGAACAACTTTTGGATACACTCGGAAAGGAATTAGAAAAGCTTAAACTGTGGTTTGATTCAAGCAAATTAATGCTCAATTTAAGTAAGACAAAATTTATAATTTTTAACAACTCAGTATCTAAACTCAGTGTAAATGGTGTAGAGATTGAAAGGGTATCCGAAATTACTCTTTCAAAAAAAAAAAAAAATCCAAATTTCGGATACCCTTATTAAAAGTAATAATTGATAACAAACTGTGTTGGAAGTCACATATTAATTATATTAAAGGTAAAATATCCAAATCAATCGCAATACTACACAGAGTGAAATATTTGCTTAATCAACCCACACTATATACTTTGCATCATTCATTAATACTCCCATACATGACATATTGTATTGAAATATGGGGAAATACATATAAAACAAACATATATCCAGTCTTTATGCTTCAGAAGAGAGCTATTAGAATAATAAGCAAAGCTGCTTACAGGGAACCAACAAACCCACTTTTTCTTAAATTAAAAGCTCTCAAGTTGAAAGATCTGGTTGACTTTAAAACTGCAGTAATAATGTTTAAAGTGAAGAATCTATCACTGCCCACAAATATCCAAAAGTTGTTTCAAATAAGGGAGAAACAATATCATTTCAGAGGAACATGTATATTTCAAAAACCTTCAGTGAGAACTACCACCAAGCAACACTGTGTCTTAGTGCAAGGAGTCAGATTGTGGAATGCTTTTGGACCTGAATTAAAATCATGTACAACGCTTGGACAATTTAAACAATAACTAAAGGAAGAAATACTCCAAACATATATACAAAACGACATGTAAAATCACATAAGAATTATCATATTCAGTCTGTGTTGTGCTGTTGCTTATTTTTTGTCACGTTTTGTCTTAGCTTTGTTCTGAATTGCAATCGCTCTTGTTTTGTTTTGTTTTTCTTTTGAATTCTTGGATGGAATATGGGTGGGCAATATAAGCTTCAGCCATCACCCATTTTAGATAATTTATGTTGAACTGTATAATCAGAGGAGTTATTGTTTAATTTGACCTTGTTAGATTTTTTTTCTTTCCCCTTTGTTATATTATTCTGTTCCTTTTTTTTAAATCTTTACTTTTAATCTATCCGAAATATTCATTCATTCATTAAGGTCATCGGGGGGCGTCAGATGGGACGGTTGGATCTAGGCACCCCCCGGGGAAAGCGAGAGCCCCCAGTGCTACTGTAGAGAAGGAGGGTGTTGGAGTACTGCCTGAGTGATGTTATGTTAGTGTGCCACACATTCTTTTGTTCAGACAACAGTACTGTATGTAATGGCGGAACCTCAGGTCTCTTGCATGGTAATAAAGATATAAAAGAGGGATGCGCAGGGACCCAAGATGCTCTTGGATATGAACCATCTTGGAGAAAGAATAAAGTTCCTGTGTCATCCAGCTTGTTGCCTCTCCTGCCTCCTTTCTCCACACTGGTGACCCTAAGACATGCCATGGAAAGCAAGCCAAGCACCAGTGCCCCTTGCACTGCTTCAGTCGAACTCCCAGACTTCTGGCTTCACAACCCCACCTCGTGGTTCTTGCACATAGAAGCCCAGTTTGCACTCCACGGGATGACAAAGGACGATACCTGATATTACTACGTGGTCGCTGCGCTGGATGCGCGTGCCACGCAACAGGTGAAGAGCCTACTCCAGGAGCTGCCGGCCCAAGGAAAATATGAAGTGCTCAAGAGGATGCTTCTCCAGTGCTATACCCTTTCTGAGAGTGAGAGGGCAGAGAGGCTCCTAACGCATTTGGAGTTAGGGGACAAGTCGGCAGTGGAGCTTATAGAGAGCATGTTGGCGCTGAGGGGAAGGACAGCAAATCTTTCCTGTTCGCCCACTTGTTCCTCAGGAATCTAGCGGTGATTCCGGGCGATTCTGGCCAACTCGCCATGACTGGTGGCTAAGGACTACCGCGTCCTGGCGCAGGAAGCGGACCGCATCATTTTGGTGACCAGAGCTCCCAGCAGGCAGACAGTGGCACCGGCATCTGTGGGGGGCACCAGCGAAGGTGAGGAGCCATTCATGGTAGCCAGGACGGACACCAGGAGATGAAGGAACGGGGCGATCGGTTTTTATCATCGCTGTTTTGGCTCAAATGCCCAGCGCTGCCCATCACCATGCCAATTTAAGAAGCTGGGAAGACGGCATGTGCGGAATTCAGTGGCAGCTGCAGCCGATGACAACAGGAACAGGCTGCTTTATGTCATGGACACACTCTCGGGGAGACGGTTTTTAGTGGACTCCGGCTCCCATAAGAGCCTCATCCTGTTGGGCAACGCAGACAGTGGAGCAGGACGGAGCGGTCCTGAGCTCATGGCCGCTAATGGATCCACCATCAGGACATTTGGCAAATGGACACGGACGATATACTTACACGGACGAAACTTTCAGTGGGACTTTGTGACAGCTGCGTGTCCCGGCCCCATTTTAGGTGCAGATTTTTTATGTGCCAGTTACTGACTTTTTGGGCCACTGCATTTGCCGGAGGGCGCGATCCCGTTACCGGACAAGGTGCGCGCGGTGTCGGATTTCCCGCGCCCGCAGACTGTGAGGGCACTACAGGAGTTTTGGGGAATGGTTCCTTTTTACAACCGTTTCTTTCCCCGGGCAGCCCAGCTGATGCAGCCATTGTACACTGCGCTTAAAAAAAAGAAGTCTGCGGAAAACATCGACTGGACTCCCGAGTGAGACCAAGCTTTTTTTTAAACGCCAAAACAGCGCTGGCGGATGCCGCATTGCTAGCCCACTCAGATCCATCTGCACGGATAGCGCTCACGACGGATGTGTCGGATGTTGCCATAGGGGCAGTGGTGGAGCAGTGTGTCACAGGTTCGTGGCAGCTGCTTGCATTTTTCATCAGGACTTTGTGCAACAACGAACGCAAATACAGCACATTCGACAGAGAATTACTGGCTCTCCACCTGGCCGCCCGCGCCCGGTGGTTCCGAGCTTGTGAAGCCATCGTGTTTTCGAGACGGTCCACTCCCTTTCACTTCCGGAAGTGCGCGCTTCAGTGAAGCTAGTGGGGGCAAAATTCATCTGGCCGCGCTTGCAAAGGATGTGAAAGAGTGGGCGGTAGCCTGCGTAGCATGCCAGCGGGCCAAAGTGCACAAGCACACCACAGCTCCCCTCGAGCCATTCCAAATCCCAGCCAGGAGGTTCGACCACGTCCACGTGGATTTGGTGGGACACCTCCCGCAGTCACCGGAGTGGTGGCCTAGTTGGTAGAGCATCCGCCCCACACCCGGGAGGCCGGGGTTCAAATCCCGGCCGGATCATTCCAAAGACCATATAAAAATTGTACTTTCTGCCTTCTAGAGTGGTGCTCAGCATAATAGAACAGGGAAAGGAAAGTTACGCACAGAGATACCAGAGGACTGACCCCCCACTGTAGCTTTCACTACTTACAGTAGCTGTGTGGCCTAGGGTCAGAGAAACGGAGATAGGCGCCGCCCCTATACACCAAATGGTGTTCCACAGTGGAAGGGAATTAACTAACTAACTAACCTCCTGCAGTCGCAAGGGTTCACACACCTCTTGACAGTTGTGGACCATACCATGCGCTGGCCTGAAGTGGTCCTGCTGGTTTCTACCGCGCCTTTTTGTTGGCTTGGGTTGCACGTTTTGGATCTCCATCAGACATCATGTCCGACAGGGGTCCACAATTTGTGTTAGAACTCTGGTCCACAATGGCCCAGAGCCTGGGGGTCAAAATTCACCTCACTACCACATACAACCCCAAAGCTAACGGGTTATGCAAGTGTTTTCATCGGTTGCTTAAAGCAGTGCTCAGGGCTTTGCTCATGGACACAAATTGGGTTGACTGCCTGCCCTGGGTTCTTTTAGGGTTGCACTCTGCACCTAAGGAGGATTTGGCAGCCTCCCTGGCAGAACTAGTTTTTTTCTCAGCTGCTGTAGATCCCCAGAGAGTTTTTACGGGAAAACCCCATAACTGAGGCTGATCCACCTGCGCAATTTTTGTACAGTACAGAGGCAGTGAGCGTACCAGGCTCGGCCCACCATTGTTTTCCCCGCACATTCGTCCCAAAAAGCTTACAGAATACCAATTTTGTTTTTGTCAGGCACGATGCGCACCGGACCCACTGCGCCCACCATACAACAGACCCTTCAGGGTGTTGGAACCTGGGGCAAAGCATTTTGTGTTCGACCGGGGGTGCGTAGAGACCATCTGCATCGACAGGCTGAAGCCCATTTTTGTGTTGGCAGACAAGTAGGTGGTGTTGGCCCAAGAACCCCGCCTACCGTTGGCAACGCCGCAAGGTCGTGATGTCTCGGCAGGGACCTGTACTAGCGAAGTTAATGTGTCCCCCCCCCTCCTTTCCTTGACAGACTGAAGTGCCCTCCAGTACACCTCACCAGCAGGGTGGTTTGACTGGATCGGCGACCCCCCGCTACAGCCGCTATGGGCGCCGGCTCAAGCCCAAAGGATGGGGAGGATAGTGCCCCTTCTGGGTGTTCGGGGGGGAGGGGGTGGCTGTGTGGGGGTATGGTGTTATGGGTTTTCTCCACCCAGAGAGAGCAAGGGGAGGAAAAGACAATGGACTGATGGAGAAGGTCACCGGGGGGCGTCAGATGGGACGGTTGGATCTAGACACCCCCCGGAGAGAGCGAGAGCCCCCGGTGCTACTGTAGAGAAGGAGGGTGTTGGAGTAGCCCTGGAGTGATGTTATGTTAATGTGCCACACATTGTTTTGTTCAGGCAACAGTCTGTTATGGCAGAACCTCGGGTCTCTTGCATGGTAATAAAGATATAAAAGAGGGATGCACAGGGACCCAAGATGCTCTTGGCTGTGAATCATGTTGGAGAAAGAATAAAGTTCCTGTGTCGTCCATCTCGTTGCCTTGCCTGCCTCCTTTCTCCACAACATCACCCTTTAAATACAAAATACACATGAAAAAAATATTAATTTCAGGTCTCTAAATCTGCTTTCCCCTTCACATTTTACACATACATTTGAATTACTTTCAAGTGTCTGTTTTCCCAGAATGGGAACAGTGCTCTTTGTGTGAGGTGACAAAAGGTTTTGTCATTGTAACCATGAGGAAGCTCCCCAAACAGAGCCATGTCCCACAGACTAACATGAAAAAATGTCCAGTTTCACTGATGAAATTAATGGTCAGTGGGCGATTTCAATGGGGATGAGGGGGAATGCCATCCATCTTGTTCGCAACATGACCCAAGTCATCCCCCTAGTTAAAATACCATCCCCACAGCCCATCCATAAGGTGTAAATCAGTCATCATAAACCTTTTTTTAATCATGTTACGTAACTAAATAAAATGAGAAAATCTTATAAATTTCCAATGTTTTTCTTCTAAATTTGTGACTTTTTTCTTGTAAATGTTGAACTTTTTTTTTAAATTGCTAACTTTTCTTTCATAAATTTCAGACTTTTTTCTCATAATTTTGCAATTTTTTTTCTCATAAATATAAGACTTTTTCTTCTAAGTTAACAACTTTTTCCTCATAAATTTTTGAAACTTTTGACGTTAAATTTGGAACTTTTTTCACATAAATTTGTGATTTTCTCTTTTAAATTTGCCAATGTTTTTCTTGTGAATTTCCAATGTTTATTGGATATTAGTTAAATTATTATATGTAATAGTAATTTGCAATGTTTTTTTTATTTTGATTTGGCATCTTTTATCATATTTTTGCACCTTTATTCTTGCACATTTGTAGCACTTTTACAACCTCAATTCCGGTGAAATTGGGATGTGGCGTAAACTGTAAATAAAATAAAAATGCAATCATTTAAAAATCCTTTTCAACTAATATTCAATTGAATACACTGTGGTGACACTAAACACAGCGGGGAGAATTTCCTCTGGGACATTCTTCTGGAACTTGCCTCACACCCAGCAGGGGCTCGGAGGAAGCAGAGGACAATTGACATACGACCAAAAGAACCACAGGAGACAGTCAGATGGGACTGAATGCATACATCTTTGTGCCAACCAATGTCATACTAATCATGAGTATTGACCAATGGTATTAGATGACAATTGATATGCTAATGTGGAATGTCACCTCTCTGGTGGGGAAGGAGCCTGAGCTGGTGTACGAGATTGAGCGATACCGGCTAGATATAGTTGGCCTCACCTCAACACACAGCTCCGGTTCCGGAACCAGTCTCCTGGAGAGGGGCTGGAGCTTGGCCTTTTCTGGAGTTGCCCCGGGCGAGAGGCGACGAGCAGGGGTAGGTATTCTTGTATCGCCCCACCTTGCTGCCTCTATATTGGAGTTTTCCCCGGTGGACGAAAGGGTTGCTTCCCTGCGCCTTCGGGTTGGGAAACGGGTCCTGACCATCATTTGTGCCTATGCACCAAATGATGTTTCAGAGTACCCACCCTTTTTGGAGTCTGTGACTGGGGTGCTGGAGGGTGCTCCTCCTGGAGACTCCATTGTCCTACTGGGGGACTTCAATGCGCACGTGGGCAACGACAGTGAAACCTGGAGGGGGGTGATTGGGAGGAACGGCCTGCCCGATCTGAACCCGAGTGGTGTTCAGTTATTGGACTTCTGTGCTAACCACAGTCTGTCTATAACGAACACCATGTTCAAGCATAAGGGTGTCCATATGTGCACCTGGCACCAGGACACCCTAGGCCGCAGGTCGATGATCGATTTTGTTATCGTATCATCAGACCTGCGACCGTATGTCTTGGACACCCGAGTAAAGAGAGGTGCAGAGCTGTCAACTGATCACCACCTGGTGGTGAGTTGGATCCGATGGCAGGGGAGGAAGCCATTCAGACCTGGTAGACCCAAACGTATAGTGAGGGTGTGCTGGGAGCGTCTGGCTGAGGCCCCTGTCCGGGAGGTCTTCAACTCCCACCTCCGGAAGAACTTCAACCACATTCCGAGGGAGTCTGGAGACATGGAGTCTGAATGGGCCATGTTCTCCACCTCTGTTGTTGAAGCGGCAGCCCAGAGCTGCGGCCGCAAGGTGGCCGGTGCATCTCGTGGTGGCAACCCCCGAACCAAGTGGTGGACACCAGTGGTGAGGGGGGCCATTAAGCTGAAGAAGGAGTCCTATCAAGCTTGGTTGGCTTGTGGGACTCCCGAAGCAGCTGAGGTGTACTGGCAGGCCAAGCGGAGTGCAGCTCGGGTGGTTGCTGAAGCAAAAACCCGGGTATGGGAGGAGTTCGGTGAGGCCATGGAACAAGACTTTCGGTCGGCTTCAAAGAGATTCTGGCAAACTGTTCGGCGGCTCAGGAGGGGAAAGCAGCTCCCCGTCCACACTGTGTATGGTGCGGATGGGACACTGTTGACTTCAACTGGGGATATCGTCGGGCGGTGGAAGGAATACTTCGAGGATCTCCTCAATCCCACTGATACGCCTTCCACAGAGGAAGCAGGGTTTGGGGACGAGGGGGATGACTCGCCTATCACAGGGGCTGAGGTCGCCAAGGTGGTTAAAAATCTCCTTGGTGGCCGGGCCCCGGGGGTGGACGAGATTCGCCCCGAGTACCTCAAGGCCCTGGATGTTGTTGGGTTGTCATGGTTGACACGCCTCTGCAACATTGCGTGGAGGTCGGGGGCAGTGCCTTTGGCATGGCAAACCGGGGTGGTGGTTCCTCTCTTCAAAAAAGGGGACCGGAGGGTGTGCTCCAACTTTAGAGGGATCACACTCCTCAGCCTCCCTGGGAAGGTCTATGCCAAGGTATTGGAGAGGAGAGTCCGGCCGTTTGTCGAACCTCGGATTCAGGAGGAGCAATGTGGTTTTCGTCCTGGCCGTGGCACATCGGACCAGCTCTTTACCCTCTCGAGAATTCTTGAGGGTTCGTGGGAGTTTGCCCAACCAGTTTACATGTGTTTTGTGGACTTGGAGAAGGCATTTGACCGCGTCCCTCGTGGATTTTTGTGGGGGGTGCTTCGGGAGTATGGGGTATCGGGCTTGTTGTTACGAGCTATTCGGTCTCTGTACGACCGTTGTGAGAGTTTAGTTCGCATTGCCAACACTCGGTCGGAGTCATTCCCAGTGAGAGTTGGACTCCGCCAGGGCTGCCCTTTGTCACCGGTCCTGTTCATAATTTTTATGGACAGGATTTCTAGGCGCAGCCAGGGAATGGAGGGTGTCATGCTTGGTGACCACAGGATCTCATCTCTGTTGTTTGCAGATGATGTTGTCCTGTTGGCTTCATCCAGCAATGACCTACAGCTCTTGCTGGGACGGTTTGCCGCTGAGTGTGAAGCGGCTGGGATGAGAATCAGCACCTCCAAGTCCGAGTCCATGGTCCTCAGCCGGAAAAAGGTGGATTGTCCTCTCCGGGTTGGGGACAGGCTCCTGCCCCAAGTGGAGGAGTTTAAGTATCTTGGGGTCTTGTTCACGAGTGAGGGGAAAATGGAGCGAGAGATCGACAGACGGATTGGAGCAGCATCTGCAGTGATGCGGACGTTGTACCGGTCTGTTGTGGTGAAGAGGGAGCTTAGTTCTAAGGCAAAGCTGTCGATTTACCAGTCAATCTACGTTCCTACTCTCACCTATGGTCACGAGCTTTGGGTAATGACCGAAAGAACGAGATCGCGGATACAAGCGGCTGAAATGAGCTTTCTCCGTAGGATTGCTGGACTCACCCTCAGAGATAGGGTGAGGAGCTCAGTCATCCGGGAGAGGCTCAGAGTAGAACCGCTGCTCCTCCACATTGAAAGGAGTCAGTTGAGGTGGTATGGGCATCTGATTAGGATGCCTCCTGGACGCCTCCCACTTGAGGTGTTTCAGGCACGTCCCACTGGGAGGAGACCCCGGGGCAGACCCAGGACTCGGTGGAGAGACTATGTCTCCCAGCTAGTCTGGGAACGCCTTGGTATCCCCTCTGAAGAGCTGGAGCAGGTGGCTGGGGAGAGGGAAGTCTGGGCTTCTCTGCTTGAACTGCTGCCTCCGCGACCCGGACCTCCGGAAAAGCGGTAGAAGATGGATGGATGGATGGATGGATGGATGATATGCTAATGTGCCATGCATTCTCTCTGTTTGTGTGATGGTATAAAAGAGTGGCTCTTCCTCATCTCTCTCTCTTCACTCTTACACTTCTACTCTCATCACGACTAACTGGGCCCCAGCGGCCACGGTGGGGCCAACAGGCTGTATTCATGTTAGAGGGTAAATAAAGAATCTGTGCTGACCTACGCTCGTGCCTCACCTCCACATCCTTTCCTTCGCACCCTCGACATTGGTGACCTAACGTGAAATGGACTATCTCTCCCTCTTACCGTGCTGTGGATTCCAGAGACCGGGGATCGCCTACATCCTTCGCACCCATATGGGAGCGCGCACGCCTTGTCCTCTGTCCACGATGGCAACCTCCAGGACCAGACGGAGAGCGCAGTGCTGGGACTGAGACGCACGAAGATCAGCGACACGAGCAACGCACAGAAACAGCCTGAACAGGGAAGACCATCGGTGCCAACTGCGTTGATTTCCATCAAGCTCCCTGACCCTGACTCACCTCTCGGCAACGGACTTTCCGCGCACAGAAGCCATGAGCGCACACTGCAGGATTATGAGGACAGCACAACTGGAAGCTACGTGGCCGCAGCGCACGCTACGCACCAGGGACAAACCAGCTCCATTGTTTGTATGGGTTTCTCAGCCGCGGCACACAACGGGGATTTAGCCGATGGCTGTCCCTTCCGCATCTACGGCCACACCGCCAAGTCCCTCACACAGCTACAGTTTTTTCACAGCTGTTACGCATCCTCGGGGAATTTGGCCACCCGCCTTCCTCACATCCTCGGAGGACGAGCTGCGAGAAGAGTCAGAGAGTTAAGTTTTCTTTTTTTTTCACAACCACCGGCTTTTCCACCCCTCCCCTTTCCCCCCCCACAGACTTACAGGCCCTCCAACACTCCTCACCAGCAGGCAGTTCGACTGGAGTGGCACCCCCCCCTCCCCCCCCCCCCCCGCTGCAGCCTCCACTGGTGTCAACTTGAGCCCAAACGACAGGGGGAGTCACAGGTCTTTCTGAGTGTTCGGGGGGGAGGGGCCTGGTGTGGTGACACTAAACACAGCGGGGAGACATTCCTCTGGGACATTCTTCTGGAACTTGCCTCACACCCAGCAGGGGCTTGGAGGAAGCAGAGGACAATTGACACACGACCAAAAGAACCACAGGAGACAGTCAGACGGGACTGAATGCATACATCTTTGTGCCAACCAATGTCATGCTAATCATGTGTATTGACCAATGGCATTAGATGACAATTGATATGCTAATGTGCCATGCATTCTCTGTCTGTATGATGGTATAAAAGAGCGGCTCTTCCTCATCTCTCTCTCTTCACTCTTACACTTCTACTCTCATCAGCTGGGGCCAACAGGCTGTATTCATGTTAGAGGATAAATAAAGAATCTGTGCTGACCTACACTCGTGCTGCGCCTCCAAATCCTTTCCTTTGCACCCTCTACAACACTACTATTGAATACACTACGAGATATTTATTAGTTTTTTGTTTTTATTATTTCAGACAGGGATAGGAAGGAGATGTTTTTACCTTTACATTTTTTGACTGGCATCTGCAGTCTTCAATTCAATTCAATTCAACTTTATTTATATAGCGCCATTTCACAACAACAGTCATCTCATAGCACTTTCAACTGTAGGGGGAACCCCCACAGTTGCAGAAAGACCCCAGCAGTCAGGCGATCCCCTGTGAGCAAGCACTTGGCGATGGTGGAGAGGAAAAACTCCCTTTTAACAGGAAGAAACCTCCAGCAGAACCAGGCTCAGTTAGGGGCAGTCATCTGCTGCGACTGGCTGGGGGGTGAGGGGACAGAGAAGAAGAAAAGAACAGACATGTAGAGAGCAAACAGCACGATGGGGACTCAATCTATGGGAGAGAACAAACAGATGTTAATGACCAGCAAAAAAAAAAAAATATTTCATTGAGAGTGAAGAAAGGAGTGAGGCCCAGTGCATTATTGGAGGTCCCCTGGCTGACTAAACCTATTAGCAGCATAACTAAGGGAGGATTCAGAAACACATGATCCCTCCCTAATTGTAGGCTATATCAAAAAAGGAAGGTTTTAACCCTATTCTTAAAAACAGAGATTGAGTCTGACTCCTGAATCCAGATTGGCAGCTGGTTCCACAGGAGAGGAGCTTCATAACTGAAGGCTCTGCCTCCCATTGTATTTTTGGAGATTCTAGGTATTACAAGTAATCCTGCATTTTGGGAAAGTAGTGCTCTGTTAGGATAATACAGTAGTATCAGATCTTTTAAATAAAAAGGGGCCTGATGGTTTAGAGCTTTGTAAGTAAGACAAAGGATTTTAAACTTAATTCTAAACTCTATGGGAAGCCAATGAAGGGAGGCCAGAACCGGAGAGATATGATCTCTCTTTCTAGTACCTGTTAAAACTCTTGCTGCAGCATTTTGGATCAGCTGAAGACTTTTTAAAGATGTTTTAGGACAACCTGATAATAAAGCATTGCAATAATCTAATCTCGAGCTAACAAAAGCGTGGATCAGTTTCTCAGCATCACTCTGAGACAAGATGCTCCTAATCTTGACAATATTACGCAAATGATAGAAGGCAGTCTTAGAAACAAATTTAATATGTGAATTGAAAGACAGATCTTGATCAAAAATAATTCCAAGGTTCCTCACAGAGCTATTAAGAGAAAGAGTAACCGCATCCAAACTGAAAGTTTGATTTGGAAAGGTATTTCTTAGGTTTTTTGGACCAACAAGAATGACTTCAGTCTTATCTGAATTTAATAGCAGGAAATTACAAGTCATCCAAGCTTTGATTTCCTTAAGACAGGCTTCTAACTTGGCTAATTGATTACTATCATCTGGCTTCATTGACAGGTATAATTGTGTGTCATCTGCATAACAATGAAAATGTATAAAGTGCTTTTTAATAATGCTAACTAACGGAAGCATATATAAACTAAAAAGAGTAGGGCCTAGCACAGATCCCTGTGGAACTCCATGACTGAGATTTGAGTTGAAAGAAAACTCATTATTGACATGAACAAACTGGAACCTATCAGATAAATAAGATCTAAACCACTGAGAATAAGATCTAAACAAATCTACTTACGGGTACAAATAAAGTAACCTGAACCTGAACTGCAGCGAAGTTCCATTAAGTCCAACATAGTGTTCTAATCTCTCAAGTAGAATATTATGATTGATAGTATCAAAAGCTGCACTAAGGTCTACAAGTACAGAAACAAGTCCATTATCAGATGCGATGAGGAGGTCATTAGTGACCTTTGCTAAGGCTGTTTCAGTACTATGATGGATTCTAAACCCAGATTGAAACTCTTCAAGTAAACCATTTACCTGCAGGTGGTCAAATAATTGCATAGCAACAACTCTTTCTAAGATTTTTGAAATGAAAGGGAGATTAGAGATTGGTCTATAGTTAGCTAAAGCTCCTGGATCTAGCGTTGGCTTTTTGAGTAAGGGTTTAATTACAGCCGTTTTAAAAGCCTGCGGTACATGGCCTGAAGTTAATGAAGAATTGATTATATGAAGAATAAAGCTACCAATAAGTGGGGAGACTTCTTTAAATAACCTGGTAGGAATAGGATCTAAAAGACAAGTTGAAGGCTTGGATGAGGAAACTATTTTGTCTAACTCTAAAAGGTTAATTGGAGTAAAGATAAGATAAGATAAGATAAGATAAGATAAGCCTTTATTAGTCCCACAATGGGGAAATTACAGGATTGCAACAGCACAGGGATAGCAACACTCAGAGCAACAATCAGAAGGCAAGAAAAAAAGCAAGCAAGCAAGAGCAGCTAATATACATATGTACACTACTGTTCAAAAGTTTGGGGTCACCCAGACAATTATTTTGTGTTTTCCATGAAAAGTCACACTTATTTACCACCATGAGTTGTAAAATGAATAGAAAATATAGTCAAGACATTGACAAGGTTAGAAATAATGATTTGTATTTGAAATAATAATTTTTTCCTTCAAACTTTGCTTTCGTCAAAGAATCCTCCATTTGCAGCGATTACAGCATTGCAGACCTAACATGATTGCACAAGGGTTTTCTAATCATCCATTAGCCTTCTGACGCAATGAGCAAACACACTGTACCATTAGAACACTGGCGTGATAGTTGCTGGAAATGGGCATCTATACACCTATCTAGATATTGCACCAAAAACCAGACATTTGCAGCTAGAATAGTCATTTACCACATTAGCAATGTATAGAGTGTATTTCTGATTAGTTTAAAGTTATCTTCATTGAAAAAAAGTGCTTTTCTTTCAAAAATAAGGAAATTTCTAAGTGACCCCAAACTTTTGAACGGTAGTGTACATATTACTATAAATATATATATATATATATATATATATATATATATATATATATATATATATATATATATATACACACAGAGACACACAGTGCAGAGCATTGTAGCTGGATGGAATAAATATATGAGTATATAAACACACAGTGCGGAGCATTGTAGCTAGATGGAATAAATATGTAAATATATAAACACCCACAGTACGGAGCATTGCAGCTAGGTGGAATAAATATGTAAACACACACAGTGCGGAGCAATGTAGCTAGATGGAATAATATGTAGATATATAAACACACAGTGCGAAGCATTGTAGCTAGATGGAATAAATATATAAATATAAACACACCCAGTGCGGAGCATTGTAGCTAGATGGAATAAATATGTAAATATATAAACACACACAGTGCAGAGCATTGTTGCTAGATGGGATGAAACAGCACAACCGTCTACTTAGTTATCCTACATGGTATGATTATGTGCCCATACATATTCTCACCCTCCATAGCGACCGGTATTTTCCTAGTTGTATGCCGGAGGGGACCATTGTGTAAGTCTATTGCATCTTTTGCATTCAAAAAACTATTAGTTTGTTACGTCTTTTTGCTATCTCTGCGAGCAGCCCTGCTTAGGTTGTACAGTCTGACAGCCGTTGGTAGGAAGGACCTGCAAAACCTCTCGGTTGTGCACCTGGGATGATGTAGTCTGCTGCTAAATGAGCTCCTCAGTGCATTCAGTCAGAATCAGAATCAGAATCAGAATAAAGTTTATTGCCAAGTACATTTACAAGTAAACAACAGGTAAACATACAAGGAATTTGACTTGACATTGGAAAGCGCCTGATAGGCGGATCCCAATGACGCGGCAAGCCATGAAGGCGCCTGTCAACAGAGGAGAATAGAGGGCAAAGGTCAGGAACAAAACAATAGGTAGAGAGAAAAAAACATAGTTAATCAGAATAATGCTCTTGTGAGCCGAATTATGATCATCAGAAAAAAAAACCTCGATGCACAATTAGCAGACAATATATCACACTTAACATACAGAGCAGTAGAGAGCAGTGAATGATTGTTTTCGTCAGTATAATGAGTCAGTCATGTGTGTGTGTTGGATGCAGAGGTGGTGGTTATCAGTTGCTGGTGAAACAGTAGAGGTCTCTCTCTCAGCAGATGTTATGACTAGTGTCTGAAAGTCAGAGGCAACATGTCCTTGGCACAGCAGATGGGATTTCTCTGCGAGTCAGACATATGGCTGTCCTTGGGAGATCAGATACTGTTCGCCAATGTTTGTGAAGAGGAAAGTCAACATTTATACTGATATCATTCATCAGGAGGACTGAGTGCTGAGGGCGCCAAAAAACAGGTCGAATAGCACTGACTTCAGAGAAAAAACTTTCCATTCTCTTACGGATTCAGTGCTCCAAATCCAGATCCATCGTTGCCAGGCTTTGAAATCAATTCCTGGACAGCTCTTAGCGTGATCGTGATGTTTTCCATCTTCCTATACAGTTCTCCATTGGCCGCAGTCAGAGTCCTGCCCAGCTGGTCAAATTGATGAGAGAGCTTCGCCGGGTCCGCTTTTTGATAAGCTCTGTCCATCTTCTTTAATTTGCGATACACCAGGACAATCCCAAAGCCGATCAGTAGAAGTCCTGTGACCGTTGCTCCAAATAGATATAGATCTTCTATATCTTCAATTGAAAGATCGCACAGACACAAGAGTTTCCAATTGCTTGTATCCTTAATATAACCCGCAGCAGCAGTCCCTGCGGGACAAATAGGCTCCCCTGGACCTGATTTCCTCGTTGAAAAAACAGTGTCGATTGCGTTCAAAGCCCAGCTTATTAAATCCATAATTTCGTTAAGATGAATCACCAGTAGAGAGCCACGCAGACACAGACAATAGCAAGCTGGGATCCAGTCAGTTAGGGAGGGAGAGACAGGGAGCGGGAGCAGAAGAAAAAGCGGCTGCTGTCTTTGGAGGGCGGAAGTAAAGGCAGTAAGTAAAGGCAGTATGTCCTGCATAGGGTGGAACTCGGACTCCAGCAGAGATGACAGTTTAGCCACTGTCCTTCTCTCTCCTATCTCCTCCACCGGATCAAGGTGCTGCCCCAGGACAGAGCTAGCTTTCTTGATCAGTTTGTTCAGTCTCTTCCTATCGGATGCAGTAAACTCATCAAGACAGATATCAGTTGAAGGAGTTGTAGTAGTTACTGTATTTAAGTTAACGGTGGGAAGAATCTGATTAATTTTATCTCTGATGGATGAAATTTTATTACTGGAAAAAGTTCATAAAGTCCTGACTAGTAAGCTCTAAGGGAATGCTAGGATTGACAGAGTCCTGACTCTTTGTCAACCTGGCTACAGTACTGAAAAGAAACCTGGGGTTATTCTTATTCGCTTCAATTAATGCAGAATAATAACTCGTTCTAGCTTTTCTAAGAGATTTTTTATAAATTAAAAGATGATTTGTCCAAGCTAAATAGATTTCATCTAAATTAGTGGAGCACCATTTTCTTTCTAATTGACGAGTCTTCTGTTTTAAGCTACGAGTTTCTGTGTTGAACCAAGGAGTTAGAAATCTCTGATTAGACTTTTTCTTTTTTAAGGGGGCCACCAAGTCTAGAGTCTGATGCAGAGAAGCTGTAACACTATCTACCATGCTATCAATTACAGAAGGAGCAAGCTGTCTATTGCTTATTTCCGTTGTGTTGACACATGGCATAGAGGAAACAATCTGCATAAATTTGGTAACAGCATCATCTAAGAGGCATCTACTGTAGTAATATTTTTCTTTAGGAGCCAAATAGTCAGAAATAGTAAAATCAAAGGTTAACAGACAATGGTCTGACAGTACAGGGTTATGAGGAGACACTACCAAATTTTCTATTTCTATGCCATATGTCAGAACAAGGTCCAACGTATGGTGGAGATAATGAGTAGAATTTCCTACTTTCTGAGAAAACCCAGTTGAGTCTAATATTGAATTAAATGCCACATTAAGGCAGTCACTATCTACATCTACATGTATACTGCTAAAAAAAAAAAGGGAGCACTTTGAAAACACATCAGATTTTAATGAGAAAAAATAAGCTGGATATCGAAATTGTGGTAGGCTAGTCCAGTTTACTCAGATTAAAGGAACACTTTTTAATCTGAGTAAGCTGGACTAGCCTTTCACAATTTCAATATCCAGCTTATTTTTTCCCTTTAAAATTTGATGTGTTTTCAAAGTGTTCCCTTTATTTTTTTGAGCAGTATATATTAAAGTCCCCTACTATAATTATTCTATCTGATTTCAGCACTAAATCAGCTGAGAATTCAGCAAATTCGGATAAAAATTCTGAGTAGGTTGATGGAGGAAGATAAACTATGGCAAATAAAATTGGGTTTAGCCTAAAATTGCTAAAGTGCCCAATACTGAGGACCAGGCCCTCAAAGGAATTATAACATGTTTTTTATTTTACATTAACTAGTAATTTGGAATGGTAAATTGTTGCTACTCCTCCTCCACGACCAGAACTTCTGGGATTTTGACAGTTTAAATAACCAGAGGGAGTTGATTCATTTAAACCAACATAATCCTCTTGTCCTAACCAAGTCTGAGTCTTTCTCAGAAGTGAAAGACTGCAGGTGCCCCTGTCCCAATGAAAGCTGGGACAGGGGCATGTTTACCACTGTGTTACATCACCTTTCCTTTTAACAACACTCAATAGGCATTTCAGAACTGAGAACACTAATTGTTGAAGCATGGATGGAATTCCTTTCCCATTCTTGTTTGCTGTATGACTTCAATTGCCCAACAGTCCGGGATCTCCATTGGGGTTGAGAGAAAAATTTCATGTTTGTCTTATATTTGTGATTTGTTTCGTCTCAGAGTCTGCCTCAGAGTCTGTGTAAAAGTGTCAAGGATGCAGTTGTACTAGTTATCATCTTGTTTTTAGTCCATTCTGTGCGGCTTCCATCTGACTGGTACTGAGTGAGCATCATGGTTCCTGAGAAAAAGATCATCTGTACACCAAGTTTTGACCAGATGTACTGGACCAATCATGATGGACAAAATGCTCCTCCACCTCTCAGATAATGAGGGGCTTAAAGCACTGAGTGATGTGTGTTTGAATCAGAATGGTGCGCAAATAGGCTTTGAGACTATTTTTGTATTGGTCTCCACTGGCCAGTGTAATTGTCATATCCGGCTCTAGGGAGCCGGGCAATCAGAGCCAGGGGCAAGCCAGTGAGTCGTGATATTTTATTCAGGGTAAAGGGGAAGGGATGAGGAGAGCACAGACACTCATACAGACGTACATTCTCAGGCTGCACAGCGCAGGGGTAGGTAGCTTGTACCGGACGTGGGGGTAACAAGACGTGCATACTCACAGCGGGATACAAACACCGGAATGCTGCAAGGGGAGTTGAGGCTGACACCAGACGAAGGGGCTTCAGCCTAGCAGTGCTTATGTCGCAGCCCCGAATGATCGAAGCTGCTCCTCTTTATACTCATTAACAGCGCCCCAGCTGATGAGGATTAATTGGCCCCAGCTGTCCCGTGACACTGACAGCTGGGAACCAGCTGAGGCACTGCCCAATGAGAGGCAGGGATAAAAGGAGCATGGGCTGAGCGCCGAGCCGGCGTCTCACCCCATGGTGACAGAGCCTCCCCCTCACGGTCGGGCTCCCGAACGACCAGGAACATCCCAGCCCCCCCCCCCCCCTCCCCACCTAGGGTGGGCGGAAGGGAGGCAGGACCGGAGGGGAAGATGCAAAGGGAAGGACAAAAAAAAAAAAAAACAATAGACCAATGTAGGGCAGCAGGGCAGAGAAAAAAAAACCCCAAATACAATACCCTACAACACAGGGAAAAGGATTAACCCAGAGCACAGTTAGGGAGAAAACTGAGTTAGGACACAGGTAGGGAAAATACCAAACATGACTACAGACAGCATACAAATAACGTATAGATCGGGGCAAAAAAAAGAAAACCAAAAACCCACCAAAAAGGTGGCAGGAATGAATAAAGCAATCACAGAGTATAGTTAAGGGGAACAAAACACACTACTCCATAATGCACCAACAAGGCAAAGGTCAGGACAAAAAATGACGCTGTGCATGGATACTAAAGAAAACAAAACACAGCACTGAATATATAAAAGATCACCTAAAGAAACAGAGGTGACAAGGACAAATGGGTAATAATGAAGTACGGTTAAGTGGGAATGAAACACATTACTTCAAACAATAACAAACAGTCAATGTTAAAGTCGGGGCTAGGGAAGGCCCCCCACGAGGATAATAAGACAGAATGGGGTGATCACAGAGTATGGTTGAACAGGAAACCACACGCATACTCCATGATGCACCGACGAGGCCAAGGCTAAGGTAAGGATGAATGAAAACGCTGAGTAAAGATAAGAAAATGCAATACACAGCGCGATACATAAGGTGAGTCACCAAGAGGAAAAAAAGGTGACAGGGTAACAGGATAACAATACGATAAAAATGCTGAGTATGGTTAAAAAAAAAACAACACACAGCACAAAAACATATATTCCCCTAATGGACAAAGAAACTACACCCGAGTGACTTCAATAATAATAAAAGAAGTAAAGGACACCCGAGGAGACGGCAGGCAGAGTCCAAAACGGCCGGAATTGTTCTGGTAATCTCCCCGCCCATTGTCCAGTTGGCAACCCGGGGAAGAGAAATGTTCGGACGGCGAACTCTGGGCCCAGATCCCAGGAATCCAGTCCAACGGCTGCCGAACCAGGCCGCCCAAAGGCAAACACAGACCAGTGGGGGGAAACCAGATCGCCGAACCGAAAGTTTTGCGGGTCGGGTCGTCGACCGCATCACTCAACCACCAGGACCGTTGAGACGGACGAAGGGTCAGAGCGGATCCCGGTGGAAGAGGCTCAGGGGAGAGCCGATGACGAGGGCGGCGGGCCTCAGGGAAACGGCCACCTCCTCACCGGACCTGGACAACACTGGGGCAGCACCCACGTCGGACCCCGATCGGGCCTCAGGCGAACCCACGTTGGACCCCGATCGGGTCTCGGGCGAACCCACGTTGGACACTGCACCAGAACCGACCTCCAACGTTGAACCCGGACCCTCCAGCACCACGAGGAACAGCAACTCCTCGCCGGTGACCCTGGAAGAAGGCTCAGAAGAGAAAACAGAACCGGGATCAGGATCACCGGCAGCGCCAGAACCCGGCGAGACGAGCTCAGACGCAGCGGGCGGCTGCACCCGGCTCGTCTCCCCTGGAGATAGGCTGAAGTGCTCAAGGATAAAAAGAGAGAAAAGAAAGGAGAGCACTCGCCTGATCTCGGGTTCTGACGCCGTCCAGGACTGCGAAGATCCAGGATCCGTCGTCAGGAGGTCGTTGTCAGGCTCCCATCTAGCCGCGTCGGGCCCCGCAGCCAGCACGATGGTCAGCGCAGCTTGAGATCCCTCCAGCTCAGGTAACCCCGCCGACGACCCACTCGGCGTGAAGCCAGAAGAATCTCGTCCCGCTGGACCGAACCGCTCCTCCGTGGAGACCCAGGGACGCTCAGTCGTCAGCGTAGACTCCACGCAGCAGTCAGTCCCCCTCCTCCGTCCGCAATGTAGCTGCGGAACCACAGGCCCTCTCCATATCCCACCACGTTGACCCGGAGCCGGGGACCGCTCGGCGGAGAGAGACACAGAGGATGCGGGATTAGGAATACAGGTTACAGCAGGTGGGGAGAGTTCAGGGAGCTGCGAACCCTGAACTTCTCCTCCAGGGATGTGACAGAGCAAATCATTAAGCAGGTGTGAAAAAACAATGACTTGCCTGCCCCCTGGAGGTTGAGCATCGCCTGCTGTAGTGGAATCTGCTTCTTCCTCTCCCCGCCCGGCGATAACGGAGGACCCCCCGGGAATTCGTCTGAGGGTCGCTCGCGTTGTCTCCAGCAGAGAGCTCACCAGGCCGGGATTCCAGGCACACACAGCGGTCAGGAAGCGCGTCGAGGAGGAGGGGAAAACAGCCGGGGTGAGCCAGCCCGAATGTCCAGGAATGACAGCGGGGGAACGAGGCTCAGGGGACGAGGCTGTAGAATCTCCACACTGACGAGGCGAAGGGATGACAGCTGCGTGGGAGGAACGGTCCTGACGATGACCCAGAACTGGATCCGGACGAGGTTCGTGCAGAGGTGACTCGGCGATGTGATGACGACTACTCCCAGGGAACGAAGCGAGGGGGAAACCCAGGATTCGCCGCACCAGATCGGAGATCGAGACGAGGGAGGCGTCGAGCACGGGAAAGCTTCGTAGCCCTGAAGTCCTCACCATCAATCTCACTGCCGCCGCCACATGCCTGAAGGTGGTGACAGGAAACACAGTAGAGCTCGCGACAGCCACTCGACCCCGGACATAACTGCTGTCAGCTGCGGCTCCTTGAAGGGAATCCCGAGTGACGTGGCGCAGGTCGGGGGAAGTCCTCTGGTTGGCGCGAACTCCCGGACTGGAATAGCGGCAGGAACGGGACTCCGAAGCGGGGAAAGACGTCGCCCACTTCGACTCCCTGCCGGGATTTCCATCCACCCCGTGGAGCTTCTCTTGCTGTGTACCTGCAGCGTCTATCCTGGCACTGTCCTCCAGATGGTACAGAGAGTGAGGGTGACAGTCCAGGAGTTCCTCAGCACGGCCCGGATGCCAGCGTCTCGCGTTGGAGGCGTCGTGCAGGGTGAAGAACGTCCCGTCGACTGCCTCCGAGATGGACCTCAGCCCGTCGCCCTGGCGCCGGAAGTGACTCCTGGGAAACGGCATGCTAGCAGCGCTGACACCCGGACAGAAAGGTACATTTCCACAGCGACTCACGGCCGCCGGCAACTCTTCTGGCTGCGACATACTGTCATATCCGGCTCTAGGGAGCCGGGCAATCAGAGCCAGGGGCAAGCCAGTGAGTCGTGATATTTTATTCAGGGTAAAGGGGAAGGGATGAGGAGAGCACAGACACTCATACAGACGTACATTCTCAGGCTGCACAGCGCAGGGGTAGGTAGCTTGTACCGGACGTGGGGGTAACAAGACGTGCATACTCACAGCGGGATACAAACACCGGAATGCTGCAAGGGGAGTTGAGGCTGACACCAGACGAAGGGGCTTCAGCCTAGCAGTGCTTATGTCGCAGCCCCGAATGATCGAAGCTGCTCCTCTTTATACTCATTAACAGCGCCCCAGCTGATGAGGATTAATTGGCCCCAGCTGTCCCGTGACACTGACAGCTGGGAACCAGCTGAGGCACTGCCCAATGAGAGGCAGGGATAAAAGGAGCATGGGCTGAGCGCCGAGCCGGCGTCTCACCCCATGGTGACAGTAATTAAATTTGCTGAAACTCTGATCCAGCCTGGTTTTTGACTGAAGGTTTAGAAGAATTTTTCTAACATACTTGGCACCCGAACAAGGACTGCAGATACCTCTCCTTTCGGCTTCTGGCGTTCTGACACCACAGCGAGTGTGCACAGCTGCCTCCCCTGCCGGTGCCAACAAGCCGGTTTTGTGGAAGTGGGGCACGGCCCAGAGGCACTGGGAGCAGAGCTGGAGAGTGATGGAGCCAACCCACAGGCGGATCACAGTGAGTAAATTTAATTGTTGATGACACCTGGTTACAGTCCTCGGTCGGTCTGAGAATACGCATAAGAGTTGTAAGCCAAGCATTTGATACCGCAAAGTCTAAATCGGGTTTTAGGCGAGGTAGAGGCTTGGTGGTCCCAGTTCGAGGCCGCAACGGAAATATGCATTTCCACTGCGTTAAGTGGTTAATCAATAAAGCAGCGTGCGGGGGATTAAAAAAAAAATCAATGCAAGATCTTTTTAATATCACAAGTGAGCATAGATTAAAAAAAAATGTCAATGCAAGATCTTCTTTACATCACAAGTGAGCATCGATAAAGTGAGGGATCATCATCATCATCATCATCATCATCATCATCATAGTAATCTGTCGTGGGCGACAATGACTGTTTCATTTAGGTCTGAACAGATTCCTCCACACAGCTCTGTCCTTAGCCTTCCACTGCCAGGAACTCCTGTCTATATCCAGCTTCTTCAAGTTTCTTTTTACAGTGTCTTTAAATCTGAGCCTTGGTCTACCCTGATTGCATTTGCCCTCACATAACTGTGAGTAGAGTAACTGCCGAGGGAGACGCTGGTGGTCCATCCTCTCAACATGTCTGAGCCGTCTCAGGTTCGTCTGTATTAGCGTATCCTCCATTGATGGTAGACCAGCTTGTTTCAACACTTCTATGTTGGTTATCTTGTCTTTCCATGAGATGTTCATTATGGCTCGAAGGTGTCTCATCATGTACGCATGGAGTTTCTTTACCTGCACTGGACTACTGGCTCTGTACCAATGCTGATGTCTTCTGGTAGTGATGTTGATAACTGGAACTTTGGTGGTTGATGAAGGCACTCTGTCTTCTTGATGTTGAATTTGAGGCTGAATTGGCTAGCTCTCTTGCAAATTTCTCCACTAAAGATTGCATATCTTCCGCACTGTGTGCAACTAGAGCACTGTTGTCGGCAAAGAGCATTTCTCTTACTACCTTTATCGATGTCTTACTCTTGGCTTTAAACTGTGCCACACTGAGCAAGTCTGCTTCTTTCCCTGTTTGAATGTATACTCCGTCTGAAGTGTCTTTGAAGGCCACCTCAAGCATCACTGCCAGATATAGCGAGAAGAGTGTAGGCGCCAGCACACACCCTTGTTTCACCCTGTTGCTTACTGAAAAGTCTTTAGATACTGAACCACTCATTGCCACGTTTGTTTACCTGTATGGAGTGCCTCAATCAGGCTGGCAAACTTCTCTGTACAGCCATATTTCTTGAGTACCTGCCAAAGTCCTTGTCGTGAAACAGTATCAAAGGCTTTACTGAAGTCTATGAAGACTACATAAAGCGGCATGTTCTGTTTGATACACTTTTCTTGAACCTGTTTCAAGCAGAAAATCATGTCCATTGTGCTTCTTCCACTTCTAAAGCCGCACTGGGTTTCCGGTAGTACATTCTGCGAGATGTGTTCATTGAGTCTGTTCAGTTGTACACGTGAGAGAATCTTACCAACAGTGGCTAGTAGTGATATACCTCGGTAATTTCCACAATCTTTCCTGTTACCTTTCTTGAACAAAGGCACAATACTTGCATCCTCCCAGTCTTGAGGTACTTTCTGGTCATCCCACACCTCTTGAATGAGCTTGTGCAGGCAGTTGGTCAGCTGAACACCACCAAATTTCCACACTGCTGCTGGAATTCCATCCCTTCCTGGAGCTTTACCATCCTGTGTTGTCCTGATAGCTGCCATTAGTTCATGAAGATTTGGTGGTTCATCCAGACTTGATACAGCTAGTTGCTGCACTAGAGCTTCTTTAGCCTCTTCAGTGAGATCTCTAGGGCTGTTTAGTAGTTAGTGAAAGTGGTCTGCAAGTCTGTCCAGGTTCTTGTCTTTCTCCTGCAAAACCGTTTCACCATCCATAGCCTGTAGTTGGATCAATCCACTTGGTTTAGGGCTGTAGATTTCTCTCAAAACTGTGAAGAATGTTTTCATGTCCTTCCTGTCTGCTGCAGTTTGAAGTTCCTCCGCTTTTTCATCCCATCAGTTGGACTTCATCTCTCTGGTGTACTTCTGTGGCTCACTTTGAGCCTTTGAGTATTTCTTCTTCTTTGACCTTGTGTTACACTTTAGGTTTGCCTGCCTAGCTGTATTCCTCGCTTCTAGTAGTTTCTTCAGATTTTCATCATGCTCATCAAACCAATCTTGATGTTTCCCCTCAGGGTGGCCTAATACATCACTCACAGTGTGATACACCGTATCCTTCAGTGTTGCATATTTCTCTTCTATGTCATTCTCTGAGTTGTTGCTGTCCCAGTCTTTCAAGTTTTCATCCATTTCCTGAGTAAGTTCTTCCTTCTTCTTTTGGCCTTTCAGTGCACTAGTGTTTAGCTTCCATGGTGGCTTCGCACCCGTCCTGCAGTGCTGTTTTCATCTGCAAATCCTTAATCTAGATCTCAGCATAACATGATCAGTACTACAGTCTGCACCTCTCATTGCTCTGGTGTCCAATACATCCCTTATGTCTCTCTGCCTTACTATGATGTAGTCTAACAAGTGCCAGTGCTTGGATCTTGGGTGCATCCATGTCTTCTTATGTGTGTAATTGTGCTTAAATAGAGTGTTGGTTATCACAAGGTTGTACTCTGAACATAGTGCAAGTATAAGTTCTCCATTAGCATTGCACTTGCCTACTCCATGACTGCCTAGCACTCCTTTCCATTTCTCAGTGTCCGAACCAACTCTGGCATTAAAATCTCCAACGAGTATCAGCCTGTCATCAGTTGGTACACGCCTGATAGTCTCACGTAAATCACTGTAGAACTCTTCCTTCGTCTCCTACGTGTTGGTCATTGTTGGGGCATATACACTGATGAGTGTGGAATACATCTTCCGCTGTAGTGGGAGTCTCATAGTCACTATCCTGTGGTTGATTGGCACCGGTTCCTCATCAAGCATTGCTGCTATCTCCTTTCTAACTGCAAAGCCTACTCCTGCTTCTCTCCTTTCACCTTTCTTGAGTTGATTAAAGGATAACCTTAAAATAAAGGTAAATAGCGCTAATATAATAAGGATAAACTCTAATGTGGTAATAAGAACTAAAATACCTTAAGGCTTCATTTAAAATAAGTCTAAAATGAAAAAAAATAACCTTTTGTGGAGGTAATAGATCAGGCGAGATGCGACGAGCTGGAAGGGTACAAGGTTTTATTTCCTCCAACATATTGAAGCGCGCTTTGTAGCTCAGTGAGCTACTGTGCTGCTGAGACATGTATAGCAAGCGCTTTTATACACGTTATACAGACAGAGAGAATGCATGGCACATTAGTATAGTGATATACATATCAGTCAATATATATCATTGGCGTGACCAACTGGCACCCGGATGTCCTCTCCCTCATCCAGGGATGTATACACAACAGTCCATTGTTCTGATTGCCCCCTGGGGCTCTCTGTCCCTATGTAAATTGTCCTCCATTTCCTCCAGCCCTGCTTAGTGTGAAATAGTGTCAGTCTGCAGTGTGCTGGGTCACCACACTTTAAAATATATAAGCGATAAAATAACCTCAAATTATAATAAAAATAAAATAAATACATTAAATAAACAACTGCAGTTTGTTTGTCTAGTCGTTTGTGTGCTTGTTCATGTGTGTTTTTAATGTTTCACCGTTTACTTTGGTGAGAAAAAAGAGAAACTACAGAATGTGAGAACGCGGAAGTCAGGCAGTGAGACAGAAGTCGAGGTTGTTTTTTCTTGTTGTTGTGAAGTGCAAGAGGACAATAATGAGATTGTTGTTTCACAGGAAATGGCAAATTTGTGCATGGGAGATTGGTAAGTGACAAAGATGGGAAAAATGAATGTGTTTTCAGAGCGGAGGAAGATGATTGACAATGAGAACCTTGGGTTGCCAGATCTGCTTATTATAAGTGGCTTTGGGATTACTTACTAACGTGTGTGCTCATTTGAGCTTGCTCTTGTATGTGTGTGCGTGTGAAAGGATTAACTTGTTTTGTGCTGAAGCTGTAATAAGGTCACACTGAACTCAGGATTTTGGTAAGATGAAAGGGATTAGATGCCTGCTTTTTAGCTCAACATAGTTTTGGCAGTAATTTCTTTTGTTGTGCAGTTTTTTTGTGGGGTTTTCTGCTGTCTTTATGATAGTTACTTGTATTAAGCAATGCGATCTTGCTTTGTTGGCAAATGTTTTCATTTTTTAACTAACATTATCAATTGCCAGAATTTTTTGCTTATTTTAAGTAAAATTATCTGCCAGCAGAGCAAGAAAATTTGATTTTTCTTTTGTTTGGGATGCCTGAAGGCAGGTAAACAGCAATAGGTTATTTCATTTGACTTATATTTGACTTTTGAAGTGTAATTGTATTCTCTAGCTCACAGTTGCATTATCTCTCCAAGTGAGGGGTAACAGTGGCTCCAGATGGAAAAGGGAAAAAAAGGGGGGGGGGCAACAGGCTGACTTGGACTGGACTTGGATGGTAAAATCAAAATCTGATGATAAACCTGAAAAACTGACCATGGTAAAAGGAAGGGAAAAGATTTGACTAATATGTGCTCTATCTCTTCTATGCTGCATGATGAGTCTGGCATGGGGGCAGGGGCTGTGCTTCTGCTCCTCCTCCTCCTCTGTGCTCCCCACTGCTCAGCCCATACCCCGATCTCACAGAACTTCAGGCTGGGGAAGCTGCGACTGACGTCACCTCGCCTCCGTTCGTCTCCACCCCTCTACCCAGAGTAGCCACACCGGGGTGCCCAAGAGTTAAGTAGATGTGCATACATGTTCACTCCACACTCACCATCAATATGAGCAATAAAACTGAAGATTATGGAAAAATGTCACTGAATAATATTCTATGATGGAACTTTAAATACAGCTTATATGGGATGATCCAAACCACAAACAAGGTAACAATGAAAGGGCTGAAGCTTATACAGTGGGGAAAAAAGTATTTAATCAGCCACCAGTTGTGCAAGTTCTCCCACTTAAAAGATGAGAGAGGTCTCCAATTTTCATCATAGGTATACCTCAACTATGAGAGACAAAATGAGAAAAAAAAAATCCAGAAAATCACATTGAAGGATTTTTAATGAATTAATTGGTAAATTCCTTGGTAAAATAAGTATTTGGTCACCTACAAACAAGCAAGATTTCTGGCTCTCACAGACCTGTAACTTCTTCTTTAAGAGGCTCCTCTGTCCTCCACTCGTTACCTGTATTAATGGCACCTGTTTGAACTCATTATCAGTATAAAAGACACCTGTCCACAACCTCAAACAGTCAGACTCCAAACTCCACTATGGCCAAGACCAAAGAGCTGTCAAAGGACACCAGAAACAAAATTGTAGACCTGCACTAGGCTGGGAAGACTGAATCTGCAATAGGTAAGCAGCTTGGTATGAAGAAATCAACTGTGGGAGCAATTATTAGAAAATGGAAGACATACAAGACCACTGATAATCTCCCTCCATCTTGGGCTCCACGCAAGATCTCACCCCATGGGGTCAAAATGATCACGAGAACGGTGAGCAAAAATCCCAGAACCACACAGGGGAACCTAGTGAATGACCTGCAGAGAGCTGGGACCAAAGTAACAAAGGCTACATCAGTAACACACTACGCCGCCAGGGACTCAAATCCTGCAGTGCCAGACGTGTCCCCCTGCTTAAGCCAGTACATGTCCAGGCCCGTCTGAAGTTTGCTAGAGAGCATTTGGATGATCCAGAAGAGGATTGGGAGAATATCATATGGTCAGATGAAACCAAAATAGAACTTTATTGTAAAAACTCACCTTGTCGTGTTTGGAGGAGAAAGAACACCATACCTACTGTGAAGCATGGGGGTGAAAACATTATACTTTGGGGCTGTTTTTCTGCAAAGGGACTAGGACGACTGATCCGTGTAAAGGAAAGAATGAATGGGGCCATGTATCATGAGATTTTGAGTGAAAACCTCCTTCCATCAGCAAGGGCATTGAAGATGAAACGTGGCTGGGTCTTTCAGCATGACAATGATCCCAAACACACCGCCTGGGCAACGAAGGAGTGGCTTCGTAAGAAGCATTTCAAGGTCCTGGAGTGGCCTAGCCAGTCTCCAAATCTCAACCCCATAGAAAATCTTTGGAGGGAGTTGAAAGTCCATGTTGCCCAGCGACAGCCCCAAAACATCACTGCTCTAGAGGAAATCTGTGTGGAGGAATGGGCCAAAATACCAGCAACAGTGTGTGAAAACCTTGTGAAGACTTACAGAAAACGTCTGACCTCTGTCATTGCCAACAAAGGGTATATAACAAAGTATTGAGATGAACTTTTGTTATTGACCAAATACTTATTTTACCGAGGAATTTACCAATTAATTCATTAAAAATCCTTCAGTGTGATTTTCTGGATTTTTTTTTTCTCATTTTGTCTCTCATAGTTGAGGTATACCTATGATGAAAATTGGAGACCTCTCTCATCTTTTAAGTGGGAGAACTTGCACAATTGGTGGCTGACTAAATACTTTTTTACCCCACTGTAGAACAAGGTTACAAGAGGTTTGATGGGCATTCTCATTTAACTAAGGCTGCTAATGATTCAGGTGTAGAACTTTATTGGCAGCATTTGAAAAGTGTCTTTTTACAAAACATGCACCCACACCTGGCTAATTACATTTGGCAATGTGTTAACTTATACCAAACATGCAGAAATAAAAGAGGAGGAAAGGAAACGAAAAGGAAAAAGAAATGAGAGAAAAATCAACTCCTGTTTGTGTGATTGTTGACACAAAACGGGAGCGGGGCTCCCCCAATTCTGTTTTTCAGGGTGGCACCGGAACTGGACCCTAGTGGTAGAGGGGGGATGGAGGGAGGCGTGGGACGAGCTGACCGCAGCAAGGGGAACTTGACGTTTGTCATCAATTTGGACAAAAGGGCCACTGGTGGAGCCAATGTCCTGGATGCCAGCAGCGACCTCACGGGCTGAGCACCTGACTGACCGCACTGAAGCTAAGTATAACTGTTGACGCTAACACTGACATGACAGACATCCATTTACCTGACTTTGACTTGATGCTAACAATGCAGTGTTTACCTGAAGTGACATTGCTGTCACGAGCTGAGTACTAGAGATTCCACCAGGCTCAGTCTTGTGGCTTTTTCTCTGTATTTACATATTTATTGTATTTTGTGCTTTTTAAGTTTCGGTATTGTCATACTGCTTTCTATTTTTCTGTTTATGTTTCAGTTTTGTTACGCTTATGTTTTGTATCAATTTGTAATTATTTATCTGTCTGCATTTATTGATATTTTATTCCTTGTATTTTGGACTGTTGTGTTCTTTCTTTGGGTTGACAGCTGTCAAGTGGCGTTTCCGGATTGTGCTCCATGTGGGTGTTGCCCTGTCAGCTGTCAGCCCTCTTCGCTCTCCTCTCACTATTCCCAGCTGATCCCAATCATTCACCATTATTACCTTTTTGCCCCGCTCATGTGATCCCACACCTGTCTTCACTTATGTTATTGGTTCTGAACCTTTTTAAGGACTGTTTTTTCATTTCATTGTTGCGGCAGTCTTGTTGATGATTATGATTCTTCTTCCTTGCCACCAGAACCCCTTCCCCGTTCTGGTGAGCTTATTCAAAGTTCATTCCTGCTCGTATGTTACCTCATTTTCTGTATTTGGATTTTTGCTTTGTTGCACTCTGGCACTTTGTGTGCTTTTTGTTAATAAATACCACAAACTGCAGTTGGCACGTGAGTCTGTCTTTCTCTGCCCTGAGGGGCAAATCATGACAATTGCAGGTTCAGGACATTCCAGTGAAGTTTTCCAACAGAGGACGGTATGAGAGCATCACATTTTCCATATCTAACAGGAGTAGATGTATTGCAAGATTTCGATGTGCCAGGGTATTGCTACTTACTGCGTTTGGTTTCGGCCGGACTGAGCTTGGTGACATTAGACCTACACACGAAAGCTATGCAATATTTTGAGTCCAATATTCCTACTACACAGCAGGCCACAGACCAATATCGTTGCAGTATGTATGACAGACATTTGAGTGGCCCAGATCCAAATTATGAAAAACTTTCCTTGCAAATCCATCCTCCAGACTGGTCATTAAAAATCTGTATTAGTCACAAAGGGGCGCCCAATATTCCCCAAAACTGGACACCTACTTACTGCCTTTGAATTGGGTGACCACAGTGCAGAAAGATGTCCACATTGATGTTCCCAACTCACCCATGTGATCACTTTTTCCATTAACAGAGGGAGAGGAACACACATTCTCACAAATCCCAAATTCACTGTGGTCAGCAGGGAAGGCAGATGTAGGCTTAATAAAAATGCAGAACTGGTTAAAATACATGCTAAATCTCATTATCGGCCGTACCTTATCCTCTACATCCTGAAGCCCAAGAAGGCATTAAACTGGTCATAGAGGACCTTAAAGCAGCAGGTGTCACTATACCATGCCCAAATTCTCCATGTAACACACCTTTGTTTCCTGTGAGGAGGGCTGGACCATCTTCCGGATGGAGAGTCGTCCAGGACCTTCAGGCGGTAAACAAAACTGTTATCCCAAGAACCGTTTCAGTCCCTGACCCACACACTTTGTTGAACGACCTACAACCACAAATGGAATATTTCACAGTAATAGACATCAGTCATCTTGTCACAAAGTACAATATCAGTCTTCTCACCATCCAGACACCTTGCATGCATGAAAGTGATATTATCACGGCCTCATCTAACCATTGAGCATTGCCCGGTAACACAATTAAATTAATTTGTAAATTAGGCCAAGGGAAAGCACTCACAGTGTATACTGACAGTCAGTATGCATTCTCTACCATCCATCACTTTACACAACAGTGGCGGCAAAGAGGCATGATTACAAAGACCCCATTTTAAAACTGTTAGACTGTGTAAAACTTCCATCTAAATTAGCCATACGCAAATGTGCCACACACACTAATGGCACAGATCAAATCTCTAAGGAAAAACACTTGCAGACCATACTGCAAAAGCAGCTGCACAAGGTCACATAGGAAACTACACCACAGCATCACTTCTTTTAACACTGACAAAAAAATTATCACATAACACGCAAACTGTTTCAGCAGGCCTCCACTCTGCTACATGGGATTTCCCATGTATCAAAGGGGGGTATGATTAGTAAAATAATATTGTATGATTAGTAAAAATAATTTGCTACTCAATCTAAAATTTGCTACTCAATTTTGTAAGAAGAAAACAATGCTTAAGGGAGCTTAAAGGTCTGATGACACGATTTTGACTGCATCTAATTTCGCAACACATAATTTCAATATGACAAATTGGTGGGTCTGTGCAGTTCTAAGTCAAACAGGCTTTTTTTCAAGCGAATAATGACGTTTTCATGAGCGCCACATCACCAATTGTGTCAGTGGCTGAAAAAAACCCCGGCCATGTTGTGATGTCAGCAGGAGAACACAGCGCTTGTCTGCCCATTGTACATACAGGATGGAAGCGGTAGAAAACATCGACGATGGTTCCAGCACATGTAGTCTGGAATTGGTTTGTGTTGTCCAATCTTCAGACAATTATAGATCAGAAGAATGGGATGACAATGAAGAATCTGGGGGCATCAGACCTTATAGGTTTGAGTCGTGCCAAGCAGACATCGTGCCTAGCAAGTCAGACTCAGAGAGTGACGGTGATGAGGCACACATGGCCGGCGCAGCAGCAGCGACAAACACGGCAGGGGAACACCAAGTGGTATGCTTTTGCTACAGATATTGCAACAAATTATTTGTTCATAAATATCATTTATTTAAACACAATTTTTCAATAAAATCATGGCAGTGTATTTATAATAAAATTGAAACATCTACCTGATACTTTCAACGCCCCCCCAAAGTAAACAAAAAAAAGATACTATTTTTTATTTTTGCAGGTGCCAGTGTGGTCTGTGTGTGATCATGACAACAGAGGAGGAGAGTATTTGCTGTCAGGAGCAGGACAAGGTGAAGCAGAAAATTCCAGACGGTGCTATAAATTGTATCACTGGTCATCACAACTTCCATGCGGTGTGTCTAAACAAAGATGTGTTGGAAGTGGCCTACCTCACCTATAAACATGGATTATGGGAACAATTGGAAGCAATATACAGCTTACAGACAGTTCATCCCATAGTGCTACCACTACCTTGGTGACAAAGTCCGCGTGCCAATACCTGCCTGTGTCATTAACAAGATCAGACAGACCTTTCCACTACAAGACGGACAATATATTGGTTTTAGTTATGCTGACTAACTACCTTTATGTTTTCAGGATATTTTTTTTCATTCAATAAATGTTTATCTGACCACAACTGTTGTCAATTATTCCAAGAAAATGAAATTACTAAAAAAATTTAGTGTGGTAATTGAAAATGTCATAACTGTTGTCATCATTTGGATATTGCATGCAATCCTGTATCAATCCTGGGTATTTGAACAAGAGACAGAATTTTTTTTTTTTTTATTTTACAGATATAATATGTGTTTTTTTTTAGTAAATTAGAGCATACTTGTGGCCATAACTTATCATTTTAAAGTTTGATTATGTGTAAAACCCCTTTAGAAATTAAAATTATTCTCTGTGTTACTGATGGCAATATCCTTAAAAATAATGTATTCCATATTATTTATGTCTCATAAAAAATGCAATTTTGTTTGTTATCATTGTTTATTAACTGCTTTTGTCTTGTATCAACTGGCATGTGATTTTCCACAATAATAAGAAAATAGAAGCAACTGATAGTCCTCATTTTTTCAAGAGTTTGGTCACAAGAAAAACAAGACTCATAACTGGTATAGCACACATGTACTATATCAAAAATATTAAATTAATTATTATAACAGGAAAAAGTCCAAATTAGTGGCAATGAATACAATATAGTCAGTTGGTGTCACGAACGGAGCCCATGTTATCCTGTAGGCTCGGTTCTGACCGTTCTTTATGGCTCAGGCACTGGGTTTATTATGTATTATCTTTTGAGTTCTTGTTGTTTTTATGTCTGTGTTCCTTTTCTTTTCCATGCCTGTAGCCGCCGCTCTGGCCGGGGGTTGTTGGGCAGCTGTTTTGATCCACTTTCAGGTGGGCGCTGTCCAAGATTTGCTGGTCCGACCATGCGCCCTCTTTCTTTGACAGTCAGCTGTTCATGTTTTGTGTGCATCATCTGCAGTGTTGTCAGCCAAGCCAATATTGCCAACACTATCACGACGTGTTAGCCACTCCACACAGCCGTGGTTCTGTTGCGCCCCTTGAAGCGATGTCAGCCCCGAACGCCAACTGTAAGTGTTTCTGTTTATTTTTGTAAGTCTTCACCTTTTTGGGAACTCTTGTCATCAGTGTTATGTTCAATACATGTGCTGTAGTGAATCCTGCGCGTAAATCCATTCATCCTTCCCCTCCTCCATGCGATGCGAAAAAGCGCACGAAGAGCGCACAAGGAGGCTTATGATAGTTGGAGCTGAAGCGTGTGATGTGGTCTTTCACAGCCTGCTGTTTATCTAAGCCTGCAACACAACGCAAAGGCATAGCCGTAAAACTAAAACAAGAAACCAGAGAAACTGTGTGCTACAAAGCTGCTGGCGTTCCAGTCAACAACACCGGGGTCCGTTCTCTCGCTTACATCATTTCTGACTCCTTCTTCATTTGGTGGGCGGCACCACAGTCCAGTCAGTGGCTGCAGTTTTTTGATAACTATGTTATGCAGGCACAGTTGTAAATATTATATTGATCATCGACAATGACTTTTGGGTTTACACAACATGCTAAAAAATGTCAAAATCATGTCATCAGACTTTTAAGGCCTCAAAAAGGCACATTCCCTGCATCAACTTATCCTTTTCAAAACCTTTGCACGGATTCCATTGAACTAAATAAATGTGAAGGGAAGAAATACTGTTTGGTGATATTGACACATTTACTAAATGGGCAAAAGACTGTCTCGTTCAGGTCCTCCCTCTCCACCTGCTGTTCCAGCAGCCGTTACCATCGGCCGTACCACTTCCGTTCCTTCACCTGCCCCATGCGCAAGAGAGGTGGGGGGGGTGCAAAGGGTTTTTGCTCCATGTATGTCTCTATCTGCGACAGGTTGGCGGTGAGTACCCGAACAACATTTCAAAGGTCCATTTTATGACTTTTCTGCTCCAAGACCGGGCTCTTAATTGGGTTCAGTCCATTCTCAATAGCACGGAGGGCCCCAGCTATACCTTTGAACAGTTTGTTCAAGAATTTTCCCAGACTTTCGACCATTCGGAGAGTGAGGGGAATATTTTGGATTTTTTTTATTTTGATTTTGTATACTTTATTGATCCCCAGAGGGGAAATTGAGGGCATCCACCTGGATGGATGAAGCAGCCACGGTACGGCGCTATCCCTTAACCATTCACACACACATTCACACCTAGGGCCACTTTAGAGTCTCCAATTAACCTAACCTGCATGTTTTTGGCCAGTGGGAGGAAACCGGAGAAATCCCGGAGTAAACCCACGCAGATACGGGGAGAACATGCAAACTCCACACAGATCACTGTTGGTCAGGGGCTGGGATCGAATATCATGAGCCGCTTAATGCTACTCCAACAGGGGAATCGGTCTGTGGCCGATTTTGCTGTGGAGTTCCAGGTCACTGCGGCAGACTCCGGGTATAACGACGTTGCCTTACATAGCGCCTTCCTCCTGGGTCTGAATGCCAACCTCTGTGACGACCTGGCAGTTCATGCGACCCCTCCTCTCTGGATGAGCTCATCGATCAGGCCGTCAGTTTAGACAACCAATACTGCGATCGCACAAAGGAGCAAAAGGCCTTCTCCAGTCCGCCCAACTCACGCACACCCCCTCCGGCAACCAGCTCAGTCCAGCCCAACTCCTCCTTCGAAGCTATGGTGTTAGGCCGAGCTCATTTGACTCCGGAGGAGCACCAGCGACGGAGGAAAGCCATCGTGTGCATGTACTGCGGCTCATTGGAGCATAAACTGTTTACCTGTCCTTTGAAACCAAAAGATGTTGCCCATCAGTAGCCGTGGGGGGTCTGGAGGGCGGTTATTTCACTAATCCCCCCTGTAAGTTTTTGATCCCGGCTCTTATCCAGCTACCAGGGGCCGAGAAGAAGGTTTTGGCATTAATTGATTCAGGGGCTGAGCAGAACTTTATTTCTTTGCAATTCGTACGGGAGATAGGCATACCCACTCCCAAATTGCCAGCTTCATTAAATGTAACGGCACTATCTGGCTGCAATCTAGCTTCCGTTACCGAGTGCACGGAGCCGGTCTCCATCCTTCTTTCCAGGAACAACCAGCAGACTCTCTCGTTCTTTATTCTCCCTAGTTCGTCCTCCCCGGTGGTTCTGGGTTACCCTTGGCTCCAGAAGCACAGTCCCATTATCAATTGGACATAAAACTCAATTTCCTCCTGGAGTCCATTTTGTCTAACCTCCTGCCTCAGTTCGGCTGCATGTTCACTGTCTCTTTCCATCCTTTCCCACCTGGCGGAGCCACCGGACCTCAGCCTCATACCCGAGGTCTACCATGACCTTGGGAAGGTCTTTAGCAAGTCGGGAGCGCTCCCTTTGCCACCACACCGCTCTTACGACTGCACTATCGACCTCCTCCCGGGTGCGTGGTTGCCGTCCAGCAAGCTCCACAGTCTTTCTGGGCTGGAAAGGGAGGTGGTGGAAAGCTACATTAAGGACTCCCTGAACGCCGGCCTCATTCGGCCCTCTTCGGCTCCTCTTGGGGCGGGGTTTTTCTTTGTTGGGAAGAAGGACGGATCCTTGCGTCCGTGCATCTATTACCACAAGCTCAACGCAATAACTGTCAAGGATAAATATCCCTTGCCCCTAATCAATTCAGTGTTCGAGCTCCTTCAGCGCACGAGTGTTTTCCAAGCCCAATTTGCACAACGCATAACATTTGGTCCGGATACGCAAAGGGGACGAATGGAAGACAGCCTTCAAAACACATCTGGGGCACTTTGAATACCTAGTGATGCCGTTTGGGCTCACTAATGCTCCAGCCGTCTTCCAGCGCATGATCAGCGTCCACCACTATTGGTCAATCAATTCGTTTTTTTAAGCTTGATGACATTTTGATTTTTTCCTGCACACTGGAGGAACACACAGTCCACGTCCGGGCCGTGTTAAAGTGGCTACTGCAAAACCAGCTCTTTGTGAAGACCGAAAAGTGTGAGCTTTCCACTCGCTCCACTTCCTTTCTGGGCTTTATTGTAGCCGAAGGAGAGATGACCCGGCCAAAGTGAAGGCTGTGCTCCACTGGCCTACCCCGCACTCTCCCAAACAGCTCCAGCGTTTTTCGGGCTTTGCTAATTTCTACCGTAGGTTCATCAGAAATTACAGCAGGGTTGCGCAGCCTCTCACTCAGCTGACCTCGACCAAAGTGCCCTTTAAGTGGTCTGAGGCAGCGAAGCAGTCCTTCACTGAATTGAAAGCCCTATTTTCCAACACACCCATCTTGGCCCAGGTCGACCCCTAGCTCCAGTTCAAAGTGGAGGTGGATGCTTCTGACTCGGGGGTGGGCGTTGTCATCTCACAGCATTCAGCCTCTGATCAGAAGCTCCACCCATGCATGTATTTCTCTCGGCAGTTAACGCCAGCCGAGAGGAATTACGACATAGGGAACCAAGAGCTGCTAGCCATTAAATTGGCTCTCGAGGAGTGGAGGCACTGGCTGGAGGGAGCTATTCACCCCATCATTGTGTGGACCAACCACAAAAATTTAGAGTACCTAAGGTCGGCCCGCAGGTTGAATTCCAGGCAGGCCCGCTGGGCCCTATTCTTTCTCAAGTTTAATCTCACTATCACTTACCGGCCCAGTTCTTGTAACATCAATCCTGACGTGCTCTCCCGCCAGTTCACCTCCAACCCGTCATCCTCCTCCTCTTCTCCTCCTGAGCTCATTGTGCCCTCTTCCTGTATTCTTGGTGCCCTCTCATGGGAGATTGAGCAGAGGGTCCGGCAGGCCCAATCCACCGAGCCCAAGGGCGGTCCAGCCAATCGTCTGTTTGTCCCGTCCAGTCTATGCAGTGATGTCATCCGGTGGGGGCATATCAGCCACTTTGCCTGTCACCCCGGGATCTCCTGAAGTATCAGTCTGGTGCAGCGAGTGTCCTGGTGGCCTACATTGCGGACAGACATTCAGGACTATGTCAAGGCCTGCCAAGTGTGCATCATGAACAAGTCAGACTCTTCACCTCCTGCTGGTCTCCTGCATTCCCTGCCGGTTCCCAGTTGTCCTTGGTCGCACATAGCTATGGACTTCATCACGGGCCTTCTCTCCCTCACAGGGCAACATGGTCATTCTCACCATCACTGACTGCTTCTCGAAAGCCATCCATTTGGTACCCCTTCCCAAGTTTCCCTCCGCTTCCAAAACTGCCAACCTTCTGACCTCCCATGTTATCTGCCTGCATGGCATTCCTTTGGATATTGTGTCTGACCAGGGTCCGCAATTCACTTCCCAAGTATGAAAGTCCTTCTGATGTTCCCTGGGCACCATGGTCAGTCTCACCTCCAGTTACCACCCTCAGAGCAACGGGCAGGCTAAGCATGCTAACCAATCTCTGGAGGCCGCCCTGAGATGTGTGGCTTCCTGTAACCCATCCTCCTGGAGTACCCATCTAAACTGGATGGAGTGTGCCCACAACCCTCAGCCATCAGGATGACACCTTTCAAGGCATCTATGGGTTATACTCCGGCATACAACTAGGAACATATCGGTCGCTATGGAGGGTGAGAATATGTATGGGCACACGCTCCCAGTGGCACAATGAAGCAACTGCATGTGTCAACTTATTGACGTCCCCCGGCTATACTGAGAATTTGTACTAATCTCTATTGATCTAACAGTTTAGAAGGTGGCAGACACGCACCCAAGGAATCATGACTGACATGGAATATAACAAAGAGGGGAGAAATCCTCATTATTATTCTTCCTTTTTCCTCTTTGAGCTCACACACCAATGTGTATGCCTTCACGATTGGTCATCGCTGCCGCGATGATGACGGAAACTGCATGAAATGGGAAAAATAGCCGCATAATACAAATGAAATTCACGTGGGATAATCATAAGAGTTTGTAGATGTGGTACACGGGTGTAAATTACTAAGTAAACTGAGCTCCCCATACCAAAATGGCAACGCCCACAGGCGGCATGGATTCCCACAGGAAAAATGCACCAAACAGAAAAAATAGCCACGTAATACAAATGAAATTCACATGGGGTAATCATAAGAGTTTGTAGATGTGGTACATGGTGTAAATGGCTGAGCAAACACAGAAACATCAGCTACGATGGATGAAAACGGACCAGTCACATGGGCATGCGAGCGCCCCTCCCGGTAACAGGTAAAGAGAGAAATGGGGTTTTTTGTTGACATTTTATTGATTTTCTGGTTCATATACTTTGAAGATTAGATAAAAACATACCCCTGTAGACAAATCAGCGCAAAAAAAACGGACCATTCTTTATGTAAATGTGTCCAAAGTCCACTTTTGACTGAGTTTTGTAATTTTTATAGCTGCCGCAACATTATGCAAATTAGATGCGTAAATTTATTCCTATCTGAAACTTTGGATCATATTCTACATCTTTCTAATTGACAGTAAGCCATTATCTCTTGTGACTTTTAATTTATAGCCTTGGAAATCTGAACTATTTTATTGACAAAATTTTTTTACCACTCTTGACCACTGGGGGGGGGGGTCTTGAGTTGCCTTGTATTGTCCCAAACGCCACATGGCACCTAGGGCAGTTAAAGGGTTAATGACCAGCAAAAATATTTCATTGAGAGTGAAGAAAGGAGTGAAGCCCAGTGCATTGTTGGAGGTCCCCCAGCTGTCTAAACCTATTAGCAGCATAAGTAAGGGAGGGTTCAGGGTCACCTGATCCCACCCTAAGTATAGGCTATGTCAAAAAGGAAGGTTTTAATCCTATTCTTAAAAACAGATTGAATCTGACTCCCAAATCCAGATTAGCTGCTGGTTCCACAGGAGAGGAGCCTGATAACTGAAAGCACTGCCTCCCATTGTATTCGTAGAGCTTCTAGGTATTACAAGTAATCCAGCATTTTGGGAGTGTAGTGCTCTATGAGGATGATAAGGTACTATCAGATATTTTAAATAACAAGGAGCCTGGTTATTTAGAGCTTTGTAAGTGAGGAGAAGGATTTTAAACTTAATTCTAAATTCCATGGAGAGCCAATGAAGGGAGGCCAGAACCGGAGAGATGTGATCTCTCTTTCTAGTACCTGTTAAAACTCTTGCTGCAGCATTTTGGATCAGCCAAAGACTTTTTAAAGATGTTTTAGGACAGCCTGATAATAAAGAGTTACAATAATCTAATCTAGAGCTAACAAAAGCGTGGATTAGTTTCTCAGCATCACTCTGAGACAAGATGCTCCTAATCTTGGCAATATTATGCATATGTTAGAAGGCAGTCTTAGAAACAAGTTTAATATGTGAATTAAAGAACATATCTTGATCAAAAATAACTCCAAGGTTCCTCACAGAACTATTAAGAAAGAGTAACCCCATCCAAACTAAGAGTTTGATTTGGAAAGACATTTCTAAGGTTTTCTGGACTAGAATGACTTCAGTCTTATCTGAATTTAATGGCAAGAAATTATAAGTCATCCAAGCTTTGATTTCCTTAAGATAAGCCTCTAATTTTGCTAATTAATTTCTTTATCTTGCTTCATTGACAAATATAATTGTGTGCCATCTGCATAACAATAAAAATGTATGGAGTGCTTTCTAATAATATTGCCTAGCACAAGCATATATAAACTAAAAAGAATAGGGCCTAGCACAGGTCCCTGTGGAACTCTGTGGTTGAGCTTTGAGTTGGAAGAAAACTCATTATTGACATGAACAAACTGGAACATATCAGATAAGTAAGATTTAAATCACTGCAACGAAGTTCCATTAAGTCCACTATGGTGTTCTAATTTATCAAGTAAAATATTATGATCGATAGTATCAAAAGCTGCACTAAGATTTAAAAGGACAAGTACAGAAACAAGTCCATTATCTGATGCCATACAGATGTTGTTAGTGACCTTCACTAAAGCTGTTTCAGTATTTTGATGAATTCTAAACCCTGATTGAAACTCGGGCAGCGCGGTGGCAGAATGGTTAGCACTGCGGCAGCACAGCAACTCACCCTTGGCCGGGGGATCCTGGGTTTGATCCCAGCCCCCAACCAACAGTGATCTGTGTGGAGTTTGCATGTTCTCCCCGTGTCTGCATGGGTTTACTCCGGGATTTCTCCAGTTTCCTCCCACATGCCAAAAACATGCAAGTTAGGTTAATTGGCATCAAACTGGCGATTCTAAATTGTCCTTAGGTATGACTGTGAGAGTGAATGGTTGTCTGTCTCTCTGTGTTGGCCCTGCGATGGACTGGCGATCTGTCCAGGATGTACCCTGCCTCTCGCTCAAAGATGCTGAGATAGGCTCCAGCCCCCCCGCGACCCAAAAAGGATTAATCAGAAGAAGATGGATGGATGGGTGATTGAAACTCTTCAAAAAAAAACATTTCCCTGCAAGTGGTCAAATAACTGTGTAGCAACAACTCTTTCTAAGATTTTTGAAATGAAAGGCAGATTAGAGATTGGTCTATAGTTAGCTAAAACTCCTGGATCCAGTGTGTGTTTTTTAAGTAACTGTTTAATTACAGCAATTTTAAAAGCCTGCAGTACATGGCCTAACGTTAATGAAGACTTGATTATCTAAAGAATAGAGCTACCAATAAATGTGAAGATTTCTTTAAATAACCTGACAGGAATAGGTTCTAGTAGACAAGTTGGAGGCTTGGATGAGGAAATTATTTTATCTAACTCTAAAAGGTCAATTGGAGTAAACTCATCCAAACGGATATCAGTTGAAGGAGGTGTAGTTGTTACAGTATTTAAATTAATGGTGGGAAGGATCTGACTGATTTTATCTCGGATAGATGAAATTTTATTATTGAAGTAGTTCATAAAGTCCTTACTAGTAAGCTCTAAAGGAATGCTAGATTTGACAGAGTCGACACTTTGTCAGCCTGGCTACAGTGCTGAAAAGAGACCTGGGATTATTCTTGTTCTCTTCTATTAATGCAGAATAAATTGTTCTGGCTTACCTAAGAGGTTTTTTATAAATAAAAAAATCTGTGGGTACTAGGCTGGCCTGCCTGCAATCCAGTCTCTCATTGAAAATACGCGGGACATTATGAAGATGAAAATGCAGTAATGAAGACCCCGGACTGTTGAGTAACTGAAGTCAAATTAAGCAAGAATGGGAAAGAATTTCACCTACAGAGCTTCAGCAATTAGTGTCTTCAGTTCCTAAACACTTATTGAGTGTTGTTACAAGGAAACGTGATGTAACACAGTGGTAAACATGCCCCTGTCCCAGCTTTTTGGAACGTGTTGCATCAAATTCAAAATGAGTGAATGTTTGGAAAAAAAAATAAAATAAAATAAAGTTTTTCAGTTTGAACATTAACTATCTTGTCTTTATAGTGTATTCAAGTGAATATCGGTTGAAAAGGATTTGCAAATCTTTGTGTTTTGTTTTTATTTACGTTTTACACAATGTTCCAACTTCACTGGAATTGGGATTTGTATTTTAGATTATTGTGAAGTTTTCATGGAGAGACCATCAAATCTCACAGCTGGAGGACCGATGTATTCACACTACAAACACAGTCATACCCCAAAATATGTGATTGGCATTGTACCAGAGGTTTCTGCCTTCTGAGATTTTGACCACAGCATAGCAACAGGGAGTATCATGGGAAAGTACTGCCTCCTGGCGGTGGTGTAGTGTTATCATTTATTTTCCACCTGGCTGCATACAAGTACATCTCAAAAAATTAGAATATCATGAAAAAGTTCAATATTTTTTGTCACTCATTTCAGAAAGTGAAACCCATGTATTATAGAGATTCATTACACAGAGAGTGAACTATTTCAAGTGTTTATTTATTTATTTTAATTTTGATGATTATGGCTTACAGCTCATGAAAACCCCAAATTCAGTTTCTCAAAAAATTAGAATATTACACAAAATTAATTTTTAAAAATAGTTTTTTTAAATAGAAATGTGGACCGACTGAAAAGTATGTCCATGTACACAGTGTGTACATGGTCTGTGTTACTGCTGAGGTGTTATGAAGGTCCAGGTTGCTTTGATAGTGACCTTCAGCTCGTCTGCATTGTTGGGTCTGGTGTCTCTCATCTTCCTCTTGACAATACTCCATAGATTCTCTATGGGGTTTAGATCAGGAGGGTTTGCTGGCCAATCAAACGCAGTGATGCCATGGTCATTAAACCAGGTTTTGATACTTCTGGCAGTGTGGGGGGGGTACGAAGTCCTGCTGGAAAGTGAAATCAGCTTCTCCGTAAAGCTTGTCAGCAGAAGGAAGCATGAAATGTTCTTAAATTTCCTGGTAGACGACTGCACTGACTTTGGTCTTGTTAAAACACAGTAGACAAACACCAGCAGATGACCTCTGTTCAGATCAAAGTAAAGTTTGCATTTCATTTGTAAATCAAAGTCCCAGAGTCTGGAGAAACAGTGGAGAGGCACAGAATCTAAGTTGCTTGAGGTTTAGTGTGAAGTTTCCACAGTCAGTGATGATTTGAGAAACCATGTCATCTGCTGGTGTTGGTCCACTGTGTTTTATTAAGACCAAAGTCACTGCAGTCGTCTACCAGGAAATTTTAGAGCACTTCATGCTTCCCTCTGCTGACAAGCTTTATGGAGAAGCTGATTTCATTTTCCAGCAGGACTTGGCACCCCCCCACACACACACACACACTGACAAAAGTATCAAAACCTGGTTTAATGACCATAGCATCACTGTGTTTGATTGTCCAGCAAACTCTCCTGACCTAAACCCCATAGAGAATCTATGGAGTATTTGTCAAGAGGAAGATGAGAGACACCAGACCCAAAAATGCAGATGAGCTGAAGGTCACTGTCAAAGCAACCTGGACCTTCGTAACACCTCAGCAGTAACACAGGCTGATCACCTCCATGCCACGCCACATTCATACAGGAATTAATCCAAAAGGAGCCCTGACCAAGTATTGAGTGTGTACATGGACATACCTTTCAGTTGGTCCACATTTCTATTAAAAAAATATTTTTAAAAATTAATTTTATGTAATATTCTAATTTTTTGAGAAACTGAATTTGGGGTTTTCGTGGGCTGTAAGCCATAATCATCAAAATTAAAATAAATAAACACTTGAAATAATTCACTCTCTGTGTAATGAATCTATATAATATACAGTATGGGTTTCACTTTCTGAAATGAGTGGCAAAATATTGAACTTTTTCATGATATTCTAATTTTTTGAGATGTACCTGTATATACAATGTTATATAGGATAGGTGAAAAACATAGACGTCTATGCAAGTATATTATTGTATTATGTAAAGGGCGATTAAAAGTTTTGATCACAATTAATCTCCAGTGTTGCTTACAGTGCATCCGGAAAGTATTCACAGCGCTTCACTTTCTCCACATTTTGTTATGCTACAGCCTTATTCCAAAACAAAATAAATTCATTTTTTTCCTCAGAATTCTACACACAATATCATATAATGACAACATGACAAAAAGTGGGGTTTTTTTTTAGATTTTTGCAAATTTATTAAAAATAAAAAAACTAAGAAATTACATGTGCATAAGTATTCACAGCCTTTGCTCAATACTTTGTTGATGCACCTTTGGCAGCAATTACTGTCATCAACCGAGCCGGTATTTCCTTTAGGTTTGGTTCTGACCGTTCTCTGTGGCTCGGGTGTCGGGTGATTTATGTATTGTTATCTTTTGAGTTCTTGTGGTGTTTATGTCTTTGTTCTTTTTCTTTTCCGTGCCTGTAGCCACCGTTCTGGCCGGCGGCTGTTAGGTAGCCTCTTTGACCCACATTCATGTGGGCGTTGTCTAACGTTCGCCGGTCCAACCATGCCCCCTCTCTTTTGACAGCCAGCTGATTCCTCTCCAGTGACTGTCTTTCTCGCGCCTCGCCCAGGTGGGCCCAATTTGTGGTGCCAGCAGTGTTTGTACTTCGGCGGCCTTTGCCAGTGAAACACTGCTGGACCATTGTGCAGACTCATACAGTATGTGTGTGTATAGGCAGATGTGTGCCTTGTCATATGAATGCACTGTCTAATGAGGGAGTGAGGAACTACTCTGTCGCTATTCCCTTCAGGGTAGTTACCGGTTGTGTGTGTGCTCGTTGGATTCTTGGACCACTCGGACTGTTCCTGTACTCTGAGTAATTACTGTTAGCGTTTCTCCTTGCAGTGGTGCTGCTACGCTTTGGCACATTGCCCAGTTACTGTTTCCTGTATCAGTCGAGCCTCCTAGAGGACTCCGAGTTTACACGAGCTTATACGTTCTTTGTATTGTTTGTTTCGTGGCCACTGTGCGCTGTGGTCTGCATAAAACAGATTCAATAAAAGCCCGATAAAACATCGACATTATGGTTCAGTCAGTTTGGAAGTGTGTGAGTTTCCTTAAACAATGCAAATGTTGCTGACCCTTTTTGTACACCCTTTCACAGTTCTCTTCAAAGTTTAAATTACTATCAATAATCGTCCCAAGATATTTGTAAGATTGTACACATTCAGTGGTCTGGCCTTTTAGTACAGTGACTTTGTGCATGGGAGTTTTCCTCCTAAAGTCAATAATCATATCTTTAGTTTTTGTCGTATTCAGCTGCAGGTAGGAATCCTCACACCAGTGAAGAAAATCATCAACTACTGGGCCGTGGCCACTCTCACCATCCTGAAGGAGACTGACAATGACTGAATCATCAGCATACTTTATAATGTGTCTGTTGTCATGTCTGCTCTGACACATGTTTGTGTACAGGATGAAGAGTAGTGGTGACAACATACACCTCCTGAGGAGAGCCAGTAGAAGAACACTTTTGGTCAGACAATGTACCATTGACCCTTACTCTCTGTGTCCTGTTGGTTAAAAAATCCAGAATCCAGCCCACCAGATTATTAGTCAAATCAAATTGTTGCAGGAGCATTTCAACAAAAATATGAGGCTGGATTGTATTAAAAGCGGAAGAAAAGTCCACAAATAAAAGCCTGGCCTGTGTCCCATTAAAATCCAGATGTTTGAAAAGCATGTTAAAGAGAGTGACAGTGGCATCCTCCACTCCTCTGTGAGACCTATAGGCAAACTGCAAAGGATCTAATGCATGCTCAGTCTGCTTTAGGACCTCAAATCTGACCAGTTTTTCAAAAATTTTAATTAAAATTGAAGTCAGAGCAACTGGTCTCTGGTTTTAGGACAGCTGGATTTTGGAACAGGGACAACCACAGCATCTTTCCAGGCCTTAGGCACATGTGTCTGTAAGGACTTTTTAAAAATGTAGTGAAACCCAGGACTCAGTTCATGTGCACAGGACTTTACCAAGTATTATCAGGGCCCTGACTTTTGTTCACTTTTACAGCACAGAACACCCTTTTAACATCCTGCAACTCAATATTAAAGTGCTGATTGTCTTTGAGTTTCTGTTTCAAATCTTGGGTTTCTGTGCTAAAATCAAAAGAATCAAAATGACCATAAAAACATTTAAGAGCATTAGCCAGCTCTGTGTCTGAATTAAAACCATCTAAAAACACACGATTACTGTGCTCTGTGCTCTGAAGGCCCGCAATAGTTTTCATACTAGCCCAGGCTGAACCAAGCTTCTTTGCTGCCATCTTGCTTTCCAATTCTGATTTATAATTCTGTTTTGCTCTTAAAATTTCGGACTTCAGCTCTTTTGTGGCAACCTGCAGCTCAGAAACGACCTCCTGTTTAAAGGCAAGTGCTTTCCTCTGTAAGCGGGATTTAACTGATTTAGTAACCCATGGCTTGTTGTTGGGATATATTTTGACGCGTTTACGTGGAACGATCATATCCCTGCAAAAAGTCGTGTAAGAGCATGTGACGTCCATCAAAGAGTCCAAATCATCCCCGCAGGACAGTGTGAACACCTCCCAGTCCGTACAATTAAAACATTCCTGGAGGCAGAGCACTGAATCATCTGTCCAAACGTTTATGTCCCTGGTCTTTGTCTTCTCTCTTTTGAGAGCAGTTTTATATGTGGGCAGCAAATGTACACAGTTGTGATCTGAGGATCCTAAAGGAGGAAGGGGAAGAGATTTGTAGGCCCCCTCTATAGAACCGTAGCACGTATCCAATGTCTTTTCTCGCCTGGTTGGGCAGGAGACGTACTGATAAAAGTTTTTAAGTGTCTTCTTTAAAGACACATGGTTAAAATCCCCAAGGATAAAATTTGGAGCCTCTGGGGAAATCGACTGCAACCGCTGTACCACATCAAAGACGGTGCAGGAGGCAGAGGCAGCATCCGCCCTCGGGTGAATGTACACAGTCATTATGAAAAGTTGGGGGAACTTGCGAGGCAGATAAAAGGGGTGTAGTGATATGGACAGGAGCTCCACATCTGGTGTACAGATGCGCTCTCTGACCGTGACAGATGTACAGTACTGTTTATTAATATACAAACATACGCCGCCTCCCTGACGTTTCCCCGTTACCTCTTCCCACTGATCCAAGCGAAGTGGGGCTCCAAAACCGTCAATACACAGGTCTGGGTCCCGGTCATGATCTGTAAGCCACGTTTCCATGTAAGCCATGACACAGCAGTTCTTGAAATCCTTCTGATATCGGAAATTTCCTTGAATTTCATCCACTTTATTTCTCAGGGATTGTACGTTCCCCATAATAATGGAAGGAAGAGGAATACGGTTAAGCTGACGTCTCCTCAGGTTTAATCTTATGCCTCCACGCTTTCCGCGTTTCCTCCTTTTGTCTCTCTTTTCATTGCTGTGTCCATAACAGTCTCTTAAAATAAAGTCCGGCAGTTGCGGCACAAACTCAAACACAGAAGCTGGATTATACATGTTTAGCTACAGTAACATGTCCCTGGAGTACTGCATTCTTACCAACGCGACCACGCTGATGTCCCAGACAAAGAGCTGGTAAGAAAGGAGCCACAGTGCAATAACAAGAAGAAAATCCATACTGATGGAACCAAAGACCTCTTCGTTTTATAGTCCACAAACAATTCAAGGACAAAAATGGCACAGAGAATTACGTTAAAACACATTAAAGTGCATAAATACAGAGACTAAAAAAAACTTTTTCACCCACTGCCGGTCGCTGCGTGTGCATGTGATCTCTCCAGAGATGTTCAATTGGATTTAAGTCTGGGCTCTGGCTGAGCCACTCAAGGACATTCACAGAGTTGTCCTGAAGCTACTCCTTTGATATCTTGGCTGTGTGCTTAGGGCCGTTGTCCTGCTGAAAGATGAACCGTTGCTCCAGTCTGAGGTCAAGAGTGCTTTGGAGTAGGTTTTCATCCAGGATGTCTCTGTATATTGCTGCATTTATCTTTCCCTCTATCCTGGCGAGTCTCCCAGTTCCTGCCGCTGAAAAACATCCCCACAGCACGATACTGCCGCCCCATGCTTCACTGTAGGGGTGGTATTGGCCTGGTAATGAGCGGTGCCTGGTTTCCTCCAAACATGATGCCTGGCATTCACGCCAGAGAGTTCAATCTTTGTCTTACCAGACCACATAATTTTGTTTCTCATGGTCTGAAAGTCCTTTTAGCAAACTCCAGGTGGGCTGCCATGTGGCTTTTACTAAGGAGGGGCTTCCGTCTGGCCACTCCACCGTACAGGCTTGATTGGTGGATTGCTGCAGAGATGATTGTCCTTCTGGAAGGTTCTTCTCTCACCACAGAGGAACACTGGAGCTTTGACAGAGTGACCATCGGGTTCTTGGTCACCTCCCTGACTAAGGCCCTTCTCCCCCGATCGCTCAGTTTAGATGGCTGGCCAGCTCTAGGGAAAGTCCTGGTGGTTCCAAACTTCTTCCTTATATGGATGATGGAGGCCACTGTGCTCATTTGGACCTTCAAAGCAGCAGAAATTTTTCTGTACCCTTCTCCAGATTTGTGCCTCAAGACAATCCTATCTCGGAGGTCTCCAGACAATTCCTTTGACTTCATGCTTGGTGTGTGCTCTGACATGCACTGTCAACGGTGGGACCTTATATAGACAGGTGTGTGTCTTTCCAAAACATGTCCAATCAACTGAATTTACCACAGGCGGACTCCAATTAAGCTGTAGAAATATCTCAAGGATGATAAGTGGAAATGGGATGCATATGAGTTCAGTTTTGAGCTTTGCGGCAAAGGCTGTGAATACTTAGGTACATTAGGGCTGTGTGATACGGCAAAAATTTCATATCACGATATAAGTCATCTTATATCATGATAACAATGTATATCACAATACACATTTTCTGTAAATTCTACAGTTTAGATTATCACATAAAAAGGACCATCTGTTTTTCTTCTTTACTTTTTTGAAAGTACATGTACCTTTTTCCCCTCATAATTTTGCCAGCGCCTGTGCATGGCAGCTATGGCGCCATCATTGCGTGAATGTGTGTATGAATGGGTGGATAGCAGGATCTGTAAAGCCCTTTGGTCATCTAGAGATGAGAAAAAGTGCTATATAAATGAATGTCATTTACCATTTAAAATAGTTTTTTTAATGTGCATGTGAGATTTAAAAGTAAACATCAATAAGTTAAATATTTCCTGAGCCAGAGGAGAATAGCAAAATAAATTAAAAAAAAAAAACATAAAAAATGTCTAAAAATGAGAAAATAATCCATCGCTTCCATCTACAGCTATAAATAAGCTATTAGTTTAATTCTGTGGAAACGCCATTCTGGCCTGATGTCACCTGTTTGCTTCTTCGTAAAAAATAGTTCAGATTGGTCATGATTTGAAAATCAAAGACACAAAAGGTAATGCATTAAATAAAATACATGTGATGACTAACTTTATTCATTATCACTACTTGACTAATTAAAATGATTAGAAATCAAATAAATTACATTAAGAGCCAAATTGCTCCTCCGACCCATTTTATTTTTTTTTTTATTTTGCATGTATGTGCCACCATCATGCACTTTTGCAACTTTAATACATTTTTTTTTTCAGACAAAACTAAGAAACTCAGCAGTAATTTAAACCAAAGAAACTATGGTCTGCTGTTTCCAGTTAGCACAACTTAGCATCGTCATTTAATATTTTATGATTAGACATGGTCTTAACGCTACTTACCTCCTATTAAAACAAAGTTAGCAAACTATCCTCTCTGACGCAGCATGATGGAAAACAGTCCCACATCCCTGGCAAACAGAAGTAGCAGCTATTTGAACCGGTAGTTTGGAGTTAGCATTAGCAACCACCGGACTGAAGCCTAGCCACCCACCTGTTCCGCAGTGCACGAGAGACGGGGCGCTGACAAGTAGTGGTGAGAAGCTTTACTGAATAAACGGGAGTATGTTCATTTTAAATCATGGTATAAATGATAGAATATTATATCGTCATATCGCACAGCCCAAATGTACATGTGATTTTTTAGTTTTTTATTTTTAATAAATTTGCAAAAATCTCAAAAGCTTTTTTCACGTTGTCATTATGAGGTATTGTGTGTAGAATTTTGAGGGGAAAAATGAATTTAATCCATTTTGGAATAAGGCTGTAACATAACAAAATGTGGAAAAAGTGAAGCGATGTAAATACTTTCCGGATGCACTCTAGTTTTGCTTAAATCCAAACAAGCTTTTGTTTTCTATGTTATGTATTTTAAATTGGTCAGTTTTTTTACACTCTTGTTAACATGGGAGTTGACAAATGTGCTTTCTTTCTGTAACTGTGGGTTTTTTCAATATGTCAGCAATGACAAATACTACCCAGAATATTCTCTACAAAAACCTCATAAGTACCGCTTGTGCAAAAGAAAAGATGGGCAATTTATGTGGGACAAAGGCCCAAATGTATGAGGACAAAGTTTGCAGATTTATGTGGAAAAAGGTCCAAATTTACATGGAAAACAATCATAAATTTACGTTTAAAAAAGTTACAATTTGGCACTGGAAACCTGTAGTGTGTGGAGGGCAAGAAGGATTCAATCAAGCATCCAGAAATCCTGGGAGAAAATGTCATGCTGTCTGTGAGGAAGCTGAAGCTTGGGCATCATTGGACCTTCTAATAGGCTAATGGTCCCAAGCATTCCTCCATGTCCAAAAAAGCTTGGCTTCACAAGAAGTCCTTTAAGATACTAGAGTGACAATCACAGGTTGATCTATTTGACAGTTTGCCAAGTAGATCGATTCTCTTGGTGACATAAGTAGAGTGCTGGACTTTGGAGCGGGAGGTTGTGAGTTCAATCCCCCATTTGGACGTCCCCAGTTGGGTTTCTCTGCCCATCCCCTTGGTTACACAAACAGTTTGAATATATGCTGGATTCCTCATCTAGATAAGACTTCTTCTGGTCCAGAATTCTATGTGTCTGTCCAAATTCTCATTTGTACCACTATCTCTTCGCCTACCCCTACCCTTTGGCCCTTGAAAACAAGGGATTAGCTACTCACCGCTGGGATCAGGGACAGTTGCCATATGAACTTGCCATGGACAGAGTCAGGCTAGCAATAGTGATGTAAGAGGGAGGGCGGAGTTAACAGTGGTTCTCTGGAATTTAAAGAGACATACACTGAAATGGGTTGTTCTGAGTAACTCTGCAAAAGACTATTCACAATTATGCTGCAATAATTTTATAATTAAAGGAAATTTGACAAAAATATGTCAAACATTTCGTTCAGACCCGGAGGAGCTGTCAAGATGTTGAAAAAGGCCAGTCAGTGAAGCCTATAATATAACTACTCTAAAAAATCATTGACTAAGGTAGGTATTTTTACACGTGTCCTCTGCTTGTTTCAGAGATCAGATGTTGTCCCTGCATGAGGAAGATTCTTTCTGGACTTTAGACACAAAATGGAGTCAGAGTCCAAACAGATGCAGAATAAGCACAGCTAGAATTTGTATCTTCCTTAATGTTAGCTACAGTGCATCCGGAAAGTATTCACAGTGCTTCACTTTTTCCACATTTTGTTATGTTACAGCCTTATTCCAAAACAAAATAAATTCATTTTTTCCCCTCAGAATTCTACACACAATACCACATAATGACAACATGAAAAAAGTTTTTTTATTTTTTAGATTTTTGCAAATTTATTAAAAATAAAAAAGCTAAGAAATCACATGTACATAAGTATTCACAGCCTTTGCTCAATACTTTGTCGATGCACCTTTGGCAGCAATTACAGCCGCAAGTCTTTTTGAATATGACGCCACAAGCTTGGCACACATATCTTTGGGCAGTTTCGCCCACTCCTCTTTGCAGCACCTCTCAAGCTCCATCAGGTTGGATGGGAAGTGTCGGTGCACAGCCATTTTCAGCTCTCTCCAGAGATGTTCAATTGGATTTAAGTCTGGGCTCTGGCTGAGCTACTCAAGGACATTCACAGAGTTGTCCTGAAGCTACTCCTTTGATATCTTGGCTGTGTGCTTAGGGTCGTTGTCCTGCTGAAAGATGAACCATTGCTCCAGTCTGAGGTCAAGAGTGCTCTGGAGCAGGTTTTCATCCAGGATGTCTCTGTATATTGCTGCATTCATCTTTCCCTCTATCCTGACTAGTCTCTCAGTTCCTGCCGCTGAAAAACATCCCCAAGCATGATGCTGCCACCACCATTGGCGTAGTTTTGAACGGTGCCTGGTTTCCTCCAAACATGACACCTGACATTCATGCCAGAGAGTTCAATCTTTGTCCCATCATACCATTTTGTTTCTTGTGGTCTGAAAGTCCTTCAGGTGCCTTTTGGCAATCTCCAGGTGGGCTGCCATCTACCTTTTACTAAGGAGTGGCTTCTGTCCGGCCACTCTACCATACAGGCCTGATTAGTGGATTGCTGTAGAGACGATTGTTCTTCTGGAAGGTTCTCCTCTCTCCACAGAGGAGTGCTGGAGCTCTGACAGAGTGACCATCGGGTTCATGGCAACCTCCTTGACTAAGGCCCTTCTCTCCCGATTGCTCAGTTTAGACAGCAGGCCAGCACTAGGAAGAGTCCTGATGGTGCCGAACTTCTTCCATTTATGGATGATGTTGGCCACTGTGCTCATTGGTGTCATGGCCTGCTCTGCTAATCATCCCCAGCTGCGCGCTCACCTGGTTCCCATTACGGCTGGCCTATTTCTACCGCGCTGCCCTGACTGGCGGTGCAGAGATGTCCCACTGCGCTCCAGAGGAGCTTCATCGCCAAACCCTTCTACCCGTGGTGATCTCATCCAAAGCCTGCTTCATTCATCTCCGGAGAATCCCTCCAGCAGTTCACGTAAGCTCAATCCTCAACTCACCCTGTCTTCCAGTCCCCTGCTCACAGGCGGAGTCCGTGGCAGCAGATTCTTCCTTCCCTCCTTCGTCGTCATCCTCCCCAGACACTCACCTGCAGGAGCTGCACTCCCGACCGAAGGACAGTGTCTTCCTGGCCGTAGCCGTCATGCTGAACCTGAGCCTGTCTCCATCTGCTCCCACAGTAAGCAACAGTGTAACTGTTTAACTCCAGCTATGACGCTTACTAATAATCCCTCTCTGTGTGTCTTTAGGGTTGCCGGGTCGTACGGTGTGCCGCTCTGTCCCTGCTGCTCCTGCCTACACTTTCACACACCAACATACACACTCTTGCTGTAAATAAACCTAACTGTACCAATTCAAAGTCTGTGTCTTGTCACTGGGTCACTGAACCATGTCAATTGGGACCTTCAAAGAAGCAGAAATTTTTCTGTACCCTTCTCCAGATTTATGCCTCGAGACAGTCCCGTCTCGGCGGTCTCCAGACAATTCCTTTGACTTCATGCTTGGTTTGTGCTCTGACATGCACTGTCAACTGTGGGACCTTATGTAGACAGGTGTGTGCCTTTCCAAATCATGTCCAATCAACTGAATTTACCACAGGTGGACTCCAATTAAGCTGTAGAAACATCGCAAGGATGATCAGTGGAAACAGGATGCACCGGAGTTCAATTTTGAGCATCATGGCATCATCATCATCCTCATAGCAGTCTGTTGGGAACGACAATGACTGTTTCATTTAGGTTTGATCAGATTCTTTCACGCAGCTGTCCTTCGCCTGCCGCTGCCAGGAACTCCTGACCTTGTTAACCCGGGCGACGTCTGAGCCGGTATGAGTTGCTCTCTGACCATTTCATGAAACTGCTTGCAAGGTATTTTGAGTAGCGCTAGCTTTTGCTTGACTAGCGGCACAACCTTGGCAGATGATAGCAGTCTCTAAATAACAATGGACAGGAAATGTTTTCTAGCAGCTCTGGATGTAAACGCCAAGTGTAACTGAGTGTATTGGGTGAAACTGGGCATCCTGGCAGAACTAAAAACAATATCTGTCAGGTCTGTGGTGGACCACTCCCAGTTACACGGGTTGAGACTGGATATCCTGGCAGATAAGCACATCTGTCGCAAGGTCTTTGGTGGGCTTTTACCAGTCCGTGCATTGTGACATGCACTACACAAAGAGCAGAGATAAACAAACCTATCATCTGGTCAGTCACTGCAACAGATACTGGAGTCAGTTTGTCTTGGCCTGTCCTTGCCACCGACAATACCTCTATCTGCCAAAAATATGTTTCATGGCAAAGGCTGTGAATACTTATATACATGATTTCTTAGTTTTTTTTATTTTTAATAAATTTGCAAAAATCTCAAAAAACTTTTTTCACATTGTCATTATGGGGTATTGTGTGTCAAATTTTGAGGAAAAAAAATTAATTTATATCCATTCTGGAATAAGGCTGTAACATAACAAAATGTGGAAAAAGTGAAGCGCTTTGAATACTTTCCGGATGCACTGTATGTGTTGCCTGATTCAAGAACAATCAAGTGGCTAGCTTACCCATTATTAGTTTACTTATTTAATTTTTTCCTTCCAGTTATGCTTGAAGGTTATGCATCACAACCTAACGAATGCCTTTAAACCCCTCTGTCCAGCTTTTGTGTGTGCTGAAGAGATAATCAAGGAAACTAAAGAATGATTTTCTCTGAAGCTTCAGTAAAACATTCCACAAAACACAATCTTGTTCACAATAATTACAAGGATCAAGAAATGAAAACTTTATTTCAAAATCACATTTGTAACATACAAACAAGAAAACTATAAATTCTTTTGCTAATTTACAAGGTGAGTTATGTCATAAATATTCACAGCAGTGCATCGTCTCCCCAATATCAACAACAGTTCTCAGTGACTGGCAGCATGTTAAAGGTAGTAGCATTCCTGGAAACATTGTAAAGTCCAATTAGTTAACCTTAACTAGAAAAAAGCATGCAGCCTGACTGCCTTAAAAAAACCTAAGTAAAATGGAGTGCAACTTGTTTAGTGCACAAACAAATGCTTAATTACAACATGCAAATTTATTTTTTACTTAAGTTTCTACAAGGTAATCAAATTGCATGCTTTCTCTAAGTTAACTGACTGGGTTTTACAGCACATTTACAAAAATCACTATACACAGTGTGTATGACTGTTTTCAAAAGACAAATGTACTCTCGAAAAACTATATTGTGCCTTTATAAAAGCCATTTATTAGACATTTACAGTATATATAGCAAAAATAGATTTTGTTACATCATTCATATATTCTGATTGCACACGGCCTGACAAGGTAATATAGGAGACAATATAAGACTTAAAAGGACTCCAGTGATTCTTCCATGGTCTTTTATTATTTTTCTTTCAGGCTGTGGTAGATTATATATTGCAGAAAAAGATCATTGTGACAATCATGGCACATATCTGTGGGAAATATGCTCATTAGTGAAACATGTAAATAAAGAGAATATGCTTAAATTGTAATTGTAACAACTGCAGGTCATACCTCCAGAGCTGCAATCCCCAGAGCCACTCTCACAACACAATAACGTCTGTGTTCTTCACAATCAGGCCCTTGATCTTTTGGAAGCAACTAGGGATTTAATTAGGAAAATATAGAATGAAGGCAGATTAGTCATTAACTCTTAACTAACAGTGTCAATCATATGTTTAAATTCTTTAGTTCTGGTTTGTTTGTTTTTTTAGTCTCTACCATGGTAGAATTTGCTATTGCTTTATAATATGGCTGAACAGTGTCCGGACAGCACTGTGATGGATATGATGAGTTGTGGCTGGTAAAATATGGAGAACCCTCAAAATCGGAGGCATTATAGAATCCACAGCAATTTAGCTGGTGGCACAAAAAAAATGCATATTAGAAAAATGGCTGGAGAACTAGCCAAAAATATATGTTATCATTTCTTCAGCAGTTACGTACCGTGTTCATTGCTGTATTCCACAGTCCCGTGAGATCAGCGTTGTCCCCATACTGTGACTTAATGCTTTCAACTGCTGCAGTACCAACTTCGATGAACAAGTCATCTGCCTAAAGTGCAAATGTGCAAATTAGACTAAACTGTCACCATTATCCACCAACTACATCCTCACTGTGAAAAGAAAAGCTCATTAACAACTTACCAGTGGTCTGAAGGCCAAAATCACCACTGCTCCCGCCACCTCTGCTATGAAGACCAACAGCTATGATGAAAAACTGTGGAAAAGAAAAAAAATTACATAAGCATTCACATACCAAGCAACAAAAATGAATTTTCAGCAGCCACCTTTAAAATAATGAAACTGTCACAACTCGCTCTCGCCTGTCTCCCGCTTCAGCTGCGTGCACACCTGTGCCTCATCAATCTCGGGCTATATAGCCCGCTCCGCCTGAAGCCTCGGCCTGGAGCCGTCTGCTCATCAATGCTCTTCACTCCAGCGCACGCCTGCTCCCTTACGGCCTGCGCTCCTCGGATTATCCTTCTTCCTACACGTAAGCTATTCTCCACTTACCTGCTCTCCAGTTTCTCCCCTGTGCACAGGTGGATCCTCTGGCGGCGGACTTTCCTCCCATGTCCTCGCCATCACTCCCCTCTCCGCGCTGAGCGCGCATCGGGACACTGTCTTCCAGGCAGGAGACCTGCGGCTTTAGCCAATGCCAGCCACCTTACCACCTGCAAGTAAGCACCAGATTGAATATAAAATTCCGTTGGATGTTTGCCGGCTGTTAACCTCTGTGTGTGCTCTCCCCTTAGGGTTGCCTGGCTGTACGGCACCTCGTTCCGCCCTCGACGCATCCCGTCCTCCAGCATCACATTACACCCTGCTCTCACACACTCAGACACCAATTATTGTTTAATAAAATCATTGAATCACACTCAAGCCTGTGTGCGTGTTCCCTGGGTCCGGACTTATGTCAGAAACTATACTTATAAGACTTTTAACATCATACTCTGCTGTTTAAAAAATATTCTAATTCTTTATCATGCCAAGAAGAATGTGAGAAAACTAACAGGCCTACCAATATCACTTGAACTTTAAATGTGCAGCTGGCTACCATAGCTCAAAAATTGTTTTAGGAGCAATATTAATTCTTTTTTTTTCAAATATGAAGCATGTCTTGAAACAAACACTTCTAAACTGGATACCGGTCCAGTCCAAAAGGCTGTATTTGAGTTATTTAATCCGTGGGGTGGGGGTGGGGGGGCTATACCATTGTATGCTGTAAATTTTCTGTGAATTACAAAAGTGTTTAAGGGTTTTTAGCCATAGCCACATTCACCAACTCTTTATTCTTTACATATTCTACTGTAGCTTACAAGCTCAAAACTGAGATACTTTATGTCCACCTTTGGTTGAAAAAAATCACTAGTTTTCAAGAGAAATTGCACACAAAATGTTTAATCTCTATTTACTTGACACAGGAAATCACCTGAAAAGTGATGTGCTATTAATACACATTTCCATGAAATCACATTGCTAGAGGGAGAAACAGCTTAAATCGGGCATGGGTGAACTACGGCCCGCAGACCATGCAAGGCCTGTTGGGCTTTTTAATCCAGCCCATCAAATAGGGATACACAATTGTCCAAATTATAGTAATAGCCACATTCATTTTGCCTTTTTTCCTGGAATATCCGACTTTTCAGTTAATCCCACTAGATGGTACACTCCAGATGCAATGCAGAGCCTTTAGACCAGCATTGTCAAACTCAATCCATTTTGGGCCAAGACCCTGTACATTTTACTTCCTACCTACTCTCTTCAACAGGTGTTTTTGCTAATCAACAATCAGTGGGAAGAAATTCAGTTAACTCACCTGTGAATGACATTGGGTGGAGGTGAAACCTGCAGGGTCTTGGCCCAGAATGGAATGCGTTTGATATCCTTAGACCAAATTTGCATGGCTCTACTTGTGCGTACAGCCTTATGGAGGGATGGGGTTGCTCTCATAACTTCTGCAGCTGCTTTGTATCTGCTGTGGAAATCCCCAAAATGCTATCATATTTAGGTTTACAACATTATCTGGTGGGGTACACAGTTGGGAAAATGTCATTTCCTCCTCCAGAAACTACACCTGGATGTTGGCTGTTTTCAGCTAAACCGAAGCTGGCTGGTGTCTAGTTTCAGGAGCTGCTAGCCCTCATTAGTACATGAGTAGAAGGAGTTCATGGGTGGATACAATCACTTCGTCTCAGCTGTGACGCTCTGGTCAATCTGTCTCTGGTGAGTGGCAGTCTCATTTTCAAATTAGTTTACTCTCCATTGTTGGTACTCCCTCTTGAGAAGTCAGAATATCAATGCTGATTGGCTATTGCGACCAACTAGCTTGAACACGAATTTGCATGTATTCACGTCTTTACATTGACTTACTTGCTTCATGCGGACAATTTGCTTCATGTTTGATCTGAGCGCACCACAGTCAAACTGACACTAAACTTTGATGCACTAGCAATAAAAGGTGACCAACAACACTGTTCTCACTGAAATTGAATGTAAGCGTTCTTTCACTTTTAGTTAATGCCTTTGACATGTAATATACAGTGGATAAAAGTCTCCACACCCCTGTTCAAATGCCATGTTTTTGTGATGTTAAAAAATGAGACCAAGATAAATCATTTCAAAACTTTTTCCACCGTTAATATGACCTAAAACCTGTACAACCCAATTGAAAAACAAACTGAAATCTTTTAAGGGGAAAAACAAAAAAAACCTTAACCTGGTTGCATAAATATGCACACCTTTAAACTAATACTTTGTTGCAGCACCTTTGGCTTTTATTACAGCACTCAGTCTATTTGGGTAGGAGTCTATCAGTGTGGCACATCTTGATGTGGCAATATTTGCCCACTCTTCTTTACAAAAATGCTCCAAATCTGTCACATTGCAAGGGCATCTCCTGTGCACAACCCTGTTAAGATCACCCCACAGATCTTCGATCAGATTCAGGTCTGGACTCTGGCTGGGCCATTCCAAAACCTTAATCTTCTTCTGGTGAAGCCATTCTTTTGTTGATTTGGATGTGAGCTTTGGGTCATTGTCATGCTGAAAGATAAAGTTCCTCTTCATCTTCAGCTTTCTAGCAGAAACCTGAAGGTTTTGTGCCAACACTGACTGGTATTTGGAACTGTTCATAATTCCTTCCACCTTGACTAAGGCCCCAGTTCCAGCTGAAGAAAAACAGCCCCAAAGCATGATGGTGCCAACAACATGCTTCACTGTAAGTATGGTGTTCTTTTGGTGATGAGCAGTGTTGTGTTTGCGTCAAATATACCTTTTGGAATTATGGCCAAAAAGTTCAACCTTGGTTTCATCAGACCATAACACATTTTCCCACATGCGTTTGTGAGATTTCAAATGTGTTTTTGCAAAATGTAGCCGGGCTTGGATGTTTTTCTTCGTAAGATAAGGCTTCCGTTTTGCCACCCTACCCCATAGCCCAGATATATGACGAAGACAGGAGATTGTTGTCACGTGTACTAAACAGCCAGTACTTGACAGAAATTCCTGCAGCTCCTTCAGTGTTGCTGTCAGGCCTTTTGGCAGCCTCCCTGACCAGTTTTCTTCTCGAATTTTCATCAATTTTGGAGGGACGTCCAGTTCCTGGTAATGTCACTCACTGTTGTGCCATATTTTCTCCACTTGATGACTGTTTTCACTGTGTTCCATGGTATATTTAAAGCCTTGGAAGTTCTTTTGTACCCTTCTCCTGACTGATACCTTTGAGCAATGACATCCCTCTGATGCTTTGGAAGCTCTCTGTAGACCATGATTGTGCTATGTAAGAGGTGACTACAAAAATGTCAGGAAAAGCCTACTAGAAAAGCTGAACTTTATTTGGGGTTAATCAGAGACACTTTAAATGGTGGCAGGTTGTGTTGACTTCCATTTAGCATGAGTTTGAATGTGACTGGTTAATTCTGAATATAGCCCCAGTTATAACAGGGTGTGCATATTTATGCAACCAGGTTATTGTAAGTTTTTTTTATCTTTTATTTTTCCTCTTAAAAGATTTCAGTTTGTTTTTCAATTGGGTTGTACGGGTTATAGGTCACATTAATGGTGGAAAAAGTTTTGAAATGATTTATCTTGGTCTCATTTTTTTACATCACAAAAACCTGGCATTTGAACAGGGATGTGTAGACTTTTTATTTCCACTGTATATCAGTTCACACAAACACTCTCCATCCATCTGGCACTGGCCCAGTCCATCTGTCAAATTTTAAAACTCACTGTGGCCCTGGAGCCAAAAAGTTTGCCCATCACTGGCTTAAATGGACTGCTAAACTAGAGGAGAATGTACGGTATATTACAATCAATCAATCAATCAACTTTATTTATAAAGCACTTTAAAAGCAACACTCGCTACACAAAGTGCTGTACAGCAAGAGAACATAAAAGCAGGGCACTAACACAAAGGGTGTTAACACAAGAACCACAGTAAAAAAAAAAAAAAAAAAATCATAAATAAAATAAAAAGTAAAATAAAAATCCATTTCATTCAATAGAATCAATGTATCATACTGGGTTGAAGGCCAGGGAGTAAAAATGTGTTTTAAGACATGTTTTAAAAATGGACAGTGAAGGTGCTTGTCTAATCATTCCATAACCTGGGGGCCATGATCAAAAAGGTTCCATCCCCTCTGAGCTTGCGCCTCGCCTTTGGTACCTCCAAAAGCAGCTGTTCAGCTGACCTAAGGGACCGGGTGGGAGCCTCAGAGAGGTAGGGTGGAGCAAGACCATTCAAGGATTTAAAAACAAATAAAAGAATTTTAAAATGAACTCTAAAATACACGGGCAGCCAGTGGAGTGAAGCTAAGTGATCTCTTCCACGTGGACCTGTTAAAAGACGAGCAGCGGCATTTTGAACCAGCTGCAGATGGGAAAGAGATGACTGGCTGACACTGGCGTAAAGTGCGTTACAGTAATCCAGCTGAGATGAAATAAAAGCATGGATTACTGTTTCCAAGTGTGGTCTAGAGAGAATGGGTTTTACTTTTCTCTTTTTTCTCTCTATTTTAGCCAGCCTTTTTTTTCTAGTTTTCGTTTCTTTTCTCTTCCTCGGACAATGGAGATCAACAGAGGTGGGGGCGGACGCATTGCTTACACATGTGAACAGCTGATTGCGCTGAGGAGACCGGAGCCTGGAGTGCTGTGGCCGGCAGTGAAGCCCCCCATCCCAGATGAGCTGAAGAGGAGACACCGCGGGCGAAGGGCTGGAACGAAGGTGAGGAGGAGGAGGAGGAAGCATAAGCCAGCTGTACCGATGGTCATCAACGGGAACGTGCGATCGCTGGGAAATAAAACAGACGAGCTTACAGCGCTGGTCAGGACGCAAAAGGAGTATCGTGAGTGTAGTTTCATGTGTTTTACGGAGACGTGGTTACACTCACAGATCCCGGATGTAAACATAGCGATACCTGGCTTCAGGACTATAAGGGGGGACAGAGACGTGAAAAGCAGCAGGAATAAGAGAGGAGGAGGAGTAGCACTTCTTGTTAATGAACGATGGTGTCACCCCAGACACATTTATGTGAAGGAAAAGTGCTGCAGCCGGGACATTGAACTGCTGGCTGTCAGTATGAGACCTTATTATATGCCACGAGAAATGAAGTGCGCTTTAATTGTTATTGTCTACGTCCCTCTGTCAGCTGACGGAGCGGTGGCCTGTGACGTCATCAGCTCCACTGCGGCCACATTACTGGAGAAGCACTCGGATGTGTTCATGGCCATCACAGGTGATTTTAACCATGTCTCAGTGTGAAAAACACTACCAAATTTTCACCAGTTTGTTGACTGTCCCACCAGAGAGAACAAAACACTGGATTTAATGTATGACAATGTCAGTGATGCATATAGTGCAACAGCTCTACCCCCCATTGGTAAATCAGATCACTGCATGGTCATGTTAACACCCAAGTACGTCCCCCTTGTGCAAAGGTAGCCTGCTTATACACAGACTGTGAGGAGGTGGACACAGGAGGCTGCTGATGCACTACAGGACTGCTTTGAGACGACAGACTGGAGCGTACTCTGTGAACCACATGGGGTGGACATAGACAATATGACCGACTGCATCACAGAATACATTAGATTCTGTGAAGACATGACCATGCCAGCTCAGACTGTATGCTGCTTCTCCAACAACAGACCATGGGTCACCAGTGACCTGAAAGCACTTCTGAATAAAAAGAAGAGAGCTTTAAGGGCTGGAGACAGGGAGAAACTGAGGGGAGTGCAGCATGAGCTGAGAGAGATGCTGAGGAGGTGCAAGGACAATTATAGGAGGAAGTTGGAAGAGAAACTCAGGCAAAATGACACTAAAGATGTGTGGGAGAGAATGAAACAAATAACTGGGTACAAGGGGAGAGTCAGGCAGCCATCTGGGATCCAGGAGAGAGCCGAGGAACTGAATCTGTTTTTTAATAGGTTCAACTCACAGTCTGTCACCCAAACAACACAACCAGACCCCCACGCACCCCTCCCCACCTACACTCCCTTGCAGAACCTCTCTCCATCTCCCCCCTCCTCCTCCCCAGGGGGCACCAGGACCCTCCCTCACTTCACGGTGACTACAGATCAGGTGGAGAAACAGCTGGAGAGACTCCGTCAGTGGAAGGCTTCGGGCCCTGATGGCATCTCCGCCAGGACCCTGAGGACCTGTGCCAACCAACTAGCTCCGTTACTGAAACACCTGTACAACCTGAGCCTGAGTCTGGAGAGAGTGCCGGTGCTGTGGAAGACATCCTGCCTGGTTCCTGTGCCCAAGAAGTCATCTCCATCGGATTTGAATGACTACCGACCAGTTGCCCTCACATCTCATGTGATGAAGGTCCTGGAGAGACTGGTCTTAGCCCACCTGAGGCCGCGGGTGAAGACATGGCTGGACCCTCTGCAGTTTGCATATCAGCCCCATTTAGGAGTTGGAGATGCTGTCATCTACCTGCTGCAACGAGCCCATCTGCACCCGGATGGTGGAGGAGATACTGTGAGAATCACTTTTTTTAAATTTCTCCAGTGCCTTTAACACCATCCAGTCACTGCTGCTGGGCGAGAAGCTGCAGGTGATGGGGGTTGACAGCTCTGTGATCTCCTGGATTACCGACTACCTGACAGGCAGACCACAGTTTGTCAGGCTGGGCAGTGTCTTGTCTGGAGTGGTGGCTAGTGATAAGGGAGTGCCACAGGGGACTGTGCTCTCTCCTTTTCTTTTTACTTTATACACCACTGACTTTCAGTACAACACTGAGTCATGCCACCTGCAGAAATTCTCTGATGACTCAGCTGTTGTGGGGTGTATAAGAGGTGGAGAAGAGGGGGAGTACAGGGCATTGGTAGACAGATTTGTGGAGTGGACGGAGCAGAATCACCTGAGGTTGAATGTCAGCAAGACCAGGGAGATGGTGATTGACTTCAAGAAGAGGAAGGCTCCTTCTCAGCCACTGCAGATTAGGGGGGAGGATGTGGGAGTGGTTGAGGACTACAAATATCTGGGTGTCAGGATCAGCAGTGGGTTGGACTGAAGATAAGATAAGATAAGATAAGATAAGATAAGATAAGATAAGATAAGCCTTTATTAGTCCCACAACGGGGAAATTCCAGGATTGCAACAGCACAGGGATAGCAACACTCAGAGCAACAATCAGAAGGCAAGAAAAAAAAAAAAACAAAAAAAAAAAAAAACAAGCAAGCAAGAGCAGCTAATATACATATGTACGTATTACTATAAAATATATATATATACACACACACAGAGACACACAGTGCAGAGCATTGTAGCTGGATGGAATAAATATATGAATATATGAACACACAGTGCAGAGCATTGTAGCTAGATGGAATAAATATGTAAATATATAAACACCCACAGTACGGAGCATTGCAGCTAGGTGGAATAAATATGCAAGTATATAAACACACACAGTGCGGAGCAATGTAGCTAGATGGAATAATATGTAGATATATAAATATATAAACACACCCAGTGCTGAGCATTGTAGCTAGATGGAATAAATATGTAAATATATAAACACACACAGTGCAGAGCATTGTTGCTAGATGGAATGAAACAGCATAACCGTCTACTTAGTTATCCTACATGGTATGATTATGTGCCCATACATATTCTCCCCCTCCATAGCGACCGGTAAGTTCCTAGTTGTACGCCGGAGGGGACCATTGTGTAAGTCTATTGCATCTTTTGCATTCAAAAAACTATTAGTTTGTTACGTCTTTTTGCTATCTCTGCGAGCAGCCCTGCTTAGGTTGTACAGTCTGACAGCCGTTGGTAGGAAGGACCTACGAAACCTCTCGGTTGTGCACCTGATCCAACACCAGATCCAACACCGATGCTGCACACAAGAAGGGGATGAGCAGACTCTACTTCCTGAGAAAGCTGAGATCCTTCAATGTGTACAGCAGGATGCTGGAGCTTTTCTACCAGACTGTTGTGACCAGCGGCATCTTCTTCGCTGCGGTCTGTTGGGGTAGCAGTATCAGGGCCAGAGATACCAACAGACTTGACAAGATTATCAAGAGGGCTGGCTCTGTAATTGGTCTCAGACCGGAGACCTTTGAGACAGTGGTGGAGAGGAGAACACTAAATAAACTGCGATCCATCATGGACAATCCTGATCACCCCCTCCACCACACACTAGATAGACAGCGAAGTACTTTATCCAGTAGACTACTACAGCTTCGTTGTCGAACGGCCAGGTACAGGAAATCTTTCCTGCCACATGCAATTTCACTGTACAATAACTCGCTATGATGTTGTATTCTGGTCATAGCTATGCTGCCACACTGCATCTTACAGACCAACTGGTACATCACTTTTCACTCTGCTCCTGATAGTCCTTCTTTGTGCAATGGGATGATTCATGTGTTTATACGAGTCATCATATATTAAGCTATGATGTATATAGATTCTATATTCGTGTTAGTTTTTACTTTCCATGGGTAATCCCTTTGTCTGTCATGTGTGTGTTTCTGTTGTCATGCTGCTGTTACACTGTAATTTCCCAGTGTGGGATCAATAAAGTCTGTCCGTCCGTCCGTCCGTCCGTCCGTCCAATCAATCAATCAATCAATCAATCAATCAATCAATCTACTTTTGCTAAACGCCTTAGATGAAAGAAGCTGGATTTTACCACAGAACGAATCTGCGTGTCTAATTTAAAATCATTGTCCATGATAAAACCAAGGTTCCTAGCTGTGGATTTAACATAAGGAGTAAGGGGGCCCAAGTATACAGGAAGGGACTCACAGGGGCGACTAGGTCCAAACACCATCACTTCGGTCTTCTTATCATTAAAATTTAGGAAGTTTAGGGCCATCCAAGACTTTATGTCTTCAATGCATGTCAGGAGTGAGTTTACTGATGAGGCAGCTTTTTGTTTTAGAGGGACATAAATCTGACAGTCATCAGCATACAGGTGGAAAGAGATACCATGCTTTTTAAAAATGGAACCCAGTGGAAGTATGTACAGAGAAAAAAGCATGGGCCCTAGAATTGACCCCTGTGGGACCCCCTAAGGCAGAGGAGCAGAAGAGGATTCAAACCCAGACATGCTAACTTTAAAAGTCCTGTCTAACAGATAGGATCTAAACCAGTTGAGAGCAGTGCCACAAATGCCCACTAGGTGCTGCAATGGGAAATTAAAACATGATGGTCCACTGTGTCAAAGGCAGCAGTTAAATCAAGCAGCACAAGAACAGCATATTCACCTGAATCACATGCTAAGAGAATATCGTTAAAAACTCTTAACAAGGCTGTCTCTGTGCTATGAAGAGCTTTGAAACCAGATTGAAAAATCTCCAAAATGCCGTGTTCATCCAGAAAACATTTCAGCTGCATATAAACAATTTTCTCTAAAATTTTTGAGAGAAATGGCAGCTTGGAAATAGGCCTAAAATTTGCCAACATGGTATGATCAAGACCAGGTTTCTTAATCAAGGGCTGTACTACTGCATGTTTAAAATTTGCAGGAACCACACCAGATGACAGGCTGCTGTTCAAGATGATGAGAACTGACTGGCCTATACTGGGAAGCACCTCTTTAAAAAGTCTAGGAGGGACAGCATCACAGGGAGACCCTGAGGGCTTAATGTGGCCAACTACGTCCTCTAACAATGACATTCACAGGTTCAAACTGATCAAAAACAGCGGAACAAGGAACAGAGACAGAGGGATCAGAGGCAGGAGGTGAGATGAGAGCCCTGATGGTGGCCACCTTATCAATAAAAAAGTTCATAAAATCATTGCATAACTCAGAGGAGGCCTCCGAACAGTCAGTCTGTGGGGTGTTGAGAACAGAGTCAATAGTGTTAAATAAAACATGTTAATTATGACAATGAAATAAAACAATATTAGCAAAATACTTGCTTTTTTCCTGCTTGACAGTATTTTGATACTGATGCCAGCAGTCTTTTAAAATCTGCAGTGATACCTGCAGTTTGTCTTTCTTCCATCTGCGTTCAGCTCTGCAGCACTCCTGTCTGACTGCACGAGTTCTGTCATTGAACCACGGCTCAGGTTTGGATCGAGGCTGCTTGGATTTCAGTGGAGCCACAGAGTCCATGATGGTTTGGCAGGAGGAGTGAAACCAGGAGCTGAGTTCCTCCACAGATGAGATGGAACCAGGAGGAACACAGAGCTGGTCAAAGGCAGCGGAGAACCGACCGGCAGTGGAGGGGTTAAAAATCCGGCAGCGCTGAGCAGGAGCGCGAGTTTTAGCTGCAGCGCGTGACAGATCAGTCTCAAATAATACAGGCATATGGTCCGACAATACAGTGTCACAGATTTCTAAATTAACAACAGACAGGCCATACGAGAGGACAAGATCTAACGTGTGTCCGTGCTCGTGAGTAGCACCACCAGTCACGGACTGCACCAGATTTAGAGAATCAATGAGATTTAAAAAGTCTTTCACCAGCGGCTTATCAGGACAACATACATGTATGTTAAAATCTCCAACGATAAGAACACGATCATAATTTGTAACAATACCAGCTAAGAAAATGGCAAAGTCATTTAAAAAGTCCTTATTATATTTGGGTAGTCTGTATATGACAGCACACAGTACAGGGTTTATTCAACCCACCTCAAAGAAAGTCAGTTCAAAGCTGGAGAATGGAGAAGGTAAAAAGCACTGTTTACATTTATAGTCATTTTCGTAAACAGTTGCCGTTCCTCCTCCTCGTCCTGTTGTCCTCGGGGAATTAGAATAACAATAACCTGCGGGTAAAACTTCGGACAGAGTAGAGAGTTCACCCACAGTCTGCCAGGTCTCCGCAACGGAAAAGAAATCCAGTTCCCGGGAGCTGATGAAACCCTTCAGGATGTAAGTTTTATTTGCCAGCGATCTGGCGTTTACCAGGCCAATCCGAGCTGGAGCCTGGGCCTGGGCCTCAGCAGAACAGGAAACATGCCACAGCGGTCTCAGATGCCAGGGATTTACCCCATGCTGGCGGGGCCAGGGAGAGTAGCAGCGCTGGGGCCGGATCACCTCATCAAGGCCAGTCACAGGGACCAGGCAGGCATCAGCAGGATCCAGGGAACGCCAGGACACAGAAACCCAGGAACATAATCCGCCCACAGTCCGGGGAACAGAGAAGTAATGTGCCAGGTGGGCCTTCAGTTTCACCAGCCGACCACTGCGTTTCCCACGGCGACGGTGAGGCCTCCGCCTCCGCTTTCGCTCGGAGAGAGGGGCTGAGGCCCAATATAGGTAAGGCAGGATATCTGACAAGAGCGGAGGCTTCTGTCCACCATAATCAGACGAAATAAGATCCTCGGAAGAAAGTCTAAGATCCAACAATGTTTGGCGGTCGTACACAAGTAAGGACTTGATTTCTTGAATGCCAATGGTTAAAAACAGTAAAAAAAAAAACCAAGCAAAGCTGTCAGAGACAGACGGTCAACCCCATACACTGGCACCATCTTGTCTATCATGAAACAATAAATGTTTCAGATCATCAAATTTAAATAGTAGACAAAGATAGCACAAGTAACCACAAAATGCAGTTTTTAAATGAAGGTGTTTATTATTAAGGGTAAAAAAATCCAAACCTACATGGCCCTGTGTGAAAAAGTAATTGCCCCCTAAACCTAATTGGTTGGGCCACCCTTAGCAGCAACAACTACAATCAAGCGTTTGCGATAACTAGCAATGAGTCTTTTACAGTGCTGTGGAGGAATTTTGGCCAACTCATCTTTGCAGAATTGTTGTAATTCAACCACATTGGAGAGTTTTCGAGCATGAACCGCCTTTTCAAGGTCATGCCACAGCATCTCAATCAGATTCAGGTCAGGACATTGACTAGGCCACTCCAAAATCTTCATTTTGTTTTTCTTAAGCCATTCCGAGGTGGACTTGTTGGTGTGTTTTGGATCATTGTCCTGCTGCAGAACCCAAGTGCACTTCAGCTTGAGGTCACGAACAGATGGCCAGACATTCTCCTTCAGGATTTTTTGGTAGACAGCAGAATTCATGGTTTCATTTACCACAGCAAGTCTTCAAGGTCTTGAAGCAGCAAAACAGCCCCAGACCATCACACTACCACCACCATATTTTACTTTCTGGCAAAACTGAGACAGACCTTTCTGTTCTTTTTGCTCAGCAGTGGTTTTCATCTCAGAACTCTGCCATGCAGGCTATTTTTGCCGAGTCTCTTTCTTGTGGGGGAGTCATGAACACTGACCTTAACTGAGGCAAGTGAGGCTTCCAGTTCTTTGGATGTTGTTGTGGGGTCTTTTGTGACCTCTTGGATGAGTCGTTGCTGCGTTGTTGGGGTAATTTTGGTCGGCCGGCCACTCCTGGGAAGATTCACCATTGTTCCATGTTTTCGCCATTTGTGGACAATGGCTCTCACTGTGGTTCACTGGAGTCCCAAAGCTTTAGAAATGACTTTATAACCTTTTCCAGACTGATGGAGCTCAATTACTTTGGTTTTTCATTTGTCCCTGAATTTCTTTGGATCGCAGCATGATGTCTAGCTTTTGAGGATCTTTTGGTCTACTTCACTTTGTCAGGCAGGTCCTATGGAAGTGATTTCTTGATTGAGAGCATGTGTGGCAGTAATCAGGCCTGGGTGTGGCTAGAGAAATTGAACTCAGCTTTCCAAAGATGTGATAAACCACAGTTAATTTATGTTTTAATGGTGGGGGGGGGGGATTACTTTTTCCACACAGGACCATGTAGGTTTGGATTTTTTTTTACCCTTAACAATAAACACCATTTAAAAACTGCATTTTGTGTTTACTTGTGTTATCTTTGTCTAATATTTAAATTTGTTTGATGCAAGTTAGGTTAATTGGCATCAAAACTGGGGATTCTAAATTGTCCTTTGGTATGACTGTGAGAGTGAATGGTTGTCTGTCTCTCTGTGTTGGCCCTGTGATGGACTGGCGATCCGTCCAGGGTGTACCCTGCCTCTCGCCCAAAGATGCTGGGATAGGCTCCAGCCCCCTCCCCCCCCCCGACCCAAAAAGGATTAAGCGGAAGAAGATGACTGAATGAATGAATGATCTGAAACATTTAAGTGTGACAAACATACAAAAAATAAGAAATCAGGAAGGGGGCAAACACTTTTTTCACACCACTGTGCCTGCAGCAGGAGCAATCTCCCTTTGTGGCCAGACAGAGACGTGGGTCATATCATCCCTCATCCAACTCATATGAAAAGGCTGTCCACAAAATCCTCTTTTGGTAATCTCTGCTGGCCGATATGAATCTAAAAAAGTTGTATTCTGATTGCTAACACCATCTTTCATAAGATGGTGATGGCTACATGAGCCAGTTGCACACCATTTTGACATTTTCTTTGTTTAAATTTAGCTAACACTGCCACAGAAATGCATTGAAATCGTAATTTTTTGATACCTGGGCGTGTCGTTCTGCGCATTCTTGAGATTGGTGACATAAACGTAGACAGCCCTATCAGATGTCAGAGCCGAAGACTCACTGCGTAGCCAAGCACGTACTCCCATGCAGAGTGAGCTTAGCAGCGTTGGGGGCAGCAGGAGTAGTGTTACTTCTGAAATGTTTCACCATTCATCCAAATTCTATGGTGATACCAAGCAGCATAAAATTTGAAAAATAAACAAGCTAAGCACTATTTAAGTTTGTAAAATAATCTGCATCAGTGTCGAAGAAAAGGTCCCATGAATTAATGGTATTGTATCGAAAGGAAAAATGGTGGTATCTTCCATCCCTATTGTTAGCTTGTTTATCTGGTGCTGCTGAGTCACATGATGGAACAAGAGGGGGAAGATAAAACTGCAAGAAGAGGAGCAAAGTGTGGCTGAGTGTGCCTGCTCCGTGCTGTGACGGGAGCAGTCGCACAGACACAGAGTATCAATCTCGTTACACATCAATATCAATCCCGACGTTGGTATTGATACTATCGATATTTGGATTGATCCTACTACTGAGTACTTTCCTCTGGCGGGAGTTTCCGGGTGCATGCACAGTACCATTCCATTAATGGTAAAGGTGAGCTATTTTTGTGTTTATTTAAAAAACGAAGCATTATTTCAAAATTGTGGCAAATTAAAAGTCGGGGAAATATGGCGATACAATGATACAAGCCTTTAGTTCCACTTAATTTTTACCGGGTGAGCTGAAACAGAGAGGTGGACAGACAGTCCAGACAGACAGACAGTTTACAGTGAGTATTAACGCAACACATTAGCAAAAAGAGTATGTGATTTAAAAAAACACACTCACCGCAAGGTTTCCAACACCGTCCCTTCCTCCATCTCCCCCAGCCTACCGGTGGATGTCTCACCATGTCTCCATCCTGACCATGTGTACGAAGTGCTGGGTTTGTGTTAAAAAACGTCGGCCTGCCCCAAAACCACTTTGTCGCGGGAGAGCCCGTGAGGAGAGACGCCATAAAACTTCAAACAAAATGAGTAAATCTAACACTACAGCCAGTGTTTGATCATTTTATTTTCTTTAGAGGTAAAATCATTACTACATCTTGTCAATGAGCTTTAAAATTGTGAATCTCCAGTCTGGACACGGACAAACAACCATGCACGAAAAAATGATCTGCCCCTGGACAGTGTCCCTGAACATAATCACTTTAATTAATCCATTGTCTGTCTGTCTGTGTGTCTGTTTTTCCTCATAACTTCTTCTTTTAGATTTGATTAGCAGTTGGCAACCAGCCTACAGGTGCATTACCGCCACGTATTTCACTCTATATCATCACTCTATCTGGTCAGGAGCTGTAGTCCTTACGGCCACATACTTCATTCAGTAAACATCACTATGTATCAAAAGTCAGAATTCTTTTTGGTTGGCAACCTCTTCTTCGTCTTCTTCACTCTATATCTTTGTATAAGGAGTTCTTATAAGGAGTTCCAAACAATCTTCTTCTTCTTCCTCTTCTTCAGACAGTGAGACCTCCATGTCTACATGATGTCTATAACACTCTATTTCAACTCTTACACTTTAGCATATCCATTTTGTACAGTTTTAGTGCAGATGTTCTTCTCGTGTATGACTGCTTGTTTGTGTGTTTTTGTTATCCGCCAGAGGACTACAGATGCAAATTAGCATCCATCCATCCATCCATCCATCCATTTTCTACCGCTTTTCCAGAGGTCTGAGTCATGGAGGCAGTAGCTCAAGCAGAGAGGCCCAGACTTCCCTCTTCCCGGGCCACCTGCTCCAGCTCTTCAGAGAGGATACCAAGACGTTCCCAGGCTAGCTGGGAGACAGTCTCTCCAGCATGTCCTGGGTCTGCCTCAAGGTCTCCTCCCAGTGGGATGTGCCCTAAACACCTCAAGTGGGAGGCGTCCAGGAGACATCAAGATCAGATGCCCAAACCACCTCAACTGGCTCCTTTCGATGTAGAGGAGCAGCGGTTCTACTCTGAGCCTCTCCCAGATGACTGAGCTTCTCACCCTATCTCTGAGGGTGAGTCCAGCAATCCTACGAAGAAAGCTCATTTCAGCCGCTTGTATCCACAATTTCATTCTTTTGGTCATTACCCAAAGCTTGTGACCATAGGTGAGGGTAGGAACGTAGATTCACTCATTCACGAGTGAAGGAAGAATGGAGCGAGAGATTGACAGATCGGAGCAGCCTCTGCAGTGATGCGATCATTGTACCGGGCAAATTAAAAGTATTGCTAAATCTGGCATACTTACATTTGTATTAATGTTCTTTAGTATACTAGTGCATACCCGTGTATGCCCGTAGAGGGGATGCATTAGAACAGAATTCTTGCCAGTTACAGGACAGTTGCTATAGCAACACAGCACTAAGTGGCAATCACATGTGATGGCTTTTGTATGCAGCAAAACATAAAAATCACACAAAATATGCCCTTCCATCTGGGGCTGTATGCCCCTGCTTGTTACTTCTCCTGCCTATCACTGTTCTGTGTTATGTTGCTTACCTGTGTCTATATGTATGTCTTGTAGGGAGTCATGTGCTCTGTCTATGTGCCATCATATAGACATCATCTGGTGGGTCTTCTTCTTCTTCGTTCAGACCACTGAAGGGTCTCCTCCTGTCTCAGACGGCTGTGTTGTTCACAGTCATGCCTGCGGCGTACTGGTGGAACCTGAGATGTTTCATGTTCACGGCATCCTTTCTGACTTGCAGCAGTTCTCCTCATTCTATTGCTCTCCATCTGGTGGGTCTTCTTCGTTCAGACCACTGGTCGAGGGATAGGTGCATCGTAATTCCAGTTCATGGGCATGATCCTGAAAAAGTGGCTTTAGACCCTGTTCAGGAAGGCCCGTGCATGCCCGTAGAAAACAAGAAACCAGAACACCCGGAAAAAATCAATGCTTTGCTTCACATTTTACACATTTGTAGTGTAGACTGGCATTCGTCAAGGTTACACATTTGCCGTCATGTAGGCATGGCAAGCCGTCCTATGATGCCTGAGTTCATAGGACACACTATGATGATAAGGTAGAGATAATAGGCCATCCTATGATGTCCTAGAAACGTGCTTTAAAGTCTGTCGTACCCTATGCTGGTGAAGGGTGTCCTCCTGTCTCAGACGGGTGCAAATGTACTGCTGAAACCTCAGGTGTTTCATCTTCATGGCGTCTTTTCTGACATGCAGCAGTTGTCGTCATTCAATATTGCTCTCCATCTGGTGAGTCTTCTTCTTCATTGAGACCACTGGCTGAGGGATAGGTGCGTCATAATTCCAGTTCATGGACAGGATCATGAAAATAGATCTGAGCAAAAAGGCTTTCTGACATGGACTCACTGTATATGACATCATAAAGACATGAAGGCAGCCTTGATATATATGACATCATAAAGACATGTTGCCTGATGTCTGTCACTGTATATGATATCATAAAGACTTGAAGGCAGGCTTGATGTATGACACCATAAAGACACATTTGTCTATGTGCCGTCATATAGGCATCACGAGTCATCCTATGATGCCTGAGTTCATGGTCTATATGACATCATAAAGACACATTTGTCTGTGTCCTATGATGCCTGAGTTCATAGGATGTCCTATGATGTTCAGACAGAGATCATAGGCTGTCCTATGATGTCCTATGAAGCGTGACAGATTTCTTGCTTTTATAGAATGATGATGAAGAATCACATATCTGTACAAGATATACAGTGTATATCTTGCAAAGGACACAACATTTTCATCCGTCATACCAGATAGAAAAAGAAAAAAAAAATATTTAAACTAGAAAAGCACTTGGAGAGCATAGACCTCTGCCAAGTACCTCAGTTCCCCCTAATATTGGGATTTTCCCCAAATATAATAGTGCTACATTTATTTTATCTATATTTTCAGATTCCTTGACCATCAAGACATACCTTTAGCAATTGGATTCATATTGATATCTTTATTAGTTCAGTAGTTATTGACAAAAATCACTTTTTCGGTAATGGCGGTTTTCTTCTGGATATAGCTCCATAGCTTTTGAAGATACAAGAAATCCATTGGCACACTACTGATTCCTCAGTGTCTTGGCTATATTTTGGTGTTTGTTGTATGTTTATATCTTAATTTGTTACAGTGATGAAAATTCCAAAGATCCCCTATTATTTCCTGTTCTGGATCACAGTATCCGGATTTTTTGCAGGATTCGGATCAGTCTTTGATATTTCCCAGAACGTATTGGGATCTTATCCTGTATTTTTTTGGCAAGTGTCCTGACCATTTATTGTGGAGTTATATACACATATGGTCAAAATGGCCCTATCTTGCAATAATAAAGAATCCTGTAAAAAATTCCTGGATCTAGATGGTGATCCGGATCACTCCCAAAATCTAATCATTTCTTCCTTGTGCCATTTCAGACTTGTCCTGAAAATTTCGTTAAAATCCATTCATAACTTCTTGAGTTATCTTGGTAACAGACAGACAGACAGACAGACAAACAAACCCTGGTAAAAACATAACATCCTTGGTGGAGGTAATAATACAAATCACAGTACTTTAAGCTGCAAGCTCATTTTAAAAAAAAGAAATCAATATCTGTGTCAAGACACCATGACCATATTTCCAAACCCAATCAGAGGGTTTTGTGATATCTTTGTCTCATAATTTAATGTGTCCTTGGCCATTTCTTACTCACTGTGCACTTCTCCATCCATGTCCATTATCACTTGAATTGATCCAAATCCCTCTGACTCCACACCACCATCACCTTGCCTTGTTCTGGTGGTCCCTTTAGTTTGACTAGTGCATACCCGTGCATGCCCGTAGAAACCCGTGCATGCCCTTAGAGGGGATGCATTGGAACAGAATTCTTGGCAGTTACAGGACAGTTGCTATAGCAACACAGCACTAAGTGGCAATCACATGTGATGGCTTTTGTATGCAGCAAAACATAACTAGAAAAGCACTCAGAGCGCATACCTCCACCAAGGCACCTTCAGTCTCTCATGGGTCACCTCCAAAATGTAATGGGTTTGTGTGTAGGCCTAGAGCCACTTGTGATGAAAATTGCATCAAAGTCTGTCCATTAGTTTTGGAGTATTGTTGCTGACACACTGTGAGAAGAGCCTTGGCTGAGGTATGCATTCCCAGGTCATCACCAAAATATAATGGGTTCCTCTCTAGCCCAAGAACCACCTCTGGTGAAAATTTCATCCAAATCCATCCAGTAGTTTTTGTGTAATCCTGCTGCACAAATACAAACAAAGCCCTTGGTGGAGGTATGCACTCTCAGATCATCACCAAAATCTTATCATCTGTTCCCCGTGCCATTACACACCTTTCCTGAAAATTTCATCAAAATCAGTTCATAACTTTTTGAGTTATGTTGGTAACAGACAGACAGACAGACAGACAGACAGACAGACAGACAGACAAATGCCGGTAAAAACATAACCTCCTTGGCGGAGGTAAAAATCACACAAAATATGCCCTGCCATCTGGGGCTGCTTGCCCCCTGCTTGTTACTTCTTCTCCTGCCTGTCACTGTTCTGTGTTATGTTGCTTACCTGTGTCAATATGTCTTGTAGGGGGTCATGTGCTCTGTCTATGTGCCGTCATATAGACATCATCTGGTGGGTCTTCTTCTTCTTCGTTCAGACCACTGAAGGCTGTCCTGTCTCAGACAGCTGTGTTGTTCACAGTCATGCCTGCGGCGTACTGGTGGAACCTGACGTGTTTCATGTTCACGGCATCCTTTCTGACATGCAGCAGTTCTCCTCATTCTATTGCTCTCCATCTGGTGGGTCTTCTTCTTCGTTCAGACCACTGGTTGAGGGATAGGTGCATCGTAATTCCAGTTCATGGCCACGATCCTGAAAAAGTGGCTTTCAACCTTGTTCAGGAAGGCCTTTGCATGCCTGTAGAAACCAAGAAACCAGAGCACCTGGAGAAAATCAGCGCTTTGCTTTGCATTTTACACATTTGTAGTGTAGACTGGCATTCGTCAAGGTAACACATTTGCCGTCATCTAGGCATGGCAAGTTGTCCTATGATGCCTGAGTTCATAGGACGTGCTATGATGATAAGGCAGAGATCATAGGCCATCCTATGATGTCCTAGAAATGTGCTTTAAAGTCTGTCATACCCAATGCTGGTGAAGGGTGTCCTCCTGTCTCAGACGGGTGCAAATGTACTGCTGAAACCTCAGGTGTTTCATCTTCATGGCATCTTTTCTGACGTGCAGCAGTTGTCGTCATTCTATTTCTCTCCATCTGGTGGTTCTTCTTCTTCTTCTTCTTCTTCTTCTTCTTCTTCTTCTTCTTCTTCTTCTTCTTCTTCTTCTTCTTCTTCTTCGTTGAGACCACAAGGATAGGTGCATCGTAATTCCAGTTCATGGACAGGATCATGAAAATCATAAAGATACATGGTCTATATGACATCATAAAGACACATTTGTGGATGTGTCCTATGATGCCTGAGTTCAAAGACACATGGTCTATGACATCATAAAGACACATTTGTCTATGTGTCCTATAGGACGTCCTATGATGTTCAGGCAGAGATCATATGACATCATAAAGACACATTTGTCTATGTGTCACAGGACATCCTATGATCTCTGTGGTCTATGTGACATCATAAAGACACATTTGCCTATGTGTCCTATGCACATAGACACATAGACAAATCTATGTGTGACATCATAAAGACAAATCGTCCTATGATCTCTGTGGTCTGCGACATCATAAAGATACATGTGTCATCCAATGATGTCCTATGAAGCGTGACACATAGACAGACACACACAGATTTCTTGCTTTTATAGCGTGAACCCAGCTTTAACTTAGTTGACTAAGGTAAACTACGGATGCCGGTGTTGACTGGAATGACAGCAGCTTTGTAGCTCACAGTTTCTCTGGTTTCTTGTTTTAATTTTACGGCTATGTCTTTGCGTTAAGACACATTTGTCGTCCTATGATGCTTTGAGTTCATAGGACATTCTATGATGTTCAGGCAGAGATCATTGGCTATCCTATGATGTCCTATGAAGCGTGACACACACAGACAGACAGATTTCTTGCTTTTATAGAATGATGATGATAATAATAATGTCCCTTTCAAATAAGCATTAAACTAATAAAATATTATATATACAGTATATATATATATATAAACTAAATCATCTTCAAATGATAATAAATGCGTTCTTCTCTCAGTTACTGGTGGATAGCAAACAACTGAAAGGTGCATACCACCACCTACTGTACAAGAGTGTGTAACATTATGTCATCTGAGCCCGACCCCTAAATTATATGACTTAATCCTATGTTATGTAAAAAAGAGAAAAGAGCCCTTCTCGTGATTCTAATTGCCTCTCCATCTCCATCTGTTCCCAAAATCCCAGTTAAATCCCATTCCCTACCGGCCTCTCAAACTTCATTTTCCATTATCTCTTTCATTTCTGTATTTGTGACAGCGTAATAAGATGTGCTTGACATTTTCTTGTACTCCACATTCGTCACTTTCGCTTTTCCCCATGGTGAATAACGTGCCATTTAAACCTATGTGATCCAGTCTGAGTCTTGCCATAATGATGTCTTTCCTCCTATTGGTTTTTATGAAATTCTTTATTGCAATAGATTTTTGAATTTTGTAATACGATCTACCTTTATGATCTTCACCCCATCTTTTTTGCCAGTTCACTTCCTTTTTTCTTGATTACTGCTTTCCCTTCACCTTTTCCAAGAGACAATGGTATAGTTATGTCTTTTCCAAGAGCACTTTTCGCTAATTTGTCTGCAGTCATTCCCTTTCAACCCTTCATGTGCAGGAACCCAACAAAACTGAACTTCTCCACCACTCCTGTGTACCCTAAATAAACTGTGATATAGCTCAATCACCAAGTCTTCCCTTGTAGATTTTAGTGTCTGTATGGTTTTTAGCGCTGCGAGTCCGTGCACACCACCACCCGGTCCAGTCTGACCTCCTCCACCCACTGCAAAGCAATAATTATTGCCACCATCTCTGCTGTAAACACGGATGTATTGTTGGACTGTCTTTTTGCGATGGTCACTTTAAATTCTGGGATGTACACTCCCAACTCCAATAGAGCCCCTCTTTATGCTTTGAACAATCAGTATGGAGCTGTAAGAAGTTATAAGTAGTTGGTCCTGAGGTAAATGCTTGTTTTAACACCAACTCCACTCATATGCCAATCCTTTTTCCTCATTAGCAAACTAGCATGTACTTCTATTCCCGGAAACAGCCAAGGGGGAACATTACTCACTGGACTGGTGTTAGCTATATCAATAGTGTGCAGCCCATACATTTTGGTCCTTCTTTCAATTGTCCACCAAAACCCATGTCACTGGAAATTAGAGTATTCCCAGCAGTCTTGTAGTGTTGTTTTTGAAATATTAGCTTTGTCACTTCCTTTCAGCTTGACCCAGTATGATAATGGCAGTTAATCTCTTCTCAAATCCATTGGCATTTCTCCTGCTTCTATTAAAACTGCATTGATTGGTGTTGTTTTGACGGCTCCAGTGCACAGGCGAAGCGCTATATGCTGCATTCTATCTATTTTTTCCAGAGTCGTGTTTGACGCTGCTCCATAAATCATGCATCCGTAGTCTATTGTCAATCGCATTAGTGCTCTGTAAATGTCAATTAATGCCTGTTTATCTGCACCCCATTCATGTCCAGCTACAGCTTTTATGAGATTAATGACTTTTTTGCATTTTGTGTCCAGATTTTCAACATGAACTCTTCATGCATATGCACTATCAAACCACAGTCCTAGACATTTGAACTCACTTTCTTTCTCTATTGATATAATGTTAATGATTCTGTACCAGTTCTGCATTTTTTTGTGAAAGTCATATAGCAGGTTTTACTGTTTGAAAATTTAAATCCCCAGTCATATGACCCTTTTCCACTTTCTCCATTGCATTCCTGATATTTTTAAACACAAATTTCTCATTTCTTCTCCTCGTCCATATGGCTCCATCATCTGCATATAGTGCTGTTTTGATGGATCCCTCTTGATCCTCAAACATGTCATTAATCATTACATTGAATAAAACAGGGCTTATCACACTCCCCTGAGGAACACCATTTTCTATTTCAAAGTCATTAGAAACTTCTGATCCTACTTTAACCCTAGTTGTCCTGTGTGTTAAAAAATCCATTATCCAATTATACATCCTACCACCAATGTCCATTTTATTCAATTTCATAAGAAGACCGTCCCCCCACAGTGAGTCATAAGCCTTTTCAATATCCAAATAAACTATAACCATTACTTCTTTCATTTTGAGAGTCTTTTCAATATCATTACTTACCCTAACTAGAGCGTCCACTGTGGATCTTCCTCTTCTAAAACCATTCTGATAGTCATTTATTGTTTTTGCTCTAATACATATGAGTCTGTAAACTAACACCTTCTCCATCAATTTCCCTAAATGTGACGTTAATGCTATTGACCTGTAGTTGCCTGGATGAGCTGGATCTTTCCCTGGCTTATTAAATGGTAAAATTACAGCCTATTCCACCCACGTGGGATAACCCCCTCCTTCCATAGCATGTTAAACAATTTCAACACCAGTTGCATTGATTGCCTAGGCAACTGTCGGAACATAGCATAGTTTAACTGATCATATCCTGGAGCTGTGTATCCAGCTGTGTATCACATAACACAGTCATGTCCTCTTTCATTTCATTTTTTAAGTTTGCATTTTCTCTTGAGTTTATACTGCCTTTGCTGTCTATGGCTCTCACCAAGATGGTCTCCTCTATGCACTGCTGCAAATGCTCTACCAAGGACTTACCAAGTCACAACCCCTCTGCCCCCCCTCACCCTCACAGGCTGTCCCATCACCACTGCAGATTCCTTCCGCTTCCTGGGCACCACCATCACCCGGGACCTCAAGTGGGAGCCAACCATCAGCTCCCTCATCAAAAAGGCCCAGCAGAGGATGTTCTTCCTGCGGCAGCTGAGGAAGCTCAAGCTACCCACCAAGATGTTGGTGCAGTTCTACACAGCCATCATCGAGTCCATCCTCACCACCTCCATAACCGTGTGGTACGCAGAAGCCACTGCCAGGGACAGACTAAGGCTGCAGCGCGTTGTGCGCGCTGCTGAGAAGGTGATCGGCTGCAAACTCCCATCCCTCTAGGATCTGTACATCTCCAGGACCCGGAGGCGTGCAGGCCGGATCATAGCCGATCCTTCATGCCCTGGTCACGTACTGTTTGCCCCCCTCCCCTCAGGTAGAAGACTTCGGTCCATTCAGACTAAAACCTCCCATCACATGAACAGCTTCTTCCCCTCTGCCATCAGACTGCTGAACACTATGTGACTTATTAGACTCTCGTGCACTATGTACAGCAGCTCAACCAGACTCATGACAATCATCACTGTTTTCTTTTTGCATTACCGACTGCACTATGTGGTACTCCACAATATCTGCTGCTCGCTAATATATTTAAATTGCTTGACTAGTATTACTCATTCATATTCTACATTTTATTGCATGTATAGTTTTTTTTATTTCTATCTTCTATTTTTATCATGTTTAATGTTGCAGCATTGCACCGAGACAAATTCCTAGTTTGTGTACTACATGAACAATGGCAATAAATCTGATTCTGATTCTGATTCTGATTCTTCCTTTTCTTTGTCTGATACAGCCATCTTGTCTCCATCTACTAAAGCTGGAATTTTAACTGATACCCTTTTCCCACTCATTTTTTAAAAACATACCCCAGACATCACCTAGTTCTGTTTTCCTACCAAGGGTGGAACAAAATTCTCTCCATGTTGATGTTTTCCTGTTTTTAATAATCCTTCGAGCTACTGCCCTTTTCTTTTTATACTCTATTAAAGTTTTCACTAGTCATATTCTTCCTCAGCTGTCTGAATGCCTTGTTTTGCTCTTTTATTGCAATACTGCATTCGTTATTCCACCAGGGTACAACCTTCTTCCTACCCTGTGTTGTTTTCTTAGGTATACGTGCTATTGCAGCATTCAAAATATGATTGGTTATCTGACTTGAACACTCTTCTACACCACTTTCTAATGTTACCAAATGACACGATTGAACACAGTATTGCCTAAATTTTTCAGAATCTGCCTTGTCAAAACACCGTCTTGTAAAACATCTTCCCTCTTGTATACATACTTCAGTTTTAATGATTTTAAGTATTGGGAAGTGATCACTTCCCATAGTTGTCCTGTTCATAACCGTCCATTCACAGGTGCCCACTAAAGAATCAAGATACCAGAGTCAGGTCAATCCATGAGAATGTGCCCCTATGCACATCCACCCTGGTACCTCTCTCACTTCCGCCTCCCAAAGAGAGCAGACGCTTTTTCCTTCTCTCCAGCTCTGACTTTTCATCTCCTTCCTCCTCTAACTAACTGGATCCCAGCTTGCTATCGTCTGTCTGCGTGTCTCTACTGCTGATTATCGAACGAAATTATGGATTTAATAAGCTGGGCTTTGAATGCAATTGACACTATTTTTTCAACGAGGAAAAGTGCCCCGGGTGTAATGTTCTCCTGGAACCATGTAATGTTCTCCTGGAACATGTAATGACGAGGCGCACACACACCGGGTGTCAGTTAGGACTTTTTACTTGTCACTTCAACTGCAACCAACAACTAACCACACAGTGGCACATGTACTGTACATCTCCTTTTATAGTCAGGTCATGGCCGGGGTCATACTGCCCTCTAGTGGTGACTCTATAGGAACTTCACATATCAATACATCTCCCTTTTTTTTTCTAGTAAAGGTCATGTCCAACTATAAACTTTTTCTCTGTTTACAATTCAACATCAACACATTTTTTTCTCTGTTTACAATTCAACATCAACACATTTTTATTTTTTTTTCATTCATCTCAGTACTCCTTACATTTCCTCAATCAATCTTTTCGGTTTCACAATTTGCCTTTGTGAGCATCTCCTTTGTGTCACCTCAGTCTGTTCGTTAGTGTCTGTCTCTATGTTCTGGTTCTCAGCCATTTCTGGTTGTTCGGTTTGGCTGGAAATTGGCATGTCGCTTGTTTCACTGTCTGTGACTCTCATTTTTGTCTGAGGCACTTTCAGTAAGTGACGTCGGTTTCGCCTCATTGTTTTTCCATGCTCTGTGATGACTTCATATGATCTGGGAGTTGTTTCTTTAACCACTTTTGCCAGCGGTCCCCATTCTCCATCACATCTCACTCGCACTATGTCCTCATGTGCAAGTGGTCTCAGAGGTCATGCTGTTCTGTTGTACAGTTCAGTTTGCCTCTCATCACGCCTCACATCTCTCTTTTCCATCACTTGAGATGCTGATGGAAGTCGCGTTCTGAGTTTTCTGTTCATGAGCATTTCTGCTGGGGACAGTCCATTCTCCAGTGGTGATGCTCGGTAATTCAGGATCGCCAGATGTGGGTCTTCTGCATTGTCTGCAGCCTTTTTCAGTATGCGCTTCACAATTTGCACCCCTTTCTCTGCTAACCCATTCGACTGTGGGTACAGAGGGCTTGAGGTCACGTGCTTGAACCCATATGTGTCTGCAAAGTCTTTGAAGCACTGACTCGTGAATTGTGGTCCGTTATCACTTACAACAGTCATTGGAATTCCATGGCGTGCGAACATTGTCTTTGTATGTGCAATCACCTTTTCTGCTGTTGTGTCACTCAACCCTGCAAACTCTGGGTAGGTGGAATGATAGTCCATGACTAACAGATAGTCCTTGCCCTTAAGCTGAAATAGATCCATGCCCACTTTTCTCCATGGCCCTTGAGGCTTCTCATGGGGCCTCATAGGCTCCTTTGGCTGTTGATACCTGTGGCGCTGGAAAATCTCACAGCGCTGCACATATGCCTCAATGTCCTTGTGCATGTTGGGCCAATACAAAACATCACGTGCACGTCTTTTGCACTTTTCAATACCCAAATGCCCCTCATGCACTAATTTAACCATTTCTGATCTCATGGAGGTAGGTATGACTATCCTTGTACCCTTTAACAGAACCCCATCTAACACAGACAGTTCACCTTTAAAGTGTTGGTAAGGCTTGTCAATCATAACCTGTCCTGGCTGATGTATCTGTTCCATTACTCTTTTTAGTTTCTCATCTTTTTGTGTTTCTTTCACTATCTTCGTCCATTTTGCATCTGACACTGGTATGTGTGCCTTAATAGAGTCTACATGTATTTGCACAGCTTCCTCTGTTGTGCTGCTGGTGTTGCTCAAGCTAGCCCTACTCAGCGCATCGGCTACAATTAGTTGCTTGCCTGGTGTAAACTCAAATTTCAAGTCATATTTCTATAATCTTAACATTAGACGCTGGATGCGTGGTGGTGCGTCACCCAGTGGCTTCTGTGAGATCGCAATCAGTGGTTTGTGGTCTGTTTCTAGTATTACTGACCGTCCATACACATATTCATGAAACTTCTCACATCCAAACACTGCACCTAGAGTCTCTTTCTCTATTTGCGCGTAATTTTTTTCTGCGCTTGTCATGGTGCGCGATGCGTATGCGACTGGATACCACTCTGTGTCATGTTTTTGCAATAGCACAGCTCCTAGGCCGGCTTTGGACGCATCTGTGGACACTTTTAGCAGTTTGTCCTGATCATAGAATTTTAACACTGGCTCCTTTATTAGACTGCTTTTGAGCCACTCCCATTCTCTGGCATGCTCTGCCATCCACTGCCACATTGTATTGGTCTCTAACAAGCTTCTAAGAGCTATTGTGTTAGCTGATAAATTTGGGATAAATTTCCCCATGTAATTGACTAGCCCTAAGGCTCTTTGCAAGTCATTTTTGTCCTGCGGTACTGGCAGCTCTGCTATGGCCCGCACTTTTTCCGGATCTGGTTGCACGCCTGCCCCAGATAACTTCTCTCCCAGGTATGTAATCTCCTGTACCCCAAATTGGCACTTACTCTTATTCAGTTTCATACCTGACTTTTGCGCCTGTGTGAGAACTCTTGCCAACCTTTCGTCGTGCTCCTCTTTTGTTTTTCCCCAGACTACCACATCATCAAGAAAAACTCCCACCCCTTCTATTCCGTCAAACAATTGCTGCACAGTTCTATGGAAAATTTCAGGGGCTGAGCTAATCCCGAACGGCATTCGTAAAAAGCAATGCCTTCCGAATGGCGTATTAAATGTGCACAATTTAGCGCTTTCCTCATCGAGCACTATTTGGTAAAACCCAGATTTGGCATCTAATTTTGTGAAGTAACTTGCTCCACTCATTGTGCTGGTTATGTCAGATTTTGTTGGTAGCCTGTAATGCTCCCGCTGTATTACTTTATTTAGATCTTTTGGATCTATGCACAATCTCAAATCTCCATTTGGCTTCTCCACTATAACTAGTGAGTTAACCCATTCAGTTGGTTCTTCTATTTTTCTGACCACTCCGTCTGCTATCAGTGAGTCTAGTGTTTCTCTCAGCCTCTTTTTAAGAGCTATTGGCACTTTTCTTGCTGCATGTATGACTGGCTCTGCATTCTCTTTCAGCCTAATTTTTTGTTTGCCTGGTAGGCGGCCTATTCCTTTGAACACCTCTTTGTATTCTTTCACCCAGTCAGTGTGTTTGTGCCTACTTGTTGTAGCCTCTGTATTTTCTCGTGCTGTCACCTTGTCTGTATCAATGACATTCACTCTTTTGATCAGACCTAGCTGATCGCATGTTTTTAAACCCAAAATTGCTTGTCTATTTCCATCAACAAGTACAAACAATGCATTCACTGTCTTATCTTTGTTTGACAGTGTAACCCTGCACATTCCTTTAGTGGGTATTGGCTTATCGTCATATGTTCTCAGATTAATCTTTTTATCTCTTATTTTCGGTTTGTTTTTCAGTCTTTTAAAATCTTTCATTGGCAGGATGTTTACCTGCACACCTGTGTCGAGCTTCAGTGACATGTCCGTGCCATTCATCTCCAAGCACACTATCCATTCGTCAGCGCTCGTCTCTCCCTCGATGGCGTCCACGTAAAACTGATCCTCTTCGCTGTCGCTCTTTTTCTCCACAAGTTGCACCCTCTTCTTCGAGAAGCAGGTCTTTGCGAAGTGATTTTTTCCGCCACACTTGCGACATTCCTTCCCGAATGCTGGACACTGCTTCGGCGCATGTTGCCTTCCACACCGCTCACAGTTCCCGCGCGCGCGCTCTGGGTTTACCTCCCTTTTTCTTGCATGCAACGTTCCTTTCGGCTTCGCGCGCTGCACTGCATCGACCTCAGCAGTCTCTTTTTCCTTGCTGCTAAAAGTCTTTAATTGTGCCTTTGTACTCTCAGACGCTTGGCAAATCTGTATCGCTTTCTCCAGCGTTAAGTTAGTCTCTTTCAGTAATTGCAATGAGGGGCAATGGATCAGCGTTCTCGTCGCGCCCTTCGCCAGTACCCGGGCTCGCCTGGGGAAGCTAATGATCCTACCAGCAGACTAAATTCGAAGAGACGACGCCTCTGTGCCAAGTCAAAGAAGAATCCTAGTCACAGTCCTAAAGCTGAAAGCAAACAGCCCCAAGAGCACTTTGTGGTAGGATCTGCCCTTCGCATATTACAACTAAACGTTGAAGGCCTATCTGCAGCCAAGCGAAGCCTTATCGAAGTCCTCGCCTTCCAACATTCGATTGATGTAATCTGCCTCCAAGAGACTCATATTGGCACAGAGGAAGCTGGCCGCTTCACCATCAAAGGCTTTGACCTCCTGTGCTATGTTCTACATGCTAAACATGGGCGTGCCACCTATGTGCGTTCTGACATAGTTGAAGCAAATCACCTGATAACAACACATTTCTCAGACACCATAATCATTGGTGGCTTCCATATTGTCAATGTGTACAAGCCCCCTAATGCCAACTGGGATCTGCAGGTCTTACCCACCCTACCCCACCCTGCCATCTATGTGGGGGACTTTAACAGCCATCACCCTGACTGGGGGTACCCAGCAGTGGACAGTGATGGGGAGGCACTTTCAGACTGGGCATCCAGAAATGACCTCGCTTTGATATACGACCCCAAACAAAGAGGAACCTTCCACTCTGCTAGGTGGAAGAAGGACTATTCTCCTGACCTGTGTTGGGTCAGCTCTTTGAATGGGGAGCCATATCCTACACAGATCCTCATTCTTGATGATTTTCCACACAGCCAACACCGGCCCCTGCTTGTACACATTGGCCTACAACTTCCAGTCATATACAGCCCAAGGAAGATGCGCTGGAACTTCCGCAAAGCCAACTGGAAGAAATTCAGTGAAACTCTGGACCGGAGCGTTGTTACCATCCCACTCCACACCATCACTGTAGATGAAGCATACAACCGCTTCTGCAGCGCAATCTTCAAGGCTGCCCATACTGCAATCCCACGAGGCTACCGACCCCTCTATGTCCCATGTTTGGACGGAGAAAGTGCTGCCCTCCTACAATCCTATCAAACATCAGGGGACCCAGAGATAGCAGACCATCTCATTGAATCGCTAAATACAGCCTGGCGAAAGAAATGGGAGGAGACAGTTGCTGACCGGAGCTTTACCCACTCTAGCAGGAAATGTTGGAGCCTCATCCGTCGCCTAGGAGCTGCACAGAAGCCCCCTAGCCAAAGCCGAGCATCCGTCACACCCAACCAAGTTGCATCCCACCTACTGACTATCGCCAAAGCACCCCAAGACAAAGACACCAGAAGAGCAGTTACAACTGAGCTAAAAAAACACCAAAAAATGCCTGTAGAGGAAACGAACCCTGAACCCTTCGAGGCTGCTGAACTGGAGAAAGTCCTACAGGGCCTGAAATGTGGAAAGGCAGCAGGATACGATAACATCTTCCCAGAATTCATGAAAAATCTTGGCCCCCGAGCCCTAACCTGGTTGACACAATTCTACACAAGGATCACACAAACAAACTCGATCCCAAAGAAATGGCGGACAGCAAAGGTCATTGCCATCCCAAAACCTGGCAAAGACCACAAACTACCAGCAAGCTACCGCCCAATCTCCCTACTCAGCGTTCCTTACAAAATCATGGAGCGCCTAATACTGCAACGCATTTCCCCAGAAATAGAGGATATTCTAAGTGTGGATCAAGCAGGTTTCCGCAAGGACCGCAGTACAGGAGAACAAGTACTGGCCCTAACCACCTTCATTGAAAATGGCTTCGAGAGCAGACTGAAGACAGGGGCTGTGTTTCTCGATCTTACAGCCGCCTATGATACGGTCTGGCACAAAGGCCTCCTCCTGAAACTTAAAAAGGCGATCCCTGCTTGGGCAACAGCAATTATAAAAACCCTGCTGACCAACCGAAGGTTCAGAGTCCACCTCAGTCAGAACACAAGTGCATGGAGAATGCAGAAAAACGGACTCCCACAAGGCTCAGTTCTAGCTCCAACTCTGTTCAACCTCTACATAAACGACCTGCCTACTACAAAATCCCGCAAATTCATCTATGCAGACGACATCTGTTTGGCATTCCAAGCACCAGACTTTGAACCACTGGAACGGGTGCTCACGGAAGATCTTGCTAAACTGGACCAGTTCTGCAAAATCTGGCGCCTAAAACCAAGCCCAGCAAAAACCGTCTCCAGTGTATTTCATCTCCACAATGCAAAAGCTGCCAGAGAACTAAACATCCACCTGAGCGGACTCAAGCTTAAGCATGCCCCAAATCCAACTTATCTTGGAGTGACCCTTGATAGGACCTTATCCTTCAAGGAACATCTAAAGGGGACGGCTGCTAAGGTGAAAGTACGAAACAACCTGCTCTGCAAGCTCGCTGGTGCAAAATGGGGGGCGGCAGTCTCCACCCTGCGCACCTCAGCACTGGCTCTTTCATACTCTGTAGCAGAATATTGTGCCCCTGTCTGGTCCAGGTCATCTTACACACACCATGTAGACACCCAGCTCAACTCAACCATGAGAACTATAACTGGAACAATCCGCTCAACACCACTTCCCTGGCTCTCTGTACTGTCAAACATAGCCCCTCCACACATCCGGCGAGCAGCATTAACTCAAAGGATGCTCCAAAAAGTTAAAGATTTTCCTCACTTACCAATCCATGCAGATATCTACACCCCACCCACTGCCCGACTTTCATCCAGACGGCCGATTTGGAAAAACCCTCCCCCAGCTGACTTTACCATCCAGACAGCTTGGCAAGAGGAATGGGAGACCAAGGAGGTCCCAAACAAACAGCTGGTGATAAACCCCAACCAACAGGTCCCGGGCACCAACCTCCCAAGGAGACAGTGGTCTACACTCAATCGCTTCAGGACTGGACATGGCCCCTGCTTGGCCAGCCGTCACAGATGGGGCAGTAGCCCTAGCCCACTGTGCGCATGTGGAGAGGAGCAAACAATGGAACACATCATAGAGGCTTGCCCGCTCCAAAGACTGGAAGGAGGATTACACACCCTCCATACAGCAAACCAGGAGGCAACTGCTTGGCTTAAGGACTTTGCATTCGCTAAATAAATAAATAGTAATTGCATCCGCAATTTGTTGTCTTGGACCCCAATTACAATTTGGTCCCGTATCATTGACTCACTCAATGTTCCAAAGTTGCATGACTGACATTTCAACCGTAGGTCTGTGACATACAGCTCGATGGACTCTGACTCTTTCTGAAGTCTTTTTCTGAACACATACCTCTCGTACGTTTCATTCTTTCTCGGTGTGCAATAATCGTCAAATTTCTTCATCACGGCGTCGAAGTTGCCTTTTTCTTCTTCCGTGAAGACGAATGTGCTAAACACATTTAGCGCCGCTCGCCCTGCTACTGTTAGCAGTAATGCTATCTTCCTCTCCTCGTCACGGAGACCGATAGCAAGCGAATAAAGTTCAAAACTTTGTTTGAATGCTTTCCAGTTCTCGTTGACGTTACCGGTCAACTTTAACTCGTCCGGCTGTCGAAGAGCGTTCATCTTCGCCGTCGGTTCGTAGTTTTATCCTGGTACCATGTAATGTTCTCCTGGAACCATGTAATGTTCTCCTGGAACATGTAATGACGAGGCGCACACACACCGGGTGTCAGTTAGGACTTTTTACTTGTCACTTCAACTGCAACCAACAACTAACCACACAGTGGCACATGTACATCTCCTTTTATAGTCAGGTCATGGCCGGGGTCATACTGCCCTCTAGTGGTGACTCTATAGGAACTTCACATATCAATACACCGGGGAAGGTTGTTTGCCCCGCAGGAACGGCTGCTGCGGGCTATTTGAGGGGCACAAGTAATTGGAAACTCTTGTGCCTGTCTGATCTTTCCATCGAAGATGTCGAAGATTTGTACGTCTTCGTAGTAATGGTCATCGGGATCATTCTGATTGGATCTGGGATTGTCCTGGTGTACCGTAAATTGATGAAGACGGACATAGCCTATCAAAATGCTGGCCAGGCGAGGCTTAACCATCAAATTGAAAAAATGGAGAGGACTCTGACAGCGGCAAATGGAGAACTGTCTAGGAAAATGGATTAAATCCTGATCACGCTGAGAGCCGTCCATGAAGGATTCAACGTCCAGCACTGAAGGATTAAGTACTGAATCTGTAAGAGGATATGAAGTTTCTTTCTCTGGGATCAGTACTATTCGACTAATCTGACCCCCTCACACAAGTCCTCCAGATTATCTGCAGTTTTTTGTTTTCAAAACATTTGAGCTGCATTGACTCCACGGACAGTCAGCTGCATGGCTCAAGGACAAATGCCAGCAGCTAAGACAAAACATCTCCTGCCAAAGAGACTTTGTTGTTCTTAACTGATACAAACACCTACACTCAACACTACACCCACACTGACTCAAAAACTGATGAAAAAGATCACTCACTCACTGCTCTCTTTGTGTCCTTGTGTACATTCTTGTCTGCTAACTGTGCATTGAGGGCTTTTTTTCTTGTAATCATAATATTGATCATATATGACCGGTATTCTGACAATCAATGGTTTTTTGCTCTTTCCTATTGTGTTATCCTTTTCCTCCCTATGCATCCTGTACCCATCTGATGACAGGCGCATTTTTCAGACGCTGCCGCGTCACCGGAAATGCAGGTCGTTTTCTGTGTCAAGTCAAATCCCTCGTATGTTATCAGTTGTTTACTGTTAATGTACTTGGCAATAAATCTTTTCTGAGTTCTGAGTTCACCACTGTTCAGACAAATTCACGATCTTTCATCTAACATCTCTTCCACAACATTTCCATTGTTATCTGTATGTGTGCTTCCCCACAAGCTATTGTGGGATTAAAGTCTCCACACCATACCTCTTTCACATGCCCTTCCCCTGCCATAGCACTGAAAGTATCTGCTATTAACTTCCTACATGGGTTGTAATAATTAATCAGCTTAATATTTCCTTGTCCATTTGGCCAACATATTTCAATAATATTACACTCTATATCCTCAGGGGAGGGAATCACCCTATACGCCAGCCCATCTTTAATGAAAGTGGCACATCCTCCTCCATTTACAGTGTTAATTCTATCCTGTCTGATTGAATTGTATCCTGGAATAACAAAATATAAATGAGGTGAAGCCATGTCTCCTGTACACACACTACCTGTGGAACAACTTCTAGTTCGTAAAGATACTTCTTGAGTTCTTGTCCATTTACTATAAGACTCCTCGCATTCCACTGTAGTATGTGTAGTACCATAATTAAGGTCTTGTTTCAGCATGTGCAGTCTTCCCAGTTTCAGCTTTCAATAAAGCATGAATCTGGTCAGCTGTGATATCTTTCACATCTAGGAAGCTTTCTGCTGTTTCCACAATGGTTTTGATTTTGTCACTTTTCTTCTGTAGCTGTGCAGCAACATTCATGGTGTGGCAGATAAAAGCTATAAAGCTTGTCCTCTTAACTATCAATGTGTCATCATCCATTTTGCATTTGTGAACACAAACATTCCTCGCAGCTGCACGATCCTGTGCTTGCGTGGGACCCGTTGATTGCTGGGCTTCCATTTGAGCTGCACTTCTTTAAGGAAGGCCTGCTGTGTTTTCTGACTATTCCTGCCTCTCTGTCTTTAGAGCTTCTGCATACGAGATTTTCTTAGTTATTCTGATTTCCTGGGCTTGTCTAGCTTCCCTCTGCACAACACATCCTCCATATGCAGCACTGCGCTCACCCCTGCAGTTGCAGCACTTTACTTTGGCATCCTTGTCACATTTACCATATTCATGCTCCCCTCCACATCTAGCACATCTTAGCTTTCCCCTACATTGCTGAGCAGTGTGACCCATCCTTTGACATTTGTAGCACCTGAGTGGCTTTGGGACGTATTCTCTGACACTGTAATACATGTATCCTATTAGGACTGATTTTGGGAGTGTTTCCTCAAGCTGAATCATGACAGACTGTGTGTCCTTCAGCAAGCCTTCTTTTTTACTCTGTAGCCTTTTCACATCCTTAACCTTTCCTCCTTGGATCTCGTTTTTCACTTCTTCCATAGACATGCACAAAGGGACACCTGATATAACTCCCCTCAAGTTAGCTGTCACGCTAGGAACATACGCCTTCATTTGTTCTCCATTTAGACATGTCATTGTCAGTATTTTCTGTTGCTGTACTTTACTTGTGGTATGAATTAACAGCTGGTTATTCTTCAAGAACTTTGAAAACTTAACTCTACCAATTTCTTTCTCAATTGCTTGTGTTAGCTTAAGTGGGTAATAATGCCTCCTACCCTGATTGAACTCAGTGACAACCTTGCAGTCATTTCCTACATCCTCAAACTGCCATCTATTTTGGCCAGTTCGTGTTTTCTTCACATTGTTACTTCCTCATGCATCACTGTCATTTGAGCCGCTTCTAAGTCTTGGTGCCCCCCAGCTGCTGTTTTCCAGCCCCCAGGCCTGAATAGTGTCCAGCCCACCTCATCTTGGTCGTACCCGTCAAGAGCTAGATGCCATAATGGTACGGACTGCGTACAGTTTTTGCAATCGGCCACAAACAAATCAATCCTACCGCCAGCCGAACACAGACACAAATGCGGTCCCAATCTTCCTCTCTTCAACGCTTCCTATCGACTGCTCTAAAACGAAATATGTAAGATCAGAGGAGCCTCCAATCAATCTACTTCTTCTTCTTTAGATTTGCTTGGCAGTTGGCAACCAGCTTACAGGTGCATTACCGCCACTGACTTGATTATCATCACTCTACAGTATATCTTTGTATAAGGAGTTCTGAACAACTCCTTCTTCTTTTAGATTTGACTGGCAGTTGGCAACCAGCTTACAGGTGCATTACCGCCACATACTTCACTCTATATCATCACTCTATCTGGTCAGGAGCTGTACGCTCTTCTTTTACTTACTCCCACGCACTCAACTCCTTATGTGTGAAAAATTTATATATATCATTCAAGAAATTTCTGTCTGTGTGTCTGTCTGTGTGTCACAAACATAGGACTCGCTAAAAGGTCATAGGATCACCTATGATGTTCCTATGATCTCTACATGATGTCTATATGACATCATATAGATACTGTCACGACCATAGGACTTGCTAAAAGATCATAGGATCGCCTATGAAGTGCCTATGATGTCTACATGTCTATATGATGTCATATAGACACCATAGTATAGAGTGATTCAAGAAAATCTGTGTGTGTGTCTGTGTGTGATCAAAGGCAGGCATCATTCACAATCATAGGACATCAAAGATCAAAGGCAGGCATCATTCGCGATCATAGGACTCACTATGACATCATCAAAGATCATAGGGACTCACTATGACATCAAAGATTAAAGGCAGACTTCACAGAGCAAAGGCAGGCATCACTGAACAAGTGGTATGACATCAAAGATTATAGGACTCGCTATGCCATCATCAAAGATCAAAGGACTCACTATGACAGCATCAAAGATCATAGGACTCGCTATGACATCATCAAGGCAGGCATCACTGAACGAGTTGTGACACACTTGCTTACAACTGCTTTCTACAGGCATACAGAAATACTTGCCTATACTTAGTTTCTACAGGCATGCACGGGTATGCACGGGCATGCACAGGTAGGTACCAGTATAATTCAAGAAATCTCTGTGTGTCTGTCTGTCACGACCATAGGACTCGCTAAAAGATCAAAGGATTGCCTATGATGTTCCTATGATGTCTACATGTCTATGTGACATATAGACAAAAGATCAAAAGCAGCCTTCACTCACGATCATAGGACTCGCTATGACATCATAAAAGATCATAGGGACTCGCAATGACATCATCAAAGAGCAAAGGCAGACTTCACAGATCAAAGGCAGGCATCACTGAACAAGTGGCATGACATCAAAGATTATAGGACTCGCTATGCCATCGTCAAAGATTAAAGGACTCACTATGACAGCATCAAAGATCATAGGACTTGCTATGACATCATCAAGGCAGGCATCACTGAACGAGTCGTGACACATTTGCTTACACCTGCTTTCTACGGGCATTCAGAACTACTTGCCTATACTTAGTTTCTACGGGCATGCATGGATATGCACAGGCATGCACAGGTAGGTACTAGTGTAATTCAAGAAATCTGTCTGTGTGTCTGTCTGTCTGTCATGACCATAGGACTCGCTAAAAGATCAAAGGATCCTATGATGTTCCTATGATGTCTACATGTCTATGTGACATATAGACACCAAAAGATCAAAGGCAGCCTTCACTCACGATCATAGGACTCGCTATGACATCATAAAAGATCATAAGACTTGCTATGTAATGATCATAGGACTTGCTAAAAGATCATAGGGCTCACTACACTCACGATCATAGGACTCGCTATGACATCATCAAAAATCATAGAACTTGCTCACAATCATAGGACTCGCAAAAAGATCACAGGACTCACTAATAAGGCCCTTTTCCACTAGCCTCACTTAGCCCTACACCGCACCACTCAGCCCGCTTTTCATAGGACTCGCTATGACATCATCAATGATCAAAGGCAGGCATCACTCACAATCATAACACTTGCTATGACATCATCAAAGATTAAAGGCAGCCATTACAGAACAAAAGCAGGCATCACTGAACGAGTGGTGACGTCAAAGATCAAAGGCAGGTTTCACCATGGTTACTGTTGCCATGGTAACAGTAACTTTCTAAGGGCATGTAGAAATGCAGCTTACGCTGGTTGCCAACCGCCAATCAAATCTAAAAGAAGAAGAAGAGTGATGACTTGAAGAATATAGAGTGGGACCAGATAGAGTGTTATAGACATCACACACAAAAATCTCACTGTTTAAAGAAGAAGAAGAAGAAGAAGAAGAAGAAGACTATAAACTCCTTATAAGAACTCCTTGTAGAGTAATGACTAGATAGAGTGTTATAGACATCATGTGAACATGGAAATCTCACTGAAGAAGAACAAGAAGATTGTTCAGAACTCCTTACTGTATAAGAACTCCTTATACAAAGATACAGAGTGAAGAAGACTAAGAAGAGGTTGCCAACCAAGAAGAATTCTGACTTTTGATACATAGCGTGACGTTTACTGAGTGAAGTACATGGCGGTAGAAGGACAGCTCCTGACCAGATAGAATGATGATATAGAGTGAAGTACGTGGCGGTAATGCACCTGTAAGCTGGTTGCCAACTGCCAATCAATTCTAAAAGAAGAAGAAAGCAAACAAAGACAAGTGTCAGTGATTGAATGCAACATTGAACTGATGGGTCATTAATGATTTTTTTTATAAATGATGGGAGTGAGGGGGTGTCAGAAAACAACCTTTGGTTGGCAGGAAGGATGACTCCTTTAGGCAGGGTAGGACTTTAGGTGCAAAAATGATTTATTAACAAACTGAATTCAACAGTACAGCACAGAGGCTGAGAACAAATGATGGCTGTTAACACACAAATGATGAGAACGAACCAAAGGGAATGTCCTGTAATTATACCACAAATAACTGAGACACACCAACATATAAAGGGTAACTGATAATGAACTGACATGGAACAGGTGGGGACAAATCAAGAGGAAACTTGTTACACTGAAAGGCTACAGGTATAGGAAAACAATGGGAACTGGGAACAATTAGTAAACCAATATACACACAAGACCCAAAACCAGACAAAGGACAAAACAGGGGCAAATAATGCAAATAATGATCTGGGAAAACACAATGACATCAAAAAATGATCTTAGAGCATGTTGAATATTTAATAGTTCATAATGGTTCATACACATAAGTTGATAGTTATTACATATTGAAATACACGTGAAAACAAACAGATATTATAAACACTTTAAGGTTAATCAGAAAGGCTATTTATAGTAGTAATTTAATTAGAATCCCAAAGGTGTTTTCCTTTAATGCAGTCGCTAGACATTGTCCACTAGACGGCGCTGGTGCTGTACCTTTGGCCATGAAATGTTATTGTTCAAGCTGCAGACCGAAGAAGAAGAAGTCAGTGCTAAGCGATGCAGTGCTATCAGAGAGACGGACGCATGTTAGTCAGCGGGAACAACAAATGTGTTGTAAACTGAGATGCAGCATTCTCCAGTAAAGCCAAATGAAGGTAAAGTTGGGTGTTTGGACATTCTTTCCTTATAACAACTGATGTTACAGCTAAATCCACAACATATTTTTTGGTGCCGAAACCCGGGAAGCGGAAGCTGGAAGCGGGAAAAGTGAAGAGAGAACGTTGTTGGGATTAAGCCGATAGCTGTAACAACACGGAGACGAAAGGAAAAAATGTTGGAGCGACTTCAAAGGCTAAAACAGAAACGGACCGTGCTGCGGACGTCCGTTACAAAGCTGCTGCAAATTATACAAGATGAAACAAGTAAGACTGATATAAACAGTGACCATTTGCGGGAGCTGTTAGCCATGTTGTCACAGAAAGAGAAAGGCCTGCAAGACATTGAACCCGATATAGAGCAGGAGATCCCTTTGGACGAGTTAGATGCGGACATGGTGCGGACACTTGAGTATCAGGACAACACAAATTTATGGAGGACGCGGGCAGAGAGAGCGATTGAACGGGCTGCCTTACAGCAACAAGAACAGGCAAGAGATGCCACCGTATCAGCGAATCCACATCGGCTGAGTGACGTGAGCACACGGTCAAATACAAGCAGACCCTCGGTAAAGTTACCCAAGCTCTCAATAAACAAATACAGCGGAGAAGTGTGCATGTGGCAGGAGTTTTGGGACCAATTCGAAAATGCAATTCACCAAAACCCAGATTTGAGCAAAACTGAAAAGTTCACTTACTTGAAGTCATATCTCATTGGGCCAGCTGCACGCGCCGTCGCAGGGCTGAAAGTAACTGACATGAACTATGATGCTGCAGTAGGCATGCTTAAGCAAAGATTTGGAAGGAAAGATCTCGTTGTAAGTGCATACATGTCTAAGTTACTAAATCTAAGACCAGTTAAAAGGTCCTCAGACATTGTTGCCTTGAGACAACTTTTTGATGACGTTGAAGTACAAATCAGAAGCCTAGAAGCTTTAGGAGTCATGTCAGACAGTTATGGAGGTTTACTGTGCCCCATACTGTTCAAAATGATTCCTGCTGATCTTGCCCTTGAGTACACCCGCAAGACAGATATAGGGCAAAAGCGGGATGTTGATGGCCTTGTAAAGTTTTTGCAACAAGAAGTTGAAAGCAGGGAGCATGCTGCACATTTGACACAAATGAGAGAGAATCATAAAGATACACATGCAAATCAGAAACAGCACTGCAAACTAGATTCAAGCAGAGAAAAGTGGAAAGGACCTAATGTGCCCTCAGCTGCAGCCCTCCACACAGGCAGTTCGAATACACTATTTGTGCACAGTTGCATATTCTGTAACAGTACCAGCCACAAGTCAGAACAGTGCACTGAAGACACAGTCACAAGCAGGAAAGAAAAGCTAAAGAAAATGGGAAGGTGCTTCATATGCCTAAAGCCCAGACATCTTGCTCGAGACTGTAGATCCAAAAATGTGACATGCACTGATTGTGGAAGGAGACATCATGCTGTTGTGTGTGACAGAAGTGAGCAACCAATAGAAAGGACAGATGCCGCTGAAAACACGAGTGATACAGTGGTCTCCTCAGTATTTCCATATGCAGCCAAACCAACCCCAGAAAAATGTGAAACAGTACTGTTGCAAACTGTGAGAGCAAGGATTGAAGGACCTGGAGGAAAGAAGATTGTGCGTTGCTTAATTGATGGAGGAAGCCAACGGAGTTTTGTCCATGAGAAGCAAGTGAAGGATTTAAAACTGCCAATACTAAAACAAGAGACATTAAACCTTCACACGTTTGGCTCAAAAAACCCAGTGACCACAAAATGCAATGTCATAAAACTAGTCCTGGAGAATGTGAGAAACAAAGATAAGAAAATCGAGATTGAAGCTGTTCAAACCCCACAGCTTTGTACTGCAGTCATGAAAGTCCCCAGTGAACACATCCAACGGCAGCTGGAGAAAAAAGGGCTACCAGTAGCAGATGTGTCAGCGGGAGACAAAGATGGTTTGGAGCTATCAGTACTGATCGGAGCAGATTACTACTGGAGAGTAGTCACAGGTAAAACTGAGAGACTGTCAGACGCTTTGGTTGCCGTAGAAACCAGATTTGGCTGGGCAGTGCAAGGACCAGTTGTCATGTCCAGTATGAATGAAGCAACATGTATGCACATTGGACTCAGTGAAGACTCAGTGGACATCTCAAACCAGCTAAGAGCATTTTGGGAGATCGAGTCGCTGGGCATCACTACTAAAGATGAGGAAACACCTGATGACAAGAAAGCCAAGGAGAGCTTTGACAGGTCAGTCAGATTCATTAATGAGAGATATGAAGTGGCGTTGCCATGGCGCCAAGACACACCCGAACTCTCAGACAACAAGAAGGTTGCACAAAAGAGGTTTGAAACCCTGAAAAGAAAGCTGAAATCTGACGTGACACTGTTTAAAAGATACAACGATGTAATAGAGGATTACACAGAACAAGGAATATGTGAAGATGTGCCAGAGAGCAGTCATTCAGCAGAGACAGAGAATGTAACCTACTACTTACCTCATCATGCTGTAATCAGAGAGGACAAAGTAACTACCAAGTTAAGGGTAGTGTTTGATGCTTCGTCACATGAAGAAGGTTGTTCCTCTTTAAATGACTGTTTATTACCTGGCCCAAACCTGAATGCTGACCTCATGAGCATTTTGATCAGATTCAGACAAAATCCTGTAGCTTTCACAGCGGACATTACTAAGGTTTTCCTTCAGATATCTATAACTGAAAGTGACAGAGATGCTGTGAGATTTTTGTGGCTTACAGGACCCCCAGATGTTGAAGGCACCAACACACGTATAATGAGAATGGCACGTGTTGTGTTTGGAGTAACTTCAAGTCCATTTTTACTTGCAGCCACTATCAGACATCATCTGGAGAAATATGAAGCTGACCAACCAGACACTGTAAAACTAATGAGAGACTCACTTTATGTGGATGATCTGATCGCTAGCTCAAGTAACTCAGACGAGGCATACAGACTTACTACAGGAGCAAGAGAAATACTGGCTGCTGCCAACATGAACCTCTGTAAGTGGACAACAAACTCCCTTGAACTGAAAACCAAGTGGTCAAACAGCAAGCTTGATTTCACACAAGAAACAGAAACACATGGAAGTGTGCTGAAAGTACTTGGTTTGGTGTGGAGACCGGACACAGATGACTTTGCCTTTGACCTCAAACATTTGATGAACATTCTAAAAGGAAAGGAAAACACAAAGAGGAGTGTTTTGAGATCATCCGCCAGAATCTTTGATCCTATAGGGTTCCTAACGCCATTTACCATTCGAGTTAAATGTCTGTTTCAGGAAATGTGGCGACGGGGCCTGAGCTGGGACGACAAGCTGCCTCCAGACCTTTCACCGGCATGGCAGCAGTGATGCATGGAGCTTCCTCAGATCCACCAAATAGTCATTCCGCGGTGGTATGGAACAGAAAAACTGTCAGATAAATCACAAGTTCTCCATGTCTTCACAGATGCAAGTGAAAAGGCGTATGGCGCAGTTGCGTATCTACAAGGACAAACAACAGAAGGAGAGACTGTTACTGTGCTCGTTGCATCCAAGTCAAGAGTGGCACCAATCAAAACAATCACACTGCCACGCTTGGAACTGATGGGAGCTGTGATTGGATCAAGGTTGGCAAATAACCTTTTGAAGGCACTGAATATGCAGATCACTCAACTCAGAATGTGGTCAGACTCCATGATAGTGATTCACTGGATTCGCAGTTCATCAAAGAAATGAAAACAGTTTGTTGCCAACAGAGTGATGGAGATACAAACTTTGACACCACCAGAACTATGGACACATTGTAATGGAAAGGTGAACCCAGCTGATCTCACCACAAGAGGTCAGTCCGCATCAAGGTTGAAAGAGGAAAATCTCTGGTGGTCAGGCCCATCATTTTTGAAAGAAAGGGAGCTTCAAACTACACCGCCAGAAACAGCACAAGAAATACTATCAGAAGAAGAGGTTAAAGCTGAGCTAAAGGCAAGTCACGTTGCAGTACATCTCAGTAACAGTGAAAGAGTGCAATCTGAACCATTGCTACAGCTGGACAAATACAGCAAACTACAGACTGTACTAAGAGTAACTGCATGGATTCAAAGATTTCTCCACAACTCATTCAAAGCAAAGACAAAGGGGAGAACTAACAGCAGAGGAAATGGCAAAAGCTGAAAGGGTATGGGTACGTGAAGCGCAACTTAACAGTTTTGAAAGAGAAATAACAGAGTTGAAAACTGGAGAAAATGTGCACAAAGACTCAAAAATCAGAGACTTTAAACCCTTTCTAGACGAGCAAGGCTTAATCTGTGTAGGAGGAAGGCTGCATCAGTCAAACATGAGTTTCAATGAGCAGCACCCATGGTTGTTACCCTAAAATCACAGATTTGCACAACTTCTGATAAAATACAGTCACGAAAATGTCATGCATTCAGGCGTGAGAGACACTCTAGTTCATCTACGAGAGAAGTATTGGATTCCACGCGCGAGACAGTTAGTCAAAAAATGCATTTCAGACTGTACTATCTGTAAAAGATTCAAAGTAAAAGCAGCACAGCAAACAGCTGCACCTCTACCCAAAGACAGAGTTACTGAAGCACCGCCGTTTGAAGTCACAGGTGTTCACTTTGCAGGCCCACTGTTTGTAAGATCCAAGAATTCTGCAGAGAAGGCGTACCTAGCACTTTTCACCTGTGCAGTTACACGTGCAGTGCACCTTGAACTAGTATCGAGTCTATCAACAGAAAGTTTCCTTTTGGCATTCAAGAGATTTATTTCACGGAGAGGACTTTGTAGAGTAATCTACTCGGACAATGCAAAAACGTTCAAGAGAGCAGATCAAGATCTAAAGGAACTGTGGAAGGCTATAAAGGAGCCAGAGCTGCTGGAATATTTTTCTGAAAAGGGAATCAAGTGGAAATTTATTGCAGAAAGAGCAGCTTGGTGGGGTGGTTTTTGGGAAAGGTTAGTGCGCTCTGTAAAGGGATGCCTCAAAAGAGTAATGGGCAGAGCATCTCTAAGCTTTGAAGAGTTATCTTCTCTGTTGACAGAAATAGAAGTCACTATTAACTCAAGACCACTCACATTTGTGTACAACGATTTACAAGAACCAGAACCTCTGACGCCAGCTCATTTCCTCATAGGGAAAAGACTTACCTCTTTACCACCAAAGCCATTTTCCACAACAGATCAGATAGCAAATGCAAATAAAGAAAGGCTGACCCGAAGATGGAAATATCGCCATAGACTTGTCAAGGAATTTTGGAACAGATGGAGGAGGGAGTATTTGCTGGACCTCAGATCGGCTCACACTCGTCATACCCCAAATCCAACACAACTCAAACCAGGAGATTTGGTCCTCATTGGAGATGACAAGATACCACGTCAAACATGGAAAACAGGACTAATCATAGAGGTGTTCCCAGGGAGAGATGGACTAGTCAGATCCTGCACTGTGCGCACTCCAACTGGGACGACATTAAGAAGACCAGTTTAGCTACTATATCCTTTTGAAGTTAATATTTGAACTGTCTTCTTGGGGGGGAGGGTGTTGAATATTTAATAGTTCATAATGGTTCATACACATAAGTTGATAGTTATTACATATTGAAATACACGTGAAAACAAACAGATATTATAAACACTTTAAGGTTAATCAGAAAGGCTATTTATAGTAGTAATTTAATTAGAATCCCAAAGGTGTTTTCCTTTAATGCAGTCGCTAGACATTGTCCACTAGACGGCGCTGGTGCTGTACCTTTGGCCATGAAATGTTATTGTTCAAGCTGCAGACCGAAGAAGAAGAAGTCAGTGCTAAGCGATGCAGTGCTATCAGAGAGACGGACGCATGTTAGTCAGCGGGAACAACAAATGTGTTGTAAACTGAGATGCAGCATTCTCCAGTAAAGCCAAATGAAGGTAAAGTTGGGTGTTTGGACATTCTTTCCTTATAACAACTGATGTTACAGCTAAATCCACAACAGAGCATGGGCATGGTGCCCAGATCATGACAGGGGGAGCTTCTGATGGTTATAGGGAGTGAGTTCCAGAGGGTGGGAGTAGAGCTCGAGAAGGCCCTCTAACCACGACTTGTACTTAGTCGGGGGGGAAAAGGTGTAGAAGGTTGGTGTCAGTAGAGCGGAGTGTGCAGGAGGGAGAGTGTTGATGGAGGAGCTCAGTGAGGTAGGGTGGGGCCAGGTTATTGAGGGCTTTGTAAGTCATGAGGAGGATTTTGTAAGACTGGTGACAATTGAGGAAGGAAGCATCTTTATTAGAAAGTTTATCATAGCTTTAGTGAAAGCAGCTGGGATGCAAATGAGAGAAGCAATTAAACTCAGAAATCTCTGTGGAACTCTGGACTAAAACTACAGTGGGGCAAAAAAGTATTTAGTCAGCCACCAATTGTGCAAGTTCTCCCACTTAAAAGATGAGAGAGGTCTCCAATTTTCATCATAGGTATACTTCAACTATGAGAGACAAAATGAGAAAAAAAAAATCCAGAAAATCACATTGAAGGATTTTTAATGAATTAATTGGTAAATTCCTCAGTAAAATAAGTATTTGGTCACCTACAAACAAGCAAGATTTCTGGCTCTCACAGACCTGTAACTTCTTCTTTAAGAGGCTCTTCTGTCCTCCACTCGTTACCTGTATTAATGGCACCTGTTTGAACTCGTTATCAGTATAAAAGACACCTGTCCACAACCTCAAACAGTCAGACTCCAAACTCCACTACGGCCAAGACCAAAGAGCTGTCAAAGGACACCAGAAACAAAATTGTAGACCTGCACCAGGCTGGGAAGACTGAATCTGCAATAGGTAAGCAGCTTGGTGTGAAGAAATCAACTGTGGGAGCAATTATTAGAAAATGGAAGACATACAAGACCACTGACAATCTCCCTCGATCTGGGGCTCCACGCAAGATCTCACCCCGTGGGGTCAAAATTATCACAAGAACGGTGAGCAAAAATCCCAGAACCACATGGGGGGGGGGGGGGGCTAGTGAATGACCTGCAGAGAACTGGGACCAAAGTAACAAAGACTACATCAGAAACACACTACGCCGCCAGGGACTCAAATCCTGCAGTGCCAGACGTGTCCCCCTGCTTAAGCCAGTACACGTCCAGGCCCGTCTGAAGTTTGCTAGAGAGCATTTGGATGATCCAGAAGAGGACTGGGAGAATGTCATATGGTCAGATGAAACCAAAATAGAACTTTTTGATAAGAACTCAACTTGTCGTGTTTGGAGGAGAAAGAATACCATACCTACTGTGAAGCATGGGGTTGGAAACATCATTCTTTGGGGCTTTTTTTCTGCAAGGTGACCAGGACGACTGATCTGTGTAAAGGAAAGAATGAATGGGGCCATGTATCGTGAGATTTTGAGTGAAAACCTCCTTCCACCAGCAAGGGCATTGAAGATGAAACGTGGCTGGGTCTTTCAGCATGGCAATGATCCCAAACACACCGCCCGGGCAACGAAGGAGTGGCTTCGTAAGAAGCATTTCAAGGTCCAGGAGTGGCCTAGCCAGTCTCCAGATCTCAACCCCATAGAAAATCTTTGGAGGGAGTTGAAAGTCTGTGTTGCCCAGCGACAGCCCCAAAACATCACTGCTCTAGAGGAGATCTGCATAGAGGAATGGGCCAAAATACCAGCAACAGTGTGTGAAAACCTTGTGAAAACTTACAGAAAACATTTGACCTCTGTCATTGCCAACAAAGGGTATATAACAAAGTATTGAGATGAACTTTTGTTATTGACCAAATACTTATTTTACTAAGGAATTTACCAATTAATTAATTAAAAATCCTTCAATGTGATTTTCTGGATTTTTTTTTCTCATTTTGTCTCTCATAGTTGAGGTATACCTATGATGGAAATTGGAGACCTCTCTCATCTTTTAAGTGGGAGAACTTGCACAATTGGTGGCTGACTAAATACTTTTTTACCCCACTGTATACTGTGTATTTGCTTGCATTTTGGTTATCTTGTTAAAGTACTGTATACTGTAAAAAAGACCTGTAAGTTAATAGGTAAAACAAGTCTAAAAAAGATAGACATTTTTTAAATAGGAGCTCCTTTGTGTACATTTGCATAAAAACTTGAGTCAATCTGCACATAAGCTTTATGAGTGCTTTAAAGTGGAACTAGATCACAAAAACACAGCTTACTGACAACTGTGTTTGTATAAATACATTGTGGGGGCACAGTGTGATGGGTTTTCTCCACCCAGAGAGAGCAAGGGAAGGAGAAGAAAATGGACCGATGGAGGAGGTCACCGGGGGGCGTCAGATGGGACGGTTGGGTCTAGGCACTTCCTGGGGAGAGCATGAGCCCCCGGTGCTACTGTAGAGAAGGAGGGTGTTGGAGTAGCCCCGGAGTGATGTTATGTTAATGTGTCACACTGTAGAGGATGTGCTCAAGGATGAGGCTGAGTTTATTTCTCAGGTTCAGCTTTATTAACAGAACACGTTCTCTAACAATCTCCAAGCAAGAAAAGAGACAGATCAATATCGCATCACTCTTTTATACTCCGGAACATCGAAACTCAAGTCACATGGTGTCTAAGCAAACATACAGTCACATGGTACTTAATCCCAGTCACGCTGTAACCCTTTTGATCTTCCACCATTGTCTCTTAGCCTCCGATGGCCCGGAAGTCCCTCCAGGGCTCCTCTCTGAGACAAAGGCCAAATCTCACACCTTCTCGATATCTCCTGCAGACTCAGTCCTTTTGTCCCACGAGACGTGAAGCACACAATAAACATACAGCAATACATTTGTGGAAAATATGTACCCAACATATGTGCCACATGACCCCCCCCCCAAACGTCTAATATGGGACAAACATAATCAGAGATGCATGACATAAAAACATTACCACATATCAAATATTAATCCACCAGTTGCCTAGGTCTAAACCTCCTGCCGTATCTGCTGTAAGCCGGCCTTGCTGCTTCTGCAGTGTCTTCCTGCACCTGTGGATTAGAACTGTTAGCCAATCTCTGTGGGGGTTCTGGAGAATGCCTTCTCGGAGGTCTGTCGCGACGGGGGGCCCTCGCCAACTGCACTTGTTCATCCGCCAAAACAAAAGCAGGTTTGAGTCTGTATATACAAATCAACTCTTTCCTGTCTCCCAAATCTAGCAAAAAATGCTTCTCACCTGTTTCCAGCACTCTGAAAGGTCTATCATAAGGTGGCCGCAAATTTGGGCGATGAGCATCATGTCTAACAAAAACAAACTCCGCATTTTTTAAAGCCTTCGGCACAAAAACGCATGGGAAACTGTGATGAACGGGGCCAGGAAGCGTGTTTGATCCTGTGTCGCTCTGCAACAGCTGAGCGGGGGGGCAATTTGGTGCAGGATTGTCAGGGAGAAATTCACCGGGTAAACGGAGAGGTTGTGCAAAAACTAACTCAGCTGGGGAGGCGTGCAAATCCTCCTTAGGTGCAGAACACAACCCCAATAAAACCCATGGAAGTTTGTCAACCCAATTTGTTCCGTAAGCGACGCTCTGAGGGCTGCTTTCAATGACCTATGAAAACGTTCGCATAAACCGTTAGCCTGGGGGTTATACGCGGTAGTGCGGTGGATCTTCACCCCTAGGCTGCGAGCCATTGATGACCAGAGTTCGGAGACAAATTGAGGACCTCTGTCTGACGTTATGTCCGATGGGACTCCAAAACGCGCAACCCAAGATGTTAAAAACGCGTGCGCAACGTCTTCCGCTGTGGTTGATGCCAGAGGAACTGTTTCTGGCCGACGCGTGGTGCGGTCCACCATCGTCAAAAGGTGTGTGTGCCCCTGTGATAACGGAAGGGGGCCCACCAAGTCGACATGCACATGATCAAAGCGCTTATCCGGGATGTGAAAAGGCTCCAAAGGAGCCCTAGTGTGCTTGTGTATTTTGGCTCGCTGACACTCTACGCAGGCTGCTGCCCATTCCTTGACCTGTTTGCGCAACCCCGGCCAAACAAATTTCTCCCCCACCATCTTGATCGATGCGCGTACCCCCGGGTGCGCCAGAGAATGGACCAAGTCAAAAACGCGGCAGCGCCACGCAGCTGGCACCACGGGGCGCGGCCGTCCCGCGGAGACATCGCAGATTGGGGGGGCATGCCAACTTGCTGCACCCTATGCTCCAGCCTTAACCCTGTTGGTCTAGACTGGAGCGCGCACACATCCGCATCACTAACCTGCTCCCTGGCCATGGCTGCATAATCTAAACCTACGCGGACCGGGGCTGCGTGCGCTTCCGCGCCGCTACCCTGGCCTGTGGCCATGGCTGCCGAGTCTGCCCCCATGGGGCCTGGCGCCGCCACCGCACGCGAGAGACAGTCTGCCACTACATTATGTTTACCTGCGACATGCTGGATATCGGTGGTGAACTCCGATATTACGGCCAGCTGTCTTTGCTGCCGGCCCGACCAAGGTTCTAAAATCTTGGCCATCGCAAACGTTAGTGGCTTGTGGTCCACAAACGCAGTGAAACGGCGCCCTTCCAGCCAGAACTGGAAATGGCGGATGGCCAGGTGTAGGGCCAACAGCTCCCTGTCGAACGCGCTGTATTTTTGCTCGCTATCGCGCAAGGTTTTGCTGAAAAACGCGAGCGGCTGCCAGGTCCCTGCGACAAACTGTTCGACGACCGCCCCCACCGCTAAATCGGAAGAGTCAGTGGTGAGCGCCATGCGGGCCATTGGGACTGGGTGTGCCAACAAAACCGCGTTTGCCAGGGCTGATTTGACTTGGGAGAATGCGCGCTTCCGCTTCGGAGACCATTCGATTTTATTTGTGGGTTTTTGCTCCTTTAGTGCAGCATACAATGGTTGCATGAGCTGCGCTGCGCTTGGGAGGAAACAGTTATAAAAATTAACCATTCCCAAAAACTCCTGTAACGCTTTAACCGTTTGAGGTCGGGGAAAATCTGTTATTGCATGTACTTTATCGGGCAGAGGGACCGCTCCTTCTGGCGAAACGCGATGCCCCAAAAAAATCAATTTGCGCCACCCCAAACTGGCACTTTGCTGGGTTAATTATTAACCCGTGCGCTGCCAGCCTCCGAAAAACCTCTGTGAGGTGGCTTTCATGTTCGTCTTCAGACGTGCTGGCTACCAAAATGTCATCCAAGTAGACGAACACGAAAGGGAGGTCGCGTAGAACCGCGTCCATCATACGCTGGAACGTCTGCGCGGCACCTTTGAGTCCAAAAGGCATGCGCAAAAACTCAAAAAGCCCGAAAGGAGTTATTACCGCTGTTTTGGGTATATCCTGAGCGCGCACTGGGACCTGATGGTAACCACGCACCAAGTCTATTTTAGAAAAAATACGCGCCCCTGCCAAATGAACCGAAAAATCTTGGATGTGCAGAATCGGGTAGCGGTCATGTGCTGAGGCGTTATTCAACCTGCGGAAATCACCGCAAGGTCGCCACGAACCATCAGCCTTTGGGACCATGTGCAGTGGTGAAGCCCAGGGGCTTTTAGAACGTCTAATGATGCCCAGTTTTTCCAAGTTGGCGAACTCCTCGCGCGCTATGGCCAGTTTAGCTGCGTCCAAGCGCCGAGCTTTTGCAAAAACGGGCAGCCCGGCGGTAGTGATAAAATGCTCCACTCCATGTTTAGCCACTGTTGCCGAAAACGTTGGGATTGTGAGTGCTGGGAACTGAGTGAGTAGTGCGTGAAACTTACCCCCTGCAGCTGTGACATTGGCCTGTGCAGTAGGCGGGGCCACCCGGGCTGTGCAGGAAATAGAGTGAAAAGACAGTGCATTAACCAGACGTCTATTAGCAAGATCAACCAATAAACCATGTGAGCACAAAAAACAGCACCTAACATGTTGAAACTGACTGCCGCTATGATGAAAGTCCACTCGAAAGTTCGGCCGTGTAGAGACAGGAGCAGAGTCTTCTCCCCGAAGGTCTTAATCGCCGAGCCGTTCGCTGCCAACACCAGGGGACCACTGGAAGGCGCCAGCCGGTCAGCGTAGGAAGGTGTGATGAAACTCAGCTGGGAGCCTGTGTCCACAAGGAACTGCCGCCCTGATCGCGCGTCCGTCAGGTAGAGCAGCTTGCTCTTTTCACCGAGAGCCGCAGCTGCTACCGGCTCCCGGTCTTGGCATTTCCCGAGTGCTTGAACTGGCACAGTGGAATGCACTTGCATGCCCTCTCGGCGAAACGGCGATGGTAAAAGCAAAGGACGTCGCCCGCTCCGTGTCTCCTGGCCTCCGCCGCTGCTGTCGTCAGCGAGTCTGGTGTTGCAGCCTCTGGCCCCCTGCCGTCTCCGGGTGTTGCGCTCAGCTCCGCTGCTGCGGTCGTGGCCGTGTGTCGCCTATGGGCGTCGACGAGTCGCTGTGCCTCCTGGCCCAGCTCGTGGTAATCTCGGTGGGCCAGCAGCTGTGAACTGGCCAGGGTAACTCTCACCGCTGGCGGTAGTGTCCTGAGGAAAAGATGGGCGAAGATAAAGCCATCATCTTCGGCGTCTCTCAAACTCAGCATCTTCGCCATCAGGTCTGCAGGTCTGTCGACCTCACCCTCAGTCAACGCCAGGAGCTTCTCTGCTCGCTCTCCCAGTGAGGGGGTGAAAGCATGGATGAGAGCAGCTTTCAATGCGCCATACTTGTCGTCGTCTGGCGGGTGGTTAATCAGGCTCTCCACCCGCTGGGCTGTGTGGCTGTCCAGCTTTGCAACCACATGGTAGAATTTCGTGGCGTCCGCCGAAATTCTCTGAAGATGGAACTGTGCCTCGACTGTGTTAAACCAGGAGCGCGGGCTATGCTGCCAGAAATCAGGTAGCTGGACTGTGGTAGCTGCATTAGCCTGGCTGGCTCCTGATGAGTCCGGTGCAGAAGAGCTGTCACCGGTCATAATTCGTCTTAGGGTCACCAGAGTAGAGGATGTGCTCAAGGATGAGGCTGAGTTTATTTCTCAGGTTCAGCTTTATTAACAGAACACATTCTCTAACAATCTCCAAGCAAGAAAAGAGACAGATCAATATCACATCGCTCTTTTATACTCCGGAACATCGAAACTCAAGTCACATGGTGTCTAAGCAAACATACAGTCACATGGTACTTAATCCCAGTCACGCTGTAACCCTTTTGATCTTCCACCATTGTCTCTTAGCCTCTGATGGCCCGGAAGTCCCTCCAGGGCTCCTCTCTGAGACAAAGGCCAAATCTCACACCTTCTCGATATCTCCTGCAGACTCAGTCCTTTTGTCCCACGAGACGTGAAGCACACAATAAACATACAGCAATACATTTGTGGAAAATATGTACCCAACATATGTGCCACAACACATTCTTTTGTTCAGACAACAATGTGTAATGGCAGAACCACAGGTCTCTTGCATGGCAATAAAGATATAAAAGAGGGATGCACAGGGACCTGAGATGCTCTTGGCTGTGAATCATGTTGGAGAAAGAATAAAGTTGCCTCGCCTGCTTCCTTTCTCCACACTGGTGACCCTAAGACGTGCCATGGAAAGCGAGTCGAGCACCAGCGCTGCTTGCGCTGTTTCAGTTGAACTCCTGGACTTCTGGCTTCACAACCCGACCTCGTGGTTCTTACACATAGAAGCCCAGTTCGCACTCCACGGGATAACAATGGACGATACCAGATATTACTACATGGTCGCTGCGCTGGATGCGCGCGCCACACAACAGGTGAAGAGCCTACTCCAGGAGCTGTTGGCCCAAGGAAAATATGAAGCACTCAAGAGGATGCTTTCTGAGAGTGAGAGGGCAGAGAGGCTCCTAAGCGTTCGGAATTAGGGGACAAGTCGGCAGTGGAACTTATGGAGAGCATGTTGGCGCTGAGGGGGAAGGACCACAAATCTTTCCTGTTTGCCCACTTGTTCCTCAGGAATCTACCAGCGGCAGCGAGGGCGATCCTGGCCAACTCGCTGTGGCTGGTGGCTAAGGACTACCGCGCTCTGGTGCAGGAAGTGGACCACATCATCTTGGCGACCAGAGCTCCCAGTGGGCAGACAGTGGCACCGGCATCCATGGGGGACACCAGTGAAGGCGAGGAGCCATTCGTGATAGCCAGGACGGACACCAGGAGACGAAGGAACGGGGCGATCGGTTTTTATCATCGCTGTTTTGGCTCGAATGCCCAACGCTGCCCGTCACCATGCTAAGTCAAGAAGCTGGGAAGACGGCACATGCAGAATTCGGTGGCAGCTGCAGTCGATGGCGACAGGAACAGGCTGCTTTATGTCACGGACACATGCTTGGGGAGATGGTTTTTGGTGGACTCTGGCTCCCAGAAGAGCCTCATCCTGCTGGGCAACGCAGACAGGGTGGCAGGACGCAGTGGTCCTGAGCTCACGATGGCTAATGGATCCACCATCAGGACATTTGGCGAATGGACACTGACGATATGCTTACACAGACACAACTTTCAGTGGGACTTTGTGATAGCTGCATGTTCCAGCCCCATTTTAGGTGCAGATTTTTTATGTGCTTATGGATTATTAGTTGATGTTGCTAATAGGAGACTAGTGGACACTATCTCTTTTTACTCACTGCCCTGTACGGCTCGGCGAGCTGGGTCGACAACACTGGCTAACGTTATAGCTCCAGGGGGTAAGTACCAAAATTTGCTCACACAGTTCCCAGCACTCACAGTCCCCACTTTTTCAGCTACGGTGACGAAACACGGGGTCGAGCACTTTATAACTACAAAGGAGCCACTGGTATTCACACGACCTCGGTGCCTGGATGCAGCTAAACTGGCCAGTGCGTGTGAAGAGTTTGCCAACTTAGAATGGTTGGGCGTCATCAAGCGCTCCAACAGCCCGTGGGCATCCCCACTACACATGGTGCCTAAAGTCAATGGGTCATGGCGACCATGCAGCGATTTCTGGCACTTGAACAACGCTACAGAATACGATCACGACCCTATTCCACACATCCAGGATTTTTCCGGGCACTTGGCCAGTGTGCATGTTTTTTTCAAAGTGGATCTGGTCCGCGGTTACCACCAGGTCCTGGTGCACACGGAAGACATCCCAAAAACGGCGGTAATAACTCCTTTAGGCCTTTTGGAGCTTTTACGTATGCCGTTCGGATTAAAAGGTGCAGCACAGACCTTCCAAAGGATGATGGATGCAGTGCTTCATGACTTGTATTTCGTGTTTGTCTACTTCGACGACTTGGTAGCCAGCACGTTTGAGGAGGAGCACATCACCCATCTCAAGACAGTTTTCCAGAGGTTGGAAGTGCATGGGCTGATAGTCAACCCGGCAAAGTGCCAGTTCGGTGAGCCATTTATTGACTTTTTGGGCCACCGCATTTCGCTGGAGGGCGCGATCCCATTACCAGACAAGGTGCACGTGGTGTTGGATTTCCCGTGCCCGCAGACCATGAGGGCACTACAGGAGTTTTTGGGAATGGTTCATTTTTACAACCGTTTCCTTCCCCGGGTAGCCCAGCTGATGCAGTCGTTGTACACTACTCTTAAAAAAAAGAAGCCTGCGGAAGACATCGAATGGACTCCCAAGCAAGACCAGGCTTTTTTAAATGCCAAAACAGCGCTGGCGGACGCTGCATTGCTAGCCCACCCAGATCCGTCTGCACAGATTGCGCTCACGACGGATGTGTCGGATGTTTCCATAGGGGCAGTGGTGGAGCAGTGCGTCACAGGTTCGTGACAGCCACTGGCATTTTTCAGCAGGACTTTACACGACAACGAATGCAAATACAGCACATTCGACAGAGAATTGCTGGCTCTCCACCTGGCAATGCGCCATTTCCAGATCTGGCTGGAGGGGCATGAGTTCACCGCATTCGTGGACCATAAGCCGCTGACATACGCAATGTCCAAGGTTTTTGAACCGTGGTTGGCCCGGCAGCAACGACAGTTGGCCGCAATTTCAGAGTTTACTACCGACATTCAACACGTTGCTGGTAAACTCAATGTTGTGGCCAATTGCCTGTCGAGCGCATTAGTTGTCCTGGTCTACGTGGGAATAGATTTCCCCACCATGGCTGCGGAGCAAGTCGGGGACGCGGACATTTGTGCACTTCAGTTCACACCAATGGGGTTAAGGTTGGAGAGTAGGGTAGTGCAAGAAGGATGCCCTCCTTTGCTCTGCGATGTCTCCACCAGCTGCCTGTGCCCGATGGTTCTGAGCTCGTAGCGCCATCATGTTTTCAAGATGGTCCACTTCCTTTCACATCCGGGAGTGCGCGCTTCAGTGAAGCTAGTGGTGGTGAAATTTGTCTGGCCGCGCTTGCACAGGGATGTGAAAGAGTGGGCGGCAACCTGCGTCGCATGCCAGCAGGCCAAAGTGCACAAGCACACCAGAGCTCCCCTCAAGCCATTCCAAATCCCGGCTAGGAAGTTTGACCACGTCCACGTGGATTTGGTGGGACCCCTTCCGCAGTCGCAAGGGTTCACGCACCTCTTGACAGTTGTGGACCGCACCATGCGCTGGCCTGAAGAGGTCCTGCTGGTTTCTACCACATCTGCGGAAGTGGCACGCGCCTTTTTGTTGGCTTCGGTTGCATGTTTCAGATCTCCATCGGACAGCATGTCCGACAGGGGTCCACAATTTGTGTCAGAACTCTTGTCCACGATGGCCCAGAGCCTGGGGGTCAAAATTCACTGCACTACTGCGTACAACCCCCAAGCTAATGGGTTTTGCAAGTGTTTTCATAGGTCGCTTAAAGGAGCACTCAGGGCTTTGCTCACAGACACAAATTGGCTCGACCACCTGCCCTGGATTCTTTTAGGGTTGCACTCCGCACCTAAGAAGGATTTGTCAGCCTCCCCAGCAGAACTAGTTTTATTTTCAGCCGCTCCGGATCTCCAGAGAGTTTTTACCGGAAAACCCCGCACCCGAGGCTGATCCACCCATGCAATTTTTGCACAGTACGGAGGCAGCGAGCGTACCAGACCCGGCCCATCATTGTTTTCCCCGCACATTCGTCCCGAAAAGCGTACAGAACGCCAACTTTGTTCTTGTCAGGCACAATGTGCATCAGACCCCACTGCGCCTACCGTACAATGGAGAATTCAGGGTGCTGAAACCTGGAGCTAAGCATTTTGTGTTCAACTGGGGGGGGGGGGGGGGGGGGCGTAGGGAGACCTTCTGCATCGACAGGCTGAAGCCTGTTTTTGTGTTGGAAGACAAGCAGGTGGCGTTTGCTCAAGTTCCCCGGCGCGGACGCCAACTGTTAGCGACATCGCAAGGTGGTGATCCCTTGGCAGGGACCTGCGCTAGCAAAGTCAATGTGTCCACCCCCCCCCCTTTCCTCGACAGACTGAAGTGCCCTCCCGTACACGTCATCAGCAGGGCAGTTCGACCGGATCGGCGACCCCCCACTATAGCCGCTATGGGCGCTGGCTCAAGTCCAAAGGATGGGGAGATCTCATCAGTGCCCCTTCTGGGTGTTCAGGGTGGGGGGGCTGTGTGGCGGCACGGTGTGATGGGTTTTCTCCACCCAGAGAGAGCAAGGGGAGGAGAAGACAATGGACCGATGGAGAAGGTCACCGGGGGGCATCAGATGAGACGGTTGGATCTAGGCACCCCCCGGGGAAAGCGAGAGCCCCAGGTGCTACTGTAGAGAAGGAGGGTGTTGGAGTAGCGCCTGAGTGATGTCATGTTAATGTGCCACACATTCTTTTGCTCAGACAACAATGTGTAATGGCAGAACCTCGGGTCTCTTGCATGGTAATAAAGATATAAAAGAGGGATGTGCAGGGACCTAAGATGCTCTTGGCTGTGAATCATGCTGGAGAAAGAATAAAGTTCCTGTGTCGTCCAGCTTGTTGCCTCGCCTGCCTCCTTTCTCCACAACATCACCCTTTAAATACAAAACACACATGAAAAAAATATCAATTTCAGGTCTCTAAATCTGTTCTCCCCATCACCTTTTACACACACATTTGAATTACTTTCAAGTGTCTGTTTCCACAGAATGGGAACCGTGCTTTGTGTGAGGTGACAAAAGGTTTTGTCATCGTAACCACAAGGAAGCCCCCCAAGCAGAGCCATGCCCCATAGACTAACATGGAAAAATGTGCAATTTCATTGATGAAATTAATGGTTAGTAGGCAATTTCAACGGGGATGAGGGGGAATGCCATCCCTCTTGTTAGCAACATGACCCAAGTCATCCCCCTTGTTAAAATACCATCCCCACAGCCCATCCAAAAGGTGTAACTCAATGTCATCATTGAGTTACAATGATGATGTTACAAAATCAAGTTACATGTTATGTAACATGATTTTATAATCATGTTACATAACTAAATAAAATAAGAAAATCTTATAAATTTCCAATGTTTTTCTTCTAAATTTGTGACTGTTCTCTTGTAAATTTTGAACTTTTTTTTAAATTGTAACTTTTCTTTCATAAATTTCAGACTTTTCTGATAATTTTGCAATTTTCTTCTCATAAATATGTGACTTTTTCTTCTAAGTTAATAATGTTTTTCTCATAAATTTTTGAAACTCTTAATTGTAAATTTGTGTTTTTTTTAAATGCAGCTTTGTGCCTGTAAATTTGGAACGTTTTTCACATAAATTTGTGATTTTCTCTTTTAAATTTGCAATGTTTTTCTTGTGCATTTCCAGTTTTTATTGGATACTAGTTAAATTATTATATGTAATAGTAATTTGCATTTTTTTATTTTAATTTGGCATCTTTTATCATATTTTTGCACCTTTATTCTTACAAATTTGTAGCAATTTACAACCCCAATTCCGGTGAAATTGTGATGTGTAAAATGTAAATAAAATAAAATGCAATGATTTAAAAATCCTTTTCAACTTAAATTCAATTGAATACACTACTATTGAATACACTACATTTATTAATTTTTTTTGTTTTGTTTTTATTATTTCAGCCAGGGATAAAAAGGAGATGTTTTTACCTTTACATATTTCGACTGGCATCTACAGTCTTCCTCAGAAGTGAAAGACTGCAGGTGCCCCTGTCCCAGCCATGTTTACCACTGTGTTACATCACCTTTCCTTTTAACAACACTCAATAGGCATTTCAGAACTGAGAACACCAATTGTTGAAGCTTAGATGGAATTCTTTTCCCATTCTTGCTTGCTGTACAACTTCAATTGCCCAACAGTCCGGTATCTCCATTGGGGTTGTTAGAAAAATTTCATGTTTGTCATATATTTGTGATTTGTTTTGTCTCAGAGTCTGTGTAAAAGTGTCAAGGATGCAGCTGTACTAGTTATCATCTTGTTTTTAGTCCATTATGTGCGGCTCCCATGTGACTGGTACTGAGTGAGCATCATGGTTCCTGAGAAAAAGATAATCTATACACCAAATTTTGACCAGATGTACTGGACCAATCATGATGGACAAAATGCTCCTGCACCTCTCAGATAACGAGGGCCTCAAAGAACTGAGTGGTGTGTGTTTGAATCAGAATGGTGCGCAAATAGGCTCTGAGACTATTTTTGTATTGGGTCTCCACTCGCCAGTGTAATTAAATTTGCTGAAACTCTAATCCAGCCTGGTTTTTGACTGAAGGTTTAGAAGAATTTTTCTAACATACTTGGCACCCGAACAAGGACTGCAGATACCTCTCCTTTCGGCTTCTGGCGTTCTGACACCACAGCGAGTGTGCACAGCTGCCTCCCCCACCAGTGCCAACGAGCCGGTTTTGTGGAAGTGGGACACGGTCCAGAGGTGCTGGGAGCAGAGCTGGAGAGTGACGGAGCCAACCCACAGGCAGATTGCAGTGAGTTAATTTAATTGTTGATGACGCCCGGTTACAGTCCACAGTTAGTCTGAGAATATGCATAGGAGTTGTAAGCCAAGCGTTTGATAAAGAAGATTCAGATTGAGGATATTAAAAAATCACTTGACTTTCTGGCTGAAGAAGTTTCCACTGTCAGGCTGCAGCAGAAAAGTATCCTCACCTTGGTGGAAGAGGTAGAAGTTCTGCGCACTCAAAATGTAGAAAAAGACAAGAGGCGTGCTTACCTAGAGAGCAGGGTCGCAGATCTTGAACAATATACATGGATAAATGATGTAATCATCACTGGTCTACAGATAAAACCGAAACCATATACCCGAGCAGTGACGGCTGACAACGGGGGAGCCTGGTGAGCTGGATGCTAGCTCCTCAGAGCAACAGGTGGTGGTCTTCATGCAGTCTAAAGGGATAGACGTGGAGGCTGAGAGCATCGAGGCATGCCACCCCCTTCCCAAAATGAGCCCTAACAACAAACCAGCAGTCATCATTAGATTTGTCAACAGAAAACGCAAAACAGCACTGCTCAAACAGGGAAGGAAGCTAAAGGGGACCAACGTCTTTATCATTGAACACCTAAGTAAACACAATGCCGACATAGCCAGGAAGGCACGTTACTTGAAAAAGCAAGGGACAATTCAGAGCACTTGGACAACAAATTGCAGAATATTTATAAAGTTGAATGGCTCACCAGAGGAAGCCAAAACACTACTCATCAAGGATTTGGAGGAGCTGGACAAATACCAAGGATTTACATGACCTTTTAAAAGGTAACAATCATCCGCTCATATAGATATGGCAGTTACTAATAGAAATCGCTTACCTACACCTGAAGACCATAACTATATGGAGCAGATGATTTATAAGCATGACCAGCCAGAGCTGCAGACATTTGAATGCACTGATCATAGCACACAGGACTTGGAACACGATATAGACCCAGACAATAATTTCTTCTCCTCCATTCTAAATACCTGTTGCTATTATTCCATAGATCAATACAACAATAGTTTTGATGTAGAGGGAAATTTTTCAATAATCCATTTTAATTGGAGAAGCTTATATTCACATTTCAGCCATATTAAAGAATTCATAGATCAGTTTTCAAAACCATTCAGCATCATTGCAATATCAGAAACTTGTATAAATGAAGCTAAAGGCACTGACTTTGATCTGGATGGTTACGAATTCCTATATATTAATAGACGTAATAAAGGTGGAGGAGGAGTGGCTCTGTATGTGGACAAGGATTTAAAATTTAAGGTTCTGGAAAATATGACAACAGCAATTGATAATATATTGGAATGTATCACTGTTGAAATCTGCAATGAAAAGCAAAAAAATGCAATTGTCAGTTGTGTTTACAGAGCACCTGGCTCTGATGTTGAACTCTTTAATTTTTTTTTTTTTTTGGACTTATTTTGTACCTGTAGGTAGATTTGTTCTGCCTAGATTTGTTAAGCCACCAGCTGCCGGTCGCTGCGTGCGCAAGTGCCCCTTAACTTCCTAACCTGCATGTTTTTGGCGTGTGGGAGGAAACCGGAGAAATCCCGGAGTAAACCCACGCAAACACGGGGAGAACATGCAAACTCCACACAGATCACTGTTGGCCGGGGGCAGGGATTGAACCCACGATCTCATGATCCCCCGGCCGAGGGTAAAACTGTGCTGCCGCAGTGCTAACCACTGCGCCACCGTGCATTAATGGCTGGATTGAGGAAACCTTCTCAAAACTAAGAAACAAAACCATTTTTATTTGTGGAGATTTTAATATTGATTTGCTGAACCCAAACAATCACAGAGCTACAGATGGATTTGTAAATACAATGTATAGTATGGGATTACATCCAAAAATAACTCGACCTTCCAGAATCACATCTTACTCTGCCACTCTCGTTGATAATACAGTACATTCACTAATGACATTGAAAATAATGTAACGTGTGGACTATTAATAAATGACATTAGTGATCACCTGCCAATTTTTACAGTCTATGGCAAGAACTATAAGAAAACTAAATCCGACAGAATTAAAATGAACAAACGACTGAGAACAGATGAATTGCTGGCTGCTCTAGAACATGACATAATATATAACTGGGATGACCTATATCAAATTAAAGATGTGGATAGTGCATATGAGCAATTTCTTAAAATATTTGTGTTTTTCCATCCATCCATCCATCTTCTACTGCTTTTCCGGAGGTCCGGGTCGTGGAGGCAGCAGTTCAAACAGAGAAGCCCAGACTTCCCTCTCCCCAGCCACCTGCTCCAGCTCTTCAGAGGGGATACCAAGGCATTCCCAGACCAGCTGGGAGACATAGTCTCTCCACCGAGTCCTGGGTCTGCCCCGGGGTCTCCTCCCAGTGGGACGTGCCTGAAACACCTCAAGTGGAAGGCGTCCAGGAGGCATCCTAATCAGATGCCCATACCACCTCAACTGACTCCTTTTAATGTGGAGGAGCAGCGGTTCTACTCTGAGCCTCTCCCGGATGACTGAGCTCCTCACCCTATCTCTGAGGGTGAGTCCAGCAATCCTACGGAGAAAGCTCATTTCAGCCGCTTGTATCCGCGATCTCGTTCTTTCGGTCATTACCCAAAGCTCGTGACCATAGGTGAGAGTAGGAACGTAGATTGACTGGTAAATCGACAGCTTTGCCTTAGAACTAAGCTCCCTCTTCACCACAACAGACCGGTACAACGTCCGCATCATTGCAGATGCTGCTCCAATCCGTCTGTCGATCTCTCGCTCCATTTTCCCCTCACTCGTGAACAAGACCCCAAGATACTTAAACTCCTCCACTTGGGGCAGGAGCCTGTCCCCAACCCGGAGAGGACAATCCACCTTTTTCCGGCTGAGGACCATGGACTCGGACTTGGAGGTGCTGATTCTCATCCCAGCCGCTTCACACTCAGTGGCAAACCGTCCCAGCAAGAGCTGTAGGTCATTGCTGGATGAAGCCAACAGGACAACATCATCTGCAAACAACAGAGATGAGATCCTGTGGTCACCAAGCATGACACCCTCCATTCCCTGGCTGCGCCTAGAAATCCTGTCCATAAAACTTATGAACAGGATCGGTGACAAAGGGCAGCCCTGGCGGAGTCCAACTCTCACTGGGAATGACTCCGACCGAGTGTTTGCAATACGAACCAAACTCTCACAACGGTCGTACAGAGACCGAATAGCTCGTAACAACAAGCCCGATACCCCATACTCCCGAAGCACCCCCCCACAAAAATCCACGAGGGACGCGGTCAAATGCCTTCTCCAAGTCCACAAAACACATGTAAACTGGTTGGGCAAACTCCCACGAACCCTCAAGAATTCTCGAGAGGGTAAAGAGCTGGTCCGATGTGCCACGGCCAGGACGAAAACCACATTGCTCCTCCTGAATCCGAGGTTCGACCAACGGCCGGACTCTCCTCTCCAGTACCTTGGCATAGACTTTCCCAGGGAGGCTGAGGAGTGTGATCCCTCTAAAGTTGGAGCACACCCTCCGGTCCCCTTTTTTGAAGAGAGGAACCACCACCCCGGTTTGCCATGCCAAAGGCATTGCCCCCGACCTCCACGCATTGTTGCAGAGGCGTGTCAACCATGACAACCAAACAACATCCAGGGCCTTGAGGTACTCAGGGCGAATCTCGTCCACCCCCGGGGCCCGGCCACCAAGGAGATTTTTAACCACCTTGGCGACCTCAGCCCCTGTGATAGGCGAGTCATCCCCCTCGTCCCCAAACCCTGCTTCCTCTGTGGAAGGCGTATCAGTGGGATTGAGGAGATCCTCAAAGTATTCCTTCCACCGCCCGACGATATCCCCAGTTGAAGTCAACAGTGTCCCATCCACACCATACACAGTGTGGACGGGGAGCTGCTTTCCCCTCCTGAGCCGCCGAACAGTTTGCCAGAATCTCTTTGAAGCCGACCGAAAGTCTTGTTCCATGGCCTCACCGAACTCCTCCCATACCCGGGTTTTTTCTTCAGCAACCACCCGAGCTGCACTCCGCTTGGCCTGCCGGTACACCTCAGCTGCTTCGGGAGTCCCACAAGCCAACCAAGCTTGATAGGACTCCTTCTTCAGCTTAATGCCCCCCCCCCCCTCACCACTGGTGTCCACCACTTGGTTCGGGGGTTGCCACCACGAGATGCACCGACCACCTTGCGGCCGCAGCTCTGGGCCGCCGCTTCAACAACAGAGGTGAAGAACATGGCCCATTCAGACTCCATGTCTCCAGACTCCCTCGGAATGTGGTTGAAGTTCTTCCGGAGGTGGGAGTTGAAGACCTCCCTTTCTATTTGTGTTTTTATATAACAAAAATTGTCCTATAATTCAGATAAATAAAGTAAAATATAAAAAATGTCCATGGATAACCAAAGGTTTACAAAATGCCTGCAAAAAGAAAAACTCACTATATAGAGAATTCATAAGACAAAGAACGAAAGAGGCAGAAAATAAATACAAAAATTATAGCAATAAGTTAATTACTATTATTAGGAATAACAAGAAAGATTATTACAAGAGAATACTAGATAAAAACAAAGATAATATTAAAGGAATATGGGACATATTGAATAGTATAATCAAGAATGGCTCTAGACTTTTTTGTTGTTAATGATAAGCATGAATATAATACGGATGTTGTAGTAAATAGTTTTAACAATTTTTTTGTTAATGTTGGTCCAGATCTGGCAGAAAAAAATCCTGACCAGGGTATAACCAGGACAATCTTTGATGAGCTGATAAACAGGAATCCAACTTCAATGTTTCTTAATCCTGTGGATGATAAAGAGGTGACTTATATGAAGTGTAAAAACAAAAAGTCAGCAGACTGTGACGACATTGATATGATAACGGTGAAAAAGGTAATTTGATGGTATTTCCAAGCCATTAACCTGTATATTTAACTTATCATTTCAAACTGGTATTTTCCCTGATAAAATGAAAACAGCTAAAGTCATTCCACTGTACAAATCTGGCAACAAGCATCATTTCACGAACTATGGACCTGTTTCACTTCTTCCACAGTTTTCCAAAATTCTTGAAAAACTTTTCAGTAACCGTCTGGACAAATTCATAGATAAACATAATTTAATCACTGACAGTCAGTATGGGTTCAGATCAAACAGATCCACATCACTTGCATTATTAGATACAATAGAGGATATAACGGACTCCACTGATCAGAAAAAATATGCTGTTGGACTATTCATCGGTCTAAAAAAGGCTTTTGACACAATAAATCATGATATATTAGTAAGAAAATTTGAAAGATATGGTATCAGAGGGGTTGTGTTGCAATGGATAAAGAGTTGTTTGAGCAATAGGAGACAGTTTGTGAATTTGGGTAAATGGTGCTCTTTGTGTTTGGATATTGTCTGTGGTGTCCCCCAGGGGTCAGTGTTGGGTCCAAAACTGTTCACTCTTTATATCAATGACATTTGTGACGTGTCACAAAAATTAAAACTGGTTTTGTTTGCTGATGATATGAACATTTTCTGTGCAGGAGAAGATCTACAGCAATTACTGGATGACATAAACATAGAAGTGGAAAAATTGAAGATGTGGTTTGATATAAACAAGTTATCATTAAACATACGCAAAACAAAAATGTTATTTGGTAACTGTAGAACAAAAATACAAAAAAAAATACAAATTGGTGAAACAGATATTGAAAGAGTCAATGAAATCACTTTTCTTGGGGTGATAACCCCAAGAAAAGGCCAAAAAAACTAAAGGAAACTCAAGTTTACCTAAATGAACACCTGACAAAAAAAAACGCTGAATTAGCACGGCAGGCACGGATGCTAAAGAAACATAATAAGATACAGTCAACCTGGACAAGAAATTGTAGAATTTGGATTAAACTAAATGGAACACCTGAGCAAGCAAAAAGTATAATGATCAGAGATGCTACTGACTTAGATAAATACAAATGAACACTGACTATGAAACACAGAGTGAGGAAACTCAAACTCTAAAAATATGCCACTATGCTGAACATAAACCACAAGAGATGGAGAATGATATTGATCCTGATAACCACTTTTTCAATAATATTCATAACCACTGTGAATATTACACTGAAAAGCAATTCAAAAGTCAAGTGCAATTAGATGGTAAACTGTCAATAATACACTTCATTAGCAGAAGTCTTAACAAAAACTTCTCACAGATTCAGGACTATTTAAAACAGCTAAACAGAAAATTCACAGCTATAGCAGTCTCTGAAACCTGGCTTAATGCAGACCAGGCTCCCCTGATGGCAATAGAGGGATATCAGATGTTTAACATTAACAGATCTCAAAAAAAGGGTGGTGGTGTTGCACTGTATATTGATGACCTATATAGATGTAAGCTTGTAAATGAAATGTCCTCAGCACTACCAGGGATTCTGGAATGTGTTACTGTTGAGATTGACCTAGACAAAACAAAAAATCTAATCATAAGCTGCATATACAGAACGCCGGGAACTTGCATTGAGACATTCAGAGATAAATTAGTCGAGCTGTACAATAATATTACTAGTAAGAAAATGGTAGCAATTTGTGGAGATTTCAATATTGATCTACTTAATCCACATCAACAAAATGTAGTTACAGAGTTCATGAACTCTATGTACAGCATGAGTCTATATCCCACAATAACACATCCCAGTAGAATCACAGCTCACTCTGCTACACTTATTGACAACCTGTTTGTCAATGTTCTCGACAAGAAAATAGAAAGTGGATTATTGATAAATGATATAAGCGACCACTTGCCAATCTTTGCACTTATCCATGGCCACACGGGGCCCAACCCAGAAAAAATCTCAAAATCGTTCAGACACAAATCACCAAACGCAATCAGTTCTTTTAAAGAGGACTTGCTGAAGCAAGACTGGACAGAAGTCTATGTATCAGATGTAAATGAAGCCTATGACACATTTACAAACATTGTAACCACTCTTTATGAAAAAAACTGCCCATTAGTTAAAAAAAAGCTTAAACACAAATTTACTGACAAACCATGGCTAACCAAAGGACTACAAAAGGCGTGTAAAAAGAAAAATTTATTATATAAAGCTTTCATAAAGAAAAGGACAAAAGAAGCAGAGCAGCGGTATAAAACATACAAAAATAAGTTAACATATATAATAAGATGTAGTAAAAGAGACTATTACAGTAAAGAACTGGAAAAAAACAAAGACAATATTAAAAATACATGGACAATAATCAACAGTATCCTTGGAAATAAAAGCAGAAATACCAGCTACCCAACTAACACTCCAAAAAATAATAAATCGACTCCGAATGTGAATATAGCTTCACCTGCAGATGAATTTAATAATTTTTTTGTTAACATTGGACCTAAACTGGCCCGAGAAATACCCACTACGGTGCCAACAGGTGATTCAATATGCAATAACACTGCTGTAAAAGACACCATCTTCATAAAGAACACAGACGAAAGAGAGGTCATTGAAATTGTTAAATCGTTCAAAAGTAAAACATCTACTGACTGCGATGGTATTGATATGCTACTAGTCAAAACTGTTATCGAATGCATAGTGAAACCACTGACGTATATCTGTAACCTGTCTCTCCAATCAGGTATATTTCCCAATGCAATGAAAATAGCTAAAGTAATTCCGATTTACAAGACAGGCGACAGAGGGGAACTCTCCAACTACAGACCAATTTCACTATTACCGCAATTTTCCAAGATACTTGAAAAAATATTCTATGAGAGAATTGACAACTTCATACTGAAGAATGATTTATTGTGTGAGCAGCAATATGGGTTCAGACACAAAAGGACAACAGCATATGCCTTAATGGAATTTACAGAAAAAATATCAACAGCCATTGAAAATAAAGAGTATTCAGTTGGAGTATTCCTGGATCTTAAAAAAGCATTTGATACAGTAGATCACAATCTATTATTAAAGAAACTACAAAATTGTGGTATCAGAGGGGTAGCACAGTCCTGGTTAAGAAGTTACTTAAAGAATAGATATCAGTTTGTATGTGTTAACAACAAAAACTCAGAGCTACTGAAGGTCACCTGTGGAGTCCCACAGGGTTCAGTTTTGGGACCATTATTATTCAATATGTATATAAATGATATATGTAAAGTTTCAGAAAAAATGGACTTAATATTGTTTGCTGATGACACTAACCTGCTATGCAGTGGAAACAACTTGGAACAACTTCTGGATACACTCGGAAAGGAATTAGGAAAGCTGAAACTGTGGTTTGATTCAAACAAATTAACGCTCAATTTAAGCAAGACAAAATTCATAGTCTTTAACAACCATCACAACTACCCAGTACCCAAACTCAGTGTAAATGGTGTAGAGATTGAAAGGGTATCCGAAACTAAATTCCTTGGAGTAATAATTGATAACAAACTGTGTTGGAAGCCACATATTAATTATATAAAAGGTAAAGTATCCAAATCAATTGCAATATTACACAGAGTGAAAAATTTGCTGAATCAACCCACACTATACACCTTGTATCATTCATTAATACTCCCATACATGACATATTGTAATGAAGTATGGGGAAATACATATAAAACAAACATATATCCACTCTTTATGCTTCAAAAGAGAGCTATTAGAATAATCAACAAAGCAGCTTACAGGGAACCAACAAACCCACTTTTTCTTAAACAAAAAACTCTCAAGTTGAAAGATCTGATCGACTTTAAAACCGCAATAATAATGTTCAAAGTGAAGAATCTATCACTGCCCGCAAATATCCAAAAGTTGTTCCAAACAAGGGAGAAACGATATCACTTCAGAGGAACATGTATATTTCAAAAGCCTACAGTGAGAACAACCACCAAGCAACACTGTATTTCAGTGCAAGGTGTCAGATTATGGAACGATTTTGGACCTGAATTAAAATCATGTACAAAGCTTGGACAATTTAAACAAAAACTAAAGGAAGAAATACTCCAAACATATTTACAAGACGACATGTAAACTCACATAAGGATTGACATTTCCAGCCTGTGTTGTGTTATAGCTTAGTTTTTCTTTTTTCTCTGTGACACTATGTCTTAGATTTGTTTTTGAATAGTAACCGCTTAACTTAGACTAGCTCAGTTTTCTTTTTCTCTCAGTCATATTTTGTCTTAGCCTTGTTTTAAATTGTAATCGCTCTTGTCTTGTTTTCTCTTTTTTCTCCTTTGAATTCTTGGATGGAATATGGGTGGGCAATATAAGCTGCGGCTTCAGCCATCACCCATTTCGGATAACTCACGTGGAATTGTATAGTAGAAGGAGTCTTTGTCTAATTTGACCTTGTTATATTATACAGTTTCTTTTAACCTGTAATGTACTATCCGAAATAAATTCATTCATTCATTCATTCATTCATTCATTCATTCATAACTGATGATAAAATTAACTGGAAACAGCATATAAAACATTTAAACTCAAAAATACCAAGAACAATTGCAATTTTAAGTAAAGCAAAACATGTTTTGGATCACAGATCACTCCTTATTCTTTACAGATCACTGGTTTCACCATACTTCAGCTACTGTGCTGAGGTTTGGGGCAATAATTATAGAAGCACGCTACAGCCGCTAATTATTCTACAAAAAAGAGCAATAAGAATTATTCATAAAGCTGGTTATAGGGATCACACAAATCCATTGTTCTTGCAGTCAAATATATTACAACTTTTGGATCAAGTAAAATACCAAACTGGACAAATCGTGTTTAGAGCCAAAAATAATCAGGTGTGGGGGACCTAGACAAAATTCTCCACTCAGACTGAATGGCACAGGAGGAGACGCTTAAAGGCTGTTAAATGGATATGCAGGACAGACTGTGGTTTTCTCCATAAGACTGCATGATAATGTGCGTTCTCCTCCGAACTGCATAATACTGTGCCGACAGGCTGAGTGACAAAGGGAATTGTTATTGTAAGTGTATGTATTGTAATGTGAACCCCCCAGGTCGTGAGGCGAGTTTGTATGGTATAAAAGAGAGATGCCAGCGACCTGGGTTATTCTTCTTGTTGACTGAGAGATAGAGAGAGAGTAATAACGTCTGCTCTGCTCCAGCTCACTGCCTCGCCTACTCATTCCTCTCTCTACACAACTTCCAAAAAATATTTTAGGTCTGTTTACAGAAAGGAAAGGCATTTTCAGTTTAAGGGGATTATTTAATTTTAAAACAGTAAATGTAAGAACAACCAGGAAATGTTTCTGTGTATCCATCTGTGGAGTGAAATTATGGAACAGTCTGGGTGATGAGCTGAAGCAATGTCCAAACAAAATAATTTAAAAAGGATGTATAAAAAAAAAGATCTTCACAAAGTATGAGGATGAAGGTGTTTGGACTAATTTGCTTTTCTGAATGTGTATTAAATGTATGTATTATTATTTTCTATGATTTAATTTAAATGATATATATATTGTGTTGTGTATAGCTAGGAAGCAAATGAATGGAAATCAATGATTTGTGGAGAAGGGGTGGGATTGAATAAGTTTAGACTTCTTCCCACTCCTTTTCGGATATGTACGTGAATTATGTGCAAGGTGAAACTCATGTTTTGTATGGTGACTTCTGCTTTTATATATATTTTATTTTATTTTTCTTAACAATTTTTTCTGCATTACTGTCACTGAATGCTTGATGTTACACATTCGAAATAAATAAATGAAAAAATACCGCAAAGTCTAAATCAGGTTTTAGGTGAGGTAGAGGCTTGGTGGTCCCGGTTTGAGGCCGCAACTGAAATGTGCATTTCCACTGCGTTAAGTGGACCAATAAAGGAGCGTGCGGGGGATTAAAAAAATCAATGCAAGATCTTTTTAACATCACAAGTGAGCGTAGATTAAGAAAAAATGTCAATGCAAGATCTTCTTTACATCACAAGTGAGCATCGATAAAGTGAGGGATAACCTTAAAATAAAGGTAAATAGCGCTAATATAATAAGGATAAACTCTAATGTGGTAATAAGAACTAAAATACTTTAAGGCATCATTTAAAATAGGTCTAAAATGAAACAAAATAACCTTTAAAATATATACACGATAAAATAACCTCAAATTATAATAAAAATAAAATAAATACATTAAATAAATAGCTGAAGTTTGTCTGGTCATTCGTGTGCTTGTTCATGCGTGTTTTTAATGTTTCACGGTTTACTTTGATGAGAAAAAGAGAGAAAAAACAGAATGTGAGAACGCGGAAGTCACGCAGTGAGACAGAAGTCGAGGTTGTTTTTTTCTTGTTGTTGTGAAGTGCAAGAGGACAATAATGAGATTGTTGTTTCACAGGAAATGGCAAATTTGTGCATGGGAGATTGGTAAGTGACAAAAATGGGAAAAAATGAATGTGTTTTCAGAGCGGCAGAAGATTGATGATGAGGACCTTGAGTTGCCAGATCTGCTTATTATAAGTGGCTTTGGGATTGCTTACTAACGTGTGTGTACTCATTTGAGCTTGCTCTTGTATGTGTGTGCGTGTGTGAAAGGACTAACTTGTTTTGTGCTGAAGCTATAATAAGGTCATACTGAACTGGGGATTTTGGTAAGATGAAAGGGATTAGATGCCTGCTTTATATCTCAAGATAGTTTTGGCAGTAATTTCTTTTGTTGTACAGTTTTTTGTTTTTTTTTTGTGGAGTTTTCTGCTGGCATTATGATAGTTACTTGTATTAAGCAATGCAATCTTGCTTTGTTGGGAAATGTTTTTATTTTTTAACTAACATTATCAATTGCCAGAATTTTTTGCTTATTTTAAGTAAAATTATCTCCCAGCAGAGCAAGAAAATTTGATTTTTCTTTTGTTTGGGATTCCTGAAGTCAGGTAAACAGCAATAGGTTATTTCATTTGACATATTTGACTTTTGAAGTGTAATTGTATTCTCTAGCTCACAGTTGCCTTATCTCTTAAGTGAGGGGTAACAGTGGCTCCAGATGGAAAAGGGGAAAAAAAAAGGGGGGGCAACAGGCTGACTTGGACTGGACTTGGATGGTAAAATCAAAATCTGATGATAAATCTGAAAAATTGACCATGGTAAAAGGAAGGGAAAAGATTTGACTAATATGTACTCTATCTCTTCTATGCTGCATGGGGGCAGGGGCTGTGCTTCTGCTCCTCCTCCTCTGTGTTCCCCGCTGCTCAGCCCATACCCCAATCTCACAGAATTCTAGGCTGGGGAAGTTGCGGCTAACATCACCTCGTCTCCACTTGTCTCCACCCCTCTACCTGGAGTAGCCACATCGGGATGCCCCAGAGTTAAGTAGATGTGCACACATGTTCACTCCACACTCACCATCAATATGATCAATACAACTGAAGATTATGGAAAAATGTCACTGAATAATATTCTATGATTGAACTTTCAATACAGCTTATATGGGACGATCCAAACCACAAACAAGTTAACAAAAGTGTTAAAGCTTATAGAACCAGGTTACAAGAGATTTGATGGGCATTCTGATTTAACTAAGGCTGCTAATGATGCAGGTGTAGAACCTTATTGGTAGCGTTTGAAAAGTGTTTTTTTACAAAACGTGCACCCACACCTGGCTAATTATATTTGGCGATGTGTTAACTTATGCCAAACATGCAAAGATAAAAGAGGAGGAAAGGAAACAAAAAGGAAAAAGAAGTGAGAGAAAAAACAACTCCTGTTTGTGTGATTGTTGACACAAAAGGAAGGGGGAGGGGCGAGAGCCTCCCCTCAATTCTATTTTTCAGGGTGGCACTGGAACTGGACCCCAGTGGTGGAGGGGGAACGGAGGGAGGTGTGGGACGAGCTGGCCGCGGCAAGGGGAATGTGGCGTTTGTCATCAATATGGACGAAAGAGTCATTGGCGGAGGCAATATCCTGGATGCCTGTAGCGGCAGCGGGGTGTGGGGGGAGGAGGACCTCATGGGCTGACCACCTGACTGACCGCATCGAAGCTAAGTATAACTGTTGACGGTAACACTGACATAACAGACATCCATTTACCTGACTTTGACTTGATGTTAACCCTCTGAGTATGTATGGTGAAGAACTGCGACACCCCTTAGTGGTCAAGAGTGGTAAATATTTTTTGTCAATAAAATAGTTCAGATTTCCAAGGCTATAACTTGAAAGTGGTAAGAGATAATGGCTTACTGTCAATTAGAAAGATGTAAAACATGATCCAAAGTTTCAGATAGGAATAAATTTAAGCATCTAATTTGCATACTGTCGCGGCACCTCTTTAAATTCCGTAACTCAGTCAAAACTGGACTTTGGACGTATTTACACAAAAAATGATTCAGTCTTTTGACACCATTTTTTGTACAGAGGTACCTCATCATCTTATCTTCAAAGTATATGAGCAAGAAATCAGTACATTTAAAAAAAAACAGAAATTCCTCACTTACTTTTGACAAAGTGAGAGTGAGAAGGCAGGTGCAGTGCCATGCAGGTGCAGTGCCACACTCTGCCACTAGGGGAATGCAAATTCTCACTCTCAAAGGGGTTAACACTGCAGCGTTTACCTGAAGTGACATTGCTGTCACGAGCTGAGTACTGGAGATTGATGGGTGTGGTTTAAAGTAATGTGTCCTATTCTTAATCGGGTGATGAGTATCTCTTCTTTCGTGAGTGATGGTCTATATGACATATTGTACTGCTTTGAAAGGGTGTGGTTTAAAGTAGTGTGTCTTATTGTTAATAGGGTGATGAGTAAGATTTCCAGATTTACTGCTTCGAATGGCTGTGGTTTAAAGTGCTGTGTCCTATTGTTAATCGGGTGATGAGTATCTCTTCTTTGGTGAGTGATGGTGTATATAACATCATAAAGACATCAAGGGAGGCATCGTGAGTGATGGTCTATATGACATCATAAAGACATCAAGGCAGGCATCATTGGACATCATGCCGTCATCATAGTTAGCCAGTCCTATTGTTTATATGACAGCATTGCGAGTCCTATGGTGCCTGATATCATAGGATCATCATAGGACATCATGCAGACATCATAGGTCATCCCTTGATGTGCTATGATCATGACACACAGACACACAAACTGACAGAGATTTCTTGAATTTATAGAATGATTATTATTCTGTCTTGCATATTTATTTCTTCATTGGTCTTCCTCTTAGTTTAAGTTTATCAGCATTATTATTATTATTATTATTATCGTCATTATCATTATCATTATTGCCTTGGTCTTGTCTCCCCTCTGGTCCTCTGTGTGTGATTATCTGTGCAACCCCGCCCATCCCGTTTTCTGTAACTATGCCCTGCCGTCTCTGTTTGCCCCTGCTTGTTACTTTTTCTCCTGCTTGTTACTGTTCTGTGTTATGTTGCTTACCTGTGTCTATATACAGTATACTAGTGCAGACCCGTGCATGCCCATAGAAACCAAGTATAAGTAAGTATTTCTGCATGGCCGTAAAACCAGGTGTAAGCAAGCATTTCTGCATGCCCGTAGAAAGTTACTGTTTAACCATGCTGATGCCTGCCTTTGATTTTTGACGTCATCATTTGTTCAGTGATGCCTGCCTTTGATCTCTGATGATGTGTCTGTCTGGCAACAGTAATCATGGTGAAAGCTGCCTTTGATGTTTGCCTTCACTACTCGTTCAGTGACGCCTGCCTGTGATCTTAGATGATCTCATAGCAATTCTTATGATTGTGACACACACACAGTCATGTCTTTATCACTCTATAAATTCAAGAAATCTCTGTCAGTGTGTCTGTGTGTCATGATCATAGGCCACCTACGATGTTCTAATGATGTCAGCATGATGTCCTATGATCCTATCATTCTCTTCCGCCCTCCAAAGAGAGCAGACGCTTTTCTTCCCAGCTCGCTATCCTGCCTTCCTGACCTATTCCCAGCTTAGCAATGTTGCGTTTTTGTCTGTGTCTAGTCGCTCTTCTTCTGCTGAATCTTAATCTAATCAGAAATTATGGATTTGGAAGCAGCTTAAATGTGCTATTGTCACTATTTTTCAACAAGAATCAGGCCAAGGGGGAGCCCAAGAATTGGAACCTGCGAGGAGACTCATGGACATTGGAGTTCGTGGAAACATTATTGGTTATGATCTCAGGACTTCTATTTTTGGCTGTGAAGCTCCCTGATGCATCAGAAATTGAAGGAAGGTGAGAGAGCTGATCAAAGCGGACCCGGCAAGCTCCTTCATCAAATTCGACCAGTTGGGGAAGGCACGAGTAGCGGCAAACGGTGAACTGAATGACAGTGATTCAGTGGAGGAATACATCTGGAGCCCTGTGCTTTCCATGGAAAAACAGTTTAAGCCTGCATATATGAAAGCACAGAATTTGCACGGGTGAGGACAAATTCTATTCTCTAAGTGCACTGTACTGATTCGATTTGACCTTGTTTGGTGCCCCGTGTTTACATTCCTCCTGATTGAGATAAGCGGAAGGACCGGCTCTTAACCCAAACAATCGACAATCAGTTGTTGTCGTATCAGCGGATTTGGACCCTCAAGTACAGTGCCCGTGTGCCTTCTGCAAGCAAGAGAGATAGACTCTGGACTTGTTTATAAGTCACATGATTATAACATCTATCCACTGCCAGGAGGCGCCCTCTGCTGCTCACTAACAACTGTCACATCTACACTACACAATGCACCCAACTCACTTATACTGACTGAAGATATTCACTCACTGCTCTCTTTGTGTCATTGTGTGGATTCTATTGTTTGCTAATTGTGCATTGAGAGTTTTTTTCTTGTAATCATAATATCGGTCATATATGAACTTTATTCTGATAAACAATGCTTTTTTCTCTCTCCTACTGTGTCCATCCTCCCCCTCTGCCTACTGTTCCCCTCCTGCTGACAGGCGCCTCCACGGCTCGCCGCGTCATTGAGAATGTCATTTATGACGTTTTCAGTGTCAAGTCAAATTCCTCGTATATTTACCTGTTATTTACTTGTAAATGTGCTTGGCAATAAACTTATTCTGATTCTGATTCTATGATGTCGGTGATCATAAGACCATCTACATGATGACTATATGATGTCAGATAAACCGTAAGGCTGATGTTCCTATGATTTCTGAAGGATGTCTGTATGACATCACACAGACTGTAGGACTCACTGAAAGACATCACACTATAAATTTAAAAATCTATAAAATTAAGAAATGTGTGTCTGTCATGATCATAGGACATCATAGGACGCCTATGATGTCTACCTGATGTCCTATGAGGATCCTATGATCTCAGGCAACATAGGACTCGCCATGATGCCATATAGGCAATGCCGTCATATAGGCAATAAGACTGGCTACCTATGATGTAGTGTCCTATGATGCCTGCCTATGATGTCTGTATGACGTCCTATGATGATCCTATGATCTCAGGCTACATAGGACTCGCAATGCCATCATATAGGCGATGCAGTCATATAGGTAAGAGCAGTTGGACCACTGGGGCGGCGGACGGACTTTGACAGGTGAAAGATTGAGACGACATTTACGTCTGTGTTCGGTTGGCAGTAGGAGTGATTTATTTGTGCTGTACTCTGACTGTAACATTATGGCATCTAGCTCTGACAGGTTTGATAAAGATCAGATGGGTTGGACACTACCCAAGTATGGGAGGCGGAAAAAAACAGCTAGGGCGACATCAAGAGGTAGAAATGGGTCAGATGAGAGTGACGCGGGAGGAAGGAACAATGTGAAGAAAACACGAACTAGCCAACATGGTTAGCAGTTTGATCATGTCGGGAATGAGTGGAAGGTTGTCATTGAGTTCAGTCAGGGTGGGGGGCACTATCACCCTGTTAAGCTAACAAAAGCAATTGAGAAAGAAATTGGGAGAGTTAAGTTTGCAAAGTTCTTGAATAATAACCGGCTGTTAATTCATGCAACAAGTAAACAACAACAAGAGAAAATACTGGCAATGACATATCTAAATGGAGAACAAATGAAGGCACATGTTCCTGGTGCAACAGCAAACTTGAGGGAGTTATATCAGGTGTCCCTTTGAGCATGTGTATGGAAGAAGTGAAAAACGAGATCCAAGGAGGAAAGGTGAAGGATGTGAAAAGGCTAGAGTAAAAGAGAAGGTTCACTGAAGGATACACTGTCTGTAATGATCCAGTTTGAGGAAACACTTCCTAAATCAGTCCAAAATAGGATACCTGTATTACAGTGTCAGAGAATATGTCCCCAAGCCACTCAGGTGCTACAAATGTCAAGGGATGGGTCACACTGCTCAGCAATGTAAGGGAAAGTTAAGATGCGCTAGATGTGGAGGGGAGCACAAATATGGTAAATGTGAAAAGGATGCTAAAGTAAAGTGTTGCAACTGCGGGGGTGAGCACAGTGCTGCATATGGAGAATGTGTTGTGCAGAGGGAAGCTAGCCAATAAATCAGAATAAGTAAAAGAATCTCTTATGCAGAAGCTCTAAAGACAGTTAGAGAGGCAGGAATGGTCAGAAACATAACAGGCCTTTCTCAAAGAAGTTCAGCTCAAAGGGAAGAAAAGCCATCAACAAATCCCACACAAGATCATGTCACTGCAAGGAATTGTGTTCACAAATGCAAAATGGGTGATGACACATTGATAGTTGAGGACAAACTTTGTAGCTTTTATCTGCAACACCATTAATGTTGCAGCACAACTACAGAAGAAAGGTGACAGAATCAAAACCCTTGTGGAAGCAGCAGGAAGATTCCAGGAGGTGAAAGATATCAAAGCCAACCAGATACATGGTTTACTGACAGCTCAAACTAGGGAGCACGCACATGTTGAAACTTAATATCTGAATTATGGTACTACACATAATACAGTGGAATGCGAGGAGTCTTAAAGCAAATGGGACAAGAACTCAAGAAGTACCTTTACGAACTACTAGTTATTCCAGAGGTAGTGTGTGTACAGGAGACATTGCTTCAACTTCGACAATCCGTTCAACACCACTCCCCTGGCTCCCTGTACTGTCAAACATAGCCCCCCCACACATCCGGCGAGCAGCACTAACTCAAAGGATGCTTCAAAAAGCCAAAGATTTTCCTCACTTACCAATCCATGCAGATATCTACACTCCACCCACTGCCCGACTTCCTTCCAGACAGCCGATTTGGAAAAACCCTCCCCCAGCTGACTTCACCATCCAGACAGCTTGGCAAGAGGAATGGGAGACCAAGGAGGTCCCAAAAAAACACCTGGTGACAAACCCCAACCAACAGGTCCCGGGCACCAATCTCCCAAGGAGACAGTGGTCTACACTCAGTCGCTTCAGAACTGGACATGGCCCCTGCTTGGCCAGCCTTCACAGATGGGGCAGTAGCGCTAGCCCACTGTGCGCATGTGGAGAGGAGCAAACAATGGAACACATCATAGAGGCTTGCCCGGTCCAAAGACTGGAAGGAGGATTACACACCCTCCATACAGCAAACCAGGAGGCAACTGCTTGGCTTGAGGACTTTGCATTTGCTAAATAAATAAATAAATTGCTTCAACCTCACTTAGATTTTGTTATTCCAAGATATAGTTCAATCAGACAGGATAGAAGTAACAGTGTAAATGGAGGATGATGTGCCACTTTCATTAAAGATGGCCTGGCGTATAGGGTGATTCCCTCCCCTGAGGATATAGAGTGTAATATTATTGAAATATGTAGGCCAAATGGACAAGGAAATATTAAGCTGATCAATTAATACAACCCATGTAGGAAGTTAACAGCAGATACTTTCAGTGTTATGGCAGGGGAAGGCCGTATGAAAGAGGTATGGTGTGGAGACTTTAATGCTCATAACAGCTTGTGGGGAAGCATACATACAGATAACAATGGAAATTCAATTTAATTCAACTTTATTTATATAGCACCATTTCACAACAAACAGTCATCTCATAGCACTTTCAACTGTAGGGGAAACCCCCACAATTGCAGAAAGACCCCAGCAATCAGGCGATCCCCTGTGAGGAAGCGTTTGGCGATGGTGGAGAGGAAAAACTCCCTTTAAACAGGAAGAATCCTCCAGCAGAACCAGGCTCAGGGAGGGGCAGTCATCTGCTGCGACTGGCTGGGGGGGGGGGGGGGGGGCTAGAGAAGACGAAAAGAACAGACATGTAGAGAGCAAACAGCACAGTGGGGACTCAATCTATGGGAGAGAACAAACAGATGTTAATGACCAGCAAAACTATTTCATTGAGAGTGAAGAAAAGAGCCCAGTGCATTATTGGAGGTCCCCCGGCTGTCTAAACCCATTAGCAGCATAACTAAGGGAGGGTTCAGGGGCACATGATCCTTCCCTAATTATAGACTATGTCAAAAAGGAAGGTTTTAACCCTATTCTTAAAAACAGAGATCAAGTCTGACTCCCGAATCTTGATTGGCAGCTGGTTCTGTCATGGTCTGAGCGCTGATATTGTCCGCACTCGGGTCATGCAGTATTTTCCTCCCGTTCTGTGTTAGTTTCCTTATGGCCTTCCGGGCTCTTATTTTGACAGCGTCCCTGCGAGGCTTCCGGATGTCAGAGTCGAGCTGCGCAGTGACAGCTGGATTACATTCAACTAATTAGTGCTCATTATCTGTTTAATCCTCTAAGCCCTATTTAAGGGAGCAGCCGAGGTTACTCGGGGCTACGACCTCACATGCATAACGTTGCATCCATACAACGTTCGGCTGGAGTCCCTATGCCCAGCTTCAGTCACCCTCTTGATCTCCATGTTATTAGTAAGTTACTCCTTATCCTGAACGTATTGTTACTGTGCCTTAGTCGTAACTCTTGTTTGTGTTTTTGCCCCACGTGGCTCATTATTTTGTAATCATTCATCTTCCATTAATAAATATGCAAACTCATCGGCTGCCTAAAGCGTCTCATTAATGGTCCGCAAGGGCCATCCTTGACAGTAGGTCGCAGCCCAAACAAGACGCCTCTGACCGTGAGTTGGCTTTGTTTGGGCTTGTAGTTTTCCCCTTTTTTCGCGTACCAGTGTGCTGGGAGATGGCGTCGCCACCCAAGGGCTATGCCATGAGCATGGACTATGAACTAGTGATGGCCCTCATCGAGTTAGATGATATCCTCTCCAGCGCTCGCAATAGTGTCACTCCCAGTGGCTTTCACTGGTACTTAGACCTCGCAGAGGCAGTTACTAACCGCCATCCTCGCTACTCTAACCACACCGAAATCATGACGAGGACAGCGGAGATCTCGGCACTTCGGGAGAAGATCCACGGGCTGGAGGGAAACTCCGGCAGGAAGCCAAAGGTAAGGCATCCCCGTTCCTTGCCTCAGGAACCAGTTCCTGTCGCCCATCCAGCCCAAGAGTTCACATCGCCCAAGTGTCGTTCCTGTCGACAGTGGAGGAGGACATCAGCCGGGATTCCCCCGGAGGAGATGCAGTGGACAGTGGTGATCATCCAGGACCGTGTGGCTGCAGCTCATTCTGCCTCCCGTCCTACCCAGATTATAAAGCATGTGACGGCGGCAGTCAGACTAGTGGAGATGAGTCCCAAACTCTATGACTATCCCGAGTACGCTGAACTGATAGCCTCTGTGTCCGCACAGCAGCGGCAGTTTCCAGACCTCACCTTTGCCTCACCCTCTGCCAGTAAACGTCGTCACCATGCTCGAAACAAGCCTCAGTGAGATCCCCTTCCAGTTCCAGTTCCGGGTAGCTGCATGAACTCTGTCTCCCAGCCAGCTGTTGCCTCTGCGTCACATCAGAGGGGTAAGACAGTAACCTCCTCCGGGTTGTATGTTCCTGCTGTTCCGTCAGCTCCTCGTCACCGGACCGCCTCGGCTGCTGTTCCCTCCTCCTCTATGCTCTTCCCAGCTGCTGTGAGCTCCACGAGTCCGACTCCGGCTGTCCATGTTCCTGATCCTGTGGGAGCGGCTCCTCTTCATCTTCCCGGGGGGCCCTCCATCACCATCCAAAGGGGAGAGGAGAAAACCAAGCCCACTGCAGCAGTTTCCATCAGTCCTCAGTGGAGCAGGCAAGTGTCTTTTCATTCTTTTCCTTCACTGGGTGAATTGCCTTGTCTGATCTCTGGGGGTGGAGTTCGGGGTTCACAGTCCCCCAAGCTCCCTCCACCTGCTGCAGTTATTAATTGTGAACCTGCAACCTCTGTGTCTCCTTCCCCTGAGTGTTCCCCGGTGCCAGGACCAGGACTACACCTCCGGATGAGGAAGGAGCCTGCGGCCCTGGAGAGCCTGGTTCCAGCACCGCAGCCACGTCACAGGCAGAGGAGGAGGGCGGACTGCCGATTGGAGCCTGCGCCGACGAGGAACGGTCCAACCCAGCAGGCCACAGATCCCCAGACAACCACACTGTGCGGGCCTTTGACGTGGACATCAGCGCCATGGAATTCCCAGACTGTGGAGACCATCATGCTAGCTGCGGAGCCCGCCGCAGTCGAGTGGGAACCAGAAGTGGACCTTCAGCTCGTTGAACCTGGAGCATCAAAGTCCTGGGCAGCGGTAGAACCCGAGATCAGGCAAGTGCTCTATTTTGTCTTCCTTTTTTCGATTCTGGAGCATTATTGCCCGTCTCTCGGGGAGACGGTCCGGGTGCAGCCATCCGCTGCATCCGAGCTTGTTTCCCCGGGCTCTGCCGCTACCGGTGATTCTGATATTACGGTTTCTTTTCTTCGTCTAAGCCTTCTCCCAGGGTCACCAGTGACGAGCCCATTCCGGTCGTCACCTTGGAGGTTCCGGGTTCGTGTCTGGAGGCCGTTCCTGGTGCTGTGCTGGCCCAGTCAGGGTCCGTCATGGGTATTGTTGCGGCTCAGTCGGGGTCCGTCGTGGGTGCGACTTTGACCCAATCGGGGTCCACCGTGGACACTGTTCCGGCCCAGTCGGGGTTCATCGTGGGTGCAGCATGGTCCCGCTTGGGTTCTAGCAAGAGCACAGTGCCAGTTCATGTGGAGTTTGGAGAAGGAGCTGCAGATCCTTCGTCAATCGATGCTGGACTGGTCCCTCATCTTTTCCCCGTTCCCTTTTTCCCTCCACCGGGTGCCATGGGGGTTCCCCGTATTCGGCTCGGCTTTCCCCTGCTTTCCCTCGCGGTAGGGAGGCCGCCTCCGAATTCTCCCCTGCGGTCCTGGTGGCCTGATGACGCGGGTTGGCCACCTGGGAAACTGCTTCACCGGTTTGGAGTTCTGGGTCGGCCGCCCGACCGACTGGACTCTTTGTTCGGAGACCTGGTCCTGCCACCAGAGGTACTGTTTCTCCGGGCCTGGGACTGGGGTAGACCGCCCAAACTGATTCTTTTTCCCCTGATAGCGATCTGGATGCTGGATGCAGGTAGACCTCCCAAACTATTTGTTTTTGTTTCATTGTGCTCTGCCTGCCGTCATCCCTGTGTGGTTTTTTTTTTCTCTCCTCTGTATATTAGGGATGCTCTTGTGTTTTTGTCGTTTGGACTACTTTGAACTGTGTGTATATCGCCGCTCTTTAGCGTGATTTTTTTTCTTTCCCTTTTGTTGGGATTATTAGGGTGTATTGTGTTTGTGCCTGTATTTCTGTTTTTTGTGAGTTTTTTTTCCCTCCCTCCTCTATAGGTTGAGAGAGGCTGTCTTGTTGCCTTTGCCTGTAAATCATGGTCAGTATTCGTAGTATCGCTGTGTTATAGTATCCGTTGTTCTGTGTCTGTATTTTCATTCTGTTTCCTCTGTAGTTGGAGGTGCCCTTTTGGGTTTTTTTTTTTGTTTGGACTATATTCGTGGTGACTGCTCCACTTTGAAGTTCGTTTTTTTCTCTCTTCCCAGGTGTGGTTAGGATTCTATATATTTTGTCATGTACAGTGGGGCAAAAAAGTATTTAGTCAGCCACCAATTGTGCAAGTTCTCCCACTTAAAAGATGAGAGAGGTCTCCAATTTTCATCATAGGTATACCTCAACTATGAGAGACAAAATGAGAAAAAAAAATCCAGAAAATCACATTGAAGGATTTTTAATGAATTAATTGGTAAATTCCTCAGTAAAATAAGTATTTGGTCACCTACAAACAAGCAAGATTTCTGGCTCTCACAGACCTGTAACTTCTTCTTTAAGAGGCTCCTCTGTCCTCCATTCGTTACCTGTATTAATGGCACCTGTTTGAACTCGTTATCAGTATAAAAGGCACCTGTCCACAACCTCAAACAGTCAGACTCCAAACTCCACTATGGCCAAGACCAAAGAGCTGTCAAAGGACACCAGAAACAAAATTGTAGACCTGCACCAGGCTGGGAAGACTGAATCTGCAATAGGTAAGCAGCTCGGTGTGAAGAAATCAACTGTGGGAGCAATTATTAGAAAATGGAAGACATACAAGACCACTGACAATCTCCCTCGATCTGGGGCTCCATGCAAGATCTCACCCCGTGGGGTCAAAATTATCACGAGAACGGTGAGCAAAAATCCCAGAACCACATGGGGGGACCTAGTGAATGACCTGCAGAGAGCTGGGACCAAAGTAGCAAAGGCTACATCAGAAACACACTACGCCGCCAGGGACTCAAATCCTGCAGTGCCAGACGTGTCCCCTTGCTTACATGTCCAGGCCCGTCTGAAGTTTGCTAGAGAGCATTTGGATGATCCAGAAGAGGATTGGGAGAATGTCATATGGTCAGATGAAACCAAAATAGAACTTTTTGGTAAAAACTCAACTTGTCGTGTTTGGAGGAGAAAGAACACCATACCTACTGTGAAGCATGGGAGTGGAAACATCATACTTTGGGGCTGTTTTTCTGCAAAGGGACCAGGACGACTGATCCGTGTAAAGGAAAGAATGAATGGGGCCATGTATCGTGAGATTTTGAATGAAAACCTCCTTCCACCAGCAAGGGCATTGAAGATGAAACGTGGCTGGATCTTTCAGCATGACAATGATCCCAAACACACCGCCCAGGCAACGAAGGAGTGGCTTCGTAAGAAGCATTTAAAGGTCCTGGAGTGGCCTAGCCAGTCTCCAGATCTCAACCCCATAGAAAATCTTTGGAGGGAGTTGAAAGTCTGTATTGCCCAGCGACAGCCCCAAAACATCACTGCTCTAGAGATCTGCATGGAGGAATGGGCCAAAATACCAGCAACAGTGTGTGAAAACCTTGTGAAAACTTACAGAAAACGTTTGACCTCTGTCATTGCCAACAAAGGGTATATAACAACGTATTGAGATGAACTTTTGTTATTGACCAAATACTTATTTTACCGAGGAATTTACAAATTAATTCATAAAAAATCCTTCAATGTGATTTTCTGGATTTTTTTTTTCTTATTTTGTCTCTCATAGTTGAGGTATACCTATGATGTAAATTGGAGACCTCTCTCATCTTTTAAGTGGGAGAACTTGAACAACTGGTGGCTGACTAAATACTTTTTTACCCCACTGTACCTGTATTTTAGTTCTGTATCCTACCATGCTCTGTGTCTATTGTGGCCTGTCCATGTTTGACTCTCGTCATTTTGTTTATCGTTGTTGCCCTCTGTTTTGTTTTTTTTCCCCTTGATATGGTGTTCCCCTGTTCTTTTTTTTTTTTTTTTTTTGGTTCTTGCCCTCCTAGTCTGTTTCCCCCTCCACCCACCCTGGGTGGGCCTGACTAGCCTTCTGGGTGGGTGGGTGGGTGCTTGGATGTAATGTTGCGCCTGGAATGCACCGTTTTGGGTGGGGGGGTACTGTCATGGTCTGAGCGCTGATATTGTCCGCGCTCGGATCATGCAGTATTTTCCTCCCGTTCTGTGTTAGTTTCCTTATGGTCTTCCGGGCTCTTATTTTGACAGCGTCCCTGCAGGGCTTCCGGCTGTCAGAGCCGAGCTGCGCAGTGACAGCTGGATTACATTCGATTAATTAGTGCTCATTATCTGTTTAATCCTCTAAGCCCTATTTAAGGGAGCAGCCAAGGTTACTCGGGGCTGCGACCTCACATACATAACGTTGCATCCATACGACATTCGGCTGGAGTCCCTATGCCCTGCTTCAGTCACCCTCTTGATCTCCATGTTGTTAGTAAGTTACTCCTTATCCTGAACGTATTGTTACTGTGCCTTAGTCATAACTCTTGTTTGTATTTTTGCCCCACATGGCTAATTATTTTGTAATCATTCATCTTCCATTAATAAATATGCAAGCTCATCGGCTGCCAAAGTGTCTCATTAATGGTCTGCGAGGGCCATCCTTGACAGGCTCCACAGGAGAGGAGCTTGATAACTGAAGGCTCTGCCTCCCATTGTACTTTTGGAGATTCTAGGTATTACAAGTAATCCTGCATTTTGGGAGTGTAGTGCTCTAGTAGGATAATAGGGAAGTATCAGATCTTTTAAATAAAAAGGGGCCTGATTGTTTAGAGCTTTGTAAGTGAGAAGAAGGATTTTAAACAATTCAAAACACTATGGGAAGCCAATGAAGGGAGGCCAAAACCAGAGAGATATGATCTCTCTTTCGAGTACCTGTTAAAACTCTTGCTGCAGCATTTTGGATCAGCTGAAGACTTTTTAAAGATGTTTTAGGACAACCTGATAATAGTTACAATAATCTAATCTAGAGCTAACAAAAGCATGGATCAGTTTCTTAGCATCACTCTGAGACAAGATGTTCCTACTCTTGGTAATAATACACAAATGATGGAAGGCAGTCTTAGAAACAAATTTAATATGTGAATTGAAAAACAGCTCTTGATCAAAAATAACTCCACGGTTCCTCACAGAACTATTCAGAGGAAGAGTAACCACATCCGAACTAAGAGTTTGATTTGGAAAGATATTTCTAAGGTTTTTTGGACCAAATAGAATGACTTCAGTCTTATCTGAATTTAATAGCAGGAAATTACAAGTCATCCAAGCTTTGATTTCCTTAAGACAGGCCTCTAATTTGGCTAATTGATTACTATCATCTGGCTTCATTGACAGGTATAATTGTGTGTCATCTGTATAACAATGAAAATGTATACAGTGCTTTCTAATAACTAGTGCATACCCGTGCATACCCATCCATGCCCATAGAAACCAAGTATAAGCAAGTATTTGTGCATGCCCATGGCTGAAGGGTCTCCTCCTGTCTCAGACAGCTGTGTTGTTCACAGTCATGCCTGCGGCGTACTGCTGGAACCTGAGGTGTTTCATGTTCACGGAATCTTTTCTGATGTGCAGCAGTTCTCCTCATTCTATTGCTCTCCATCTGGTGGGTCTTCTTCTTCTTCGTTCAGACCACTGGTTGAGGGATTGGTGCTTCATAATTCCAGAGTTGGCGGCCAGCCAACTATCCCGCATCTCTTCGGTCTCAGCTTCTCTGTGCCTTGTATGGAATTCACTGTCCCTGGCCAGCCAACTATTCCGCATCTCCTCAGTCTCAGCTTGTCTGTGCCTTGCCTGGCATGCAGCGTTGCTTGCTTTGCGGGCATTTCGGGCTTCAAGTGACTCAGCACATGCATCCCTTTACACCAACTCCTACACCTCCAGCCACCAGTCTGTCAAGTTGATCAAGTTTGCGGACGACACCACCCTCATCGGGCTCATCTCCAACGGCGACGAGTCCGCCTACAGGAGAGAGGTGGCCCAGCTGGCGTCCTGGTGCAGCAATAACAACCTGCAGCTGAACGCTCTGAAGACAGTGGAGATGATTGTAGACTTCAGGAAAGTCACTACTCCTCTGCCCCCCCTCACCCTCTCAGGCTCTCCCATCACCACTGCTGATTCCTTCCGCTTCCTAGGCACTACCATCACCAGGGACCTCAAATGGGAGCTGACCATCAGCTCACTCATCAAAAAAGCCCAGCAGAGGATGTTCTTCCTGCGGCAGCTGAGGAAGCTCAAGCTACCCACCAAGATGTTAGTGCAGTTCTACACAGCCATCATCGAGTCCATCCTCACCACCTCCATAACCGTGTGGTACGCAGGAGCCACTGCCAGGGACAGACTAAGGCTGCAGCGCGTCGTGCGCACTGCTGAGAAGGTGATCGGCTGCAAGCTCCCATCTCTCCAGGATCTGTACATCTCCAGGACCCAGAGGCGTGCTGGCCGGATCATAGCCGATCCCTCACACCCTGGTCACGTACTGTTTGCCCCCCTCCCCTCTGGTAGAAGACTTCGGTCCATCCAGACTAAAACCTCCCGTCACATGAACAGCTTCTTCCCCTCTGCCATTAGACTGCTGAACACTAAGTGACTCTCGTGCACCATGTACAGCAGCTCAACCAGACTCATGTCAATCATCACTGTTTTCTTCCTGCATTACCGACTGCACTATATAGTTCTCCACAGTATCTGCTGCTGGCTAATATATATTTTAACTGTTGACCAGTATCACTTAATCTTATCCTACACTTTATTACATGTATAGTTTATTTCTCTTATCTTATCATGTTTAATGTTGCAGCATTGTACCGAGACAAATTCCTAGTTTGTGTACTACATGAACAATGGCAATAAACCTGATTCTGATTCTGATTCTGATTCTGACACACTGCCACACGTTTCCTGTCTGTTTGTGCATCCCTTGTCTGTTGTACCCTATGCTGGTGAAGGGTCTCCTCCTGTCTCAGATGGGTGCGATGTACTGCTGGAACCTCAGGTGTTTCATCTTCATGGCATCTTTTCTGACATGCAGCAGTTCTCCTCATTCTATTGCTGTCCATCTGGTGGGTCTTCTTCTCTTCTTCTTCGTTGAGACCACTGGTTGAGGCATAGGTGCGTTGTAATTCCAGTTCCAGTCCATACCCGTGCATATTTGTCCATGCCTGTAGAAACCAAGTATAAGCAAGTATTTGTGCATGCCCGTGGCTGAGGGGTCTCTTCCTGTCTCAGACGGCTGTGTTGTTCACAGTCATGCCTGTGGCATACTGCTGGAACCTGAGGTGTTTCATGATCGTGGCATCTTTTCTGACTTGAAGCAGTTCTCCTCATTCTATTGCCCTCCATCTGGTGGGTCTTTTTCTTCTTCGTTCAGACCACTGGTTGAGGGATAGGTGCATCGTAATTTCAATGTTGGCGGCCAGCCGACTATTCTGCATCTCCTTGGTCTCAGCTTCTCTGTGCGTCACCTGCCGTGCAGCGTTGGCAGCCAGCCGACTATTCTGCATCTCCTCGGTCTCAGCTTGTCTGTGCCTTGCCTGGCGTGCAGCGTTGCTTGCTTTGCGGGCATTATGGGCTTCAAGTGACTAAGCACGTGCATGGCGCACTGCCACACGTTTCCTGTCTGTTTGTGCATCCCTTGTCTGTCGTACCGTATGCTGGTGAAGGGTCTCCTGTCTCAGACGGGTGTGAAGTACTGCTGGAACCTCAGGTGTTTCATCTTCATGACATCTTTTCTGACGTGCAGCAGTTCTTATTCTGGTGGGTTCTTCTTCTTCTTCTTCTTCTTCTTCTTCTTCTTCTTCTTCTTCTTCTTCTTATTCTTATTCTTATTCTTATTCTTATTCTTATTCTTATTCTTCTTATTCTTATTCTTATTCTTATTCTTATTCTTCTTCTTCTTCTTCTTCTTCTTCTTCTTCTTCTTCTTCAAGACCACTGGTTGAGGGATAGGTGTGTCATAATTCTAGTTCATGGACAGGATCATGAAAATACATCTGAGCAAAAAGAGGCTTTCGGGAATGGACTCACTGTATATATCATAAAGACATGAGAGTCCTATATGACATCATAAAGACACATTTGTCTATGTGCCGTCAGATAGGCATCGCGAGTCTTATGATGCCTGAGTTCATAGGACGTCCTATGATGTCCAGGCAGAGACCATAGGCCGTCGTATGATGTCCTACAAATGTGACACACACACACAGATTTCTTGCTTTAATAGAGTGACTAGTACATACCCGTGCATATCCATCCATGCCCGTAGAAACCAAGTATAAGCAAGTATTTGTGCATGCCCATGGCTGAAGGGTCTCCTCCTGTCTCAGACGGCTGTACTGTTCACATTCATGCCTGCGGCGTACTGCTGGAACCTGAGGTGTTTTGTGATCATGGCATCTTTTCTGACGTGAAGCAGTTCTCCTCATTCTATTGCTGTCCATCTGGTGGGTCTTCTTCTTCTTCATTCAGACCACTGGTTGAGGGATAGGTGCATCGTAATTTCAGTGTTGGCGGCCAGCTGACTATTCCGCATCTCCTCGGTCTCAGCTTGTCTGTGCCTTGCCTGGCGTGCAGCGTTGCTTGCTTTGCGGGTATTACGGGCTTCAAGTGACTCAGCACTTGCATGGCGCACTGCCACACATTTCTGGTCTGTTTGTGCATCCCTTGTCTGTTGTACCGTATGCTGGTGAAGGGTCTCTTGTCTCAGACGGGTGCGATGTACTGCTGGAACCTCAGGTGTTTCATCTTCATGACATCTTTTCTGACATGCAGCAGTTCTCATTCTATTTCTGTCCATCTGGTGGGTCTTCTTCTCTTTCTCTCGGTTACTTCTTCTTCTTCTTCTTCATTGAGACCACTGGTTGAGGGATAGGTGCATCGTAATTCTAGTTCATGGACAGGATCATGAAAATACATCTCAGCAAAAAGAGGCTTTCGGGAATGGACTCACTGTATACTGTATATCATAAAGACATGAGAGTCCTATATGACATCATAAAGACACATTTGTCTATGTGCCGTCAGATAGGCATCGCGAGTCTTATGATGCCTGAGTTCATAGGACGTCCTATGATGTTCAGGCAGAGACCATAGGCCGTCCTATGATGTCCTATAAATGTGACACACACACACAGATTTCTTGCTTTAATAGAGTGACTAGTACATACCCGTGCATATCCATCCATGCCCGTAGAAACCAAGTATAAGCAAGTATTTGTGCATGCCCATGGCTGAAGGGTCTCCTCCTGTCTCAGACGGCTGTATTGTTCACATTCATGCCTGTGGCATACTGCTGGAACCTGAGGTGTTTCATGATCATGGCATCTTTTCTGACGTGAAGCAGTTCGCTTCATTCTATTGCTCTCCATCTGGTGGGTCTTCTTCTTCTCCGTTCAGACCACTGGTTGAGGGATAGGTGCATCGTAATTTCAGTGTTGGCGGCCAGCCGACTATTCCGCATCTCCTCGGTCTCAGCTTGTCTGTGCCTTGCCTGGCGTGCAGCGTTGCTTGCTTTGCGGGTATTACGGGCTTCAAGTGACTCAGCACGTGCATGGCGCACTGCCACACGTTTCTGGTCTGTTTGTGCATCCATTGTCTGTCGTACCCTATGCTGGTGAAGGGTCTCCTCCTGTCTCAGATGGGTGCAATGTACTGCTGGAACCTCAGGTGTTTCATCTTCATGACATCTTTTCTGACGTGCAGCAGTTCTCATTCTATTGCTGTCCATCTGGTTCTTCTTCTTCTTCTTCTTCTTCTTCTTCTTCTTCTTCTTCTTCTTCTTCTTCTTCTTCTTCTTCTTCTTCTTCTTCTTCTTCTTCTTCTTCTTCTTCTTCTTCGTCTTCGTCTTCGTCTTCTCCGTTGAGACCACTGGTTGAGGGCTAGGTGCATTGTAATTCTAGTTCATGGACAGGACCATGAAAATAGGTCTGAGCAGCTTTTGGGCATGGATTCACTGTATATGACATCATAAAGACATGAGAGTCCTATATGACATCATAAAGACACATTTGTCTATGTGCATCATATAGGCATTGCATGAGAGTCCTATATGACATCATAAGGCGCTTTTCCATTAGCCCCAGCACCGGTTAGCAGGTACTTTTTTCGTAACTGATCCAGGGCAGGGTCTAACCGGGCTGAGTAGGGCTGAGTAGGGCTGTGATATGACTTTAAGAGACTGGTCGCCGCTGATTGGTCAGGTCGTAACGTCATGAAAGCGACTTTTTCTGCTGAATTTACTCCACGACCGCCATTTGTAATTGTTCAGCCAGTGAACACAGTGTGCCCCTTTAATACGGTATATTATATTAATATACTGTATAATATACTTATATCATAATATACTCCTAATATTATATATTAGGAGGTGCGCAATTTTCTTTCTATATTAGCCGACGATCGCATCCAGCGCGAGGTGGACGGATCTACTCGAAATGCTGGTGTCCGAGCAGATGGGTTCCCAAGGGCACATCCGTACTGCCAAACAGTGTCGGGAGAAGCTGAAAAAGCTGAAAAGCAACTACCGAGCAGTGAAGGACCACAATGCTCGAAGTTGAGCGGATCGGAAGGAGTGGAAGTGGTTCGCTGAGAGACATTGGGCTCGACACGTCACTGTCACTGTCACTGTCACGGCCTTGGAAACCGTGGATGGTGAGTGTTGTTTTGATATTGCGCATCTTTTCGCCACTTGATCCTTTCTGTGCCAAGCTCACTGTTTTTAAGAAATAGGAAGGTTGTTAGATTGTGGGTAATGGTTGTTACTGAGGCTTTCCTATTGGATTCACGCTTGCTTTGTGTTAAGTATTAGCGCAAACAAAACGCTGAATTACGCTTATTGTATTCCGGTTAAAAACTTGAGAGTGTTGTGTACATGTTGCGCTTTGGTGTTAAGTTTTAAATTGCGTGCATTTTCTTTCTAGAATCGCAGTTCATATCACAGGAGTCCACCTCAGTGGACAGACACAGCGGACTCTCCTGGCGCTGCGTCTGCGTGTGCGTCTGGCTGAGCGCCAGTTGAATCGACTCCCATGTCAGCCACATCACCAGCTCCATCTGGATCATGTTCAAGTGCCGGTAAGGCACAATAACCACGATTTTTTTTTTTGGTTGAAACAGGTCCAGCGGAAACCAGGGTTGAAAATCCATCCATCCATCCATCCATCCATCCATCTTCTACCGCTTAATCCTTTACAGGTCGCGGGGGGGCTGGAGCCTAACAAGTTATGTCCCAAATTGATTAATGCAATTTCCTGTAGCTGCATATTAATTAAGTGAAAATGTCTTTTTAAATGTGCAAAAAGGTTATTCTTTGGTCTTCACTTATCGGTGTTCCACAACCATTTTTAGGTGTGGTGATTGGTGCTGTTATAATTCCTGTTTTATAAAAACAAATAAAGCTGATGAACTGCCGTTGAAATCAACATGCTTCATTGAAATGCTTCGCGTCAGCTGACTGTATTAACCCATTCAGATTTCTGCGGCCACACTACAAGCAACTAGTTTAAACATTACCCATCCATCCATCCATCTATATTCTTAATCCTTTTTAGTTTTGCAGGGGGGCTGCAGCCGAAGACAGCACCCTGCGTGTTGCAAAATCTGCTCTACTGAGGGGCAGCAACATGACAGTTCAGCTTATATACAGCAATGAAGCATAATATAATAGTGACATTCCACCACAGACTTTCACCTGTGTAATTCCATAATATATGTAGTGATCCAGCTTTAACGACCATGCCTTTCTGTCTTTCCATCTAGGCAAGACGAAAACAGACAACTCCCATCGCTGACCTTACATTAGCGATGGTCAACATGCATGACGAAGAGATACGGCTCTTGGAACAGCAACATGACCAGCGGCAAGAATCAGGAATACATGCAGCATTTGCGACAGGTGGCTGCAGATGTGCGGGCAGATGCGCGTGAAGCCCTGGAGCAGGACGTTGCGTTACGAAGGGAAGAGCTCGCAGAGATGTCATCGCCCAGTCTGTTTTTTTGTTTGTAAATTTTGCTTCTGGAATAAAATTGTATTGTTTGCATCAAAAGTCTGGTTTATCTGTTATGACACCATATGAGAAAAGCCAATAATTACATACACATTCCATTCTCTGTTCACTCCACATGCTGCTGTTCATCAGGTCAGGTGTATAGCCTTCTAATGGTAATTTAATTTTTAACAACACAACAAAACGTAATGTCTTGGTAGTTTTTTTTATTTTATTTTAAATAAATTTGCAATGCGGAATCCATTTCTCTTGAACGGGTACATTTTTTTAGGTTATAAGCAGTTGTACAGGTGTGCTTGAACTTGTAGACACTGTAAGTACGTGTAAGTTGAATGGTTTTTTTTTTGTTTGTTTTTTTTGTTTTTTTGTTACTTATTTGTACCCGTAGGTAGATTTGGTTTGCAGTCTGGTGACAAGCCACCGGCTGCCGGTCGCTGCGTGCGCAAGCGCCCTAAACCTACATGTTTTTGGTATGCGGGAGGAAACCGGAGAAATCCCGGAGTAAACCCACGCAACACGGGGAGAACATGCAAACTCCACACAGCTCACTGTTGGTCGGGGGCTGGGATCGAACCCACGATCTCATGATCCCCGCGATCCCCCGGCCAAGGGTAAAACTGTGCTGCCACAGTGCTAAACCACTGCGCCACCGTGCAGCCCAATGTTGCATGAATGTTGCATCACCAGTCAAAATTTAATAAATTAAGAAGGAATCTAGCAAAAATTTGGCACTAATAACAGTAGACAAATCGGACAAGGATACACAACTGTGTTTTTGTTGCACACAACTGTTGTTACCAACAAGTGCAAAATTTATATTCCTTTTTCCCAAAGATTAAAAATCAGTTTGTAAGTAAAAGTGGGAGACCTTTACATGGGAAAATATGACATGTATCAGCACATGATTTATAGTTCAATTTGCATTTCCACCTAAGCAAAAGTGGCTTGTCGAGCTGGATTTTTGTGAAGATGGCCTGTGCGGTGTTTCTGCATGTAATTACATACCTGTCAAGTGATACGGTTTCGCTGTATTTTAATACGGGGAAAATGCAATTTTAGCAAATACGGGCGTATTGCCATTTCTGTACGCCATCATCCATCCATCCATCCATCCATCTTCTACCGCTTTTCCGGAGGTCCGGGTCGCGGAGGCAGCAGTTCAAGCAGAGAATCCCAGACTTCCCTCTCCCCGGCCACCTGCTCCAGCTCTTCAGAGGGGATACCAAGGCGTTCCCAGACCAGCTGGGAGACATAGTCTCTCCACTGAGTCCTGGGTCTGCCCCGGGGTCTCCTCCCAGTGGGACATGCCTGAAACGCCTCAAGTGGAAGGCGTCCAGGAGGCATCCTAATCAGATGCCCATACCACCTCAACTGACTCCTTTCAATGTGGAGGAGCAGCGGTTCTACTCTGAGCCTCTCCCGGATGACTGAGCTCCTCACCCTATCTCTGAGGGTGAGTCCAGCAATCCTACGGAGAAAGCTCATTTCAGCCGCTTGTATCCGCGATCTCGTTCTTTCGGTCATTACCCAAAGCTCGTGACCATAGGTGAGAGTAGGAACGTAGATTGACTGGTAAATTGGCAGCTTTGCCTTAGAACTAAGCTCCCTCTTCACCACAACAGACCGGTACAACGTCCGCATCACTGCAGATGCTGCTCCAATCCGTCTGTCTATCTCTCGCTCCATTTTCCCCTCACTCGTGAACAAGACCCCAAGATACTTAAACTCCTCCACTTGGGGCAGGAGCCTGTCCCCAACCCGGAGAGGACAATCCACCTTTTTCTGGCTGAGGACCATGGACTCGGACTTGGAGGTTCTGATTCTCATCCCAGCCGCTTCACACTCAGCGGCAAACCGTCCCAGCAAGAGCTGTAGGTCATTGCTGGATGAAGCCAACAGGACAACATCATTTGCAAACAACAGAGACGAGATCCTGTGGTCACCAAGCATGACACCCTCCATTCCCTGGCTGCGCCTAGAAATCCTGTCCATAAAAATTATGAACAGGATCGGTGACAAAGGGCAGCCCTGGCAGAGTCCAACTCTCACTGGGAATGACTCAGAACGAGTGTTGGCAATACGAACCAAACTCTCACAACGGTCATACAGAGACCGAATAGCTCGTAACAACAAGCCCGATACCCCATACTCCCGAAGCACCCCCCACAAAAATCCACGAGGGACGCGGTCAAATGCCTTCTCCAAGTCCACAAAACACATGTAAACTGGTTGGGCAAACTCCCTCGAACCCTCAAGAATTCTCGAGAGGGTAAAGAGCTGGTCCGATGTGCCACGGCCAGGACGAAAACCACATTGCTCCTCCTGAATCCGAGGTTCGACCAACGGCCGGACTCTCCTCTCCAGTACCTTGGCATAGACTTTCCCAGGGAGGCTGAGGAGTGTGATCCCTCTAAAGTTGGAGCACACCCTCCGGTCCCCTTTTTTGAAGAGAGGAACCACCACCCCGATTTGCCATGCCAAAGGCACTGCCCCCAACCTCCACGCAATGTTGCAGAGACATGTCAACCATGACAACCCAACAACATCCAGGGCCTTGAGGTACTCAGGGCGAATCTCGTCCACCCCTGGGGCCCGGCCACCAAGGAGATTTTTAACCACCTTGGCGACCTCAGCCCCTGTGATTTCTGTACGCCAAAGAGAAAAATATACGGGAAAAAAAATTGAGAGTGTGGGGAGGAACACGTCGTGTGTGACCCCCACAGCGTACGGGGCTGTCAGAGCGCTCAGCGTGAGCAATTATCACAATAGAAGTGTGGACTCATCATTAGGCTGATGGCTTCGCACCTTCTTAACAGATAAGCGTTATGAACAAGAGGACAGGTAGATGGACCATGCACATTTTATTTACAAAAAACATTTTTGAAATATGTATGCACATAAATGTGGACAAAATAGATAAGTATTGCATCACAGCATCTTGTATTATATTGTAACATGCAGCTCGACATGGCGACGTCCCACTGGCAGATTCGAACTCACGCCTCCCGCTCCGGAGTCCCGCACTCTACCTGTGTCGCCAATAGGGTCAACCTTGGCAAGCCAAGTAGGGTGCTTATATTGAGTTCGCTACAATATCACCACCCTGCTCCTCTGCTCTCTGTGCCGCTGCCACCACTGGTTCATCTACTGCATCATCCAATGTAGTGTCAAACGTCTCTCCATGACTCTCACACAGATTGTGTAGAGCACAACAAGTCAGCACCATAGATTTAACCAGTTTCATGTCACAGTCATTCCTCTCTTCTTCCTCCTTCCTTCTCTCCTCGTCATCAGCCATTTTGTTTGTTGTGGAGGATTCGGTCGCGTGTTTCACGTCACGAGGGTGTGGCGCCGCCTGCTGTTCAACAAATTCCACCCACAGCAGGTGTGCCAGCAGGTGCGCCAGCAGTAGTTGAAAAGCAACTGAGGCTGAACCGAACCGAAGTGAGTAGAGCCGGGTTTTCAATCGGGGCTGAGCGGGGCTAGTGGAAAAGCGCCTATAAAGACACATTTGTCTATGTGCCGTCAGATAGGCATCGCGAGTCTTATGATGCCTGAGTTCATAGGATGTCCTATGATGTTCAGGCAGAGATCATAGGCCGTCCTATGATGTCCTATAAATGTGACACACACACACACAGATTTCTTGCTTTAATAGAGTGACTAGTACATACCCGTGCATATTTGTCCATGCCTGTAGAAACCAAGTATAAGCAAGTATTTATGCATGCCCGTGGCTGAGGGGTCTCCTCCTGTCTCAGACGGCTGTATTGTTCACAGTCATGCCTGCGACATACTGCTGGAACCTGAGGTGTTTCATGATCGTGGCATCTTTTCTGACTTGAAGCAGTTCTCCTCATTCTATTGCTCTCCATCTGGTGGGTCTTCTTCTTCTTCGTTCAGACCACTGGTTGAGGGATAGGTGCATCGTATTTTCAGTGTTGGCGGCCAGCCGACTATTCCACATCTCCTTGGTCTCAGCTTCTCTGTGCGTCACCTGGCGTGCAGCGTTGGCAGCCAGCCGACTATTCTGCATCTCCTCGGTCTCAGCTTGTCTGTGCCTTGCCTGGCGTGCAGCGTTGCTTGCTTTGCGGGCATTATGGGCTTCAAGTGACTAAGCACGTGCATGGCGCACTGCCACACGTTTCCTGTCTGTTTGTGCATCCCTTGTCTGTCGTACCGTATGCTGGTGAAGGGTCTCTTCCTGTCTCAGACGGGTGCAATGTACTGCTGGAACCTCAGGTGTTTCATCTTCATGACATCTTTTCTGACATGCAGCAGTTCTCATTCTATTGCTGTCCATCTGGTGGGTCTTCTTCTTCTCTCGGTTACTTCTTCTTCTTCTTCTTCTTCTTCTTCATTGAGACCACTGGTTGAGGGATAGTTGCGTCGTAATTCTAGTTCATAGACAGGGTCATGAAAATAGATCTGAGCAAAAAGAGGCTTTCGGGCATGGACTCACTGTATATGACATCATAAAAACATGAGAGTCCTATATGACATCATAAAGACACATTTGTCTATGTGCCATCAGATAGGCGTCGCAAGTCCTATGATGCCTGTGTCATGATGGTCTGTGCGCCGATGTCATCTGCCCTCAGGCCATACACCTCCTCAGCCCGGCTTTTATTATGAAAGCATCTCAGCGGGCTTCCAGCTGTCAAGCTCCACGGGACAGCTGGAGGCCAGTTACCTCTCATCAGCTGAGGTGCTGTCAACCACCATAAAAGGGAGCAGTCCTGATTGCTCAGGGCTGTGACCTTGCATATTATCCACGCTCATCTCTCGGTGTGGATAAGGCTGGAGTCCCTACGTCCGGCTCCAGCCCTCCTCTCATCCCTCATTATCATTTGTAAGTGTACCTTTTGTACTGTTTGTGTTTTGCCTCACGAGGCTCTTTTCCTTTGTTCCTTCCCTCATCACTAATAAACGACGCAAACTCACCGGTCAGCCCTTGGCTCTTATTTATGGCTCGCCAGAGCTATACGTAACAGTAGGTCACAGCCAGTGAGTTGCCGGCTGCCGTGAGTTAGCTTAAATTGGATTGTTGTTCCTACCTGTCTGGGTACCGTGCTGAAGCATGCCGTCGTGGAGGTCCCACACTCTGAGTCAGAGCGATGTCCTCGCAGACACCCTCGAGTGCGTGGACGAAATTCTCATCACCGCCTCCCTCCTCGACTTCAACAGCGACGTTCCCCGGTACCTGGACCAAGCCGAGGACATCCTCAATCAACTTCCCAGCTTCGCCAACCACCCTGAGGTTAGCGTGAGGAAAGATGACATCGTTGCACAGCACGAGATACTCCGTGGGCTGGAGGGAAATCCCGGCAGGAAGCCGAAGAGGAGGAGACGTCGCCCCTCGCTTCAGGATCCCACTCCTGCCTCCATTCCGGCCCGGGAGTTCGCTCCGTCCAGAGGTCTTTCCCCATCAGGCATGTCGTCACTCGGGATTCCCCCAGAGGAGCTGCAGCTGACAGCAATCAAGATCTGGGACCGAGTGGCTGCGGCTCGCTCCACTGTGCATCCATTGTCAATTATGAAGCATGTGGCGGCGGCAGTTAGACTGGTGGAGAGGAATCCAGAGCTGCGTGAGTTCCCTGAGTTTGCCGACCTGCTTGCCTCTGTTTCTGCACAGGAACGGCGATTCCCGGATCTCACCTTCGCCTTGCCCCCTGCAAGAAACCGTCGTCACATTGGCTGTCAACCTCGGCTTGAATCCCATCCCGATCCAGTTCCAGGTCGCCGCAAGGGCTCAATTCCTTGCACAGCTGCCACTCCTGCGCCTCATCAGAGGGGAATCCTTGCAGCCTCTCCCCCCGGGCTATCTTCTCTTGCTGTTCTGTCAGCGCTTCATGCCCGGCTTGTCTCGGCTGATGCCCCCTCCTCTTCGTTGCCAATCCCGACCGCTGTGTGTCTCCAGAGTCCTGTCTTGGCGAGCCCCATCCCGGAACCTCCGCGAGTGGCTCCCCCTCGTCCTCTCAGGGGGCCCTCTGTCACCATCCGGCAGGGAAAGGGAGGAGCAATGTCCGCCGCAGCAGGCACCATCCAGTCTCCAGGAGACAGGCAAGTCCAAACTCATTCACATTCTCATTATTGTGATTTGCCTTGTCAGACCCCTGGGGGTGGAGTTCGGGGTTTGCAACCCCCCAAGCCCCCACCACCTGCTGTGGCTTTAATTGTTAATCCCGCATCCTCTGTGTCTCCCTCCGCTGAGCGGTCCTCGACGCCAGGCCAGCGTCGCCAGATGAGGAGGGGGCCTGCAGTTCTGGAGAGCTGGTTCCAGTCCCGCAGCCATGTCGTGGGTGGAGGAGGAGGGCAGACTGCAGTGTTGAACCTGCGCCGACGAGAAAGCGTCCCCGGGTCTCCACGGATGAGCGGTCCGGTCCAGCGGGTCGAGGGTCCCCTGCCACCACGCCATGCAGGCCATCAGTGTGGGCATCGGTGTCGGAGGATCCTGAGGCTGCGGACACCATCATGCCAGCTGCGGAGCCCGACGTAGCTGAGTGGGAGCCAGATGACAACCTCCTGCCGTCTGAGCCCGGATCTTTGCAGTCCTGGACGGCGTCAGAACCCGAGATCAGGCAAGTGCTCTGTTTGGTGGGCGCATGCGCACGCAGCGACCGGCAGCTGGTGAAAAAGTCCGTCGTCTGTGTGTCTTGTTTTTATGTACTTTAATGTGTTTTTACGAAATCTTCTGTGTCGTTTCTGTCCTGGAATGTTTGTGGACTGTATGGCGAAGAGCTCCCTGGTTCCATCAACATGGACTTCCTCCCCTTTTTTGCACTGCTGCTACTTTTCCTCCGGCTCTTTGTCTATGAGGTAAATGCGACCGGCATCATGGTGGGCAGAATACATTATTCCAGGGACATGTTGCTGCATTTAAACACTGTTGATGCAGTGGCAGTGATTGAGCCTAAGCTGCAACTGCTGGACTTTATTCTGAGAGACGGACACAGCGGTGAAAAGAGAGACGGGAGAGACAGGAGAAGGAAACGCGGAAAGCGTGGAGGCGTGAAATTGCGCCTGAGAAGACATCAGTTTGGTAACATTCCTCTTCCCTCTATGATTTTTGGGAACCTACAGTCTCTGAGAAACAAGGTGGATGAAATTCAAGGGAATGTACGCTACCAGAAGGACTTTAAGAACTGCTGTGTCATGGCTTATACCGAGACTTGGCTTAATGCGCATGACCGAGACGCAGACCTGTGGATTGACGGCTTTGGAGCCCCACTGCGCTCAGATCGGCAGGAAGAGGCAACGGGGAAACGTCAGGGGGGCGGCGTATGTTTATATGTTAATAAGCAGTACTGCACATCTGTCACGGTCAGAAAGCGCATTTGTACACCCGATGTGGAGCTGCTGTCTGTGTCACTACGCCCCTTTTATTTGCCTCGCGAGTTCCCCCAGCTTTTCATCACAACTGTGTACATTCACCCGAGGGCAGATGCTGACTCCGCCTCCAGCACCATCTTTGATGTGATCCAGCGGCTGCAATCAATTTCTCCAGAGGCGCCAAACTTCATTCTTGGGGATTTTAACCATGTTTCTTTAAAGAAGACACTTAAAAACTTTTATCAGTATGTCTCCTGCCCAACCAGGCGAAAAAAGACATTGGACCTGTGCTATGGATCCATAGAGAGGGCCTATAAATCACTCCCCCTTCCTCCTGTAGGATCCTCAGATCACAACTGTGTACATTTGCTGCCCACGTATAAAACTGCTCTCAGAAGAGGCAAGGTGGAGACGAGAGACATTGATGTGTGGACAGAGGATTCAGTGCACAGCCTCCAGGAATGCTTTAACTGTACAGAGTGGGAGATGTTCACACTGGCCTGTGGGGATGATTTGGACTCTTTGGTGGATGTCACTTGCTCATACATGGCTTTCTGTAAAAATAAGACCGTTCCATGTAAACGTGTCAAAATATATCCCAACAACAAGCCATGGGTTACAAAATCAGTTAAATCCTGCTTACAGAGGAAAGCACTTGCCTTTAAACAGGGGTCTGTTTCTGAGCTACAGGTTGCCACAAAAGAGCTGAAGTCCGAAATGTTAAGAGCAAAACAGAATTATAAATCAGAATTGGAAAGCAAGATGGCAACAAAGAAACTTGGTTCAGCCTGGGCCAGTATGAAAACTATTGCAGGCCTTCAGAGCACAGAGCGCAGTAATCGTGTGTTTTTAGATGGTTTTAATTCAGACACAGAGCTGGCTAATGCTCTTAATTGTTTTTATGGTCGTTTTGACTCCTTTGATTTTAGCACAGAAACCCAAGATTTGAAACAGAAACTCAAAGACAATCAGCACTTTAATATTGAGGTGCAGGATGTTAAAAGGAAGTTCTGCGCTGCAAAAGTGAACAAAAGTCAGGGCCCTGATAATATATGTGGGCGCTTGGTAAAGTCCTGTGCACATGAACTGAGTCCTATATTTCATTACATTTTCAATAAGTCCTTACAGACACAACATGTGCCTAAGACCTGGAAAGAAGCCGTGGTTGTTCCCGTTCCAAAATCCAGCTGTCCTAAAATGGTAAACGACTTTAGACCAGTTGCTTTGACTTCAATTTTAATGAAAATTTTTGAAAAACTGGTCAGATGTCAGGTCCTAAAGCTGACTGAGCATGCATTGGATCCTCTGCAGTTTGCCTATAGGCCTCACAGAGGAGTGGAGGATGCCACTGTCACTCTGTTTAACATGCTTTTTAAACATCTGGATTTTAATGGGACACACGCCAGACTTTTATTTGTGGACTTTTCCTCCGCCTTTAATACAATCCAACCTCATATCTTAGTTGAAAGACTCCTGCAACAATTTGATTTGAGCAATAATCTGGTGGGTTGGATTCTGGATTTCTTAACCAACAGGACGCAGAGAGTAATGGTCAATGGTACATTGTCGGACCTAAAGTGCTCTTCTACTGGCTCTTCTCAGGGGTGTGTGTTGTCACCACTACTCTTCATCCTGTACACAAACATGTGTCGGAGCAGACATGACAACAGACACATTATAAAGTATGCTGATGACTCAGTCATTGTCAGTCTCCTCCAGGATGGTGAGAGTGGCCACAGCCCAGTAGTTGATGATTTTGTTCACTGGTGTGAGGATTCCTACCTGCAGCTGAATACGACAAAAACTAAAGACATGATTATTGACTTTAGGAGGAAAACTCCCAGGCACAAAGTCACCGTACTAAAAGGCCAGACCACCAAATGTGTACAATCCTACAAATATCTTGGGACGATTATTGATAGTAATTTAAACTTTGAAGAGAACTGTGAAAAGGTGTGCAAAAAGGGTCAGCAACATTTGCATTGCTTGAGAAAACTTGCACGCTTCCAAATTGACCGAACCATAATGGCAATGTTTTATCAGGCTTTTATTGAATCTGTTTTATCCTTTTCTTTAGTGTCATGGTTTGGTCAGATAAAACTGAAACAGGGGAAATCCTTGGATCAGGTAGTTAGATGGTCCAGTCATTTGCTTGGTGAGCCACAGCTGAGCCTGACATCCCTGTACACCAGACAAGCACAGAGGATGGCTACCTCCATTTTAAATGATGACTCCCACCCTTTGCACTGCAACTTTCAGCTTCTTCCCTCAAGACGGAGGTTTGCTGTCCCAAAAAGTAGAACCCAGCGCTACAAAAACAGTTTTGTTCCTGCTGCTATCAAAGAGTTGAACAAGCTGTAACAATATATTGCACATAATTTAGGTACCTATTTATTAACTCCCATTTTATATTTATTTATTTTTGTAGGATGTTACTTGGGTTCTAAATATTTTATTGGGTTTTAGACCTTTGAGTTTTTAACCTCTTTGACTAGTTTTTAACTTTTAATATGACCCTTCTCTCTGGTTTTTCTCTCATCTCTTTGCCTTTTTATACCCTGATTGATGGAGCCTTGAGTATTTTTATCATGTTTATAGTCAGCTTCATGTGTGCCTGTGTTTGTGTTTATGTTGAATGTAATTTGTGGCTTGTAAATATGGATGTCACCAGACTGCAAAACAAATCTACCTACGGGTACAAATAAAGTAACCTGAACATGAACCTGTTTTGTCTTTCTCCTTTCCGTCTTAGAGCATTTTTGCCTGTCTCTTGGGGAGACGAGCCGGGTGCAGCCGCCCACTGCGTCCGAGCTTGTCTCGCCGGGTTCTGGCGCTGCCGGTGATCCTGATCCCGGTTCTTCTCTCTCTCCCGAGCCTTCTCCCAGGGTCACCGGCGAGGAGCTGCTTTCGCCCGCTGTGCCAGACGTTCCAGGTTTGGGGTTGGAGGTCGGTTCTGGTGCGGCGCCGACCCAGTAGGGGTCCGACGCGGGAGCAACCGTGACCCAATCGGGGTCCGACAAGGGTGCAGCACCAGCGGGGTCCAAGTTCAGTGATGGAGCTGCAGATCCCTTGCCACTGGACACTGGACCGGCTCATCTTCTCCCACATCCTCACCATCGTCCTCATCTTCACCCTCATCATCATCCCAAGTCTTCTCCACCAGGTGCCGTATGGACCTCTCACTTTCGGCCCGGCTCGCCCTCGCTATTCCCCTCCACAGGGAAGCCGTTGCCTTTCTCTCCCCTGCGGTCCTGGTGGCTGAGCGATGCGGGTTGGCCGCCAGAAGGACTGCCGCGCCCATTCGGCTCCTTGGTCCGGCCACCCGACCCACTGGACTCTCTATTCGGCGGTCTGGTCCGGCCGCCCGAAGCACTGTTTTTTCTGGCCTGGGATTTGGGTAGGCCGCCTGAATGCTTCCCATCACCCCTGTTGGCGGTTTGAACGCTGGGTGCGGGGAGACCCCCCCCCACCGAACTGTATTATTTCTCCTGTCATTTCTGTGCCCTTGTGATTTTGTGAGTGTAGAGGTATAATATTATTTCTTGTAGTCCTATCGCGATTAGCGTGTCTTTTTTTTCCCCCCTCTCCTGTCGAGGGATGTTCTGTATTTGCTAGATTACACCTTAGGAGCCTCTGTTTTCCTTTTAGGTCTCCTGTGGTTGTTTTTCTTTGGGTCCTGTCTGCATATTGTGGCATTATATAGAGTATTGTGGTTGGGGGGGGGGGGGGTTCCCCGTACTCTGTAATTGCTTCGTTTGTTCTCTGTCAGTGTTGTGGGGTTTTTTCTCTCTCCTCTCTTTCTGAGTCACGCCCTCCCGGCCTGCGCCCCATCCGCCCACCCTAGGTGTGTGTGTGGCCGGGGGGGGGGGGGGGGGGCTTGGGTGTTTCTTGCCGTTCTGAGCCTGGCCTTGAGGGGGAGGTCCTGTCATGATGGTCTGCGCGCCGATGTCATCCGCGCTCAGGCCATACACCTCCTCAGCCCGGCTTTTATTATGACAGCGTCTCAGCGGGCTTCCAGCTGTCAAGCTCCACGGGACAGCTGGAGGCCAATTACCTCTGATCAGCTGAGGTGCTGTCAACCACCATAAAAGGGAGCAGTCCTGGTTGCTCAGGGCTGTGACCTCGCATATTATCCACACTCATCTCTCGGTGTGGATAAGGCTGGAGTCCCTACGTCCGGCTCCAGCCCTCCTCTCGTCCCTCATCATCATTTGTAAATGTACCTTTTGTATTGTCTGTGTTTTGCCCCACGAGGCTCTTTTCCTTTGTTCCTTCCCTGATTACTAATAAACGACGCAAACTCACCGGTCAGCCCTTGGCTCTTATTTATGGCTCGCCAGAGCCATACGTAACAGCCTGAGTTCATAGGATGTCCTATGATGTTCAGGCAGAGATCATCGGCCGTCCTATGATATCCTATAAACGTGACACACACACACACACACACACACACACACACACACCGATTTCTTGCTTTAATAGAGTGATGTTGCCTAACGGAAGCATATCATCACTATGAATTCAAGAAATCTCTGTCATCATAGGACATCATAAGATGGCCTATGATGTCTGCCTGATGTCCTGTGATGATCCTATGATCTCAGGCATCATAGGACTCGCGATGCCGTCATAAAGATATGATGTCTATATGACGTCATATACACATAGCACATCATAGGACGCCCTATGATGTCAGCATGATGTCCTATGAGGGGCATCATAGGACTCGCGATGCCATCATAAAGATATGATGTCTGTATGATGTCATATACACATAGCACATCATAGGATGCCCTATGATGTCAGCATGATGTCCTATGAGGGGCATCATAGGACTCGCGATGCCATCATAAAGATATGATGTCTATATAATGTCATATACACATAGCACATCATAGGACGCCCTATGGTGTCAGCATGATGTCCTATGAGGGGCATCATAGGACTCGCGATGCCATCATAAAGATATGATGTCTATATGATGTCATATACACGTAGCACATCATAGGACGCCCTGTGATGTCGGCATGATGTTCTATGAGGCATGATGTCCTATGATGATCCTATGACATCAGGCAACATAGGACTCACAATGCTGTCATATAGACAAATGTGTCCAAATGTGTCTTTTTGATGTCATATAGACCATCACTCACGATGCCTACACTAATGTGTCTTTATGATGTCAGATGGCTCAAAATTGGCAAGGTGAATAAGTCATCATCACTCTATTAAGCCATTTAAAAGCATCTATTGTCTATCAAGCCTCTATTAGCCATCTATCACCTTAACACAAGAGGAAGGTTAAGAACTCTGTGTGTGTGTCTGTGTGTCTGTCACGTTTATAGGACATCATAGGACGGCCTATTATTGCTGCCTGATCATCATAGGACGAACATCCTATGAACTCAGGCATGATAGGACTTGCAGTGCCATCTTAAAGATATCTGCGATGCCGTCATAAAGATATGATGTCTATATGACGGCACATAGACAAATGTGTTTATGATGTTATATAGACCATCACTCACGATGCCTAGACTAATGTGTCTTTATGATGTCATATATGGCTCAAAGTTGGCAAGGTGAATAAGTCACAGGTCTTTACAGCGCGTTCGTGTTTTCTGCACAACAGATTTCTGCAGCCATGGCCAATTCTGCGTTGCCACGAGCAGACTCCCGGAATATAACGGCACATAGACAGAGCACATGACTCCCTACAAGACAAATATATTGACACGGGTAAGCAACATAACACACAACAGTGACAGGCAGGAGAAGAAGTAACAAACAGGGGCAAACAGCCCCAGATGGCAGGGCATGGTTACAGAAAATGCGATGGGCGGGGCTGCACAGATAATCACACACAGGGGATAGGATCACGTTTATAGGACATCATAGGATGGCCTCTGATCTCAGGCATCATAGGACTCGCAATGCCTATATGACGGCACATAGACAAATGTGTCTTTATGATGTCATATAGGACTCTCATGTCTTTTTGATGTCATATACAGTGAGTATATACATACTGCTGCACGTAACCGAGAGAAGAAGAAGAAGAAAACGAGGGGAAGAAATGGGAAATTGGTGTTCAAAAACATCGGGAAAGCGGTGGAGAGGGTGGAGGAGTGGTTGTGTGACTGGGAATTTGAATTTTTGGACAGTGAAACCTGCTATATAACTTTCACAAGAGGGCGCAGAACTGGCCAGTAACCGAGCGAAGAAGAAGAAGAAGAAGAAGAACTGGTACAGAGCCATTAACATTGTGTGACCAACCAGTGGGGAAGGTCAGTGGGTTTGGATGTCTGGGATTGTGGTTTGGTGGTGCGTACACATGGAAAGTTCATGTTGGAGATCTGGAGACAAAATGAAGGGGGGTCGTTGGTCTCATGGGGGCTGTGGCTAGATGCGAGTGGAGTGCAGATGAACAGGGATTGATTGGCATTTGCAGAGCACTGATGCGGTCGACAGTGGACTGCGGATGCATAATTTGTGGAGCAGTGGCGGGGACAACTCTGGAGGGGGTAGATGGAGTGCAGCGTGGAGCGCTTCGCCTGTGCATTGGAGCCATCGGGACAACACCAAGCAATGCAGTTTTGGTTGAGGCAGGAGAGGTGCCAATGGATTTGGGAGGAGATGGACTCGCATTGTCATGCTGGGTCGGGCTGGTGACGAAGTGAATATTTCAGGGACAGCACTGCAGGACTGCTGGGAATGCTCGGGTTTCCGGGGACATGGGTTTGGGTGGATGGTTGAAGGAGGGACCGGGATGTGTGGCCTACACACTGTTGATGTGGCTAACGCCAGTCCAGTGAGTGGTGTTGCCCCTTGGCTGTTTCCGGGAATAGAAGTAGACACTAGTCTGCTAATGAAAAAGGATTGGCATATGAGTGAACCTCAGGAACAACTAGTGTAACTTCTTACTGTTTTATACTGATGGTTCAAAGAATAAAGAGGGCTCTGTTGGGCGTTGGAGTATACATTCCAGAGTTTAAAGTGACCATCGCAAAAAGACTCAACAATACATCCGTGTTTACAGCAGAGATGGTGGCAATAATTATTGCTTTGCAGTGCGTGGAGGAGGTCAGACTGGACCGGGTGGTGGTGTGCACGGACTCACTTGCAGCGCTAAAAACTATACAGAGCACTAAAATTCTAAAAGGGAAGACTTGGTGATTGAGCTATATCACAGTTTATTTAGGGTACACAGGGGTGGTGGAGAAGTTCAGTTTTGTTGGGTTCCTGCACATGAAGGGTTGAAAGGGAATAACTGTGCAGACAAATTAGCAAAAAGTGCTCTTGAAAAAGACATAACTATACCATTGTCTCTTGGAAAAGGTGAAGGGAATGCAGTAATCCAGAAAAAAGGAACTGAGCTATGGAAAAAAAGATGGAAGATCATGAAGATCATAAAGGTAGATCATATTACAAAATACAAAAATCTATTGCAATAAACAATTTCATAATAACCAATAGGGAAGACATCATTATGGCAAGACCCAGACTGGGTCACAGACGTTTAAATGGCACATTATTCACCATGGGGAAAAGTGAAAGTGACAAATGTAGAGAATGTGGAGTAAAAGAAAATGTCGAGCACATTTATTACACTGTCACAAATACAGAAATGAAAGACAGATAATGGAAAATGAAGTTCGGGAGGCTGGTAGGGAATGGGATTCCATGAAACACCTGAGGTTCCAGCACTACATCACACCCATCTGAGACAGGAGGAGACCCTTCACCAGCACAGGGGCAGTGAATTCCATGCAAGGCACAGAGAAGCTGAGATCGAGGAGATGCGGAATAGTTGGCTGGCCGCCAACGCTGGAATTACGACGCACCTATCCCTCAACCAGTGGTCTGAATGAAGAAGAAAACCCACCAGATGGAGGGCAATAGAATGAGGAGAACTACTGCACATCAGAAAAGATGCCGTGAACATGAAACACCTCAGGTTCCAGCAGTACGCCACAGGCATGACTGTGAACAACACAGCTGTCTGAGACAGGAGGAGACCCTTCAGCCACGGGTATGCACAAATACTTGTTTATACTTGGTTTCTACGGGCATGGACGGGAATGTACGGGTATGTACTGGTATACTGTATATAGACACAGGTAAACAACATAACACAGAACAGTGACAGGCAGGAGAAGAAGCAACAAGCAGGGGCAAACAGCCCCAGATGGCAGGGCGTGGTTACAGAAAACACGATGGGCAGGGTTGCACAGATAAATCATACCACAGGGGATAGGACATCATAGGCTTATGATGTCTGCCTGATTTCTTATGTTGATCCTATGATCTCAGGCGTCATAGGACTCGTGATGCCATCATAAAGCTATGCGACGCCATCATAAAGATATGATGTCTATATGACGGCACATAAACAGAGCACATGACTCCCTGCCAGCCTATGATGTCTTGCTTGATGTCCTATGATGATCCTATGATCTCAGGCATCATAAGACTCGCAATGCCATCATAAAGATACAGTATGATGTCTATATGATGGCACATAGACAGAGCACATGACTCCCTACAAGACATATAGATACAGGTAAGCAACGGAAATGAAAGACAGATCATGGAAAATGAAGTTCGAGAAGCCGGTAGTGAATGGGATTTAACTGGGTTTCTGGGAACAGATGGAGATGGAGAGGCAATAAGAATCACAAGGAGGGCTCTTTTCTCTTTTTTAAGTAACACAGGATTAAGTCATAGAATTTAGGGGTTGGGCTCAGATGACATAATGTTACACACTCTTCTACAGTAGGTGGCGGTATGCTGTTTGCTATCCACCAGTAACCGAGAAGAGGAGGAGGAGGAGGAGGAGGAGGAGGAGAAGAAGAAGAAGAAGAACTGGCGTATAGGGTGATTCCCTCCCCTGAGGATATAGAGTGTAATATTATTGACATACAGTATGTAGGCCAAATGGACAAGGAAATATTAAGCTGATTATTACAACCCATGTAGGAAGTAAACAGCAGATATTTTCAGTGCTATGGCAGGGGAAGGGCATATAAATGAGGTATGGTGTGGAGACTTTAATTCCCACAATAGCTTGTGGGGAAGCACACATACAGATAACAATGGAAATGTTGTGGAAGAGATGTTAGATGAAAGATCATTAATTTGTCTAAATAGTGGTGAAGGTACCAGTGTGGATGTGCATAGGGGCACATTATCATGTATTGACCTGACTCAGGTATCTGATTCTTTAGTGAGCACCTGTGAATGGACAGTTATGAACAGGACGACTATAGAAAGTGATCACTTCCCAATACTTAGTCATTAAAACTGAAGTATGTATACAAGAGGGAAGATGTTTTACAAGATGGTGTTTTGACAAGGCAGATTCGGAAAAATTTAGGCAATACTGTTTTCAATCATGTCATTTGGTAACATTAGAAGGTGGCATAGAAGAGCGTTAAAGTCAGGTAACCAATCATACTTTGAATGCTGCAACAGCAAGTATACCGAAGAAAATAACGCAATAAAAGAGTGAAACAAGGCATTCAGACAGCTGAGGAAGAATCGTCGGCCTCCGTCGGTCTATGATGACCATGGAAGAGAATCCTAAACGTCTACTCTGCTGGAACAGCACCGCCTGTGGTTGAACAGGCCGATGCGCGAATGGCAGTCCCTGTCACACAGGTCACACTTGTGGGTGGTCTCCGTGCTGCTGGGTCTGTGGCGGTTCTTCCTGCGGGTCCTTTTTTCATCTGCTGCAGCAGTCAGTCTCTCTTCACCCGCCTTGAGCTGTCTGGTCAGGGTGCCTCTCCATTTGGAGCGGTCCGTTGCAAGGTCCTCCCAGCGCTCTGTGTTGATCTCCAGGGCCTTCATGTCTCTCTTGCAGACGTCTCTAAAGCGCAGCTGTGGGCAGCCAATGTCTCTCCTGCCAGTCGCCAGTTCTCCATAGAGGACGTCTTTGGGGATTCTGCCATCCTCCATACGGTGAACGTGGCCTAGCCAGCGGAGCCTGCGCTGCCTGAGTAAAGTGAACATGGAGGGAAGGCCGGCGCGGGACAGAACTTCTGTATTGGGCACTTTGTCCTGCCAGGATATGTCCAGGATGTGGCGAATGCAGCGCAAGTGGAAGGAGTTCAGTCTCTTTTCCTGCCGGGCGTATGTTGTCCACGTCTAACTCCCATAGAGCAGTGTGCTGATGACGCAGGCGTTGTACACTGCCATCTTCATCTTGACAGAGAGTTTGGGATTCTCCCACACTCGTGTGGTGAGGCGAGCAAGTGTGAAGGCTGATTTTCCAATCCTCTTGTCGATCTCTGTATCAAGGGAGAGGTTATTGCTGATCGTGGACCCCAGGTACGTGAACTGATTCACGACCTGCAGCTCGTAGTCGTCGATGGTAATGGTTGGTGGTGCTTCCGTGCCTTGCGCCAAGACATTAGTCTTCTTCAGGCTGATGGTAAGCCCGAAGTCCTTGCATGCCTGGGAGAAGCGGTCTATCAGGGTCTGAAGCTCCTGCTGTGTGTGGGTTGCGACTGCAGCGTTGTCTGCGAACAGCATGTCTCTGATTAGAGCCTCGCGTACTTTGGTTCTGGCTTTCAGGTGGGCAAGGTTGAAGAGCTTGCCGTCAGATCTTGTGTGCAGGTAGATTCCCTCTGTTGCTGTGCTGAAGGCATGCCTCAGGAGCATAGCAAAGAAAATCCCAAAGAGGGTTGGTGCAAGTACACAGCCCTGTTTCACTCTGCTGCGTATGTTGAATGGCTCTGAGACGTTGCCGTCGTGCTGCACTATCCCCTGCATGTTGGTGTGAAACAATTTGATAAGGCTTTGCAACTTTGGTGTGCATCCTATCTTTGGCAGGATCTTGAAAAGGCCCTCTCCGCTGACCAGATCGAACGCTTTGGTGAGGTCGATGAAGGCGACATGCAGGGGCATGTTCTGTTCTCTGCATTTCTCCTGGAGTTGGCGGATGGAGAATATCATGTCTACCATCGATCGCTCAGCGCGGAAGCCACACTGAGACTCGGGGTAGACACGTTCGGCAAGCTTCTGTAGACGAACAAGAACAACTCATGCATAGACTTTGCCAACAACGTTGAGGAGGGAGATGCCCCTGTAGTTGTTGCAGTCGCTTCTCTCCCCTTTGTTTTTGTAGAGGGTGATGATCTTGGCGTCCCTCATGTCCTGTGGTACGGCACCTTCCTTCCAGCACTGGCAGAGGACATCATGCAATGGCAGCAGTAGGGTGGTCTTGCAGTGCTTGATCAGGTCAGGGGGTATGCCGTCGTTGCCGGGTGCCTTGCCAGCGGCCAAGTTATCAATGGCCTTGCTGAGTTCGTCAATGGTTTGCTCGGCATCAAGTTCATCCATGGATGGCAGGCAGTCGATGGCATCAAGGACTGACGATGTCACGGTGTTCTGTCTGGAGTAGAGGTCGGAGTAGTGTTCCACCCATCTCTCCATCTGCTTGTTCTTTTCTGTGATCATCTCCCCAGTGGAGGATTTGAGGGGGGCCATCTTGCTCTGAGCCGGACCAAGTGCTTTCTTGATGCCATCGTACATACCACAGATGTTCCCTGTTATGGCAGCGGTTTGAATGTCTTGGCTGAGCTGAGTCCAGTACTCATTGGCACAGCGCCGAGCAGTCTGCTGAACTTTGCTTCTCGCAGCCCTGAGAATCTGGAGATTCTTCTCGTTTGAGTACTTCTTGTACTCAGCAAGTGCTGAGCGCTTGGCTTCAATGACGGGGGTCATCTCGGTCAACTTGGCATCAAACCAGTCCTGTGACTTCGAGGTCTTCCTCCCAAAGGTAGCCAAGGCTGTGCGGTGGATGGTGTTTAGCAGCTCTTCCCACTTCTGCTTTGCAGATTCTCCTTCTTGTGGTACACCAAGTTCCTTCTCAAAGGTGGAGGCAAACTGCTCAACAAGTTCTGGTTGGGCCATCTTGCTGGTGTCAATCCGTGCCTTTCCAGTCTGTCTAGCACAATGGAATTTCTTCAGCTGCATCTTGACCTTGCAACACACCAATGAATGTTCTAACTAACTAACTAACTAACCTGCACTTATATAGCGCTTTTCTAGTCACAAAGACCACTCAAAGCGCTTTCATTAATACTAACCCTCTATTCTAAGTGCCTATAGGAAACAGATATCTAGGGACAATTTAGAACAGCCAATTAACCTAACATGCATGTTTTTGGCATGTGGGAGGAAACCGGAGAAATCCCGGAGTAAACCCACGCAACACGGGGAGAACATGCAAACTCCACACAGATCACTGTTGGCCGGGGGCTGGGATCGAACCCACGATCCCACGATCCCCACAATCCCCCGGCCAAGGGTAAACTGTGCTGCCGCAGTGCTAACCACTGCGCCACCGTGCAGCCGTTCTGTGTTGCAATCTGCACTCTGGAACGAATGGGTGATTAGCACGTTCTTCAGTGAGGTGCGCCTGGTCAAGATCAAGTCCAGCTGGTGCCAGTGCTTTGAGCGTGGATGTCGCCAGGAAACCTTGTGTTGGGGCTTGGTCTTGAAGAACGAGTTTGTGATGCACAGATCGTGATATGTCTCCAAGGAGAATGAGTTGTTCAGAGTTGGGGATGATCCTGACAGTTGTTGCGAGATTCTCGTAGAACTTGTCTTTTGCCTCTGGTGTGGCTGTCAGTGTTGGGGCATACACACTGACGAGGGTGACTGGGCCTTGAGTGGTGTTCAGGCGGAGGGTGAGGAGTCGTGCAGAGCCAGTGCTGCCCGGTTCCACCATCTTCAGCAAGGTGTTCTTCACTGCGAAGCCCACTCCGTGTTCCCTGTGTTTGTCATTGCCCTTTCCCTGCCAGTAGAACGTGTAGTCCTTCTCTCTCAGTGTGCCTGCGTCAGCCAACTGTGTTTCCTGGAGAGTGGCGATATCCGCTCCCAGTCTCTTCAGCTCATTATTGATGATGGCAGTCTTCCTGGTATCGTTGATGTCCTTGAGGTTAGCAGCGAGTCCTGTCATCATAGTGCGGACGTTCCAAGTTCCCAGTTTTAGAGTTGGTCTCTTTTGTTTTTTTGTCTTGCCTGGTGCGAAGGTTCTCAGCCTGCTGTTCGGACTTCTCCTCATCACCATGCACCCAATGAGGAAAGCAAGCTGTGGCGGGACAACACCTTATTGGCTGGGGGCTGCCCAGCTTGAGGCGGGCGGTAGCTGTCCAGTGAGATCCGATGATCCCTCCCACCGTCGGGAACAACCCCTGGCGCCGTGCTCTATGCCAATTGAGCGGTGGCTTATAACCGATAACTGTCATTCCCCGTGTTTTGTCTATGCCAAAGGCGAAGGTGGAATGTCCTCTCCAGTGATACGGTTTTCTACCTTCCAGCGTTGGGCGTTAGTAGGATTCAAGCCTGGGCAGGAAGATATGGAGGACAAGATGTTGCCCATGCAGCATGTCCCCCCTCTCCACGTCACTGATGAATCCAAAGGAACAGCAGGGCTGCTACAGTTTGGCACCAGCGCCATCGCAGGAGCTGCCAGAACGATGTTGAGCACAACAGAAAACTGCCTTAGGGGCGCCGACTCCAGATTTTTCCTCAGGGTTGACTCCCGAAGCCTTTCCCGTGACCGGGTGTGCCGCAAGGCAGCGGAGGTTTGAAATCAGGGTTTACCTTCCCCTAGATGGGCTACCTTCCCAGGTTGACGAGCCACCATCTACCCGAAGCATCTGGTTTTAAGGCGCCAGAGATTCGCCCTAGCCCCTTCTCCTATTAGTAAAAGCAATTCCGCCGGGCTTAGGGACTAAACCACACAGGCAGGCTAGGAGTTGGACTTAGTTGTCAGAGGCTTTTTGAGACGCACGCCGTAAGGAGCATTTTATGAGCACTGGGAGCTTAACCCCAGTGCCGCTCCTGGCTATGACAACCTTGGAACATTGAGGAAGAATATGACTAGTGAAAACTTAATAGAGTATAAAAGAAAAGGGCAGTAGCTCAAAGGATATTAAAAACAGGAAAAGGTCAACATGGAGAGAATTTTGTTCCACCCTTGGTAGGAAAACAGAACTAGGTGATGTCTGGGGTATGTTTAAAAAAATGAGTGGGAAAAGGGTATCCGTTAAAATTCCAGCTTTAGTAGATGGAGACAAGATGGCTGTATCAGACAAAGAAAAGGCAGAAGTCCCAGATAGAGCATTTGCAGCAGTGCGTAGAGGAGATCATCTTTGTGAGAGCCATAGACAGCAAAGGCAGCATAAACTCAGAGAAAATGCAAACTTAAAAAATGAAGCGAAAGAGGATATGACTGTGTTAGACCTCAAGCTCACAATGTCGGTGTTTTAAGAGAGCTTTGCAAGATAGTAGATACACAGCTCCAGGATATGATCAGTTAAGCTATGCTATGTTCCGGCAGTTGCCTAGGCAATCAATGCAACTGGTGCTGAAATTGTTTAACAGGATATGGAAGGAGGGGGTTATCCCATGTGGGTGGAAAAAGGCTGTAATTTTACTATTTAATAAGCCAGGGAAACATCAAGCTCATCCAGGAAACTACAGGCCAATAGCATTAACATCACATTTAGGGAAATGGATGGAGAAGGTGTTAGTTTACAGACTCTCATATGTATTAGAGCAAAAACGATTTATAAATGACTATCAGAATGGTTTTAGAAGAGGAAGATCCACAGTGAATGCTCTAGTTAGGGTAAGTAATGATATTGAAAAGACTCAAAATGAAAGAAGTAATGGTTATAGTTTATCTGGATATTGAAAAGGCTTATGACTCACTGTGGAGGGACGGTCTTCTTATGAAATTGAATAAAATGGGCATTGGTGGTAGGATGTATAATTGGATAATGGATTTTTTAACACACAGGACAATTAGGGTTAAAGTAGGATCAGAAGTTTCTAATGACTTTGAAATAGAAAATGATGTTCCTCAGGGGAGTGTGATAAGCCCATTTTTATTCAACATAATGATTAATGGCATGTTTGAGAATCAAGAGGGATCCATCAAAACAGCACTATATGCAGATGATGGAGCCATATGGACGAGGTGAAGAACCGTGGTCGGGCTGGCAGCAGAGACAGCTGGCCGCGATCTCAGAGTTTACTACTGATATTCAGCATGTGTCGGATAAACTGAATGTGGTGGCGGACTGCCTCACGCGCGCCGTGGTGGCCCCAGTCTATGTGGGGATAGATTATACAGCCATGGCCGTGGAGCAGATTAGCGATGCAGACGTGCGCGCGCTCCAGTCTGGACCAACAGGGTTAAGGCTGGAGAGCAGGGTACTGCAAGATGGCATGCCCCCCCCTAATCTGCGATGTCTCCACAGGATGCCCGCGTCCGGTGGTCCCGGTCGCGTGGCGCCGCCTCGTGTTTGAGTCGGTTCACACTCTGGCGCACCCAGGAGTGCGCGCGTCGGTCAAAATGGTGGGAGAGAAGTTCATGTGGCTGAGCCTATGCAAACAAGTAAAAAAGTGGGCTGCGGCCTGCGTGGCGTGCCAATGAGCCAAGGTACACAGACACACGAAGGCTCCCTTGCAGCCGTTTCGGGTACCGACTAAGAGGTTTGATCATGTTCACGTGGACCTCGTGGGCCCCCTCCCGCCATCACAGGGGTGCACGCACCTCCTGATAGTGGTGGACCGCACAATGTGCTGGCCAGAAGCAGTCCCGCTGGCGGCAACCACCTCCACGGACGTGGCACGCGCTTTTTTAACATCATGGGTGGCGCGTTTTGGAGTCCCGTCGGACATTACGTCCGACAGGGGCCCTCAATTTGTTTCCGACCTCTGGTCCGCGATGGCCTGCAGCCTGGGTGTTGCAATTCATCGCACAACTGCGTACAACCCACAGGCCAATGGGTTATGTAAGTGTTTTCATAGACCACTGAAAGCAGCACTCAGGGCTTCACTGACGGATGCTAATTGGGTGGACAGGTTGCCGTGGGTTTTATTGGGGTTGCGCTCCGTGCCAAAAGAGGATTTGAAAGCTTCCCCGGCAGATTTGATTTTTGCACAGCCCCTACAGCTGCCTGGGGAATTTCTGCCAGATAATCCTGCGCCGGACAGCTCCCCGTCTCAGCTTTTGCAGCGGAGCGCAAACACAGGCACGCTGCCGGGCCCGGCCCACCACAGTTTTCCGCGTGCTTTCGTGCCTAAAACTTTGAAGAACGTGGAGTTTGTGTTCGTCAGACACGACGCCCACCGCCCACTATTGCGCCCACCCTATGATGGACCGTTCAGAGTGTTGGAAACAGGGGATAAGCATTTTTTGCTAGACTTGGGAGGTCGGTGGGAGAAAATTGGCATAGACTCAAACCCGCCTTTGTAGCAGCGGACGAGCAAGTGCTGTTGGCTAGGGCCCCTCGGCGTGGAAGACCCCCACGGAGAGCTCCCCAGGGAAGCGATCCACCAGAGCAGCCACACGGACAGAGCGAAGTCCCCCCCCCCCTCGCAACGGCCCACCCGCAGTCAGACTCACTCCCGAGAAGCCCGGGAATGCAGTAAGGATCATGTTCTTTGACTTCTCCAGTGCTTTCAACACCATCCAACCAATGATCCTGAAGGACAAGCTGCCGTGAGCAGGGGTGGACCAGCACCTGTCATCATGGATCCTGGACTACCTCACTAACCGACCACAGTTTGTGAGAACCTGGGACTGTGTGTCCGACATGATCATCGGTAGCACGGGGGCCCCCCAGAGAACGGTTTTGGCTCCCTTCCTGTTCACCCTTTATACTGCGGACTTCTCACACAACACAGCACACTGCCTTCTACAGAAGTTCTCTGACAACTCTGCGATCGTTGGCTTCATCCAGGACTTCATGGACTGGTGCCATCAGAACTGCCTCCAGATCAACGCGAGGAAAACTAAGGAGCTGGTGGTGGACTGCCGCAGGCAAGGACAACCCCTCACAGCACCAGTAAATATACAGAGAACTGACAATGAGACGGTGACATCCTACAAGTATCTGGGTGTTCATCTGAACAATAAACTAGACTGGTCACACAATACTGACGCACTCTACAAGAAGGGACAGCGCAGGCTGTTCCTACTGAGGAGACTCAGGCCTTTTGGTGTACAAGGGGCGCTGCTGAAGCCATTCTATGACACGGTGGTGGCATCAGCCATCACTTTTGGAGTGGTCTGCTGGGGCAGTGGTGTTACAGCAGCCGATAGGAAGAGACTGAACAAACTGATCAAGAAGGCTAGCTCTGTCCTGGGGAAGCGCCTTGACCCAGTGGAGGAGATGGGAGAGAGAAGGATGGTAGCTAAACTGTCATCTCTGCTGGAGTCCGAGTTCCACCCTATGCAGGACATATTGAATGCACTGAGGAGCTCATTTAGCAGCAGACTACATCATCCTAGGTGCACAACCGAGAGGTTTCGCAGGTCCTTCCTACCTACGGCTGTCAGACTGTACAACCTAAGCAGGGCTGCTCGCAGAGATAGCAAAAAGACATGACAACCTAATAGTATTGAATGCAAAAGACGCAATAGACTTACACAATGGTCCGCTCCGGTATACAACTAGGAAACTACCGGTCGCTACGGAGGGCAACAATATGTATGGGTACATAATCAATACCATGTAGGATAACTAAGTAGACGGTTATGCTGTTTCATTCCATCTAGCTATAATGCTCTGTACTGTGTGTGTTTATATATTTATATATTTATTCCATCTAGCGACAATGCTCCGCACTGTGTGTGTTTATATATTTATATTTTTATTCCATCTAGCTACAATGCTCCGCATTGTGTGTGTTTATATATTTATATATTTATTCCATCTAGCTACAATGCTCCACACTGTGTGTTTATATATTTATATGTACATATGTATACTTGCTGGGCTTGTTGTTTTATTTTTTTTTGTCTTCTGATTGTTGCTCTGAGTGTTGATATCCCTGTTCTGTTGCAATCCTGGAATTTCCCCATTGTGGGACTAATAAAGGTTTATCTTATCTTATCTTATCTTATATGGGAGGAGACTGAAGCCAAGAAAGCCTATGGACTGATGTTCTATGCTGGGGGGGGGGGGGGGGCGGTGTAGGACCTTGGGGAAGTCAGATTATTTAGCATCTCAGACGGAGACAGTGAATAAGCATGGGAGAACAATGCCCAGGGAGTTCCTGGCGAGATAGCAGTAAATGTCAATGTAAATGTCATGCTGTGTGATAGGAAATGCCATGAAACGTGTGAAGAGAGAGTGGAGTTAACTGAGGAGAGCTGGTTGAAATGATTCAGTCTGTTCTGTGCTTGTGAGATGTGAAGTGTGTAATAAGCCGTCTGTCCATGAATCTGCCTCTTATTTGACACACTCCACAGTGGAAGAGATGTTAGATGAAAGATCGTTAATTTGTCTCAACAGTGGTGTAGGTACCAGGGTGGATGTGCATAGGGGCACATCATCATGTATTGACCTTACCCTGGTACCTGATTCTTTAGTGAGCACCTGTGAATGGACGGTTATGAACAGTACAACTATGGAAAGTGATCACTTTGCAATGCTTACAGTCATTAAAACTGAAGTATGTATACAAGAGGGAAGGTGTTTTACAAGATGGTGTTTTGACAAGGCAGATTGGGGAAAATTTAGGCAATACTGTGTGTACACAATCATGTCATTTGGTAACATTTGAAGGTGGCATAGAAGACTGTTCAAGTCAGGTAACCAATCATATTCTGAATGCTGCAATAGCAAGTATACCGAAGAAAACAATACGGAGTAGGAAGAAGGTTGTACCCTGGTGGAATGAGGAATGTAGTATTGCAGTAAAAGAGTGAAATAAAGACATACAGAGAGCTGAGGAAGAATATGAATAGTGAAAATTTAATTATTATTAAAAGAAAAGGGCAGTAGCTCGAAGGATTATTAAAAACAGGAAAAGGTCAACATGGAGAGAATTTTGTTCCACCCTTGGTAGGAAAACAGAACTAGGTGATGTCTGGGGTATGTTTAAAAAAATGAGTGGGAAAAGGGTATCCGTTAAAATTCCAGCTTTAGTAGATGGAGACAAGATGGCTGTATCAGACAAAGAAAAGGCAGAAGTCCCAGATAGAGCATTTGCAGCAGTGCGTAGAGGAGATCATCTTTGTGAGAGCCATAGACAGCAAAGGCAGCATAAACTCAGAGAAAATGCAAACTTAAAAAATGAAGCGAAAGAGGATATGACTGTGTTAGACCTCAAGCTCACAATGTCGGTGTTTAAGAGAGCTTTGCAAGATAGTAGATACACAGCTCCAGGATATGATCAGTTAAGCTATGCTATGTTCCGGCAGTTGCCTAGGCAATCAATGCAACTGGTGCTGAAATTGTTTAACAGGATATGGAAGGAGGGGGTTATCCCATGTGGGTGGAAAAAGGCTGTAATTTTACTATTTAATAAGCCAGGGAAACATCAAGCTCATCCAGGAAACTACAGGCCAATAGCATTAACATCACATTTAGGGAAATGGATGGAGAAGGTGTTAGCTTACAGACTCTCACATGTACTAGAGCAAAGATGATTAATAAACAACTATCAGAATGGTTTTAGAAGAGGAAGATCCACAGTGGATGCTCTAGTTAGGGTAAGTAATGATATTGAAAAGACTCTTAAAATGAAAGAAGTAATGGTTATAGTTTATCTGGATACTGAAAAGGCTTATGACTCACTGTGGAGGGATGGACTTCTTATCAAACTGAATAAAATGGGCATTGGTGGTAGGATGTATAATTGGATCATGGATTTTTTTAACACACAGGACAATTAGGGTTAAAGTAGGGTCAGAAGTTTCTAATGACTTTGAAATAGAAAATGGTGTTCCTCAGGGGGAGTGTGATAAGCCCATTTTTATTCAACATAATGATTAATGACATGTTTGAGGATCAAGAAGGATCCATCAAAACAGCACTATATGCTGATGATGGAGCCGTATGGACGAGGTGAAGAAATAAGAAATTTTCCTTCAAAAACATCAGGAAAGCAATGGAGAAAGTGGAAAAGTGGTCATATGACTGGGAATTTAAATTTTCAAACAGTAAAACCTGCTATATGACTTTCACAAAAAAACCCAGAACTGGTACAGAACCATTAACATTATATAGTCAACCAATAGAGAAAGTCACTGAGTTCAAATATCTAGGATTGTGGTTTGATAGTGCATAAACATGAAGAGTTCATGTTGAAAATCTGGAGACAAAGTGCAAAAAAGTTATTACTCTCATAAAAGCTGTAGCTGGACATGAATGGGGTGCAGATGAACAGGCATTAATTGGCATTTACAGAGCACTAATGCAATCGACAATAGACTATGGAAGCATGATTTATGGAGCAGCGGCAAAGACGACTCTGGAAAAAATAGAATGCAGCAGAGAGCGCTTCACCTGTGCATCGGAGCCATCAAAACAACACCAAACAATGCAGTTTTAATAGAAGCAGGAGAAATGCCAATGGATTTTGAGAAGAGATAAACTCGCATTACTGTACTGGGTCAAGCTTGAAAGGTAGGGAGGAAGCTAATATTTCAAAAACAACACTACAAGACTGCTGGGAATATTCTAACTTCCAGGGACATAGGTTTGGGTGGACAATTGAAAGAAAAGCCAGAATGTATGGGCTATACACTATTGATATAGCTAACACCAGTCCAGAGAGTAATGTTCCCTCTTGGCTGTTTCCGGGAATAGAAGTACACGCTCGTCTGCTAATGAGGAAAAAGGATTGGCATATGAGTGAAGTTGGTGTTAAAACAAGCATTTACCTCAGGAACAATTACTATAACTTCTTACAGCTCTATACTGACGGTTCAAAGAACAAAGAGGGCTCTGTTGGAGTTGGAGTATACATCCCAGAGTTTAAAGTGACCATCGCAAAAAGACTCCCAACAATACATCCGTGTTTACAGCAGAGATGGTGGCAATAATTATTGCTTTGCAGTGGGTGGAGGAGGTCAGACCGGACCGGGTGGTGGTGTGCAAGGATTCACTTGCTGCTTTAAAACCATACAGACACTAAAATCTACAAGGGAAGACTTGGTGATTGCGCTATATCACAGTTTATTTAGGGTACACGGGGTGGTGGAGAATTTCAGTTTTGTTGGGTTCCTGCACATGAAGGGTTGAAAGGGAATGACTGTGCAGACAAATTAGCAAAAAGCGCTCAAGGGAAAGAAATAACTATACCATTGTCTCTTGGTAAAGGTGAAGGGAGAGCAGTAATCAAGAAAAAAGGAATTGAGCTATGGCAAAAAAGATGGTATTTTTTTTTTTTTTTTTTTTTTTTTTTTTTTGTTACTTATTTGTACCCGTAGGTAGATTTGGTTTGCAGTCTGGTGACAAGCCACCGGCCGCCGGTCGCTGCGTGCGCGAGCGCCCTAAACCTACATGTTTTTGGTATGCGGGAGGAAACCGGAGAAATCCCGGAGTAAACCCACGCAACACGGGGAGAACATGCAAACTCCACACAGCTCACTGTTGGTCGGGGGCTGGGATCGAACCCACGATCTCATGATCCCCGCGATCCCCCGGCCGAGGGTAAAACTGTGCTGCCACAGTGCTAAACCACTGCGCCACCGTGCAGCCAAAAAAAGATGGTATGAAAATCATAAAGGTAGATCGTATTACAAAATATAAAAATCTATTGCAATAAAGAATGACATAACAACCAAAAGGAGGGAAGACATCATTATGGCAAGACTGAGACTGGATCATACAGGTTTAAACGGCACTTTATTCGCCATGGGGAAAAGCGAAAGTGACAAATGTAGAGAATGTGGAATAAAAGAAAATGTTGAGCGTATTTATTACACTGTCACAAGTATGGAAATGAAAGACAGATAATGAAAAATGACGTTCGAGAGGCCTGTAGGGAATGAGATTTAATTGGGAACAGATGGAGATGGAGAAGCAATAAGAATCACGAGAAGGGCTCTTTTCTCTTTTTTAAATAACACAGGATTAATTATTTATCCTTTTTTTTTTTTCTTCTTTTTTTTTTTCCTTTGAAAGACAAAAGTAAAATAGAAAGATGTCTTTACCTTCTTTACATGTTTCAACTGCACTGCAGCCTTCATCAGAAGTTCTTCTGATGAAGGCTGCAGTGCAGTTGAAAAAAAAAAAAAGGAAAAAAAAAAAAGGATAAATAATTAAAAGAAGACAAAATGAACCTGTTTGACGTAACACAGGATTAAGTCATAGAATTTAGGGGTCAGGCTCAAATGACAATGTTACACACTCTTGTACAGTGGGTTGCGGCATGCACCTTTCAGTCTGCTATCCACCAGTAACCGAAAGAAGAAGAAGAAGAAGAAGAAGAAGAAGAAGAGGAAGAAAAACAAGAACAAGAAGAACAAGAACCAGAAGAAGGCAAGGTTTATCACTCAGTGAAGAAGATGAAGAAGAGGTTGCCAACCGAAAAGAATTCTGACTTTTGATATATAGAGTGATGTTTATTGAGTGAAGTACGTGACGACAGACGAGACAAAACTGGAACTTTTTGGCAAGGCACATCAGCTCTATGTTCACAGACGCATAAATGAAGCATACCAAGAAAAGAACACTGTCCCTACTGTGAAACATGGAAGAGGTTCTTTTACAGACGTGGACAAAATTGTTGGTACCCCTCTGTTAATGAAAGAAAAACCCACAATGGTCACAGAAATAACTTGAATCTGACAAAAGTGGTAATAAATAAAAATTTTATGAAAATTAACCAATGAAATCAGACAATGCTTTTGAATTGTGGTTCAACAGAATTATTGTAAAAAACAAACTCATGAAACAGGCCTGGACAAAAATGATGGTAACCTTAACTTAATATTTTGTTGCACAACCTTTTGAGGCAATCACTGCAATCAAACGATTTCTGTAACTGTCAATGAGACTTCTGCACCTCTCAGCAGGTATTTTGGCCTGCTCCTCATAAGCAAACTGCTCCAGTTGTCTCAGGTTTGAAGGGTGCCTTCTCTAGACGGCATGTTTCACCTCCTTCCACAGATGTTAAATAGGATTTAGATCAGAGCGCATAGAAGGCCACTTTAGAATAGTCCAATGTTTTGCTCTTAGCCATTCTTGGATGTTTTTAGCTGTGTGTTTTGGGTCATTATCCTGTTGCAAGACCCATGACCTGAGACTGAGACCAAGCTGTCTGACACTGGGCAGCACATTTCTCTCTAGAATACCTTGATAGTCTTGAGATTTCATTGTACCCTGCACAGATTCAAGACACCCTGTGCCAGATGCAGCAAAGCAGCCCCAGAACATAGCAGAACCTCCTCCATGTTTCACAGCAGGGACAGTGTTCTTTTCTTGGTATGCTTCATTTTTGCGTCTGTGAAGATAGAGCTGATGTGCCTTGCCAAAAAGTTCCAAATTTTGTCTCGTCTGTCCATAGGACATTCTCCCAGAAGCTTTGTGGCTTGTCAACATGCAGTTTGGCAAATTCCAGTCTGGCTTTTTTATGATTTGTTTTCAACAGTGGTGTCCTCCTTGGTCGTCTCCCATGAAGTCCACTTTGGCTCAAACAACGACAGATAGTGCGATCTGACACTGATGTACCTTGACCTTGGAGTTCACCATGAATGTGTTTAGAGGTTGTTCTGGGCTCTTTTTTTACCATTCGTATTATCCATCTCTTGCATTTTTCATCAAGTTTCCTCCTGCGGCCACGTCCAGGGAGGTTGGCTACAGTCCCGTGGATCTTAAATTTCTGAATAATATATGCAACTGTAGTCACAGGAACATCAAGCGGCTTGGAGATGGTCTTATAGCCTTTACCTTTAACATGCTTGTCTATAATTTTCTTTCTAATCTCCTGAGACAACTTTTTCCTTTGCTTCCTCTGGTCCATGTTTAGTGTGGTACACACCATGTCAACAAACAGCACAGTGACTACTTGTCACCCTTTAAATAGGCCGACTGACTGATTAGAAGTTTGTAGACACCTGTGATGTTAATTAGAGGACACATCTTGGTTGAACATGTCCCTATGGTCACATTATTTTCAATCTTTTCTAGGGGTACCATCATTTTTGTCCAGGCCTGTTTCATGAGTTTGTTTTTTAAAGTAATTCTGTTGAACCACAATTCAAAAGCATTGTCTGATTTTCATTGGTTAATTTTCATAGAATTTTTATTATTATCACTTTTGTCAGATTCAAGTTATTTCTGTGACCATTGTGGGTTTTTCTTTCATTAACAGAGTGGTACCAACAATTTTGTCCACGTGTGTAGACCAAACGCACGCTACATAAATGGAGAGCAATATAGTAGGACGCACCTCGGACACAGTCCCCAAGGACAGATAATTTTTTCACACATGAGTTGTTCAGAACTCCTTATACAAAGATATAGAGTGATGATAATCAAGTCAGTGGCGGTAATGTACCTGTAAGTTGGTTGCCAACCGCCAATCAAATCTAAAAGGAGGTCAGCACCGGACGGCTGCATCTCGGACACAGTCTAAGGACGCATAATTTTTTCACACATAAGGAGTTGTTCAGAACTCCTTATACAAAGATATAGAGTGATGATAATCAAGTCAGTGGCGGTAATGCACCTGCAAGCTGGTTGCCAACCGCCAATCAAATCTAAAGAAGAAGGAGAACTGCTGCACGTCAGGAAAGATCCTGTGAAGATGACACAGCTGAGGTTTGCATAGTCAAAAAGACGCCTGTCTATATGTCCATCATATCTACATATGTATATATGACGGCATCCCGAGTCCTATGATGTGCAAGATCATAGGATCAGCATGAGCGATGCCTGCCATTGATCACACAGTCAAGGACACCTGTCTATATGTCTATGATGTCATATAGATAAAGACACCTGTCTATATGTCTTTTTGACATCATATAGACATCTATAGATCATTGGAACATCATAGGTCACATAGTCAAAGACACCTGTCTATGTCTCTATGACTTCTTCTCTTGGTTACTGGCAGATAGCAAACAACAGCTATTGCTATCTGCTGTTTTCAGCTGAACTGGTAGTTTGGAGTTAGCATTAGCAACCACCGGACTGAAGCCTAGCCACCCACCTGTTCCACAGTGCACGAGAGACGGGACGCTGACAAGTAGTGGTGAGAAGCTTTACTGAATTAATGGGAGTATGTGCATTTTAAATCATGGTATAAATGATAGAATATTTTATGAAATGATAGATGTTTTTATATCGTCAGCCGATATATATCGTATCGCACAGCCCTAATGTACATGTGATTTTTTTAGTTTATTTTTAATAAATTTGCAAAAATCTCAAAAGCTTTTTTCACGTTGTCATTATGGGGTATTGTGTAGAATTTTGAGGGGAAAAATGAATTTAATCCATTTTGGAATAAGGCTGTAACATAACAAAATCTGGAAAAAGTGAAGCGCTGTAAATACTTTCCGGATGCACTGTAGTTGTGCTTAAATCTGATTAATCTAGCCTTTGTTTTCTATATAATGTACTTTAAATTGGTAATTTTTTATAAAGTTTTTTTTACACTTGTTAACATGGGAGTTGACAAATGTGCTTGCTTTCTGCAACTGCAGGTTTTTTCAACATATCAGCATAATGACAAATACTATCCAGAATATTCTGTACAAAAACCTCATAAGTATTGCTTGTGCAAAAGAAAAGATGGGCAATTTATGTGGGAAAAAAGGCCCAGATGTATGAGGAAAAAGTTGGCAGATTTATGTGGAAAAAGGTCCAAATTTACATGGAAATCAATCATAAATTTACGTTTAAAAAGTTGCAATTTGCACTGGAAACCTGTAGTGTGTGGAGGGCAAGAAGGATTAAATCAAGCATCCAGAAATCCTGGGAAAAAATGTCATGCAGTCTGTGAGGAAGCTGAAGCTTGGGCATCATTGGACCTTCTAACAGGATAATTGTCCCCTGCATACCTCCCAAGTCCACCAAAGGTTGGCTTCTGGAGAAGTCCTGGAACCTTCACAGGTCGACAGTTTGCCAAGTAGATCGACTATCTTGGTGAAATACGTAGAGTGCGGTTTCTCTGCCCATCCCCTTGGTCACACAGAGTTTGAATATATGCTGGATTACTCATCTAGACAGACTTCTGTCTTCTGGTCCAGAATTCTATGTATCTGTCCAAATTCTCATTTGTACCACTATCCCTTCGCCTACCCCTACCCTTTGGCCCTTGAAAAAGAGGGATTAGCTGCTCACCACTACGATCAGGTGTCTGCTGCTGTCTGTCGTCGTTTTCTTTTAGATTTGATTGGCAGTTGGCAACCAACTTACAGGTGCATTACCGCCTCATGCTTCACTCTAAATCATCACTATCTGGTCAGGAGCTGTAGTCCTTCTATCATCATTGCTGTGTCCAATCGAACCTCAACTCTATCTTCAGACATCACTCTTCTTCGTCTCCTCGTACTTTATGTCATCACTTCACTCTATATCATCACTCTACACATCTTTGCTGTGGCAACTGCCACAGCCTGGCGGATAGCAAACAACTGAAAGGTGCATTCCGCCACCTACTGTACAAGAGTGTGTAAACATTGTCATCTGAGCCTGACCCCTAAATTCTATGACTTACTTCTGTTATTTAAAAAAGAGAAAAGAGCCTTTCTCGTTATTCTTATTGCCTCTCCATCTCCATCTGTCCCCAGAATCCCAGTTAAATCCCATTCCCTACTGGCCTGTTGAACTTCATTTTCCATCATCTGTCTTTCATTTCCGTATTTGGACAGTGTAATAAGATGTGCTCAACATTCTTTTACTCCACATTCTCTACATTTGTCACTTTCGCTTTTCCCCATGGTGAATAAAGTGCCGTTTAAACCTGTGTGATCCAGTCTGAGTCTTGCCATAATGACTTCCCTCCTTTTGGTTTTTATGAAATTCTTTATTGCAATAATTTTTGTACTTTGTAATATGATCTACCTTTATGATCTTCATCCCATCTTTTTTGCCATAGTTAAGTTCCTTTTTTCTTGATTACTTTCTTCCCTTCACCTTTTCCAAGACTTTTCCAAGAACACTTTTTGCTAATTTGTCTGCACAGTCATTCCCTTTCAACCCTTCATGTACCAACAAAATTGAACTTCTCCACCACTCCTGTGTACCTAAATAAACTGTGATATAGCTCAATCACCAAGTCTTCCCTTGTAGATTTTAGTGTCTGTATGGTTCTTAGCGCTGCAAGTGAGTCCGTGCACACCACCTCCCGGTCCGGTCTGACGGCCTCCACCCACTGCAAAGCAATAATTATTGCCACCATCTCTGCTGTAAACATGATGTATTGTTGGAGAGTCTTTTTGCAATGGTCTGGGATGTATACTCCCAACTCCAACAGAGCCCTCTTTATTCTTTGAACCGTCAGTATAGAGCTGTTAAGAAGTTATAGTAATTGTTCCTGAGGTAAATGCTTTTTTTAACACCAACTTCACTCATCTGTCGCCGTTTTTCTAGACCAGCCACAAAATGAACTTGCCATGGACAGAGTCAGGCTTGCTAGCAACAGTGATGTAAGAGGGAGGGTGGAGTTAACAGTGGTTCTCTGGAATTTAAAGAGATACACTGAACTGGGTTGTTCTGAGTAACTCTGCAAAAGACTTCACAATTATGCTGCAGTAATTTTATAATTAAAAGAATTTGACAAAAATATGTCATAACATTTTGTTCAGACCTGTTGGAGCTGTCAAGATGTTGAAAAAGGCCAGGCAGTCAATGAAGCCTATAACTACTCTAAAAAATCATTGACTAAGGTATTTTCACTTATGTCCTCTGCTTGTTTCACAGATCAAATGTTGTCACTGCATGAGGAAGATTCTTTCTGGACTTTAGACACAAAATGGAGTCAAGAGTCCAAATAAATGCAGAACAAGCACAACTAGAATTTGTAGCTTCCTTAACGTTAGCTATTTGTTGCCTGATTCAGGAACAATCAAGTGGCTAGGTTACCCATTATTAGTTTACTTATTTTTTTCTTTCTAGTTATGCTTGAAGGTTATGCATCACAACCTAATGAATGCCTTTAACCACTCTGTCTAACTTTTGTGTGCTGAAGTGATAATCAAGGAAACTAAAGAATGATTTTCTTTGACTCTTCAAACATTCCACAAAATACAACCTTGTTCACAATAATCACAAGGATCAAGAAATGAAAACTTTATTTCAAAATTACATTTGCAACATACAAACAAGAAAGCTGTAAATTCTGTTGCTAATTTACAAGCTGAGTTATGTCATAAATATTCACATAAGTGCATCGTCTTAATGTCAACAGTTCTCAGTGACTGGCAGCACGTTAAAGGTAGTAGCATTCCTGGAAACATTGTAAAGTCCCAATTAGTTAACCTTAACTAGAAAAAAGCATGCAGCCTGATTGCCTTAAAAAAAAAAAAACTTAAGTAAAATGGAGTGCAACTTGTTTGGTGCACAAACAAATGCTTAATTAGAACATACAATTTTTATTTTTACTTAAGCTTCTACAAGGTAATCAAATTGCATGCTTTCTCTAAGTTAACTAATTGGGTTTTACAGCACATTTAAAAATCACTGTACACAGTGTGTATGACTGTTTTCAAAAGACAAGTGTACTCTAGAAAAATTATATTGTGCATTCATAAAAGCCATTTATTAGACCTTTATATATAGCAAAAATAGATTTTGTTACATCATTCATATATTCTGATTGCACACGGTCTGACAAGGTTTTATAGGAGACAAGATAAGACTAAAAAGGACTCCAGTGATGAAGGTGATTCTTCCATGGTTTTTTATTATCTTTCAGGCCGTGGTAGATTTTAAATGGCAGAAAAGGATCATTGTGACAATCATGGCACATATCTGTGGGACATATGCTCATTAGTGAAACATGTAAATAAAGAGTATATGCTTAAATTGTAATTGTAACAACTGCAGGTCATACCTCCAGAGCTGCAATCCCCAGAGCCACTCCTACAATAACACCTATGTTGTTCTCAATCAGGTCCTTGATCTTTGGGAAGCAACCAGGGATCTAATTGGGAAAATATAGAATGAAGGCAGATTAGTCATTAACTCTTAACAGTGTCAATTATATGTTTAAATTCTTTAGTTCTATTTTGTTTTTTTTGTTTTTTTTTAGTGTCTACCAGGGTAAAATTTGTTTTATAACATGGCTGAACAGTGTCCGGACAGCACTGTGGTGGATATGACGAGTTGTGGCTGGTAAAATATGGAGAACTCTCAAAATCGGAAGCGTTGTAGAACCCACAGCAATTTAGCTGGTGACAAAAAAGAATGCATATTAGAAAAGTGGCTGGAGAACTAGCCAAATATATGTTATCATTTCTTCAGCAGTTACGTACCACACTCATTGTTGTATTCCACAGTCCCGTGAGATCAGCGTTGTCCCCATACTGTGACTTAATGCTTTCAACTGCTGCAGTACCAACTTTTGCAAACAAGTCATTTGCCTAAAGTGCAAATTAGACTAAACTGTCACCATTATCCACCAACTACATCCTCATTGTGAGAAGAAAAGCTCATTAACAACTTACCAGTGGTTTGAAGACCAAAATCACCACTGCTCCCGCCACCTCTGCTATGAAGACCAGCAAAACTATGATGAAAAACTGTGGAAAAGAAAAAAAATTTACATAAGCATTCCCATACCAAGCAACAAAAATGAATTTTCAGCAGCCACCTTTAAAATAATGAAGCAATATAAATAAAATAAATAAATTTAAATAAAATCTAAATAAAATTTAGGAGCAATATTCATCCTTTTTTTTTTTCCAAAATATGAAGATGTCTTGAAACAAACACTTCTAAACTGGATACCGGTCCAGTCCAAAAGGCTGTTTTTGAGTTATTTAATCTGTGGGGTGGGGGTGGGGGGCTATACCGTTGTACGCTGTAAATTTTCTGTGAATTACAAAAGTGTTTTAAGGGTTTTTAGCTATAGCCACACTCACCAACTCTTTATTCTTTACATGTTCTACTGTAGCTTACAAGCTCAAAACTGAGATACAGTTGAAAAAAATCACTAGTTTTCAGAGAATTTGCACACAAAATATTTAATCTCTTATTTACTTGACACATGAAATCACCTGAAAAGTCGTCGTCGGCCTCCGTCGGTCTATGATGACCATGGAAGAGAATCCTAAATGTCTACTCTGCTGGAACAGCACCGCCTGTGGCTGAACAGGCCGATGCGCGAATGACAGTCCCTGTCACACAGGTCGCACTTGTGGGTGGTCTCCGTGCTGCTGGGTCTGTGGCGGTTCTTCCTGCGGGTCCTTTTTTCATCTGCTGCAGCAGTCAGTCTTTCTTCACCCGCCTTGAGCTGTCTGGTCAGGGTGCCTCTCCATTTGGAGCGGTCCGTTGCAAGGTCCTCCCAGCGCTCTGTGTTGATCTCCAGGGCCTTCATGTCTCTCTTGCAGACGTCTCTAAAGCGCAGCTGTGGGCGGCCAACGTCTCTCCTGCCAGTTGCCAGTTCTCCGTAGGGGACGTCTTTGGGGATTCTGCCATCCTCCATACGGTGAACGTGGCCTAGCCAGCGGAGCCTGCGCTGCCTGAGTAGAGTGAACATGGAGGGAAGGCCGGCGCGGGACAGAACTTCTGTGTTGGGCACTTTGTCCTGCCAAGATATGTCCAGGATGTGGCGAATGCAGCGCAAGTGGAAGGAGTTCAGTCTCTTTTCCTGCCGGGCGTATGTTGTCCACGTCTCACTCCCATAGAGCAGTGTGCTGATGACGCAGGCGTTGTACACTGCCATCTTCGTCTTGACAGAGAGTTTGGGATTCTCCCACACTCGTGTGGTGAGGCGAGCGAGTGTGAAGGCTGATTTTCCAATCCTCTTGTTGATCTCTGTATCAAGGGAGAGGTTGTTGCTGATCGTGGACCCCAGGTACGTGAACTGATTCACGATCTCCAGCTCGTAGTTGTCGATGGTGATGGTTGTTGGTGCTTCCGTGCCTTGCGCCAAGACGTTAGTCTTCTTCAGGCTGATGGTAAGTCCGAAGTCCTTGCATGCCTGGGAGAAGCAGTCTATCAGGGTCTGAAGCTCCTGCTGTGTGTGGGTTGCGACTGCAGCGTCGTCTGCGAACAGCATGTCTCTGATTAGAGCCTCGCGTACTTTGGTTCTGGCTTTCAGGCGGGCAAGGTTGAAAAGCCTGCCGTCAGATCTTGTGTGCAGGTAGATTCCCTCTGTTGCTGTGCTGAAGGCATGCCTCAGGAGCATAGCAAAGAAAATCCCAAAGAGGGTTGGCGCAAGTACACAGCCCTGTTTCACTCCGCTGCGTATGTTGAATGGCTCTGAGACGTTGCCATCGTGCTGCACTATCCCCTGCATGTTGGTGTGAAACGATTCGATGAGGTTTTACAACTTTGGTGGGCATCCTATCTTTGGCAGGATCTTGAAAAGGCCCTCTCTGCTGACCAGATCGAACGCTTTGGTGAGGTCGATGAAGGCGACGTACAGGGGCATGTTCTGTTCTCTGCATTTCTCCTGGAGTTGGCGGATGGAGAATATCGTGTCTACCGTCGATCGCGCAGCACGGAAGCCACACTGAGACTCGGGGTAGACACGTTCGGCACGCTTCTGTAGACAAACGAGAACAACTCGTGCGTAGACTTTGCCAACAACGCTGAGGAGGGAGATGCCCCTGTAGTTGTTGCAGTCGCTTCTCTCCCCTTTGTTTTTGTAGAGGGTCATGATCTTGGCGTCCCTCATGTCCTGTGGTACGGCACCTTCCTTACAACACTGGCAGAGGACGTCATGCAATGGCAGCAGTAGGGCGGTCTTGCAGTGCTTGATCAGGTCAGGGGGTATGCCGTCGTTGCCGGGTGCCTTGCCAGCAGCCAAGCTATCAATGGCCTTGCTGAGTTCGTCGATGGTTGGCTCGGCGTCAAGTTCATCCATGGATGGCAGGCAGTCGATGGCATCAAGGGCTGAAGGTGTCACAGTGTTCTGTCTGGAGTAGAGGTCGGAGTAGTGTTCCACCCATCTCTCCATCTGCTTGTTCTTTTCTGTGATCATCTCCCCAGTGGAGGATTTGAGGGGGGGCCGTCTTGCTCTGAGCCAGACCAAGTGCTTTCTTGATGCCATCGTACATACCACGGATGTTCCCTGTTATGGCAGCGGTTTGAATGTCTTGGCTGAGCTGAGTCCAGTACTCGTTGGCACAGCGCCGAGCAGTCTGCTGAACTTTGCTTCTCGCAGCCCTGAGAATCTGAAGATTCTTCTCGTTTGGGTACTTCTTGTACTCAGCAAGTGCTGAGCGCTTGGCTTCAATGACAGGGGTCATCTCGGTCAACTTGGCATCAAACCAGTCCTGTGACTTTGAGGTCTTCCTCCCAAAGGTAGCCAAGGCTGTGCGGTGGATGGTGTTTAGCAGCTCTTCCCACTTCTGCTTTGCAGATTCTCCTTCTTGTGGTACACCAAGTTCCTTCTCAAAGGTGGAAGCAAACTGCTCAACAAGTTCTGGTTGAGCCATCTTGCTGGTGTCAATCCGTACCTTTCCAGGCTGTCTAGCACGATGGAATTTCTTCAGCTGCAGCTTGACCTTGCAACACACCAATGAATGGTCTGTGTCGCAATCTGCACTCTGGAACGAACGGGTGATTAGCACGTTCTTCAGTGAGGTGCGCCTGGTCAGGATCAAGTCCAGCTGGTGCCAGTGCTTTGAGCGTGGATGTTGCCAGGAAACCTTGTGTTGGGGCTTGGTCTTGAAGAACGAGTTTGTGATGCACAGATCATGATATGTGCAGAACTCGAGCAGCCGCTGTCCGTTGTCGTTCATTCTGCCTATGCCAAAAGGTCCAAGACAGGAGGGCCAGGAGTCGTGGTCAGCACCCACTCTGGCAATGAAGTCTCCAAGGAGAATGAGTTGTTCAGAGTTGGGGATGATCCTGACAGTTGTTGCGAGATTCTCGTAGAACTCGTCTTTTGCCTCTGGTGTGGCTGTCAGTGTTGGGGCATACACACTGACGAGGGTGACTGGGCCTTGAGTGGTGTTCAGGCGGAGGGTGAGGAGTCGTGCAGAGCCAGTGCTGCCCAGTTCCACTATCTTCAGCAAGGTGTTCTTCACTGCGAAGCCCACTCCGTGTTCCCTGTGTTCGTCACTGCCCTTTCCCTGCCAGTAGAACGTGTAGTCCTTCTCTCTCAGTGTGCCTGCGTCAGCCAACCGTGTTTCCTGGAGAGTGGCGATATCCACTCCCAGTCTCTTCAGCTCATTATTGATGATGGCAGTCTTCCTGGTGTCGTTGATGTCCTTGAGGTTAGCAGCGAGTCCTGTCATCATAGTGTGGACGTTCCAAGTTCCCAGTTTTAGAGTTGGTCTCTTTTGTTTTATTGTCTTGCCTGGTGCGAAGGTTCTCAGCCTGCTGTTCGGATTTCTCCTCATCCCCATGCACCCAATGAGGAAAGCAAGCTGTGGCGGGACAACACCTTATTGGCTGGGGGCTGCCCAGTTTGAGGCAGGCGGTAGCTGTCCAGTGAGATCCGATGATCCCTCCCACCATCGGGAACAACCCCTGGCGCCAAGCTCTACGCCAATTAAGCGGTGGCTTATAACCGGTAACTGTCATTCCCCGTGTTTTGTCTACGCCAAAGGTGAAGGTGGAGTGTCCTCTCCAGTGATCCGGTGTTCTACCTTCCAGCATTGGGCGTTGGTAGGATTCAAGCCTGGGCAGGAAGATATGGAGGACAAGATGTTGCCCATGCAGCATGTCCCCCCTCTCCACGTCACTGATGAATCCAAAGGAACAGCAGGGCTGCTACAGTTTGGCACCAGCGCTGTTGCAGGAGCTGCCAGAACGATGTTGAGTACAACATAGACCTGCCTTAGGGGCTCCGACTCCGGATTTTTCCTCAGGGTTGACTCCCGAAGCCTTTCCCGTGACCGGGTATGCCGCAAGGCAGCGGAGGTTTGAAATCAGGGTTTACCTTCCCCTAGATGGGCTACCTTCCCAGGTTGACGAGCCACCATCTACCCGAAGCATCTGGTTTTAAGGCGCCAGAGATCTGCCCTCGCCCCTTCTCCTATTAGTAAAAGCAGTTCCGCCGGGCTTAGAGACTAAACCACACGGGCAGGCTAGGAGTTGGACTTAGTTGTCAGAGGCTTTTCGAGACGCACGCCATTAAGGAGCATTTTATGAGCACTGGGAGCTTAACCCCAGTGCCGCTCCTGGCTATGACAACCTTGGAACCAGCCTGAAAAGTGATGTGCTATTAATACACATTTCCGTGTTATCACATTGCTGGAGGGAGAAACAGCTTAAACTGGGCATGGGTGAACTACGGCCTGCAGACCATATAAGGCCTGTTGGGCTTTTTAATCCAGCCCATCAAGTAGTGATACACAATTGTCCAAATTATAGTAATAGCCACATTCATTTTGACTTTTTTCCTGGAATATCCGGCTTTTCAGTTAATCCCACTAGATGGTACACTCCAGACACAATGCAGAGCCTTTAGACCAGGGATGTCAAACTCAATCCATTTTGGGCCAAGACCCTGTATATTTTACTTCCCATCCACTCTCTTCAACAGGTGTTTTTGCTAATCAACAATCAGTGGGAAGAAATTCAGTTAACTCACCTGTGGAAGACATTGGGTGGAAGTGAAACCTGCAGGGTCTTGGCCCAGAATGGAGTGAGTTTGATATCCTTAGACCAAATTTGCATGGTTGTACTTGTGCGCACAGCCTTATGGAGGGGTGGGGTTGCTCTCATAACTTCTGCAGCTGCTTTGTATCTGCTGTGGAAATCCCCAAAATTCTATCATGTTTAGGTTTACAACATTATCCGGTGGGGTACACAGTTGGGAAAATGTAATTTCCTCCTCCAGAAACTACACCTGGATGTTGGCTGTTTTCAGCTAAACTGAAGCTAGCTCGTGTCTAGTTTCAGGAGCTGCTAGCCCTCATTAGTGCATCTGTAGAAGGAGCTCATGGGTGGATACAATCTACAAACACTTCGTCTCAGCTGTGGAGCTCTGGTCGATCTGTCTCTGGTGAGTGGCAGTCTCATTTTCAAATTAGTTCACTCTCCATTGTCGGTACTCCCTCTGGAGAAGGCAGAATATCAATGCTGATTGGCTATCGCAGTCAACTAGCTTGAACATGAATTTGCATGTTTTCATGTCTTTACATACATTGACTTACTTGCTCCATGAGGAAAATTTGCTTCACGTTTGATCAGAGCACACCACAATCAAACTGACACCAAACTTTGATGCACTGGCAATAAAAGGTGACCAACAACACTGTTCCCACTGAAATTGAATGTAAGCTTTCTTTCACTTTTAGTTAACATCTTTGACATGTAATTTACAGTGGATATAAAAAGTCTCCACACCCCTGTTCAAATGCCAGGTTTTTGCGATGTAAAAAAATGAGACCAAGATAAATCATTTCAAAACATTTTCCACCGTTAATGTGACCTAAAACCTGTACAATCCAATTGAAAAATAAACTAAAATCTATTAAGGGGAAAAATTAAAAAAAATTACAGTAACCTGGTTGCATAAATATGCACACCTTTAAACTAATACTTTGTTGCAGCACCTTTGGCTTTTATTACAGCACTCAGTCTGGATAGGAGTCTGTCAGTGTGGCACATCTTGATGTGGCCAATATTTGCCTATTCTTATTTGCCTACTCTTCTTTGCAAATATGCTCCAAATCTGTCAGACTGTAAGGGCATCTCCTGTGCACAGCCCTCTTCAGATCACCCCACAGATCTTCAATCAGATTCAGGTCTGGACTCTGGCTGGGCCATTCCATTTTCCATATTTGGAACTGTTCATAATTCCCTCCACCTTGACTAAGGCCCCAGTTCCAGCTGAAGAAAAACAGCCCCAAAGCATGATGGTGCCAACAACATGTTTCATTGTAGGTATGGTCAAATATACCTTTTGGAATTATGGCCAAAAAGTTCAACCTTGGTTTCATCGGACCATAACACATTTTCCCACATGCGTTTGGGAGATTTCAATTGTGTTTTTGCGAAATGTAGCCGGGCTTGGATGTTTTTCTTAGTAAGATAAGGCTTCTGTTTTGCCACCCTAACCCCATAGCCTAGACATATGACGAAGACGGGAGATCATTGTCACATGTACTAAACAGCCAGTACTTGACAGAAATTCCTGCAGCTCCTTCAGTGTTGCTGTCAGCCTCTTGGCAGCCTCCCTGACCAGTTTTCTTCTCGACTTTTCAGCAATTTTGGAGGGACATCCAGTTCTTAGTAATGTCACTGTTGTGCCATATTTTCTCCACTTGATGATCACTGTCTTCACTGTGTTCCATGGTATATTTAATGCCTTGGAATTTTTTTTGTACCCTTCTCCTGATACCTTTGAGCAATGAGATCCCTCTGATGCTTTGGAAGCTCTCTGTGGGCCATGGCTTGTGCTGTAAGATGTGACTACAACAATGTCAGAAAAGCCTACTAGAACAGCTGAACTTTATTGGGGGTTAATCAGAGGCACTTTAAATGGTGGCAGGCTGTGTTGACTTCCATTTAGCATGAGTTTGAATGTGATTGGTTAATTCTGAATATAGCCACATCCCCAGTTATAATAGGGTGTGCATATTTATGCAACCAGGTTATTGTATTTTTTTTATTTTTCCCCTTAAAAGATTTCAGTTTGTTTTTCAATTGGGTTGTACGGGTTATAGGTCACATTAATGGTGGAAAAAGTTACCTTGGTCTCATTTTTTTACATCACAAAAACCTGGCATTTGAACAGGGGTGTGTAGACTTTTTATATCCACTGTATATTAGTTCACACAAACACCCTCCATCCATCTGGCACTAACCCGGCCCGTCTGTCAAATTTTAAAACTCGCTGTAGCCCTGGAGCCAAAAAGTTTGCCCATCACTGGTTTAAATGGACTGCTAAACTAGAGGAGAATGTGTAGTATATTACGGAGTAGTGATAGTGCCTTACAAACCTAACAACCATCACTGGATATAATAATACATTGTATATATATATTTATGTTCTATAAAGATGGTACTGCTGCATGTACAAGTTTAAAAAATACAGAAACACAAACCGATTTTTGGTCAGACAAGATGCCTGAGACCACTGTCGTATGTAGACTTGCATGTAAAATATGAAACTACTGTTGGCACACATTCTGGGGTGGTTAACTTTAGGGAAATGGTTAGGGTAGGTAGAGGCTCTTTAAGTCGCTGTGACATAATGCCAAATAATTTCTTAGCCGTGTGTATACAAACAACCTACCATTAACAGCATGCATTTGCTCTCCCTGATGGCTCCACAGCAGCCAAGAAATCCAATGAGGAACAGCACTGCACCAACTGCAATCAGCAAGTAACCCACATTGAGCACGTGACTGAGTCCTGATGGCACATTTGGAAGTTTCCCAATTAAGTTGAAGATGGAGTTACTGTCCACCTTCACCCAGATCCCCACACCAAGGATGGCAGCACCTGCCAACTAGAGGAGAGAAAGGGACACAATAAGAGAGAGTGGAGAACTTAAAAGACCGCTTCAGAGATGCTACACTTGAAGACTACCAAGAGCTGGTACTAGCAGTGCATCATGGCAATGTGGTTTGACAGTTCATTCATGTAATGATAGTTTTGGTAATTTGATGGCAGCCTCCAGGAGTTCTTATGTGTTGGATTTTCCAGTTATTCATTCATTCATCTTCTGCCATTTAATCCTTTTCAGGTTGCCAGGGGGTGGGGGTGGGGGGCGGAGCCTATCCCAGCATCTTTGGCGAGAGGCAGGGTTCACCCTGAACAGGTCCCCAGTCCATCACAGGGCCAACACAGAGAGACAGGCAACCATTCCCACTCACATTCATACCTAAGGACAATTTAGAATTCCGCGATGATACCAATTAGCCTAACCTGCATGTCTTCAGCCTATGGGAGGAAACGATTACCCGGAGTAAACCCACGCAGACACGGGGAGATCATGCAAACTCCACACAGAAGGGTCACCGATGGTCAGGGGTGGGATTGAATTCATGACTTTCTTGCTGTGCTGCCACAGTGCTAACCACTGTTCCACCGAACTGCCATGTTTTTCAGTTAATTGCCAGAAATTATTGAATGCCATGCCCCCTGAAGTCAAGTTTCTGACTGTAAGGCAGGCAACATACCCAAGTTAAAAAGCAGTTAAGGAGTCAGAATGACTGCACTGAGCATCAACAAAAAGTGGAAACAGAAGTCAAGTGTACTATTTATTATCCATTCTAACAGAGTGAGCAGAACTGCCACTTTTATGGAGGGATCTATCATGGCTTTCTGACTTTGTGAAAATGTGCGGGAACACGTTTATGGTCAGAAATTCTTATTCATAGGTGGGCCATTTGATAACTTGTGGTGCCTAATCAATGAAATCCTACCTTTCATTTGGTTGGATAATTACAGTCAGAAATAAATAAATAATTAAGCAGATATTAACAAAATGGGAATCCCCAAAGGTAAATGTCCACTTGGAAGAAATTACCCAAGATCTCTCTACCTCTGGGCCTTTTTTTCTGTTGGCCTTTTTGCAGCTAATCGGAACGGTAATTTGCTATATACAATAACAAATTGAAAAAAATTAAAGTGTTTCTGAAAACATTTGAGGTTATGAATGAGCTGCTTAAAGTTGCTGAATCAGTTTTTACTTGCCATCCTTGATGATGAGTGTAAAAATATTTAAAGCCCTACATCTTTCCCAGAATGCATTGCAAACTGTTTTGCATCGACAGTTGCCAAATCTAAATCTCCTCCCTAAACCCTTAAACCCTGAGAGCTCTTGTAGACTTAAGGTGTGTTCACACCAAATGCGAAAGGGTGAATTTTTCGTGTGGCACGATTACATTATAACTCAATGTAAACACGCGAACAGACATGAATTCACCATCTAAGTGAGTTGCAGGCAGGCGAAGTTGCCTATATAACTTCTGCAGCTGTGTTCAACCTACTGTGGAAATTCCCCAAATAACATCATGCTTAGGTTTACATTATCTGACGGAAGGCTCACCTGAGGAAGTTGTCCCTGCCTCCAAAACTTCACAAGATAATGGGTGTTTCCGTTGCTAGATTGCTAGCCTTGTTTAGCATGTCCGTGGCAGGAATCCGTGGGTAAATAACTGACATCCCGATTCAGCTGAAGAACTCCCAGTCCTCCTGTTTCCAGGTGAGTGGTAGTCTCATTTTCAAACTAGTTTACTCTACAATGGCGATACTTTTACTCCGGTGACGGCAGAATCTCAAAGCTAGCATATTGGACGCAAGCGCGCAATTTCGCATGTGCTTGCCTCTTTCCATTCAGTTTGTATGGATTCGTGCTGCCCGTTTGCATTTGGTGTGAATGCACCTTTAGGCTGCATTGGCCATGTGTGTTAGTTGTTACTCAGCAACACTATAAGTTTTTGTTTAATGGCCTGTGTTAAAAAGTATTAGGAAGCAAAAAAATAGTAATATTACTAAAATAAAATCACAAAAAAGAAAATCAGAGGACAAAGTAAAAACAGATTAAAGACAAAACTAAAATAGAAACAAACAAGGGTGTATTAATAAAAGATAAAAGAAAATGATCCTGAAAGTACAAGGCTGTGCGTGTCCAGTTTTTTTTGAGGTTTTTTGTTTTTCAGTCTGTCACTTTTTAACATAAAACCCCAATTCTGTTTTAAGTTGCTGCATTCTCATTCATTTTTTCCCATCTACCTTTATGAAATAATATTTTCCTATTGAAATAGAGTTTCAAATTGTTTTATTTCATTTTCAGTGTTACCATAAAAATATAGTGATCCTGAGCGCGGGTCTGTTCCGCACTCGAGTCACATATTATTTTCCTCTTTTTCTCCCTGTATATTTAGTCTCATTTATTATGGAGATTATTTGTGCTTTTATTTTGACAGTGCCGCGGCAGGACTTCCGCCTGTCAAACCTGCTCTTGGCCTGTCACAGCTGTTTGTGTTTAATTCATTAAGTTGGCTCCCCACCTGTTTGTAGTTTGAGTTTTCCTGCCTATTTAAGATCGCAGTCGAGGCTCTCTCCTCGCTGCGACCTCGCCCTTTCCAGGCTGGTTTCCCTGCGTCCGACACCAGCCTTCCTTTACAGTGTAAGGTTTCATCCTCGCTGCATTATATGCAAGTGACTGTTTATATTCTCTTGTATTTGTTCAGTTAGTTTCACCCTTCGAGGTCATATGTGTGTAGTGTATGTTTTGCCACTCGTGGCACATTCTTTTATTACTTTTCCTTAATAAACAAACTCGCTGCTGGTGATTGGTGCCTCATTTATGCCCTGAGAGGGGCATATGTAACAGTAGGTCGCAGCCAGAGCAGGTGCCAGTCACAGTGAGTTTTGTTTTTTGGCTCTAAATTTTTCCTTTTTTTGTGTGCCAGTGTTTTTTGGGTATTATGGCATCTTTTACCAGGTGGTACCCTGTGAGCCTGGGTTTTGAGCTCGTCCAGGCTCTTATGGAAATAGACAACCTCCTGGCCAAAGCCCGTCAGTATTCTACGCCCAAACATGCTGCTTGGTACCTGGACCTCGCGGAGGTGGCTGTTAAACGTCATCCTCGCCTTGCTGAGCACACTTGACGGCAGAGAGAGGATGGCTGAGCTATCGGCACTCCAACAGAAGAACCGTGAGTTGGACCAGAAATCTTCCAGGAAGCCTAAGAGGAGGCCAACGGTGAAGCACTCCTGTTCCTCAGCTCATTATGAGGTTCCTGCTACGGCTCCAGCTCCCGTATCTGCATTGCCAAGAAGCTGTCTTCCAGAGCAGCAGAGGAGGGGGGCAGCCGGGGTTCCCAGCGAAGATCAACAGTGGGCGGCTGATTTCATCGGGGACCGGTTGGCTGAAGCTCTCTTCCGTTAACCTGGGCAAGGTTCTTAAGAGAGTGGTGGCAGCAGTTCGGGCTGTGGAGGCACATCCCGGTTTGAACAATTATCCAGAGTTCACCGAACTGCTAGCCACTGTTTCCGCTCAGCAGCGACGTTTTCCTAATCTGACGTTAAGCTTGTCTCCAGCCAGAAGACGCCGCCGTCCGCCACAGAACCCTTCTCTTCCCCGGGACACGGGTGTTCCGAAGCTAAGGGAAGAGAACTACTGGGTGAGTACTCCACGGGGGTCCTGCAGTCCCCTGAGTTCTCACCACATGCTGCAGCCACAAATACGATACCTGCTTCCTCTGTGTCTCTTCCTATATCCCCCGAGTGTCCGCCAGTGCCAGGATTAAACAGCCGGACAGAGCAAGGGCCTGCGGACAGCCACGATATGGATAGACGAGGAGGGCCATCTGCCAGTTGGGAGTCTGATCCGATGACGAAGCATCCCCGGGTCTCCACAGAGAAGAGTTCAGGTCCAGCTGAGAGTGGATCTCCGGTTGCCACACAGAGCGAGCCATCTGCATGGGCTGCAGCACCGGGGGGTCCAGAGACTGCCGAGACTATCATGCCTGCTGTTGGGGCTGCCGCAGCAGAGTTGGAGTCGGACCTCCAGGAGGCCAGGCCAGTTGGATCGCCATTCGGATCAATAAGAGTTCTGGATGGCAGTGGAACTTGAGCTCAGGCAAGTGCTCTCCTTTGTTTTCATTATTTCTGTATTGGAGAGATCTTGTCTGGCTCTTGGGGGGGGGGTGCTGCCATCAGTAGCATCTGAGCTCGCCTCGCCGGGTTCCACTGCTGCCGGTGACTCTGACCTTGTTCCTGTGCCTTTTGTTTCTGAGCCTTTTCTCAGGGTCACTGAGGAACTTCCTGCCAGGGTAGAGGTCTCCGTGGGTTCGGGTCCGCCGCCCGAGGTCTTTGTGGGTCCAGCTCCACCAGCTGAAGACGTAGTGGATACGCTGTTTAAGCCTGAGCTTCCATTGGGGCTATCCTTCAGCCCAGGGACCACCGAGGGTGCAGCTACTCCTCAGTCCGGGGCCACCAAGGATGCGCGCTGGTGTTGAAGGCTGCTGTGGGTCCGCTACAATCTTCTGATTCCGTCGTGGTTCATTCCCTGCCAGGGGTCTGCGGGGGTTACCTGTCTCCTCCTGCCCACTTGAGGAGGTGAGCGGGGTTCCGTGGTCCGCTGGTCTTGCGATGCTGGGAGGCCACCTGATGGACCTTTTCGTCTGTCCTGGTATTTCTGGAGGTCTGGTAGGCCACCCGACCTTTTCCTGATGACGGTCGGGTGGAGCTGGGACTCTGGGAGGCCACCAGAACAGTTCTCTTATGGGACTGGTGATGCTTAGTTCTTTGCCTCTATTTTCCTGCATTACCACCGTCTAAATTACTGTAATTACTATTAGTTTTGCTGTACTGTTTATTAACTATAAGTATGAATGTTCAAGCCTCCTTCAGTCCAGATTTCTAGTCTGGTTTGACTTTTCCAGGAGAAAAGTAATTTCTCATTTGAACTTCAGTGCTGGAATTTGCTATGTTTGTGTCCTACCTTGGTAAATTTTCACATGGACATTTCTGGGAAAAAAGAAACAAAGAAATTCTCGTTTGTACTCATAGTTGGGGCTCCTGCGACTTTTTTGTGTTTTGGTACTTGAGGATTGTTTACTTTGGCTTATGTTCTAGAGTTTTGCTTTATTTTGAGCTTATTTTCATTCCAGTGTCTTTCCCTCCAGGCCCAGATTCCCCCTCCGCCCTCCTGAGGCTGGTTTTGATAGTTTTTCGGGTTGGGGGGGTCTGTTTTTCCTTTGATGTTGCGTTGGGATGCCTGGAATTCATCCCTTAAAGCGGGGGCACTGTAGTGATCCTGAGCGCGGGTCTGTTCCGCGCTTGAGTCACTTATTTTCCTCTTTTTCTCCCTATATATTTAGTCTTATTTATTATGGGGATTAGTTGTGCTTTTATTTTGACAGTGCCGCGGCAGGACTTCCGCCTGTCAAACCTGCTCTTGGCCTGTCACAGCTGTTTGTGTTTAATTCATTAAGTTGGCTCCTTACCTGTTTGTAATTTGAGTTTTCCTGCCTATTTTAAGATCGCAGTCGAGGCACACTCCTCGCTGCAACCTTGCTTTTTCCAGGCTGGTTTCCCTACGTCCGACGCCACCCTTCCTTTACAGTGTAAGGTTTCGCCCTCGCTGCATTATATGTAAGTGACTGTATTCTCTGTTGTATTTGTTCAGTTAGTTTCACCCTTCGAGGTCATATGTGCGCAGTGTATGTGTTTTGCCCCTCGTGGCACATTCTTTTGTTACTTTTCCATAATAAACAAACAAATTCACTGCTGGCGATTGGTGCATTATTTATGCCCTGAGAGGAGCATACATAACAAAAAATATATCTTTTCAGCCTATTTTTATGTGACATCAAAACACATGATGCACTATTTTGTTTTAGACTTTACTTTCTTCAGGGATGAACTGAATTAAATGTGCTGCTGGCTCTCCAAATCAATTAAATAATTTTTTAAAAAATATGCATAATTACACTTAATCAGCATAAACTCAATGTCTTCATGCCATATACAGTCATGTGAAAAAAATTAGAGGACACCCCATTAAATATTCAGTTCTTTATTGGAAAATGTTCACATATCTATATCTAACCTTGTTTTGGTTTTATTAAAAAAATGTAATTTGTACGTAAAACAATACAAAAAAAAACAACCAAGCAAACAAAAATGTAACTGGATATGTTTTACAAGCAGAGAGCTTCAATTCTTATCAAGGCTGTCATAATTCTTTGTGTGCCATTGTACGGTGCACGAGGGAGAGAATGAAAAACCCAATTGCGTGAGTAGAAAGTGGCATTTTATTAAATTAAACCACAAAATTAAACCACAAAATTAACAGTTCAGCTTAACCACACAAGTGCAGGAAGTTGAGAATGATGACCTTGGGCCACCAGACATACAGGAGCCGCCTGGAAGCTCTACAGCCCAACGACGGAAATGCCTAGGGACACAGAACAGCTGTAGACATGGAGAGGAAGGCAGTGACAACTTACAGAACTGGAGCGATCCAGGGGCTAATGCGTGCAGTCTGGTGGATGAAGCAGAGAAGCAGAAATGAACTACCTGAGAGATTACTTGCCTGTGCTCGAGCTCTACCGCCATCCAGGACTCCTGACGATGCTGTTCCGGGTCCCGTCGACTGGAGATCTTGTCCGGGGAGTGATTCTGCGGTGGTGGCCCCCGCAGCAGGAGTGATGGTGATAGCAGACATGTTCTCTCTTGTGCCGTCTTCCACGCCTCCGGCTCCTCGGGCGTGGTGGCCGTGGACGACCCTTCCACGGGTCCATGGGCTGGACCCTCCGGCTCCTCTCCCCCCGAGCAGCCTGGATCCAGGACCGGTGGGCTCGTAGGGGCACAAAGGAAGAAGTTGGTGAGGCCAGGTACGAGAACACTATATGCTGCTGGGGTGGAGCACTCAGGGGGACTGCACACCCCGAGTTTCCTCGCCAGGAGGCAGGCAAAATTATTCCTCAACCGTGAGAATTAAATGAGAAGGAACTTGCCTATTCTCCTGGCACTGGAGGTCCCCAGCAGCCTCCGCGGTGTCCTCTCTCCTCTCCTGGTGTTCCTCATCGAGTTGCGGCTCCCCCTCCCTCAGTGAGAGTTCCTTTAATCTCCCGGCCATCTCCGGGAGCCACGGCTTCACCTCTTAAGATGAGGTCCATCTCCACCAGAAGAGCCCGCCTATGATCCTCCAGTTCCTCCCATGACGGAGCGGAGCATGGCTTGGAGCAGGGAGGCAGAGCTGTCGTCAGCAGGACTGGACACTTCCTACAGTGGGGATTCCTCCTCTTCCTCCACCTGGGTGACTTGGGAACGAGATAATCCGGGATGCGGAGCACCGTGCTGGGCAGCGGGTCGCCTATGCAGAGAGGCCCCGCATGTTCAGGAGACATGAGCGAAGTGGCTGCGAGGAGCTCAAGCACTGGGAGATCCTCAGCCGATTCTTCACATGGCACGGGGAACATGTCCCAGAGGATCTCCATTGCCACCGGATGATCTCAGGGGCTGTCTCGCTCCATAACCCTCCTCGCGGTGTCCTGAGCCTGTCGGAACAGCCAGGGAGGAACAGGGCTTCTGTGTCCATGAGAAAACCTCCTCTAGGAAACACAGCAAATGCAGCTCCCGCTCCAGCTCCCTCTCTTGTCTGAACCACCATGTTTAAACTTGGGGAGGATGGAAAAAAGGTGTAGAAGGAAAAAGAAAAAACACGCTTCTACTCTGCTGGGCTTTTTCTGTTGGGTCAGAGCATTCTGTCATAATTCCTTGTGCGCCATTGTACAATGCACGAGGGAGAGAATGAAAAACCCAGTTGCATGAGTAGAAAGTGGCATTTTATTAAATTAAACCACAAAATTAACAGTTCAGCTTAACCACACAAGTCACAAGTACAGAACTGGAGCGATCCAGGGGCTAATCCGTGCAGTCTGGTGGATGAAGCAGAGAAGCAGGGCCAGCCGTAACACCAAGGGATTTACCGGACTTAAAGTGACGGGCTGGATTGCAAGACAGGGGTGAACACCAATATGTGAAGACTCGCTGCCACATATGGAGGTGAATGCTCCGACAATGTCTCTGCACAAACGCAGCCAGTAAATACTTCTGAGCTAATGAGGGACGAGATTGCCGGTGCGAGGAAGCGTAGGCTGAACCTGATTGAAACCCGGTGTGTAAGAGTGCGTGTATGCGTGCGTGAATGGGGAGTGTTGTGTGTGCATATGTAAGTGTGTGGGAACACCCATAATGTGAAACAGCTGATGGCACTGACAAGAGGGGGGAGGTGTGGCCAAGCTGTCAGAGAGCGAAGGACCCAAACAGCTCTCTGATGCGCCAGAAGGAAAATAGGGCAAAACATCACAGTAAGTCAGAACTGGGTCTGGAACAGCCAAACCCAGATTTATGACAAAGGCAGTATAGTTTTTCTTTTTTTTTTTTTGGTGGGGTGGAGGGGTGGTTGGTGACTAATTAGGCGCTGTCCCCTGAGATACCCCAGCATGGCACTCTGAACTGTGGGCAATTCCCTTAAAGCGCTATATAAGTGCAGGTTAGTTAGTTAGTTAGTTACCCTAAGTCAGCATAGTATGCTTGCTCACATACAGAAATAGAGCATTAATGGCTCAAAAAGTCAGCGAGTGAGCCTTTCAACAACCTTACAGTTTCACATTAGCCCCATTTCCATTTACCAGGGAACAGGAACTTCTTAAGGGCTGTTCCTGTATTTGCCCTTGTCACCGGCCATGTTTCCATTTATTATGGGGGTAGGAACCATGAAAGTGACTTATGAAGCCTTTTTCCACTAGCACCCTTCAGAGGAGGGGCCAGGGGCCGCGAAGGTCAGGCAGGACCTCAGTGCCGGGGCTGAAAGCGCCTTGGACGAGGATGCTGGGCCTTACAGCGAGGTGCCTGAGTCGATGGGTGACAGTGACGAGGGAGCTTTGGTTTTCCCCAGAGTTTGGCCACAGGGGGCCGGAGTGTTTGGGGCTACAGCGGCGGCAGCTGCAGCGGTGTTGGAAGGTGGTCCTGAGCGGACCGACAGCCACGGAGGGATGGTGTGCCGGGCAGCAGCACTGCGGGTCCAGACGAGAGAAGCAGCCGAGGGGGAGGAAAAGAGACATTCTTGCCAGGGAGGTCGGTTTCGATCCCCGATGTAAATATGTTTATATGGTGTTAATAATAGGTTCATATGTGCATGCCTTTCAATATATTGTTGGATGTGTGTGATGTGAATGTGTGTTGTTGGGGATTAATTTTATGTGTTTTATTTTTTTAGTTTTGGAGCACAGCAGTTGTTTAATCTATAAATGGACTCTTTTAGTTTAATAGCGACAGTATAACCCGCTTTGCCGTGTGTGGGGGAACAGCAGTCCATCTGCTTCCCCCTAGTTTTTAGTTGTTTTAGGTGAATTAAGTTAGGCCATTATACTGTAGTTCACTGTTCCCCATTATTTTCTTAGTGCATGATTCGGGTCTTAAACTGGAGTGGGTCTGAATTGTGTGCATGTGTTTTGGACTTTTGTAAGGGGGTGGGGAATGTTGTGTGTGACTGTTGTGTGTGCGCTTGGCCCTTAGGGCTTGCCGTAGTGGCCCTGGTGGTGACGTCAGGCGGGCTGCAGCACCTGTATATATTCTGTGGTGTTCTCAAAGTTCAGTTCTCTGCATGGCATAAGACCGACTCTGACCACTTATTACAGACATAACACAGTGGTGTGAAAAAGTGTTTGCCCCCTTCTTGATTTCTCTTTTTTTTTTTGTATGTTTGTCAGACTTAAATGTCAGGAGCCGAGCCAGGTTGGTTTCCCCGGCTCGGTCCTGAACTCTCTGTGGGTCTAGGTGCCGCTGTATATGTGTATTTTATGTATTTCAGTGTGCTTCCCTATCCTTAGCCACTGCTTTCTGGCCGGCAGCTGTGAGGGAGCTCTCTTGGGCTCACTCTTCTGTGAGCACTTGCTGACAGTCTGACGGTCCGACCACGCACCCTCTCTCATTATCACCAGCTGTTCCCATTCCCATGTGCCATCTCCCCACTCCTCGTCCAGATGCTCCCAATTTCACCATCACCAGCAATGCGTGTACTTAAGCAGCCTTGTGCCAGTCACACATTGCTGGGTCATTGTATTGTCTGCTGGTCAGTGTACAGTCTGGTGTCAGGATTTCAACGACGTGTATCCACTCCGCACATTTCATGGTTCCCTGGCGCCCACACAGCGATACTGGATGTGGGACGCCAGCGTGGGTACACGTTTCTCCTCATGCGTTCACGGGGCGATGCCGGCCCCCGAATGCCAACCGTAAGTGTTTCTTTGTATTTTTGTAAGTCTTCACCTTTTTGGGAACTGTTTGTCATCAGTCTTTGTGTTGAATAAATGTGTTGTGGTGTAACCCCTGCACGTAAATCCGTCTTTTCATCCTCCCTCTCCGTGCGCTGCATAAAAGTGCACGGGAGTCATGACACTTAAATATTTCAGATCATCAAACAAATTTAAATATTAGATAAAGATAACACAAGTAAACACAAAATGCAGTTTTTTTAATGAAGGTGTTTATTATTAAGGGAAAAAAATCCAAACCTACATGGCCCTGTGTGAAAAAGTAATTGCCCCCTAAACCTAATAACTGGTTGGGCCACCCTTAGCAGCAACAACTACAATCAAGCATTTGCGATAACTGGCAAATGTGTCTTTTACAGCGCTGTGGAGGAATTTTGGCCCACTCATCTTTGCAGAATTGTTGTAATTCAGCCACATTGGAGAGTTTTTAAGCATGAACCGCCTTTTCAAGGTCATGCCACAGCATCTCAATCAGATTCAGATCAGGACTTTTGACTAGGCCACCCCAAAGTCTTCATTTTGTTTTTCTTAAGCCATTCAGAGGTGGACTTGCTGGTGTCTTTTGGATCATTGTCCTGCTGCAGAAACCAAGTGCACTTCAGCTTGAGGTCACAAACAGATGGCCGGACATTCTTCTTCAGGATTTTTTTGGTAGACAGCAGAATTCATTGTTAAAATTACCACAGCAAATCTTCCAGGTTCTGAACCAGCAAAACAGCCCAAGACCATCACACTACCACCACCATATTTTTGACATGATTTTCAGACCCAATGAGCAAACACAACTTGAGAATAACACAATTAACCTTTTATTGAATATCCAGTGAGTGTGTGAGTGCGTGTATGCGTATCTGTATATGTGTATAGTGCAATGATGTATCCGCTGGGGCGAGCAGAGCACCGTACAACCTGGCAACCCTATGAACACACAACAGAGGGCAGGTTAGAGATAAACCAGACAAGGGATGCACCCGGTAGTACTGCACTTACTGTTTGTGATGGAAAGGCGGAGCATAGGTCTAGCTCAGCAGCTATGGCCAGGAAGACAGTGCTTGCAGTCCGAAAGGAGTCCGCCGCCACGGATCTCCGCCTGTGCACAGGGGACTCAGAGGAGTGAGAGAAGGTGATGGCTTACTTGAGTGGAGGAGCTGGTAGGCTCAGAAGATGACGAGTGGTACTGGAGAGTAGACGAGGCTTGGAAGCTCAGCGTAGAGATGGCGAGAGCAGGTTCCATGGAAGGAAAGCAGACGACTCCGTGCTGATCTCAGGGCCTCCCGGAATATATAGCCAGGCTGGGATGGAGAGCAGGTGTGTGCACAGGTGCAATGATTGGCAGCCATGACAATTTTACTGTTGGGATGATGCTCCTTTTCTGAAATGCTCTATTACTTTTATGCTGGATGTAATGGGACACACACCTTTCAAAAAGTTCAACTTTTGTCTGTCCGTCCACACAGTATTTTCCCCAAAGTTTTGGGGATCATCAAGATGTTTTCTGGCAAAACTGAGACAAGCCTTTCTGTTCTTTTTGCTCAGTAGTAGTTTTCATCTTGGAACTCTGCCATGCAGGCCATTTTTGCCCAGTCTCTTTCTTATTGTGGAGTCATGAACTGACCTTAACTGAGGCAAGTGAGGCCTGCAGTTCTTTGGATGTTGTTGTGGGGTCTTTTGTGACCTCTTGGATGAGTCATCGCTGCGTTCTTGGGGTAATTTTGGTCAGCCGGCCACTCCTGGGAAGATTCACCACTGTTACATGTTTTCGCCATTTGTGGATAATGGCTCTCACTGTGGTTTGCTGGAGTCCAAAAGCTTTAGAAAAGGCTTTATAACCTGTTCCAGACTGATCGATCTCAATTGTTTATTTGTTCCTGAATTTCTTTGGATCGCAGCATGATTAGCTTTTGGGGATCTTTTGGTCTACTTCACTTTGTCAGGCAGGTCCTATGAAAGTGATTTCTTGATTGAGAACAGGTGTGGCAGTAATCAGGCCTGGGTTTGGCTAGAGAAATTGAACTCAGCTTTCCAAAGATGTGATCACTTTTTCACACAGGACCATGTAGGTTTGGATTTTTTTACCCTTAATAATAAACACCTTGATTTAAAAACTGCATTTTATGTTTACTTGTGTTATCTTTGTCTAATATTTAAATTTGATGATCTGAAACATTTAAGTGTGACAAACTTACAAAAAAATGAGAAATCAGGAAGGGGGCAAACACTTTTTCACACCACTGTGCCTGCAGCAGGAGCAATCTCCATTTGTGGCCAGTCGAAGACATGGGTCATCTCATCCCTCAGCCAACTCATATGAAAAGGCAGCCCAGAAAATTACTCCTTTGGTAATCTCTGCTGGCCGATATGAATCTCAAAAACTTGTATTCTGATTGCTGTCGCCATCTTTCATAAGATGGTGATGGCTACATCAGCCAATTGCACACCATTTCGACATTTTCTTTGTTTAAATTTAGCTAACATTGCCATAGCAATGCATTGAAATCATAATTTTTTGATACCTTGGCGCGTCGTTCTGCGCATTCTTGAGATAGGGCTGTCACCTATCAGATGTCAGAGCCAAAGACTCACTGTGCACTGCGCAGCCAAGCACTCACTCCCGTGCAGAGTGAGCTCAGCAGCGTCGGGGGCAGCAGAAGTACTGCTTCTGAAATGTTTCACCATTCATCCAAATTCTATGCTGATACCAAGCAGCACAAAATTTGAAAAATAAACAAGCACTATTTAAGTTTGTAAAATAATCGGTATCAGTATTGAAGAAAAAGTCCCATAAATTAATGGTATCATATCAAAAGGGGGTCTAAATGGGTTAGGACGTGCTGGGGTGGAATGCAGAAATGAGCACCTACATTTCCACTGAAATACCCCACTCATAGCACAGCGTCTCTCCAATAGCCTCTCTTAAGCAAATCCTACTGTCTGGCTTCTCGTGCTGACCCTGTTTTCACTAAATGACAGAGGGTGTCAGCGAGTCTCTGGCACTATAACCAGGTTGCTCCGGGTAGGTGGGGCTCACCAGACTTGGGTGTCAGTCCACCTAGGAGCAGTACAACTCTGATTTCAAATCCGGGTAGGTGGTGCCCCTTAACCTTGGCCAGCAAACTACCTAGGAGAAAGTAAACTCTGATTCCAAACCTCCGCTGCCTTGTGGCTATACCTGATTACAGGAAAGGCTTTGGGAGTAAACCTCGAGGATAAATCCGGAGTTGAGCCCTAAGGCGGTTGGCAGATGCTCAGCACTACTTCCGGCAACTCCTGCAGTGGAACTCGTCCCAAACTGTATTGGATCATCCTTTCCTTTGGACTCAGCCAGTGTGACACCAAGAGGGGGACAGTGACATATGGGCAGCCCAGTGTCTCCATACTACCCCACCCAGGCTTTTTAGCACAAACTGGAGAGGACACTCCAGCGGCGTCGCAAGATTCCGGCACAACACGGGACGAGGCAGTTACCAGTTATAAGCTCCAACTGATTGGCGTAGGGAGGAGCACCAGGGGTCTCGTCCGACGGTGGGAGAAGCCTTCGCAGCTTCATTGGGCAGCTACCGCCTGCCTCAAGCTGGGCAGCCTCCAGCCAGTAAGGTGCCGCCCCGCCATGGCTTGCCTGCTCTACTGGGTGCGTAGAACTTAGGGGTCTCTCCCGACAAGAAAGCATCAATCTGCACCAGGCAGTCAAAAGGAGAATCATACAAAGACTCCAGCTCTTCAATTTGCAAGCTGGAACGTTCACACCATGTGCCCCGGATTTACTGCTGATCTCCAACAAATGGATGACTCTTGCAAGACCGCCATCATCAATAAGGAACTGGCACAACTGAACATCGATGTCGCCTGCCTTCAGGAAACCCGCCTGGCCGACAGCGGCACTCTTAGAGAATCAGACTACACCTTTTATTGGCAGGGCCTGTCCCAGGATGAGTCCAGGCAGCATGGTGTAGGTTTTGCAGTGAGGAACTTGCTGATCACCACCACAGAAACCCCTACAGGAGGGTCCGAACGAATCCTCGTCCTCCGCATGAAGACATCGTTGGGCTTTGTGAACATCCTTTCTGTGTACGCCCTGACCCTCACATCCACTCCAGAAGCCAAAGATGAGTTCTACGAGGCTCTAGAGGAAGTCCTATCTAGAGTCCCCCACTCTGAAGGCTTATTTTTGATAGGCGACTTCACCGTTTGCGTCAGAGATCAGAGAAGACTGGCAAGTGTGGCCATCCTGTCTTGGCCACTTTGGCATAGACAGGATGAACGAAAGCGGACAGAGGCTGTTGGAATTCTGTTGTCATCACAGCCTCTGCATTACAAACTCCTACTTCAAGTGTAAAGAGCTGCAGAAAGTGTCTTGGAGACACCCCCGGTCCCGTCACTGGCACCAGCTAGATCTTGTCATCACCAGAAGAGCGGACCTCAGCAGTGTTCTTCACATGAGACACTATCACAGCACTGATTGTGATACAGATCATTCCCTTGTTGCCAGTAAGGTCAGACTGAAGCCAAGGAAGATCCACCATGCCAAGACTAAGGGTCGCCCCCGCATCAACACTTGCAGAATTTCCGATCCAATCAAGGCTCAGACCTTCGCTGACAGTTTTCAGAGGAAACTTGAAGCTCACCTCCAGTCCTATCCCAGGCGATGTGGACGCCAAATGGAACCACCTTCGCGACACCATCTAACCGCATTCGGAAAGAAAGAACGTAAGAATGCTGACTGATTTGAGGCTCACTGGGACGAAATGCAGCCAGTCACAGAGGCCAAAATAGAAGCAGTGCTGGCTCACAAGCAGAACCCTTGTCCTGCCACACACACGACGCCCTTCAAGCAGCAAGGAGCAAGGCCCAGCAGATTGCTCGCCATTGCACCAATGAGTACTGGCAGAACCTGTGCACCAACATCCAGATAGCTGCCGATTGCAGATACGCCAAAGGAATGTATGAGGGCATCAAAACAGCTATCGGCCCCACAAGCATCAAAACAGCACCACTCAAAGCTAAGACAGGCGAAGCCATCACCGACAAGAGCAAGCAACTCCAGCGCTGGGTCGAGCATTATCTTGAATTGTACTCAACCCAGAACATCATGACAGATGTTGTCCTCAACGCCTTGCCTGGCCTACGAGTCATGATGAAATGCCCACGCTGGAAGAGCTCAGCAAAGCCATAGACTGCCTCGCCTGTGTCAAGGCTCCAGGGAAAGACGGTATCCCCCCAGAAGTTCTGAAACACGGGAAAACGGCCATCTTACAACCACTATATGATCTCCTCTGCCTTTGCTGGGAGCAAGGTCACATTCCCCAAGATATGAGAGATGCCAACATAATCATGCTGTATAAGAACAAAGGCGACCGCAATGACTGCAGCAATTACTGCGGCATCTCTCTTCTGAGCATAGTTGGCAAAGTCTTTGCCCGGGTCACCCTGTTCAGCCTGCAGAGCCTCGCTTTGCGAGTCTATCCTGAGTCCCAGTGTGGCTTCAGAGCCAGAAGGTCCACAGTGGATATGATCTTCTCCCTCTGTCAGCTGCAGGAGAAGTAGCGAGAGCAGCAGCAGCCATTGTTCCTTGTGTTCATTGACCTGACCAAAGCCTTTGACTTAGTTAGTCAAAGCGGGCTCTTCCAGATCTTGCGAAAGATCGGTTGTCCCCCAAAGCTCCTTGCAATCATCTCCTCCTTCCACATGGACATACATAGTACTGTTTGCTTTGATGGAGCCACCTCAGATGCCTTCCCAGTCAGCAGTGGAGTGAAGCAGGGTTGCGTTGTAGCACCGACTGTCTGAGATTTTTTTCTCAATGCTCCTCCACTACGCCTTTGCCGACTGTCCTGAATGTGTCTACCTCTGCATGAGATCAGATGGAAAACTCCTCAACATTGCAAGACTTCATGCTAAAACGAAAGTCTACAAGGTCCTCATATGCGAGCTGCTGTTTGCAGACGCTGCTGCTCTAGCATCGCACAGCAAGGAGGGCCTGCAGCACCTGGCAGAGTTTGGGTTCATGATCAGCCTTAAGAAAACCAACATCATGGTGCAAGATGCTGTCTCCTCTCCTGTCATTACCATTGACAACACACAGCTGGAGGTTGTGGACACCTTCACCTACCTGGGGTCCACTGTTTCAAACACTCTCTCGCTGGACACCGAGATCAGCTCCAGAATCGCCAAAGCAGCTGCTGTCATGGCCAAACTCAACAAGCGTGTGTGGAACAACAATCTGCTGAGTTTGAAGACCAAGCTACTCGTATACCAAGCCTGAGTCCTGTCCACTCTCCTGTACGGCAGCGATGCAGTTAAACGGATTTCACCTCCGCTGTCTTTGGCGCCTTGTGCACATCAAGTGGCAGGACAGAGTCCCCAACACCGAGGTCCTTGAGCGCACTGACTTGCCAAGCATCCCTGCGTTTCTCAGCCAGAGACGACTCCGGTGGCTCGGCCACATGCACTGCATGGAGCCTGACCGTCTGCCGAAAGAAATCCTTTACGGAGAACTGCGGGTGAGCGTCTGGTGTGTGGGCCGACCGCTGTTGCGTTTTAAAGATGTCTGCAAACGTAACATTGCGGTGTGCGCAGCTCAATGCCAATAACTGGGAGGTTACTGCCAAAGATCGAGCCACCTAGCGCCACAGTGTCAAAGAGGGTGTTCTCAAGATGGAAGCGAACACGAGAGTCCAGATGGCGACAAAGCATGCGGCGAGGAAAGAACATGCAGCATCAGCACATGCACCATCAATCTTCATCTGCGCCAACTGCTCCAATGACTGCCAGTCAAGGACTGGGCTGTATAGTCATTCCAGATGCTGCTCCAACCCTTGACACGCTAACCATCGCCTCTTTGAGACAAGGATGCCAGAGAGAGAGAAAGAGAGATCGAAAGGAAAAATGCTGGTATCTTCCAACCCCATTGCTAGCTTGTTTACCTGGCACTGCTGTCACATGATGGTACAAGAGGGGGAAGGTAAAACCACAAGAAGAAGAGGAGCAAAGTGTGGCTGAGTGTGCCTGCTCTGTGCTGTGATGGGAGCGGTAACACAGACACAAGAGTATCGATCTCGTTACACATCAATATCAATACCAACATTGGTATTGATATTATCGATATTTGGATCGATCCTACAACTGAGCACTTTCCCCTGGCGAAAGTTTCTGGGCACATGCGCAGTACCATTCCATTGATGGTAAAAGGTGAGCTATTTTTGTGTTTATTTCAAAAACAAAGCGTTATTCCGAAATTGTGGCAAATTAAAAGTTGAGAAAATATGGCGAAACAATGATACAAGCCTTTAGTTCCACTTAATTTTGACCGGGCGAGCTGAAACAGAGAGGCAGACAGACAGATGGACAGACAGATACACACAGCCACAAACAGATGCAACAAGTGACTACTGTATGCCTCTCAGTTTCACCAAAGCATAATAAATACACATGTGGACAAAATTGTTGGTACCCCTCTGTTAATGAAAGAAAAACCCACAATGGTCACAGAAATACCTTGAATCTGACAAAAGTGGTAATAAATAAAAAGTATGAAAATTAACCAGTGAAAATCAGACAATGCTTTTGAATTGTGGTTCAACAGAATTTTTTAAAAAACAAAACTCATGAAACAGGCCTGGACAAAAATGATGGTACCCTTAACTTAATATTTTGTTGCACAACCTTTTTAGGAAATCACTGCAATCAAGCAATTTCTGTAACTGTCAGTGAGACTTCTGCACCTCTCAGCAGGTATTTTGGCCCACTCCTCATGAGCAAACTGCTCCAGTTGTCTCAGGTTTGAAGGGTGCCTTCTCCACACGGCATGTTTCAGCTCCTTCCACAGATGTTCAATAGGATTTAGATCAGGGCTCATAGAAGGCCACTTTAGAATAGTCCAATGTTTCGCTCTTAGCCGTTCTTGGGTGTTTTTAGCTGTGTGTTTTGGGTCATTATCCTGTTGCAAGACCCATGACCTGCGACTGAAACCAAGCTGTCTGACACTGGGCAGCACATTTCTCTCTAAAATACCTTGATAGTCTTGAGATTTCATTGTACCCTGCACAGATTCAAGACACCCTGTGCCAGATGCAGCAAAGCAGCCCCAGAACATAACAGAACCACCTCCATGTTTCACAGCAGGGACAGTGTTCTTTTCTTGGTATGCTTCATTTTTGCGTCTGTGAAGATAGAGCTGATGTGCCTTGCCAAGAAGTTCCAGTTTTGTCTCATCTGTCCATAGGACATTCTCCCAGAAGCTTTGTGGCTTGTCAACATGCAGTTTGGCAAATTCCAGTCTGGCTTTTTTATGATTTGTTTTCAACAGTGGTGTCCTCCTTGGTCATCTCCCATGAAGTCCACTTTGGCTCAAACGACGACGGATGGTGCGATCTGACACTGATGTACTTTGACCTTGGAGTTCACCATGAATGTGTTTAGAGGTTGTTCTGGGCTCTTTTGTTACCATTCGTATTATCCGTCTCTTGCATTTTTCATCAAGTTTCCTCCTGCGACCACATCCAGGGAGGTTGGCTACAGTCCCGTGGATCTTAAATTTCTGAATAATATGTGCAACTGTAGTCACAGGAACATCAAACTGCTTGGAGATGGTCTTATAGCCTTTACCTTTAATATGCTTGTCTATAATTTTCTTTCTAATCTCCTGAGACAACTCTCTCCTTTGCTTCCTCTGGTCCATGTTTAGTGTGGTACACACCATGTCACCAACAGCACAGTGACTACTTGTCACCCTTTAAATAGGCTGACTGACTGATTACAAGTTTGTAGACACCTGTGATGTTAATTAGAGGACACATCTTGGTTGAACATGTCCCTATGGTCACATTATTTTCGATCTTTTCTAGGGGTGCCATCATTTTTGTCCAGGCCTGTTTCATGAGTTGTTTTTTAAAGTAATTCTGTTAAACCACAATTCAAAAGCATTGTCTGATTTTCATTGGTTAATTTTCATAGAATTTTTATTTATTACCACTTTTGTCAGATTCAAGTTATTTCTGTGGCCATTGTGGGTTTTTCTTTAATTAACAGAGGGGTACCAACAATTTTGTCCACGTGTGTAAATTTGCCAGTTGACTAAAGAAAGAAGAGAGTCCAGCTTCACTTATTCCTTTACATGCCAAATAGGGGTGGGACAAAAGATCGATTCAGTGATGGATTGCGATACTTGACACTTAATGACGATCCACTGATCCCTAAACAAATGGGATCGATCTTTTATTATTCAGTCCCTCCAGGATTTTGCGATGTTGTAATCATGTCAGTTCATGCAAAATCAGCCAATCAGTATGACTGTTGCAACTTTGTCCAATCACTGCAGCTTTCCCGCAATTTTGGCCAATCCTCGTCAACTTCCGCCAGTTTCACCAATCAAATTTGTCCGTGAGTGGCGCTCAAACACTCAGTCTAACCAGTCAAATGCGTCACTGCACCGCGTTCACTTCCGTGTTTACAGAGAGTAATAATGGAACACATCAGTGAAGAGTATGTGGTTTGAAAAAAAACACCCGCCAAGGTTTCCAACACTGTCCTTTCTTCCATCTCCCCCAGCCTGCCAGTGGACGTCTCACCACATCTCCATCCTGACCGTGTGTACGAAGTGCTGGGTTTGTGTTGAAAAACGTCCGCCTGCCCCAAAACTACCTCGTCACGGGAGCGCGTGTGAGGAGAAACACCGTAAAACCTCAAACAAAATGAGTAAATCTAACACTACAGCCAGTGTTTGATCATTTTATTTTCTTTAGAGGTAAAATCATTACTACAACTTGTCAATGAGCTTTAAAATTGTGAATCTCCGGTCTGGACACGGACAAACAAGCATGCGCATATATGTACACGCGTGGACAAAATTGAGGTACTCCTCTGTTAATGAAAGAAAAACCCACAATGGTCACAGAAATAACTTGAATCTGACAAAAGTGGTAATAAATAAAAATTCTATGAAAATTAACCAATGAAAATCAGACAATGCTTTTGAATTGTGGTTCAACAGAATTATTTTAAAAAACAAACTCATGAAACAGGCCTGGACAAAAATGATGGTACCCCTAGAAAAGATTGAAAATAATGTGACCATAGGGACATGTTCAACCAAGATGTGTCCTCTAATTAACATCACAGGTGTCTACAAACTTGTAATCAGTCAGTCAGCCTATTTAAAGGGTGACAAGTAGTCACTGTGCTGTTTGGTGACATGGTGTGTACCACACTAAACATGGACCAGAGGAAGCAAAGGAGAGAGTTGTCTCAGGAGATTAGAAAGAAAATTATAGACAAGCATGTTAAAGGTAAAGGCTATAAGACCATCTCCAAGCAGCTTGATGTTCCTGTGACTACAGTTGCACATATCATTCAGAAATTTAAGATCCACGGGACTGTAGCCAACCTCCCTGGACGTGGCCACAGGAGGAAACTTGATGAAAAATGCAAGAGACAGATAATACGAATAGTAAAAAAAGAGCCCAGAACAACCTCTAAACACATTCATGGTGAACCCCAAGGTCAAGGTACATCAGTGTCAGATTGCACCATCCGTTGTTGTTTGAGCCAAAGTGGACTTCATGGGAGACGACCAAGGAGGACACCACTGTTGAAAACAAATCATAAAAAAGCCAGACTGGAATTTGCCAAACTACATGTTGACAAGCCACAAAGCTTCTGGGAGAATGTCCTATGGACAGACGAGACAAAGCTTGGAACTCTTTGGCAAGGCACATCAGCGCTTTGTTCACAGATGCAAAAATGAAACATACCAAGGAAAAAACACTGTCCCTGCTGTGAAACATGGAGGAGGTTCTGTTATGTTCTGGGGCTGCTTTGCTGCATCTGGCACAGGGTGTCTTGAATCTGTGCAGGGTACAATGAAATCTCAAGACTATCTAGGTATTCTAGAGAGAAATGTGCTGCCCAGTGTCAGACAGCTTGGTCTCAATCGCAGGTCATGGGTCTTGCAACAGGATAATGACCCAAAACACACAGCTAAAAACACTCAAGAATGGCTAAGAACAAAACATTGAACTATTCTAAAGTGGCCTTCTATGAGCCCTGATCTAAATCCTATTGAACATCTGTGGAAGGAGGTGAAACATGCCGTCTAGAGAAGGCACCCTTCAAACCTGAGACAACTGGAGCAGTTTGCTCATGAGGAGTGGGCCAAAATACCTGCTGAGAGGTGCAGAAGTCTCATTGACAGTTACAGAAATCGTTTGATTGCAGTGATTTCCTCAAAAGGTTGTGCAACAAAATATTAAGGGTACCATCATTTTTGTCCAGGCCTGTTTCATGAGTTTTGTTTTTTTAAAATAATTCTGATGAACCACAATTCAAAAGCATTGTCTGATTTTCAATGGTTAATTTTCATAGAATTTTTATTTATTACCACTTTTGTCAGATTCAAGTTATTTCTGTGACCATTGTGGGTTTTTCTTTCATTAACAGAGGGGTACCAACAATTTTGTCCACGGCTGTATGTGCCCATGCGTTACACACATATGCCCCGCCAGGGGACTACAGATGCAAATTAGCATCCATCCATCCATCCATCCATCCATCCATTCATTTTCTACTGCTTTTCCGGAGGTCCAAGTTGCGGAGGCAGTAGCTCAAGCAGAGAAGCCCAGACTTCCCTCTCCCCAGGCCACCTGCTCCAGCTCTTCTGAGAGGATACCAAGACATTCCCAGGCCAGCTGGGAGACCTCCTCACGCACGTTCCTGCGTCGGGGTGCTTTTCAGGCTTTTTTCAACACAAACCCGGCACTTTGTGCATGCAGTCAAGACAGAGACGTAGGGAGACGTCCACCGGCAGGCCAGGGGAGACAGAAGAAAGGATGGTGTGGGAAAACTCGCCGGCGTTTTTTTTAAAATTACCCACTCTATTTTTTGCTGTGTTCCGTTAAGACTCACTGTAAACACGGAAGTGAGCGTGGTACAGCGATGTATTTGATTGGTTAGACTGAGCATTTGAAAGCTACTTAGGGATAAATTTGATTGGCAAAATTGGTGGAAGTTGACGAGGATTTGCCAAAATTGTGGGAAAGTTGCAGTGACTGGACAAAGTTGCAAGGTCGCTCAAAAGATGTGGCGATGGCCTGATTTTGCATGAATTAGTGCAATTGCAATATCACGAAATCCTGGAGGGACTGTTAAGTGTGAACAAACAACAGCTCTTCCACGTGAATTGTTGTTTTTTTTTTATAACAGACAAGAGTCTACATTCAATTTGTTAAACTTATTTATCTACAGATGTAATTCCTGATGCCTGAATGATATCATCATTTGAAGACTTCTGAGGACAATAAATTTCAGGTAGAATTTCAATAAGGACTGAAAAGAATGTGTAGAACAATGAAAAAGTAGGGCCCATTTCTGCCTTTGCCTTGGACCCCAAATGGACTAAGTTCACCCCTGCGTGAAGATGCCTCCAATTCAACGAGTCTGCGAGGGTGAAGACAGAGATTTTGCCAGTGAATGGGGAGCAGGAAAAGGGCAGAGCTTCTTCTTCTTTTAGATTTGATTGGCAGTTGGCAACCAGCTTACAGGTGCATTACCGCCACTTACTTCACTCTATTTCACCACTATCTGGTCAGGAGCTGTAGTCCTATCATCATTGCTGTGTCCAATCGAACCTCAACTCTATCTTCAGACATCACTCTTCTTCGTCTCTTCGTACTTTATGTCATCACTTCACTATATCATCACTCTACACGTCTTGGCCGTGGCAGTGAATATTTTCAAATCTATAAAGCTGGATTCATGCTGCACCTCTCGGGGTGTTGCATCATCAGAACATCATCTTCTTCTTCTGTTTTTAAGAATAGGGCTAAAACCTACCTTTTTGATATAGCCTACAATTAGGGAGGGATGATGTGTTTCTGAACCCTCCCTTAGTTATGCTGCTAATAGGTTTAGTCAGCCGGGGGACCTCCAGTAATGCACTGGGCCTCACTCCTTTTCTCACTCTCAATGAAATATTTTTTTTGATGGTCATTAACATTTGTTTGTTCTCTCCCATAGATTGAGTCCCCATCGTGCTGTTTGCTCTCTACATGTCTGTTCTTTTCTTATTCTCTATCCCCTCACCCCCCAGCCAGTCGCAGCAGATGACTGCCCCTCCCTGAGCCTGGTTCTGCTGGAGGTTTCTTCCTGTTAAAAGGGAGTTTTTCCTCTCCACCGTCGCCAAGTGCTTGCTCACAGGGGATCGCCTGATTGCTGGGGTCTTTCTGCAACTGTGGGGGTTCCCCCTACAGTTGATAGTGCTATGAGATGACTGTTGTTGTGAAATGGCGCTATATAAATAAAGTTGAATTGAATTGAATTGAATTGAATTCTGTTTGATTTGATTGGCGGTTGGCAACCAACCATAAGGGCAGATCCATTGGACGAATACAATAAATCAGCCAGAATTTATGAAGGTGGGCAGGTAAACAAATCGAACATCCAACCAAATATTTCATTAAGATTAATGAGGTTGCTAAAAGTAACTCTCATATTTTGCTTTGGCGAGTCAAAATGGCAACATTGCATTTCCTTCAAGACTTCATTGTTGGCACATTTCTGTGTCTCGTTCTACTTTTAGTGGTAATTATTTCTTACACAGCTGATGTTTACCATGTTTGCTTTCAGTACTGATTTTCAGAAATGCTTCACCAATCACAATAACTTTCATGATTCAAAACTTTTTTAAAATACATTTCTAGATTCTGATATTGTAAAAGTAAAAAGGGATTCAATCACCAGGATTAAAAACCAAGTTACAGTGGGTCCTTGGACTTAATTTCCATATTTGTTTTATGTGTCATGATGCACATTATTACTGATGGGCACAGTGTTTTTTTCTGGAAAGTGAAATCTATTTTCAAACATTTGTACATAATATATAGAAAAACAACAACTTACAAAGATAATCCCATTGAAAACGAACATCATGATTTTGAGGAACTGAAAGCATCCCATTTTTGCTGGTGGTTGTTCAACCTTGGGAAAGAAAGGAAATTCATGTCACTCTTATTTATTCTATATATAATCATCTGTGTGTCTCTGTCATGACCATAGGACTCACTAAAAGATCATAGGATCGCCTATGATGTGCCATGATGTCTACATGTCTATACGACATCATAGACACCATAGGACTTGCTAAAAGATCATAGGATCACCTATGATATTCCTATGATGTCTATGATATATAGATACTGTCACGACCATAGGACTCGCTAAAAGATCATAGTATTGCCTGTGATATGCCTATGATGTCTACATGATGTCCATATGACGTCATTTAGACACCATAGGACTCGTTAAAAGTTCATAGGCTCACCTATGATGTTCCTATGATCTCGACATGATGTCTCTGACATACTGTCACGACCATAGGACTCACTAAAAGATTGTCTACATGATGTCTATGGTGTCATATAGACACCATAGTATAGAATGATTCAAGAAAATCTGTGTGTCTGTGTGTGATCAAAGGCAGGCATCATTCACAATCATAGGACATCAAAAATCAAAGGCAAGCATCGCTCACTTTCGTAGGACTCACTATGACATCAAAGATCAAAGGCAGGCATCACTCACACTCACTCATGATCATAGGGCATCAAAAGATCAAAGGCAGGCATCACTCATGATCATAGGACTCGCTATGACATCAAAGATCATAGGGACTCGCTATGACGTTATCAAAGATCAAAGGCAGGCTTCACAGGTCAAAGGCAGGCATCACTGAACAAGTGGTATGGCATCAAAGATTATAGGACTCGCTATGCCATCAAAGTTCAAAGGGATTCACTGTGGCATCTTCAAAGATCATAGGACTCACTATGGCAGCATCAAAGATCATAGGACTCGCTAAGACATCAAGGGCACGCAGAAATACATGCTTGTACTTGATTTCTATGGGCATGCACAGGTAGGCACTAGTATAATAAAAGAAATCGCTGTCACAACCTTGGGATCACCTATGATGTTCCTATGATGACTACATGATATCTGTATGATGTCATATAGACACCAAAAGATCAAAGGCAGCCTTCACTCACGATCATAGGACTCACTATGACATCATCAAAGATCATAGGACTCGCTATGTCAATCATAGGATTCGCTACACTCGCAATCATAGGACTCGCTATGACATTATTGTTGTGAATCCCCATGCGCTTTTACACAGCGCACGGAGGGGGAGAGACGGATTCAAATGCAGGGTTACACCACAGACAAATTTATTGACTAAAGTCCCAAGAAGAAGACCGGCCTGGGTGGCCGACATCTTGGCCATGGCAACTGCCACTGCCAGATGTGTAGAGTGATGATATTGAGTGATGTGATTATATAAAGTACAAGGAGATGAAGAAGAGTGATGCTTGAAGATAAAGTTGAGGTTCGATTGGACACAGCAATGATGATAGAAGGACTATAGCTCCTGACCAGATAGAGTGATGATATAGAGTGAAGTACGAGGAGATGAAGAAGAGTGATGTCTGAAGATAGAGTTGAGGTTTGATTGGACACAGCAATGATAATAGAAGGACTACAGCTCCTGGCCAGATAGAGTGACGGTATAGAATGAAGTATGTGGCGGTAATGAATCTGTAAGCTGGTTGCCAACCGCCAATCACATCTAAAAGAAGGAGACAACTTGTGCTAACATGTTGCGAGCAGACCATAGCGTAACATGGCAGAGCCAAAACACAACGGCAGACCACGGCGTAACATGGCAGACAGAGACAATAATCCAGCCATGAAACAAAGAACATGAGCTGACTAAATACACAAACAGATGAACCAATGATTGGGAGCACCTGAGCGCGGGAGCTGGGCAGTAGTCCCAGGTCAGGGAACAGTTGAGTGTCAAGAGAGAAAGAGGGGGTATGGTCTTGCTGGCAGACTGACAGGTAACGCCCACACCAAGTGCAGACTTCCACGTGCTGTCTGACAGCCGGTCAGCCAGAAGAAGGCAATTTGACCAGGACACAAGTTCAACTAGGAGGAATGGAGGTGGGAGGCGAGGAAGAGGAAGTTTGGAGCATGGTGGAGTCTAAAAGAAAGAAAAGTAGACGTCAAGAAACTCAACCAAGACCGTTATCAAGTGCTGAGGAATCAGAGGATGAACGATCCCAGAATGAACAGAAGGAGTGGAAAATAATCATTAAACTTACTCAGGAAGGGGCTGAGTGTTTAATGAGTGGAACCCAATTAAGCTCACAAATGCAATTAATGGGCTACTTGGAGAAGTTTTAAATGCAAGGGGTCTTTGTAGTGGTTCATTGCTGGTTGCATGTAAAGATAGTGTTCAACAAGGAAAAGCAATCAGAGATGTTAGATGAAAGATCGTTAATTTGTCTCAACAGTGGTGTAGGTACCAGGGTGGATGTGCATAGGGGCACATCATGTATTGACCTGACTCTGGTATCTGATTCTTTAGTGAGTGCCTGTGAATGGACAGTTATGAACAGTACAACTATGGGAAGTGATCACTTCCCAATACTTAGTCATTAAAATTGAAGTATGTATACAAGAGGGAAGGTGTTTTACAAGACGGTGTTTTGACAAGGCAGATTGTACACAGTATTGCCTAAATTTTCCCCAATCATGTCATTTGGTATTTGAAGGTGGCATAGAAGAGTGTTCAAGTCAGGTAACCAATCACTCTGAATGCTACAATAGCAAGTATACCTAAGAAAACAACACGGAGTAGGAAGAAGGTTGTACCCTGGTGGAATGAGGAATGTAGTATTGCAGTAAAAGAGCGAAACAAGGCATTCAGAGAGCTGAGGAAGAATATGAATAGTGAAAGTTTAATAGATTATAAAAAGAAAAGGCAAGTAGCTCGAAGGATTATTAAAAACAGGAAAAGGTCAACATGGAGAGACTTTTGTTCCGCCCTTGGTAGGAAAACAGAACTAGGTGATGTCTGGGGTATGTTTAAAAAAATGAGTGGGAAGAGGGTGTCAGTTCAAGTCCCTGCTCTTGTTGATGGGGACAAGATGGCTGTATCAGACAAAGAAAAGACAGAAGTCCTAGGTAGAGCATTTGCTGCAGTGCATAGAGGAGAACATCTTGGTGAGAGTCATACACAGCAAAGGGAGCATAGAGTGATGATAATCAAGTCAATGGTGGTAATGCACCTGTAAGCTGGTTGCCAACTGCCAATCAAATCTAAAAGAAGAAGATGATATGACTGCGTTAGACCTCAAGCTCACAATGTCGGAGCTTAAGAGAGCTTTGCATGACAGTGGATACACAGCTCCAGAATATGATCAGTTAAGCTATGCTATGCTCCGGCAGTTGCCTATGCAATCAATGGAACTGGTGCTGAAATTGTTAACAGAATATGGAAGGAGGGGGTTATCCCAAGTGGGTGGAAAAGGCTGTAATTTTACCATTTAATAAGCCAGGGAAACATCCAGCTCATCCAGGCACCTACAGACCAATAGCATTAACGCCACCCTTAGGGAAATGGATGGAGAAGGTGTTAGTTTACAGGCTCTCACATGTACTAGAGCCACAGTGGATGCTCTAGTTAGGGTAAGTAATGATATTGAAAAGACACTCAAAATGAAAGAAATAATGGTTATAGTTTATCTGGATATTGAAAAGGCTTGTGACTCACTGTGGAGGGATGGACTTTTTTTCAAACTGAATAAAATGGGCATTGGTGGTAGGATGTATAACAATGGTCAACACCAAATTTATTGTCCTAAGTTTTTTTTTTAGCAGATTTAGGACAATTTTGATGTCCTGAATCCAAAAATCACATTGGTTTTGCTCAATCAGGTCAACTTTTTGAACTATGGCCACATGTTTTCTTACATTTTTGTTTACATACACGGGTATTTTCGCTTTATATGATGCAAAATTCTTTTTATTTCTTGAAATTCTCTGAATTTTGAACAATGATGATGTAACATTCAATTTACATGTACTTACCTTTATCAGTGTCTACTATTCAATTTACAGTACAACTGTACAACTGCTGTACAACTGATCGAAAGAAATGGATGTCATTTTCGGATTCAGCGGTGCAAAATTGTCTTACATAAGTTGAAAAACACAACTTACAAAAGAAATATTTTTGTTGTGTAATTGGATCATGGATTTTTTTTAACACACAGGACAATTAGGGTTAAAGTAGGATCAGAAGTTTAGTGACGTTGAAATAGAAAATGGTGTTCCTCAGGGGAGTGTGATAAGCCCATTTTTATTCAACATAATGATTAATGACATGTTTGAGGATCAAGAGGGATCCATCAAAAGTGCGCTATATGCAGATGATGGAGCCATATGGACGAGGGGAAGAAATGAGAAATTTTTGTTCAAAAACATCAGGAAAGCAATGGAAAAAGTGGAAAAGTGGTCATTTGAGTGGGGATGTAAATTTTCAAAACAATAAAACCTGCTATATGATTTTCACAAAAAAAAAAACAAAAAAAAAAAACAAAAAACGCAGAACTGGTACAGAACCATTAACATTATATAATCAACCAATAAAGAAAGTGAGTTCAGATATCTAGGATTGTGGTTCGATAGTGGATACACATGGAGAGTTCATGTTGAAAATCTGGAGACAAAGTGCAAAAAAGTCATTAATCTCAAAAACTGTAGCTGGACACAAATGGGGTGCAGATAAACAGGCATTAACATTTACAGAGCACTAATGAGATCAACAGTAGACTATGGATGCATGATTTATGGAGCAGCAGCAAAGACGACTCTGGAAAAAATAGAATGCAGCATAGAGCGCTTCGCCTGTGCATTGAAGCTGTCAAAACAACAAACAATGCAGTTTTAATAGAAGCAGAAGAAATGCCACTGGATTTGAGAAGAGATAAAGAGATAAACTTGGGTCAAGCTGAAAGGAAGTGAGGAAGTGAATATTTCAAAAACAACACTACAAGACTGCTGGGAATATTCCAACTTACAGGGACACAGGTTTGAGTGAACAATTGGAAATAAAGCCAGAATGTATGGACTACACACTGTTGATATAGCTAACGCTACTCCAGTGAGTAATGTTCCCCCTTGGCTGTTTCCGGGAAAAGGAAGTAGACACTAGTCTGCTAATGAGGAAAAAAGATTGGCATTTGAGTGAAGTTGGTGTTAAAATAAGCATTTACCTCAGGAACAATTACTATAACTACTTACAGCTCTATACTGATGGTTCTGTTAAAATCCCAATTCTTTGATTGAAAGATCCGAGAATAAGCTGGAGAATTCTTCAAAGATGCAACATTTATTCAGAGATCACATAAAGAAAGAAGCGTTGGGTTCAGCGTGACACAGCCCCCTCAGGAGCGTCGCCAGACTGACCGCGACTTCTGGGTGCAACTTACATTCATCTTCTCTGGTTAGATCTACCCCGTACAATAGGATGGGCTTGTACACGACTGTCTGATTGGCCAGTTTAATTTTGACATGAACAGGCCATCCACTATTCACGTAAACTGTCTCCTCCTCCTCATCATCATCATCATAGCAGTCTGTCAGGGGCGACAACTGACTGTTTCAGTTAGGTCTGATCAGATTCCTCCACGCAGCTCTGTCCTTTGCCTTCTGCTAATATGTACTATAAAAGTGTGTGTGAGTGTTGGTTTGGGTGCGTAACTAATGTAATAGACCTGACTAAAAGAAGTGAGAGAGAGAAGAAAGGGGGCTCTATAGCTCTGCCTAATTCCTGTTTATCAGAGTTTAACACAACATGTTTGTTCATAAGAATGCAAACAGAATATGTATAGAATATGTGTTGAGCATAATGGGAGATTACCTACAGAATTATTATTTTGGCACTCTTTTAACTTTTCATAACCCTTTCACTCCCCCCTTTGACATGATTTTATCATGTCAACCATACATGGTGTGAGAGACGCTAGCGGTTAACAGATGGTGAATAAGGTAGGTTCCTACATTGTGTGTCAACCCAGTCAGTCAACCCAAGATAGGCTTGCACGACTGGTTCTGATACCCTTGCCTCCCCCCTTGTGGACACCCCAGCACGGTGCAGCGATGTCTAAGCGGGCGTACCGAGGCAACATGTCCTTGTCCAGATGAACTGCAGTCACATAATTGTCCTTGTTCACCAAGTCCTGCACCCCCACCGAGGCCGCCTCCTGATCATCATGCGAATAGTTCCTTGTCTGGTGGAGTGGATCATGTGGAGGTCAAAAGGTCGAACAGGGTCAATCCACGAAGCCAACGAAACATTTTGTCCACCGGTTGACCTTTGCCAGGGCTCGCATCGTTCAGCTGCAGTCATCACACGGTTGCGACAGGGGTTTGACCTTCCTCTGCGTCTGCTTCCTGTAGATGCACACCGGTACCATTAGAAGCAAAACAACTGTGTGCCCACGCTCTCAGAAGCACATCTCGTCCCATGAGGTTTATAGGACAGTCTGGTGGATGCAACAGAGAGTAGACAACATCCAGTCCAGCCAGTGAACAGTTCAGTGATGCTGTCCCACGGATGCCACCCACCGGTAGTTGGACGGAGGTGGAAATGCTTGTGTTGATGAATCTTGAGCCCGTGTGCCCACCGTAGCTTCCACTGTGAGGGGTAGTGTTGGAAAATGCCGTCTCCTCCATGTGCCTGATCTGGCTCCACCCCGGATGCTGAAGGTGTGGTGGGTGCGCATGGGTACCAGTCCATCCTTCTTCTAGGGACTGAAACCGTACAGTCACTAGCCCTACGACCTCTTTCGACATAGCAGGCACACATCGTGATGGTCTGATGCCCCCCTGCATGCACCTTCCCTGCACCCTACACTTTTGCTTGGGTGCCGATACAAAGGGCTCGGCTGGGACAGGATCAATAATGGCCTGAGGGATTATCACCACAATGGCTGGAGTCTGCACTGCTTTATCCTTATTCACTACATCTGTAGCTGACAAATGTGCTGTTGTAAGTTATCTCCCATTAGCCTTGAGTGTGTGATTGTCAGCTATATGAAAGCTACAAGCAGTGGTTGTGTTGTGATAAGTGAGCTGGGTAATGGGACCTATGTGTTCAGCAGTGGGTTTCTTATGATGATTGAGCTGGGTGATGAGACCTATGTGTTGCAGTGTAAGTAGGCAGTAAACAAAATCATTCAAAGTTAGGAGACATCCTTATCCATACTTGTTGTATTCGGGCCTCTAGAGCTTCTAACCTTCACAATTATCCTGACTACCTTACCGTAATTAGCATGATGTAAATAATAACACAGGAATACTATTAAATCTCACACCCCTACATGTGTGTGGTGAACTATGTATGATTCATGTATTATCAGTAGCACCTTGTGTTTACAAATAATCCGTAATAGTGCAATGGTCTTCTTCGTCATCATCCTCCATCTTGGGGTCTTCAGCTCCTCTTCTGGACTCAGCAATTAGATTCTATGAGGAGGTATGAGATGTGCAAGATTTGCTGATGACTACCACTGTGGAAAATTGCATTTGGAGGTCTAGCTCATTTATCAATATGTGATTCTGGCATACAACGAGCACAAAGAGTTAGAGCTTCGTTAATTCCTGCAGGCCCTGCGTCATCAGGGTTTTTCCTACAGGACTGATGACGCTATGACATCTGCTGCATTTGGTTTTATGACCTGGTTAACACCTTTCTGGGCTTCTGAATATATGGTCTATAGTGTCATACTCTGCTCCTTTTATTAGATCTACATCTGTTTATTAGATCTACATCTGTTTAACCTTTTACCATAACAAATTTAGAATTTGCTTCAAATGTTCTCATCCCCTCATTTGTTAATGTTAAGATTGGTCATGTAGGAGATTTCTGGGCGTCAATGTGCACAGCCTTTTGTGCTGTGGTTACCCAGTGAAGAGACAATGCATATGTTTCTAATTTAGGAGAATATTCTATCTTAAGGTCAGGTATTGGTTTTCCATGGATGGCTATATTCCCCAGCAGAAGTGACAAAATGTCATTTTCCAATCCATGTGTTTGGAAAACACATGCGGGATGTGTGGAACCCCCCATAGGTTGAAATGTCTCTTATCCTCTTCAACTAGGACAATGGATGCTTCCACATATTTTCTTGTTTACCAGTCCAAGTTTTATGACTAATCTGGAGGATGGATTTGCCAATAATGGTTGTTCATAATTTGAATCACATCCGTTCAATTGCCTATAGTACATGGGGTACAATGCTACTTTTACAGATGTTGATAGGGATCCTACTGGTAGCTTGCCATTTGCAGAATTTAACTGTTACTTTTTCTGACTTTGAAAAGTCTTGTATGTCATTACCCGGAGTTACTACTTTACATGCACCTACACCATACGAATTTAATCGAAGTACCTTGAACCTCAGAGTCAGGTAAATGGAAGATGTCTGCTATTTTCTGATAATTTGATTTTTGCTAATTTTCTGTATATGTGTAGAAGTGAGTCCACTTATCTGTTTTAGTCTTAAGCATGCAGTCCAGTTTTTCCGTGGTGGGTGTGGACCATGGGCGCCTCCCTCCCCGCCAGCAGCTGGTTTTGCAATCACTCAATTTCCATTGTGGGGCATGCTCCCTCTTCCTCCTTGTTGTCCTCCCCCTCCTCCTTTTGGCTTCCTTTTATAAAAGAAACAGATTCATGGGGAGCCTCAGACTCCCCGTGTGTCAGCCATTCCATAAATAAGTGTGGGTTTTTCCTTCAAATTTTATTTTCCTTTCTTATCGAGATTATCAAATTTGGGTCAAGAAAGGAACTGATTCAAAGCCTTTATTTAATTTTTGCTAATTAATACAAGATGGAATGATAAGATTAACTCTCCACAATACAAGTAGAATCAGAATCAGAATCAGGTTTATTGCCATTGTTCATGTAGTACACAAACTAGGAATTTGTCTCGGTACAATGCTGCAACATTAAACATGATAAGATAAGAGAAATAAACTATACATGTAATAAAGTGTAGGATAAGATTAAGTGATACTGGTCAACAGTTAAAATATATATTAGCCAGCAGCAGATACTGTGGAGAACTATATAGTGCAGTCGGTAATGCAGGAAGAAAACAGTGATGATTGACATGAGTCTGGTTGAGCTGCTGTACATGGTGCACGAGAGTCACTTAGTGTTCAGCAGTCTAATGGCAGAGGGGAAGAAGCTGTTCATGTGACGGGAGGTTTTAGTCTGGATGGACCGAAGTCTTCTACCAGAGGGGAGGGGGGCAAAGTAGATATTCTTTGTACTGTTGTAATTGAATGCTGTGTGGATTTTTTTTTTTTGTGTGTGTGTTGTACTGCATACACCTTCATGCTGCTACTCATTTTTGCCACTCAGTGTTTATCTGCCAAGAGTTCTGTTTGGTGACATCCTATGCATGCCCTCTATTGGCGAGGAACATAAGAATGTGCGTTAGACTGACTTTAACTAATTCAGTATACAGTAAAGCTATAATCTTTGCTGTGATTGTTTGCTCATTACTTAATGTTAATATTCAAAATTAAAAGAAATGCACTGAAAGAATGGATACCTAATGCTTCATTTCCACTTTAAGTACTTGGAAACATTTAAGATAGCTGCCTGTGTTTGTGCCTTCTTCCTGACACTCTTCAGGATTCAGCAAATTTTTTTTTTTTTTTAAAGCAACAGTTGTTTTAAGCATGGAATTTTAAAAGTAGTTGATCAAGCTACACTGGTTGTCTTGTGTGTAATTGTATAATCAGAGGAGTTATTGTTTAATTCGACCTCGTTGGATTTTTTCCTTGATATATTGTTCTGTTCCTTTCTTTTAATCTTTTAATCTAATCTATCCAAAAAATAAAGATTCATTCATATTTTTATGCTCTTTATGTAGCTACTCAATAATTTGCATACATGGTATCATTTTAGATGAGAAAGCACACCGACCTCTCAGCTGTAAGGCTGAGAACATTGTGATCAATTATCTTAGTTTTACTGTTAGATTCACTCCCTGCTAGATGCCAACTCGCAACATGCCTAATTTAAGACTTCAAGACAGCAAACCTTAAATGACCTAGTGCGGTGGCGTGAATTAAAGCAGCATTGGTGAAGGTTTTAAGCAGGCTTATTAAATCATACCGCCGTCACGAGGCTCACCTAATGGGCAAGCCCGGAGGCTCTCAGCAAAGGGACACAGTGTGTGTCAGCAGCAGTAGTTGAAGAGAATGAGAGTGAAAATCAGACAGCTTATATACTCAGCTCAGACAATACATCAAAGACATTCACAGCAGTCGATCTGGGCATTTACATATGAGAGGCACAGACGGTACAGGATGCATGAACACAATGCATGAGTGGGACATTAACATCACAGCAGTGAAACCATGCATGAATAGCAGATTACTTCACAGCATGCAGTGGAAAAAACCAGAAGAGCGAGCTGTCTGTCCCAGTCTGTTGTGGGGTTGCCACACCGCTCCCCCCCAGAGGGCAAGGCAGGCGGCCGAGACCTCGATATTGCAGCTTGGGCAGCGAGCAGGGAAAGCTCTCTGCAGGAGGAGGGGGAGGGAGGAGTGGGGTAGTACGTGCTGGCCGGGATGGTGAAATCGTCCGAGCCGCGCAAAAATGCTTGCTGGTCCGCGACATCGAGGGGCTGTCCCGTTGAACGTGCGGAGGTCCACAAGAAGAAAAATTAGTCTCTGACTCCTCTCACGGCCATGAAGAAAAACAGGAGCGGCGAGGCTACGTAGCGGCTGTAAGAAAAAAATAAAAGCAGAGGGACTGGCGTGTTGACTTTAGGTGCAGGCGCAACCCTAAAGCCTCGGGAACCGCAGACTGCTGAATTCCCGTTGAGCGCCATGGCTAAGACCATAAAATCCAGTGAGCAAGTTGCGTGCCTCAGGTGTACGAGCAAGCCTGAAGGGCCAGTGTGCAGCAGAAGGAAGGCAGTCAGTGGAGCCGTATGTGTCCCGTGCGTGGTGCGCCGTCCTTGGACAGACAGCTCGCTCTTCTGGTTTTTTCCATTGCATGCTGTGAAGTAATCTGCCATCACATGCACTGGTGACCCGACGCTAAAACGAACACGCTGCTGGCTGGGACTCTCCGACGACAAGCGAACGCGGCAGCCTGACTGATCTGCCCTCCCTTCTGCTTCAGGGAGACTTCGACGCAGAGTTTCCAGGTGAAACTCTCCGGAGACCACCCACGACCGGGAAAGCCGCAGCAAACTTCATGGTGAGATCTGCACGCCTAGATCGGCACATCCACGCTGGACCGGCCGGGCTCGCAGCTCCTCCACATGAGAGCGCATGCACCTCGTCCTTTCTCCACGACGGCGACCTCCACGGCCGACAGAGCACACGTGGACCTGAACGCACCATGACCCATCTGCTGCAACTACAACAGGGATGATTAAGCTCCCTGACCCTGGCTCTTCCTCTCCAGCTGTCTGTCCCAGTCTGTTGTGGGGGTTGCCACACTGCATGAATGGCAGATTACTTCACAGCATGCAGTGGAAAAAACCAGAAGAGCGAGCTGTCTGTCCCAGTCTGTTGTGGGGGTTGCCACACCAGTACTTTTCTCTCCGTTCCTGTCCCACTCTCCCCCTTTTGAAACAGAACGGCATTAACAACGCCGTTCTTTTTCAACATCCAAATGGGGACCATGTAGGGGAGGATCTCCATTGTGTTGGTAATTGGGGGACCCCCCTGGGTGCCTTTGTGAGTGTTGTTGTGGGCAGTATTGAGCCCAGTGGCCAAATTGCTGACATAGGAAGCATTGGTCCCGTGGGGGCCTCTGTCTCTATTATTAAACCTCTGACCATCTCCTGTGGCCCTGCGGCTGATACTGATAGGGCAGATTAGGTGGGGGGTCTGAGTAGGGTCCATATTGTTGTGATGTGAGGTCCTGGGGTGCATAGATAATTTGGTGGGGCATGGGTACCTTATCCACGGCCTTTTCTAAAAATACTTCAGTTTGCTCAGTATGTGATTTTGGCACCTCTCTGATAGGGCTTTTAGTAAATGAGACTGCTGGTCAATTATATTGAGATGTGATTTTAGCGGTAGTTTTAGGCACCAGTAATGCAATCCTTAATTCTTGTGAACACGTGCTGATTACAGCTGATTCACGAATGCTGTTTATGCACACTTAGAGAACATATGAGTAGTTTGCTGAATCTGGAATGGCTTGTTAGCCCCAACATAGCTTCCTGGCAAAATATGTATGGCTTACACAGACTAACACTTAAATGTTCATGAATGAGATTCAATATTTGAGACGCTGTCCGAAGGTAAATGGAAAGAAACAATATAATTTATTGTACTTACGTGTGCTCAGTTGATCCTTTTTGACCCATATTTCGATGTCCCTTTGTTTTGCATTCTTTTACTGTTGTTGCGGAGGGAGGAGGGGGTTGCTAGGCGATGGCGTGGAGGGGGAGGGTGGACACAGCCAATTCCAGGGGGCCTGAAGAGGGTCCCACATGGTCGCTGGGGGAGGTATGATCCACAGCCACCACCATCGTCTCAGATTAATAGAGAAACAGACAACCTGTTAAATAGCGTGTTTTTGTCCTTTTCCATTTTATAGTTTATTATTTTGCTTTTGTTCTCACCGTTGCAGCATAAGTCTCTTATTCTTACATTTTTTTTTCTTTCCTTCTTCCAATTGTTTCTCCATATTTTCTCTTGTGTCCTGCACAAAACTTTAACAATTCATCACCTTTCAAAAAAACCAAATTTCCCTTTCCATTTTCTGTCCACTCTCACTTCCACAATGTTCATCCCACAACGCCTATCTATTTATTTATTTTTATTCATTCACTTTTATTTTTTCTTTTTTAATTTTATTTTTTCATTCATTTATGTATTCATTTATTTACTTACTCCAATTTGCAGTTTTCCTTATTTCTTCATTTAAATTACCTCACCTTTATAAGATGGATGGATGGACCTTTATATATTGTCCACCTAGGATTTTTATACACTTTTATTGTATAAGTAGGAATAAATCTTATTCCCCCCTCTGCCCAATTTAAAGTTGAGCCTTTTCTCTCCTTCTGAATGGGCATGCCTTGCCTCACTACAAAACCCGCACTGGCGAGCGTGGGAGGGCTTTATTTTGCCGTGCACAGATGTAAAGCTTTCCTTTCAGCCAGAGAGATAAGGTTCCAAATTTATTAGGAAGATTTGATGTTCTATTTGGCAGTAGATTTACAAAAGAGTGCCCTTCCTACAGTTGGCCACACTATGGAGGCACTGCACCGCAGCTTGAAAGTGGTTCAAGATGGCGTTTACCCACACATGCGCACTGAATGCCAAGTGGCCACCTCTGCCACGTGCAATTGTGAACGCGCAAGATGGCCCCGGAGCCTATTGTCCACAAACCACGACTTGTTTTTCAAAGAAACTGGAGTGCTGCTTCCTTAACTTCAGCTGTAAACATGCCAGAATACCCTTACAACTTTAATTTAGCGCTCCATTTTAATACTGTTACCTCAAATAATCTCCTCTCGGTAACCTGTTTTAAACTCAGGAGTGGGGGCGGACTGCCTCCCTCCTTTGTGGAAAAACACACACCTGCCTTTGTTCCCCACATGGCCCGACAAGTGCCGTTAGTTAAATCATACTATGGGAAAAGTTTAGTAGATATTTCCAACCCCCGGTATTTCTCAAACCACACATTTATCCCCTAAAGACACAGAATTAACACAGACATCCGCATGGACAATATAGACACTACAAACAAACCCTCAAGACACAGAATTAACATGGAGATCCGCATGCACATGTGGAGAATATGCCACAGATCTGCATGTACTCGTTTTCTCATAGCTTAACTTTTATGTAGAGGGTACTTTCATTGAAACCTCGTCAGATAATCGATACAAGAGGTATCGTATCATGAAGTTCAATCTTTATTGCTGTGTACAGACACACTCACTAATGATGTATGAAAAGATTTGTCTGCTGTACTGTAAATTATTACTTTTATACTTATGAACAGACACTCACTAAGGATGGTAAAAAGATTCTTATGCTGTACTGTAAGTTATTATTTTATACTTATGAACAGACACTCATTAAGGATGGTAAAAAGATTCTTATGCTGTACTGTAAGTTATTATTTTATACTTATGAACAGACACTCACTAAGGATGGTAAAAAGATTCTTATGCTGTACTGTAAGTTATTATTTTTATACTTACTGTATGAACAGACACTAAGGATGGTAAAAAGATTCTTGTGCTGTATTGCTACATTACTCACTCATGATTAAGTTTGAGATTCTTATAATGTATTAGAGTACCTTATTTATGCTCACTATTGATGTGAAAAAGATTCTTGCATTGCAAATCTTCCTTATTCATAAAAAAAGGCTCTTTGATCCTAGGACATTTCTTTACCGTCTCTCATGTGAGACCATGTGATTCATGCCTTACATGTGACCGCTGATTTCCATCACACAAACAATTTCTCTGGAGTTTAAATTTTTATTCCCCATGTTATAAAGTTTGGAGATCAAACCCCTTAATCGGACAACTGTAAATTTAGTATGGCCAAAGTGCAGAAATTCATGTAAAAAAGATTTTCTGCTTACCTTTCCTTATGGGCACCAAAGTTGTCTAAAAAAAGTGTCCTTCCGATCTGTTCCGGCCTCGTCTCAGAATAGTTCAATCCGGGTCACCGGCACCAAATTGTTAAAATCCCGATTCTTTGATTGAAAGATCCAAGAATAAGCCGGAGATTTCTTCAATTCAAAGATGCAACATTTATTCAGAGGTCACATGTAAAGCAAGCAGCACTGGGTTCAGCGTGATGCAGCCCCCTCAGGAGCGTCGCCAGACTGACCGCGACTTCCGGGTGCAACTTACATTCATCTTCTTGGGTTGGTTAGACCAACCCCGTATAATAGGATGGGCTTGTACACAACCGTCTGATTGGCCAGTTTAACTCTGATGTGAATAGGCCATCCGCTATTCACATAAACTGTCTCCTAATATGTACTATAAAAGTGTGTGTGTGAGTCTTGGTTTGGGTGTGTAACTAATGTAATAGACCTGACTAAAAGAAGTGAGAGAGAAGAAAGAGGGCTCTATAGCTCTGCCTAATTCCTGTTTATCAGAGTTTAACACAATATTTTTGTTCATAAGAACGCAAACAGAATATGTGTAGAGCATAATGGGAGATTACCTACAGAACTATTATTTTGGCACTCTTAACTTTTCATAACCCTTTCAGTTCAAAGAACAAAGAGGGCCCTGTTGGAGTTGGAGTATACATTCCAGAGTTTAAAGTGACCATTTCAAAAAGACTCTCAAACAATACATCCGTGTTTACAGCAGAGATGGTGACAATAATTATTGCTTTGCAGTGGGTGGAGGAGGTCAGACCAGACCGGGTGGTGGTGTGCACAGATTCACTTGCAGCCTTAAAAACCATACAGACACTAAAATCTACAAGGGAAGACTTGGTGACTGAGCTATATCACAGTTTATTTAGGGTACACAGGGGTGGTGGAGAAGTTCAGTTTTGTTGGGTTCCTGCACATGAAGGGCTGAAAGGGAATGACTGCAGACAAATTAGCAAGAAGTGCAATTGGGAAAGAAATAACTATACATGGTAAAGGTGAAGGGAAAGCAGTAATCAAGAAAAAAGGAACTGAGCTATGGCAAAAAGATGGGAAGAAGATCTTAAAGGTAGATCATATTACAAAATTCAAAAATCTATTGCAATAAAGAATTATAAAACAACAAACAGGAGGGAAGACATCAGTATGGCAAGACAGACTGGATCATATAGGTTTCAACAGCACTTTATTTACCATTGGGAAAAGCGAAAGTGACAAATGTAGAGAATGTGGAGTAAAAAATGTCGAGCACATTTATTACACTGTCACAAATACGGAAATGAAAGAGAGAGAATGGCTGCACGGTGGCGCAGTGGTTAGCACTGCGGCAGCACAGTTTACCCTTGGCCGGGGGATTGTGGGGATCGTGGGATCGTGGGTTCGATCCCAGCCCCCGACCAACAGTGATCTGTGTGGAGTTTGCATGTTCTCCCCGTGTTGCGTGGGTTTACTCCGGGACTTCTCCGGTTTCCTCCCACATGCCAAAAACATGCATGTTAGGTTAATTGGCTGTTCTAAATTGTCCCTAGATATCTGTTTCCTATAGGCCCTTAGAATAGAGGGTTAGTATTAATGAAAGCGCTTTGAGTGGTCTTTGTGACTAGAAAAGCGCTATATAAGTGCAGGTTAGTTAGTTAGTTAGTTAGAATGAAAAATGAAGTTCAGGAGGCCGGAAGGGAATTGGATTTAGCTGGGATTCTGGGAACAGATGGAGATGGAGAGGCACAAAGAATCACGAGAAGGGCTTTTTTCTTGTTTTTAAATAACACGGGATTAAGTCATAGATTTTAGGGGTCGGGCTCAGATGTCATAATGTTACACTCTCTTATACAGTAGGTGGCGGTATGCACCTTTCAGTTGTTTGCTATCCGCCAGCAACTGAGAGAAGAAGAAGACATGCAGAAGCTGCAAAAAAGGTGCCAGCTAAAAAAGTGGGAGTGGATTCGAACAGCGCAAGTGTGCAGACTTGCAGTGCATACAGTAGAATTAAGGAAGATACTCTGGTTTTGAAGGAAAATATTTTTTGTCTTATTTGTGGTAGATGTGATAAACTGCACTGCGTAGACTTCCAAGAAAACAGAAAAAATCAAAATCATTGTGAAAGCAGCAGAAAAATATCTTGGCATTAAGGGGCTACAGTGGGAAACAGTTGAAGACTTGTTAATTGGGGCACCTTTAAGTTCAAAGACATAATGGGCTGGTGGATCAACCGCCAATCAAGTCTAAACTAGTGCATACCCGTGCATGCCCGTAGAAACCAAGTATAAGTATTTATGCATCCCCGTAGAAAGCAAGTGTATGCAAGCATTCCTGCATGCCTGTAAAAAGTGTTCTGACCTCACAGGGTGCCTATGATGTTATGACATCATAGGAGTTGTTCAAAGGTGTTGTTCAGAGCCCTTTATGGTCATGTGACATCATAGGAACACAGTGTGCACCAGTGATGTCATAGCTACGAATGCCCACAGCTCCCCTATGGATCCCCTATGGACATTCATTAAAGATTTCCCTTCCCAAACTTCCGCATTTCCGGGGAGACTGAAAGTTGGGGATGTTGACATGGTACCCGTGCATGCCCGTGTAACCCCTGCTGCATGCCTGCCTTTGATCTTTGAGACATGGTTACCATGACAACACAGTCCTATGATCGTCACACACACACACCCACACACACACACACGCACACACACACACACACACACACACACACACACACACACACACACACACACAGATTTCTTGAATTATAATATGACTTATTCACCTTGCCAATTTTGAGCCATATGACATCATAAAGACACATTAGTGTAGGCATCGTGAGTGATGGTCTATATGACATCATAAAGACACTTTTGGACACAGCATCGCGAGTCCTATGTTGCCTGATATCATAGGATCATCATAGGACATCATGCCTCACAGGACATCATGCCAACATCATAGGGCCTCCTATGATGTGCTGTGTGTATATAACAGACATATCTTTATGACGGCATTGCAAGTCCTATGATGCCTGAGATCATAGGACATCAGGCTGACATCATAGGCCATCCTATGATCGTGACAGACACAGGTTGTCCTGTGATGTGCTATGTGTATACGATGCCATATAGACATAGTATCTTTATGACGGCATCGTGAGTCCTAAGATGCTTGAGATCATAGGATCATCATAGGACATCAGGCAGACATTATAGGCCGTCTTGTGATGTCCTATAATCATGACATACAGAGATTTCTTGAATTTATAGTGATGAAGAAGAATGAGATGAGACGCAGATATGAGATTAAAATGAAGAACAATTTCACAAAGCTATGAGGAAAACTTCACAAAGCTCTGAGGAAAAAACATCACAGAGCTATGAAGACAAAGCTATGAGAGATTTCTTGCTTGCTTGCACCTCGGACGCAGTCTAAGGAGGGATAATTTTTTCACACGAGTTGTTCAGAACTCCTTATACAAAGATATGGAGTGATGATAATCTAGTCAGTGGGGGTAATGCACCTGTAAACTGGTTGCCAACTGCCAATCAAATCTAAAAGAAGAAGAAGAAAACGTCACAAAGCTATGAGGAAAACATTGCAGGGTTATGAGGAAAAACAAGACACACAGAAAGACAGACATATATGGGATGTGTAGCGGTGGTGCACCTGTGGGCTGGAAGTTGTTCAGAACTCCTTATACAAAGATATAGAGTGATGATAATCAAGTCAGTGGTGGTAATGCACCTGTAAGCTGGTTGCCAACCGCCAATCAAATCTAAAAGAAGAAGAAGAAGATGGTGTCATATGACGTCATACAGACATCATAGACACATCATAGGCTCAGTGATGCCTGAAAAGATGCAGTGAAGATGAAACACCTCAGGTGAACTCCTTATAGAGTAATGACCAGATAAGAGTGGTGGTATGCACCTTTCAGTTGTTTGCTATCCTCCAGTAACCGAAAAAAGAAGAAGAGTTTGCTATCTGTCAGTAACCGAGAGAAGAAGAATGCACCTGTAAGGAGTAATGTTACTTTTTAGTTCAAGCCAGACATCATAGAGTGAAGTACATGGCGGTAATGCATCTGTAAGCTCGTTGCCAACTGCCAATCAAATCTAAAAGAAGTGTGACGGCAAGTTTTCTGAAGTGAGTTAAGGAGTCGAGTAGAAGATATAGAGTGATGATACAGAGTGAAGTGCGTGGCAGTAATGCACCTGTAAGCTGGTTGCCAACCGCCAATCAAATCTAAAAGAAGAAGAACCCAAAACAACACAACAACACGGAAATGATACAAAACACATGACCTGACAAAGGCAAACAAGACCATACACAAATGATAAAATAGGACACACAAAGGAGAGTCATGGAACTGAGCCAGGAGGACAAACTGGCCTGGTTCATGACAATCATCAAAGATCAAAGGCAGGCATCACTCATGATCATAAGTAACTTTCTACAAGCATGCAGAAATGCTTGCTTAAACTTGCTTTCTATGGGCATGCACGGGTATGCACTGGCATGCATACCCAGTGAAGTAGTTATTTAAAGTTAATCACTTTTAACTACAACAACAGGAATATTAATTCAATACTAAAGTACACACATTAATCATAGTGCTAATGTTTAATTTGTCCTGAGTTTTTAAATGCTTCATGCAATGTAAATTGCATAATAAGGGTGGGGAAAGGTGGGGGAAGGTAAAACACCTGACACTTTTTCAAGCTTCTCACCTTTTGCCCTCTTTCACCGTCTTAATAACCAACCTTTCACAAACATTCCAAGTGGTCTGAGCTTTCTGTTGACACTAAAATGATTTTAAAGCCCATACTATGCAGAATTCGGTTTAATATTCATGGGAGAATAATAATAACAGTAATACTTAGACTTATATAGTTCTTTTCAAGAAACTCAAAAGATGTTTTACATAGGGGGTAAAGAAAGAATAGAAATGAAAGCAAACAAAGAGGAGTGTCAGTGATTGAATGCAGCATTGAACTGATGGGTCTTTAATGATTTTTTTGTGAATGATGGGAGTGAGGGGGTGTCAGAAAACAACCTTTGGTTGGCAGGAAGGATGACCCCTTTAGGCAGGGTAGGACTTCAAGTGCAAAAACGATTTATTAACAAAACTGAATTCAACAGTACAGCACGGACGCTGAGAACAAAGAAGCTGGCTTTGGCTGTTAACACACAAATGATGAGAATGAAGAATAAGAGTGATGACCTGAAGAATATACAGTGGGAGCAGATAGTGTTACAGACATCATGTAGACATGGAAATCTCATTGAAGAAGAAGAAGAATGTTCAGAAATCATTATACAACGATATAGAATGAAGAAGAGGTTGCAACCTGAGAAGAATTTTGACTTTTGATACATAGAGTGATGTTTACTGAGTGAAGTACGTGGCGGTAAGGACAACAGCTCCTGACCAGATAGAGTGATGATATAGAATGAAGTACGTGGCGGTAATGCACCTGTAAGCTGGTTGCCAACCGCCAATCAAATCTAAAAGAAGAAGAAATAATACCACAACTGAGAGACACACCAACATATAAAGGGTAACTGATAATGAACTGACGTAGAACAGGTGGGGACAAATCAAGAGGTAACTGGTTACACCTGAAAGGCTACATACAGGTTTAGGAAAACAATGGGAACTGGGAACAATAAGTAAACCAATATACACACAAGACCCAAAACCAAACAAAGGACAAAACAGAGGCAAATAATGATCCGGGAAAACACAATGACATCAAAAAATGATCTTAGAGCATGGGCATGGTGCAGATCATGACACGCGGAGCTTCTGATGGTTATAGGGAGTGAGTTCCAGACGGTGGGAGTAGGGATGGAGAAGGCCCTCTAACCACGACTTAGTTGGGGGGGCGGGGTAGAAGGTTGGTATCAGTAGAGCGGAGTGCGCGGGAGGGAGTGTGTTGATGGAGGAGCTCAGTGAGGTAGGGTGGGGCCAGGTTAATGAGGGCTTTGTAAGTCCATCCATCCATCCATCCATCCATCCATCCATCTTCTTCCGCTTAATCCTTTTTGGGTCGCGGGGGGGCTGGAGCCTATCCCAGCATCTTTGGGCGAGAAGCAGGGTACACCCTGGACAGATCGTCAGTCCATCGCAGGGCCAACACAGAGAGATACACAACCATTCACTCTCACAGTCATACCTAAGGACAATTGGATTTTGTAAGACTGGTGACAGTTGAGGAAGGAAGCATCTTTATTAGAAATGTTATCGTTGCTGTAGTGAAAGCAGCTGGGATGCAAATGAGAGAAGCAATTAAACTCAGAAATCACTGTGGAACTCCGGACTAAAAATATACTGTGTGTATTTGCTTGCATTTTGGTTATCTTGTTAAAGTACCGTACCGGTATACTATAAAAAAAAAAAACTGCAATAGATAAAAACAAGTCTAAAAAAGATATCAACATTTTTTAAACAAGAGCTCCTTTGTGTACATTTGCATAAAAACTTGGGTCAATCTGCACATAAGCTATGTTCGTACTGTAAAGTTGAACTAGATCACAAAAACACAACTTACTGACAATCATGTTTGTATAAATACATCACCCTTTAAATACAAAACACACATGAAAAAAATATCAATTTCAGGTCTCTAAATCTGCTTTCCCCACTACCTTTTACACACCCGTTTGAATTACTTTCAAGTGTCTGTTTTCCCAGAATGGGAACAGTGCTCTTTGTGTGAGGTGACAAAAGGTTTTGTCAAAGCTGTGGTCTGTGTGTGTGTGGGGGGGGGGGAGAGAGAGAGAGAGAGAGAGAGAGAGAGAGAAAGAAAGAAAGAAAGAAAGAAAGAAAGAAAGAAAGAAGTCCTTGTAACCACTAGGAAGCCCCCCAAACAGAGCCATGCCCCATAGACTAACATGGAAAAATGTTCTAGTTCATTGATGAAATTAATAGTCAATCGGCAATTTCAATGGGGATGAGGGGAATGACATCCCTCTTGTTAGCAACATGACCCAAGTCATTCCCCTTGTTAAAATACCATCCCCACAGCCCATCCATATAAGGTGTACCTTTTTTTCATCATGTTACATCACTATTAAAGCAAGAAATCTCTGTGTGTCTGTGTGCGTATCTGTGTCTGTCACATTCATAGGACATCATAGGATGGCCTATGATCTCTGCCTGATCATCATAGGACGTCCTATGAACTCAGGCATCATAGGACACGCAATGCCGTCATAAAGATATGTCTATATGACGGCACATAGACAAATGTGTCTTTATGATGTCATATGGCTCATAGACAAATGTCTTTATGACATATACTGTAGACCATCACTCATGATGCCTAGACTAATGTGTCTTTATGATGTCATATGCTCAGAGACAAATGTGTCTTTATGATGTCATATGTCTCAGACAAATGTGTATTTATGATGTCATATAGACCATCACTCATGATGCCTAGAGTAATGTGTCTTTATGATGTCATGTGGCTCAAAATTGGCAAGGTGAATAAGTCACAGGGCCAGTCTTTACAGCGCGTTCGTGTTTTCTGCACAACACATTTCTGCAGCCATGGCCAATTCTATGTTGCCACGAGCAGAGTTGCCAGATCAAGCAGTCTTCGTATTATAAGAGGCGCTGACACAGTAAAAATGTGTAACCTTGAAGAATGCCAGTCTACACTACAAATGTGTAAAATGCCAAGCAAAGCGCTGTTTTCTCCGGGTGCTCCAGTTTCTTGGTTTCTACGGGCATGCACGGGTCGTCCTGAACAGGGTTGAAAGCCACTTTTTGCTCAGATCTATTTTCATGATCCTGCCCATGAACTGGAATTACGACGCACCTATCCCTCAACCAGTGGTCTTGAACGAAGAAGAAGACCCACCAGATGGAGAGCAATAGAATGAGGAGAACTGCTGCACGTCAGGAAAGATCCCGTGAACATGAAACACCTCAGGTTCCAGCAGTACGCCACAGCCATGACTGTGAACAACACAGCTGTCTGAGACAGGAGGAAGACCCTTCAGCAACAGGCATGCAGAAATACTTACTTATACTTGGTTTCTACGGGCATGGACGGGTATGCACGGTTATATACTAGTAACTAAATAAAATGAGAAAATCTTATAAATTTCCAATGTTTTTCTTCTAAATTTGTCTTTTTTCTTGTAAAGTTTGAACATTTTTTTAAATTGTAACTTTTCTTTCATAAATTTCAGACTTTTTTCTGATAATTTTGCAATCGTTTCTCTCATAAATATGTGACTTTTTCTTCTAAGTTAACTTTTTCCTCATAAATTTTTGAAACTTTTGATTGCAAATTTGAGGGTTTTTTGAATGCAGCTTTGTGCTTGTAAATTTGGAACGCTTTTCACATAAATTTGTGATTTTCTCTTTTAAATTTGCAATGTTTTTCTTGTGAATTTTCAATGTTTATTGGATACTAGTTAAATTTTTATATGTAATAGTAATTTGCAATGTTTTTTTATTTTAATTTGGCATCTTTTATCCTGGATCAGTCCGCCAAGGTCTCCGCCTTTAGTACCGGACCCCCATGATCCCTCCTGCAGGTGGTGAGCCCACTGGAGGGCGGACCCACGTAACTCCTTCGGGCTGAGCCCGGCCGGGTCTCATGGGTGGAAACCCGACCACCAGACGCTAGCCTTCGAGCCCCTCCCCCAGGCCTGGCTCCAGGGTGGGGCCCTGGTAACCCCATACCGGGCGGGGTACACTGAATCCTTGATATAGAATTTATCATGAGAGTCTGTTGGATCGTTCTTAGTCTGGCCCTTCACCCAGGACCAATTTGTCTTGGGTGACCCTATCAGAGGCAAATTGCTCCGGACAACATAGCTCCTGGGATCACTGGGGCACGCAAACCCCCCCCACCACGATAAGGTGACGGAGTCTGGAGTCTGAATGGGCCATGTTCTCCACCTCGGTTGTTGAAGCGGTGGTCCAGAGCTGCGGCCGCAAGGTGGTCGGTGCATCTCGTGGTGGCAACCCCCAAACCAAGTGGTGGACACCAGTGGTGAGGGGGGCCATTAAGCTGAAGAAGGAGTCCTATCAAGCTTGGTTGGCTTGTGGGACTCCCGAAGCAGCTGAGGTGTACCGGCAGGCCAAGCGGAGTGCAGCTCGGGTGGTTGCTGAAGCAAAAACCCGGGTATGGGAGGAGTTCGGTGAGGCCATGGAACAAGACTTTCGATCGGCCTCAAAGAGATTCTGGCAAACTGTCTGGCGCCTCAGGAGGGGGAAGCAGCTTCCTGTCCACACTGTGTATGGTGTGGATGGGACACTGTTGACTTCAACTGGGGATATCGTCGGGCGGTGGAAGGAATACTTCGAGGATCTCCTCAATCCCACTGATACGCCTTCCACAGAGGAAGCAGGGTTTGGGGACGAGGGGGATGACTCGCCTATCACAGGGGCTGAGGTCGCCAAGGTGGTTAAAAATCTCCTTGGTGGCCGGGCCCTGGGGGTGGACGAGATTCGCCCTGAGTACCTCAAGGCCCTGGATGTTGTTGGGCTGTCATGGTTGACACGCCTCTGCAACATTGCGTGGAGGTCGGGGGCAGTGCCTTTGGCATGGCAAACTGGGGTTCCTCTCTTCAAAAAAGGGGACCGGAGGGTGTGCTCCAACTTTAGAGGGATCACACTCCTCAGCCTCCCTGGGAAGGTCTATGCCAAAATACTGGAGAGGAGAGTCCGGCTGTTGGTCGAACCTCTGATTCAGGAGGAGCAATGTGGTTTTCGTCCTGGCCGTGGCACATCGGACCAGCTCTTTACCCTCTCGAGAATTCTTGAGGGTTCGTGGGAGTTTGCCCAACCAGTTTACATGTGTTTTGTGGACTTGGAGAAGGCATTTGATCGCATCCCTCATGGTTTTTTGTGGGGGTGCTTCGGGAGTATGGGGTATCAGGCTTGGGGCTTGTTGTTACGAGCTATTCGGTCTCTGTATGACCGTTGTGAGAGTTTGGTTCGTATTGCCAACACTCGTTCTGAGTCATTCCCAGTGAGAGTTGGACTCCGCCAGGGCTGCCCTTTGTCACCGATCCTGTTCATAATTTTTATGGACAGGATTTCTAGGTGCAGCCAGGGAACGGAGGGTGTCATGCTTGGTGACCACAGGATCTCATCTCTGTTGTTTGCAGATGATGTTGTCCTGTTGGCTTCATCCAGCAATGACCTACAGCTCTTGCTGGGACGGTTTGCCACTGAGTGTGAAGCGGCTGGGATGAGAATCAGCACCTCCAAGTCCGAGTCCATGGTCCTCAGCCGGAAAAAGGTGGATTGTCCTCTCTGGGTTGGGGACAGGCTCCTGCCCCAAGTGGAGAAGTTTAAGTATCTTGGGGTCTTGTTCACAAGTGAGGGGAAAATGGAGCGAGAGATTGACAGACGGATCGGAGCAGCATCTGCAGTGATGCGGACGTTGTACCGGTCTGTTGTGGTGAAGAGGGAGCTTAGTTCTAAAGCAAGGCTGTCGATTTACCAGTCAATCTACGTTCCTACTCTCACCTATGGTCGCGAGCTTTGGGTAATGACCGAAAGAACAAGATCGCGGATACAAGCGGCTGAAATGAGCTTTCTCCGTAGGATTGCTGGACTCACCCTCAGAGATAGGGTGAGGAGCTCAGTCATCCGGGAGAGGCTCAGAGTAGAACCGCTGCTCCTCCACATTGAAAGGAGTCAGTTGAGGTGGTATGGGCATCTGATTAGGATGCCTCCTGGACGCCTTCCACCTGAGGTGTTTCAGGCACGTCCCACTGGGAGGAGACCCCGGGGCAGACCCAGGACTCGGTGGAGAGACTATGTCTCCCAGCTGGTCTGGGAACGCCTTGGTATCCTCCCTGGAGAGCTGGAGCAGGTGGCTGGGGAGAGGGAAGTCTGGGCTTCTCTGCTTGAACTGCTGCCTCCGCGACCCGGACCTCCGGAAAAGCGGTAGAAGATGGATGGATGGATGGATGGATCTTTTATCCTATTTTTGCACCTTTATTCTCGCAAATTTGTAGCAATTTTACAACCCCAATTCCGGTGAAATTGGGATGTTGTGTAAAATGTAAATAAAATTAAAAATGCAATGATTTAAAAATTCTTTTCAACTTTTATTCAATTGAATACAATACTATTGAATATGAATATGAATTTTGTTTTTATTATTTCAGACAGGGATAAGAAGGAGATGTTTTTACCTTTACATGTTTCGACAGGCATCTGCAGTCTTCCTCAGAAGTGAAAGACAGCAGGTGCCCCTGTCCCAGCCTTTCCTTTTAACAACACTCAATAGACATTTCAGAACTGAGAACACTAATTGTTGAAGCTTAGATGGAATCTTTAACCATTCTTACTTACTGTACAACTTCAGTTGCTCAACAGTCCGGGATCTCCATTAGGGTATTGTGTGCCACACATTTTCAGTGGGAGACAGGTCTGGACTGCATGCAGTCCAGTCTAGTACCCACACTCTTTTTACTATGACGCAACACTGTTGTAACACGTGCAGATTGTGGCTTGACTTTGTCTTGTTGAAATAAGCAGGGACGTCCACAAAAAAAGATGTTTTATGGCGGCACATGGGGAGAGCATAATTGTTTACCATCTTAGACAAGAACAAAGAGCAAGGGTTCCCTAGTGAGATAACAGGGAGGTGTGAAGAATGAATGAAGTGAATGCAATGTGACGCGAAGGTCACCTTTTGTGTGTTAGAAGCTTCTAGAGGAATGCCATGTTATTTAAGAGAAGAGTCTCTGCTGAGATGTCATTCTGTCTATGCTTGTTGTGTGAGTTGTGTAATAAATCGTCTGAGCCAAATCCGCCTCTTCATTTACACGCTCTACACTGGTGACCCAAGACGAATCATGGAACATGAAGAAAGATCCCCGGAGCCAACCTTGACAGGAACCCCCAGCCACGCATGTGCTGTTGCGATCAAGCTACCGGATTTTTGGCAGCACAACCCGCTCTCCTGGTTCCACCTCATCGAGGCACAGTTCGCCCTCCGGGGGATATCGGCGGATGACACCAAGTTCCACTATGTGGTCGCAGCGCTCGACGCCCGCACGGCTCAGCACGTAGAGAGCCTGCTCGATCAGCCACCAACCGACGGCAAGTACGACGTGCTGAAGGCTGTGCTCATCCAGCACTTCACACTCTCGGATGGTGAGAGAGCAGAGAGACTCCTGACGCGGATCGAGTGGGGAGACGGGTCAGCCATAGACCTGATGGAGAAGATGCTGAGGTTAAAGGGCACAGACGACGACCATTTTATTTTTACCCACCTCTTCCTCCGGAACCTTCCGACAGCGGCGAGAGCGACCCTGGCCAATTCACTGTTGCTGGCCAAGCGGGACTATCGTGCGCTAGCCCGGGAAGCAGACCGGATCATTGTCGCCACCATGGTGTTCACGACCATTGCGGCAGTGACGGAGCTCGGCGCGACGACCAGAGGAGCAGCGGGGGCCAAGGAACGCAGGGGAGACACGCTTTGTTTCTACTACCGCCGCTTCGCAGAGAGGGCACGCAAATGTATACCACTGTGCCAATTCAAGCGACTCGGGAAACGCCAAGACCAGGGGTCAGTAGCAGCCGCGACCCTCGGGGAGGAGAACAAGCTGCTCTACTTGACGGACGCACGCTCGGGGAGGCATTTCCTCGTGGACACCGGCGCCCAGAAGAGTTTCATCCGGCCGACTTACGCTGACCGGCTGGCAGGATCTAGCGGCCCCGAGATGGCGACAGCAAACAGCTCCGAGATTAAGACCTTTGGTGAGAGGACTCTACTCTTGTCTCTACAAGGCCGTACATTTGAGTGGACTTTTGTCATAGCAGCATTGAATTACCATATACTGGGGCTGATTTTCTGTGTGCACATGGTTTGTTGGTAGATGTCGCTAACAGACGCCTAGTTAATGCACTGTCCTTTGACTCTCTCCCCTGTACAGTTCGAGTGACCCGGCCAACAGCACAAGCCAATGTCACAGCTACATGCGGTAAGTTCCACACACTGCTCACTCAGTTCCCAGCACTCACAGTCCCGACGTTTTCAGCAGCCATCGCTAAACACAGGGTGGAGCATTTTATCACCACCACCGGGCCGCCCGTTTTTGCAAGACCTCGGCGCTTGGACGCAGCTAAACTGGCCATAGCGCGCGAGGAGTTCGCCAACCTGGAGAGGTTAGGCATCATCAGGCGCTCAAACAGCCCATGGGCTTCCCCGCTACACATGGTCCCTAAAGCTGAGGGTTTGTGGCGACCTTGCGGGGATTTCCGCAAGTTGAACAACGCCACAGCGCACGACCGCTACCCAATTCCTCACATTCAGGATTTTTCCGTTCACCTTGCAGGAGCGCGCGCTTTTTCTAAAATAGACCTGGTCCGCGGTTACCACCAAGTCCCAGTGCGCGCTGAGGACATACCCAAAACAGCGGTAATAACTCCGTTCGGTTTATTCGAGTTTTTGCGCATGCCATTTGGGCTTAAAGGGGCTGCACAGACGTTCCAACGCATGATGGATGCAGTGCTGCGCAATCTCCCTTTCGTGTTCGTCTACCTGGACGATATCTTAGTAGCCAGCGCGTCCGAAGACGAACACAAAACCCACCTCATGACGGTTTTCCGGAGGTTGGAAGAACACGGGTTAATAATCAACCCAGCGAAATGTCAGTTCGGGGTGACGGGGACTGATTTTTTGGGGCACCGCGTCTCTCCCGAAGGAGCGATCCCGCTGCCTGACAAAGTGCGCGCAGTGGCAGATTTTCCCCGGCCGCAAACGGTCAGGGCGCTACAAGACTTTTGGGGAATGGTGAACTTTTATAACCGTTTCCTTCCCCGCGCAGCACAGCTCATGCAACCACTGTACGCTACGCTCAAAAAACAGAAACCCGCGGATAGGGTCGAATGGACCCCTGAGCGAGAGCGGGCGTTCTCAGAAGTCAAAGCAGCCCTGGCAAACACCGCATTGCTGGCACATCCAGACCCAACGGCCCGCATAGCGCTCACCACTGATGCTTCAGATGTGACCATAGGGGCTGTCGTGGAGCAGCGCGTTGCCGGGGCTTGGCAGCCGCTCGCCTTTTTCAGCAGGACTTTGCGCGACAGTGAATGTAAATACAGCGCGTTTTGACAGAGAGTTGCTGGCTCTCCACCTGGCCATTCGCCACTTCCAGTTCTGGCTGGAAGGGCGCAGTTTCACCACGTTCGTTGACCACAAGCCGCTAACATTGGCGATGGCCAAGGTTTCAGAACCGTGGTCGGGCCGGCAGCAGAGACAGCTGGCCGCGATCTCAAGAGTTTACTACCGATATTCAGCATGTGTCGGGCAAACTGAATGTAGTGGCAGACTGCCTCTTGCGCGCTGAGGTGGCCCCGGTTTGTGTGGGGATAGATTACGCAGCTATGGCCACGGAGCAGGTTAGTGATGCGGACGTGCGCGCGCTCCAGTCTGGACCAACAGGGTTAAGGCTGGAGAGCAGGGTGCTGCAGGATGGCATGCCCCCACTAATCTGCAATGTCTCCACGGGTCGCCCACGTCCTGTGGTCCCGGCCATGTGGCGCCGCCGCGTGTTTGAGTCGGTTCACTCTTTGGCGCACCCAGGAGTGCGCGCGTCGGTCAAAATGTGTAGGAGAGAAATTTGTGTGGCCGAGCCTTCACAAACAACTGAAAGAGTGGGTGGCAGCCTGCGTGGCATGCCAACGAGCCAAAGTACACAGACACACGAAGGCTCCCTTGGAGCCGTTTCGCATTCCGGCTAATAGGTTCGACCATATCCACGTGGACCTCGTGGGCCCCCTCCCGCCATCACAGGGGTACACGCACCTCCTGACAATGGTGGACCGCACCACGCGCTGGCCAGAAGTGGTTCCGCTGGCGGCAACCACGGCCGAGGAGGTGGCGCGCGCATTTTTAACAGCATGGGTGGCACGTTTTGGAGTCCCATCGGACATTACGTCCGACAGAGGCCCTCAATTTGTTTCCAAACTCTGGTCAACAATGGCCCGCAGCCTGGGTGTCACAATTCACCGCACAACCGCGTACAATCCACAGGCTAATGGGTTATGCGAACGTTTTCATAGATCATTGAAAGCGGCTCTCAGGGCTTCACTGACAGATGCAAATTGGGTAGACAAGCTACCGTGGGTTTTATTGGGGTTACGTTCTGCGCCTAAAGAGGACCTGGAAGCTTCCCCGGCAGAACTCGTTTTTGCGCAACCACTCCGGCTGCCCGGGGAGTTTCTGCCAGATAATCCTGCGCCGGGCAGCTCCCCGTCTCAGCTGTTCCAGCGTAGCATAGACACAAGCATGCTGCCGGGCCCTGCCCACCACAGTTTTCCACGCGTTTTTGTGCCTAAAACTTTGAAAAACGCGGAGTTCGTGTTTGTCAGACACGACGCCCACCACCCTCCACTGCGCCCACCCTATGATGGACCGTTCAGAGTGCTGGAAACAGGGGATAAGCATTTTTTGCTAGACTTGGGGGGTAGGAGGGAAAAGATTGGCATAGACAGACTCAAACCCGCTTTCGTGGTGGCGGACGAGCAGGTGCTGTTGGCAAGGGCCCCTCGGCGTGGAAGACCCCCACGGGGAGCTCCTCAGAGAAAGGATTCCCCAGAGCACCCACATGGACAGACAAAAAGTTCCCCCCCCCCCAAACATCAACCCCCCAGCATGACAGCGCCGCGGAGGCAGTGAATCCTGGTTACAGCAGATACGGGAGAAGACTGAAGCCCAAGCAGCATGTGGACCGATGTTTAATGGTTCTATCACAGTATACGGACTGTTATTCTATTGTTCTATCCAAGATGCTCGGGGGGGGTGGTATGGCGGCACATGGGGAGAGCATAATTGTTTACCATCTTATTGATCCCCAGAGGGGAAATTGAGGGTCATCCACCACCTGGATGGATGAAGCAGCCACTATCCCTTAACCATTCACACACTCATTCACACCTAGGGCCACTTTAGAGTCTCCAATTAACCTAACCTGCATGTTTTTGGCATGTGGGAGGAAACCGGAGAAATCCCGGGGTAAACCCACGCATACACGGGGAGAACATACAAACTCCACACAGATCACTGTTGGTCAGGGGCTGGGATCGAACCCACAATCCCCATGATCCCCCGGCCAAGGGTAAACTGTGCTGCCGTAGTGCTAACCACCCCGCCACCGTGCAGCCAAGAACAAAGAGCAAGGGTTCCCTAGTGAGATAACAGGGAGGTGTGAAGAATGAATGAAGTGAATGCAATGTGACGCGAAGGTCACCTTTTGTGTGTTAGAAGCTTCTAGAGGAATGCCATGTTATTTAAGAGAAGAGTCTCTGCTGAGATGTCATTCTGTCTATGCTTGTTGTGTGAGTTGTGTAATAAATCGTCTGAGCCAAATCCGCCTCTTCATTTACATGCTCCACAGTTTCTTAGATGGCAGCATGTTGCTCCAAAACCTGTATGTACCATTCAGCATTAATGGTGCCTTTACAGATGTGAAAGTTATCCATGCCATAGGCACTAACACACCCATATACCATCAAAGTCCAAAGGGGTCAAAGAGCCCTTTAGGCAAAGACCGAAGGGAGATTATGTTATGGGTCAGTCGGTCCGTCCATCTGTCCCACTGTTGTGAAATCAACTCCTCCTACAGTTTTGTTCAGATTGTTTTGAAACTTGGTACCATGGTTTGATATACACTAATGATGCACATATTGCAATTTAGTTATGATCGGATGATTTTTGCAGGAGTTATAACCCCTGACTTATGACCTCTTATTTCACCTTGCTTCATAGACAGTAACCGTCTTGTGAAATCAACTCCTTCTACAGTTTTGTTCCAAATGCTTTGAAACTTGGTACCATGGTTTGATATACTCTGATGTTGTGCATATTGCAATTTGACTCTCATTGGATGACCTTGAGGTCAAAGGTCAGAGGTCAGATTTTCCCTAAATCTTTTAAATGTAATAACTACTGAAAGAAATGATGTAAGCTTTTCAAATCGATACAGTAGTTGTATCTAAGATGCATCTTGGAGATAACTCACACCCTGATCTGACTATGGGTTTGAGGTCAAAAGGTCTATGGTAAATGCTAAAGTTACTATTACTATAAAACAAATAAAGCTAGGGCCACCAAACCTGGTGCACAGGTTCACCTTTGAATTCTAAACTCTAACTATAGGTTTGGGGTCAAAAGTCAAGGTTAATATTCCCTATGCCTTATTACTGTACAACAAGTAAAGCTAGGGTCACCAAACTTGGTACACAGGTTCACCCTGTGACCCTGAAGTGTGACTATAGTTTTGGGATTGCAAGGACAAATGTCAACATCAGAATGGCTTAAACTATATCTCAACAACAAAGAAAGCTAAGGTCATCAAACCTGATACACAGATTCACTGACCATGACCTCTGACTGCAGATTTGAGGTCAAAAGGCCAAAGGGTAAAATTGGCACTCCCTATGCCCTCTTACTGTAGAACGTGTTGTGGTGACCCACCACAATCTACAGAGACATTCGTCCTCACACTTAGTAGGTCCGAAAGAAGCAGAGGACCATTCACATACGGACAGAGAGCCCCTGGGGGGACAACCAGAACAACTGACTATTGTTTATACATCCCCGGATTAAGGAGAAGACGTTCGGGCACCAGTTGGTCATGCTAATCATATGTATTGACTGATATGTATATCAATATGCTAATGTGCCATGCATTCTCTCTGTTTGTATAACATATAAAAGAGCTGACGATACATGCCTCAAGAGACAGTACAGCACAGTAGCGCACAGCACTACAAGTGTGTCTCATTATGATGGAGGAAAATAAAACTCTGCAACCTTCCAGCTCGTCACATCTCGCCTGATCTTATTCCTCCACACTGGTGACCCAACGTGTCATGGTGCGCCCCTCGCCTGATCTTTTACCTCTACACTGGTGACCTGACGAGAGAGAATGACCGTCTGCTCCCTCTCACCGCGCTGTGGATCCCAGAGGACCAGAGAACGCCTGCAACCTCTTCATCCTCACCGGAGCGTGCTCCCCAGAGCGGGCAACGCTTGGACCGACACACACCATGAACGCGACACGAGCGAAATGAAGGAAGCAGCCTGAACGGGGACGATCATCGATGCGGTCTGCGTTGATTTCCACCGAGCTCTCCCAACTCTGACTAAACTCCCGACAGCGAACCTCCCACGCACAGAAGCCCCGCACGCACACCGCAGGATTACAAGGACAGCACAACTGCCAGCTATGTGGTCACTACGCCAAGCGCGCGCCATGCACCGAGACGAACCAGCTCCACAGACTGATACAGCGTCCTCCGCCGCTGCACGTGCCCGAGAAACACGGCCGATCGCCACCCTCGCAGACATGCAGGCCGCACACAGGACATTGTATAGGTTTCACAGCCACGGCGCACACCGGGAGTTTAGCCGATTGCTGTCCCCGGTGGCTTTAGGGCTGCTTCCGCACCTAAAAGCCAAACCGCCAAGTCCCCCACACAGCTGCAGTTGTTCCACAGCCGCTATGCATCCTCGGGGAATTTGGCCATTGGCTTTCCCCACATCCTCGCTGGACCGAGCCACGAGAGGAGTCAGAGACTTCATTTTTTTTTTTCACAGCCACTGTGGATCACCGCCAGGTTTACCGGGAAAGTCCCTCGTCATCGCGGATCCACACGCAATTTTTGCGCGGCCCAGACATCTTTGACGTCCCGGGCCGGCACTCACTTTCTCCCACCCCCCTCCCCCTCCTCCTCCACAGCGCTCTTCCCGCACCTCACTCTCTAAAGCCGGCTGATCGCTGTCTTGTTCCATTACGCACGACGCGAACCAGACCCCTGCACCCACGGTCAACGGCCGTTCAACGTGCTGGAACTCAGAGCAGAGCACACTGTCCTTTCCACCCCTCCCCCTCCTCCTCTACAGCAGGACAGTTCTACCGGAGCTAGAGCCCAAACGATGGGGGGGGGGGGGGGGTCCACAGCCCCTTCTGAGTGTTCTGGGGGGAGCCCTGTGATGACCCACCACAATCTACAGGGACATTCATCCTCACACTCAGTAGGTCTGGAAGAAGCAGAGGACCATTCACATACGGACAGAGAGCCCCTGGGGGGACAACCAGAACAATGGACTATTGTTTATACCTCCCCGGATTAAGGAGAAGATGTCCGGGTGCCAGTTGGTCATGCTAATCGTATGTATTGACTGATATGTATATCAATATGCTAATGTGCCATGCATTCTCTTTGTTTGTATAACATATAAAAGAGCTGACGATACATGCCTCAAGAGACAGTATGGCACAGTAGCGCACAGCGCTGCAAGTGTGTCTCATTATGATGGAGGAAAATAAAACTCTGCAACCTTCCAGCTCATTGCATCTTGCCTGATCTTATTCCTCCACAGTGTAAATATAAAATAGTGTGCAGTGTCACCAAACTTGCTACACAGGTTCACCTCGGGATCCTGGCCTACAATTATGGGTTGTATACTTTGTTGTATATTTGTGGAGGATGGGTTTCTTATACCTCTCCCGGATGAGTCATCCGGGAGAGGCTCAGAGTAGAACCGCTGCTCCTCCACATTGAAAGGAGTCAGTTGAGGTGGTATGGGCATCTGATTAGAATGCCTCCTGGACGCCTCCCACTTGAGGTGTTTCAGGCACGTCCCACTGAGAGGAGACCCCGGGGCAGACCCAGGACTTGGTGGAGAGACTATGTCTCCCAGCTGGTCTGGGAACGCCTTGGTATCCCCTCTGAAGAGCTGGAGCAGGTGGCTGGGGAGAGGGAAGTCTGGGCTTCTCTGCTTGAACTGCTGCCTCCGCGACCCGGACCTCCGGAAAAGCGGTAGAAGATGGATGGATGGATGGGTTTCTTATAATTTCAGTTCTCAATCATATTGAAAAGCTGAAAACTGCTCTCCGTCAGTAAGCACTGGGATCTTCAAAGAAAACTGAGGTGAGGGATATTGCATTTGCCTCAGAGTGCTCTTGTTTAACTTAACACTGATAGCAGTCTGGATGGAGTCCATGAATTCCAAAAATAATTAGAAATGTGGACTCATCAGACCACAGCACACTTTTCCACTTTGTGTCAGTCCATCTCAGATGAGCTTGAGCCCAGAGCAACCGATGGTATTTCTGGGTGTTGCTGATACGTATATTGCTTTCGCTTTACACGGTAGTTTTAACTTGCACTTGTAGATGTAGCAACGAGCTGTGTTAACCGACAATGGTTTTCCAAACTGTCCTTGAGCCCATGTGGTAATATTCTTTCCAGAATTATATTGGTTTTTAATGCAGTGCCACCTGAGGGATCAAAGGTCACAGGCTTGGTTTTAGGCCTTGCTGTTTACATGCAGAAATTTCTCCAAATTCTCAGAATCTTTTGATGATATTATGGACTGTAGATGTTGAAATCCCTAAATTCCTTGCAATTGTACATTGAGAAATATTGTTCTTAAACTGTTGGACTATTTGCCCATGCTGTTGTTCACAAAGTGGTGAACCTTGCCCCATCCTTGCTTGTGAATGACTTGAGCCTTTCAGGGATGCTCCTTTTACACCCAATCATGATAGTCACCTGTTTCCAATTAACCTGTTCACCTGTGGAATATTCCAAAAAGATGTTTTTTTGAGCATTCCTCAACTTTCCCAGTCTTTTCTTGCCCCTATCCCAGCTTTTTTGGAATGTGTTGCAGGAATCAAATTCAAAATGAGGGAATATTTGCAACAAAACAATAAAGTTTATCAGTTTGAACATTCAATAGCTTGTCTTTGTAGTGTATTCAGTTGAATATAGGTTGAAAGGGAATTTTAAATCATTGTATTTTGGTTTTATTTAGTATGTTTTACACAACATCCCATCTTCACCAGAATTGGGGTAGCACATTACCTTGACGTTTTTAGATTTGTACTCTCCACAAGACTGACCTGAAGTCTTTAATGGAAGTTAAGATGGCTGCACCCATGTGCTGTGAAGCAACAGTAGTGTAAAAAAGTACTTTTTAGTCAAAGTTCAGTTTTATATGTCTTTTTTTTTTAGCTGGTTGTGCACACAGTCCTGCCCAAATTCTATCTCTGAACATATTCTGAAGATTTTATTATACACAAATTTATATGCAAATTACTGAAAACAACATTGTGTTGTTTTCATTTGGCTTTGCTATCAATGGCTAATGGCTAACTGGCTATAGGCAGACTGATTACCCCAACTCATAGAAGAAAACAAAAACAAAAAACCATTGGAAGTGCAAAGAACAGTGTCATGTAAAAAGTCAAGAGTTTATTTTATTTCTTTTTTACACTGGGTTAGATCAGCCAAATGGTGATATGTCTGTTGAATTTGTGTGAAAATACTGAAAAGGATCTTAGCTTTTTATTTTGCTGTTATGGAGTGAGACTGATTCAGACATCTGACCTCAGACAGAAAAGGAACTCACCATAATATCTTTATATCTTGGTACAAAAAAACTGTTGATGTTCTTTAGGCATTATTCCTCTGGGGTTTATTTAAGTATTTAGCTAAGGGGGGTGGCTGTTTAGATCAAAGATATTAATGGATGAAAAGATGAGTCACTACAAGCAGCTTTAGCCAATCTCTACACAATAGAGGGGATGCACTGGAACAGAAGATCTCTTGGCAGTTACAGTAGTTACCCGGCACTGAATGGCAAACACATGTGGCAGCTTTAGTTTTTAAACAGCAAAACAAAAATCACATAAAATATTTAGTTACAGCAGTATACTGAGTACTTTTTTTTTTAACTTTACATTGTGGTGACCCACCACAATCTACATGGACATTCAACCTTCACACTCAGCTAGGGCAGGAAGCAGAACAATTTGCATACAGACAGAGAGCCCCTAGGGGGACAACCAGAACAATGACTATTGTTATACATCCCTGGATTAAGGAGAGGAAGTCCGGTGCCAGTTAATCACGCGATTGATATGTATTGACTGATATGTATATCAATATGCAAATGTGCCACGCATTCTCTCTTGTCTGTATAAAAGAGCTTACTTTACATGCCTCAGGGAGCGGCACACACACACAGCACATACACACAGGACACAGAGCTACAGTGTGTCAGATGATGGAGGAATAAAACTCTGAAACCTTCAGCTCGTTGCATCTCGCCTGAACTTATTTGTTCCTCCACACTGGTGACCCTTGATGAAGAATGAAACACGAGGCGACCACCCCAGAGACGACCTGGACGGGAAGCCCCAGCACGCGTCATGGTGCACCCCTCACCTGATCTTTTACCTCCACACTGGTGACCCTTGACGAAGAATGGAACACGAGGTGAACACCCCGGAGATGACTCCGACCGGTAAAGCCCCAGAACGCGTCATGGTGCGTCCCTCGCCTGATCTCTTCCCTCCACACTGGTGACCTGACGAGGGAGAATGACCGTCTGCTCCCTCTCACCGCGCTGTGGACACAGAGGACCAGAGAATGCCTGCAACCTCTTCATCCTCACCGGAGCACAGCGCTGGGACCAAAACACACCATGAACGACACAAGCGAACGAAGGAAGCAGCCTGAACGGGGACAATCATCGACACCGACTGCGCTGATTTCCACCGAGCTCCCCGACTCTGACTAAACTCCGGACGGTGGACCTCCCGCGCACAGAAGCCCTATATGCACACCGCAGGATTACGAGGACAGCGCAACTGCGAGTTACGTGGTCACTGCGCCAAGCGCACGCCACACACGGGACAAAACCGGCTCCACAGACTGATACATTGTCCTCCGCCGCTGCACATGCCCGAGAAAAACGGCCGATCGCCACACTCGGAAACTTCAGGGCTGCTCGCGCTCCTGGAGCGGACGTGCAGCCCGCACACAGGACTTTGTATGGGTTTCTCAGCCGTGGCACACAACAGGAATTTAGCCAGTTGCTTTCCCCGATGACTTTAGGGCTGCTTCCCGTACCTAAAAGCCAAACCGCCTCACACCCTCACACAGCTGCAGTTGTTTCACAGCCGCTACGCATCCTCAGGGAATTTGGCCTTTCGCTTTCCCCACATCCTCGTTGGATCAAGCTGCAGGAGGAGTCAGATAAAATGTTTTTTTCACAGCCGCTGTGAATCTCCGCCAGGTTTACAGGGAAAGTCCCTCACCATCGTGGATCCACACGCAATTTTTGCGCAGCCCAGGCACCTTTGACGTCCCGGGCCGGCACTCGCTTACTCCCACCCCCTCCCCCTCCTCCTGCACAGAGCTTTTCCCGCACCTCACTCCCAAAAGCCGGCCAATCACCATCTGGCTCCATTACGCATGACTGCACACTGGCCCGTGCGCCCACGATCCACGGCCATTCAATGTGCTGGAACTCTGAGCGGAGCACACTGCCCTTTCCACCCCTCCCCCATCCCCCCCACGGACTGACATGCCCCCCAACAGTTCTATCGGAGCTGGAGCCAAACGACGGGGGGGGGGGGGGGGTCACAACCCCTGCTGAGTGTTCTGGGGGGAGCCCTGTGGTGACCCACCACAATCTACATGGACATTCAACCTTCATACTCAGCTAGGGCAGGAAGTACAACAATTTGCATACGGACAGAGAGCCCCTAGGGGGACAACCAGAACAATGACTATTGTTATTCATCCCCAGATTAAGGAGAGGAAGTCCGGTGCCAGTTAATCACGCGATTGATATGTATTGACTGATATGTATATCAATATGCAAATGTGCCATGCATTCTCTCTTGTCTGTATAAAAGAACTTACTTTACATGCCTCAGGGAGCGGCACACACGCACAGCACACACACAGGACACACAGCCACAGCACACAGCGCTACAGTGTGTCAGATGATGGAGGAATAAAACTCTGAAACCTTCAGCTCGTCGCATCTCGCCTGAACTTATTTGTTCCTCCACAACATGTTAATACCACAGTGTTTACTTGGTTGCAATGATGTGTGGGTAAGAACACACCTAAGTGAAGAACTGGTTCTGCGCCTTTAAACATTTATTTAGCCACTTTTTGTCAAATAATACAAGGTGGAATGACAAGATTAGCTGTGCACAATGCAAACAGGTACTCTTGTGTACTGCTGTGACTGAATACTGGTGTGTATTTTTTTGTGTTTTACTGCATACCCCCTAATGCTGCCGCTCACTGTTTTGTAACTGCCCTGAGTTCTGTTTGGTGACATCATACACATACCCTCTATAGGCCTCCCATAAGCTAATTTGAGTTATTTTCCTGGACTTATGTTTGTGGTGCTGGTGCTGTTTGGACTTTTTTCAATAGAATTATCTAGCAAAATGTGGCACATTTTGAGTTGTAGCCTGTCTAAGAAGTTCATACCATAATTTTGGAGATGAAATTCTATTATTTAATTTAATCTGACTTGGCTGTACATAGCAGGTATCTGTGTGCTCAAGTAGGTTCATTTTGTCTTCTTTTAATTATTTACCTTTTGTTCTTATTAAAGACAAAAATAGAAAGAAGATGTCTTTACCTTCTTTACATGTTTTGACTGTGCACTGCAGCCTTTGTCAGAAGAGTGACTTTAAACCTTTGTCTTCTCGGTTTGCTTGATTTATGTGCAACAGATAAACACTACATGTTGCTGAATTGATTGAGGCTGTTTATTATTTACCTAATAAGAACCAAAGGTAAATAAAGTATCTGTGTGCTTGAATGGTATCAATAAAGTCAATGGATGTAGTTTTGGCAACTAAGTCAGTTGATCACTTCTTGTGCCAGACAAACCAACATGACAAATGTTAAGACTTCAAGATATTCAGTCAACAAACCAATGGGTGATTTCAAGGTATTTCACTCTCATATACAGTTGGAAGATAACCAGTGTCTAGAATTGGACTATTACCTGTGGATTTATGTTTTATTATATTACATAATTCATACCATTATAAAGTTTCTGTAAAGCCAGACATAGATATCACATTCACCAAAAACAGGAAATAGTTTGTCATTTCATTCCTCTGTCCTGCTTTGTTGGAGTCATTCTGGTTGTCATCAAGTTAATCATCCACTGCTGTCCAAAACTTTAAGGAGCTGTGGCCTTGACTCCCTGAAACTCCCACGAACATTTCACTCCTCTGAGCTGTTGCCACTTCCTCATGGTCAGATACTGCCAGTGTTGCCATTTATACGATAGTTTATACGTATTTATACGATTGTTCTATATGATCAATAGTTTTAAAAAAAAAAGGCCAAATATATGATAGTTTTGGCATTTCTATGCACCCCCCCCCAAAAAAAAAAACAAAAAAAACCCCCATCATTTTTATTTATGTGAACAATACCCACACATCACCAGAAACTGATGCTCATAGCTGATGAGCTCATACCTGGCTAGCTCCTCCTCACCACATCACGTCAGCAGCACTTAGCTGACGTTTGTTTGGGCAGCTGCACTGACATCATCATCATCATAGCAGTCTGTCGGGGGTGACAATGACTGTTTCATTTAGGTCTGATCAGATTCCTCCACTCAGCTCTGTCCTTTGCCTTCCGCTGCAAGGTACTCCTGACCTTGTTAACCCGAGCAATGTCCAAGCCAGTATGAGTTGCTTTCTGACTGACCATTTCATGAAACTGCTTGCAAAGTGGCTGCACGGTGGCGCAGTGGTTTAGCACTGTGGCAGCACAGTTTTACCCTCGGCCGGGGGATCGCGGGGATCATGAGATCGTGGGTTCGATCCCAGCCCCCGACCAACAGTGAGCTGTGTGGAGTTTGCATGTTCTCCCCGTGTTGCGTGGGTTTACTCCGGGATTTCTCCGGTTTCCTCCCGCATACCAAAAACATGTAGGTTTAGGGCGCTCGCGCACGCAGCGACCAGCAGCCGGTGGCTTGTCACCAGACTGCAAACCAAGTCTACCTACGGGTACAAATAAGTAACAAAGAGTATTTGAGTACCGCTAGCTTTTGCTGGACTAGCAGCACATTCTTGGCAGATAGAGGTATTATCAGTGACAAGGACAGGCCAAGACAAACTGACTCCAGTATCTGTTGCAGTGACTGACCAGATGATAGGTTTGTTTATCTCTGCTCTTGGTGTAGTGCATGTCACGATGCACTGACTGGCAAAAATCCACCACAGACCTTGCGACAGATGTGCTTATCTGCCAGGATGTCCAGTCTCACCCCATGTAACTGGGAGTGGTCCACCACAGACCTGTGACAGATATTGTTTTTAGTTCTGCCAGGATGCCCAGTTTCACCCTCCACATCCTCGGAAGGGCAGGGTTGCCGGTTGAGTTGCCGATGGCCGACCCATGAGACAGGTAGTACCGGTTTGTCCAGTCTCACCCCATGTAACTGGGAGTGGTCCACCACAGACCTGTGACAGATATTGTTTTTAGTTCTGCCAGGATACCCAGTTTCACCCTCCATGCCCTCGGAAGGGCAGGGTTGCCGGTTGAGTCGCCGATGGCCCGACCCATGAGACAGGTAGTACCGGTTTTCATGGTTATCCGTTAGCAAGCAAACCAGTGCCTGACCTGATGTCCACCACACAGCAAAACAGCACAGGCCAGAAGAGAAGTCTGCAGATGAGGACAACCAAGGCCGCAGGTCCTGTTTTCGCTGTGGGGGTGCTCATAGCTCCTCTGCTTGTAAATTCACCACAGACATCTGCCATTACTGCAAGAAGAGCGGGCACATCGCCAGAGCCTGCATGTCTAAGGCACAAGCAACTGCATCTTGCTCACAGGGGATCGCCTGATTGCTGGGGTCTTTCTGCAACTGTGGGGGTCCTCCCTACAGTTGATAGTGCTATGAGATGACTGTTGTTGTGAAATGGCGCTATATAAATAAAGTTGAATTGAATTGAATCTTCTATCACAAATGCTGTGATAATGCAACAGGATGACAACAGCGACACACACAGTGAAGCTGAAGAGGCATAGATGATTAACACAGTTGTGGGGGCAGAGCATCTTCACAAAACGGCACCATTTTATGCTACAGTCACCCTTAATGGAAAGCAGCTCAAAATGGAAGTCGATTCAGGTGTGGCCTGTTCACTTATCAGTGAGGGCACTTTTCACAGCTTCTGGCCCACACATAACCCCCAGTTATTGAGTGAGGACAGAGTCCTAAAACAGTGGTCAAATACACCATCGAGCATGCTGCGTAAGATCATTGTTGAAGTGGAGTATCGCGGACACATAACCAATCCAGGGCCATGGCACGAGCCTGTTGGGGCGTGACTGTTTTAGCACCTTGGGCATAGGTGTCAGTGGGGTTTATCAAGTTACCCAACAGTCCTTGCTCAGCATTATTGAGAAACACGCTGAAGTCTTTGGAGAAGAGTTGAGAGCTTACAGGGGCCCGCCTCTGTCGATCGAAGTGGACCCAAGTGTTGCACCAAAGTTTTTCAAAGCTTGCACAGTTCCTTTTGCGTTATGTGCAAAAGTCGATGAGGCCTTGGACCTTCCAGTTGAACAAGGTGTTTTCGCACCTGTTAAACAGTCCAGATGGGCAACACCTACTGTGCCAGTGGTAAAAAAGGATGGCTTGCTGAGACTCTGTGATTACTGCTGCGCTGTTAACACTGCAGTCAAGCCTGATGTCTATCTCCTACCAACTGTAAATGAAATTTTTGCAAAGCTGGCCGGTGGGACTGTTTTCTCAAAGCTACAGTTAAAACAGGTATATCAGCAGCTTATTGTGGATGAGAATACTGCTGAGCTGCTTACCATCAACACACACCGTGGATTGTTCCATGCCCTGAGATTGCAGTTTGGTGCGTCAAAAGCAGGTTCTATTTTCCAGTGCTTCATGGACACTCTCCTAGCTGGCATTCCGGGGGTTCAGCCGTACCTCATCAATATTTTAATTACAGGACACACTCAAAGCAAGCATGACCAGCATCTGGATGAGGTGCTCCAGTGATTTGCTGAGGCAGGGCTGGGCTGCAAAAGGCAAAATGATCTTTTGTTGCTCAAGAAGTGGAGTTTTTGGGATTCCAAACAGATAAAAGATGGAATCAGGCCAACAAATGAGAAAGTGGCTGCCATACAAGGTGCACCCACGCCACGCAACAACACTGAACTTCAAGCCTTTTTGGGCCTATTGAACTTTTACAACTGTTTACTGTGTGACAAGGCTACTGTGCTGGAGCCTCTGCATCACTTGTTGGACCAATCAGCAGCATGGAAGTGGACCAGGGAACATGACACTGCATGCATAAAAGCAAAGCAGTTGCCGCGGACTGATTATGTTCTAGTGCACTACAATGAAAATAAGCCATTGGTGTTAATGTGCGATGCCTCACCTTATGGGCTGGGAGCCCTACTCAGCCATGCCCAGCCAGATGGTCGTGAGACACTGGTGTGTTTTGTTTCGAGAACTATGACATCAACTTAGAGGAACTATGCACAAATTGATAAGTAAGCACTTGCTATCATTTTTGCTGTGTGAAAATTCCATCAGTATCTGTCTGGCAGGCCATTTGTTGTCTACACAGACCATAAGCCTCTGTTAGGTTTACTACATCATACGAAGCCTATGCCACAAGTTTTGTCTCCTCGGATGTTGTAGTGGAATCTGGTCATTTCGGCATACCAGTATGAGCTCTGCTATTGGCCAGGGAAGCACTTCGCCAACGCTGACGTTCTGAGCCGTTTACCACTCCCAGCAATTTTCACTAACACTCCGCCGCCGCTAGAAGTGTTGCTGTTGGAGGCGGTTCCAGACATGTCTCTTCATGCTGACCAGATTGGAACAGTGACGGCAAGAGATCCAGTTTTGTCATGCATTTTACAGTGGATTTTGCACAGATGGCCTACTTGTGTAAGTGACAAGCATTTCAGTCCATTCTTCATGCAACGCCATAAAATGTCAGTCCATAAGAACTGTGTACTGTGGGGGAATTGGGTGGTGATCCCAGAGCAGGTGTGTACAGATGTTCTCACCTTACTACATAATGCCCATCCTGGAACTGTCCACATGAAGGGCCTTGCCCGCAGCTCTGTCTGGTGGCCAGGGTTAGACGCCCAACTGGACGAGATGGTGAGGGGTTGCTCAATATGTCAACAATCGTGACATGCCCCTCCTAAAGCCCCTGCGCACCCCTGGGAGTGCATCTTAAGATTGTCCCATCTCCACATACTGTAGATTTCGCAGGCCCTTTTCTTGGGAAAGTCTTTCTCATTGTGGTGGATTCGTATTCAAAGTGGCTAGAGGTGGAGCTGGTGAGCCCTATGTCTTCCTCTGTAGTATAATCACATTCTGCAAGCTCATGGCAACTCATGGTCTTCCGGATGTAATTGTCTCAGACAATGGCACAGCATTCACCTCAGCAGAATTCAAGACGTTCATACAGCGTAATGGCATCAGACATACCATCACCGCCCCCCATCATCAAATGGGCAGGCCAAGTGTATGATCTAAATGACTAAGGAGGCCTTAGGAAGAATGGTTCGAGGGGACTGGCCAACGCATCTTGCCAGATTTCTGCTGGCACAGCACAGCACACCATACCTCACTCTGTGACGCAAAAGAGTCCGGCAGAATTATTGACAGGTCATTGCCTAATGGTGGCTTTGGATCATCTGCATCAAGACTTTTTAATCAGGCATGCAACAAAAACACCAGGTAGCAGCTGCCAGAGGTCACAGGCCAGTGAGGCAATTCCAGGTGAATGAGCCCATGTTTATGAGGCACTATGGAGAGGGCCCTAAAGCGCAAGTTATGCATCTGCGTCGACGTGATGCAGCTGCGACGGTGTTGACATAGTATCGATGCAGCGTCAATGTAGCAGCAACATGGGTTCCTATTGCGTTGCTCGACACACACCTCTCCAGAGAAGGAGAAGTGCATGTCCACAACGCAGGCCGTAAGAGCCCTGATTTGTTTTTTTTGTCTCCTCCTTCATATTTCCTGGCTCTTGCCACTGCTCCACTGTGCTTGTTCACCGTGACATGACTTCCAAAGCGAATTGGTTAAACAACAAACCAAATTAAAAGAATAATAAGGTTCTCGTTGCTGCTTTACTCTGCATGTTCACGGCAGCACAACTTCCAAGACGAGTCTGTTAAACAGCGGTCCAAATTCAAAAGAATATTGTGCTAATAAGCACATACAGAACATTTTGTGGCTCATCATAACTCAAGTAATTACACAGATTGTCCGCTTTGTCTTTTCCTTCACATTTCCTGGTTCTCGCCGCTGCTTTGCTCTGCCTGCTCATGGCGGCACAACTTCCAAGACAAGTCAGTTAAACAGCAGTCCAAATTCCAAAGAATATTGAGGAAGTGAGCAGATACAGAACATCTTGGGGTGATAACCCCAGTAATTACACAGATTGTCAAAAATGGCAGTGGCAGCGGTCACATGCACTGTTTTCTCCAACTTCTCTTTGTCTCTGTGCAACTATCATATTAAAAGTTGCTTTTTCTTAACATTTTTTGGCTCAAACTTCATCACAATCTGCTGTTGTCCATTGCTATTTCATAAACAAAAACATGACAAACACAAATCATTTAACACAGTGGCTGAAACCCGTTTTGGTAACAGAACAACACATTTCACCCAACACAAGAAAAAATTACCGATTATTACATCTGTGACGGACGTTGGTAATGGCGTTGATGTGATGCAGGTGCATAAATTCAGCTTCAGTGAGTGCCAGGAGAGATTGTTGGAATCACTGGCCCCCTGTCTTACAGGGTGTGAACTGCAGCTGGTCAGGATCACTGCCGTCATGTGGACCAACTCAGGAGGCGACACCTCTCACCTACTGTGCACCAGCCTTCACCTATAAGTGATTATTTCAATGACGGCCCAAGCAGCTTTCCTTGCAACGAGTCTGGCAACGAGTGCTCAGACAGCAGCCCGCCTAATGTTCCACCCACTGCCCAGTCCTCCACAAACTCAGAAAATGCTGCCCCTGTGATGACCTCTCAAAAGACATCCCAACGGCCAGGACACCTGAGGGTCCCCCCAGGCCTTACCGAGATTTAGAATAGTAGGGGGAAGAGATGTTATGGATTTGGGTATTTTTTATGTGCTGCTCACTGTAGTTAATCAAAAATTGCAATATTCTAAGAATGGATTCATGTGGCCACTGTATTTGGGTTGTTTCGTTATACTCTGGCCTCTGTTTGATAATGTTGAGCTGGCTGTTCTAATGCAGTGTTCTTCAGTAAAAGTTCCTGAGTATTAAGCTACCTGGTGTCAGTTTCTCACTTTCTAACAACCTGCTTAACAAGACTGAAGTCACATGAAAATCTTAAAATGCCCCAAGCAGTGACTGGAAATGGACCCAGTGGCCGTGTTCCACTCATCACTGCTGAAAACAAAGGATGGAAGGTAAACTTGTCAGTGGTGAGTTCAATTTAAAAAAAACTTATTCCTCATATGGCCCACATTTGTTTGCCCTCAAATCTCAAACTGAACCAGCTTCCATCAAAAACACAGACAAATCTCAAAGGATGCCTTTGAACGGAATAACTGCAGGCAGGTCTCTGGAGACAAAGGATCATTGTCCCTCCAACAAAGATCCAGTTTCTCTGCTGGTACAGTCACTTGAAAAATTAACCAAAATAAAAACTCACAAGAACTTATAAGTCACCAGCAGTCGTACTCAAGTCATTCTTTGGCTTACCTTTTCACAGGAAGTATCCGAGGAGGTGTTCTGACTCTGGTTCACTGATGAAAGCTTATGCCCTCACTACAGTGATGGAGGCTATTACTGTGGGTGTATGGGGGTAGCTGGAGCACAGGAGTTATTATTCTGCCCTCCTCCCAAAGTTAGCCACAATATATTCTCTGTCTCTCCCTTTCCTCGGCTTTGTTGCTCAGATAAAAGAGCCTGCGAGGGACGAGTTCAGCGTTTTGTTCTTATTTTGAAGCTGCAGGGTGGTTATAACTGGGAAGGGAGGGAGGCAGAGTGGGTGGGTGTGACCAGAGCGGCTGAGTAAGAACACATCACCATGGAGCTTTGCTTGTTGCTTCTGTGGGGAAAAGTGGGAGGGGGAAAGATCACCTGTGTGCATAACACATGACCTCATAACAGGTGGTAAAAAAAAGTGTTAATTTGAGCATTGTTTTTTTAATATGACAACATACATTTTACCCTTCATTTCACTTGTGGTTGTAACAGCTTGCAAGCTTTCATTCGTTGGCAAATTATTTGAAAATGTGCCATACAAACAGCTTGATGGTCATTTCTCCATCTGTGAAAGTATCAAGGCCCAGTGTGGTTTCACATGCCACTTCATCCACTCTTGACAGCCCTGTGAGCTTTACATGTGGGAACATGCAAATGGACAAAAACACAAGCAAATCAAACATACAATGTCCCTTTTCTCTCGCTCTTCACCATCTGGCTCAGCGGTGTTCCTGTCTGTATTTCAGTTGTTGACTAATTCAATGCACAAAATCAGTTTAGTGAAGGAATGGCAGCTTTGTCAGGTGTTGATAAACCAAACACTGTATCTAAAATATGAGTGTAGATTCATAGACAGAAAAGCCAAACTGTGATGCCAACATGGAAGTTGGGGGGAAGAAAAGATGTGCAGTGTGTGAGAAACAAACCCATTCTACACTTCCTGCATTGTCCAATATACCTATTATATGTATACCTATTTTATATATATATATAAAATCACTCTGAAAACTGGATGATCCCAATTTGAGTCACAAAAGGCGAGAAAGCTGTGGCTGATGAAGCTACCACCTGTTCACGTGTAGGTTCCTCAGTCTGATTCAAGCTTCTAGCTTGTCACGTGACTGCAAAAGGCTAAAATAGCAAATATCCACAATGTTAAGATTCTGCATTCATAAAAACTTACTTCACAAACTGATGGCTGACAGCAGGGTGGCTGCATCCATCTTTTGTTAGGGAAAGACACTTCTTAATTGGTTTTGAAGAAGAAAGCCAATAGCCAAGATTTTTTTTAAAAAGTCTCAACATGAAAGATGTTGATGTTATGAACTGTAAACTACTACAGCAGTTTTACTGAAAAAGATTTTAATATTCAGCTGTCAGTGCTGGTCATTGTAGTGTTACTTCAGGGTATTAACTCTAATCACAATAGGCAGATATTATTTTTTTCAACTCTATATGTCCATGTCAGTGTTAACGGTATGTCAGTGTTCCTCTTACTTGTAAACAAGAAGACAGCTGTATGGATGCTATTCATTTCTATAGGAGTCTTTAATCATTGTGTAAAACGTAAATTAAAAACAGAATACAAAAAAAAAAGAATACAATCATTTGCAAATACTTTTCAACCTATATTCAAATGAATACACTACAAAAACACGTTCCAAAAACATTGGCACGGGGGCAAGAAAAGACAGGGAAAGTTTAGGAATGCCAAAAAAAACAACACCTTTTTGGAACGTTCCACGGGTGAACAGGTTAATTGGAAACAGGTGAGTATCATGAATGACAGGAGCGTCTTGAAGAGATCAACATCAATGACAATCATGGACTTTATTGAAAAAGTCACATCAGCAATAGATAAAAGAAAATATGTGGTTGGACTATTTATTGATTTAAGAAAAGCATTCAGTTCTGTAAACCATGACATTCTGCCATTAAAATTATAGTCATATGGTAGTGGTATAGCCTATAATTGGCTGCAAAGTTACCTACATGACAGGAAACAGTATGTACAACTATATGATTGTAAATCACAGCTTTTGGACATAACAGTTGGGAGTTCCACAAGGGTCAACACTGGGTCCAAAATTGTTTAATTTGTTTATAAAGGATATCTGCAGTTCGTCAAAAATGTTCAAATGTGTTCTTTTTGCTGATGATGCAACAGTTTTTTGATCTGGTGATGAGCTGGACTCATTGTTGGGTATTGTTAATAGTGAAATTGTTAAATTAGAAAACTGGTTTGATGAAAATGAACCAACTTTAAATGCAAATAAAACTAAATGTCTGATATTTGGTAACAAATTTAAATCTGTGCAAATTGATGTAAAAATTAATGGAACCAAGATTGAAAGGGTAGACAAAAGTTCTTGGTGTAATGATTGATCATAAACTCTCTTGGAAGTCTCATTTAAGATACATTCAATTAAAAATTTCAAAAACATAGCAATATTGAACAAGGTCAAATACATAGTTATGATGAATTAAAGATGTATTGTTCTTTAATTTTGCTATATTTAAGCTATTGTGCTGAGCTGTGGGGTAAAACATACAAGATCAATTTAAAACCTTCAAAAATACTACAGAAAAGAGCTATAAGAAAATACTGTACATAAGACAGGTCCAAGAGAACACACCAATGAATTGTTTCATAAATTAAAGCTATTAAAACTTCATGATCTGATTAATTTGAAAATTTTATTAGTCATGTTTGGAGCATCACATGTCATTGCCACTTCATCTACAGAAATTATTTATGAGAAACAAATTTTTCGAGCACAAGAGAAAACTTCAAGGTCAATTTTTCTAGGACATCTTTAAAAAAATGGTGTATTTCAGTTTATGGTGTTAAGCTGTGGAATAGTTTGGACAAAACGTTGTATTATTCTAGGAATATTAGAAAATTTAAATTCTTATTTGCCAAAGCAATATTTGAACAGTATGGTATTATACCTATGCTGTTGCTTTTTTTTTGTTTGTTTGTTTTCTGCCTTAAGTTGAAATTAGTTTTGTTTGGTTTTCCTTTTTTTTGTACATGAATTTGGTGTGGTATGCCTGAGTATGTGAATAGGCATGAACAAAATGCATTTTTGTGAATGTACTCTATAGCTATAGTTGCTCGTTTGCACAAAGGACAGATTTATAAGGTTGTCTTCTTCCTGCACCTTTTCATTCATTTTTGATGGAGTCATTATTGGGATGTGTTGATTTGACGTTGATGTGGACAAAGTAAATCAGTCTATCAATCAACCAATGATTGGGTATAAAAGGTGCATCTTTGAAAGGCTCAGCTGTTCACAAGCAAGGAAGGGCCAGGTTCATCACTGTGTGAAAAACTGCATGGGCAAATACTCCCAACAGTTTAAGAACATTTCTCAACATATGCCTGCAGCTGTTGTGTGACGGAGTGGTGTGTGTGCAGTGTAGCTGACATTAATTGGTGTCTCTATGTGGGAAAATTAAAATCTATAATGCCTTAAAAAAAAGAGCTCTCCAAATGGGCACTTCAGAGGACAGAGGACAAAAAGGGAAAGTGATAAGAGCACCACCCGGGGTCTAGCTGTGCATGTGCCTGCTTTGATGTATTCTAAATCATTACATGTAAAGTGAAATATTTCAAGTCTATTTTGTTTTAGTTTTTATGAATATGACTTACAGCTCAGAAATGTGAAATCCACTCAAATTATTATATTCAATTTTAAGTTTTAGAAAATTACTGTAAATACCATGTCTCTTAGTCTATTAAACAAGATGCAACCACAGTCATAAGGAAGACTGCTGAACTGACATTTGTCCAGAAGACAATTATGGACACCATCCATGTGGAGGGCAAGACACAGAAAGTCAGTGCTGAAAAGGCTAGCTGTTCACAGTGCTGAAGAGAAGCATATTAATGGGAGTTTGACACAAAGGGAAAAGTTTGGAAGGAAAAGATGCACAAATAACAGGGATAACCAAAGCAATGAGAGGATTCCGAAGAAAGGTTGAGTCAAGAACTTGGGAGAGTTTCAAAGGCCGAGGCTGTTGTCAGTGCACTGCAATCCACCATCATAGACGTCTTCAGGAAAGGAGCTACGACTGTCGCGCTATCAAGCTAGCCTTGAACAAGAGATAGCATCGGAAGTGTCTTGCCTTGGATAAGCAAAAGCTAAACTGCACTGTTGCTCTGTGGTCAAAAGTGCACTAAACTTTCTGGTGTTGGTCCACTTAGTTTTTACCAAGTCCAAAGTCAACGCAGCCATTTACTGTGAGATTTTACAGCATTTCATGCTTCCATCAGCTCACCAACTTTACTTTGACAATGATTTCCTTTTCCAGAAGGGCTTAACACCTGCCCACAATGACTACGGTACTACCAAATAGTTAACCATGATGCTACTGTCCTTGAGCGGAACCCCATAGGAGTAAAGGTATTATTCAATTCAACTTTATTTATATAGCGCCATTTCACAACAACAGTCATCTCATAGCACTTTCAAATGTAGGGGAAACCCCCACAATTGCAGAAAGACCCCAGCAATCAGACAATCCCCTGTGAGCAAGCGCTTGGCGACAGTGGAGAGGAAAAACTCCCTTTTAACAGGAAGAAACCTCTAGCAGAACCAGGATCAGGGAGGGACAGTCATCTGCTGCGATTGGCTGGGGGGTGAGGGGATAGAGAAGATGAAAAGAACAGACTAATATAGAGAACAAACATTAAAGGAGTGAAGCCCAGTATATTATTAAAGGTCCCCCAGCTGTCTAAATCCATTAGCAGCATAACTAATGGAGGGTTCAGAGACATGATCCATCCCTAATTGTAGACTATATTGAAAAGGAAGGTTTTAAACCTATTCTTAAAAACAGAGATCAAGTCTGACTCCCGAATCCAGATTGGTAACTGGTTCCACAGGAAAGGAGCTTGATAACTGAAGGCTCTGCCTCCCATTGTACTTTTGGAGATTCTAGGTATTACAAGTAATCCAGCATTTTGGGAGCGTAATGCTCTGTTAGGATGATAGGGTAGTATCAGATCTTTTAAATAAAAAGGGGCCTGATTGTTTAGAGCTTTGTAAGTGAGAAGAAGGATTTTAAACTTAATTCTAAACTATGGGACGCCAATGAAGGGAGGCCAGAACTGGAGATATGTGATCTCTCTTTCTAGTACCTGTTAAAACTCTTGCAGCAGCATTTTGGATCAACTGAAGACTTTTTAACGATATTTTAGGACAACCTGATAATAAAAAGTTACGATAATCTAATCTAGAGCTAACAAAAACATGGATCAGTTTCTCAGCATCACTCTGAGACAAGATGCTCCTAATCTTGGCAATATTACACAAATGATAGAAGGCAGTCTTAGAAACAAATTTAATATGTGAATTGAAAAACAGATCTTGATCAAAAATAACTCCAAGGTTCCTCACAGAACTATTAAGAGAAAGAGTAACCGCATCCAAACTAAAAGTTTGGTTTAGAAAGGTATTTCTAAGGTTTTTTGGACCAACAAGAATGACTTCAGTCTTATCTGAATTTAATAGCAGGAAATTACAAGTCATCCAAGCTTTGATTTCCTTAAGACAGGCTTCTAACTTGGCTAATTGATTACTATCATCTGGCTTCATTGACAGGTATAATTGTGTGTCATCTGAGTAACAATGAAAATGTATACAGTGCTTTCTAATAATGTTGCCTAACGGAAGCATATATAAACTAAAAAGTGTAGGGCCTAGCACAGATCCCTGTGGAACTCCATGACTAAGCTTTGAGTTGGAAGAAAACTCATTACTGACATGAACAAACTGGAGCGTATCAGACAAATAAGATCTAAACCACTGCAGCGAAGTTCCATTAAGTCCAACATAGTGTTCTAATGTATCAAGTAGAATATTATGGTCGATAGTATCAAAAGCTGCACTAAGGTCTAAAAGGACAAGTACAGAAACAAGTCCATTATCAGATGTGATAAGGAGGTCATTAGTGACCTTCAGTAAGGCTGTTTCAGTACTATGATGGATTCTAAACCCAGATTGAAACTCCTCAAATAAACCATTTCCCTGCAAGTGGTCAAATAGTTGTGTAGCAACAACTCTTTCTAAAGATTTTTGAAATGAAAGGCAGATTAGAGATTGGTCGATAGTTGGCTTAAACTCCTGGATCCAGCATTGGCTTTTTGAGTAAGGGTTTAATTACAGCAGTTTTAAAAGCCTGCAGTACATGGCCTAATGTTAATGAAGAATTGATTATTTGAAGAACAGGGCTACCAATAAATGGGAAGACTTTTTTTAAATAACCTGGTAGGATTAGGGTCTAAAAGACAAGTTGAAGGCTTGGATGAGGAAATTATTTTATTTAACTCTAAAAGGTCAATTGGAGTAAACCTATCTAAACAGACATCAATTGAAGGAGTTGTAGTAGTTACTGTATTCAAGTTAACGGTGGGAAGAATCTGACTGATTTTATCTCTAATAGATGAAATTTTATGATTAAAAAAGTTCATAAAGTCCTGACTAGTAAGCTCTAAAGGAATGTTAGGACTGACAGAGTCCTGACTCTTTGTCAGCCTGGCTACAGTGCTGAAAAGAAACCTGGGATTATTCTTGTTCTCTTCTATTAATACAGAGTAATAACTTGTTCTAGCTTTTCTAAGAGATTTTTTGTAAATTAAAAGATGATTTCTCCAAACTGAACAGATTTCATCTAAATTAGTGGAACACCATTTTCTTTCTAATTGATGAGTCTTCTGTTTTAAGCTATGAGTTTCTGTGTTGAACCAAGGGGTTAGAAATTTCTGATTGGACTTTTTCTTTTTTAAAGGGGCCACCATGTCTAGAGTCTGATGCAGAGTAGCTGTAACACTATCTACCATGCTATCAATTACAGAAGGAGCAAGCTCTCCATAGCTTATTTCCGTTGTGTTGACACATGGCATAGAGGAGACAATCTGCATAAATTTGGTAACAACATCAACTGAAAGGCATCTGCTGTTGTAATATTTTTCTTTAGGAATCAAATAGTCAGAAATAGTAAAATCAAAGGTTAACAGGCAATGGTCTGACAGTACAGGGTTATGAGGAGACACTACCAGATTTTCTATTTCTATGCCATACGTCAGAACAAGGTCCAATGTGTGGTGGAGAAAATGGGTAGAATTTTCTACTTTCTGAGAAAACCCCATCGAGTCTAATATTGAATTAAATGCCATATTAAGACAGTCACTATCAACATCTACATGTATATTAAAATCCCCTACTATAATTATTCTATCTGATTTCAGCACTAAATCAGCTAAGAATTCAGCAAATTCAGATAAAAACTCTTGAGTAGGCTGAGGGAGGACGATAAATTATGGCAAAGAAAATTGGGTTTAACTTAAAATTGCTAACATGCCCAATGCTGAGGACCAGGCCCTCAAAGGAATTAAAACATGTTTTTTGCTTTCATTAACTAGTAACTTAGAATGGTAAATTGTCGCTACTCTTGCCCTAACCAAGTCTCTGTAAGGGATATTAATCAATCTGGTGATCAATTAACAGATCATGGACTAGCAGACTTGGGAGTTAAGAGATCTAATATTTAACAAACCACATTTAATTTTTAAATTACGAGGCGGAAGGGATGTCAAATCATTAAATTTAGAGACTTGATGTTTAGGTTCAGGTTCAGGTTCAGGTTACTTTATTTGTACCCGTAGGTAGATTTGTTTTGCAGTTGGTGACATCCATATTTACAAGCCACAATTACATTCAACATAGACACAAACACAGGCACACATCTTACAAAATAGGTAAATATAAAATATGTACAATATAATTTTTATAGCTTGTTCAACTCTTTGACAGCAGCAGGGACAAAGCTGTTTTTGTAGCGCTGGGTTCTACTTTTTGGGACAGCAAACCTCCGTCTGGAGGGAAGAAGCTGAAAGTTGCAGTGCAAAGGGTGGGAGTCATCATTTAAAATCGAGTCGGCCATCCTCTGTACTTGTCTGGTGTACAGGGATGTCAGGCTCATCTGTGACTCACCAAGCAAACGACTGGACCATCTGACTACCTGATCCAAGGATTTCCTCTGTTTCAGTTTTATCTGACCAAACCATGACATTAAAGAAAAGGATAAAACAGATTCAATAAAAGCCCGATAGAACATAGTCATTATGGTTCGGTCAATTTGGAAGCGTGCAAGTTTCCTCAAACAATGCAAATTTTGCTGACCCTTTTTGCACACCCTTTCACAGTTCACCTCAAAGTTCAATCCACTATCAATAATCGTCCCAAGATATTTGTACGATTGTACACATTCGGTGGTCTGGCCTTTTAGTATGGTGACTTTGTGCCTGGGAGTTTTCCTCCTAAAGTCAATAATCATATCTTTCGTTTTTGTTGTATTCAGCTGCAGGTAGGAATCCTCACACCAGTGAACAAAGTCATCAACTACTGGGCCGTGGCCACTCTCACCATCCTGGAGGAGACTGACAATGACTGAGTCATCAGCATACTTTATAATGTGTCTGTTGTCATGTCTGCTCCGACACATGTTTGTGTACAGGATGAAGAGTAGTGGTGACAACACACACCCCTGAGGAGAGCCAGTAGAAGAGCACTTTAGGTCAGACAATGTGCCATTGACCCTTACTCTCTGCGTCCTGTTGGTTAAGAAATCCAGAATCCAACCCACCAGATTATTGCTTAAATCAAATTGTTGCAGGAGCCTTTCAACTAAAATATGAGGTTGGATTGTATTAAAGGCAGAAGAAAAGTCCACAAATAAAAGCCTGGCGTGTGTCCCATTAAAATCCAGATGTTTAAAAAGCATGTTAAACAGAGTGACAGTGGCGTCCTCCACTCCTCTGTGAGGCCTATAGGCAAACTGCAGAGGATCCAATGCATGTTCAGTCTGCTTTAGGACCTCACATCTGACCAGTTTTTCAAAAATTTTCATTAAAATTGAAGTCAAAGCAACTGGTCTAAAGTCATTTACCGTTTTAGGACAGCTGGATTTTGGAACGGGAACAACCACGGCATCTTTCCAGATCTTAGGCACATGTTGTGTCTGTAAGGACTTATTGAAAATGTAGTGAAATATAGGACTCAGTTCATGTGCACAGGACTTTACCAGGCGTCCACATATATTATCAGGGCCCTGACTTTTGTTCACTTTTACAGCGCGGAACTCCCTTTCAACATCCTGCATCTCAATATTAAAGTGCTGATTGTCTTTGAGTTTCTGTTTCAAATCTTGGATTTCTGTGCTAAAATCAAAGGAGTCAAAACGACCATAAAAACAATTAAGAGCATTAGCCAGCTCTGTGTCTGAACTAAAACCATCTAAAAACACACGATTACTGCGCTCTGTGCTCTGAAGGCCTGCAATTTTTTTCATACTGGCCCAGGCCGAACCAAGTTTATTTGCTGCCATCTTGCTTTCCAATTCTGATTTATAATTCTGTTTTGCTCTTAAAATTTCAGCCTTTAGCTCCTTAGTGGCAACCTGTAGCACAGAAACAGACCCCTGTTTAAAGGCAAGTGCTTTCCTCTGTAAGCAGGATTTAACTGATTTAGTAACCCATGGTTTGTTGTTGGGGTATATTTTGACACGTTTACGTGGAACAAACTTATTTTGACAGTAAGCCATGTATGAGCATGTGAGCTCAGCCAGAGAGTCCAAATCATCCCCGCAGGCCATTATGAACATCTTCCAGTCTGTACAGTCAAAGCATTCCTGGAGGCTGTGCTCTGAATCTTCTGTCCACACATCAATGTCTCTCATCTCCACCTTGCCTCTTCTGAGAGCAGTTTTATATGTGGGCAGCAAATGAACACAGTTGTGATCTGATGATCCTAAAGGAGGAAGGGGGAGTGATTTATAGGCCCTCTCTATGGATCCATAGCACAGGTCCAATGTCTTTTTTCGCCTGGTTGGGCAGGAGACATACTGATGAAAGTTTTTAAGTGTCTTCTTTAAAGAAACATGGTTAAAATCCCCAGGAATGAAGTTTGGCGCCTCTGGAGAAATTGACTGCAGCCGCTGGATCACATCAGAGATGGTGCTGGAGGCGGAGTCAGCGTCTGCCCTCGGATGAATGTACACAGTTGTGATGAAAAGTTGGGGAAACTCTCGAGGCAAATAAAAGGGGCGAAGCGACACAGACAGCAGCTCCACATGGGGTGTACAGATGCGCTCTCTGACCGTGACAGATGTGCAGTACTGCTTATTAATGTATAAACATACTCCGCCCCCCTGACGTTTCCCCGTTACCTCTTCCTGCCGATCCGAGCGCAGCGGAGCTCCAAAGCCATCAATCCACAGGTCTGCGTCTCGATCATGCGCAGTAAGCCAAGATTCAGTGAAAGCCATGACGCAGCAGTTCTTAAAATCCTTCTGGTAACGTACGTTGCCTTGAATTTCCTCCACCTTGTTTCTCACAGACTGTGCATTCCCAAAAATGATCGAAGGAAGAGGAATGTTACCAAACTGACGTCTCCTAAGGCGCAATTTCACACCTCCACGTCTTCCACGCTTCCTCCTGCCGCTTCTTTTTTCACCGCTGTGTCCGTCTCTCAAAATAAAGAATAAAAGGAGGGTGAGAATATGTATGGGCACATAATCATACCATGTAGGATAACTAAATAGACGGTTATGCTGTTTCATCCCACCTAGCAACAATGCTCTGCACTGTGTGTTTATATATTTACATATTTATTCCATCTAGCTACAATGCTCAGCACTGGGTGTGTTTATATTTATATATCTATATATTTATTCCATCTAGCTACAATGCTCCGCACTGTGTTTTTATATATCTACATATTATTCCATCTAGCTACATTGCTCTGCACTGTGTGTGTTTATATACTTGCATATTTATTCCACCTAGCTGCAATGCTCTGTACTGTGGGTGTTTATATATTTACATATTTATTCCATCTAGCTACAATGCTCTGCACTGTGTGTTCATATATTCATATATTTATTCCATCCAGCTACAATGCTCTGCACTGTGTGTCTGTGTGTGTGTGTGTGTATATATATATTTTATAGTAATATGTACATATGTATATTAGCTGCTCTTGCTTGCTTGTTTTTTTTTCTTGCCTTCTGATTGTTGCTCTGAGTGTTGCTATCCCTGTGCTGTTGCAATCCTGGAATTTCCCCGTTGTGGGACTAATAAAGGCTTATCTTATCTTATCTTATCTTATCTTAAAGTCTGGCAGCTGAAATCTGGGCGCAATCAGAGACTCTGCACCAGCTGTGTTAAAGCGCAGCAACACGTCCCTGGAATATTGTATTCTGCCCGCTATTCTGCTCGCCATGGAGCCGAACGCGTTTACCTCAGAGACAAAGAGCCACAGCACAGAAAGCAGTAGTGCGAGATATGACAGGAAATCCATGTTGCAGATACCAGGGAGCTGTTCGCCATATATTCCACCAACGCTCCAGGGCAGAAACGACACAGAGGATTTTCTAAAAACGTAAAAAAGTACAAAAAACACACACACGCACACACGCACTATATCACCAAGCTGCTGGTCGCTGCGTGCGCATGCGCCCAATAGTTTAATTTGAGTAGCAGGATCTGTAAAGCGCTTTGGTCATCAAGGGATGAGAATAAAAGTGCTATATAAGTGAATGCCATTTACCATTTACCATTCCTCCTCCACGACCAAAACTTCTGGGATTTTGATAGTTTAAATAACCAGAGGAAGTTGATTCATTTAAACCAACATAATCCTCTTGCCCTAACCAAGTCTCTGTAAGGGATATTAAATCAATCTGATGATCAATTAACAGATCATGGACTAGCAGAGACTTGGGAGTTAAGAGATCTAATATTTAACAAACCACATTTAATTTTTAAATTATGAGGCAGAAGGGATGTCAAATCATTAAATTTAGAGACTTGATGTTTGAGTTTTACCGACTTTTTGTTTAATCACTTTGGGATGCTTATACCTTATATTTTTATTAACTTTGGAGGGAGCAGACAATGATTCTCTGATGGGGAAGAGGGGCTAAGTTGAGGGGTGGTGGATGAAGAGGAGCTGCAGAGAGGCGTGTATTTATCAAGTTATGTTGTATTTGTCTTGGGTTATAATGTTTTGGGTAACGGGAGACAGACACAATCTCTATGGGGTTATGAATTTTAGACTGATCTAAACAGTGAGAATTATTTGGATTAATAGGATTAATATGAGAAGTGGAAGCAAAAAAGGGCTGGTTGGCAGACCCAGGTACTTCGGGGTGAGTTAGCATACCAGTTTTCAGTCACTGTAGTAAAAAATGCTGAATGGAATAAAACAGACTGTCCCTTAGAACACGTGCACCGAGTCTATTTGGATGGATGCCATCTGGCCTCATAAATGATGGGCGGTTCCAAAACAGGTTGAAATTTCTATAAAACCAATGTTAAAAGTAGGACATGTTGAACACAACCAAGTATTAAGGCTGAGAGTTCTGCTAAAATAATTGCATCTTCTTCTAAAAGGAGCAAGTGGCCCAGAAATCAACACACATCTGCCACAGTTCATAAGAGTGGACAGAAGACTCCTGAAGTCACTCTTTAAGATCTCCGACGTTTCATCTGGGATGTTGTTTTTTGATTGCTGGGGTCTTTCTGCAACTGTGGGGGTCCTCCCTACAGTTGATAGTGCTATGAGATGACTGTTGTTGTGAAATGGCGCTATATAAATAAAGTTGAATTGAATTGAATTGAATTGAATTGTTGCATCCAATGTGCACAATAACAGTTTTAGCATGGGGGTAGTCATTTAATAGGTCAGGGGTAAGAGCCTCAATGTCTGACACTTTAGCCCCAGGAAAAAATTTTGTAACACAGTACCTGCTTCTGACGTTCCTCATTATTGAATCACCAATTACCAGCGTCATCTGGGGGGCTTTGTCGGGGGCTTGTGAAATGGTGGATAATTTTGCCGTAGTTGCTGCAGTGGCAGTGCAGTGCCGATGCGGGGGGGATGCGCTCTCTTCTTTTTGGAGCTGGTGTATAGTCTGGCACACCTAAGGTAGTTTTGATCCAGGGCTTGCAGGTTTGGGCCGCTGCTGAAGGAGTAGGGGCGGCCATGGGAGGAAGATCAATGTCCAGGTGGGGGAAATCTTACACGAAAAGGATGTTGAATCTGTCTTCCAGCAAAAGGGGAAGGGAGGAAGTGTGGCCATGTCTGGTCGATCCCCGACATTTGCCATTCGGCCCAACCACGGTCCAGAGCATGCATTGAGGCTGTGATGAACCACCCAGGTCTTTGGGTTTAGCTCTGAGCTGAAGCCAGTGTTTGATGCTGGAGTCCTGGACAGCTGAGGTGACCGGAGCAGGGGTGGAAGTGGATGGCGATGTGCTAATTTCACCCAGGTAAGTAGCCATCTCTGCTAGCTGCGAGTCCGTCGCTGGGGCCGATGTCTGTCCAAAATAGTGTCCAGGTGGTTTTCAGCCTCCCAAATCTTATAAAGATTAGAGAGTCTCAATTCCAACTCAGAAACCTTCTAGAGAGGGAAACACAGCTGACACAAGTTGGGGTTGGAGCCATGGCTTTCCAGGCCAGAAGTGGCTAGCTAGCTAGCTAAAACATAGCTAAGGCATTCTTTGTGCACACTTAAATACACGAAGTATTCTAACAAAAAGTGATCAGGTTCATCATCTTCTCATTGATTCAAATATTGACTTTCTTTGTCTATCTGAGACATGGCTCCGTGAATCTTCACCCTCAGCAATACTATCTGTACCTGGTTATAAAATGTTCAGAAAAGACAGACAGGGTTCTAAGGGAGGAGGTGTTATGATTTTTGCCAAGGATACTTTTAATTGTAATGAGATACATTTTACAGATGAGAATGGACTGGAATTTCTTGGACTAACTGTTTATTTGTCACAGCAAATGTCTTTTATTCTTGTAGTTATTTATAGGCCTTCATCAAATGTAGATTTTTATGAAAAGCTGGAAATTTTATTGAAACAACTTAATTTTGAAAAAGAGGTAATAATAATGGGTGACCTAAATGTTAATTGGGAAGTCAACAAAGTTAGGAAAAATCTGAAAAAGGTTATGGATGACATGGATATGACTCAGGTAATTAATGGCCCTACAAGAACCACAAACTCCACTAGCACTCAGATTGATCTAGCTTTTACTAATAGGCCAGAAAGGATCTTGAAGTCATACAATATGCTCACAGGATTGTCTGATCACAATCTTATAATGGTAACAAGAAAATTAAATAAAAAGCGCTTCAAATCCTTGGCCGCCACTGAATTCTATAGGATACAAAAACAGGAACAACAAAATTTTCAAGATTCAATTCAAAAAGTAAATTGGGACGAATTACTTGTTGGCAAAAATTTAGATGAGTATTGTTCTAAATTTGCCAACAAAATACAACAAATTATTATACAATTTACAAGGATAATTAAACTAAAAGCTAGAAAGAATGGCCTTCCTTGGTTAAACAAATTTATTCTGAAATTGATGAAAGAACGAGATCACTTTTTGAAGTTGTCAGTTAAATCAGGACACAACAGGCACCAATTTATTTCATTGAGAAATAGGGTAGTGAAAGAAATAAGAAAATCTAAAGCTGACTTTTTCATTACTGTTTCGAATAGTGCAAGGGGAAATTCTAAAATAACCTGGAATTATATTAAAAAACTATTGGGTGATTCCCAAAAAAACAAAACTAATGCAAATTCAATTAAATGGAAACATCTTGACGGAACCTCAAGTGATGGCTGATGCTTTTAACAACTACTTCATTGAATCTGTGTCAGAAATGTCTGATAAGTTTATAGTAAAACAAAGGAAGGAATACCCTGCATTGTCTGCAACACAGTCTTTTACTATTACAAATATTACTGAGACCAAGGTTATCGATTTAATTCAATCACTCAAATCATCTAAAGCAAAGGATGTTTTTGGAATGGACACGAACATGCTCAAAGATTTAGGTTCAGCTCTTGCCACTCCTATTGCCTCAATCATTAATCTTTCAATTTCATCTGGCCATTTTCCAAAGGCCTGGAAATCTGCTATTGTTACCCCTGTTTTTAAATTCGGTGACTCAACTTTTCTGCATAACTACCGACCAATAAGCATTCTTCCAGCCATTTCCAAAATTGCAAAAAAAATGGGTGGCAGAGCAGATTGTCCATTATTTAAACAGTAGTTCCCACTCTCTCCACGCCATGCAGTTTGGTTTCAGACCCAAGCATTCCACTGAAATGGCTACATGCCTCTTCATTGAGAAAATAAAATCTTTTCTTGAAAAGGGTGGAGTTGTAGGGGCGGTGTTTTTGGACCTCAGGAAAGCATTCGATACAGTAAATCACTCTGTTCTTCTTACCAAGCTCTTTAAATTTAACTTTTCTCACAATGCTGTGAGCTGGATTGATTCATATCTGCATGATCGAACGCAATCTGTATCAGTTAACAACTGCAGATCTGATTCTCTTAGGCTAACTTCTGGAGTCCCTCAGAGATCAATATTAGGCCCCCTTTTATTTAGTCTTTATATTAATGATTTGCCCACTGTTTGTCCTGAAGCTGAATGCTTAATGTATGCAGACGACACGGGTTTTTTTTGTTCAAGGTCGCTCCAAAGACACTGTTGCTGCTAAACTTAGTAAAACAATGTCCTGTGTTACAACTTGGTTGCAGGAGTGCTGTCTACAGTTAAATGTTTCTAAAACTGTAGGCATGTATTTCACTAAAATAAATAGTGTCACCTGACCCTGACATACATGTTAATGGAGGAAAAATACAAATTGTTAGCCAATATAAATATCTTGGGTTAATAATAGATTCACAGCTTTCCTTTAAAGCCCATATTGCTAAATTGTGTAAAAAAAATCAAGTTAAATCTTGCAAATTTTCATGCAATTCAAAATGAAATATCAGCTGAAGCCGCAAAAATATACTTGCATTCAATGATTCTCAGTCACTTCAACTATTGTCTAACTAGCTGGTCCCAGGCGGGTTTGAGTGCAAAAAAAAACATTGGAAGTTTTGTACAAACAAGCAGTTAAAGTTATGGATAAAAAGCCTAGGCATTATCATCATTGTGCAATTTTAAAAAAATACAGTCTTTTAAATTGGGATAGTCTTCATACGTTTGCAAATTTAAATTTGATTTATAAAGTACTGCATGATTTGGCTCCAGATCCTCTGGCAGAGTTCATCAGCCAAAGAAACAGCTCTGATCGCGTCACTCGAGGCTCTGTCAGAGGTGACTGTTTCATTCCTCTGCGCAAGAGCACTTTCAGTAAGTCGGCCTGGTCAGTGAGGAGCGCTAGTGAGTGGAACTCAGTACCTGAGGAGGTTAAACTGCTTACAACACACAAGACCTTCACAAAAAAAATTGAAAATGTGGCTTATAAACACCTACAGCTGCTAACACTAAAAGATAAGTCTGTTGTGATGTTTGACGTTGTGATTAAATGTACGGTTTGTTATGTATATGTTATTTGTTACATTAGTGCCCTCTTAAATGTCTAACCATGTTTTTTTTCTTGTAGATGCATTTTACTGCTTTTTTACATCTTGGCCAGGGGACTACAGATGAAAACTAGCCTTTTGGCTAATTCTGGCATTTTTAACCATGTGTAATCATATGTTTTATGAAGTTGCATTGTCCCTTTTCAAATAAACTAAACTAGAACAGGTTGGCCTAATCCGGTGAACAACCCTGCCAGGGGTCTGATTCACCTGTGTGCCTGATCGGGCTGTCGTATTTACTAAGCTAACACTAAGTAAAAAGTTAATATCAGTAAAAGAGATAAAAATTTAAAACGGAGCTAATACAACAAACAAAAACAGATAAGATGAAGATTATCAAGACAAGGACGGGAATACATCTGGCACAAAAATACAGCTAAAGCCAAAGGCTGCTACCTGAGCTCAAAGCAACCTAGGCTTCAGTAAGATGTCAGCAGACTCATATTTTCTTCGATGCAACCTTGCATTGAGGCAGAAATTCATGGTGAAGAAGCTACAAACAAGTTTTGACCAACTTTCCAGAAGTTAGTCATTTCTCTTTTTTATTGGATCTTTGGAAATAATTATTTTAGATATAGGGTTTTAAGGTTATTTTCATAAGCTAAAAGTTAAAATGAAAGCAGACAGATTTGAGATATGCTAGCTCAGTTGAATTCCAATGTTTATTGTAGACTACTGCCTGTTTTGAGCTATTTATAATCAAGAAAACCAAGTGTAATCCAGGCATTTCAGCACTCTTTGTTCTTTTTAAAAAAAAAAATCATTGTTACAAGTGAAGTCAGTAGGAAAAAATAGCTTTACGTCATCTGTAAATGAAATGGTAAATCAGAATTCTATGTCTCAAGATGAATGGGCGAAACTGGCTCATTTGCTCATGGTGTGTTTGTAAGAACTCTAAAGGGAGTGATTTACCTTGATGATGCATCAGGAGCGTGTGGTTTACACAAGCTGCAGAACTGCAAAGTCCTATTTGATAACTGACCAAACAACAGAACAGCTCTGACTCATTAAAAAGAGCTTTGTGTGTACACAAAGTCAGGCATATTCTTCCTTTGTTTAAATCAGTCCCTCATTTTCCACAAAAATACTTTCAATTTCTATAGCTTCCTATTACATTATTAAGCTGTTTAACTACTATAAAACAATCAGACTTAAGAGTAGATGTAGTTTTCTAATGCTGTCTATTCATATGTGACAGGTTTGTTTTTGTATGTTGGAAGCTAGGTGTATTTTTTATTTAGTTTTCCTCTGTTTTTGTGTTTTCAATTCATAAGAAAATTACCAAGCCAGAATACATAAACCTTACAGAGAAGTGGAGCACAATGAAATGAACAACCGGTGTGGTGCATTTTTCAGTCACATTCTCCAGTTTTTTCAGACAGAGCAGGATGTAATTTCACCCTTCTAGTTTTTTCCCCAGTGTTAACATGTCACTGTATGAACTTTCATAAAACAAACAGAACTTATAATCAAACATCTCTTGCTGGGCCTCAAGTGTAAAACAGTTAACATGTAAAGACAGTGCTGCATTTTATAGTGGCCACCATAGTCAAGACACTTCATTGTTCCATTTCAGTGAATTGAAGCACCGTTTCCTCTACAGGAATCAGGAAACTATTTTACTCCTTGAAAGGGGAAGTTTTCAGGAACTCATAGCAGCCAAAATAAATCCCTGGTCAGGGGTGGGTACTTCCGTGTGCCTGAAAACTTCTGGGTGGGGTTTAGGATTGATTTGATGCCGATTGGATAAAAGTCTGCATCACAATATAGGTGAAACAAAAGAAAATGAGAAGCGCCAAGTTTGAACAGAAAAAGATAATAGTGAAGATCTAATGCTTAATAATATAATACTGCAATGATTGCAGACGGTCTGACCGACTGTTCGGCATATGTGGCCATGTAGCACAAGCTTCGGGACGGCACGAGCATTACAGTGGAACGGCACGGCACATAACACCAGCCACCACCGCGGTCCTTTGCCGGGATGTGAGCCCACATAGCCAACAGGAGACGGAATCTCCGCTGGTGCTTCTTCTGGTGTGCTCATGCAGAGCATTCTGTATAACGCCTAAAAATGTAAATGTTAATACCGCCGTAATTGTGGAGAGGAACCGCCAGACCGATTGTATATCACAGGGATAAACTCATTCCATGGAGGGCAAGGACCCTGCATGTTGTCCCTCCACCCACTGTCTTCAACAGGTAATTTCACTGAATTTCTTCCCACTGATTGTTAATCAGTGAAAACACCTGCTGAGAAAACGAGGTGGAGGTAAAACGTGCAGGGACTTCACCCTCTATGGAATCAGTTTGACATCCCTGGTATATCATATAGAGCCAAACAGGCATTGGGGTAGCATGAACACAGCAGAGAGGCAAGGCACAGTACCAGTGACTCGGGCTGTCCATAGTTGGTGATAACACACTGTCAGCCAGCCAAGGATGGAGTCCCCACTGCTCACAAGTTTGTCCCAGGCACTCCACTCTACATTCATAACCATTTCTGTATGATTCCAATGTATTTTTAACACTTCTGCAAGATGAATTATAAAAATAGCCATGAGGAATTTTCAACACCTCATGGTTTTTATGGTTTAGTACCTCTGACAAGGAGGTAATGTTTTCATGTTGGTTTGTCTGTGCTTGTTTTTTTTAGCAGGATCACACTGAAACTACTGGACAGATTTTGATGACACTTTCAGAGATGGCCCTTGGGCTACAGATGAACCCAAGAGATTTTGGAGGTGATCCAAGAGCACATACCTCCACCAAGGCCCTATCTTGCAGTGTAATGTAATCATCTGTCCATCCATCTATTGGCAGGATTACGGAAAGACTACTGGATCAGTTTGGAGGTGCGGATGAAGGCATGGACAGATGGGGGTATGACTGGATAGTGGGAGAGGACAGAGCCTTGGTGGAGATATGCGCTCTCTGAATGCTCTCTAGTTTCAAACTGCAGGCAATCCTTTTGGCAACCCACTTGGCAACCCAACTTGCCAAGTGGGTTGACCCTATTGGCAACACAGATAGAGTGCTGGACTCTGAAGCCGGGGGTCGTCAGTTCGAATCCCTGGTTGGACAACGCCAATTGGGGCTTGGTTGCCCGTTCCCTCAGTTACACCAAGTTTCTACCTTAATGTTTGAAGTTTTAGGGCCTGGAGGGAATTTATTTAAAGTTTAAAATAACGTATTTTCTTGTTCAAGCCCCTCAGTTTACTATTAGTCACTGTACTTTGTATGTTGTTTACCAACTATTACCATCTTTCTACTGAGTGGTGTCTGAGATGACTATACAGTTATAAGCTGCTACCAACAACAAAAAGAGCAAAAACTAAAATAAAAACTCTGAAACAGCAGTTTATTTATGAAATCAGAGCAAATGTATTTACCTGAAATGTTAGCCATGTTTTATTTGGACATACATTATCAGAAAACTGGGCGAAGGCTTTACTCTTAGACACACAAAATACCTCTTCTCATCAAATCAGTTCATTTTACTTTTCTGGAGTTTCATAACTTGTTAGGTATGATTTGTTATAACATTCCCATTCTTACACATTAAATCATCAAGAATGTTTGTTCAATTTATAGGAATTATGGCTCACCAAATAATGTATGCTATTGAAGTTGAAAAATAAAACAGTGACAGTTTTAGTCTTCACATTAGTGTTTTTTTTTCAGAAAATGTATTGGTGTGTGCTGTAAAGATGCTTATTTTTTTTTAAACAGCAACATGTTCTACCAAATTTAATAATGCTGACCAGACTTGAGCATCAATTTGTAATACTGTGATGTTACAAGGAGGCACAACAGAATAAATAGGTAATTTATGCTATATAAACACATCAGGAATAGGTGGGAATAGGTCTGTACGATGCAATACACCTTTGTCCCACTGTTAAAATTGCAAACATAAGCCAATCTCAGTGCTTGAATGTGACCAAGAGACAAACTTCATCCTCACAGCATTCAAATGTCCAGCTTGATCTGACTAAAAGGGTCCTGTAACTGTGAAAAGATTCCATGACTGGGTGTCATGACACGTCTTCTTATTTTTTGTCCTCTCCCACACTCCGTCACGAACACACGCACACGCCCACCTTGGAGTGTGTTACATAAGAGGCATCAACAGACCACATCTTAATCATTAGTGTCAAACATTTATCATTAAGGAAAAAAAGGGTACAAAACAAATATGAGTCATGTTCACATAGTTTAGTGATTCACCAGTTTACTGACAAAAGTGAGGGAAAAAAGTGCATTTGTTTAGAAATACAGGACAAGAGAAAGAGGTGGATTTTTCCTGAGGAGCTGTCTGTCACACAAAATTCATGCTCTCGCAACAGTCTCTGTGAGCCAGAACACTGGGATGGTGAAGACAGAAAACGCAAAGGAAATTAAACAAATATAGCTCTAGTTGACGTTAATTTAGCAGCCCTAATTCTTGAATTTTTCAACACACATTTGAAGTGCATTCCTAACACATATTTTCACCTCTTCATGGATAGGCCGAGCTTTCCTCGAGCTGTGATGAAGCAGATTTTAGTACGAGATTCAGAAGGAAGTGATACTGTAAGTAACATATGCAGGATTAGGTTTGCTGGAATATAACATTAACTGGAACCAATAAAGACCAAAACTGAGATGCCAAAATTAGCTTGAACTCAAAACACAAACACTCTGAAAGCTGTGTTTAGCTAACCTTTGATAAACATTACTGCTTCAGTAACACAATATATATCGATATGCTAGTTAGCCATATGGATATCAAATTAAATGGCAAACCTGATTCTGGTTAACAAAAGAGCAAAAGTGTTCTAATGTAAACTGCATACATTAGCATGACCAGATAACTTGCTGCATATAATTAAGGTTATCTTCTTCCTGCACCTTTTCATTCATTGTTAATGGAAGCAGTTATTGAGATGTTAACGTGGATATGAGCTTCTTCATCTTCCGGCTGCTCCCTTTAGGGGTCACCCTTTAGGGGTCACCACAGCGGATCATCTGCTTCCATCTCACCCTATCCCTTGCATCTTCCTCTGTAACACCAACCCTCTCCATGTCCTCCTTCACTACATCCATGAATCTTCTCTGTGGTCTTCCTCTTTTCCTCCTGCCTGGCACCTCCATCTTCAACATTCTTTGTCCAATATATCCACTATCCCTCCTCTGCAGGTGTCCAAACCATCTCAGCCTTGCCTCTCTGACTTTGTCTCCAAACCGTTCAACCTGAGCTGTCCCTCTGATATACTAATTTCTAATCCTGTCCCCTCCTAGTCACTCCCAATGAAAATCTTAGAATCTTCAACTCTGCCACCTCCAGCTCCATCTCCTGTCTTTCTGTCAGCACCACCGTCTCCAAACCATACATCACAGCAGGTCTCACAACCGTCTTGTTAATCTTCCCCGTCACTCTTGCTGCTACCCTTCTGTCACAAATCACCCCTAACACTCCTCTCCACCCACTCCACCCTGCCTGCACTCTCTTCTTCACCTCTCTTGTGCATTTTCCATTGCTTTGGATAGCTGACCCCAGGTATTTAAACTCATCTACTTTCACTACCTCTACTCCTTTCATCTTCACCATTACACCTGACTCCCTCTCATTCACACTCATGTATTCTCTCTTGCTTCAACTGACTTTCATTTCTCTTCTCTCCAAAGCATACCTCCACCTCTCCAGGTTCTCTTCCACCTGCTCCCTACTCTCACTACAGATCACAATGTCATCTGCAAACATCATGGTCGACGGATACTCCTGCCTGACCTCATCTGTCAGCCAGTCCATCATCATGGCAAACAAGAAGGGGCTCAGAGCCAATCCCTGGTGTAACCCCACCCAAACCTTGAACCCATCTGTCACTCCTACAGTACACCTCACCACCGTCTCACTGTCCTCATACATGTCCTGCACCACCCTCAAATACTTCTCTGCCACTCCTGACTTTCTCATACAGTACCACACTTCCTCTCACACTTCCTCTCCTCTGGACCAGTTCTGCAAAATCTGGCGCCTAAAACCAAGCCCAGCAAAAACCGTCTCCAGTGTATTCCATCTCCACAATGCAAAAGCTGCCAGAGAACTAAACATCCACCTGAGCGGACTCAAGCTTAAGCATGCCCCAAATCCAACTTATCTTGGAGTGACCCTTGATAGGACCTTATCCTTCAAGGAACATCTAAAGGGGACGGCTGCTAAGGTGAAGGTACGAAACAACCTGCTCTGCAAGCTCGCTGGTGCTAAATGGGGGGCGGCAGTCTCCACCCTGCGCACCTCAGCACTGGCCCTTTCATACTCTGTAGCAGAATATTGTGCCCCTGTCTGGTCCAGGTCATCTTACACACACCATGTAGACACCCAGCTCAACTCAACCATGAGAACTATAACTGGAACAATCCGCTCAACACCACTCCCCTGGCTCTCTGTACTGTCAAACATAGCCCCTCCACACATCCGGCGAGCAGCATTAACTCAAAGGATGCTCCAAAAAGTTAAAGATTTTCCTCACTTGCCAATCCATGCAGATATCTACACCCCACCCACTGCCCGACTTTCATCCAGACGGCCGATTTGGAAAAACCCTCCCCCAGCTGACTTTAGCATCCAGACAGCTTGGCAAGAGGAATGGGAGACCAAGGAGGTCCCAAACAAACAGCTGGTGATGAACCCCAACCAACAGGTCCCGGGCACCAACCTCCCAAGGAGACAGTGGTCTACACTCAATCGCTTCAGGACTGGACATGGCCCCTGCTTGGCCAGCCTTCACAGATGGGGCAGTAGCCCTAGCCCACTGTGCGCATGTGGAGAGGAGCAAACAATGGAACACATCATAGAGGTTTGCCCGCTCCAAAGACTGGAAGGAGGATTACACACCCTCCATACAGCAAACCAGGAGGCAACTGCTTGGCTTAAGGACTTTGCATTCGCTAAATAAATAAATAAATAAATCTCTTGGCACCCGATCTTGCTTTCTCTAGATGCACAAAGACACTGTGCAACTCCTTCTGACCTTCTCTATACTTCTCCATCAGCACTCTTAGAGCAAACATTGCATCTGTAGTACTCTTTCTTGGCATGAAACCATACTGCTGCTCACCGATTGTCACCTATCCTCTTAACCTGGCGTCAACAACTCTTTCCCATATCTTCATAGTGTAACTTGACAACTTTATGCCTCTGTAGTTACTACAGCTCTGAGCATCACCTTTGTTCTTGAAAATTGGTACCAAAACACTTCTTCTCCACTCCTCAGGCATCCTCTCACTCTCCAAGATTGTGTTAAACAATCTGGTTAAAAAGTCCACTGCCATCTCTCCTAAACATCCCCCTACCTCCACAGGTATGTTATCTGGACCAACTGCCTTTCCATTCTTCATCCTCTTCAAAGCTGCCCCCACTTCCACCTTGATAATCCTCAGGACTTCCTTGTTCACTATCTTTCCTTCATCCATCCTCCTCTCTCTCTCATGTTCTTTATTCATCACCTCTTCAAAGTACTACTTCCACATTCTCAACACACTCGTCATTTGTTAGTACATTACCATTTCTGTCCTTAATCAACCTAACCTGCTGTACTTCCTTTCCAGCTCGATCTCTCTGTCTAGCCAGTCGATACAAGTCCTTTTCTCCTTCCTTAGTGTCCAGCCTCTCATACAACTCACTATATGCCTTTTCCTTTGCTTCTGCCACCCCTCTTTGCCACGCGCCTAGATCCCAAATACTCCTGTCTACTTTCTTCATCTCCCTGACTATCCCACTTTTTCGTTGCCAACCTCTTCCTTTGAATACTTTCCTGTACCTCCTCATTCCACCACCAAGTCTCCTTGTCTTCCTTCCTCTGTCCACTGGATACACCACATACCCTTCTACCCGTTTCCCTCAATACTTTTGCTGTACTTTGCCAATCATCTGATAATTTTTACCTACCACCCAGAGCCTGTATCAGCTCCTTCCTGAACTCTGTGCGACCGTCCTTCTGTAACTTCCCCCACTTAATCTTTGGCTGTACCTTCACTCTCTTCCTCTTCTTGCTTCCCAAAGTCATCCTACAGACTACTAACTGATGCCGTCTAGCTACATTCTCCCCTGCCACAACCTTGCAGTCTCCTGTCTCTTTCAATTTGTCCTTCTGCATAAGATGTAGTCCACTTGTGTGCACCTTCCTCCACTCTTGTAAGTCACCTTATGTTCCTCTCTCTTTTTAAAGTATGTGTTCACCACAGCCATGCCCATCCTTTTAGCAAAATCCACAACCATCTGTCCTTCCACATTTCTTTCCTTAAGACCATACCTACCCGGGACCTCCTCATCATCTCTGTTCCCTTCACCTACATGTCAATTGTGCCCTTCAGAGGTAAAGTGGGCTATCCCACAAAACCATTATTTTGAGAAAATGAGCTCTAAAGTTGAAATATTCTCAAAAAATCAGTGTGCCTATATCATTAAAAAGTTACCCCCTATAATTATTATAGAGGGTACCCCCCTATAATTATTATAGAGGGTAACTTTTTAATGATATAGGCACACTGATTTTTTGAGAATATTTCAACTTTAGAGCTCATTTTCTCAAAATAATGGTTTTGTGGGATAGCCCACTTTACCTCTGAAGGGCACAATTAAAGTCTGCTCCAATCACCACCCTCTCCCACTGGGAACACTTTCTACCACTTCATCCAACTTACTCCAGAATTCGCCTCTCTCTTCTACCCGACATCCAACTTGTGCGGCATACGCACTGAAAACATTCAACATCACACCTTTGACTTCTAGCGTCAATCAAACTCATGATTCTGTATGACTCCCTCTTTACCTCCTGAACACTCTTCACATATTCCTCCCTCAAGATTACTCCTACTCCATTTCTCTTCCTATCTACACCATGGTAGAACAGTTTAAATCCCCCTCCAATGCTCCTAGCCTTGCTTCCCTTCCATCTGGTTTCTTGAACACACAGTATACCTACTTTTCTTCTCCCCATCATATCATCCAACTCTCTGCCTGTACCAGTCATAGTCCCTACATTTAACGTCCCTACTCTCACCTCCACACTTCTACCTTTTGTTTTCTCTCTCTCCCTCCTAACACGCCTTCCACCTCTCCTCCTCCTGATGTGAACAAAATAAATCAGTCCCTCCAGGATTTCGTGATGTGGTCATGTCAATTCATGTGAAATCACTGATTGGCCACATCTTTTGCACAACCTTGTAACTTTGTCCAATCACCGCAACTTTCCAGCAATTTTGGCCAATCCTCGTCAACTTCCGTCAATCAAATTTGTCCCCGAGTAGTGCTCAAAGACTCAGTCTAACCAATCAAATCTGTCGCTGCACCATGCTCACTTCCGTGTTTACAGTGAGTATAAACGGAACCCATCACTAAAAAACAGTGTATGATTTAAAAAAGCCACTCACTTGCAAGGTTTCTTACACCATCCCTTCCTCCGTCTCCCCTGGCCTGCTGGTGAACGTCTTGCCACTTCTCTGTCCTGACTGCGTGTACAACGTCCTGGGTTTGTGTTGAAAAACATCAGTCTGCCCCAAAAGCACCCTGTCACAGGAGCTTGTGTGAGGAGAGACGCCATAAAACCACAAACAAACGAGCAAATTTAACACTGCAGCCAGTGTTTGAACATTTCATACATCTTTAGAGGTAAAATCATTACTACATCTTGTCAGTGAGCTTTACAGCTGTGGATCTCTGGTCTGGAACAGACCAACCCCCAACTCCCTTCCCCCCGGAAAGATCAGTATGAGACAAGTGTGTCAAGGTGCGCAACAGATAGACAGACAGGTAGGAGTTAAGCATGGAAAGAGAGAGACTATTGTCTGTAATTTTTTTTAAGAAAAACACAGACTCCGATAGACAATGCAGAGCAGCAGAATAAATTATTTCTTTTTTTCCCTCTGCGCTTGGTACCGAGTGGTTGAGGACTGCTGCGGGAGTTCTCAAATGAAGGTGCTGCCAATAATTTCCAAATCTATACTCTAAAGCTGGATTCATGCTGCACCTCTGCTGTCCGTGTACGTGTAACTGGAAACCTCATGTAACGAAATTTACGTCATTGTCTCCACTCCGCTCCGCTAGTGTCCGCAGTGCTCGACCGCAGACTACCACATGCAGCCCAAATTTTGTGACCGCGCCGGCTGCCCACGATCTAAACGCATTGAAAAGCGCATGCGCAAGACTTAATGTCCCATTCACGAGGTGGCGATATCGGCACAGCATACCAAGAACAAAGCAGATGAAGAAGACAATGAGGAAGCGGAAGACGAGGATAAACATACATCAGTCATACATAAATACTTCAGCAGCAGCAGCATCTTTGTGGAAAAGGAGTGAAAACCGGGAAGTCAAGCAGAAGAAAGCAAGCAGCGTTTCTTCGTTGGTGAAAATCCTGGTGCATCAGCACATTGGCGCTACCTATCGGGCGGGAGTGAAACTACAAATGATGGTTGTGCGCATGAGTCAAATGCTTGGCCTGGGTAGATGAAAAAAGTGAGCATGAACAGCGCCGCGTGCGTGCCAGGCTCGTCCAAAGCGCACGCAGACCAAAGCAGACTAGAGGGGAAATGCAGAATGAATAAGGCTTAGCATGCATTCAATGCAATTTAAGATAAAATTTAGCTGCTGTAATGGATATTGTATTAAAGTCTGTATTTGCTGTTGCACAGAAGGGTTTTTCTGTATAGCAGAAGTTTCTGTTTAATTTACAAATCACTGTTTCATAGGAAATTTTTGACAATCCTATGCGTTTCTTGTGATGTTATAGAATATCAATGCCGTAAACTGGAAAAAAGCATCTACTTTAAAATTTGTAATTCTTCCCACAGCTTCTAGTGCAAAAAACCTCTCAAAACATCGCAACTTTTATCACAACTTTTTAAAAAAGGTCCTGCAAATTTAGGGTTTTTGGGCCGCAACAATCATAAAAACATTCCACAAAATCCTGGAGGGACTGATAAATCAATCAGTAAATTAAAATTATACGTGTGCACATGGATTTTTTTCCAGGGTGAGATTGCACTGGTTTGCAATATCAAAAACTTGATGGGTGAATCTCTCCCCTTTCCTGCAGCCCTGCAAATGTGGAGTATTTAGTACTTCACATTTGCAGGGCTGTCTCCTTCTGGAGTTTGAAATGCATCCAACATGGTGGCTTGACAGTAAACTTTCAAATATCTTGGGGGGAAAGCAGCAAGCTGTTCAGTCGTTGAACATGTAGTCATTTGACTATGACAACTGCTTGTTTAAACATCAGCATGAGTTCCTTGTTGCAGACGCTTCATGCTGGATGGACCTTATTAGCATCACGCTACGTGGCTCTCAACCTCTGCAAATGAGGTCCCAGAGAGTGGACGCTTTTGCTTGAATCACAACACAATGCAATCACAATGCATTGTAAATTGTTCCACATGGACAATGAATAGGTACGCACACCTGAAACTATTGAAGCAATCATGCTAATGTATGCAGCTTACTTTTAAACACTTCTGTTTTTGTAAATCCTGGATCAGTGTCACAGGAGTTCTAGCAGTTGCTAAGCTCTGTAATAGCAAATGCTCAGGATGTCTACTACATAAATTCCATATGTTTCAATCTCATAACTAGCCTCTTAAGTCACACAGATGAGGTCCTATGACGCTGTTAAACTGATCCACTGGTGTCCCCAGCCTTATCCTGAAAATCAGCGACATGACGGACTTTCTCTTCACTGAAATTCCTCCTTTGGATTCTCCTAGGGCCACTTTGCACTGGTTTAGCTCCGCGTACCGGTGTCCCAACATCTCAGGTTGCCAGCTTGTCTGGGTGGCTCTTTAGCTTGTGGAATTTGACGCTGCCCAGCTTCTCGAATCTCTTGTTGCAGAACTCACAGGTGAAGTTGTAGTGTGCCTCTGGGGTGTGTTTCTTCATGTGCCAGTTCAGGGATGCACGCTGACGACATTGGTAGCCACAGATTTCACACCTGACAGATGACGATGACGGGGGTGAGAAAACAGGATAAACAGAGGGGAAATTGATGGAATGCATAATCATCTGGGTCATGACATAGATACGTATCACTCAGAGATTTTGGCAAATTAGTAACTTACTGGAGAGGCGTTTCTCCAGTGTGGGTACGCCTGTGGACCTCCAGGTGATTCTTCCGTTTAAATGACTTTCCACAAGTCTCACAGATGAAATCTCTGACCCCTGAAAGAAAAACTTGTTTTTCCGGGGAATTTGGTGGTGTATAAATATGGTAAATGGCGTTCACTTATATAGCGCTTTTTCCTCATCTTTGGATGACCAAAACGCTTTACAGATTCTGCCATCCACCCATTCACACACACACATTCACACACTGATGGCGGCAGAGCTGCCATACACACACAGGTGCTAGCCTGGCCACTAGGAGCAACTGGGGGTTCAGTGTCTTGCTCAAGGACACTTGGACATGCAGACAGCAGACAGAGCGGGAATCGAACCCATGACCCATGATCAGTAGTCGGTCACACTACACCTGCGCCACAGCCAGTATCACATACCGAAATGGAGAAGTTGTCTTTGTAATCTCACCTGAATGAATGATCATGTGACGATGCAGATGGTTCGAAAGGTAGAACTTTTTCCCACAGCCAGGATGTTGGCAAACCTTTGTTCTCCCCTTTCTGTGTACTAGGTTTACGTGATTCTACAGAGAACATATTATAGTCTTTGGTTAAAAAAAAAAAAAAAGGTATGTTACAAGTATGAATGAAAAATTTGTCCTTTTACCTGAAAGCTGCTAATTGCTATATAAACTTGACTACAGCCCTCGTATGGACAGTGGAACATCTTGAGCATCCCATCCGGCTCAATGACTGGGCCTCGCCTGTTCCTCTTTGACCTGAAACCACGAAGAGAGACAGCATGGACTCGGTTTACAAAAACAAAAGAAGACAAAGGTGTAACGGCCATTGCTGACCTTGTGGAATCAGAATTTTTATTTGAGTTTTTATGCCCAGTTCAGACTATGTATACAAATTCAGCCAGATAAAGAATGACCCGATTTCATCACAGCCGATCATCATACATCATCAAATGTGATTATGAACACCAGGCACATCGAACAGCCGTGCTACACAGTCCACAAACACCGTTGTGGTGAGCTATAACGCCTCAGGACCATGATTTAGCAAGACCAGCATGTCACTAGCAGCCCGCGACAACCGTTACCAATGCTTTCATGTCAGTGAACAATAGGCTTATAGCTGTGTGCACATTTTCCCCTCCTGTGAACTTTGTGTTTAACTATAGTGAACCTTGCATATTAGTGAGCTAGCTGCCATTAAAGATAAACATTCAGGCTACATACAGGCTAATTTTCTTGTCATCTTACCTCAGTTCTCTTCGGAGAAATGACAACCCACACCCACGAAGGTGTCCACACTCAAATTAATTTTTTTCTTTGTTCTTGTTTTCTGAGCAAAAGACCAGCGACATGACACACACACACACACACACACACAGCGGCTCAGTAGCCATGCCATGAATCTTTATTTACAGCAGCTGACTGACACTTTCTTGACCTTCCTCCTGACTACCTGTGAGCCCCGAGTGAGCTTGGTGACAGTGACGAAGGCAGCATACGATGATTGGTCAGGATCAAATGCGTAAGAATTTTATAGTGCGACTTGGTGATGTGAATGTCGCGTAGTCTGAACTGAGCTTTAGAAGATTCATGTCGAGTATGAAGCCCCACAAACCTGCTCAGACTCCTAGGCAGCTCCCCGTTGCTGCTCAGCTCCAAAGGATCAACAGTGGGATGCAGCAGCTGCTTGTCACTCAAGCCTGAAGAGGAAAAAAAAAAAAAGGCACAAAAAATGATTAACGATTAACTCAATGACAAAACTTTCCTAAAGATTTTAATGTTGCTATTCTGGGTTTGAATTTTCATACAAGGAAATGAAAATAGCCCATTTTCATAGGGTTATGAGTTGTTAGTGCCCATTCCTCAATGCTGAAGACCAGAACATGAGAGAATGACAGTAACTTAATAATTTAAAGTTTACAGAGTCAAAGCAAGCTATGCAGATTTTGTCTTGATTTACAGTGCATCCAGAAAGTATTCACAGTGCTTCACTTTCCGTATTTTGTTATGTTGCAGCCTTATTCCAAAATGGAATAAATTCGTTTTTTCCTCAAAATTCTACACACAATATCCCATAATGACAACATGGAAAAAGTTTTTGAGATTTTTGCAAATTTTATTAAAAATAAAAAACTAAGAAATCACATGTGCATAAGTATTCACAGCCTTTGCTCAATACTTTGTTGATGTACCTTTGGCAGCAATTACAGCCTCAAGTCTTTTTGAATATGATGCCACAAGCTTGGCACACCTATCTTTGGGCAGTTTCACCCATTCCTCTTTGCAGCACCTCTTAAGCTCCCTCAGGTTGGATGGGCAGCGTTGGTGCACAGCCATTTTCAGAGCTCTCCAAAGATGTTCAATTGAATTCAAGTCTGGGCTCTGGCTGGGCCACTCAAGGACATTCACAGAGTTGTCCTGAAGCCACTCCTTTGATATCTTGGCTGTGTGCTTAGGGTCGTTGTCCTGCTGAAAGATGAACCGTCGCCCCAGTCTGAGATCAAGAGCGCTCCGGAGCAGGTTTTCATCCAGGATGTGTCTGTACATTGCTGCATTCATCTTTCCCTCTGTCCTGACTAGTCTCCCAGTTCCTGCCGCTGAAAAACATCCCCACACATGGTACTCCCTATAGCAGTCAAGGCCCCGTCAATTGTTCACCCTCACCGAAGTCGTTGCTGCTGATTCGTCTGAGAACTACGTCTCTGGAGTCAGTTGAAATGAATTCCCATAATCCTTTTTCTTTGTATAGCTTAAGTGTCACACACAGAAGAGACAATTCTCACTATACACGTTACAATTTGCCTTGTTCAATTACTTACGAGAATTTACATTACTGCAATTTTGGGGTTGTCAACCCAAATGTTGACTTTTTCATTAGATAATTAAGTTATTCAAGTAAAATACCAGGCAGACGCACACTACCAAATAAAGTCATGGGTTAAAAAAAAAAAAAAAAATCATTAATTCACAAAAAAGTGCCAAATTTACAAAAAAATGATTGCTCATTTCACTTTTAATTACATGAAAATTCTAAAAACAGTAACTACAAATTCACACAACTGAATATGAAAATTTCACCCCATAGTGCAAGAAAATATTATGTTGTTTATCATATCTGTAGTAATTTCCAGACATGTGAAAGGCAGATTCAAAGATTGACAGTCATCACACATCCAGCACATGTTCAACTTTCTTCTTTCAGTGTTCGGTGTGCTTGAAACAAAACCCAGTATTTCACAAGATTTAGCCAAGATTAAAAAAAAAAGCTGCCTATAACTCAAAGTGTAGAACAGTCTGAAGTCTGAGCTTTTGGTTCGCTGGAATTACGCTGGCCCCACTAAGTGAAACTGTGGTAATGTGTGGTATCACGTGAGCATTCAACCCGTAACATGATGGAAATCAAGCAAGAGCAGAATATTTCCTCTTCAAGTCTTCAACCGAAAGTGACAGAGGTACTGAAACTTTTGCAGAATATACAATATTTGCCAACTGTTCTTATATATTCTTCTTCTTCTAAATCTGGATTTATAACAACATACCTTTACTGCCAAGCGAAATAGCTGAGTCTTACATTTTAAGTCACATTTAAGTCACAACTGGGAACAAATACACAACATCCCTGGTTACCGGGCTGATCATGATCTTTAAATGTTGGTATGTTTGCATAAAACAAAAAATGTCAGTATGTTTGCATAAAACAAAAAATATTCAAATTCATGTTATGTTCTTATACTGTGCTGTGTACTGTTGTTATAAAAGTATGTCTGCCATAGAACCTATACAGTGCATCCAGAAAGTATTCACAGTGCTTCACTTTTTCCACATTTTGTTATGTTACAGCCTTATTCCAAAACACATTAATTTTTTCCCTCAAAATTCTACACACAACACCCCATAATCGCAACATGGAAAAAGTTTTTTTTAGATTTTTGAAAATTTATTAAAAATAAAAAACTAAGAAATCACAGGTACATAAGTATTCACAGCTTTTGCGCAATACCTTGTTGATGTACACTTGGCAGCAATTACAGCCTCAAGTCTTTCTGAATATGATGCCACAAGCTTGTCACACCCATCTTTGGGCAGTTTGGCCCATTCCTCTTTGCAGCACCTCTCAAGCTCCATTAGTTTGGATGGGAAGCGTTGGTGCACAGCCATTTTCAGATCTCTCCAGAGATGTTCAATTGGATTCAAGTCTGGGATCTGGCTGGGCCACTCAAGGACATTCACAGAGTTGTCCTGAAGCCACTCCTTTGATACCTTGACTGTGTGCTTAGGGTCGTTGTCCTGCTGAAAGATGAACCATCACCCCAGTCTGAGGTCAAGAGCACTCTGGAGCAGGTTTTCATCCAGGATGTCTCTGTACATTGCTGCATTCTTCTTCCCCTCTATCCTGACTAGTCTCCCACTTCCTGCCACTGAAAAACATCCCCACAGCATGATGCTGCCACCAACACTGGCATGATTATGAGCGGTGTCTGCTTTCCTCCAAGCATGATGCCTGGCATTCACGCCAAAGAGTTCAAGCTTTTTCTCATCAGACCAGAGAATTTTGTTTCTCATGATCTGAGAATCCTTCAGGTGCCTTTTGGTAAACTCCAGGTGGGCTGCCATGTGCCTTTTACTAAGGAGTGGCTTCCGTCTGGCCACTCTACCATACAGGCCTGATTGGTGGATTGCTGCAGAGATGGGTGTCCTTCTGGAAGGTTCTTCACAGAGGAAAGCTGGAGCTCTGACAGAGTGACCATCGGATTCTTGGTCACCTCCCTGACTAAGGCCCTTTTCCCCCCGATCGCTCAGTTTAGACGGCCAGCCAGCTCTAGGAAAAGTCCTGGTGGTTCTGAACTTCTTCCATTTATGGATGATGGAGGCCACTGTGCTCATTGGGACCTTCAAAGTAGCAGAAACTTTTCTGTACCCTTCCCCAGATTTGTGCCTTGGCACAGTCCTGTCTCAGAGGTCTACAGACAATTCCTTTGACTTCCAGCTTGGTTTGTGCTCTGACATGCACTGTCAACTGTGGGACCTTATATAGACAGGTGTGTGCCTTTCCAAATCATGACCAATCAACTGAATTTACCTCAGGTGGACTCCAGTTAAGCTGGAGAAACATCTCAAGGATGATCAGTGGAAACAGGATGCACCTGAGCTCAATTCTGAGCTTCATGGCAAAGGCTGTGAATACTTATGTACGTGATTTCTTAGTTTTTTATTTTTAATAAATTTGCGAAATTCTCAAAAAAAACAACTTCTTTTCACATTGTTATTATGGGGTACGGTGTGTTGAATTTTGAGGAAAAATTAATTTAATCCCTTTTGAAATAAGGCTGTAACATAAAATGTGGAAAAAGTGAAGCACTGTGAATAGTTTCCAGATGCACTGTACATTCTTTATTATCAGGAGTCTAATGTAGAGAGCGGAGGGCTTATTTATGACAAAATTCTTTGCCGAGTGAGTTTAAATGTACAGCTTGGTTCTCCTTTTTGGATGCTGGCACTAATTTAGCCTTTTTGTTGCTGTACCACAGAGCCCAAATATAATTAAATTAAAATACTATTAAATACATATTGTATTATAATACATATTAAATACATAAATATATTCAAGTTTTGATAAATAGCAGTAAAATGTATAAAAATACAAATTTAACTAAACTTTTGATTCAAAGAAAACACGGTCTGATAATGCTGACCCACAGATTTATCAGTCGGGCTCTACTGTACCAGTACAGTGTGCTCTTTTTCCCCCAGTACATGCAAAACTGAAAATGTTGCAACTCTAAATATTCTTAATATTTATTAATGGATTTCCAGCCCAAGGATACATTACTTCAGTTGTAATGAGAGATCCTACGAGTGTGTGTTGTGGCCAAAGTGCTCCCACTGAGTCACTGCCAATCACTGACGTGCCTCTTGCATGATAATTTAAGACTATTTTAGCAAAAAAGAAACAACATATTAAATGGACTGTATACAACTTTTGCAAATGTAACACTTTGTGGTCTCCAAGTAAATGGCGGCACCGATTACTCCTTTTACTTCTGAGGTGGATGGTTCATCAGATTCTCGACCAAACCAGCTGAGGCTGTACATGAATGGAGTTAATGGTGATATACTGTAATTTGTATTAAACCCATGTTTAACCGGCCAGAAGACCTGCAAAAACCTGCCAACCCCCAGGTTTTTTTTGCCTGCAATGGGAATGCATTCAGTCACAATCTGCTATAGACAGGGGTATTTATCAGCCTCTTGTCCAATCAGCAGCAATGTAAACATGACAAAAATTTATGCAATGGTGTCGGCATCAACAACACGACATCAGAGCATCACAGCAGTAAATATGAACCAAAATAATTAACATAATTACGCAGCACTGGGAAGACAAGATATTGAAAGAAATAATATTGACCACGTCTCAATTTCTTCCATGCTGCTTTCGGTTTACAAAATTGTTTTCCAGCACATTTGTGCCATCACCACCATGATGTTTAAAAAAAATGCAATAGTGTCTGTGTGTGTGTGGGGGGGGGAGACAAACAAACCAGAAAGGAAATCATGTCTGCTGGCAGCAGTAAAGGAGTCATCAGACAAGTGCTGGCAGTTTTACCAGCATTTAGAAAACCCATGTACTGTATACATGCTCATGTTGGTATTAGAGCAGCCTTAGTGACCACAAGGTGTCACTGAAAATGTCATACAGTACCTTAAAACTAATTAGAGAAAAATTTCACTGCAATTTTTCAACACTGAATCCATTCACAAATTAATTTCCAAAATTAACACACCTGCCATGGAGTCTTCATCCTCTGTTGTTCTCAGTCTTGAATCAGGTGTGCACATCTGGTTGTAGGTGACGCCGCCGATCACGGTGCAGGTGACTTCCTCCACGCTTCCACCTCCCATGTTGAGCTGTATACCCTCTGAGGTGAGGGCCTCATAGCTGGGGCCGGTGATGATAATCAGCTGGCAATGGTTACAAGAGAAGGCATCAACAGTTCAAAAGAAGGGAAAATTTTACTGAAACTCCTCAACATCTTTAATTAGAGCTGTGAAAGTTAACATGGTTAACACACAAGTAGGTCCACAACCTACTTGCAGAACATTAGCCAGTCCCCACTGCCCCCGTTCACTATTTCACAGATTCAATCAGTATAGATCCTGGAGGAGAGAGGTGACTTGAAAGCGTTGTCACCAAACTATGGCATGTCAAAAGGGACCAAAGGCAGCACTGCTCTCTGACAAGCCAAAACAGATAAAAATAAATAGATAAGATAAAAATTCTGACTCTGAGAACAAGTTTATCTTTTAAAAAAATAACAACTGTGGTGACATTGTTGAAGAACAAAGTGGTGCATTTCCTGCCATATGGCATTTACTTGCTTAAAAAGTGACACACTGGTGAAAATCATTTTTTTTTCTTGTTATGGCTGCAACATGTTTTTTGTGACTTGTAAGACATATCAAGAGCTAAATCCCTTTTATGTGCCATGTCTGTGTTTTTCTGCTGTGAAGGCTCCTCCCCCTTCTAAAAGGCAGCCTCAGACAAACGGTTCTAATGACATCACTAGAACGGGAAACCAATCAGGACTCAGCACTGGGTATGGCCTGAGAGGAAGAGGGCAGAACTGAGGGTTCTGCTTAGCCTCCAGGGCCAGTTAGCATTTTTGGACAGCTGTTTGAAAACCTGACCCAAATTAAGAAAGGTTTTACCACTAAACCGCTTTTAAAGACCGATGCAGTGCCGACCATTATCCAGGGCCACTGTGTGTACACATGGGTATGTTGTTCAACCAGGAAGTCTGTATTTTATTATGGGATTTATTCTGTTTGCGTAAATACAGCAGCCACCATCAGCCTTTAATGCAGAGTAAATGTTAAAGCTTTGTGTCAAATAGGTAATGTGTTAGAGAGACCAGACCATCAATGACTGAGTAGTTCAGTCCGGTCTGACGAAATCATCTAGAGGTGCTCAGATCTCCTGACCACTGACCTTGACCTTAAGCACAGCTTAGATACAGACCCATCGAGGATGCGCATAAAGTCGAGGTCAGTGGCCTAGGAGTAAAGTTTTTCAGAAAATCATAAATGACCAGATCTTCTGGCAATGAACTTGACCTCAGCCTGGATGCAGATCTACCTGATGGTCACTGTGAGTGAGTTCTGTGAGAACTGGGGTAATTGACTAGGAGGAATAGTGATTTTTCTGAAATCACCCAAGTGCCCAGATCTCCTGGCCTTTGACCTTGAGCACAACTTGGATGCAGACCCACCTGAGGATCATTGTGAGCGAGTTGGGCAATCATTGAGGCAATTTCCTAGGAGAGGCAGCGATTCCCGTGAAATGTGGATGGACAGGTGGACAGACGGATGGACACCATGTCATTGCATTAGCTTCTTTTGATTTTGCCTAAATGAGCTAAAAATGATCTACAATCAGAAAAACACTCAGACAGCGCATACCTCTGCCAAGGCTCCGTCCCTCCCTCCCTTTGTCCATCCATCTGTCCATACTTCTGTATCTCTGTCCTGTCGTACATTGTGAGATAGGGCCTTGGTGGAATTTGCACGCTCATGGATCACCTCCAAAATCTAATTGGTTCGTCTGTAGCCCAAGGGCCCCCTCTGATGAAAATTTCATCAAAATCCATCCAGTAGTTTTTGCATAATCCTGCTAGAACATCGAGCCTTGGTGGAGGTATGCACTCATGGATCACCTCCAAAATCTAATGGGGTTTGTCTGTAGCCCAAGAGCCACCTCTGGTGAAAATGTCATCAAAATCTCTCCAGTGGTTCTTGAGTAATCTTGGTAACACAGTGTGAGAAAATAGTGCTTTGGCGGAGGTATGCACTTTCGGATCATTACCAAAATGTAATGGGTTCATCCTTAGGCAAAGAGCACCTATGTTGAAAATATGATCCAAATCCATTTTGTAGTTTTGGAGTAATGCTGCTAACAAACAAACAAACGTACACCAGCAAAAACATTACCTCCTTGGCAGACGTACAGGTACATCTCAAAAAATTAGAATATCATGAGAAAGTTCAATATTTTTTTGTCACTCATTTCAGAAAGTGGAAACCCATATATTATACAGATTCATTACACAGAGAGAAATATTTCAAGCCTTTATTTTTTGAAATCTTGATGATTATGACTTACAGATAATAAAAACCCAAAATTCAGTGTCTCGGAAAATTAGAATATTGTGAAAAAAAGTTCAATATTGGAAAGTCGTGGTGTCACACCCTAATCAGCTAATTAACTCAAAACGCCTGCAAATGTTTCCTGAGCCTTTAAATGGTCTCTCAGTCTGGGTCAGTAGGCCACATAATCATGGGGAAGACTGCTGACTTGACAGATGTCCAGAAGACAGTCATCGACACCCTCCACAAGGAGGGTAAGCCACAAAAGGTCATTGCTAAAGAAGCTGGTTGTTCACAGACTGCTGTATCCAAGCATATTCGTAGAAAGTTGAGTGGAAGGAAAAACTGTGGTAGGAAAAGGTGCACCAGCAAAAGGGATAACCGCAGCCTTGAGAGGATTGTCGAGCAAAATCCATTCAAGAATTTGGGGGAGCTTCACAAGGAGTGGACTGAGGCTGGAGTCAGTGCATCAAGAGCCGCTACGCACAGACGAATCCTAGACATGAGCTACAAATGTGGCATTCCTCGTGTCAAGCCACTCCTGAACCAGAGACGACGTCAGAAGCGTCTTACCTGGGCTGTGGAGAAAAAGAACTGGACTGTTGCTCAGTGGTCCAAAGTCCTCTTTTCACATGAAAGTAAAATGTGCATGTCAATTGGAAATCAAAATCCCAGAGTCTGGAAGAAGAGTGGAGAGGCACAGAATCCACGCTGCTTGACATCCAGTGTGAAGTTTCCACAATCAGTGACGATTTGGGCTGCCATGTCATCTGCTGGTGTTGGTCCACTGTGTTTTTCTGAAGTCCACAGTTAACACAGCCATCTACCAGGAAATTTTAGAGCATTTCATGCTTCCTTCTGCTGACAAGCTTTACGGAGCTGCCAATTTCATTTTCCAGCAGGACTTGGCACCTGCCCACACTGCCAAAGGTACCAAAAGCTGGTTCAATGACCATGGTGTTACTGTGCTTGATTGGCCAGCAAACTCGCTTGACCTGAACCCCATAGAGAATCTATGGGGAATTGTCAAGAGAAAGATGAGACACCAAACCCAACAATGCAGAGGAGCTGAAGGTCACTATCAAAGCAATCTGGGCTTCCATTACATCTGAGCAATGCCACAGGCTGATTGCCTCCATGCCACGCCGCATGATGCAGTAATTCATGCAAAAGGAGCCCCAACCAAGTACTGAGTGCATAGAAATGAACATACTTTTCAGAAGCCTGACATTTCTGTTTAAAATATCCTTCTTTATTGATCCTATGTAATATTCTAATTTTCTGAGACACTGAATTTTGGGTTTTCATTATCTGTAAGCCATAATCATCAAAATTTCAAGAAATAAAGGCCTGAAATATTTCACTCTATGTGTAATGAATCTATATAATATATGGGTTTCACTTTCTGAAATGAGTGACAAAAAATATTGAACTTTTTCATGATATTCTAATTTTCTGAGATGTACCTGTAAATATCCAGATAAGCCTGGTTATATTTAGATGCTGCACCTTGTTGATTTGTTTGTTGAGACATTTTTTAGAGAGACGCTGCTGCCAGTTAAAGACAGGAGAAACGAGATGTAATTAACGGGTTCCTCTGAGCATTTTGCCCTGATGCAGCGCGCCAAGTAAAATACTTTACGTGTGTTCAGATTGTGCAGAGATGATTGCGCACAGAATAAATGTGTAGTGTTGTTTGGTGATTGCAGAGAGGACCGGAGCTGGTCTGTCCCCAGCTGTGCATGTCCACTCTCCAGTTGCTAAAACCTGACTGGCATCCAGACTGACAAACCATTACAGACTTGTTGGCAACAGTTATCCTTGAAAAATACCCATTTAGGGTCCATGTGGAGGAGATTTTTTTTTTAACAAGTGTGATTAATCATGAGTTAATACTGTCATAGTTAATACTTTAACTGGCTGACAGCATGACTATCACTCCTTAGACATTCATCTACCTGTGAACCCTCCAAAGCTGTCCTCTGGTCTGGAATCTCACAGCTGGTCACCACCGTTTGCAGAGTCTGAGGGTCAAACAGCTCGTTCTGCCCCTGGGCCTGCATGGGCTGTGGGACGGACACTTCCGCCTGACCGCCCAACTGGACTGAGCCACCTAAATTCTGAGACAGCCCCAAGTCCTCATCTGGCTTCTCCAGTCCATCAACAATGGCGATGCACCCAAAATCGGGCGGTTCAGTCCTCATTTGTTCTTCTCCTCCATCCTTACCCTGCTTTAGATCCTCAGTGTCCACAGGCTGAGGGATGGAGTCAAATGCTGCGGTGATGGAGCCCTGATCCTGTACCATGTCCACTTCCCACATGGGTTCTCTTGTCAAAGGAGCTTCCTTAGAAGAGACTTCTACACAGGACTGGTTGTTTAGAACTGGGGCCTCCTCTGCAGGACTTGTACTTTCATGGTGTGCCTCAGAAATGTCCAGATTTTCTCCCACATCTACAATAACATTTGATTAAAAAGAAAGAGTTAAGGACATTACAGACTAGGATTCACCGCCTCTACTACAATTAAAGAGCAATTTTTTGAGGAAAAAAACCTACAACACTTTTTCTCATAAATTTTCTACTTTTTCCTTGTAAATTTAGGAATTTTCGTTGGACTTTAAGACCTTTAAAAGTCTGCTTGATCAGATTTAATCACTCACATTATAAAACAAGAGCACTCTGAGGGGAGGGCCACTGGAGTGGTGGCTCAGTTAGTACAGCATCCGCCCCACACCCGGGAGGCCAGGGTTCAAATCCCGTCCGGGTCATGCCGAAGACCATATAAAAAGTGGAACTTCCTGCCATCCAGCTTGGTGCTCAGTAATAATGGAAGGGAGGAGGAAAATTTGTGGGTGCACCTTGCATGGCAGTGACCCATCTGATTCTATATATGCGTGTGATTAACACTGTAGATGAGAGAAACATAAATTTCGCTCTACTATACATGATTGGCTGTATGGATCTGAATGACAATAAAGATGGCTTATCCTCATCTCCCCCGCCTCGGTTTTCTTTGAAGATCCCAATACTTACTGATGGAGAGCGGTTTTCAATTTTTCAATATAATTACTGTGGCAGAACCAAATTATGATAAGCCCATCACCCACGAATATACAACAAAGTATACAACCCTATCATTACTGTATTATATTACTTATTAATGTACTTGTTGTACAGTATTAAGGCATAAGAAATGCTAACCTTTGACCCCAAACCCATAGTCCGATGTCAGGATCCCAAGGTGAACCTGTGTAGCAAGTTTGGTGATCCTAGCTTTCTTTGTTGTTGACATATACAGTAGTTTATAAGCCATTTTGATGCTGACCTTTGGCAATGTGATCCCAAAACCAGAGTCACACTTTAGGGTCACAGGGAGAACCTGTGTACCAAATTTGGTGCCCCCCTAACTTTACTCGTTGTACAGTAATAAGGCATAAGGAATGTTAACCTTGACCTTTTGACCCCAAACCCATAGTCAGACGTCAGGATCCCAAAGTGAACTTATATCCAGGTTTGGTGGCCCAAGCTTTACTCGTTTTAATAGCAAATGTAGCATTTACCATGGTGCAACTGCAATGTTAACTCTGAACCTTTGACCCCAAACCCATAGTTAGGTGAGGGTGTACGTCATCCAAGATATGTATTAGATTCAACTACTGTATCAATTTGAAAAGCCTACATCATTTCTTTCAGTAGTTATTGTGTTTAGAAGATTTAAGGAAAAATCTGACCTCTGACCTCAAGGTCATCCAATGAGAGTGAAATTGCAATATGTGCATCATCAGTGTACATCAAACCATGGTACCAAGTTTCAAAACAATCGGAACAAAACTGTAGGAGGAGTTGATTTCACAATAGTGGAACAGACAGATGGACGGACGGATGGCCAGACGGACTGACCCACAACATATTCCCCCTTTGGTCTTCGATCCCTCTGGGTTTCAACCGGCGGGGGATAACAAAAAGTCTATGACCACATTACATTTAGCCTTGACCAATTATTTATTGGAACTGAAATTAATGTTATCAACCAGGCTAAATGTGTATTTCCCTCGGATGAATGTTGCAACAAAATAATCAGATTATTACATTAAAATACCTGAAACTCTGAATTATTGGAAAGAAGACCTGCAAATTGAAATTTCAGAGGAACAATGGGAAATGGCTTGTGCAGGAGCTCAAACCAAATCAATAAATGCACGTCTTAAACTGATACATTTTAAATGGTTAATGCGGATGTATGTTACACCAGTGGAACTAAATAGATATAACAAAAACATACCAGATACGTGCACAAAATGTATGGAAAGTAAAGGAACCCCATTTCATTGTTTATGGGAATGTAGAAAAATCAGAATGTTTTGGGAAGAGGTGAGGGTAACAATTGAAAAAATAATTTCAAAACAATTCACATTGAACCCTAAACTGTTTTTGTTGGGTCTGTATCCAGAAAAGCATAGCTTTAATAAGAGTGAGAGAGCATTCATAGACCTCAGTTTGCTTAATGCCAAAAAATGTATTGCACTACTGTGGAAAAAGACTCATAGACCAGATGTGACTCAGTGGTTAAGACAGATGTTAACAAACCTTCCACTAGAAAGAATAACATACATACTGAAATCAAAGGAAAATGTGTTTGAGAATATATGGAGACCTTTCATTGATTATGTAAAGAAATTAAACGTAACTTCTGAAGAGGAAGGTGAATGATGTGTGTGGACCTTGCAAATTCCAAGCTGGTGAATGTATAATATGTATACTTATGTAATAGATTACCTAGACTAAACAGAGGAGCATTGTTGTTGACTTGTGTTTATTACATTTTTTTTGTTGTTGTTAGTGTTTTTTTTAATTTTTAAATTACTTTAGTGTTAGTGTCTGTTTGTGCCATGTTTGTAAAAAAAAAAAAGGTTCAATAAAAAATATTGTGGAAAAAAAAAAATACCTGAAACTAGTTCCTACCTCACAACTAAAAGTAGCAATTTGAGAAGGGTGAAAAAGTTGCAAATTTACAGAAAAAAAATCTTACAGGTCACAATGGACAAGAAAAAAAAGCAAATTTACAAGATAAAAGTTAAAAAAAGCGGAAGAAGATGGATGGATGGATTTCACTTTAAGTTATGTAATACAATAAGGCCTATACGATGAGGTATACAATTAAGGCCTTAATTTTAAAATAAATTTAACACTTTTTTGGGACCTGTGAACAAACTTTTCTTGTATACTGACATGTAAAAACTGGCTAAATTTTCTTGTAAATGTGTAACTTTTTTCTTGCAAAGTTGCACATGTTTTCTTTTAAATTAGTGGGTTTGTTTTCTTTTTTTCTATTCCTTCTCTCTTTTTTTTTTAATCAAAGACTCATGGATCCACCGGTTAGGGCAGAAAGAGCTGCAAGTTGCACACCCCTGAGCTAAAACAACCATTAAGGTATAAAGCCGTGATGATGCGTTTCTGCACCTTTGACTTGCTTCTGCGCTCCTTTTCTCCTCTTCCTGCTCCCTGCTCCTTTAACGCGTGGCGGGCTCGTTCTCCCGGCAGATCCTCCGTCACTGTCCCTTTTCACCGCTTCCTCCTGCTCAGAGTCGCTCGCCTCCTCTGGTGCCAAGAAAAGGTACTGCACAAACGAGCGGCTGCAGTCGCATTGCCAGATCGCGGCGGCGGACAAGTGCGACTGCGACTCAAGAGCTTTGAGCTGAGGCTCATGGGGGCAAGAATGCGAGTGCTCCTGGTACCAACAAACCAAGCTCTGAAGGCTGGAAACATGCTGCTTCCTCCCTGGGGAAGGAAATAAACCACCACAGATGAGCATTTTTTTGTTTTTGTTTTATAAAGGAACAGTTCACCCATTTAAAATCTAAAGACCTGTTTTACACCTGGCACCAAAAGGCATTTTTAGTTATTGGAAGTACAGTCTTTCCACTAATCCACCTTCCATAAAAAAAAAGAAAGAAAAAATCTCACTTGCTGCATCATCCGCAGAGACCTACAGCACACACACACACACAAGACTTATCAATACCACCATTTTATTTGATAAGCTGCATGACTCTTGGTCAGTCTTACAACTTTAATAAGAGAAGAAGCTTAAATAAGCCTTAATATGCTGAAAAACATGCTGTTAAAAAATGCTGGTGCCACTAGACTGGAGCCAGGAGAGGACAAGGAAAAGCGTGAATTTGAAAATTAAAAAACAGCAACACCTTTCACTGATTTTGGCTGAGAGAGATGGATGTTGATCAATTTTTTTCTCCCCTTAAAAAGAAAATGCATCAAGCTTAAAGTTTAAACGTAGGTGGGCCTCAGCTGAGAGTTGCTGCTGGGTTTCAGAGACCGACGTGCATTTAGACTCCTGTTGCAAGTCATCAGCGTGCAGTCCTGACCTCGTTCACGTGCGTTTCCAAGGACCGGATAGAAATCCATTCTAAATGTGTTTTCGGCTTATTTACACCTGTACTTCACAAACAGAAAGCAATCCAACCACAATAAATGCTTTTTAATGTCAGGTGTAAATGGGTCCTAAATCACTTATTTCTCCTGCAGATTTTGGCAGGATTTATCCCTCCACACCGTTCTGGTCGGAGTTCTCTGTTTTAGAAGGTACTGCATCTCATTCATAAAGCAAGTCTGGCCTTGTATCTGCAGAAGTGGGCAGAGTAGGCAGAAACTGTACTCACAAAAAAGTAGTGCTACCTTATGATGTCAACTGTAATCAACAGAAAAATAACTTGAGAGTAAACTAGCTACCAAAAAAGTTACTTTAGTAATGAGCAATTTTGCAGTTTGAGAGTTTTTTGTGTTGAATCTGTAACACTACCATAAATCTGTGTGTGGGGATGGGGGTCATAAATTCATGATTATTCATGATCAGGAAAATTACATGATTTTTCTCAGAAATTTGTTTTTCCCCCCCTCATAAATTTGGGACTTTTTCTAATAAATTTCATACTTTTTTCCTTTAAATATGCAATTTTTTTAATGTGCAACTTTTTCCCCACATACATCTGCAACAATTCACTCAAATTTGTGAGATTTATGTTCTTATTTCCATTTTTTTGGCAATTTGAGAAGTTTTTCTGTTAAATGAGTTAGAGAACAAAAACACATTACATATAAATCACAGTTATTCATTCATATTCAACTCATTTTAAGTCAGACATCTGACTAGTTCCTCCTTTCTGAAAACTTGATTAATTACTTTAAATCTGTAATATAACAACTTCCATCCAATATGTGACTGATGTCGGGAGTGGTTTTAAATCCGATGACTGGACGTACCTCTTTTCTGTTTTGCTTCTACGGAAATCTTCTTCCTGTGAGAAACAAAACATTATTTATATTTGGGAGAAAGAACACAATAGCTACACCAAACAACCATGCCTAAACAAATGCAGTGTCGTTGAGGGGTCTGCAAGCTGTGGCTCCTGGGCCATATCCAGCCTATATTGTTATAATCAAGACCGGACCCAAACCAGAGTGTTCCAAGAGCAAGTCAAGACCGAGGGGTTGTGCACACGTTTTCATTGAAACTGGAAAAACTGATCTGCATGCTCTAGGGATGTTAATGATTAATTGACTTTTGAATAACTGTCGATAAGAATTTAGTTGACTAAATTAAATTAGTTGTCAATTAATTGATAACTCAGCAGTCTTTTTCAATGGGAGCTTATTCTATGAAATGTAGTGACTTTGCCGTCCAGGTGGGGGAGCATGCGATCACCCACTGCCGCATTTCAACCAAAAAGGCAGAGGAAGACGCTAAGCCCCCAGAGTGCATGTGCTGTGCAGGGTGAAAAACAAATTGTCCTTCTGGGTTAGGAGAATCACAACAAGTTCCAATGGCACATTCAAATGTCCACCCACCTACTTCAAATCAACAGGGCGGAGAAACAGAATGCAGTGAGGAGAAAAACACTACACGAGTGCAAAAACCTATCCCTGCTGCCAGCAGACCGGACTCAGTTCCCACTGAGGTAACAGACAATAGAGGGAGCCCAGATCATTCTGGGTTTGTCTGGCTTGCTGGGGCCCTTGTTATGTCTGGAATTAGGACAGTGGAAGCAATAGCTGTATTGAACGATGGTTTTATTAACGGACACTGTTAACAGCATGTGTTACAGTAAAATAGCCGTTATGCTAACTGGGAGCAAGTACAGGTTGATGTCGAGTTGAGGCGGCGTGCCAAAGTCTCCCGCTGTGACGACATCATCCATGCCTGTGCCATCACGTCCGTGCTGCTCAACATTAATATGGGAATATCTAACAGTACTGTGATAATGTTTAACAGGCAACAGATGAAGCAGCTCATAATTTATTTTCCTGTTAAAACAATCTACCAGTGCATCTCAGTAAATTAGAATGTGAAAGGTTTTTTTAATATAACTAAAAAAGATCAATTTTATGATATTGGTAATAGTTTTTAAAATAAATTAAAAAAATCATGACATTTGTAATTTACCAAGCTGTACCAGCACATAGTACACACTATACAGCACAAAATTTATTAAACTACAAAAAATGCCATTGTAAGAAAAAAAAATTAAAATGGTACAATAAATCATTGAGGAACAGGATGTTCATGTTTTATTCAGTATATGGAAAAACAGCAACTTTTTATATGTTAAAGATAGACCGTAGTGTACCGAGGGAAATTCAGATTCTCGGGAAAAATGCCACTTATCAATTAATCGTTAATCAATCGATAAGGTGAATCAATTATCAGCTGATTCACCTTAATTGATAATTTGCATCCCTAGTATGCACATGCCATCATCATCATCATCATCATAGCAGTCTGTCGGGGGTGACAATGAATGCCAAAGTCACAGAAACAGCCGCATATGCCCACAGATCCACCAAAAGTGTGAAAGCTGCCATTCTATCTATGCCGGGCCAGCAGGTGGCAGTGCGACTTTTTTTACAGCACCATGTATGACTTCTTGTCAACAGTTAATCGCTTCGCTCGTGCTCAAGTTTTGAAACAGCAGTTTTTAGTGAGAAGTAAACTCATATTCAGCAACTACACCATTTATTACTCACCTTGAGCATTTTCAGAAACATTTTTCACTGTTAAGTTTTGAAGATATCCACCTTATTCTAGCCCCCATGATGCCTTGTGTGAATTATGGGCGCAACTTCCGGTACTAGTTTAGAACATGTGGTTGTCACTGAAACAGGACACTTTTCCTTGTTAAAAAACAATGACTTTGGCATCAAAAATGCAGGAACACGGCCTTTTGCACCTCAAAATGAGTAATATAATCATACCACTTCCCATGACTATGGAGGGATGGGAAGATGGCCTTAAAAAGTGGCCTCGCAGACAGTAGCTCCGTTAGTTAGCTCCACTGCTAAGATGCCAACACTGTAAACAAATAAAAGCTCTGAGATACTGTATATCAATGTCTCCACCGCAATAAAGTCAGATGCATTTTGTTAAAAGATGTTGGACATAATCAAATTTACCTCAGAGCAGACGTAGAATCTAGTCCGAGCCACAAAGAACCACAACACCGTGCTTGGGTGTTTTAATGTTAGAGTAAATACAGACAGCTGCAGCCGTTTGTTTTACCCTGAAATTAAAATGCTCATGCTGCTGTCACGCTATGAATGCCTGTTATTTAACTTAACACGTACAGACCTTTTCTGACAACTGTTCAAAATTTTATTGATCTATATTTTGTGATAATTTAAAAATTAACGCATGCTGAAGGTGCCAATATCAAGTCCATATTGTTCCAAGGCAGTGCGATGAATGGAAAAAAAACACCTAAAAACTATTTGATATCTTTCTTAAATTGTTACGCCTTAGGAAGCAAACTGTTACTATTTTTTTATTATTTTACTTCATGCAGCCTTGTATCTGGTGATATACAGTATATGATGCATAAACGTCAGCTCTGTGACATCCATACAAGTGAAAACATACCTGGCGCTCCTGTGTCTGTACCACCGATCACACCAACAGTCCTTGTTAGTTTTCAGTGCATGATCTATGCATTGATGGTGAGAAGCTTCCATTTATACAGTCTATGACACAACCACGAACACCAGCAACAAGTACCAAAACTTTCAAAAAATACAAAAACTACAAGTGCTGAAATTAGCTGCCACTTGAGTGCAAAACACGTATGTGAACTATACATTAAAGTGAATTTGAAAAACTTTTAAAAACACCATTTTAAATGCCCCACTACGCCACTCTCGCTGACTGATTTAACACTACTTCAGCTGAAACCAGAAGTTTGTGCCCATAATCGTTTCTACAGCAGCGCCCTCAGGAATAAGGTGGACAGGAGAAAATTTAGGATACAGGTCAAGTGGACCCCTAACCAAGCGACCACTCCAAGTGGACCCCGGAATACAATCTGTACATGTACATCAGTGATTTGTAAATACAAAGAAGAAGAACAACAACAACAAGAATTTGTGTAAAGTTGTTTGAAAGACTTTTCCTGGTCACCAAGAAGTGTAAAAAGTATATATATGGAAGATGACAACTAAGCTGACCTGTAGATGGTTTTGGCTCCGTTTCTGCTTTCAAAAGACCTTCCTCCTCCACTGCTGCTGCTCGTCAGGGCTCGCTGCCCCAGATGAAAAGCCACAGGTTGTGGGACTATAATGTTCTGAATGAGGCTTTAGAAAATTATGAATCAGCTTGTAAATCATTGGATTGAAAATGTACTTGTACATGTATAGATTGGATACCGGTGCTCACTTGGTCAGGGGTCCACCTGACCAGATCTCAAAAAGTTACCATCCTGACACCATCTTGGATGGGGATCATCAGAATTGTACAGACCGTCTTCTGGGGGACATAAGATAAGATAAGATAAGCCTTTATTAGTCCCACAACGAGGAAATTCCAGGATTGCAACAGCACAGGGATAGCAACACTCAGAGCAACAATCAGAAGGCAAGAAAAAAAAAAAAAAAAAAAAAAACAAGCAAGCAAGAGCAGCTAATATACATATGTACATATTACTATAAAATATATATATAAACACACACACACACAGACACACAGTGCAGAGCATTGTAGCTGGATGGAATAAATATATGAATATATGGACACACAGTGCAGAGCATTGTAGCTAGATGGAATAAATATGTAAATATATAAACACCCACAGTACGGAGCATTGCAGCTAGGTGGAATAAATATGCAAGTATATAAACACACACAGTGCGGAGCAATGTAGCTAGATGGAATAATATGTAGATATATAAAAACACAGTGCGGAGCATTGTAGCTAGATGGAATAAATATATAGATATATAAATATAAACACACCCAGTGCTGAGCATTGTAGCTAGATGGAATAAATATATAGATATATAAATATAAACACACCCAGTGCTGAGCATTGTAGCTAGATGGAATAAATATGTAAATATATAAACACACACAGTGCAGAGCATTGTTGCTAGGTGGGATGAAACAGCATAACCGTCTATTTAGTTATCCTACATGGTATGATTATGTGCCCATACATATTCTCACCCTCCATAGCGACCGGTATGTTCCTAGTTGTATGCCGGAGAGGACCATTGTGTAAGTCTATTGCATCTTTTGCATTCAAAAAAAAAAAAAAAAAACTATTAGTTTGTTACGTCTTTTTGCTATCTCTGCGAGCAGCCCTGCTTAGGTTGTACAGTCTGACAGCCATTGGTAGGAAGGACCTACGAAACCTCTCGGTTGTGCACCTGGGATGATGTAGTCTGCTGCTAAATGAGCTCCTCAGTGCATCCAGTATGTCCTGCATAGGGTGGAACTCGGACTCCAGCAGAGATGACAGTTTAGCCACAGTCCTTCTCTCTCCTATCTCCTCCATCGGATCAAGGCATTGCCCCAGGACAGAGCTAGCTTTCTTAATCAGTTTGTTCAGTCTCTTCCTATCGGCTGCAGTAATGCCACTGCCCCAGCAGACCACTCCAAAAGTGATGGCTGATGCCACCACCGTGTCATAGAATGACTTCAGCAGCGCCCCTTGTACACCAAAAGACCTGAGTCTCCTCAGCAGGAACAGCCTGCGCTGTCCCTTCTTGTAGAGTGCGTCAGTATTGTGTGACCAGTCTAGTTTATTGTTCAGATGAATACCCAGGTACTTGTAGGATGTCACCATCTCGATGTCTGTTCCCTGTATATTTACTGGTGCTGTGAGGGGCTGCCCATGCCTGCGGCAGTCCACCACCAGCTCCTTAGTTTTCCTCGCGTTGATCTGGAGGCAGTTCCGATGGCACCAGTCCACAAAGTCCTGGATAAGCCCTCTGTACTCAGCTTCATCTCCGCTGGAGATGAGACCAACGATCGCAGAGTCATCAGAGAACTTCTGTAGATGGCACTGTGTTGTGTTGTGTGAGAAGTCCGCAGTATAAAGAGTGAACAGGAAGGGAGCCAGCACCGTTCCCTGGGGGGCCCCCGTGCTACTGATGATCGTGTCGGAAACACAGTCCCGGGTTCTCACAAACTGAGGCCGGTTCGTGAGGTAGTCCAGGATCCATGATGACAGGTGCTGGTCCACCCCTGCGCGCAGCAGCTTGTCCTTCAGGATCATAGGTTGGATGGTGTTGAAAGCACTGGAGAAGTCAAAGAACATGATCCTCACCATATTCCCGGGCTTCTCCAGGTGGGACAGAGAACGGTGAAGGAGGAAGATCACCGCATCCTCCACCCCAATGCCATGCTGGTAGGCGAACTGGAGTGGATCCATCGCTGGTTCCACCAGGGGGCGGAGATGAGCAAGGAGCAGTCTCTCCAGGGTCTTCATCAAGTGGGACGTCAAGGCCACCGGTCTGAAGCTGTTCAGGTCTTTGGGGTGGGAAGTTTTTGGTACAGGTACCACACAAGATGTTTTCCACAGCTGTGGTACCCTCCCCAGTTTCAGGCTCATGTTGAAGATATACGTCACAATCCCACACAGCTGGTCTGCACAGGACTTGAGGAGCTTTGCGCTGATGCCGTCCGGTCCCGACGCCTTCCTCGCCTTGATCTTCCTCAGCTCCGTCCTCACCTGGGTCTTGGTCAGGGTCAGGATGGGGGGCTGTGTGTTGGGAGTGGGGGGGGTGTCGGTGGAGTGGGGAGTGGGTAGCAGGACTTGATTTCTTAGAGGCAGCAGTGGTTGTTGTGCAGACAGGGGGGAGGGCGGTTGGTCAAATCTATTGAAAAACAGATTCAGGTTGTTCGCCCACTCCCTGTCCCCCGTGGCCTGGGGGGAGGTATTCTGGAGCCCCGAGATGGTTTTGAGGTTTCTCCAGACCCCGCTGATGTCGCTCTGTTGCAGCTTGTCCTCCATCTTCTTCCTGAAGCTGTCCTTGCCTTCTCTGATCTTTCTCCTCAGCTCCCTCTGTACGGACTTCAGCATCTCCCTGTTCCCCGACCTGAAGATCCTCTTCTTCTCTCTCAGAAGTGTTTTTATCTCAGGGTTGATCCAGGGTTTGTTGTTTGAGTGACGCCGTATGGTCTTGGTGGGAACGGATTTGTCCACACAGAAGCTGAGGTAGCCCGTGAAGGTGTGAATGAGGCCATCGATGTCCTCACCATGTGGATCGCAGAGCTGCTTCCAGGCAGTGGCTTCAAAACAGTCCTTTAGAGTGTCCATTGTCTCCTCAGACCATAACTCCACAGTGTGCATGGCCGGAGGTTGTCTGTGCACTAGGGGTTTGTACACCGGTCGGAGATGAACCAAGTTGTGATCCGATCTCCCGAGTGGGGGGAGTTGTGATGAGGTGTACGCCTCCTTAGTGTTTGCGTAGAACAAATCCAGTGTTTTATTGTCTCTAGTGTGGCATGTTGACCAATGAGGTGTAGCTCATGTATTTTGTAATGGTGACATCAGAGTCACAGGCGTGTGAATGGGACATGACTGACACTGGGGCAGCAGTGGCTCAGGAGGTAGAGCAGGTCATCCACTAACCGCATGGTTGGCGGTTCGAATCCTGCTCTCCCCGGATATCCTGCCGTTGTGTCCCTGGGCAAGACACTTCACCCCCAATTGCTCCTGGTGGGTCTGGAAGTGCCATGTTAGGCAGCATGCTGCCATCAGTGTGTGAATGTGTGTGTGAATGGATGGATAGTAGGATCTGTAAAGCGCTTTGGTCATCAAGAGATGAGAATAAAAGCGCTATATAAGTGAATGCCTTTACCATATGTATGTGCTGCTTGGCTGTTTTCCCTCCATGCACATGCAGGAAGGGAAAAAAGCGCCAGCAAAAGCTTTCCAGTCTGTAGTCTTTCAAACTTCTACACCTTCGAAATCCCAGCGCTGTATGCACAGCTGTCAAAGAAGCTTGCCAGTCTGGGGTGAAAACGTCACCGTGTGCATAGAGTCCAGATGTTAAAACGAACACTGTGGCGACATCTAGCGGTGACGTTCGGGATTAAAACCACCAAACTCCATTCCCCACCCCATCCATGCGCGTAAACAGCAAAAAGAAAAGTGGTCGAAGAAATTACAGATTATTTCTTCTTTTTGCAGCTCAAGGGAAACATTAGAACCGGGTGGCGTTTATACAGTAAAAGTCAAAAATATAATACAGTTTTTTTTAAAGGTTAGACACGCATTTTTTTTTTTTTTTTTTTTATTAATAATGGTCTTATTTTTTTGCTAAAAGATCATCCAAAAATGTTTCACACCGTTTCTTTAAGGTGTCAAGACATACAGTTGTGTTCAAGATAATAGCAGTCCCACATCACTAGCAAGATAAATCACTGTTTTTGTTAGAATTTCAACTTCTACACTGCAAGTAAGTTTCTAGAAGGTTTAGTAAAGGTATAGAAAACCAACAGACCCAACAGGCATGGCGTGCATGCTGCTGATTCTGTGAAACTGAATCATTAACTGAAAGGGGCATGTTCAAAAAAATAGCAGTGCTGAGTTCACTTCTGTGGAAAAAAAAAAATAGGTGTTAAACAGGTGACCCTTATTTAAGGATCAAGGCAACTGATGCTGCATATGCTGGCTGTGCATTTGTCCTTGAAAAACAGAGTAAAATGGGTCGTTCAAGCCACTGTTCAGAAGAGTGTTCTTTGATTAAGAAATTAATAAAAGAGGGGAAAACCTATAATGAAGTGCAGAAAATGATAGGCTGTTCAGCTAAAATGATATCAAATGCTTTAAAATGGCAGCCAAAACCAGAAAGGCGAGGAAGAAAAAGAAGAACGACTATTCGAATGGATCGGAGAATAACCAAACTGGCAAAGGCTCAGCCAATGATCAGCTCCAGGAGGATCAAAGAAGATCTAAGGTTGCCTGTGAGTACTGTAACAATCAGGCGACATCTATGAGAAGCCAAGCTACCAGCAAGAAGCCCCCGCAAAGTCCCATCGTTAAAAAAAAAAAAGACATGTGCTGAAGCGGTTACAATTTGCACTGATTGGCCTAAAAAGAAATGGCGTAATATTTTGTGGACTGATGAGAGTAAGATTGTTCTTTTTGGGTCTAAGGGCCACAGACAGTTTGTCAGACGTCCTGCAAACACTGAATTCAAGCCACAGTCCACAGTGAAGACGGTGAAGCATGGTGGTGTAAGCATCATGATATGGGGATGTTTCTCGTACTATGGTGTTGGTCCTATTTATCGCATACCAGGGATCATGGATCAGTTTGAGTACATCAGAATACTGGAAGAAGTCATGTTGCCGTGTGCTGAAGAGGAAATGCCTTTGAAACGGGAGTTTCAACAAGACAATGACCCCAAACACACAAAGACAGAGGTCAACACTGCTATTTTTTTGAACATTATATTTCTTGACTTTCTGTAAAATATTATCAAATTCAATTACTTTTTCCAATTTTCTTGCTTTGAAATAGAATGTGCAGTGTCCCCAATGCATTCGAGTTCATTAAAATACAATTTATTTGAAGAATTTTGACGTTTATTCACATTTTTCATCACACTGCTATTATTTTGAACACAACTGAATATAGTGTTTTTTGTCTTGGCCTCTATGAACCCACAACACTGTCTGCTTATAATCTTTGCTTTCCTTTGGCTTTAATAATAATAATAATAATAATAAAAAAAAAAAAAGATGCAAAATCGTTGCTTGCTGGTTTTGGTTTTTAACCCGTGACTCGTTCTAATGTAGGCGATTAGTCGCTGTAATCGCCGCTACGTCTCAGCCGTACCCTCCGTGTCTCTGCCGGTGCCGCTCCCCGTAGGTGTCATACAGCAGGATCAGGTACTCCGCCAGACCCGCGTCGCTCAGGCTGGTCCTCCTCCGGAGCTCGCTCCACAGCCGGTGGGACTCGCCCAGGTACACCCTCCTCACGTCGTACTTCTTTCGGGATTCGAGGCGCCTCTGAGCCCGGTCCGAGTCCGTCAGCCTGGGCCTCCCCCTGCAGCGCCCCGACACCCCCTTCCCCCGCTCCCCGGTTTGGTTTTCGTCGTCCTGGCGAACCTCGGCCAGCTGCTGCGCCATCTTGGCCACAACAGCTGATGATCACCACTCCGGATGTTGTTATAGCCTCACAGGAAGTACTAATAGAAACGGACGGTTTATGCTAATTCAATTAAAAGGCGCTTCCGTGCACACGGGTAAGGTAGAAAAAGTCTTTGCCTTACCCATGTAGACCCGTTTACCCACTTCTCTTACAATTTAATGGTTTTTTCTTAAATTCGCTTCTCATTACTCCCTCCCTCGTAAATTAACTACTTTTTCCACCATAATTTTGCAAAGTTTTTCCAAGGGGCTTTTAACTGAAAGACCCTTGGTTTTTTCTTGTAAATATGTGATTTTTTTTCTTGTAAATTTGCAACATTCATATGGTGGTTTAATTTTTTTTCTGTTCATCTCTAGAAAATGACTCAATATTATTTTAATTTAGTGTTTTTTGTTGGGAGGGGAGAGATTTTTGCCCCTTGAACTCTCCTCTATAATAAAACCATGGAGCCCCAAACTCAACCTTGCCTATGGGCGCCCAGAAAGACAGAAACAGGCGTCACTACGGTAACACTTACTGTGTCCACCTCAGTATTTACCTTTGAGAAAGTGTTCAGTTTATTGTCATGCTTGGAAGACTTTTTGTACCGTTATGTACTTCTCGGAATGGATGGAACATGAAAGCGTTTCTACCCGGACCACAGTGGCCCGAACACCACCATGGACAAGTCAACAACTGCGGTAAATTTGAGCTTCTACAAGCGTTAGGTAGATGTGGAGTCGCTTGTTTTTGAAACAGTCGGGCATTAACGGGTTATGAGATATGGCGGATATTTTGACTCTGGTCTTCAGAACCTTCCTGTCTCAGTCTGGCCCGGAGAAGGAGCTCAGAACCGGTCCCCCGGCGCCAGCCTGCAGCAGTCTGCTGGTCGGAGACGTTCGCATCAGCCGCTCCCTGCTGCTGCTGTCCGCCTTCATCGCCGCCTCGGAGAGGGGTATGAGAGTGGTTTTCTTCACCCAGACCCAGATCCAGAGCCTGCCGGCCTCCCTGCAGAGATGTTTCCCCAGCATGAGCCCAGACAGTCTCAAGGTAAAGCTGCAGGAGTTCTTTAGTTCTAATCCAAGAACGTTTTTGATTACCAAGAACTTTATCACCAGAAGACAAAGGTGGGTAGAACAACCAGAAAATGTATTCAAGTAAAACTAGCGTTATCTTATGTTGATTACTTATGTAGTTTAGTTTACTGGTTTATTTGTCAGGGACCATATACAGAAAAAAAACCCATTAAACACAGTAAAGATGCTCTGTACCAGATTATAATGTTCTCACTAATTTCCATCTGTAGTCCCTGAGGCAGGCAGGAAGATATTAAAAGAAGAACAGCACATATAGAAAACAATTCAGGTCGGATTTCAGAAACTGTTGACCCTGAAACAAGCAGGGAGTAAGAAGCAGCGCGCACAAAAAAACAGTTTAACAGCAGGTTTACGTAGGAGGATGCAACGATGCCACCTAGAGGAAGTCCTCGTTACTCTGGTGTTTTGTTCAGAGTAATGTACAGCATGTAGAAGCAGGACAAGTCACCAAAAATTAGTTGAGTAAGACGGTGCTGACTAAAAACAGAGGAGTTGCTCACAAATTTGTGATCCCATTTTCATAAATTTGCATTTTTCACTGATTTGTGACCTTTTCTCCTAAATGTATCACTTTTCCATGTCAGTTTGATTGTTTTCACACAAAATTTCAGCTTTTTTTCATGTAAATTTGCAAGTTTTTCTCTTGCTTTCATAAGTTTGCAGCTTTATTCAGGCTCGTTTGTCAGATTTTCTTAATAAAATTCAGACATTTTTCTTGTAAATTTATGCATTTTTTTAAATTAATGTGCAATATTTTTGTGATACATTTGTTTTTTTTCCCCCACTTAATCTTGCAACTTTGTAAATCTGCAGATTTCCTCATTTGGGAGGTTTTTCTCATAAATGTGTTAGTCTGAGGAAAATAACTAATAAATTCTCCAATGTACCCATTAATATAATCCAGGTCATATAAAGAAACCATAAGCACTAATAAAGTAATAAATATTTCCTGTGAAGAATAATGGAACAATGATTTTAACACAGATGTCAATGAAATAAAATAACTTTACTAAAACAACTAAAGATGCAGTCTTTTTTTTTGGGGGGGGGGGGTATTATATACAGTTACATTTCTAACCAGTTTCCAAAAGGAAAAAAAAGCAGACATGGTGGTAAGATAGTTTTCAGCATTAGCAGAGCCCACTCTGTATCAGCCTTTGTCTATCTTTCTTTCTCTTAAAGAAAATCAAGTTCTCATATCCCAGGACCCTAGAAGAGCTCCTCCAGCAGGTGGCCAGCCTTCACGAGTCCACCACCACATCCCCAACAGCTCCATCTCTTATCATAATTGACAGACTGGAGGGCTTCCTGCGTGGCTCTGGAGGGGCCAGCCATAGTGGACTTAATCCAAGGGAGCTGTCCTGTGCTGCACACTTGTCTGCGCTGCTGTGCGACACAGCCTCCTTCCTCACCCAGGTGCTGGAGCAGCGGGGTTCAAGCTCAGCCCCCTGCCGCATCATCGCTTCTTTCATGTCAGAGACAGAGGCAGACCGAGCCAACAGGGATCCCTCTGCCACAGATCCGATCCTTGGTGTTTTAGATCGCTACTTCCAAGTACGCTGTACTTTGGATGAGGACAGAAGCTATGAGGCCGTGGCAGCTGCAGCAGAGGAGGCGTGGCACATTTACCTTTCTGGGAGAGGAATCACGGACAGCTCCTGTACCAAAGACTGTGATGGCGACCGGCCTGGTGTAGCTCAAGAGTGGAAGCTCTTTGTTTTTCCTGATGGTTTAATGGCGTTTAAGTTGGTGTGAAGCAGTTACAAACATATCTGCTGTTCATCCTCTCAGTTATCGGGATCACATCTCTCCAAGCTGTACAATAACAACCACATAACAGTTTGTTAAACACTGAACTAAAATCTTGAATAAAGAAAAGTACACAAATGGAGAGGAATGTGATTGTCATAAACTTAACAATAAGGCTCAGGCTGTAAAATGTGCCAGTTGTACTCTTTTTCAGTGTTCCTACCAGGAAAAGCCCTGTTGCAAGTGACCGTTTCCTGCTCAGGCTATGGTGGAAATAGACAGATAGATGTACTTTATTGATCCCAAACTGGGAAATTACCGAAATGACATTCACCTGGTCAGAGGTTGACGTACCATCAAAATGATTTTGGAAATGTTATTTTAAAGGTGAAACTCTTACATTCTGCTGATTTAAAACATCAGTGAATCTCCCCAAACCGAATGGGAACAAAATTAAAGAAACACTATGGTTTTCCTTCCCTTAAAAGTTAAGTTTTTGCTTGAAATCAAATGTATGTCTTCTACTAGCCATCCAGTTTTACTAGTACTGCTCATCATAGATGGGTTTGCTGTGAGTTCTCCAGTTTTGCAGATATCAGCTGTAGAGATGTGATGAGTTCAATGGGAATAAACTGATATCTCACCAAAACACTGGACAAAGGAAAGAGAGTACATTTGATTTTGGGATATACTATGCATTTAATCATATGCAAAACTTTAATTTCAGTGGTTAATAACACCATTAAAGAATGAAGATGCAGTTTCTAAAGTTGTTTCTTGAATTAAATTTAGTACAAGGAGGAAATGTGATTCAGCAGTTATTTAGACAAGAACATTCAGCTTCTTTTCCATAGTTTCTGTATTTTGAAGTATAAGGAAATGTACATTTAAAAGTAGCAGTGAGATGGTGGCAAAGATGAGACTTCATCCTGAAAGACATTTACCATATTAAGGAGAAAGTTTGTTGTACTGTAAGATGACCAATGAACATTTCCTTCCCTGGTGTCACACATGCTATTACTATTGATTTTAAACATTATCACACAGCTATTACAGCTGTACTGTATGTACAAGCTACAACATATTTTCCTCCAGCCAAAGAAGCAAATAAGCATTAAAAAGCCTGGCCTTTCTGTTAGCTTTCAGAACTGCAATGAACAGAAAAATAGGATGTCTGCTCTTGAAATGGCAGTAAAAAAGGAACGATACAGTTAGCTGAATGTTGCCTTAAAACTTTACTGCCCAGCCTGCAGTAGTAATAAATTTATTATATTTACATCCAGTTCCTGTTAGGTTTCTCTGAAATGACTGTTCATAAAAAAATATATATCTACACAAGTACAGTGAGTTTCAGATTTAGAAATGAAACAAACATGACGGCAGAAATCAAGATAAATGTATGGATGTTTAAATTAATAAAGTGGGGTTAAGAGAATTATGAGGAGATCAAAAAACAGTCTGCGCCTCTCTCAATTCTTCACCATTTTTACATTTCAAGTAAGTTTCAGCTGAAGATGTAGAAAATCAAGTTTTACAACATAATTTTATCAAAAGTCAACAGATGCAGTCAGTTGTGCCAAAAAACTGAGAAAATTATCCAGAATATATACGTATATATACCGATTCTGATTGGTCTCAATACCTAAGGGGTTCATCCTGGGCCAAGGGCCACCTCGAATAGAAAATGTCATCAAAATCCATCCAGCAGTTTTTGCATAAAAATAAACACAGTGGACATACAAGTATAATCTTTTTGGTTTGGAAACAAATAAAAATCCCACCTGATAAACCTGTAATTTCTAATCATTTAAACAAATTAATCTACTGAATAAATGTCAGCAAGCTAATCTGATTGGGTCTGATGATATTGGCTTGGTTAATTTGGGGAAAAAAAGTTATGGTCAAAAAATAATTAGACTAATATTGTAAAAAGTATTAAATCTTGCATTGTCAATATTAGCATTAAAATACTGTCTGGAGTACCACAGCACTGACTTGAAATCATGAAGTCAATGTAAATAGCGTTCATGAATGCTATCATGAACTCAGCATTAGTATGGTTATCGTCACCTTACATTACAGCCTGTATTTACCAGAAAAATACAAGGTAGCAAGGCTGTAAACCTCAAGCTTTAGACTAAATTTGTAATCTGTTGTACAGAGCAATAGCCATCTGTATAGGCTAGCTTTGAGCATTTTGGATATACTTGTAAAAGAGACCTTTTAGTTTTAAACTTGGTTGACAAAAACAAATCTTTTGAACCCCACAACAATATATTTTTTTAAATAATTTAAAAGCTAATACACATGGCTTTCACATCCAGGAAGTTATACATTAACATTAGCAACATAAGCCAACATTTTCAGTTACTAAAATATCATGAGTTTTTTTAACTTGTGCCTCTCCACTGTGGGAAAGCAATAAGCGACTTTCGCATTATGAGTGCGCATGTGCGTACTATGCGACCCAACATCCAGTTCAAAGGTCATGACTACCAAACATTCCGCTAGCCGTCTTGCTTTTGTATAGACACAGTACTGTCACGCCTGAACAATTGCCGTTTAAAGTCTGCCTTTAAACCCTGAAGTAGTAGGTACGGACAGGCAGGCCTGGGTCTAGGATATAGTTCTTTGTATATTGGTAATGAAGCTTGATCTACACACACATGTAATTAAGGCCATTGATAAGTAGGCTGGTATAAAATAAAATTGCAAATCACTGAAAACGTGTGGTACTTAAACTATAGTAGTATCGACCTATAGATCTAAGCAGGCTATGCCTTGTAGTGAAATTTACTCAGAATGACAAAACCAAAGTTGAGCCGTCAAACCACTCGCTTACCTTCTTTGTAGTCGTTTCGGAGTCTCGCAAGTAAGGGTGCTTGGTCCTTTGACAACAAAAAATCTGCTATGTCAGCGTACATACAGGGGAGCCATTTTGGCCAATTTCTGCAACGTGGCCGCGAATGCAAGCGCAACTAGTTTATCCTTGCGTTTGCGGGTACAACCAGGAAGACCCCTACGCATACAATACGCTCGTAGATCAGGAACTTTCCATGAATTAAATGTATAGATAGAGCATGTTTGGTAGCCACGTTCCCATGATGCTTTGCGCAAGCCGAGATGCGCATTTTTTAAACTTAGGAATAGTAGTGAACCTGTTGGTTTCTCTTTCACTTTATTAAGTGCATTAAGATGGAAGAGGTGTGCAACTCGACACTAAAGGATATGAAAAAAATGTTTAATGTTGTGTTGGAAGTGTTCAAATGTAAGGAACGAGCAAGTTTAAGTAGGCCAGTACAATTATAATGTGGGTGTTTGGGAGAATATTTTCTCATAAGTCACTGAAATATCGCTCATTATATACAATATATGTGTCACTGCCAAGGAAAATAGCAAGTTTAAGCAGTACGTGTCATTACCCTTGAGGCATTCTTTGAGTGAAAATGCTTAAAAATCTCTATAAAGAGGTTAACTTACTAAAATAAATATTTCATAATTGCTGAGTCATTGCTGTATTTGTAGAAACTGTGCTAAAGTATTTAAGTGTGAAGTGTAGGTCCCTTTAGAATAAAGAACCAAGTGTCAGACTTACTGAATTATTTATGCTGGCTTTAGACCTCACTTTAGCATCACATTCTAAACTAGAAAAGCACCCAGAGAGTGCATACCTCCCCCAAGGCTCCTTCCGTCTCTCATGGATCACCTCCAAACTGTAATGGGTTTGTGTGCAGGCCTACAGCCACTTGTGGTGAAAATTACATCAAAGTCTGTCCATTAGTTTTGGAGTATTGTTAACACACTGTGAGATGATAAGGGCCTTGGTGGAGGTATGCATTCTCAGAACCTCACCAAACTGTAATGAGTTCCCCTCTAGGCCAAGAACCACCTCTGGTGAAAATTTCATCCAAATCCATCCAGTAGTTTTTGTGTAATCCTGCTGCACAAATACAAACAAAGCCCTTGGTGGAGATATGCACTCTCAGATCATCACCAAAATCTAACCATCTGTTCCTCGTGCCAATACACACCTTTCCTGAAAATTTCATCAAAATCCGTTCATAACTTTTTGAGTTACATTGGTAACAGACAAACCAACCAACCAACGTCACTGAAAACATCTCCTCCCTTGGTGGAGGTAATAATTAGAATTATTTTTATTATTCAAACAGTATTATAATTTGTACTGCTGTGTTACATTTAGTAGAATGGCCCACATTTATTAAGGACTATTAATGCCGTAAATGAACAGACTGTGAATTATAATACACGTATAACCTCTTCTGTATCTACTCTCAATAAGCAGTAATTGCTGGATTTTCAGGCAGAAGCCTTGACTCGTGGCCTCACAGTTCTGGTGATGTTTAGACCATCTTACTGCAGGGAAAAAAGCATCAACAAGTGCTTCATATTATTTTCATGCTTATGTACAGTGGTGAATATATCGCTGTAGAGAATCAGCTCCTCCAACATTTACATTTTTCACGTTTTTTTACACAGTCTTTTAGTTTTCATTTGGTGTCAGTCGGCTCTTTGGTCACTCTCTAACAGTAAAGAGGATATGAAGCCATGGCTTAGTATCCAGACACCCTTAAAGAGCCTGCTTTATCGCCTCAGTCAGTTTACAGCCTGTCCACTCCTCAGTCATCATCATCATCATCATGGACAGGGTACTGCCTCGGTAGAAATGGTCTCCTATGAACAGGGATCTCGTTGGCGTAGATGGCCACTTTTCCAGTGTCGTCCGTTCTGCTCATGGGGCTGTAATCCATAGAGACGCCAGAGTCTGCCACTGCCATGTAGGTGTACCCCGGACCTTTGTGCATCCAAGCATGGTTTGGGTAATCAAAGCTGGACTGGGAAGAAATGCCACCTGACCCAGAGCTTTGCTGCACAGATCCCAGGTCGGAGTGAGACTCGCACAGCGCTGTCTTTCTGGGGGCAAAAAGTGCCTCAAGAGGCAAAGCTTCCTCAAGGGATTCATCCAGACACTCACCCTCACTGTTGTTAGCACCGAGGGTCACGTACGCATCTTGTGACTCCAGCTGAGAGAACTGGCAGCTGGAGACAGGGTGCTGGTGGTGCGCCCGTAAGCGGTCCAACAGACAGTGGTCACGTATTGTGTCTCTCCACCCATCTGTCAGAGGCACGTTACACCTGTCCAGTGTCTGTCTCTCTTGTAGCCCATTCCCCACAGCAGTGTTCTCGTTTCTGACTGCCGTCAGAGTTCTGGAGGCCTTTAGTGGCAGAGGTGGGGAGGACACTGAGGGGGAAAGACTGAGTTCTGACAGTACCTCCACAGGAGTAGGGCATTCTTCAGAGTAGATGACAGCTTGGGTTAACCATAAACCTCCACTGCTGTGCCCAAGCCACTTCTGGTCAAAAACATGAGAAACAGTCTCAAACACATTGCCATTGTGATTGTATTAGTGCCAATATCTTGGCATTTCAGTCAAACCTAATTAATGGCTTTACTCCTACCTGAAAGTCCCCACCATAAACAGTAAAAAGACCTTGGAACTTGCTGTCAGGAGTTGGAATAACTGGCCAAATCTTCTTTATGATAAACCTGAAAAGCAAAAATAAAGTCCAATTTTGTTTATCTTAAAGATTCTCATTGAGAAAACCAACATAGTTTTTAATAAGGCACATTTGTGTTTGAGTTTTCCTGTCTGACTGACCTATGATGAGAGAAGAGCATGGCAAGACACAGCAGAATGAGGATGAAGGAAATGATGAGCGTTAGAGACATAATGAGGAGGTCGAGTTCTGGAGGAAGCCAGAATGACAAGTGTTGATTAGAAGGTCTTTGAATGCAGAGCTAACATGCGACTCTGCACCTGCGTGTATGAATACCCACCTGCGGGCAGAGTTTCCATAAACACTGGGTCACTCCAGGCGCTCCAAAAGCCACTGTAGCTAATGCCGTCCAGCTTTACACGGACTTTCACCTTATACTTGGTTCCTGGCTCCAAACCTCTCAGGATCAACTCTGAGCTGGCTTGGGCCACCTCCACCTGCGCATCAGTTTTTAGTGACATTTAGCTACTAACTTTCTTTGTAAAGCTGTTATACATTTCTGGTGCTCTGATGGAATCGGCCGCTTTACCTGCCCCAAGTGGCTGTCTGCCAGGGCGTAGAAGACCTCATACATCATACTGTCGTCCAAGTACTTCAGATGAGGAGGCACCCAGCTCACGTTCAGCTGGCCTTGTTGATCCGTGCTGCTCACAGTCACGTTAGCAGGAGGATCCAGGAGAACTGCCAGAAAGACAAGCAAGGTTAAAGAGGATTTTGGAAGGAAGTTGCATCCTGAGACAATGCTTGAATAACGTTTGATGCTCATAATTACCTGGTGTACGTGTGTTTTGATTGCATCGTTATTTTGATCTTCAGTAACAGGAACTTTTTCACATAAAGTAACTGGCTGCAGCAGCCCAGAAACATCACTGGTAGGAGCTATGAGGAGGTGACTATTATTTTCATTTACAGATTTGTCTTATCTGGATCTTCAGAGTGTTAATTTGGGTTAGCATTTTCCCCAAAACTTTATTTTCTATCATGTACTGGGCTGTAGTGTTAGTCGTCCGTTTCAAACGAGCCGTTTATCTCGCTGTCAGTTACAGCCATCTTTCCTCTGGTTAGCCATCCCTTGTAAACACTCCGTTCAAACTGCAGATGGGTGGAGCTGCTGTGCTAACAGAGATGACTATGGCACAACCTCAGTGTCTAACCAAGGCCTACACAGTGACTTCAAAAAATATCATTACTGAGCACAATAAAAACGTCATTGATATTGAAAGTAGCCGATAAATACTGAGAAACACATTGATTTTATGCAAAGGTCTTTTTAGGGTTTGGTCTTTCTAGTTTTTGTGCAGAATGTTTTAAACTTGCAACACAACGGCTGTGGTCATTTTAAATAGACAATGCTGTAATGTGGTGTGGATACTGACACTGGCCTGATCCTATCTGAGTTCAGATAAGTATTGGAAACCAAGAACTTAGAGCAGTTTGGATCCGACATTAATTGCTCATGTAATCTTGGATTCACTGTACAGATTCAGAATGTAGGCTATTATGTAATGATTTGCTTATAAGGTAAACATTGATTACACTAATCACAATAAATAACGCACCAGGTCCTCATTGTGGTTTATCTACTGTTTTCCTGCATGTCTAAAGGGTTGTTGGGATATTGGCAAACCTTTCAAAGAACTGATTAATTTGTTTAGAATGACCCAAAAGTAGTCTCAGTTTCCAGTAAACTGACTTACAGACAAGCTCGACAAAAAGGCTTCGATTGTGGATCAGTCTTCCCTCCCGATGAACTTTGATGTCCATCTGGACGAACATCTGAGTTCGGTTCAGATGGCACACGAACAGCCTTTTCCCTCCTGACACCGGCATGGCTGTCAGCGGGCACCTATTGCTCTTTTCATTTCTGCTCAAGACACAGACACAAGAGATTTGGGTTCTTCTTTTGTGGCAGCAATAATGGATTATACTATTTTCATTGCCTAAACATGAAATTGAAACATTGAAAAACTGGGTTCCAAAAAAAAAAAAAAAAAAAAAAAGTCACACCAGTTACAATTTTTAAACAACTGATAACATACAGTGGCTATAAAAAGTCTCCACACTCCTGTTCAAATGCCAGGTTTTTGTGATGTAAAAAAATGAGACCAAGATAAATCATTACAAAACTTTTTCCACCATTAATGTGACCTATAACCTGTACAACTCAATTGAAAAAAACTGAAATCTTTTAAGGGGAAAAATAAAAATAAAAAAACTTACAATAACCTGGTTGCATAAATATGCACACCCTTAAACTAATGCTTCATTGCAGCACCTTTGGCTTTTATTACAGCACTCAGTCTTTTTGGGTAGGAGTCTATCAGTGTGGCACATCTTGATGTGGCAATATTTGCCGACTCTTCTTTGCAAAAACGCTCCAAATCTGTCAGATTGCAAGGGCATCTCCTGTGCACAGCCCTCTTCAGATCACCCCACAGATGTTTGATCGGATTCAGGTCTGGACTCTGGCTGGGCCATTTCAAAACCTTAATCTTCTTCTGGTGAAGCCATTCTTTTGTTGATTTGGATGTGTGCTTTAGGTCATTGTCATGCTGAAAAATGAAGTTCCTCTTCATCTTCAGCTTTCTAGCAGAAGCCTGAAGGTTTTGTGCCAGTGCTGACTGGTATTTGGAACTGTTCATAATTCCCTCCACCTTGACTAAAGCCCCAGTTCCAGCTGAAGAAAAGCAGCCCCAAAGCATGATGTTGCCACCACCATGCTTCACTGTTGGTATGGTCTTCTTTTGATGATGAGCAGTGTTGTGTTTGCGCCAAATATACCTTTTGGAATTATGGCCAAAAAGTTCAACCTTGGTTTCATCGGACCATAACACATTTTCCCACGTTTGGGAGATTTCAAATGTGATTTTGCAAAATGTAGCCAGGCTTGGATGTTTTTCTTCGTAAGATGAGGTTTCCATCTTGCTACCCTAGATGAGAGATTGTTGTCACATGTACTAAACAGCCAGTACTTGCCAGAAATCCCTGCAACTCCTTCAGTGTTGCTGTCAGCCTCCCTCACCAGTTTTGTTCTCATCTTTTCATCAGTTTTGGAGGGACGTCCAGTTCTTGGTAATGTCACTGTTGTGCCATATTTTCTCCACTTGATGATGACTGTCTTCACTGTGTTCCATGGTATATTTAATGCCCTGGAAATTCTTTTGTACCCTTCTCCTGACTGATACCTTTGGACAATGAGATCCCTCTGATGCTTTGGAAGCTCTCTGCAGACCATGGCTTGTGCTGTAAGATGTGACTACAAAAATGTCAGGAAAAGCCTACTAGAACAGCTGAACTTTATTTGGGGTAATCAGAGGCACTTTAAATGGTGGCAGGTCTGTGCTGACACCCATTAACATGAGTTTGAACGTGATTGGTTAATTCTGGACACAACCACATCCCCAGTTATAACAGGGTGTGCATATTTGTGCAGCCAGGTTATTGTAGGTTTTTTACTTTTTTTTTCCAATTAAAAGATTTCAGTGTTTTTCAATTGGGTTGTACAGGTTATAGGTCACATTAATGGTGGAAAAAGTTTCAAAATGATTTATCTTGGTCTCACATGTTTACATCACAAAAACCTGACATTTGAACAGGGGTGTGTAGATGCAACTTACTGGTAGGTGTATGTGAAGTCATACTGATCCACAGACTCTGCTCTCTCCTCATCTTCCTCCCAGAAGCACGTGAAATCTTTCCTACCTTCTGCAAAGCATTTTGGGTTTTCTGGCTCCTCTCTAAGCAGCATGGATGCTGAGGATGTGAGAATAAAACATCTGAGTATTTCTCCCCTCTGGTTTGTCTAAAAAGCCAGCTTCCATGTCGCTGACCCAATGTGTAACCGCAGGTGCAGAACAGTCTTCCTACCTTTCTTTTCAAAATCGTGTGCGCCCTGGACGATCCAAGCCGTACGCGCGGTGCAAAACATCACGTAGAGTGCCAGCAGTCGGATCAGGAAATAACATGTCATTCTTTTGTCTTCTCCGTAGACAGAAAGACACCGGATCACTATTGTCCATCTGCATCACCGGACACCAACCTGCCACAAACACGTCTGCCTCAGCTCTGTGTGCGGGGAGGAGAACCTTGTTTTGTCTTTAGATACCGTGGAGAGCGCAGCGCTTTTACGCGCCTGCAAGTGAGTGATAAGGTGCGTGTTGTACAAAAACTGTTTACCTTCTCTAGGGCTGAGTGGAGAAAAAGAGGTGGGGCAAAAGGAGAAATAAGTCTTTCATAACTTTTCACTGAGCGGGATTCACACGACCACTGAGGTTTACAACCGTTTAACTTGATGCGTAAAAGTGTGTGAAGGCGCGCAGATTGGTAGAGTCTAGAAATTGTATTCAACTAAAAGTAGCATTACCTCATGATATTAACAACTCAAGTATGAGTGGTCACCAACGAAATTACTTGACAAAGTAAAAAGGTATCTACAAAAAGTTACCCAAATAGTCAACAACCTTACTCTTGCCAATATGTACGTTTTCTGGCAAAGGTGACCGTTTTAACATTGCGACTTTTTCATAAATTTGCCTTTTTCCCCCTTTGTAATAAATATGTGACTTTTCACACAAATGAGCAGCTTTTTTCTTGGACATTTGCAACCATTAGCCACAAATTTGCAACAATTTCTATTAGGCTACATACAACTTTACTTTTGCAAAAAAAATTTTCCTTTTCATAAGTATTACACTGATGAAAATACAGAATAATCTAGCTAGATGTACCCTCTAATGTAATCTGGATCATAAATCAAGTATTTCCTGTGCCAGAACAGTGACAGGAACCAATCTACTCAGAGAGGAAAAAAAAACTGGCTGGTACCGAGATCATATCAGTAAAATCAATAATTAGACAGACAGATTATGAGAAAGTGGGCTTTAAGAATCCCTGCTCAGAACAATCCCTGCATGTGCCTATGTAACGGAAACCACAGAGTACTCGCTCCAACTTTGCAGAGAAAGTAGAACTAAACAGTTTCTTATCTGCTCCCTGCACACCCATGTTTTCTTCATTTGACCAGAGCTATCGGCGCTGCAGGCCTCTTCACCCGTGATAAGTGCACTCGGGGGTGAGTTTTGGCCCATCCCCGTCTGTTTGAATGCAATTCAGGACATTTTTGCATCACTGAGAAGACAGACTGTTCCCAGTGAACCATACTGATGACATCCAGCAGCATCTTTGAATCACAAGGTCAAGGTCACGTCCAGTGGAGGGGATGAAGTGCTGCTTACAGGTAGAAGGCTTTGTACGGGGGGCGGGGGGGTGTACGTTTGCTGAGCGTGGCAACAGGAAGAACAGGGTGAGGAAATCTGTATTGTTGTGGAGGCCAATGTATGGCTGAGCACAGCGTGTGGGTTACTCGCTTCTTTAGGTTAGTGGTTAAGAGGTCATAAATTACACCGGACATGCTGCCATGCAAAGTCACAGGAAGTTCAGAGACAGGAGTGATTTATTAAATGAACCCAACCACGTTCCTTTTTTGTAGTTAATATAATCTTTATTTCAATACACACATTCAACATAATCAAATTATTCTTGTTTAGAAGCTGCACTTTTTTAAAAAATGTTTTTCATCCAGAATATTCAGAACCCAACAATGGAGCAAATAATCGGGCCTCCCATTTACCCCCAATAGCGACTTGTCAAGAAAAACAAGACAATAAGAAATAATAATTTAAAAAAAAGAGTTGTAACTTAACATTTTTATAGAACAGGATCAGGATGACAGCACAAATAAAAGCGAGACATCACAGACATGAACAGTTTAAATTCACCGGTCTATGCTGACGTTTTATTTTGCTTCAGATGGATTGAAAGAAACTGCTAAAAATACCTATATGGGTGTACGGGGGGGGGGGGGGGGGGGGCTGAAAACTTCATAGGCTGACTAAGAAGGAGTTGTGTCTTTGAGGATCAAGAAGAGAGCTTCTATACCGCAGGGATCCAAGCACTGCCACTGATGTTGAAAAACCAACCACATCTGGTCAAATTTGACCACTGCATCATGGTCAGCCTACAAACTTTCAGCCGCCCCCCCCCCCCCCCATATAGGCACATTTTAAGAATTTTGGTGTTCTCCAAAAAAGTAAGTACACAAATTATAATCTTAAATGGTGACATCAATTTGTTAAAAATGTTTTTCAGTGTTCAGTTTAATTCTGCAAAATTTTGCAGTGCATGTCTTCAGAGGAAAATGCCATTTTCACAGCAGCCGTTTTACAATAAATGTGTACATTAATTAATTGAGGTTCTTTTCTGTGTAGATAGATTAATTAGTAACTTAACTTTCTGTGTTTGTTTTTTAAATGGGGGTTCAGGCCATGATTTATGAAATATTTTATTTAAAGCACGGATGTCACCACATTATGTTGTAGTTTTTGGAGTGTATTGAAGCAGCAGTCACCACTGTAAGCTCCTTTGGCAAAACAATCATAGACAGTGCTGTATAATGTGATTTAATTCTAATACACTGCAAATACAGCCGTGCACAAGTCTTGAGCCACCCCTCGTTTCTTCATATTTTCCTTTCCAGAAGCCAGGCTTTCTTGTCATTTTTAAACTAGTCTTAAGTTATCCAGGCTTTCCGAAGTTCTTCCAAATTTTTTTTGGACACATTTTTTTTCTTCTCATTTTCAGGCTAGTCCTTGTATCCGACCACAGTGCAGTTGCTTCAGAAAATATGAAGAAACTGGACAAGTGGAGGACAAAAGAAGATATGTCAGACCTATAAAAAAAAAAAGTATCTGCACCTTAAGAAAAAAGGGAAAGAAAATCCAGCAAAGACCCGACACGGGACCTGAGAGACTCTCAGTGGAAGGACAGCTGCAAAGAGACCATTTTTATAGAAATGTGGAGAAAAGGCAAAGCAAAATTACACAAGAATGAGACTGAAAAGCAGTGGCCGCAGGTCTTACGGCGTGATGATTTTAAGCGTGGGGTCATTTTGGCAGAAAATGCAACAAAAGGCAGCCATCATCCAAAGAAGAACAGTGAATTGTCCTTCAAGAAGCCTGGAGAACCGTTCTTGAAGATAACTGAAAACATACAAGAAAACTTAACTAAGAGATACTGACTTTTAAACTTACAGAAAACTTATGGAAGTAAACAAATTCTTTTTGCCTTATATACTGTACTTCCATTTGTTTACTCATGTTTCAGTAACTACAAATACAGCACACTACTGTAATACACATAGTGTCATGTTTCAATGACCTTGCATCCAACCTACAGTACTTGTATATTATACCCCTGCAGTTAAACTCAGTGTGGTACAGATGGCATGATACATAAGCCATCTATCATCTACAAAGCCATATTATTTATTAAAGAGCACACTGGTAGAAGAGCTACACTGACCACAGGCTTTTATGGTAAGGAGCAGCTGGGCTGACCTGCACTTAGCGCTGTGAGAGGCCATAATACCGTAACATTTACATGGGAAAATAAAACAGCCCGATTAAAAAGATCAGGAATCAGCCATTTTTAGCATAAATATTCATTCTTCAAGAAAGGACATAAAGATTTTAATTATTGCCATAAATGTACAGTATCTGTCTCTTGAGTTACTTGTATCTGCTCTGAAATAAATAATTTAAACTCTAAAAAACACAACTTCTAAAATATTCCCAATCTACGGTGTAACGTAAAGACAACTACAATTTCCATTTCCCCTACCGGGACAAATGTTTCAGAATGGTTGGCAAACGGTGAATTATGGTGAAAAGAGCGTACAGGGAACACAAGCTTAAAAAGGCACAATAATCTGGTGGCAAACACACACGCAAAATGTAAAAACCTTCATACACAATAACAAAAACTGACAATCGTTACAGTAAGGGGGGTTAAGGCGGCTCTCTGCACCAGGTCACCGTTCTTCCTGATTGTTGCTACAGCAACAATAGCTTTTGGCAGCGACTTCTCGGTCTCACAGCTCAGTGTTATTCCCTCACTGAACACACACATTATGCACTCTCAACAAAGTTATCCTGACACTAACAAAAAAAAAAAAAAAAAAAGATGTTTTCACTTTGTGAAACACTCAGTTATTAAGCCCCATGTTTACAGTTTGATACAAGGTGTTAAAAGAACCAGTGGTGCACGGTGGTGACGGAGAGCATGAGTGGCGTCCAACAGCCTACTTGTATCCACCTTATTCCTGAGGGTCCTGCTGCAGAAACGATTATGCGTGCAACTCCCACTTTTGGGTGGAAGGAATGTTAAGTCTGTCAGCAATAGTGAAGTAGCGGGCCATTTAAAACAGCATTTTTGAAATCTTGTCTAATTCGTTTTAATGTATAGCCCACATATGTGTTTTGCGGTCAAGTGGCGGCTAATTTCTGCACTTGTCGTTTTTGTGTTTTTTAATGTTTTTATGTAGTTCTGGTACTTGTTGCAGCTGTTTGTGGTTGTGTCATAAACAGTAATGGAGGCTCCTCATTACCAAGAAAAGCTAAATCTGTGGCTTCAGCGGCACTGCGTAGATCGAGCACCCAAAGGCCTGTTGGTGTGATCAGTGGTACAGACACAAGGGCACCAGGTACGTTCACTTGTATGAATGTCGCAGATGTGATGTTTGTCACATGCCGCCAGGTGCAAGGCTGCATGAAGTAAAATAATAAATAAATAAAAATAGTTACAAGTTTGCTTCTTAAGGCTTAACGATTAAGGTGAGAGATCAAATAGTTTTTTGTTGCACTGCTCTACTTTGCAATGCAATGATATGGACCTGATATTAGCTGCTTCAGTACGCATTAATTAATTTTTAAATTATCGCAAAATTATAGATCAATAACATTTTTCAACAACTGTCAGAAAAGGCCTGCACGTGTTAAGTTAAATAACACGCATTCTCGGCATGACCGCAGCATGAGTATTTTAATGTCGCGGTAAAACGGACAGCTACCACGACCTTAAAGAACCCAAACACGGTGCTGTGGTTCTTTGTGGCTCTGACTAGATGCTACGTGTGCTGTAAGGTAAATTAGATTATGTCCAACATCTTTTAAGAAAATGTGATGGACTTTATTGCGGTGGAGACATTGATATATGTCAGAGCTTTTATTTGTTTACAGTGTTAGCATCTTAGCAGAGCTAACTAACAGAGCTACTGTATGTGAGGCCACTTTTTAAGGTCATCTTCGCGTCCCTCTGACAGTCGTGGGAAGTGGTTTGATTATATTACTGTTTCTGAGGTGTAAAAGATCGTGTTCCCACATCTCCGATGCCAAAGTCACTGTTTTTAACAAGCCATTTCCATGACAACGCCACATTTTAAAATAGTACCGGAAGTTGCACACATAATTCATGCAAGGCATCATGGGGGCTAGGAATTAACTGAATAAGCATATCTGTCTCGGTTGAGATCACCAGCAGAGGGGGCTGTCTGCTGGCAGGCTGTTTATCAGGCTCAATTAGAATATGAAGGAGAGAATTACCTGCCTTGGCAGAGGTTTGTGCTCTCTTTTTACCATCACCAAGGATGTTATGTTTTCATTCCCATTAATGTGTTTATTAGTTAGCAGGTTACACAAGTACTGGACGTATTTTGACAAAGATTTCACCAGATGTGTCTCATGGCCCATGGATGAATCTCATATTTTGGGCCAGATCTGGATCACTATGCAGATTCTGAATCACTTTTAACTCCCCCCCCCCCACACACAGTTTTGGCTTAGACGTGCACTCTCCGAGTCTCCTCTCAGTTTATAGAGGTTTAACTTCAATACTTCATATTATGTTACGTTTTGCTACTATTGGATATCTGCTGTTTTCAGTCTAAAGGAAATAAACTAACCTGAGATGATATGCCAATTTCACAACAGCTATTTTGACAATAATATTTTCTTTCATTAGGATTTGGTACCTAAATATGGTACAGTCTGGTAAAGTAATTCGTAACACCTGTTTTATTACAAATTAAAGTCAAAATTAGTTTCTCTGAAATGGGCACATCACATGCTCTTGATTCTAGTGATAAGCAAACCAGCTGCAGGCAGTAGCTTAGCTTACAATACCCATTTAATTCATAAGAAAGAAAATATTCCTTATTTTAAAACTATCAAACTCATTCAATTGGAATGGAGAACTAAACAAAACAGAATAAATCAGTGGAGGTGGGTATTTTATAAAAATATCTCATGCATCTTTCTTTAGTCACTTATAATGGCCCTCGTGGGTAAAACTGGACAAATCCAGCAGTTTTTTTTTGGTCACTGCTAAAATCCAAGAGAAATTACACTGCAGAAATGAAGTGCAGTTTTTTGTTTGTTTTGTTTTTATAGTACAGTACAGAATACTTTGAATAACATTACTCAGATCCTACATCTGTCTCTAAAAGCTGAGCTTAAAACATGGAGGATGGTTTTATGAGGCACACATGCTACGGTCAAACTGGAACTGGATTAAATGTCTACATAAGGAGACTAAGCACGTGCACTGTACAGATCTGAACTAAAGCATTCAGTGACAAAGTGTCTATAAACCCAGAATCTCTGACATCACTATCTCCTAAGACTGTAAAAAAGCACAAAAAGTGAAACCCATGGAGATAATGTTTCATACACTAAATTTAAACTGTGATTAACGGGGCAGCAATGACTCAAAAGGTGGAAACACAACTTGGCCTCTACAACCAAGTTGGGATGGGGGGGTCGGACAGGGCTGACGAAGACTAGCCTAGCTAAGGTTACCGTGGAGCTGTGTGGACCAGACGCAGGTCAGTGTGGAAGAGAGAAGAAGAAGAGGCGCAGCACTTTCTAGGGTTCAGGCACAGAAAGAAGTTGTTCCTTCAGAATCAGTAATCAGCATGTTGGTGTGTGCTGTGAGACTTGGTACAAAGACAGAAGGTTTAGCAAGCACAACCCCCCTGGCTCTCTGGAGGTGAGTCTTTAAGGCCCGGGTTCCTGTAGCTGTTTAACAGGGTGGCATCTCCTTCCATGCTCTCGTTCATCTTCTCACAGATGACGTCGACCAGGCGCTCAAAGACCTGCTTCACATTGATGTTGTCCTTAGCACTGGCCTCGAAGAACTGAAAACCTGAGTGGAAAGATGGGATGTTTACAAGAAAAAAGGCAAAATTTTGTAAGAAAAAAGGGCTAATTTATAAGAATTGAGTCACGAGTTATAAAAAAAAAAAAAGTGACAAATTTGAATAAATCAACAAGACAAGAAAAAGGTCACAAATTAATGAGCTTCAAAAAAGTGTTTGGGAAAATTAAAGTGGCAAAGCTGAGACAATAACTTGTCAAATTTAGAAGAAAACTGCACGAAATGTACAAGAAACGAGTTTAACCACTTGCACTCCGGGCAATTTTCCTAAAAATTCCAAAAAATAACGTGCCCAAAGTAAATCGAAAGCTGTTCTTCAACCCTTTGCAGCATCTTCATGGGGTTGGTCTCATTTAAAAGAAAACACTTTGAATTTTTTGGCAAAAAAAACAATCTCTCTACGTGCTCCGGCCACTGAGTTACAGTCATCTAAACATACTGAACTTGAAGAAAAAAAAAATTTGGACACAGTGTTTTTTTGGATACAAATGCTTGTAAATAACACACAGCTGTCCAATCCGGCTGGAAAATGCAACAGAAATGTAGAACCAAGTGTTATCCAGCTGAGATCCAAATTTGGTAACAATACCACAAAAAATGAATATTTTACACAGTTTTGTTCTCAGGCTGTTCCCAGGCGTTATGGAACTGTGCCAAATGGCACAGTTTGGAAAAACGTCTGTAACTTTTGAATGATTCAATGTAGAAGCTTCATTTTAGGCTCAAAGGAAAGGTCACACTCAGGGCTGTGTCTGTGTGTGTGTGTGGGGGGGGGGTCGCCCCCCCCCCGCTATCAAGGACAGAGTTCGGCCCTCGCTACATGACAGATTACACTCGTTGCATGTTTCCAAAGCAACGCTGTCACAGCGGCTCCCCCCCCCCGCTACTGTGTGTGTGTGTGGGGGGGGGGGGGTTGTCCCCCCCCGCTCGCTAGGGAGGATGGACTTTAGCCATCGCTACACAACGGATTAGCCTTATGTGGTGATGTAGGACAGCAGTGCAGTCACCGCGGCTCCTCCCCCCCCTCGCTGCAGAAGAATAGCGGGGGTGGGGGGGCGTTCACAGCCTGTACACTGCAAGCAACCCCTTGTACCGCGGCGCACGAACTTCAGACTTCGTGAACCGCACAGCTGTAATTTACCGATCGGTCAAAAGTCATTTTTGATTACAATTTTCAGGGATAGAGAATAATTTAGCTTATAACACCTTACCTCTTCACAGCGGAGTCTTGGCGAACTTGTCTCCTCATTGTCAGACAAACGCGACGCTGGTCCGCTCTGGTTCTGGTCTCGCGACTCGATCAAAACATAATTCCATTATTGCGGTTTTGTGCTTCCATGATTGCGGTTTTTGGCGAACGATTTTTCAAAACAAATAACAGTAGTAATTAAAAAAAGACTGGCGAAGGCGTGTGTGTCACTCAGCCTTCGTCGTCAGCCTCCGTTGGTCTATAATGACCATGGAAGAAATCATAACGTCTACTCTGCTGGAACCAATACAAAATAAGCACCGCCTGGGGCCGAACATGCCAATCCACGAATGGCACTCCCTGTCACACAGGTTGCATTTGTGGATGGTCTCCATGCTGCTGGGTCTGTGGAGCTCTTCCTGAGTCCTTTTTTGATCCGCTCCAGCAGCCAGTCTTCACCCAGCCTTAAAAAAAAAACAGCTCACGAACTTCTCTGCTTCAATTGGCTCACTGCATTCAAAGCGTTGGGAGGCGGGTCCTCCTTCCTAGGTTTTCTTTCATTGGTTCGTCAAGGTTTCAGAAACCCAATTCAAGGCTCTTATTAGTCGAATGAGAGGTCAATCAGATGAACTAATCTGTTCGCGGCTGTGTTTGCGGATTTTTTTTTCAGTGGCGCTTGGAGGGCACACCACCTACACCATCACCATCAATATCCTTATCATGCGTCAGGCGCACGAGGGCGCACGAGCGCGCTCTCGTGCGCCCTCGTGCGCCTTAGGATGCAGAGACTTGCCCGCCCGCGGAACAACGGAGTGCAAGTGGTTAAGTGAAAAAGTCACACATTTATGAGGGGGAAAAAAAGACAAATTTAGCAGAAAAAATTAATTACATTCACAAGAAAAAAGTTGCAAAATTATGAGACGGGAGTAAATGTGCAAGAAAATAGATGTAAATTCAGAAAAAAAAATTCAAACATGATGAAAAAAAATCACAAAACTATGAGAAAAGTTGCACACTTACAAGAAAAAAAGTTGCAGTTTTGCAAGAATAACATGGAAAATTTACAAGTTAAAAGTGACAAAACTGGGAGAATAATGAAGCACATTCAGAAGAAAAAGGTCACAAATTCACCAAATGAAAGTCAAGTCACAGAGACAAACCCCCCCACACACACATTAATGGGGAAAAAGTTGCAAATTTATGAGGAAAAAACCACTCATTTGTAAACATGAACATGACAAATGTACAGCGCATCTGGAAAGTATTCACAGCACTGCACTTTTTCCACATTTTACTGTTAGTCTTATTCCAAAATAGATTAAATTCATTTTTCCCCTCAAAATTCTACACACAATACGCCATAATGACAACGTGAAAAAAGCTTTTCTGAGATTTTTGAAAATTTATTAAAAATAAACTAAGAAATCACATGTACATAAGTATTCACAGCCTTTGCCATAAAGCTCAAAATTGAGCTCAGGTGCATCTTGTTACCGCTGATCATCTTTGAGATGTTTCTCCAGCTTAACTGGAGTCCACCTGTGGTGAATTCAGTTGACTGGACATGATTTGGAAAGGCACACACCTGTCTATATAAGGTCCCACAGTTGACAGCGCACGTCAGAACACAAACCAAGCATCAAGTTCAATTCAATTCAATCTTATTTATATAGCGCCATTTCACAACAACAGTCATCTCATAGCACTTTCAACTGTAGGTGAAACCCCCACAACTGCAGAAAGACCCCAGCAATCAGGCGATCCCCTGTGAGCAAGCGCTTGGTGACGGTGGAGAGGAAAAACTCCCTTTTAGCAGGAAGAAACCTCCAGCAGAACCAGGCTCAGGGAGGGGCAGTCATCTGCCGCGACTGGCTGGGGGGTGAGAGGATAGAGAAGAAGAAGAAAAGAACAGACATGTAGAGAACAAACCGAACGACGGGGACTCAATCTGTGGGAGAGAACCAACAGATGTTGATGTGACCAGCAAAAATATTTCGTTAAGAGTGAAGAAAACAGTGAAGTCCAGTGCATTGTTGGAGGTCCCCCAGCTGTCTAAACCTATTAGCAGCATAACTAAGACAGGGTTCAGGGTTACCTGATCCCACCCTTACTACAGGTTATGTCAAAAAGGAAGGTTTTAACCCTATTCTTAAAAACAGAGATCGAGTCTGACTCCCGAATCCAGATTGGCAGCTGGTTCCAAAGGAGAGGAGCTTGATAACTGAAGTCAAAGGAATTGTCTGTAGACCTCCAAGACAGGACTGTCTCAAAGCACAAATCTGGGGAAGGGTACAGAAAAATTTCTGCTACTTTGAAGGTCCTAATGAGCACAGTGGCCTCCATCATCCATAAATGGAAGAAGTTCAGAACCACCAGGACTCTTCCTAGAGCTGGCCAGCCGTCTGAACTGAGCAATCGGGGGACAAGGGCCTTAGTCAGGGAGGTGACCAAGAACCCAATGGTCACCTTTGTCAGCGCTCCAGTGTTCCTCTGTGGAGAGAGGAGAACCTTCCAGAAGGACAATCATCTCTGCAGCAATCCACCAATCAGGCCTGTATGATTGAGTGGCCAGACAGAAGCCACTCCTTAGTAAAAGGCACATGGCAGCCCGCCTGGAGTTTGCCAAAAGGCACCTGAAGGACTCTCAGACCATGAGAAACAAAGTTCTCTGGTCTGATGAGACAAATATTGAACTCTTTGGCATGAATGCCAGGCGTCATGTTTGGAGGAAACCAGGCACTGTTCATAACCACACCAATGTTGGTGGCAGCATCATGCTGTGGGGATGTTTTTCAGCAGCAGGAACTGGGAAACTAGTCAGGATGGAGGGAAAGATGAATGCAGTAATGTACAGAGACATCCTGGATGAAAACCTGCTCCAGAGTGCTCTTGACCTCAGACTGGGGCGACTGTTCATCTTTCAGCAGGACAACGACCCTAAGCACACAGCCGTGATACCAAAGGAGTGGCTTCAGGACAACTCTGTGAATGTCCTTGAGTGGCCCAGCCAGAGTCCAGACTTGAGTCCAATTGAACATCTCTGGAGAGATCTGAAAATGGTTTTGCACCGACGCTTCCCATCCAACCTGATGAAGCTTGAGAGGTGCAGCAAAGAAGAATGGGCCAAACTGCCCATAGACAGGTGTGCCAAGCTTGTGGCATCATATTCAAAAAGACTTGAGGCTGTAATTGCTGCCAAAGGTGCATCAACAAAGTATTGAGCAAAGGCTGTGAATACTTATGTACATATGATTTCTTAGTTTTTTATTTCTAATAAATTTGCAAAAATCTAAAAAAAAAAAATTCATATTGTCATTATGGGGTATTGTGTGTAGAATTTTGAGGAAAAAATGAATTTAATCCATTTTGGAAAAAGGCTGTTGCATAACAAAATGTGGAAAAAGTGAAGCGCTGTGAATACTTTCCAGATGCACTGTACCAAGAATAATGTGGCAACTATACAAGGGAAAAAGTCAGAAATTTACAGGAAAAAATTGCAAATTTATGAGAAATAACTTGATACTCATTATGCTCATTACAGCTGCAGATAAAATAATTTTAAAAAGTAACAACAAATTCACAAAACTTCACCCTCCAAGGCTCCAACAGTGCAAAAAGGCATAGAAATTGTGTTTGTCACGTCTCTGGCATTTTCAAGACCTTTGGAGGGCAGATTTATGGACCCACGTCATTTTAAGGCTAATTAGATTTAAGACCTTTTAAGCATTTGTGGAGAGCCAGTTCCATTCATGCCAAGTGAACAAATGCGTGGATGTTGGGATACAGAGTTAACCTAAAGATAAAAGTTTTTACCTAGCTCCTCAGCCAGCCGTTGTCCATCCTCTGTGGGTATAAGCCTGTCGTCCTCGAGGTCACATTTGTTACCAACCAGGATGACCTGAGCATTGTCCCATGAGTACGTCTTGATTTGTGTTGCCCTACGACACAGAAAGAAAGTTGCCAAGCATACAAGATTAGCTACCAGATTAGACACCACATTAATGAGGTTATTGTGCTCCCATAAATAGACCTTGGCAGTGTGCTGGTGTCAAGAGCATCAAGACCCACACAGATGTCTCCAGGAAAGAGACTACAGCTATGAAATAGTGTGCTGACCATAATATCACTATTTTCAAACCCGGAGTGGTGGCCTAGTTGTGAGAGCATCCGCCCCACACCTGGGAGGTTGGGGGTTAAAGTCCCGGCTGGGTCATACCAAAGACCATATAAAAAAATGGTACTTCCCACCTTCTAGCTTGGTGCTCAGCATAACAGAATGGGGGAAGGAGAAGTTGTTTGTGGCGGTGCCTTGCATGGCAGCATCCTCTCTGATTCTACACGTGATTAACATTGTAGATGGGAGAAACATGATTTCATTCTACTGTACATGATTGGCTGTATGGACTGAATGACAACAGAGACGGTTTCTTCTTCTTCATTCCTTTCCCCCCGTGGCCAACTGGCCTGACCTGAACCCCATAAACTGTCTAAGGAGTATAGTTAAGAAAAAGATGAAAAAACACCCAACCAACAAAACAGATGAGCTGTACTGTGTCTCAAGCAACTTGGGCTTCAATAACACCTCAGCAGTGCCACAAGAACAGTTATTATAATGACAAAATCAGACTGAATGGATACTGAATCAAATCGGCACCTTGTGAATCTGAACTGAATCAAATCTGGAACTATTAATGATTCATAGACCTACTGTTCACACCTTTAAACAGTTTAACTCACCAGTCCTGAACTGCGTTGAAGGATTCCTGGTTAGTGACGTCATACATGAGCAGGAAGCCCATGGCTCCTCTGTAGTAGGCTGTGGTGATGGTGCGGTAGCGTTCCTGCCCTGCTGTGTCCTACAATTACACACAGGTTTGGATTGAATCAGATATCCCATTTAAGACATTCAGTGGCAGTTTTAGGTATGGGCCATATGGTCGGTTGCCGAGGGCGGCATTCTCGAGGGAGCACCACGAGAATGAGGCAAAAAAAAAAAAAAAAAAAGATTCAGATTTATTGTGCTCAGCTTATTTGTGGCAAATGGGTGCCCTCTAGAGGTGGGATGCTCCTCTCCTTGTCTGCAGCTCAATGTCACCCTTCTCCACCCTCTTCTTCTCGCCCTCCTCCCACACCTGCTCTGACCAGTGATTTTTCTTCACAGATTGGTAATAAGTAAAAAAAAAAAAAAAATTGTGTGTTTATGTGTGCGCGCTTACACTTTTGATTTGGTGGGGCTGTGTGTTTTTGTGTCATGTTTCGTGATCAGCCACACAGAGCGGGATGTGTTTTTTTTTCGGAGGGGCTGTCTCGGAAACGAGAAGCAGAGCATCACAGGGTAAAAAATGCGGGACCATGATGCACAAACGAGCACTGTGTGGAGCTGAAGAGAGACCTGAACCAGGACAGGCTGATGTCGCTCCACAGCTGCCAGAGATGGTCATGCTGCGTGTCCACCTGGGCGTCTGTTAATAGAAAGTCCTCCCGCCGCCTCCGCATCAGGGATTCGTCGGGAGCGTGACTGGGGCGAAAGCAGGCGAGAGCCACGGCGTTCCGCAAGCCCATCTGTCTATCAGCCCTCGGTGTAAGTCTCATTTTCAAACTAATTTATTCTCCAGTTAACTGTGGGATATCAATGTTGGTTTGTATGTAATTGCGCTACATATGAAATAAACAGAAATGTGTAATCACATAGCGACCACTGCTGAAACTAAAAGTTAGTTCCATAAACTGTCAGACCTATTAATGTGTGCGTGTGTGAGAGAGAGAGCGATAATGTGTGCCGCCTACTGCATAAATTTGAATTACATATGTATACAACTGTTTCAGTTATATATATTTTAAAAAACAGCTAAAAACATTTGTGTTTAATCAGGCTTTCTATTGTTTCAATTCAACTGATTTTTAATGGTCTCATAGGGTATTTTTTAATTATTTTAGTCTTTTGTTTTAACTTGGTTTTTGTATTGTTGCAAACTTTTTTTATTTCTATTTTTATTGTGTCTCTACCTAGTTCTTTTTTTATTCTATTTCATTATACAGTGTTTTGTGAATATGTCTATGAAAAACATTTGCATTAAATGAGCGGCAGTTCACTCTTACAGGTTTAAACTTTACGTACTTTAAATTAAAAAAATATTCATTATTCGATTCAGTGTTTTCCTTTCATAAATTACAATAACAAATGATAAAAAATTTTTAAAAAATTAAATGAAGATGTAACAGAGATGCATCAAGATGCATCATGAATTGTTTTGCATTCAAATCATTAATGCTTGAATCGTAATCTAATCTTGAAACCACTGAGGATTCACACCTCTAGAACCTAGAGGAACCGAGGCTCACCACTCGTGGACAGAACAGCGCTAGACTCAAAATTAATAAAACAAAACAGATTTTTGACTAAAATAATAAAAATGAGTTGATGAATTGTTCTATTGACTGTTTTTTTAACAGTTTTTACTTTGTAAACTGTAACAAGCTAAATAAGAATATTGAATGCTTACTGTTAATAGAAAAACTATTTCAATAAAATAAAGTTTTTTTGAAGAAGTTAATGTCTTTTTGCAAGATAATTCAATGTGTTCTCAATATTTAATGCATGCAGAATGAAACATTTCAAACCATTCTGATTTAATACTGAGGATTATGATTATAGTTTTTAAATTTATAATAAATCATGATATTGATTGACTGCTGAAGAACCACTTTACTGGTCATGCAGTTAGAATCAGAATCAGAATCAGAATCAGAATCAGGTTTATTGCCATTGTTCATGTAGTACACAAACTAGGAATTTGTCTCGGTACAATGCTGCAACATTAAACATGATAAGATAAGAGAAATAAACTATACATGTAATAAAGTGTAGGATAAGATTAAGTGATACTGGTCAACAGTTAAAATATATATTAGCCAGCAGCAGATACTGTGGAGAACTATATAGTGCAGTCGGTAATGCAGGAAGAAAACAGTGATGATTGACATGAGTCTGGTTGAGCTGCTGTACATGGTGCACGAGAGTCACTTAGTGTTCAGCAGTCTAATGGCAGAGGGGAAGAAGCTGTTCATGTGACGGGAGGTTTTAGTCTGGATGGACCGAAGTCTTCTACCAGAGGGGAGGGGGGCAAACAGTACGTGACCAGGGTGTGAGGGATCGGCTATGATCCGGCCAGCACGCCTCCGGGTCCTGGAGATGTACAGATCCTGGAGAGATGGGAGCTTGCAGCCGATCACCTTCTCAGCAGTGCGCACGACGCGCTGCAGCCTTAGTCTGTCCCTGGCAGTGGCTCCTGCGTACCACACGGTTATGGAGGTGGTGAGGATGGACTCGATGATGGCTGTGTAGAACTGCACTAACATCTTGGTGGGTAGCTTGAGCTTCCTCAGCTGCCGCAGGAAGAACATCCTCTGCTGGGCTTTTTTGATGAGTGAGCTGATGGTCAGCAACCATTTGAGGTCCCTGGTGATGGTAGTGCCTAGGAAGCGGAAGGAATCAGCAGTGGTGATGGGAGAGCCTGAGAGGGTGAGGGGGGGCAGAGGAGTAGTGACTTTCCTGAAGTCTACAATCATCTCCACTGTCTTCAGAGCGTTCAGCTGCAGGTTGTTATTGCTGCACCAGGACGCCAGCTGGGCCACCTCTCTCCTGTAGGCGGACTCGTCGCCGTTGGAGATGAGCCCGATGAGGGTGGTGTCGTCCGCAGTTATCAGTATTAACCACACCATTGCTAAGCAACTTTTACATGATGATGTCCATTGACGACTTTGCATCAAGAAAAACAAGAAAGGTTGTGGGGGGGGGGTCAGGGAGACGGTCTGCCAAAGCGTCATACAAGATACAAGCCAGGACCACCACTGAAGACATTCATTAGGATCAATAAAAAACAAGAACATGGGTTATTCAAAAAATAAATAAATTAAACCACCAGGGGGCAATATAGTCTCACTACAGCAATGGACTTATAAGCAATAACAACATAAAAATAATTTTTTTGTAAGTTATGTCTTTTTTAACTGATTTAAGACAATTTTGCACCGCTGAATCCGAAAATGACATCCGTTTCTCTCGATCAGGTCAGGTTTTTATGTTAAGTTATAAGCAGTTGTACAGTTGTACTGTAAATTGAATAGTAGACCCTGATAAAGTACATGTAAATTGAATATTATGTCATCATTGTTAAAAATTCAGAGAATTTCAAGAAATAAAAAAGAATCTGCATCATATAAAGCGAAAATACCGATACATGTAAACAAAAACATAAGAAAACATGTGGCCATAGTTCAAAAAGTTGACCTGATTGAGCAAAACCAATGTGATTTTTGGATTCCGCACATCAAAATTGTCCTAAATCAGCTAAAAAAAACTTAGACAATAAATTTGGTGTTGACCAGTGTAATCATTTGTCAGCTTTGAAGTAATTCATAGACATCAACAATAGAGAGGTAATACTGTATATTAAGGAGGTATCAAATGGTCACTTGTTTTTTTTGTCCCCATCAGATTTTCACTACACAGCACGGCAGGAAAATACAAAGGTAAAAGTATTAACACAACATCTATACGAATTTAATGCCATCAGTAAAACTGATATTCAGTTTTTTACTTATGTTTTGAGGTAAACGCCTCATGTATAACTCTACAGAAGGATACAAAAAAATTATTGAGTTATGAATGAATGAATGAATGAATGAATTTATTTCGGATTTCGGATAGTACATTACAGGTTAAAAGAAACTGTATAATATAACAACAAGGTCAAATTAGACAAAGACTCCTTCTACTATACAATTCCACGTGAGTTATCCGAAATGGGTGATGGCTGAAGCCGCAGCTTATATTGCCCACCCATATTCCATCCAAGAATTCAAAGGAGAAAAAAGAGAAAACAAGACAAGAGCGATTACAATTTAAAACAAGGCTAAGACAAAATATGACTGAGAGAAAAAGAAAACTGAGCTAGTCTAAGTTAAGCGGTTACTATTCAAAAACAAATCTAAGACATAGTGTCACAGAGAAAAAAGAAAAACTAAGCTATAACACAACACAGGCTGGAAATGTCAATCCTTATGTGAGTTTACATGTCGTCTTGTAAATATGTTTGGAGTATTTCTTCCTCCAGGTTTCACTGTCGAAACCTGGAGGAAGAAATACTCCAAACATATTTACAAGACGACATGTAAACTCCCCCCTGGGAAGGTCTATGCCAAGGTACTGGAGAGGAGAGTCCGGCCGTTGGTCGAACCTCGGATTCAGGAGGAGCAATGTGGTTTTCGTCCTGGCCGTGGCACATCGGACCAGCTCTTTACCCTCTCGAGAATTCTTGAGGGTTCGTGGGAGTTTGCCCAACCAGTTTACATGTGTTTTGTGGACTTGGAGAAGGCATTTGACCGCGTCCCTCGTGGATTTTTGTGGGGGGTGCTTCGGGAGTATGGGGTATCGGGCTTGTTGTTACGAGCTATTCGGTCTCTGTACGACCGTTGTGAGAGTTTAGTTCGCATTGCCAACACTCGGTCGGAGTCATTCCCAGTGAGAGTTGGACTCCGCCAGGGCTGCCCTTTGTCACCGGTCCTGTTCATAATTTTTATGGACAGGATTTCTAGGCGCAGCCAGGGAATGGAGGGTGTCATGCTTGGTGACCACAGGATCTCATCTCTGTTGTTTGCAGATGATGTTGTCCTGTTGGCTTCATCCAGCAATGACCTACAGCTCTTGCTGGGACGGTTTGCCGCTGAGTGTGAAGCGGCTGGGATGAGAATCAGCACCTCCAAGTCCGAGTCCATGGTCCTCAGCCGGAAAAAGGTGGATTGTCCTCTCCGGGTTGGGGACAGGCTCCTGCCCCAAGTGGAGGAGTTTAAGTATCTTGGGGTCTTGTTCACGAGTGAGGGGAAAATGGAGCGAGAGATCGACAGACGGATTGGAGCAGCATCTGCAGTGATGCGGACGTTGTACCGGTCTGTTGTGGTGAAGAGGGAGCTTAGTTCTAAGGCAAAGCTGTCGATTTACCAGTCAATCTACGTTCCTACTCTCACCTATGGTCACGAGCTTTGGGTAATGACCGAAAGAACGAGATCGCGGATACAAGCGGCTGAAATGAGCTTTCTCCGTAGGATTGCTGGACTCACCCTCAGAGATAGGGTGAGGAGCTCAGTCATCCGGGAGAGGCTCAGAGTAGAACCGCTGCTCCTCCACATTGAAAGGAGTCAGTTGAGGTGGTATGGGCATCTGATTAGGATGCCTCCTGGACGCCTCCCACTTGAGGTGTTTCAGGCACGTCCCACTGGGAGGAGACCCCGGGGCAGACCCAGGACTCGGTGGAGAGACTATGTCTCCCAGCTAGTCTGGGAACGCCTTGGTATCCCCTCTGAAGAGCTGGAGCAGGTGGCTGGGGAGAGGGAAGTCTGGGCTTCTCTGCTTGAACTGCTGCCTCCGCGACCCGGACCTCCGGAAAAGCGGTAGAAGATGGATGGATGGATGGATGGATGGTATTTCTTCCTTTAGTTTTTGTTTAAATTGTCCAAGCTTTGTACATGATTTTAATTCAGGTCCAAAATCGTTCCATAATCTGACACCTTGCACTGAAATACAGTGTTGCTTGGTAGTTGTTCTCACTGTAGGCTTTTGAAATATACATGTTCCTCTGAAGTGATATCGTTTCTCCCTTGTTTGGAACAACTTTTGGATATTTGCGGGCAGTGATAGATTCTTCACTTTGAACATTATTATTGCGGTTTTAAAGTCGATCAGATCTTTCAACTTGAGAGTTTTTTGTTTAAGAAAAAGTGGGTTTGTTGGTTCCCTGTAAGCTGCTTTGTTGATTATTCTAATAGCTCTCTTTTGAAGCATAAAGAGTGGATATATGTTTGTTTTATATGTATTTCCCCATACTTCATTACAATATGTCATGTATGGGAGTATTAATGAATGATACAAGGTGTATAGTGTGGGTTGATTCAGCAAATTTTTCACTCTGTGTAATATTGCAATTGATTTGGATACTTTACCTTTTATATAATTAATATGTGGCTTCCAACACAGTTTGTTATCAATTATTACTCCAAGGAATTTAGTTTCGGATACCCTTTCAATCTCTACACCATTTACACTGAGTTTGGGTACTGGGTAGTTGTGATGGTTGTTAAAGACTATAAATTTTGTCTTGCTTAAATTGAGCGTTAATTTGTTTGAATCAAACCACAGTTTCAGCTTTCCTAATTCCTTTCCGAGTGTATCCAGAAGTTGTTCCAAGTTGTTTCCACTGCATAGCAGGTTAGTGTCATCAGCAAACAATATTAAGTCCATTTTTTCTGAAACTTTACATATATCATTTATATACATATTGAATAATAATGGTCCCAAAACTGAACCCTGTGGGACTCCACAGGTGACCTTCAGTAGCTCTGAGTTTTTGTTGTTAACACATACAAACTGATATCTATTCTTTAAGTAACTTCTTAACCAGGACAGTGCTACCCCTCTGATACCACAATTTTGTAGTTTCTTTAATAATAGATTGTGATCTACTGTATCAAATGCTTTTTTAAGATCCAAGAATACTCCAACTGAATACTCTTTATTTTCAATGGCTGTTGATATTTTTTCTGTAAATTCCATAAAGGCATATGCTGTTGTCCTTTTGTGTCTGAGCCCATATTGCTGCTCACACAATAAATCATTCTTCAGTATGAAGTTGTCAATTCTCTCATAGAATATTTTTTCAAGTATCTTGGAAAATTGCGGCAATAGTGAAATTGGTCTGTAGTTGGAGAGTTCCCCTCTGTCGCCTGTCTTGTAAATCGGAATTACTTTAGCTATTTTCATTGCATTGGGAAATATACCTGATTGGAGAGACAGGTTACAGATATACGTCAGTGGTTTCACTATGCATTCGATAACAGTTTTGACTAGTAGCATATCAATACCATCGCAGTCAGTAGATGTTTTACTTTTGAACGATTTAACAATTTCAATGACCTCTCTTTCGTCTGTGTTCTTTATGAAGATGGTGTCTTTTACAGCAGTGTTATTGCATATTGAATCACCTGTTGGCACCGTAGTGGGTATTTCTCGGGCCAGTTTAGGTCCAATGTTAACAAAAAAATTATTAAATTCATCTGCAGGTGAAGCTATATTCACATTCGGAGTCGATTTATTATTTTTTGGAGTGTTAGTTGGGTAGCTGGTATTTCTGCTTTTATTTCCAAGGATACTGTTGATTATTGTCCATGTATTTTTAATATTGTCTTTGTTTTTTTCCAGTTCTTTACTGTAATAGTCTCTTTTACTACATCTTATTATATATCAAATATAGAGTTATCAAATTTATCTGAGTAATAGTTTTAGCCTAAGGTACATGGTGTCATAATCTGGGCATGATCATAGGATCAAGCCCATGCTTTATGTTTATTTATTGTTCTTTCTGTGATTACTCATGATGATTATTTGCATTATTGGCCATCTGTGTTCCCTCTGAGTCCCCTGTCATTGTCTTCTGTGTCATCCAGTCTGGTCCTGAGGCGTTGTGTGTACCTGTTTACCTACTGTTCCAGCACCTCAAGTTTTTTGTACCCCTAGCCACTGCCCTCTCTGTATTACTCCTGTATTGTTGTCCTGTATGCACATTGTTGGGTCTCTTGTACAGTAGTGTGAAAAAGTGTTTGCCCCTTCCCGATTTCTCTGATTTTTGTATGTATGTCACACTTAAATGTTTCAAATCATCAAACAAATTTAAATATTAGACAAAGATAACACAGGTAAACACAAAATGCAGTTTTTAAATGAAGGTGTTTATTATTAAGGGGGAAAAAAATCACCAAAATTACCCTAAGAACGCAGTGACGACTCATCCAAGAGGTCATAAAAAACCCCACAACAACATCCAAAGAACTGCAGGCCTCATTGCCTCAGTTAAGGTCAGTGTTCATGACTCCACCATAAGAAAGAGATTGGGCAAAAATGGCCTGCATGCCAGAGTTCCAAGATGAAAACCACTGCTGAGCAAAAAGAACATAAAAGCTCATCTCAGTTTTCCCAGAAAACATCTTGATGATCCCCAAGACTTTTGGGAAAATACTCTGTGGACTGATGAGACAAAAGTTGAACTTTTTGGAAAGTGTGTGTCCCATTCTGGCGTAAAAGTAACAGCATTTCAGAAAAGGAACATCATACCAACAGTAAAATATGGTGGTGGTAGTGTGATGGTCTGGGGCAGTTTTGCTGCTTCAGGAAGACTTGTGGTGGTAAATGGAACTACGAATTCTGTTGTCTACCAAAAAATCCTTAAGAAGAATGTCCAGCCATCTGTTCGTGACCTCAAGCTGAAGCGCACTTGGGTTCTACAGCAGGACAATGATCCAAAACACACCAGCAAGTCCACCACTGAATGGCTTAAGAAAAACAAAATGAAGACTTTGGAGTGGCCTAGTCAAAGTCCTGACCTGAATCCAATTGAGATGCTGTAGCATGACCTTAAAAAGGCGGTTCATGCTCAAAAACCCTCCAATGTGGCTGAATTACAGCAATTATGCAAAGATGAGTCGGCCAAAATTCCTCCAGAGCACTGTAAAAGACTCATTGCCAGTTATCACAAATGCTTGATTGCAGTTGTTGCTGCTAAGGGTGGCCCAATCAGTTATTAGGTTTAGGGGGCAATCACTTTTTTCCACACAGGGCTATGTAGGTTTGGATTTTTTCCCCTTAATAATAAACGCCTTCATTTAAAAACTGCATTTTGTGTTTACTTGTGTTATCTTTGTCTAATATTTAAATTTGTTTGATGATCTGAAACAATTAAGTGTGACAAACATACAAAACTAGAAAAGCACTCGGAGAGCGCAGACCTCCACCAAGTACCTCAGTTCCCCCTAATATTGGGATTTTCCCCAAATATAATAGTCCTACATTTATTTTATCTATATTTTCAGATTCCTTGACCATCAAAACATACCTTTAGCAATTGTATTGATGTTGATATCTTTATTAGTTCAGTAGTTATTGAGAAAAATCACTTTTCCGGTAATGGCGGTTTTCTTCTGGATATTACAGACGTGGACAAAATTGTTGGTACCCCTCTGTTAATGAAAGAAAAACCTACAATGGTCACAGAAATAACTTGAATCTGACAAAAGTGGTAATAAATAAAAATTCTATGAAAATTAACCAATGAAACTCAGACAATGCTTTTGAATTGTGGTTCAACAGAATTATTTTAAAAAACAAACTCATGAAACAGGCCTGGACAAAAATGATGGTACCCCTAGAAAAGATTGAAAATAATGTGACCATAGGGACATGTTCAACCAAGATGTGTCCTCTAATTAACATCACAGGTGTCTACAAACTTGTAATCAGTCGGTCGGCTTATTTAAAGGGTGACAAGTAGTCACTGTACTGTTTGGTGACATGGTGTTTACCACACTAAACATGGACCAGAGGAAGCAAAGGAGAGAGCTGTCTCAGGAGATTAGAAAGAAAATTATAGACAAGCATGTTAAAGGTAAAGGCTATAAGACCATCTCCAAGCAGCTTGATGTTCCTGTGACTACAGTTGCACATATTATTCAGAAATTTAAGATCCACAGAACTGTAGCCAACCTTCCTGGACATGGCCGCAGGAGGAGACGGATAATACGAATGGTAACAAAAGAGCCCAGAACAACCTGTAAACACATTCATGGTGATCTCCAGGGTCAAGGTACATCAGTGTCAGATTGCACCATCCGTCGTCGTTTGAGCCAAAGTGGACTTCATCTTCAACAGTGGTGTCCTCGACCAACGAGGACACCACTGTCGAAAACAAATCATAAAAAAGCCAGACTGGAATTTGCCAAACTGCATGTTGACAAGCCACAAAGCTTCTGGGAGAATGTCCTATGGACAGATGAGACAAAACTGGAACTTTTTGGCAAGGCACATCAGCTCTGTGTTCACAGACGCAAAAATGAAGCATACCAAGAAAAGAACACTGTCCCTACTGTGAAACATGGAGGAGGTTCTGTTTTGTTCTGGGGCTGCTTTGCTGCATCTGGCACAGGGTGTCTTGAATCTGTGCAGGGTACAATGAAATCTCAAGACTATCAAGGTATTCTAGAGAGAAATGTGCTGCCCAGTGTCAGACAGCTTGGTCTCAGTCGCAGGTCATGGGTCTTGCAACAGGATAATGACCCAAAACACAGCTAAAAACACCCAAGAATGGCTAAGAGCGAAACATCGGACTATTCTAAAGTGGCCTTCTGTGAGCCCTGATCTAAATCCTATTGAACATCTGTGGAAGAAGCTGAAACATGCCGTCTGGAGAAGGCACCCTTCAAACCTGAGACAACTGGAGCAGTTTGCTCATGAGGATTGGGCCAAAATACCTGCTGAGAGGTGCAGAAGTCTCATTGACAGTTACAGAAATTGTTTGATTGCAGTGATTGCCTCAAACGGTTGTGCAACAAAATATTAAGTTAAGGGTACCATCATTTTTGTCCAGGCCTGTTTCATGAGTTTGTTTGGTTTTTTTAAATAATTCTGTTGAACCACAATTCAAAAGCATTGTCTGATTTTCAATGGTTAATTTTCATAGAATTTTTATTTATTACCACTTTTGTCAGATTCAAGTTATTTCTGTGACTATTGTGGGTTTTTCTTTCATTACCAGAGGGGTACCAACAATTTTGTCCACGTCTGTAGCTCCATAGCTTTTGAAGATACAACAAATCCATTGGCACACTTCTGATTCCTCAGTGTCTTGGCTATATTTTGGTGTTTGTTGTATGTTTATATCTTAATTTGTTACCTTACAGTGATGAAAATTCCAAAGATCCCCTATTATTTCCTGTTCTGGATCACAGTATCCAGATTTTTTGCAGGATCGGGATCAGTCTTTGATATTTCGTAGAACCTATTGGGATCTTATCCTGTATTTTTTTGGCAAGCGTCCTGACCATTTATTGTGGAGTTATATATACACATATGCTAAAAATGGCCCTATCTCGCAACAATAAAGAATCCTTTAAAAAAATTCCTGGATCCAGACCGTGATCCAGATCACTCCCAAAATCTAATCATTTCTTCCTTGTCCCATTTGGGACTTGTCCTGAAAATTTCGTCCAAATCCGTTCATAACTTTTTGAATTACGTTGGTAACAGACAGACAAACAAACAAACAAACCCAGATAAAAACATAACCTCCTTGGCGGAGATAAAAATGAGAAATCAGGAAGGGGGCAAACACTTTTTCACACCACTGTACATCCCGTCTGATTCTCTGTACAGCCCCACCCGTCCTGTTTTGTAGCTGCTCCCCTGTTGTCTCCAAAGTAGTCCCAGGTGTCTCATGTTAAGTAAATTATCTTTTCCCACCTGTCCTGTGTTCTGTTATTATTCCCATCTATATATGTTGGTGGTCAGTGTCAGTCTGATGTGGCGTCATTAATGTTTATCGTTGTAATCGTTGGTCCCTGCTAGTAACCCTGTATCTAAAGTAAGTCTATTTTTGCTAGTCGTGTCCTGAGTTAGTTTTCAGCCCTTGTGCTGTGTTTTGCTTTCTCCTAGTCTTTTGTTTAATAAATAACATTATTATTGTTTAATATTTTTTTTTATTTTTTTTTTTAGATTTAGTATACTTTATTGATCCCCAGAGGGGAAATAATAAATAATGTTACACTGGAGCTCTTCCTTCACTTCTGAGTCCATTTATTCTACTGTGCCTCCGGAGGTAGCAACACATTACATGACAGAATAACGCCACCAGACACAGACTCTGCAGGCACGAACTTTGCAGCCCTTGGCCTGGATGAGGAGGAGTGCTGAGCAGCTCAGCTCACTGAGGGGCTAATTGCTGATGCTCGGACTAGCCATACACAGGAGAGAGCAATGAGGTTTCTGAACAAGGCAGCTGGAGTAATCGAGGATTTACCTAGTTTGCGGAGTTATCCTGGTCTGGTCGGACTGCTTATCTCCATGCCTAATCTGCAAGATTCGCTCCATGGACTGGTGAGAAGCCCGAAACTTGCGCCGATGACGATGCGTCCCCTGGTTTTGGCTTCACGGGACCCTGTGCCATCAGTAAAACGTTCCCTGGCTTGTCAACCACCTCACGCCTTCCTCCAGCCCCAGTTCCACAAAAACCTGTGCTGACAGTAAAACGTCCCCAGGCTTCCTCAACCCTCGCTACCTCTCCTCGCCATTCAGACACCCCAGCTCTCAGTTCTCCAGCTCCAACGTCAGCCTCTCCAGCCCCACAGCCACCCAACGAGGACTCTGCAGGTATAGACTTCAGGGCTCTCAGTTATAACGCGGATGAATGGTCAGGGCTGAAGCTGCTCAAGGACTCAAGGTTTTATGTTGTCATCTTCTGAGTTTAAAGGTTCTACATTGTCACCTCCTGAGTTTAAAGTTTCCATGTTGTCCCCTCCAGAGTTTCAAGGTTCTATGTTGTCACCTCCGGAGTTTCAAGGTTCTATGTTGTCACCTCGTGAGTTTAAAGGCTCTATGTTGTCACCCCCTGAATCTAAAGGTTCTATGTTGTCACCTCCTGAGTTTAAAAAGTTATCTTCAGAGGAAGAAACTTCTGTGTTGTTATCTCCAGAGCCAATATTGCTTCCTCCAGAGCTAAAAGTTCCTATATTGTTCCCACCAGAGCAAAAGGCTCCCATGTCATCGCCTGAGTTTCAAGGTTCCACATGGTCACCTACTGAGTTTAAAGGTGGTGTCATGTGAGTTTAAAAGTTATTATCTCCTGAGTTTAAAGTGTCTGTGTTGTCTCATGAGTTCAAGGCCCCTTTTGTCCCGGAGCTATGTGCCCCTGCGGCGCCTGGTTCATCCATCTGGTAGCCCTCGGACTTTGATAGGCCACCTGATGCACAGTATTCACCTGTCCGGTGGCCCTTGGACTTTGGTAGTTCACCTGACACACCGTGTTCATTTGTCTGGTGGTCCTTGGACTTGGGTAGGCCACCCAACACACCATGTCCATCCGTCTGGTGACCCTTGGACTCTGCTAGGCCACCAGATGTGTCGTGTTCCTCCTGCTGGTGGTTGTGTGACTTCGGCCCCGCTGTGCCTGTATCCCCCTCCTCCCACGTGTTTGGGGTGCTCTTTGTTTGGTTTTAAGGCATCTACAATCCGTCCTTGGGGGGGGGGGGGGCTGTCATAATCTGAGCTTGATCATAGAATCAAGCCCACGTTTTATGTTCATTTATTGTTCTTTCTGTGATTACTTATGATGATTATTTGCATTATTGACCATGTGTGTTCCCTCTGAGTACCCTGTCATTGTCTTCTGTGTCATCCCCTGTCTGGTCCTGAGGCACTGTGTGTACCTGTTTACCTAGTTCATCGATTTAGTTAAATTTAAGACAGCACAAGTAATGTACAGGGCAATTAATAATCAACTCCCAACTAATATACAAAAAATAGACAATGAACATAATTTGAGAGGAGACTTAAACTTTACAAAACCCAAGATACGAACAACCAAGAAAAGTATGTGCATTTCTGTCTGTGGGGTGGGTTTGTGGAACAGTCTGGAGCCGGAACTGAAACTATGTACAAACAGAAATCAATTCAAAAAGAGGTATAAACACCATTTGCTGAAAGGATATATGTTAGAAGGGTAGTATTTATATGTACGATTCATTATGTTCACTCTGGGACATTATGGGACACTATGGAATGGTGGGTGGGACAGGACTGTGTATATCTGTGTTGTTTGAGGCTGGTTTTGATGTATGGACATCAATGTATGTTAGGATGGATGGGTGTTGATGTTGATTTGTAAAAAATACAGTAAATTGTTTACTTGGGGGTCTTAAAGGTGGTAATTTGTATAAAATTCACATGGGTGTATTTATGGAAAAGAGGAGATGGAATTAATAAGTGTTCACTTCTTCCTTCTCCCTTTCGAACAGTGTATACTGTTACTTTATTGCATTTGCCATTTGTTTGTTTGTTATATTTTTTTTGTTCGAAAATAAACTATCATCATCATCATCACCTATTGTCCCAGCCCCTCATGTTTTCTGTACCCCTAGCTACTGCCCTCTCTGTATTACTTCTGTATTCTTGTTCTGTATGTTCATTGTTAGGTCTCATGTACAGTACATCCCCTGTTTGATTGTCTGTACAGCACCGCCCATCCTGTTTTGTAGCTGCTCCCCTGTTGGTAGTCCCAGCTGTCTCATGTTAAGTCAATTATCTGTTCCCACCTGTCCTGTGTTCTGTAATTATTCCCATGTCTATATATGTCGGTGTTCAGTGTCAGTCTGATGTGGCGTCATTAATGTTTACCATTGTAATCATTAGTCCCTGCTGGTAACCCTATGTCTAAAGTAACTATTTTTGCCAGTAGTGTCCTGAGTTAGATTTCAGCCCTTGTGCTGTGTTTTGTTTTCTCCTAGTCTTTTGTTTAATAAACCATGTTATGCTGGAGCTCTGCCTGCACTTCTGAGTCCATTTATTCTACTGTGCCTACCGGAGGTAGCAGCAAGTTACACGACACATTGTTAACAAGCAAGCAGGAGTGACCAAAAACAAAAAGAAAGCTAGAGAGCAAGAAATGATGTATAGTATGTTTCACACAGTCAGAGAATGTATGGCTCTTATGAAGTGATACTTGTAGAGTAGATACTCAAAAAAAAAAAAAAAAAAAAGTGTGACCGCATGTTAATCAGCTGCATTTTCTAATTAAATGGAGCCGGTGTGTAAAATCCCACCCGACAGCTCAGTGCAGTTTAGTGGACATCAAACAGGTAGACTGAAGGTTACTTGGCAACATGTTTGAGTCCTTCATTTGCATTTGGTGAGTCGTGTGTGTGTGTGTGCGCGCGCATGCTTGTCTGATGTTTTCATCATTTTAAAGAGGAAGAGGAGTGGGTTGTCCGGGTAACCAGAGGCCACCGAGGGTTATGAATGTTCCATTACAGCCACGGCTGCTCCGGGTGGTCAGCCCTTATCAAACAGGACAACAGAGTCACTGCGTAAATCCCTCCATCAGAGAACTGGCTTTATTCTTCAATCTTTCTGGAGTCTGCCTTCTGTTTGGGTTGATTTTCTTTTTATTAAAGAGTGAAATATCCCAGATCCATCTTTATCTCATGCAAGCAGATATGATCAAATATTTGGCAGCATAATAAGTTAACTAACCAAATAGACAGTCTCCAGGGTTGCTACAATCAGTAAACAGAAGCCGCTCCCTTTTGTGTGTGTGTGTGTGTGTGTGTGTGTGTGTGTGTGTGTGTGTGTGTGTGTGTGTGTGTGTGTGTGTGTGTGTGTGTGTGATATGACAGCTAGGGAGGCGTTTTAATAGGGCTTGCGCACAGTCATGCCCTCTGACGTCACTGGGACCCTGGTCTTTAAACATGCGTCACCTCCTGCATTTACAGAAGCAGTGGCACACACAGGATGTCAATCCCTGGGATACCACATGCAGCATATGTGTGGATGTGCTAGGGCTACATGTTCAAAAGGCTGTGTTTGCTTTATGCTCAGAGCCATATTTCCGTGACACCAAAAGCAGGGATGCAGACAATGTCAGTACACAATGTGCACATATGCATGAGTAAATGTATTCACAGGAAGGGGCCATGTGGTGTGTTCCCTCTCCAAGATCCACAAAACAAGGCTAGCAGCTGCCTCAAGACGACACTCTTTTTTTTTTTTTTTTTTTTTATTACTTATTTTGTACCCGTAGGTAGATTTGTTTTGCAGTCTGGTGACAAGCCACCAGCTGCCGGTCGCTGCGTGCGCAAGCGCCCCTTATCCCTAACCTGCATGTTTTTGGCATGTGGGAGGAAACCGGAGAAATCCCGGAGTAAACCCACACAACACGGGGAGAACATGCAAACTCCACACAGATCACTGTTGGCCGGGGGCAGGGATCGAACCCACGATCTCACGATCCCCGCGATCCCCCGGCCAAGGGTAAACTGTGCTGCCACAGTGCTAACCACTGTGCCACCGTGCAGCCCTCTCTTTGTCAACTCTTTGTCTGAGGATCTGTTTAAATCTCCTACAGGTGGTAGGTAACACGACTTTAACAGTGGGGAAATTTCAGAGCTGGTTATTAACACCACATTGGGACTAGTTTAAAGACATGCCTGTTGTTCCCACACCCTTTAAATACCCTGCTACTTACACTGCAGTCTTGTGTTTTCGTCAGTTGCTGATAAGGAACTTCCTCCTTTTCCTGAGTTTAGGAAATGCCGAATTTCTATGCCATTCAATGGCACCACCAGGAGTTACATCAAGGCCACTCACACACAATATCCTTCCCAGGTCAAACTCACAAATCGCATGCTGTAATTACCTAATGCACAATAATACAGTCATCAAGGTTAATTCTTTCTCCCCCCTCCTCAGGTGTTACAGGCCCTTCATGTGATGAAGGAGAAAGGCATGTTGGGTCTGGCAGGCAAGTGTGTGTTTTGGTGTGATCTGCTCTGATGCTCATTTATAGTTTTGTCACTGCTTATGGATTGCACAGCGGCTCATAGATTGTTGGTTCAAGTGAATCATGTGTTTGAAAAGTTTCAGCTTTGTATATGAGCCATGTGTATTTCTGATGCAATATGAGGAATGTGGAGGTGGAAAAAAAGTTAGGATACACCTTATAGTACAGCAGTAAAAGCCCCAACATGAATACCATGGATGTTACTCCATATTAAATCACCCTGAGGGACCCACGTTCCACTCTCCAATTCTCTTGAAAAAAAAAAAAAATCATAGGTGTTCCTATACCAAAGTTATGAGAAATCCCAAACATTTGTTCTATATTTGTAATAATTTTAAAATTATAACTTCTTGAAAATCTTATTAATTTTTAGCTTTTAGCATTTTGGTCAAATTTTTGAAAGTAACCACAGACTGGTTTATGCGCACACAGAATGGAACTTTATAACTGGCCTGAAGTCTTGCCCCACTAATAAGGGGTAAGGGATAAGGACCTGTACTTATACAGGTGCATCTCTCAATAAATTAGAATATAATTGAAAAGTTCATTTATTTCAGTAATTCAATTCGAAAAGTGAGCATCATCTCTTCCTGAACGTGGGAAAAACCAAGGTGGTCGACTTCAGGAGGAGACACACAGCATCCCCCTCTGATCATCGATGGAGCAGCTGTTGAGAGGGTGAGCAGCACCAAATTCCTGGGGGTGCACATCTCTGAGGACCTCTCCTGGTCCAACAACACCACATCACTGGCCAACAAGGCTCAAACTCACCTCTATTTCATCCGCAAACTGAGGAGAGCACGAGTCCCACCCCCCACCATGTGCTCATTCTACTGGGGCACCATTGAGAGCATCCTCACCAGCTGCACCACGGTGTAGCATGGAAGCTGCACTGCCTCCTGCCGGAAGACACTACAACGCACAGTGAAAGCAGCCAGCAAGATCATCGGTGCCCCTCTGCCCCCCCCCCCCCCCGGACATCTACCACACCTGCCTCACCCGCAGAGCCATCAGCATTGCAGGCGACACCTCCCACCCCTCACACTCCCTCTTCAGCCCTCTGCCCTCGGGGAAAAGGTACTGGAGTCTCTAGGTCCGCTCCACAGGACTGCTAAACAGCTTTGCTCACCAGGCCATCAGGACCCTGAACTCTACCTACCCCACCCCTGGACCACAACACACCCACACAATAACTACCTCAGCTGTTTGCACAGAAAGACTTGGCACACCATCAGTAATACATCTGCTGCTGTATGTCTCTGCACATTACCACAACCATCTGCACAAATGCCATACCTGCTGCTGTCTGTCTGTTACATTGATCATGTGCAATCCAATCTGTCACAGTCTGCACCTACACTACCGTACTGAACTTGCAATTACAGGTATTATGGCTCCACTTTTTCTGCATATAGGATTGCTGGGTTTTATCGTTTATTTGCACTAAGGGATTGCTGGGTTTTATGTTTTATCTCCATTTGCATTATGGGTAGCAATACTGTACATAGACTGCTATTGTTGTTTTTCATCCTTATTCCTTCTTATATATTGTGCACACCACTGAGAGAAACGGCATTTCAATTCCCTTGTATGTACTGTAGGTATAGAAGTATTGACAAATAAAAATCTTTGAATCTTTGAAACTCATATATAGATTCATTACACACAGTGTGATATATTTCAAGTGTTTATTTAATTTAATTTTGCTGATTACGGCTTACAGCTAATGAAAACCCAAAATTCAGTTTCTCAAAAAATTAAAATACTACATAAGGTCAATTGAAAAAATATTTGTAATAGAAATGATGGCAGCAGAGGGAAGCATGAAGTGCCCTAAAATTTTCTGGTATACAGCTGTGCTGACTTTGGACTTCTTAAAACACAGTGGACCAACACCAGCAGAAGCCATGGTTCACCAAATCATCACTGACTGCCGAAACTTTACACAGGAACTCAAACAGCTTGGATTCTTGTCTCTCCACTCTTCCTCCAGACTCTGGGACCATGATTTCCACATGACAGGACTTGGTACCTGATTTCGGAAGCCATGTCATCTGCTGGTGTTTTTTCCACTGTGGGCCCTATTTTGATGATCAGCCGCACACTTTTCCGACAGACTTTCCACCGTACGCCAGTGTTTTTGTTGGTTTCTGTCAGCACATTCTGTTTTTTACGCCTTGCGTCATGCCATCAAATTACCAGTAGACAGTGCTCCCACTATGCGCTATGAGGAGGAGAGTCATTTCAAAGAGGTGTGGCGGCGTGCAATCTAATGCACTATTAGATTACTATTCTAATTACTATTAGAGTGCATTCCATGAGAATCCGCTTTTGACCAGGAAAAAGGAGGTCTATCATCAGAAGCACATTGTTTAATGGTATTTCAGTGGCGTGTTTTGACACCGTGTGGCTCCGGAGCTCATGAAATGACATGCGCTGGGATCTTGTTTTAATAGAGTTGTAACAGTCATAACTGGCCATCATTTTAATTGCATGATGATCATACACTAGTTTTTTTTTTTTTTTAAATCCATCCACACTCATTTTAATTGCGGATTTACCATTGGAATCTATAGATTAGGCATTAATGTATGATTTTTTTTTTTTAGGGGAATGAATGAATGAACATGGAGCACGTGTGCCAGTATGTTCCAATGTGATGCATGACACATGCTTTCGTCACAGACTTATTAGGCATAAATGTGTTTATTTTTAGGGGAATAAATAAATGAACAAGGAGTGTGCAGCATTTTACTTTTCACTGTAACTTCTCACAGAGACAGGGGATGCGTCCACATCTGCGTTGGCCACGCACCACGGGTTTCCAGCCCAGCAAGCTCCCCAACAGCCACCCATCAGCCCCCGGCAGAAGCTGCCGAGAGTGGGCTTGCTTCGTGGCCAGGGCCGGAGGCGGACGGGAAGCCGCGCCAGATCGCCTCCTTTCATCCAGGAGGGAGGAGGAGAGGGAGCACTCCATCTCCCCACAGCCGGGAGCAACTTCCACGCCATCATTAATGAAAGTTTGCACAGGCATCATCCTCTTTTCCTGAAATTTCAAACCCATTCATGTTTGTGTTGCATCTGTGTGCACATTAAACCATTCAGCTGATTTTTTCCAGTCCATTCTTCCCCGTTTGTTCTTTATAACATAACTACATGGGCATCAACTGTGATTGATGTCTTCCTTATTACCAAGCAGCATTACCATCATGTGCATTTTGGCTCACACACGGGCTTTGGTCAAAGCAAAACCCGTCTTAAACAGTCATGATCACAATTCACTTGAGATAATGTGCCTCTTTGCATTAAAGGGATGGGAAGGAGCGCTTTGGATTGGATTATCCAAAACACGCTTCTGAATGATGAGACTAGCCTCTTTGCGTCATGCGCCGGCAGAATGTTAATTTTTACGCCATTGTGATAAGGAAATGAAGTTGGAAACGCCCATGAATGCATTCTGCATCAGTGACAACTGACTAAACAACCCCATCGTTATAATATGGCCCTGTGTTTTAACAAGTCCAAAGTCAGCGCAGCCACATACCACTAAATTTTAGAGCATTTCATGCTTCCGTCTGCTGACAAGCTTTATGGAGATGCTGATTTCATTTTCCAGTAGGACTTGGCACCTGCCCACACTGCCAAAAGTACCAATACCTGGTTTAATGACCATGGTATCACTGTGCTTGATTGGCCAGCAAACTTTCCTGACCTAAACCCCATAGACAATCTATGGGGTATTGTCAAGAGGAAGATGAAAGAGACCAGACCCAACAATGCAGATGAGCTGAAGGCCACTATCAAAGCAACTTGGGGGTCCATAACACCTCAGCAGTACCACTGGCTGATCGCCTCCATGCCACGCAGCACTGATGCAGAAATTCATGCAAAAGGAGCCCTGACCAATTATTGAGTGTGTAAATGGACATACTTTTCAGTTGGCCAACATTTCGATTAAAAATCCATTTTTAAAAATTGATCTTATGTAATATTCAAATTTTTGGAGAAACTGAATTTTGTGTTTTACTTAGCTGTAAGCCATACTCGTCCAAATTAAAAGAAATAAACACTTGAAATATATCACTCTGTGTGTGATGAATCTATATTATATAGGAAGTTTACTTTTTGAATTGAATTACTGAAATAAATTAACTTTTCAATGATATTCTAATTTATTGAAATGCACCTGTATAACACTTTTTCTAGTCATAAAGACCACTCAAAGTGCTTAACTAGTAGCTACATTAACCCTCTATTCTAAGGGTCTATCAGAGACAGATACCTAGGGACAATTTCAGAATCACCCATTAACCTAACAAGGGAGGAAATAGGAGCCCCCGGAGTAAACTCACACAGCCCAGGGAGAACATGCAAACTCCACACAGAAAGGTTCCCACTCTTGTAGCCTGGGGATTCTAACCTGGAACCTTCTAGCTGAGAGGCAACAGTGCTAACCACTGTACCACCATACTACTGTGTACAGTCACAGAGCCATTAAAATCTCCACTCTGCTTTCACATGTAGTGGCGAGGATACATTTTTGGGCTCAGGTAGTCTTTTTCCTTGCTCTGGTCAGCAGTGCATCTGGGTGATGCCAGCTTGAGATGAGTTAGCATGTTGGACATATTTCCACTCACATACTGAGAAGCCGTCTTGAAGCAGCAGTTCATGGGGAGTCTGAGGCTTTGTTTTTTTGGTGTCTTCTTTTGCTCTTTTTTTTCTATTGTTACATTGGAAAACAGCAATGAATGATGGTGTACAATGGGGCAAAAAAGTATTTAGTCAGCCACCAATTGTGCAAATTCTCCCACTTAAAAGATGAGAGAGGTCTCCAATTTTCATCATAGGTATACTGAACTATGAGAGACAAAATGAGGGAAAAAAATCCAGAAAATCACATTGTCTGATTTTTAAAGAATTTATTTGCAAATTATGGTGGAAAATAAGTATTTGGTCACCTACAAACAAGCAAGATTTCTGGCTCTCACAGACCTGTAACTTCTTCTTTAAGAGGCTCCTCTGTCCTCCACTCGTTACCTGTATTAATGGCACCTGTTTGAACTCGTTATCAGTATAAAAGACACCTGTCCACAACCTCAAACAGTCAGACTCCAAACTCCACTATGGCCAAGACCAAAGAGCTGTCAAAGGACACCAGAAACAAAATTGTAGACCTGCACCAGGCTGGGAAGACTGAATCTGCAATAGGTAAGCAGCTTGGTGTGAAGAAATCAACTGGGGGAGCAATTATTAGAAAATGGAGGACATACAAGACCACTGATAATCTCCCTCGATCTGGGGCTCCACGCAAGATCTCACCCCCCGTGGGGTCAAAATGATCACGACAACGGTGAGCAAAAATCCCAGAACCACACAGGGGGACCTAGTGAATGACATGCAGAGAGCTGGGACCAAAGTAACAAAGGCTACCATCAGTAATACACTACGCCGCCAGGGACTCAAATCCTGCAGTGCCAGACGTGTCCCCCTGCTTAAGCCAGTACACGTCCAGGCCCGTCTAAAGTTTGCTAGAGAGCATTTGGATGATCCAGAAGAGGATTGGGAGAATGTCTTACGGTCAGATGAAACCAAAATAGAACTTTTTGGTAAAAACTCAACTTGTCGTGTTTGGAGGAGAAAGAATGCTGAGTTGCATCCAAAGAACACCATACCTACTGTGAAGCATGGGGGTGGAAACATCATGCTTTGGGGCTGTTTTTCTGCAAAGGGACCAGGACGACTGATCCATGTAAAGGAAAGAATGAATGGGGCCATGTATCGTGAGATTTTGAGTGAAAACCTCCTTCCATCAGCAAGGGCACTGAAGATGAAACGTGGATGGGTCTTTCAGCATGACAATGATCCCAAACACACCACTTGGGCAACGAAGGAGTGGCTTTGTAAGAAGCATTTCAAGGTCCTGGAGTGGCCTAGCCAGTCTCCAGATCTCAACCCCATAGAAAATCTTTGGAGGGAGTTGAAAGTCTGTGTTGCCCAGCGACAGCCCCAAAACATCACTGCTCTAGAGGAGATCTGCATGGAGGAATGGGCCAAAATACCAGCAACAGTGTGTGAAAACCTTGTGAAGACTTACAGAAAATGTTTGACCTCTGTCATTGCCAACAAAGGGTATATAACAAAGTATTGAGATGAACTTTTGTTATTGACCAAATACTTATTTTCCACCATAATTTGCAAATAAATTCTTTAAAAATCAGACAATGTGATTTTCTGGATTTTTTTTCTCATTTTGTCTCTCATAGTTGAGGTATACTTATGATAAAAATTGGAGACCTCTCTCATCTTTTAAGTGGGAGAACTTGCACAATGGTGGCTGACTAATACTTTTTGCCCCCCTGTATGTGCCCGCCTGTACTGGTGAACCCACTACATTTTGTAGAATAAACTCCCACTGAAATGGACTGCGGAATTATCAATTAATTGACAATTTATTTAGTTGGGCAGCTCAGTGGAGCAGTGGTTAGCACTGTGGCAGCACAGTAAGAAGGTCACGGGCTCGATCCCATCCCCTGACCATTGGTGACCCTTCTGTGTGGAGTTTGCATGTTCTTCCCGTGTTTGCGTGGGTTTACTCCAAGTACTCCAGTTTCCTCCCACAGGCCCAAAATATGCAGGTTAGGTTAACTAGAGACTCTTAAGTGGCTCTAGGTGTGAATGTGTGTGTGTGAATGGTGAAGGGATTGGCGCCGCACTGTGGCTGCCTCATCCATCCAGGCGGAATGCCCTGTCAATTTCCCCATTGTGGAACTTATAAAGGATTATAAAATAAAATAATTTATTTAGTTGGTCTAAATTCTTATTACAATTAATCAAAAGTCAACTGAAAACATCCCTAATTTTCATCAACCATGTTAAGCAAATTCTCCCTCATGGATCGTCACCTTATCGTGGTGGGGGGGGTTTGTGTGCCCCAGTGATCCCAGGAGCTATGTTGTCCGGGGCAATTTGCCTCTGATAGGGTCTCCCAAGACAACCTGGTCCTGGGTGAAGGGCCAGACTAAGAACGATCCAACAGACTCTCATGATAAATTGTATATCAAGGATTCAGTTGTACCCTGCCCGGTAGGGGTTACCGGGGCCCCACCCTGGAGCCAGGCCTGGGGGAGGGGCTCGAAGGCTAGCGTCTGGTGGCCGGGTTTCCACCCATGGGACCCGGCCGGGCTCAGCCCGAAGGAGTTACATGGGTCCGCCCTCCAGTGGGTTCACCACCTGCAGGAGGGATCATGGGGGTCCGGTGCCATGTGGATTAGGTGGCGGTCAAAGGCGGAGACCTTGGCGGACCTGATCCCAAGCTTTCTAAACTGGCTTTTGGTACGTGGAATGTCACCCTCTCTGGTGGGGAAGGAGCCTGAGGCGGTGCACGAGGTTGAGCGATACCCGGCCCTAGATATAGTCGGCCTCACCTCAACACACAGCTCCGGTTCCGGAACCAGTCTCCTGGAGAGGGGCTGGAGCTTGGCCTTTTCTGGAGTTGCCCCCGGGCGAGAGGCGACGAGCAGGGGTGGGTATTCTTGTATCGCCCCACCCTTGCTGCCTCTATATTGGAGTTTTCCCCGGTGGACGAAAGGGTTGCCTTCCCTGCGCCTTCGGGTTGGGAAACGGGTCCTGACCATCATTGTGCCTATGCACCAAATGATGTTTCAGAGTACCCACCCTTTTTGGAGTCTGTGACTGGGGTGCTGGAGGGTGCTCCTCTGGAGACTCCATTGTCCTACTGGGGACCTTCAATGCGCAGTGGGCAACGACAGTGAAACCTGGAGGGGGGTGATTGGGAGGAACGGCCCTGGCCCGATCTGAACCCGAGTGGTGTTCAGTTATTGGACTTCTGTGCTAACCACAGTCTGTCCATAACGAACACCATGTTCAAGCATAAGGTGTCCATATGTGCACCTTGCACCAGGACACCCTAGGTCGCAAGTCGATGATCGATTTGTTATCGTATCATCAGACCTGCGACCGTATGTCTTGGACACCGAGTAAGAGAGGTGCAGAGCTGTCAACTGATCACCACCTGGTGCTGAGTTGGATCCGATGGCAGGGGAGGAAGCCATTCAGATCTGGTAGACCCAAACGTATAGTGAGGGTGTGCTGGGAGCGTCTGGCTGAGGCCCCTGTCCGGGAGGTCTTCAACTCCTACCTCCGGAAGAACTTCAACCACATCCCGAGGGAGTCTGGAGACATGGAGTCTGAATGGGCCATGTTCTCCACCGCTGTTGTTGAAGCGGGCGGCCCAGAGCTGCAGGCCGCAAGGTGGTCGGTGCATCTCGTGGTGGCAAACCCCTGACCAAGTGGTGGACACCAGTGGTGAAGGGGGGCCATTAGCTGAAGAAGGAGTCCTATCAAGCTTGGTTGGCTTGTGGGACTCCCGAAGCAGCTGAGGTTGTACCGGCAGGCCACGCGGAGTGCAGCTCGGGTGGTTGCTGAAGCAAAAAACCCGGGTATGGGAGGAGTTCGGTGAGGCCATGGAACAAGACTTTCGGTCGGCTTCAAAGAGATTCTGGCAAACTGTTCGGCGGCTCAGGAGGGGAAAGCAGCTCCCCGTCCACACTGTGTATGGTGCGGATGGGACACTGTTTGACTTCAAATGGGGATATCGTCGGGCGGTGGAAGGAATACTTTGAGGATCTCCTCAATCCCACTGATACGCCTTCCACAGAGGAAGCAGGGTTTGGGGACAAGGGGGAGCTGAGGTCGCCAAGGTGGTTAAAAATCTCCTTGGTGGCCGGGCCCCCGGGGGTGGACGAGATTCGCCCTGAGTACCTCACGGCCCTGGCTGATCGTAGGGTTGTCATGGTTGACCACGCCTCTGCAACATTGCGTGGAGGTCGGGGGCAGTGCCTTTGGCATGGCAAACCGGGGTGGTGGTTCCTCTCTTCAAAAAAGGGGACCGGAGGGTGTGCTCCAACTACAGAGGGATCACACTCCTCAGCCTCCCTGGGAAGGTCTATGCCAAGGTACTGGAGAGGAGAGTCCGGCCGATGGATCGAACTCGGATTCAGGAGGAGCAATTAGGTTTTCGTCCTGGCCGTGGCACGATCGGACCAGCTCTTTACCCTCTCGAGAATTCTTGAGGGTTCGTGGGAGTTTGCCCCAACCAGTTTACATGTGTTTTGTGGACTGGAGAAGGCATTTGACCCGCGTCCCTCGTGGATTTTTGTGGGGGGTGCTTCGGGAGTATGGGGTATCGGGCTTGTTGTTACGAGCTATTCGGTCTCTGTACGACCGTTGTGAGAGTTTGGTTCGTATTGCCACACTCGGTCGGAGTCATTCCCAGTGAGAGTTGGACTCCGCCAGGGCTGCCCTTTGTCACCGATCCTGTTCATAATTTTTATGGACAGGATTTCAAGGCGCAGCCAACGAGATCGCGGATACAAGCGGCTGAAATGAGCTTTCTCCGTAGGATTGCTGGACTCACCCTCAGAGATAGGGTGAGGAGCTCAGTCATCCAGGAGAGGCTCAGAGTAGAGAACCCGCTGCTTCCTCCACATTGAAAGGAAGTCAGTTGAGGTGGATGGGCATCTGATTAGGATGCCTCCTGGACGCCTTCCACTTGAGGTGTTTCAGGCACGTCCCACTGGGAGGAGACCCCGGGGCAGACCCAGGACTCGGTGGAGAGACTATGTCTCCCAGCTGGTCTGGGAACGCATTGGTATCCCCTCTGAAGAGCTGGAGCAGGTGGCTGGGGAGAGGGAAGTCTGGGCTTCTCTGCTTGAACTGCTGCCTCCGCGACCCGGACCTCCGGAAAGCGGTAGAAGATGGATGGATGGATGGATGGATGTTAAGCAAATTGTTCAGGAGAATGATGAACCCAGCCACAGGGGGTGCACACACCAGCGTAATCCTAGCGCCAGTCCCAAGCCCAGGTAACTGGGGAGGGTTGTGTCAGGAAGGTTATCCAACGTAAAACCTTGGCCAAATCAAACATGTGGATCATGACAAATGAGACTTTCATACCGGATCGGTCGAGGCCCAGGTTAACAATGACCGCCACCGGTTCAATTCAATTCAATTTTATTTATATAGCGCCATTTCACAACAACAGTCATCTCATAGCACTATCAACTGTAGGGGGAAACCCCCACAGTTGCAGAAAGACCCCAGCAATCAGGCAATCCCCTGTGAGCAAGCACTTGGCGACGGTGGAGAGGAAAACTCCCTTTAACAGGAAGAACCTCCAGCAGAACCAGGCTCAGGGAGGGGCAGTCATCTGCTGCGACTGGCTGGGGGGTGAGGGGGATAGAGAAGAAGAAAAGAACAGACATGTAGAGAGCAAACAGCACGATGGGGACTCAATCTATGGGAGGAAACAAACAGAATGTTAATGACCAGCAAAAAAATATATATTTCATAGAGAGTGAGGAAAGGAGTGAGGCCCAGTGCATTACTGGAGGTCCCCCGGCTGACTAACCTATTAGCAGCATAACTAAGGGAGGGTTCAGAAACACATGATCCCTCCCTAATTGTAGGCTATATCAAAAAAGGTAGGTTTTAGCCCTATTCTTAAAAACAGAGATCGAGTCTGACTCCCGAATCCAGATTGGCAGCTGGATTCCACAGGAGAGGAGCTTGATAACTGAAGGCTCTGCCTCCCATTGTACTTTGGAGATTCTAGGTATTACAAGTAATCCTGCATTTTGGGAGCGTAGTGCTCTGTTAGGATAATACGGTAGTATCAGATCTTTTAAATAAAAAGGAGCCTGATTGTTTAGAGCTTTGTAAGTAAGAAGAATGATTTTAAACTTAATTCTAAACTCTATGGGAAGCCAATGAAGGAGGCCAGAACCGGAGAGATATGAGCTCTCTTTCTAGTACCTGTTAAAACTCTTGCTGCCAGCATTTTGGATCAGCTGAAGACTTTTTAAAGATGTTTTAGGACAGCCTGATAATAAAGAATTACAATATCTAATCTCGAGCTAACAAAAGCGTGGATCAGCTTCTCAGCATCACTCTGAGACAAGATGCTCCTAATCTTGGCAATATTACGCATAGATAGAAGGCAGTCTTAGAAACAAATTTAATGTGTGAATTGAAGGACAAATCCTGATCAAAAATAACTCCAAGGTTCCTCACAAGAGCTATTAGAGAAGAGCAACTGCATCCAAACTGAAAGTTTGATTTGGAAAGGAATTTCTAAGGTTTTTGGGACCAACAAGAATGACTCAGTCTTATCTGAATTTAATAGCAGGAAATTACAAGTCATCCAGCTTTGATTTCCTGAAGACAGGCTTCTAACTTGGCTAATTGATTACTATCATCTGGCTTCATTGAACAGGTATAATTGTGTGTCATCTGCATAACAATGAAAATGTTACAGTGCTTTCTAATAATGTTGCCTAACGGAAGCATATATAAACTAAAAAGAGTAGGCCTAGCACAGATCCCTGTGGAAACTCCATGACTGAGCTTGAGTTGAAAGAAAACTCATTATTTACATGAAACAAACTGGAACCTATCAGATAAATAGATCTAAACCACTGGCAAACGAAGTTCCATTAAGTCCAACATAGTGTTCTAATCTATCAAGTAGAATATTATGATCGATAGTATCAAAAGCTGCACTAAGGTCTAAAAGGGCAAGTACAGAAACTAGTCCATTATCAGATGCAATGAGGAGGTCATTAGTGACCTTCGCTAAGGCTGTTTCAGTACTATGATGGATTCTAAACCCAGATTGAAACTCTTCAAGTAAACCATTTCCCTGCAGGTGGTCAAATAATTGCGTAGCAACAACTCTTTCTAAGATTTTTGAAATGAAAGGGAGATTAGAGATTGGTCTATAGTTAGCTAAAGCTCCTGGATCTAGCGTTGGCTTTTTGAGTAAGGGTTTAAATACAGCCGTTTTAAAAGCCTGCAGTACATGGCCTAAAGTTAATGAAGAATTGATTAACTGATTAACCGGTGCTGTTAACTGACACGGTGCCAGTGGAAATTGGGCTACTGTTGGTCAAAGATCAAGGAGGAGGAGAGGAGGAAGGCATGGTAGGAGGTAGAGAGAGAAAGGGAAAGGTAGAAGTGTGGAGGTGAGAGCAGGGACGTTAAATGTAGGGACTATGACTGGTAAAGGCAGAGAGTTGGCTGATATGATGGAGAGAAGAAAGGTAGTTATACTGTGTGTTCAAGAAACCAGATGAAAGGGAAGCAAGGTTAGGAGCATTGGAGGTGGATTTAAACTGTTCTAACATGATGAAGAAATTTGTGGCTGATTCAGAGCACAGACGGGTTTGTACAGATAAAGGCATAATGAGGAAGGTTTTTGCCAGACAATTTCATCGGATTAAGAGAGCAGCTGCTAAAATGCCATTACAAAGCAGCAAACAGGTATTTGAAGCTGCTGGTGCCTCTGGAGTCCTACGAACCTCAAGGTGTAGGATCCTCCAGATGCTTGCAGTTGTGCATAAACCTACTATTCGGCCACCCCTAACAAATGCTCACAAGCAGAAATGGTTGCAGTGGGCCCAGAAATACACGAAGACTAATTTTCAAACAAGCTTGTTTACTGATGAGTGCTGTGTAACCCTGGATGGTCCAAATGGATGGAATAGTGGATGGTTGGTGGATGGCCACTATGTCCCAACAAGGCTGCAACGTCAGCACGGAGGTGGCAGAGTCACATTTTGGGCCGGAATCGTGGAGCGAGAGCTGGTACGCCCTTTTAGGGTCCCTGAAGGTGTGAAAATGACCTCAGCAAAGTATATAGAGTTTCTGACTGACCACTTTCTTCCATGGTACAAAAAGAAGAACTGTGCCTTCCGTACCAAAATTATCTTCCTGCATGACAATGCAGCATATTATGCTGCAAAGAATACCTCTGTGTCATTGGCTGCCATGGGCATAAAAGGAGAGAAACTCATGGTGGGGCCCCCATCCCCCCCCGACCTCAACCCTATTGAGAACCTTTGGCCCATCCTCAAGCAAAAGATCAATGAGAGTGGGAGGCAGTTCACATCAAAACAGCAGCTGTGGGAGGCAAGTCTGACATCTTGCAAAGAAATTCAAGCAGAAACTCTCCAAAAACTCACAAGTTCAATGGATGCAAGAATTGTGAAGGTTATATCAAATAAGGGGTCCTATGTTAACATGCAACTTGGCCTGTTAAAATGTTGTTGATTGAAATAGCTTTTGATTTCAGTAAATGCGACCTCCTAATGCTGGAAATTCAAAAAATGACCATTTTCAGTTCTTTACAACCAATAAAATGTTTTGAAACTCTGTTGTGCCTAATAAGTTGGAACAGTGTATCTCGAGTTTTTTTTATTTTTGCAAAAAAAAAAAAAAAGGTTATCATTGGGAGGTTTGTTCAATAAAATTTGAATTATGCGCTAATGGTTGATGACTTGAAAATTATACTGTCATTTGCATTGACTACTTATGAAAATCAGAGACAAATATCATTTGCATAATAATTTGGAATGCAGTGTATTTTCCCCGCTGTAACGTTTAATGCATATTTAGGAGTTTAATCGATTATCATGAATTTACATTCAAGATTTCTTACATGCATATCTGTAAGTCATATCAAAACTGTTCAATGTACGGACAGAATGTGACAGTTGAAAGTCAAGTTTAATATTGTAAATGAATGTTTCCAGTGTAGGCGGTTCTACTTTTAGTGAAAATAATTCAGTAGAACATTACAACTTAAACTTAAACTAAACGTGTCAACATCTGATTTCAAAATAAGGGAGGTTTTTCCTGCTGTATGGGTGGTGAGGAGATTTCTAAAAAAAAAAACTATAAATATAAAGAATTATTATAACAGAAATAACGGCATCCTTGGTCATTTAAGTTAATTTATTTCATTAAATACAATTTTATTCATATTTTTTCTTTGTAATAGATAGATAGATAGTTTATTTCGAACACAAAAATATACCAAATACAAGCAAATGGCAAATGCAATAAAGTAACATTATACACTGTTCGAAAGGGAGAAGGAAGAAGTGAACACTTATTAATTCCATCTCCTCTTTTCCATAGATACACCCATGTGAATTTTATACAAATTACCACCTTTAAGACCCCAAGTAAACAATTTACTGTATTTTTTTACAAATCAACATTAACACCCATCCATTCTAACATACAATGATGTCCATACAACAAAACCAGCCTCAAACAACACAGATATACACAGTGCTGTCCTACCCACCATTCCATAGTGTCCCATAATATCCCAGAGTGAACATAATGAATCGTACATATAACTACTACCCTTCTAACATATACCCTTTCAGCAAATGATGCTTATACCTCTTTTTGAATTGATTTCTGTTTGTACATAGTTTCAGTTCCGGCTCTAGACTGTTCCACAAATCCACCCCACAGACAGATATGCACATACTTTTCTTGGTAGTACGTATCTTGGGTTTTGTAAAGTTTAAGTCTCCCCTCAAATTATGATCATTGTCTCTTTTTTTAAATATTTTTTGTATATTAGTTGGTAGTTGATTATTAATTGCCCTGTACATTACTTGTGCTGTCTTAAATTTAACTAAATCGATGAACTTTATGACATGTGACTTTAAGAACAACGAATTGGTATGGTCTCTATATCCTGCATTGTTTATTATCCTTATAGCTCTTTTTTGTAATGTGCATATTGACTGTAGGTTGGTTTTGTAGGCGTTTCCCCAGACTTCTACACAGTAGTTAAGATAAGGTAAAAACAGTGAATTGTACAATAAGACCAATGATTTATAGTCCAAGAAGTGTCTCGTCTTCCCCAGTATGCCTATACATTTTGCTAATTTGGCCCGGATGTGACTGATGTGAGGTTTCCAGCAGATTTTATTGTCAAGCGTCACCCCCAGGAACTTATTTTCCTGTACTGTTTCTATTCTGGTATCATCTATCATTACCATTATTTCATGATTTATTTTATAATTTCCAAACAACATAATCTTTGTTTTTTTTAGATTTAGAGATAATTTATTTTTGTTGAACCACTGCGTTAATTTTTTCATTTCAGTTGTGACCACCTCTAAAACCTGCTGCAAATTCTCACCAGTGCAGAGGATATTTGTGTCATCCGCAAACAAAATAAATTTCAGAATTTTTGATACTTGGCATATGTCATTTATATATAAAATAAAGAGTTTGGGTCCCAAAACTGACCCCTGGGGCACACCACAAGTGATGTCCATGAAGGGTGATTTGTGCTCACCAATTTGTACAAATTGTTGTCTGTTACTTAAATAACTTTCCACCCAACTCAGTAATCAGAGTTAAATTATTGTTTTGTTCTGACTGCAAAATTATGGTCAAAAATGTAAATTGTTATATAGAAAAAGTAAAAAAAAAATAAAAAAATTACCACAGTCTGTTTCAAATTTATCTAAAAAAAAAAAAAAACCCACAGTAATTTTATTTTTTTTTTTAAAAAAGACAAAAATTAGTCATAAAATAATCCACAAATTTATAATAAAGTTTTAAATGTACAAGAAAAGTCAATTTTACAAGAGAAAATTACAAATTTGAGGAACATGGTTTCAACTTTAGATTTACAGAGAAAAGTAGAAAACTATAAGAAAATTGTTATAAATTTTTGGGAAAAACCTCAAACCTTCAAGAGTGAAGTCATTACTCAAGTTTTTAAGTGGGTGTTCTTTGTACCCTTAACTCAATTTGAAATTTTTGGTTGCCTACTTTTAATTAATTTCAAAGCACTGCTTTTATATGAGTAGAATTTCTGGTTACTATACCCACCTGATCATGTAATTTAAGTATGCTTGAGTACATTGCTATTATGAATGTTTCTTTCCCTTCCCTACTCTCAATGGCAAAAAAGAAACACTAGAATAAAAATACAAAAAATACACATATTTTTGTCATTTATGTAAACCATGACAAAAATCCTGCAGGACAGAACATGACACTTGGTATTTTCTAACCTGTTTGTATACCACCATAGACAGAGAGAGAACCTGAATTAGACAGAGCTCAGAGAGGGCAGGATGAGACAGAAGAGAGGAGCCAAGGAGAGGAAAGTGTTCAGGCAGAGGAAGGAGAGAAGGATAACACCACTAAAAAGTCGAAACACAGGATGTCTGTGTGGGACCCCAACTGACCCAATATTCAAGCCTCGGTTGTACAATACTTCAAATGGTAAGTTCCATATGCAACGTTACGGTGTAAAATTTTAAAAAGAAATAAATAGTATAAAATTAGCATATTCCAGTATGTCCCCCCCCTCCCCCCGGGGGAAAAATATGTTGCCACCGTGCCACGGTCTTTAAGCCAGAGGAAACACTGAAGTGCATTACAGTAATCCAGCCAAGATGTGATGAAGGCATGAATTACTGTTTCAAAGTGCTGTGTAGAAAGGACGGGTTTAACCTTTGCCAACTGCCTTAAATGAAAAAAGCTGCACTACACTACTGCAGCAATTTGACAGTCTAAAGGCCACCGGAGTGGTGGCCTAGTTGGTAGAGCATCCGACCCATACCCGGAAGGCCTGGGTTCAAATCCCGGCCGGGTCATGCAGAAGACCATATAAAAGTGGAACTTCCTGCCATCCACTTATTTACCTTTTGTTCTTATTAAAGACAAAAACAGAAAGGAGATGGTTTTACCTTCTTTACATGTTTCGACTGTTCACTGCAGCCTTCGTCAGAAGTGTCAGCTGATTGCTGCCAGGTGTCATTTTATCAGCTGACTTTCATAGGCATTCCTGCCATCCAGCTTGGTGCTCAGCAATAATGAAACGAAGAAGGGAAATTTGTGGCGGCACCTTGCATGGCAGCGACCCCTCTGATTCTAGACGTGATTAACATTGTAGATAATAGAAATGTAATTTTGTTCTACTGTACATGATTGGCTGTATGCATTGAATGACAATAAAGTTGGCTTTACCTTTAATTTAAAAACTGTCCACTGTCCAACTTAAAACTTAGATTGGTAACAGTAGGTTGGACAAACCCTGCCAAGGGGCCCAGGTTGTCTTCTTCTTCTTTTAGATTTGATTGGTGGTTGGCAACCAGCTTACAGGTGCATTACCACCAAGTACTTCACTCCATATCATCACTCTGGCCGGGTAGCATCAAAACGAAAACCATCCGGGGCCCAGGTCAACAGTGGGGGACTCACAGGAGCCACTGGGTCCAAACACAATCACTTCTGTCTCTTTTCATTAAAACTTAAGAAGTTTACTGCCATCAAATCTTTAATGTTGTTAAAGTATTCAAGAAGTGATTTAAGTGAGAAAGCCTCCTTATGCCTTAATGGAACATAAATATGACAGTCGTCAGCGTAACAGTGGAAGGAGATACCATGCTTTGTAAGAATTAAACCCAGAGGAAGCAGGTAAAGTGAAAATAGCAGAGGCCCTTAAATTGAGCCCTGTGAGACCCCACATGACAGGGAAGCAGAGGAGGATTCAGAGCCAGCAAGGCTTACATACATGGTTCTATCAGTTAAATAGGACCTGAACCATTCCATTGCAGTTCCAGAAATACCCACAAGATGCTGCAGGCGAGAAATTAAAATGTCATGGTTCACTGCGTCAAAAGCGGCGGTTAGGTCTAGCAGAACAAGAACCACCGGAATCAGACATCACCAACGGAGTGGTGGCCTAGAGGTAGAGCATCCGCCCCACAACCGGGAGGTTGGGGTTCAAGTCCTGGCCAGGTCATGGCAAAGACCATATCAAAAAATGGAATTTCCTGCCGTCTAGCTTGGTGCTCAGCAAAAATGGAATACAGCAGGGAAACGTGGGCGGCAGTGGCTCAGGAGGTAGAGCGGGTCGTCTAATAACTGGAGGGTTGGCAGGTTGAATCCCGCTCTCCCCAGACATCCTGCAGTTGTGTCTCTGGGCAAGACACTTTACCCAACTTGCCTCCAGTGTCCATGACACTGGGCATGAATGTGTATAAATGTTTGGTAGTGGTCCGAAAGGCAGTTGGTACGGATTGGCAGCCACGTTTCCATCAGTCTGCCCCAGGGCAGCTGTGCTACAGTTGTAGCTTACCACTACCATTGTCTGTGGAGTGAATGAATAATGTATCTATTGTAAAGCATCTCTGAGAGTCTATGAAAAGTGGTATATAAATCTGATACATTATCAAAAGGATATTATTAAAAACCCTTAATAGTGCTGACTCTGTACTATGTAGGGTTTTAGAACCAGATTGAAAAACCTCCAGGATATCATGTTCATACAAAAAAGGCCTCAACTGGAAATAAACCATTTTTTCCAATATTTTTGAAATAAAAGGCAGTTTGGAGATTGGCCTAAAATTAGCCAACCCCATGTCGTCAAGACCAGATTTCTTAATCAGGGGTTTAATAACTAATGCATGTTTAAAATTTGCAGGAACCACACCAGAAGATAAATTGTTGTTTAAAATTGTTAAAACTGACTGACCTATGCTAGGAAAGACTTCTTTAAAAAAAAAAAAAAAAATCAAGGAGGGACAGCATCACAAGGGGAATCTGAGGGCTTGATATGATCAACCACATCCTGGAATTGTAGCAGGGTTACAGGCTCAAACTGATAAAAAAAAAAAAAAAAAAAAAACAGAGTAAGGGACAGACACAGAGGGATCAGAGGCAGGAGCTGGGATGAGAGCCCTAATGGTGGTGACCTTATCAATAAAAAAAAATGCAAAAAATCATTGCATGTTTCAGTTGATACTTCCATACTGACAGATGGTGAGACAATAAGAACAAAGTCAATAGTTTTAAATAACACGCATGGGTCATGACAGTTTGCTGCAATGCTGGAATAGGCTCCAGCCCCCACCCCCCCCCGCGCGACCCGAAAAGGATTAAGCGGAAGAAGATGAATGAATGAATGAATATTAGATAGATGTTCCCTTTCAACCTCTTTAACACAGTTCTGGTAATGATGCCAGCAGTCCTTTAAGATTTGAAATGATACCTGCAACTTGTCCTTCTTCCACCTGCACTCAGCTTTGTGGCACTCCCGTCTGGCTGCCCAAATTCTGTCATGATACCACGGCTTGAGTTTGGCTCTGGGCTGCTTAATTTAAATGGAACCACAGAGTCCAGGACAGCCTAGCAAGAGAAGTAAAACCAGGAACTGAGGTACTCCGTATCAGAAGAAGGTAAGGTTGTCTCTATCACCTTTTTTTTAAAGGTGATAGAGACAACATTATTGTGACCTCCTGACCAGTAGGTGTCACACTTACTCTTGCCCCGGCTGTTTGGTAGAGACACGAGACATCAACCCAGTTATGCTATTGGCTGTGACCAGCTATGATGTCCTTTCCAACTATAGATATATCTAAACACTAGCTATGACATGGCTAACATTTTCATGGCAAACGGAGGCGGCATATTCTGTAAGTAATTAATGAATCAGAATTAAGAAATCCAGTAGATGCCTATGTGGCACAACGACTTGATTGTGTTTTTTTACCTGGTCAATATGCTGGCCTTGCTTGGCCCACTGTGATTAATCTGGAGGGTAGCCATGTCCTTTCTAGTGTTTGTACATACGTATCTACTGTATGTTACAGACTACCATATTTTTCTCATCCATTTGCTCAGATGTAAATATGATTATTTTGGACCCGCAAACATTATTAAAAGTATTTTTTCATCAATATATTATTTCATAGAAGAATACAAAGACTTTACTTCTACACCTTTCTAAAAACTTTGTTGATGTATTATTTTTTTTTCAAGTTTTTAAAAAAGTTTTCATGTCATTCTAATTCAGACTTTCTGCTCTGAATACTACTATGACCCATAAGAAAGGGCCTGGGTAGCCATGGACTCAGTTTTCTGAGACCTGAAGCAGAGCCAAATATGACACAGAGGTCTGGTTTTCTCTTTAACCAACCAACCATTCATTTTCTTGACCACTTACCCAGTTCAAGTGTGTAGCAGGGCTGCAGAACCAAACATGGTGAGGCAGCGTTCAGTTTTTATGCTCCTCACATATGGAACAAACTCCCAGAAAGCATCAAGGCTGCTGAAACACTCAGCTGCTTTAACTTGAGGTTAAAAACTGTCCTAATTGTCGCTACCTTTCAGAAGAACAATTGTTAGTCTCCCACAATGCACTGTAATGTTTATTTCTTGCACTTTTCTGTCTTATTCTATTTTAGCTCGTTTCTGTTTCTCTTGAATTTATTTTTTAGTTTGCTTTTAAATTCTTATGTATTCCTTTTGCAACTTGCTGTAATCTTTTAATGTTTTTATGTAAAGCACGCTGAAGTGTCTTGTACACGAAAAGTGCTGCACAAATAAACTTGCCTTGCCTTGGAGCCTTTCCCAGCTCCCACAAGATCAGAGTCGGGGCATACCTGTTACAGACTGCCGGTCTATCATAGGGCCAACACATCGTTCAAGTAGGTTCATTTTGTCTTCTTTTAATTATTTACCTTTTGTTCTTATTAAAGACAAAAATAGAAAGGAGATGTCTTTACCTTCTTAACATGTTTCGACTGTGCACTGCAGCCTTCATCAGATTCTGACGAAACACAGTATCAGCATACAGAATCACCACATATCTGGGAGTGAACCCAGGCCAGCACAGGAAGAACATGCAATGGCCACAGAATAAGGCCCCTTTCCACTAGGAGGCATGTTAATCCAGTTGTAAAACTCAGGTTAATCAAGATGATCCATCTTCTCCATACATTTATACAAATATTTTGCAGGTTCCAGATAGCGCAAGGAGTAATAATGTGTAAAAAACATGAGGAAGTTATGCTTTTTTACACTTGTGAAATGTACAGGTCAGACTTGCACAAAGGCCAGACCACAGTAAGCAGCAATCATCTGGTAAACCTCATACTCTACATGCAAGTGATGCATGTAATTCACACACTTCCTTTACCTTTAACATTCAAATAGAGCAATATATCTCAAAGACACTGCATACCCCAATTTCTTAAAAGGTACCATTTTGTCCATTTTCCAGACATTCATTTTAATTTTCAACATCTTCATGGACATGTACTGAACACGTTGTTTTGCAGACTAAAAACAATTTCTGTGTTGTTTTACAGCTGTATGTAAAGCTCTGAGGCTCTAATACAATTGAGTAAAGGTTTTTTTGAGTGGGCCAATCATAAGTAACAATCAGTCAGGGTGTGTTTGTTTTACTTGGAGAAATAAAGGTGGAACTTGGTGGTTTGTGACATCATAAAACTCATGAAGTGTAACTCGTTCTTCTTCTAAAGGGGTTAACTGAATAAAGCCAGTGTGTATGTCTTTGTAAAGTCATTGATTTAATGGATATATTTATATGGTTAAAACTCACAAAAATACAATTTTGCACAACATGGGATCTTTAATAACAACAAATGGCTGAAAATGGCTCAGAGTACTCTGGATGAGTGAATGAAAATTCCATATTTACAAAAAAAAAACTAGACTTACTGTGCAGCTTGTCGTTTCTCCAACCAAAGAAAATAAAAACCTGAGTTACCATCTTTTTGGATGGGTTAACAAAGCATTACCCACCATCATCTAAAGAGGAAGCAATTCACAAATAGGTCTGTGGTGGGGATGGTGAGACACCACAAATGTGACAAAAAGGGATGCCAAATAATTTTGCTTGATCGCTAAAAGTGGAAAGACAACAGCTGAACAAGTGGAGGTTAATGATGTTGTCATAACATTACTCAAGTTGTTTTTCTTTAGTTAACATGTTGCATGCAGGAAAACATCATGATTTTTTGTCACCCATTACAAATGAGTGTGTGCTGATGCTGTGTAACACCACAATTCAAAACCACAATGTATTGCATTGTTAATTCACCTACCCAGATTTGCAACTTGATCCTCTTGTCATTGCGGAAGACAGTCTTGACCTTAAAGTCGATGCCCACAGTGCTGACAAACGCCGAGGTGAAGGAGTCATCCGCATATCGGAACAGAAATGAGGTTTTGCCCACACTGCTGTTGCCAATGATCAGCAGCTTGAACATGTAGTCAAAGTTCTGGTCGGCCGCATCCTTCTGTGAGGGCTGCTGCTGGAGCCGCGTTTCATTAGCTGCCATCTAGAGAATTGGGGTGGGGGGGTGAAATTTGCTTAGTAAAAATACGAAAACATTTCAAATACATACATGGAAATCAAAATTATCTTATGGTAGCACATTGTGATCAGTCGAAAAATGTCTGAATAATTTAGCAGTAATAAAGGCTCCTACTAACACTCACTAAATGGAAAAAGACTGAGTTGTTAAAGTGACACTGCACCAAAAATCGAGTTTCTCTTCCTGTTAACATGTCTAACATGTTTTTTTATGACTTACAAGACATATCAAGTGCGAAATCACTCAAATGTCTCATATCTGTTTTTTTGCTGTAAAGCTTCACTTAAGCCCCGCCCCCTGCAAAAAGGTCAGTTGAGACCGAACATTTTTGGTGACATAACTATTTCTAGCGCTGGCACATGGGTAGTGTTGAGCCAGTCTGGCCTAACTGAAGTTATCCTCCAGACTAGTTAGCATTTTTTAACAAACTGCTTTGAAAACTTGACCCAAATTAAGATGGGTTTCACCATTAAACTGCTTTTAAGGACGAATGCAGTTTCAGTCATTATCCTGGGCCACCGTGCATATAACTGGGCATGTCCTTCAACTGGTAAGTCTTTTTATCACAGGATTTATTCTGATAATGTAGTGCTAGCCACTGTTAGCCTTGTGGCACGTGGTTGGGCCTAGTAATCACTGATTCTGGCGTTTGGGGGGGGGGGTGAAAAGATTTTAACATGGAAACTGTAAGACAATAAAAGTTTTTTTGTAGCTAAAAGGACACAAGATAGTATTTTAGACAATGTAGATTTACTTTTCTAAGGGATTTATACCCACCGGAGTATGTTTTTAAGTCAAATCTTCACTTAATATCAGCTTTTTAAAAAAAAAAAAAATATTTATGTTCTTTTCCCCCACAAGTGATCATTATACCTGTAACTTTGAGTTTGTCAGTTGATGTCGGGTTTAAACTCCTTAGCATTCCATCCAATTTCCAGCCAATGTGTGGAACAACATAATTTTAAGAAGTTAAAAAATGAAAAATCTGATCCAATTAATGAATGGTGGCCAGAAAAGTGCTGAGTAACAACAGGCAGTAGGGGTGGGCAATATGGCCTAAAAATGATATCACGATATTTCTGTGAATTTTCACGATAATATTCTTCACAATATCAGGAAATACAGCTGTTTTTTCTTTTTAATTTATGAAGGACAATTTCAGAGGCCAGCAGTTATTTACCCTCAACATATTCAGTAAAAACAAAACAAAAACTCTTATTTCTTCAGATTATAAACAGCAGCTCTGATTGAGTTTCATTTTTTTAATTCTATATCAAATATAAGAAAATAATATAAACGACCACATATTAAGCACACACAGATGTTGGGGTTTTATGTGGAATTAGTTTACCTACATTAGAAGTCTCTGTTGCACAGACATGTCCTGGGGCTTTCTGGCTCATTGCACTGAACCGATGGTTTGGTTTTTTTGGCGTTTTAACTTTGGGTGGTTGAATAAAATCAGGCTGAAGCAGCCAAAATGGAAGGGAAATAGAACTCCACACACGTGGGATGTCAACACTGTCGGATGTTAGCACATGTTAACGGTACCTCTATGAAGCAGTGTTGTTGAAGTGCGGAAAAAAATCGGGCAGATCATCATCATTGTTGCACCGTCTTTTGTTATCGTTTTGGTTTTTGTTTTTTTTAAACATGGCAGCAGTCTGAAACAGCCTTAAAACTGAATTCCACACAACTAGACACAGATGTGCCGACCACGGAGCAGCAGCTTTCTGCGCCATGTTTGTTTTGCAGTTTCTATGGTAACACGTCAGCAGCGTAACGGTATGACATCATCACGCAGCAGACCCCAACTACTGCGATATTAATTTTTACACCGCTATCAAAATTTATACCAGTATTTTTGTGAAGGATAGGGTATGGAACACCACTAACAGACAGACAAAGTTGACCATTTATATTGAGAAAATATCATCCCAAATATGGTGGCGAAAAAGCAAATCAGTTTATCCCTGAGTTCCAGGTGTTCCTGAGCTCATAAAATCAAAAGACCAGGGACAATGAACACCAAAATCCAATCAACCAATTAGTCTGTGGGAATTTTCTAGCCAAATTTTGAAGAAACCTCATTCTAGTCAAAAATGATCATACAATTTACATCCGAGCAGTTCGTTGCAGAGAACTATGGTACATAAGGATCTCCAAGCCAACAGCAGAACTAGGTTGACATCACGAGCTGTCATTTAGTAGAAATCCCAAGGACTGCCAGATACCTGATTTGTGGATATCTGTTTCAACATGACAACCAGTACAATATTACAATGGAGCAAGGGTGTGACACCTGCTGGCCAGCAGGTAGCAATTTCATCTCTATTACCTTTAGATTAGCTGAAAGAAGTGAATGGAGCACATTTTTGTGTAAACTTAATCAGTTTTTTTTTTTCTACTATCAGAATGTGTGTTGATTTTCTTTTAACCACACCATCAATGATAGAGTACAGTGATCCCTCACTTATCGCGGTTAATGGGTTCCAGAACCGACCGCGAAAAGTGAAAAACCGCGAAGTAGCGTCACCCCTAATGACGTCACCCATAAATAACACATACGTTCATTCGCTCACTCTCTCTCATATGATACGTGTGTGTGTGTGTGTGTGTAAGTGTACATACATACGTAGATGTAAATAAAGTGTACATAAATATGTTTTTAGAACTCTTTTATTTTTATAACAAGATACGTAACTCAAGATGAAGATGATTTACGTACTGCACAGGTTAATGAGAGCTTTACTGCTCCTCAGGTGACGCCTCATCGTCAGGTGCTAGAGGCGCAGGATTGTCGAGGGCAGCTGCAGGAGGCGGTGTAGTGGCTCGACGGGAAGACTATTTCACACAAAAAGGGACAAGAGAACAGCGAAAAGTTCCACGCTGCGAGACTAGCGATAAAGAACAATGAATGCAGTCTTCCTTCGGCCGCTCGGCAGGGATAGAAGCTGGGTAAAACGTCTCGGCCAATCAGCTTGCGAGGTGAAACGTCTCGGCCAATCAGCTTGCGAGATTCCCGAGCAGGGAAGAGGTGGGCGGAGAGGAGTGGAGCGGTGGTCAGAGAGGTGGATTTTGAGTTGAGCGGCTGTCCGTGTTGATACCTGATGCTCTAATGTAGTCTCCCTGCCTTCTGCTAGCGCCCGCCCATTTTTTCTCAATTTTGAATTTTTGATGAATATTTCTGAAAAATCCGCGATGCACTGAGGGCGCGAAAGGTGAAGCGCGAAGTAGCGAGGGATCACTGTAGTTCATTCTGGCTTGATGAAGCCAACCCCGAGGTCATGAATGGTCTAGATGTGTAACACCTAAGCCAACTTAAAGATGAAATGACATGCATCTTATCTTTTGACCTTTGACCCTGACCTTGACAACAACGTGGATACAGACCCAGTTGAGGACTACTGTTGTTCAGTTTGATGAGCGTCAGGGCAATAGCCAAAGAGGAGGAGTGATTTTTGTGAAATGTGGACAGACACATGGTGGCAGTGCCATAGCATTAGTCCTTTTTGGCTTTGCTGGAATGAGCTAAAAATGGGAGGGATTTCTGCTGTTATTTAATGGTGAAAAATACATCTAAGATCCCTGGTATGATGCTGCACTTTGGGACAGATGCCTTCAAGATTTTGGACAAGAAGTAAATTTAAGATGGAATGTTTTAATAAGGGGTAGTAATGTCAAGTTCCTGGTTCAGCAGGTATTAAACTAGCCACTGAGGTTGTGGATCAAAGACACAAAAGATACACTTTTTCTACAGTACAGACTTCCATATAGTCCGACTTTTTGCAAACATAAGAGCTGCCCCTAAATAATGGATGTAAGTTTCCACTAGTTTCACTTTTTAGACCTAGATGCTATATTCATTTTAAAAAACAAATCTCTAACAGATCAAACGGTAAAACATCAAAAGGGAACCTTGACTGTCTAAACTGCGTACAGTTTTTGTGCACCTTAGATTCCATGTACAGTGGTGTGAATAAGTGTTTGCCCCCTTCCTGATTTCTCATTTTTTGTATGTTTGTCACACTTAAATGTTTCAGATCATCAAACAAGATTACATATTAGACAAAGGTAACACAGGTAAAGACAAAATGCAGTTTTTAAATGAAGGTGTTCATTATTAAGGGAAAAAAAAATCCAAACCTACATGGCCCTGCGTGAAAAAGTAATTGCCCCCCGTTAAAACATAAATTAACTGTGGTTTATCACATCTTTGGAAAGCTGAGTTCGATTTCTCTAGCCACACCCAGACCTGATTACTGCCACACCTGTTCTCAATCAAGAATTCACTTAAATATGACCTGCCTGACAAAGTCAAGTAGACCAAGAGATTCTCAAAAGATAGACATCATGCTGCCATCCAAAGAAATTCAGGAACAAATAAGAAACAAAAGTAATTGAGATCTATCAGTCTGGAAAAGGTTATAAAGCCTTTTCTAAAGCTCTGGGAATCCAGCAAACCACAGTGAGAGACATTATCCACAAATGGCAAAAACATGGAACACTGGTGAACCTTCCCAGGAGCGGCCGGCCGACCAAAATTACCCCAAGAGCACAGCGACAACTCATCCAAGAGGTTACAAAAGACCTCACAACAACATCCAAAGAAATGCAGGCCTCACTTGCCTCTGTTAAGGTCAGTGTTCATGACTCCACCATAAGAAAGAGACTGGGCAAAAATGGCTTGCATGGCAGAGTTCCAAGACAAAAACCACTGCTGAGCAAAACGAACATAAAGGCTCATCTCAGTTTTGCCAGAAAACATCTTGATGATCCCCAAGACTTTTGGGAAAATACTCTGTGGACTGATGAGACAAAAGTTGAACTTTTTGGAAGGCGTGTGTCCCATTACATTCAGCGTAAAAGTAACATAACATTTCAGAAAGGAACATTATACCAACAGTACAATATGGTTGTGGTAGTGTGATGGTCTGGGGTTGTTTTGCTGCTTCAGGACCTGGAAGACTTACTGTGGTAAATGGGACCATGAATTCTGCTGTCTACCAAAAAATCCTGAAGGAGAATGTCTGCAGCAGGACAATGATCCAAAACACACCAGCAAGTCCACCTCTGAATGGCTTAAGAAAAACAAAATGAAGACTTTGGAGTGGGCTACTCAAAGTCCTGACCTGAATCCCATTGAGATGCTGTAGCATGACCTTAAAAAGGTGGTTCATGCTCGAAAATCCTTCAATGTGGCTGAAGTACAACAATTCTGTAAAGATGAATGTGCCAAAATTCTCCCACAATACTGTAAAAGGCTCATTGCCAGTTATTGCAAATGCTTGCTTGCAGTTGTTGCTGCTTAGGGTGGGCCAACCAGTTATTAGGTTTAGGAGGCAATCACTTTTTCCACACAGAGCCATGTACAGTTAGGCCCAAAAATATTTGGACAGTGACACAAGTTTTGTTATTTTAGCTGTTTACGAAAACATATTCAGGATACAATTATATAATCAATATGGGCTTAAAGTGCAGACTCTCAGCTGTAATTTGAGAGTATTCACATCCAAATTGGAGCAAGGGTTTAGGAATTACAGCTCTTTAATATGTAGCCACCTCTTTTTCAAGGGACCAAAAGTAATTGGACAATTGACTCAGAAGGCTGCAAAAAAAATAAGGCTGCATGGGCTCTTCCCTCTTTAACCTGTCATCAATTAAGCAGTTAAAAGGTCTGGAGTTGATTCCAGGTGTGGCGTTTGCATTTGGAAGCTGTTGCTGTGAACACACAACATGCGGTCAAAGGAGCTCTCAATGGAGGTGAAACAGACCATCCTGAGGCTGAAAAAAAAAAAAGAAGAAATCCATCAGAGAGACAGCAGAAATGTTAGGAGTGGCCAAATCAACAGTTTGGTACATTCTGAGAAAAAAAAGAGTGCACTGGTGAGCTTGGGAACTCAAAAAGGCCTGGATGTCCACGGAAGACAACAGTGGTGGGTGATCACAGAATCCTTTCCTGTGAAGAACAACCCCTTCACAACATCCACTCAAGTGAAGAACACTCTCCAGGAAGTAGGTGTATCAGTATCTAAGTCTACTATAAAGAGAAGACTTCATGAGAGTAAATACAAAGGATTCACCACATGGTACAAACCATGAATCAGCCTCAAAAATAGAAAGGCCAGAATTGACTTTGCCAAAAAAAACACCTGAAGAAGCCAGCCCAGTTCTGGAACAGCATTCTTTGGACAGATGAGACTAAGATCAACCTGTACCAGAATGATGGGAAGAAGAAAGTTTGGAGAAGAATTGGAACAGCTCATGATCCAAAGCACTACATCTTCTGTAAAACATGGTGGAGGCAGTGTGATGGCATGGGCATGCATGGCTTCCAATGGCACTGGGTCACTTGTGTTTATTGATGATGTGACAAAAGACAGAAGCAGCCGGATGAATTCTGAAGTGTATAGGGATAGACTTTCTGCTCAGATTCAGCCAAATGCAGCAAAGTTGATTGGACGGCGCTTCACCAATGATCCAAAACATACTGCAAAAGCAACCCAGGAGTTTTTTAAAGCAAAGAAGTGGAATATTCTGCAATGGCCGAGTCAATCACCAGATCTCAACCCAATTGAGCATGCATTTCACTTGCTCAAGACAAAACTTATAGCAGAAAGACCCACAAACAAGCAACAACTGAAGACAGCTGCAGTAAAGGCCTGGCAAAGCATCACAAAGGAGGAAACCCAGCGTTTGGTGATGTCCATGGGTTCCAGACTTCAGGCGGTCATTGCCTGCAAAGGATTCTCAACAAAATATTGAAAAGTAACATTTTACTTAGGGTTATGTTTATTTGTCCAATTACTTTTGAGCCCCTGAAATGTGGAGCGTTTGTATAAAAATAGCTACAATTCCTACATGTTTAATCATATATTTTTGTTCAACCCCTTGAATTAAACCTTAAAGTCTGCACTTCAATTCCATTGTAGTTGTTTCATTTCAAATCCAATGTGGTGGCATGTAGAGCCCAAATCATGAAGATTGTGTCACTGTCCAAATATTTCTGGGCCTAACTGTAGGTATGGATTTTTTTCCCTTAATAATAAACACCTTCATTTAAAAACTGCATTTTGTGTTTACTTCTGTTATCTTTGTCTAATGTTTAAATTTGTTTGATGATCTGAAACAATTAAGTGTGACATACAAAAAAAATGAAAAATCAGGAAGGGGGCAAACACTTCTTCATACCACTGTATGTGCTGGAAAATGAGCAATCAATTCAAGTCAACAAGTAGATACAGTGCTGTGGAAACAGTATTTGCCCCCTTCTTGATTTCTCATATTTTTGCACATTTGTCACACTTAAATGTTTCAGATCATCAAACAAATGTCAATATTAGACAAGGATAACATGAGTAAATACAAAATTCAGTTTTAAATGATTTCATTTATTTAGGGGAAAACGCAATCCATACCTACCTGGCCCTATGTGAAAAAGTAATTATCCCCCATTATATCATGAATTAACTGTGATTAACCCCAATTTTTGGAAAGCCGAGTTCAATTTCACTAGCCACACCCAGGCATGATTACCGCCAGACCTGCTGAATCAAGAAATCACTTGAACAAAATCTGTCTGACAAAGTAAAGTGGGCTAAAAGATCTCAAAAAGCAACACATCATGCCACAATCTAAAGAAATTCAAGAATATATGAGACCCAAAAACACAGAACAACATCTAAAGAACTGCAGGCCTCACTTGCCTCAGTTTGGACACTGGTCCATGATTCAGCAATACGAAAGAGACTGGGCAAAAATGGTATCCATGGGAGAGTTCCAAGGCAAAAACCACTGCTGACCAAAAATAATATAAAGGCTCATATTGATCAAGACTTTTGGGAAAATAGTCTGTGTACTGATGAGACAAAAGTTGAACTTTCTGGAAGACGTGCATCCCATTACATCTGGCATATAAAACTAACATAGCATTTCAAAAGAAAAACATCAAAGCAACAGTCAAACATGGCAGTGGTAGTGTAATGGTCTGGGGGCTGCTTTGGCCTTTGAAGTGGCAGCCCCTAGATTATGAAACAACCTGCCACTCCATATATGCACAGCAGAATCCTTACAGTCTTTTAAATCACAACACCCATCTTTTTAATCTAGCTTTTAATTCAAGTTCAGTTTGAGTCCTACAGGTCATGTTATGTAGTGGTCCCTGTGGGGGTTTTTTAAGCTCGTCTTAATTTTATTTTTTTTTGTTACATATGTATTTTATTGCCCCTCCGTGGATCGCCACCTTATTGTGATGGAGGGGTTTGAGTGCCCGCATGATCCCAGGAGCTATGTTGCCGGGGGCAACTTGCCCCTGGTAGGGTCTCCCAAGGCAAACTGGTCCTGGGTGAAGGGCCAGACTAAGAGCGGTCCAGTAGATCTCCATGAAAAAAGTTACATTCAAGGTCCCAGTGTACATGGGTCCGCCCTCCAGTGGGCTCACCACCTGCAGGAGGGATCATGGGGATCATGGTGCTATGTGAACCAGGCAGAAGTCTGGGTTACTCTGCTTGGTCTGATGCCCCCGTGACCCGGATCCCCAGATAAGCGGTAGAAGATGGATGGATGGGATGGATTTTATCGTATGTTTTATTATGCCTTGGTGAAAATGGAGGCATACAGTAATCACTGAGTGTGTCTGTATCTGTCCGTCTGTCCGCCTCTCTGTTTCAGCTCGCCCGGTTAAAATTAAGTGGAACTAAAGACTTGTATCATTGTATCACCACATTTTCTCGACTTTTAATTTGCCAGAACTCAAAATAATGCTTTTTTTTTTTTTTTTAAAATAAACACAAAAACAGCTCACCTTTACCATCAATGGAATGGTACTGTGCATTCCGCCAATACTGGGTGAAGAAATGTCCGTCTTTTTGCCCGCCTGTTTTCTTCCTCTGCCACTAAACAACAAAAGCTCCTGTTCGTCTTGATTGTCATTGTATTCACGTACCTCCATTGCTTCCACCATTTAAAATGTCTGCCACTGTGCTCTTCTTTGTGTTAAATCAGCTGTTTAAAACAGCTGATTTAAACAGCTGTTTGGATTGCAGCTGTTTAAATCAGGTTGGTGGCTCTTGGCTGCCGCCAACAGTACAGGCATGTGAACTGCAGATTATTTTCACTGTGCATGCGTGTACTCCAAAACTACTGGATGGATTTGGATGAAATTTTTTACCAGAGGTGGTTCTTGGGCTAGAGGGGAACCCATAACATTTTGGTAATGATCCCAACATGCATCCCTCCACCAAGGCTATTATCTTCTCACAGTGTGTTAGCAAGAATACTCCAAAACTACTACATGGATTTGGATGAAATTTTTACCAGAGGTGGTCCTTGGGCTAGAGAGGAACCTATAACATTCTGGTGATGATCCGAAAATGCATACATCTGCCAAGGCTCTGGCATGAGCATCAGCGCCTTGGTGCTTTCATTAAACATGGTTCTTATCCGCAATGTCCACATAGCACCTATGATTCCTGTGACCCCACTGGAGGGCAGACCTACTCTATGGTTCATCTGATAAGAAGCTGGTTTCCAGGCTTTTACCACTGAACCTCTCCCCCCAACCTGGCTACAGGGCAGGGCCCTGCTAACCTCATGCCAGGTGGGGTACACTGGATCCATGTTATAACTTCTTCATGGGGATCTACTGGACCACTCTTGGTCTGGCCTTTCACCCAGGTCCAATTTGTGTTGGGAGACCCTTCCAAGGGCAAGTTGCCCCCAACAACACAGCTCACTGAATTATTAAGGCATGCAAATCCCTCCACCACAATAAGGTGGCGATCCCCAGAGGGGTCTATGCATGTTTTTAATCAAATCAAATTTAGCCCCTTTAAGTTTTGGACTGGGGAATGACTAAACTATGTAGTTTTCAAAAGATGGTTTATAGAGTCCAAATAAGTACCAGAGGTGGTCCTTAGGCTACAGAGGAACCCATAACATTTTGCCGATGATCCGAGAATGCATACCTCCGCCAAGGCTCTGGCACCGAGGCATCAGTACCTTGGTGCTTTCACTATTTTATCATGTGTAAAGCACTTTGGCCAACCTTCTTGTTGTTTTTAAATGTGCTATATAAATAAAGTTGACACTGACATTGACATTTGGCGCTTCAGTACCTGAACAACTTGCTGTAACTGATGGAACCATGAATTCTGCTCTACCTGAAAATCCTGAAGGAGAATGTCTGGCCATCAGTTTGTGACCTCAAGCTCAAGCCCTCCAATGTGACTGAATTAAAACAATCCTGCAAAGAAGAGTGAGCCAAAATTCATCAACAGCGATGTAAAAGACTCATTGCCAGCTATTGCAAACGCTTGATTGCAGTGGCACAACCAGTTATTAGGTTTGGGGGGGGGGGGGGGATTACTTTTTCACCTCAGGTGAGATAAGACTGGATAACTTTTTTCCCTTAATAAATAAAATAATCATTTAAAAACTGCATTTTGTATTTACTTGGGTTATCTTTGTTTAATATTAAAATTTGTCTGATGATCTAAAACATTTTAGTGTGACAAATATGCAAAAATATAAGAAACTAGAAAAGCACTCATAGAGCACATACCTCCGCCAAGGCTCCTTCCGTTTCTCATGGATCACCTCCAAAATGTAATGGGCTTGTGTGTAGGCCTATCGCCACTTGTGGTGAAAATTGCATCCAAGTCTGTCCATTAGTTTTGGAGTTTTGTGGCTGACACACTGTGAGAAGAGCCTTGGCTGAGGTATGCATTCCCAGATCATCCCCAAAATGTAATGGGTTCCTCTCTAGGCCAAGAACCACCTCTGGTGAAACAGACAGACAAACAGACAAATGCCAGTAAAAGCATTACCTTCTTGGCGGAGGTAATAAACTCAAGTGTTGGTGTTGTGTCCATCTCCTCCATCTCCAAACTCCCAGGCTGTGGGCGTTGCAATTCATCGCACAACCGCGTACAACCCACAGGCCAATGGGTTATGCGAGCATTTTCATAGATCACTGAAAGCAGCACTCAGGGGTTGACTGACGGATGCAAATTGGGTAGACAGGTTGGCGTGGGTTTTATTGGGGTTGCGCTCCGCGGCAAAAGAGGATTTGGAAGCTTCCCCGGCAGACAGCTTGTTTTTGCACAGCCCCTATGGCTGCCCGGGGAATTTCTGCCAAATAATCCCGCGCCGGACAGCTGCCCGTCTCAGCTTTTGCAGCGTAGCGCAAACACAGGCACGCTGCTGGGCCCGGCCCGCCACTGTTTTCCGTGTGCTTTTGTGCCTAAAACTTTGAAGAACGCGGAGTTTGTGTTCGTCAGACACGACGACCAGCGCCCTCCATTGCGCCTGCACACATGTTGAAAATGGCCCTATCTCACAATGTTAAAGAATCCTTTAAAAAATTCCTGGATCCAGACGGTGATCCGGATCATCCCCAAAATTTAATCAGTTCTTCCTTGTTTCCAACAACGCCTGAAAGTTTCATCGAAATCCGTCCAAAACTTTTTGAGTTATCTCGCCAACCAACAGACAGACAGACAAACAGACAAGCCCCGGCAAAAACATAACCTCCTGCGGCCTGGCGGAGGTAATCAGGAAGAGGCAAATACTTTTTCACAGCACTGTATGCTGCCAACACTGACACTTGATTATCAGTGCCTGGTTGATGCCAGGTGCCCAAGCTAAGACCCTGTATGCTTCAGAATTTTAAAGAGATACTAATCTCCACAGACATTGTGATATTATGATATCATGATACTTGAAACACGATATGACATTATTGAGATATAAAGAATATTGCAATACTGCTGATCCTACCACAGAGTAAGCACTAAACACTATCTAGTGGGCAAAAAGGTCAATTGTTTTTTTCTCTTTTTATTAAAGCTGAGTTTGTATTTGCAACATCTATTAATGATTTTAAATAAAATATCACGAGGCCCCCCCAAAATATTTACCCAACAAGATATTGAAATATTTCAGCACACACCTACTGCGTCAACATTTTTATAAAGAAATCTTAGTAAATTTAATCTGTAAATAATTTGTTTCTGTTCCAAAGGCATTAAAAAGATTTGCACATTATTCTGAAATTTACTTTAAAGGTTTCCTTTTCCAAAAGCACAGCCATCTGTGCTATCCATCTCAGTGAAACCTCTCCTGGGAGCAGGCACAAGGCCACCCACCATTTAACCTTTTATTGTCAGTCCTCCAGTCATTGGGAGGAGTAGAGCAGTCACACAGCTTTGGGCGTGAATAAACGGACAGAGAATTGGCCATGTCTCTCCAATTAAAACACACAGGCACACATGCACAAAGCTGATCAATCGGAGCAGCTCGGCCCTGACTATCTCTGATGAGACTCGTCTCCGTGGAGACTAGACTTGGACTCAGCTGCCTGCAAGACCCATTAGCGTTCAAAGCATTCAGTTCGCTCAGCTTTTAAGCAGCCAGATGGAGGTCTCCAGAGCAGGATAGAGATATCCATCTCACTACCACCAAGGGCTGTGAAAAAAATGAAGTGTATACACCTGGTTCTGCTCACAATTATAACAGGAAATGTTTTGACAGAAGTGCACCGGTCATCTATCTATCTCTTAATGCAAGAAATGTCTGCCTGTTCCTCGCATATCTCTGGAAGCATTTGTCAGACTGACCTAAGATTTGGTACGTGCTTTGTGAGGTTACAAGGGTGTACATCCCCGACTACAGAGCTGTTCAGACAAAAAAGGCAATTATTAACATTTAACGTTTAGCCATCATTCTGTCTCCTCCGGTGCCACATGCCCAAGCTGCTACAGGTGTGGGTGGGGTTAAGGATCGACTCAGTGTTGATGGAACAAAACTCGGCCTCAACGCCAGAGTGCTCGGTGAGCAAAACAGGAAAATGAAAAGTGGCAAATTTGACCAGAAAACAATAATAGTGAGTTTTAATGCTTCAAAAAATTAAAACATAATGCTGCTGTGATTGATCGGGTCTAAATCAGGGATGTCAACGTTACGGCCTGTGGGCCAAAACCGGCTTGCCAGAGAGACCAAACAGGCCCATGGGATGAATGTGCAAAGTGTGAAAATTAAGTAACAGACTACACGGAGCAGCAATTTTTCAATAAAATATCTGCTATTCCCAATTTATCCATTTGGGGGTCACATAAGAGTAGCAGATACAAAAGTGACCCCCGACTTACTCTGACTCCACTTGCAGTCTGTTATCCATTCTCCACCATAACAGATCGCTAAAAGTATGCAATAAGCCTTTTTTTATGAATGCCAGATCCAGCACACACTGAAATGTCATGGTATTTACTGTATTTAATAACTTCTTTAAAAACACATTTACCCCCGTGTCTCGCAGTGCGGCAGGTGCTTGGGGACGTTCACCACCGGTTCATTGGGATTCACTTGGCTAAAGATGTTTCTTTTTGGATTCTGTGGTCGACGGCTGCTTTTAAGCAAAGTGGATGTAATTTTTTGTCCATGCAATTAGTGAAGGTATGTCTGTGAATATTTAATGCCGTGAGGGATTAGGCATAATTTTAGACCTATGAGTTTTGTGTTAGAATAATCAGATATGACATTTTATCCTGTAGCAGCTTTTTATAAGTTAAGAAAAGTGTGCTGAAATTAACAAAATCCGTGTGTAATGATGTAAAAGTCAATAAAGCTTTTCTTTCCCATGAATACTAGTGTTTGTGCATCATTTACCTCCTATAATTATACAGTATATTGTAAGTAGAATCCATAAAATGTATGCTTCATCTGCCAAAAATTCATTAAGGCTCCCAAATTGGATTGAAACATTTTATCTGGCAAAAAATTACTTGATTTGGTTCTTCAAGGTTGAATTGTGAAGATTATAATATAACATGTTCTGTCCAACTTGTGAATAGTTTCAAAGGGCTGCTATAGCTAATAAATAGGTTATTTCACCTGCCAAAACTTGATTAAGGGTCTTAATCTGGATTGAAACTTCAGAAATCCAATCAGAACCAGTTTATTCATGTGCATGTAAACATGTCAATGATCATGTTTATATGTACACTACTAATAAATCAGTTATGATTGGACTTCTGCAGTCATCTGATTATTCAAGTGGCCATGTATACAGAATAAGCCAATAAAGGCCATGTAACTGGGGTTATTAACTCAAGTAGTTTACCCTCCAGTAATCTGTTTATTCTGTGCATGTAAACACAAGAAAACTGATTATTGGCATTATCAGTTTATTGCCTGTAATCAGTTTATTATGACCATGTAACCGGGGTCATTATTGTTCAAAATACAAACAAGTTCCAGGACTAAACAGCAGATGGCAGCAATATGATATCTGGTTCTTTAAATGGCATTTGTTTTTATCATGATTAAGATATTACCTGTCAGCAGCTTCAGTTCAAAATAGTAGAAAAGAAAAAAAATTCAGGTTGTTCCTACTTTGATGAAGATTCATCATTCAGGTTGTTCATGTTTTGTAAAAGATCAATGGTTCAATAAATGTAAACATTTCATAATGTACTTGTACTTCTTTGTACTGAAACAATGAAATTTGGAGTTGCCATTAAGTTGCTTTGCTATTGTTTTACTGATCCAGCCCACTTGATATTAAATCCAGCAGTATGTGGCCCCCGAGCTAAAACGAGTTTGACACCCCTGGTCTAAATGGTAAATCAGCATATGCAGAGAACATGAGCATTACAGTGAAGCAGCATGGCGTGTAACACCGGCCGTACTCCTGTCCTTCACAGGAATGCAAGCCCACACAGCCAGCTAATGGAAGAGGCCAGTCCTGGCTGCTGCTTCACCAGGTGTACTGGCTAAAACTTAGCATCATGCCTAGAGCACTTCGTCAACAAAACACAAGGAAATGAAAAGCAGCAAAACTGACCAGGAAAAAAGATAACAGTGAGGTGGCAGAGGGTCTAAAGAACTATTTGGCATATGTGGAGGACACAAGCATTACAGCAGAAAGACACGGCTGCTACCGCTGTCCTTTGCCCAGATGCAAACACACACAGCTGGCCAACAGTTGGTCCCATGCAATGATTTTAATGTATTTTACTTTGCCACACTGCATTAGGCCAAAACTGTAAGATGATTACATCACCAACAAATCCTCCGGAGACAGAGGGTTCCTACCACCATAACAGAGACATTACGGGTGATAGGGCTAAATACAGGAATAGCAACAGTGTTTCCTCTGGCTAAAAGACCTTGGCGCGGTGGCAACATATTTTTCCCGGGGGGGAGGGGGGTAAACATACCGGAATATGTTAATTTTATACTGTTTATTTTTTTTTAAAATTTTACACAGTAACGTTGCATATGGAACTTACCATTTGAAGTATTGTACAACCGAGGCTTGAATATTGGGCCAGTTGGGGTCCCACCCACGCATCCTGTGTTTCGACTTTTTAGTGGTGTTGTCCTTCTCTCCTTCCTCTGCCTGAACACTTTCCTCTCCTTGGCTCCTCTCTTCTGTCTCATCTTGCCCTCTCTGAGCTCTGTCTAATTCAGGTTCTCTCTCTGTCTATGGTGGTATACAAACAAGTCAGAAAATATCAAGTGTCATGTTTTGTCCTGTAGGATTTTTTTGTCATGGTTTACATAAATGACAAAAATATGTATATTTTTTTGTATTTTTATTCTAGTGTTTCATTTTTCCATTGAGAGAGTAGGGAAGGGAAAGAAACATTCATAATAGCAATGTACTCAAGCATACTTAAATTACATGATCAGGTGGATATAGTAACCAGAAATTCTACTCATGTAAAAGCAGTGCTTTGAAATTAATAATTAAAAGTAGACAACCAAAAATTTCTAACTGAGTTAAGGGTACAAAGAGCACCCACTTAAAAACTTGAGTAATGACTTCACTCTTGAAGGTTTGAGGTTTTTCCTCAAAAATTTATAACAGTTTTCATATAGTTTTCTACTTTTCTCTGTAAATCTAAAGTTGAAACCATGTTCCTCAAATTTGTAATTTTCTCTTGTAAAATTGACTTTTCTTGTACATTTGAAACTTTATAATAAATTTGTGGATTATTTTATGACTAATTTTTGCTTTTTAAAATAAAATTAGTTTTTTTTAGATGAATTTGAAGCAGACTGTGGTAATTTTTTTACTTTTTCCTTATAACAATTTACATTTTTGACCATAATTTTGAAGTCAGAACAGAACAATAATTTAACTCTGATTACAAAGAAAAAATATTAATAAAACTGTATTTAATGAAATAAATTAACTTAAATGACCAAAGATGCCGCTATTTCTGTTATAATATTTCTTTATATTTATAGTTGTTTTTTTGTTGTTTTTTTTTTTCAGAAATCTCCTCACCACCCAGACAGCAGGAAAAACCTCCCTTATTTTGAAATCAGATGTTGGCATGTTTAGTTTGTCTGAAGGCTGCTGACAGATTAAAGTCATTGACTTTGTGAATTTCGGTTATCTTAACTTGCCAGGTACATAACAGGGAACTGTAGCGGACTCTAAAGACATAATTCACCACAATATGTGTTCATGTACCAGGGATGGCAACAGGAAATTCTGATTTCAGCTGAAATCTAATTTGGTCGATTGACTTATGGGGGGGGGGGGGGACGCAGCCCCCCTGAAGCTGAGAGGTTTTCAGTAAAACAGAAGTAATTTAGACTGAAAAAAATGATTTAAAAAAATGAAATACTAGACTTAGATAAATCATTAAATTTAATGAAAAGTTAACTTACTTTTTCTTCAATGTTGTCTCACTGTCTTTAGTCCAACATATTTAACAGTTCTATAAGAGTTTATTACACCATTTACACTGGTCACCAAGTCACTTCTAATGTGAAACTTTCTTCCTTTTGGCAGCAAGCTGTGTCAGTCTCTGAACTTTAAACTTCATCTCCTTTTCTGGTTTCTTCAGAAACTGTCCGAGTGTTTCTGTTACCTAGTCGAACTTTGAGCCAATTTTCACCTTTACTGTCACTTTTCTCTCAAGCCAATTCCATCGGAACTTATTTTTGACACTTTTGTCTGTTTCTAGCACTGATGACTCCTGATCCTTCGATAAAAATCTCATAATTCCGCTGAAAACAATACCGAAAGCTCAGAATTCCAACACGAACCAGGGATGTGATTTGGGGTTGGAGAAATTATCTGAAAATTTAGCAGGGGGTCTGGGGGACGCAGTCCCCCGTTGGGGGGGGGCAAGGGGGGCAAAGCCCCCCGAAGCTCCTGGGTTTTTATGATTTTTAAGTACCAGAACTGTGCTTAAATGACATAAAACAAACAGCTGAATGCCACTTATTACTGTATAATATTGACTTATGTTCCAAGAAGATAGCATTCCTAAAATATTCCAACAAGTATTATCCATCACATGCTTTAACACTTGATCAAATCAAAATCAGTTAATTTTATCTATTCCATAATAGAAATAAAATTCCAACATACCATTATTTTTTATAATTTCAGCATTCATTTCAGATCACCAGTTTCAATCTCCACTGAGTCTTGAGCAGTTCATTTTGCACAATCACTGATGTAGCCAAGTCTTAGAAATATTCAAAAGTTATGAGTCATTGTCCACTGTGCACTGTCAATTTCCAACTGTTTGGGATCATAAAAGTAATGTCGCACCCAGACCCGGCGGCTCGGATAGCGCTCACTACCGACGCCTCGGACATGGGCATAGCAGCCATCGTGGAGCAATGCGCTGCCGGTTCTTGGCAGCCGCTCACCTTTTTTAGCAGGTCTTTGCACGACAGTGAGCGTAAATACAGGGTGTCTGACAGAGAGTTAATGGCTCTCCACCTGGCCATACGCCACTTCCAGTTCTGGCTGAAAGGGCGCACCTTCACTGCATTCGTGGACCACAAGCTGCTAACGTACTTAACGTACTTTATCTTCCTGAAAGATAAAATAAAGCGGAATTCGGTGAATTAGAGGAAAATCACATCCCTGAAAACACGCAGCCATGATTTTTTGACAAAGCATACAACGAGCCATTTGATTGGTCCAATTGTTTGCAACTATCCAATCGCAGGGCTGTTTACAATACAGCAATAGCTTGAACACAACACATCCGGGTTATCGCGGGAGACTTGACCCGCGGAAGCGCCGAGCGCTTATGTAATCGTGTTGATTTTCGCTAAAATCGGTAACAATAAGGTACCTTACCCCCCCTAAAATTTTCTCAACGGATTTAGACGATTCACAGAAATGATCAATTTGAAAATAAATCGGTGGAAATCCGCGGATCGGCGGAAAATTGCCATCCCTGATGTACAGAATGATCTGCTTAGACAGTTATAGTTGTGCTCTCAGGCTTTCTCATCAGGCACCTCCCTAGGCAGCCACTGAAGGACCTCAGTTTAGAGTGAAGAGAGCAAGCGTTTTTAGCTGTTGCTTTTTGTCATTGCCACTGGAGAACAAAAACGGCACGCCTGCCCTTGCGAGAAAAGAGAGAAATTGCCAGTCTCTTCATTCCTACAATTCCTGCAGAACATAACTTAATATTGTAGTGGCTGGTAAAATATATCCTCAGCAATTCATCAATCTCCCACCTTTCCCTTCATATGAAGCTGCATATGAATTCTAACCACGTCTCTTAGCTAAGCAACTCTTCCATTATTGCTCCCGTTAACAGCGGGTTAAAACCATGATAAACGCCTCCAGTGCTTACATACATACCTCTTCTGATTTTTTTTCCGCATTTAAAGTACTTTAACAAACTCATGTTTCTGTCGACAGTCACGCCTAGCAAGACACTGCCTGCTGACTGAGTCGAGAACTCGCGTGGACGGGATGCTTTTAAACGCCGCGCGAATGACGGCCGCGCGCATTCGTGTGCACGCTTGCGGAAAGTCATTGCTTCATATATTTTTCTTAATAAAAATCATATCGGCTTGGGGTGGCGGTACAATTTCTGGCGAGGCGGACCGCCACGGAGAAATGTTGCCAGAGGAAACCCTGAGTAATTAACTTCCTGCCCCCCTCAATTGGTTCCTGGTTCCTGTTAGTGGAAACAGGGCTATAATGTAGTCTGTCTGTTAGTGACTACATGTGTGATTGCCTACATGTACACCTCTTTGTGTCCAACTTTCAAAAACAGCCTACAATTGTTCCTGTTAAGGCCAGTTGGGCTACTGGGCTCCTACAGGAATACTTGCTTTCTATGGGCAATGCACTAGTATAAAAGGTGTAAAATAATTACAAATGTTACAGGACTACATTTTTTGGTGTGTTTTGCCTTTATTTCTCAGAAACAGTGAAAACAGACAGGAAATGGGGTGGAGACATGCAGGAAAGCTTGCCCAGACCTGGACTTGTGTGAGCAGTATGCTCTTTGTATGGCATGTACTGTGCTGTAGACCACTAGGCCACAGGATGCCACCCATATGATTACATTTTGAAAAATATATGATTTTTATATTCACTTCTGTAAGTAAGAAGTGTAAGATTTTTGCCATTTTATCATCTAAATACAGCACAGAAGTAAAACCTACTTGTTTCCTCAACTGAATTCCTTGGTACAGTAAAATACCTTCTACCTCATGCTTTAAAAAAAACAGTGCATGCAATCTTGGTTCATGTTGTAATGAAACCTTGCTTCTTACTGACACTGGGAAAACACAAATGCTCTTTCACAACGTTCCGTCACTGCTCAACATGAAACCAGAGCAAGAACACAATCCTTTTAAGGAATTACTCTCAGTAATTCTAATCTGTCAAGACTTTGGCTGTGATCTCAAATCACATGATGCCAGTTGCAAAGCAAGGTACAGCCCCCATGCCACCTCCACTCACAAATCTCACGCCACTTGTTCACCTACTCTTGAAAATTGTGATGCTTTCCTTACTTAAATTCTCCTCATCTCAGCTTAAGCCTGAAGTGAATTCAGTCACATGTTTCATGTGTTTACACAGCAGTTCAGTCTGTCCGCACATGGAGAAGATATTCACCACATTATTATCATATTGTTAAAGGTGACTGAGACAACATTGCTACCGCCTGGTTAGTAGGTTGCCAGGTTGAGAAAAATATCCGCAAGTCACAGGTATCTGGCACCAAGTCAAAGTATCTGGCAACTCATGACCTTCCTGCTAAATGACCACAAGATAGCAACCTAGCTATGCTTCTGAATTTGAGCTCCTTACAGACCTCTGTAGTTGTCATCAGCCAATTCCTCAAAAGTATATTTACCTCCGCCAAGGAGGTTATGTGATCATCGGTGTTGGTTTGTCTGTCTGTTTGTTTGTTTGTTTGTTAGCAAGATAACTCAAAAAGTTATGGACGGATTTTCATGAAATTTTCACAGATTGTCAGAAATGGGGTATCCTACAGATGATTACATTTTGGTGGTGATCCAGATCACCGTCCAGAAGAAAACCGCCATTACGTAAAATGACATTTTCGTCAATAACTACTCAACCACTAATCCTATCATTGTGAATCCAATTGCTAGTCATATGTTTTCATGGTCAAGGAATCTGAAAACGTACAAACAAACACTGTATGGGGGGAACTGTGGCGCTAAACCGCCATTACGGAAAATGCCATTTTCGTCAATAACTACTGAACCACTAATCCTATCATTGTGAATCCAATTGCTCGTCATACAGTATGTTTTCATGGTCAAGGAATCTGAAAACATACACACAAACACTGTATGGGGGGAACTGTGGCCGCCATTACGGAAAATGCCATTTTCCTGAATAATTACTGAACCACTAATCCTATCATTGTCAATCCAATTGCTAGTCATATGTTTTCATGGTCAAGGAATCTGAAAACGTACACACAAACACTGTATGGGGGGGAACTGTGGCGCTTGGCGGAGGTCTGCGCTCTCCGAGTGCTTTTCTAGTTTATGATTGATTTGGACCCGTAAATGTTTTATTTAAAAAATAATTATTTCATGACTCATTAAAAAATACAGACTTTCATGCTGCACTTTTCTTAAAGTTTTATATGTGTATTTTTCCAGAAAAGTATTTGTTTTCCTGAAATTGTTGTCAATATGACCTTTAAATAACAGATTTCCATTTTAGTTATTTGCTGAATTCTGTAGAGTTAAGTTCCTTCTGAGTATGCAAATTTCTAACCACACAGACAGAAGTAATACAGCTGCTATAAAACCTTCTTCCTTCGCACACAAACTAACTGCTGATGGGTGCATGATATCTTCAGCTTATAAAGGCAACTTATTTTAGGACCTTACATTTATAAACAATGTACCGGTACAACAAAAACTCTGGCCATATTACAAAATAGGTCCTATGTCGCAATGTTAAAGACAATGGAAAAAGTGATCCAGAGTCCACATCCCGATCACCTCCAAAATCTAATGGGTTCATCCGTAGCCCAAGGACTACCTCTGAAAATTAATCAGAATCCATCCAGTAGTTTTTTACATAATCCTGCTAACAACCAGACAAACAGACAAATGCCAGCAAAAACTGTCAGGATTCTGAGCATGGTCAGGGAACCATGCTCACGCTTTAAGTTTATTTTGGTTATTTTCAGTATTTTCCCCACCTCAGCTTAGTTTGGTTATTGTATTTATGTTCACTAGCGCACTGCCTGGAGAATGTAAGCATTCCTGTCTGAAACAGGTTTCCCAATCAGACTTTCCAGGCCCAAATGTAGGCTGTGTTTGAAAGTGGAATACAGAGCGGTGTAGGCTACATGTCGGCAATCACACATGTTAGACTTTGACAAATACGTGTAAAAGGGACTAAATGGCACTAAGATTAATTTGACTGTGTGAGTATTAATTACAGAATACCTAAATATTGAAAATGAATGGGGCATCCAATATTAGCGACTGTTTCAGATCCCTTGTTTATTTGTTTGTCAGATCACTTATTTGTCTGATCTTTTATCACATTCATAATACTTTGGGGAATGGGAGTTGTTCAGTCACCATTATAATTATTTTAGTTTATATTGAACGCCTTGGTATCCCCTCTGAAGAGCTGGAGCAGGTGGCTGGGGAGAGGGAAGTCTGGGCTTCTCTGCTTGAACTGCTGCCTCCGCGACCCGGACCTCCAGAAAAGCGGTAGAAGATGGATGGATGGATGGATGGATAGTTTATATTGTGAAGGAACAAAATAAGTTCAGGCGAGACACGGCGAGCTGAAGATTTAAGAGTTTTACTCCATCATCATGAGACACACTGCAGCACTGTGTGCTGTGTGTGCGCTGTTGTGAGTGTGCTAGTGAGGCATGTAAAGTCAGCTCTTTTATACAGACAAGAGAGAATGCATGGCGCATTTACATATTGATATACATATCAGACAATACATATCAATCGTGTGATTAACTGGCGCCAGACTCCTCTCCTTACTCCGGGGATGAATAACAATAGTCATTGTTCTGGTTGTCCCCCTAGGGCTCTCTGTTTGTATGCAATCCCTGCTGAGCGTAAATATTATCAGTCTGCATTGTGCTGGGTGCCCACAATATCACTGTTCAGTGATGGAGTTCAGTGTAATAGTGAATTTCTTCTGAGTATCATCAATAAACTCATGCAGTACTATAACAGGACACATTTACAAATATTTGAGACCCACTGTAGTGCGTCATTTTATATTTTAGCAATATTTTGTTATTAAAAGGTTGTTTAAAGCTGTAATCAACCAATTAACTACAAAACACCCAACATTATTATACACAGCAGAAGGACCCAATTGACTATAACCGTTGCATCAGTGTTGCCCATTTGTCAGTAAATATTTAACTAAATACGATTTATTTCGTTATTTGGGTGTTTTTGTGTCCTGCATTTGGTCCTTAAGTCATTCCGGCCATTCCGCTCCACAATCATGGCGGTATTAAGTTTTTAATTTTTAGATACTTGCACGGGAGGGGGGAGGGACTCGCGGTCCTGTGAAGTACAGCGGTACCACACGGGTGAAGCAGAAGCAGGTACTCCTGTCTACCACTGACTTGGTAGGCTGGGTGTGCTGTTATGTAGGAATAATGGAGGACTGAGAGCTTCTTCTGTTGAACACTGAACTCCCTTTATTGAACTGCACAGCACAATATATACCCCAGCCGTAGCCCGCCTGACGTCACTCACCCCCCCAAACCCAGCTGAGCTACAGCAAGCCCCAGAGTACAATTCCCATATGTAACACCCCCCCCCCCCGCCAACACACACACACAAAGTTCCAGGCCCCAGTTCAATAACCCAACAAACACAGAACATAGTAGTAGTAGTAGATTAGTTTATTTGTGCACAAATATCACCATTTTTTTTTTGTTTTTGTATTTTTTTTGGGGGGGGGGGGTTGGGGGGGTGAACATATGTACATGAAAACTATAAACAGATGAACTCCTTGGGTGTCTGAGTAGACTATCAGTACACCCGGCCAAGTTGGAGCAGATTATTCTGCCGTTAGATCCAACTGACATCAAACATATCAGTTCAGGTAACATAGTCCTCCCCTACCCAGGCCTCCGACAAATTCTAGCCAGACGTCCCACAGGAGGAGATGCTGCACCTGGCACCGTCGGCCTAGTTTGTGGGCCCTCATCAGGCAGGACCCCCTCAGTCCTAGCGCCCACTAAAGCGTCCCGCTGCAGGCTCAGTCCCCTTCCCCGGTGGCAACCTCCTCAGTCTACTGGCGTGCCACTGACACCCATCATCCAGTTCAAATGTGTCCGGGCCCTTTTTCTTAGTGATTCGCCGTGGTCCCGTCCACAGCAGTTGGAGCTTATGAGTGTGGACAGGATGCTTGATCCACACCTGGTCCATCTCCTTCAGTCCATGGTCCCTCGCCCTGTGTTTCCAGTTGAACCTCTGCTTCATCCTGCACTGTTGTCTTGCGACCCGGCCCTGCACTGCCTCCGTGTCTTCCCGAGAACTCGTTGCCGAAGGTCTCAGCCGCCCCACTGGCAAAGGCAACTCATGCCCCGAGCATAAGAGCCGCTGAGGAACTGCCCATCATTGCATTAACAGACGCCCTGTAGTGCAGCAGTGTGTTATGTAGGGCATCTGCGAATGCAAAACCATCTGCCAGGTGAGCTCTCAGTCCATTTTTCAATGTCTTATTAAAGCGCTCAACACCTCCATTTGCCTGCGGATGATAGTACACCGTCTTGACGTGTTCAACTCCACTATCGCTCAGGAACTCCCCAAAAGCTCCGGAGACGAACTGTGGTCTGTTGTCCGTGGTAATCGTGCTCGGGGTTCCCCACCTAGCAAACAGGGATGTCAAGAACCCAGTGACCACTTCCGTCGAGACAGAATTGGTTGGAAGCACCTCTGGCCACTTTGAGAACACATCGTACACCACAAGGAGGAACCGGCTGTTCGAAGGTGCTGCGTGAAGTTCGCCATAGATATCCAATTCCACGTGTCTCCAAGGCCCTCCTGGGAACAGCATTGGCCGCAATGGTGGGGGGGGGCGGCCTGCCAGTCTTGCCACTCTCCAGGCATGGTACGCAGTGCTTCACCATAGCCTCAATGTCCTTATCAATGCCCGACCACCAGACAGAGTCCCTACTGTGTTGTTTTACCTTGACCACCCCTAGATGGCCCTCGTGCAACATCGCCAGGACCCGTGCCATCAGGGCCGACGGGATCAGGGCACATTGCCCTCTGGCCATGCACACCTCGTTCCAGCAGCTTAGTTCATCTTTGAATCGGTGATAAGGCACCAACCCACCCTGCACCCTCTCTGGCCAGACCTCTCTGATCGCTGAGCGCAGTTCCACCATCACTGGGTTCCACTTCGACTCCTTCCCGAGTTCCTGGGGAGATACTATCCTATGGAGGGCTCCGAAGAGTGTGTGGACTAGGTCCGCCTCAGCTGGGTCACCGTCGCCGGCATCTGGTTGAGAGGAATTGACCGTGGCACGAGACAAGAGGTCCACCACGATGTTCTTTGTCCGGGGTGAACTTGGTGGTGAAATTATAAGCTCTCAGTCTTTCAGACCACCTATGAATCCTCAGCGGTCTGTGCCCCAACCCTGACGCTTCCTGCAAAGTCGTGAGTGCCCGGTAGTCCATCTGTAGTGTGAAGTGGCGCCCATAGAGGTAAATGTGCCACCTCTCACATGGCTAGCCACAGGCCAGTGCCTCCCTCTCACCCATAGCGTATTTTTGCTCTGCTGCCGAGAGAGATCGTGACGTGAATGCCACTGGGCGCTCTGTGCCATCCTGCACCTGCGACATGACTGCTCCCAGCGCCAAACCCGACGCGTCACAGGTCACAATGGTCTTTCAATTGGGGTCGAAATGGGCCAGCACCAGTGGAGAGGTGGGTGAGCTGCTGCTTCAACTTGGAGACTGCCGCCGAGCAGGCTGGGGTCCACACCCACGGCGCATCCTGCGTCACCAGAGCTCGGAGGGGCTCAATTGTCTCTGAATAGCGAGGGATGAACCGTCCATAAAAGTTGACCATGCCCAGAAATGACAAGATCTGAGCAGACCTGGAGGGATCCGGGATATGCAGAACCACTTCCACGTTTGAATGTAGCGGTTGAAGCCCTCTTCCTGTGAGCCGGAACCCCACAAACTCTATGGCGTTTGTTGCGAAGACGCACTTTTCACCATTCAGGGTAACCCCATGATCTTGGAGTTTTCTCAGGACCCTCTCCAGCCTCTCGTGGTGTTCCTCCCACGACGCGCCGTGCACCACAATGTCGTCTAAGTAGGCTACCACGCCCTTGAGACTAGCCAACATCATTGGCATCACCTTCTGAAAACAAGTGAGTGCAGAGCTCAGGCCAAATGGCATCCGGGTATACCTGAAGACCCCCATGTGGGTCACAAACGCTGTCAGGTTCCTGCTGTCCGGGTGGAGTGGCACTTGCAGGCAGCCCTGGCGGAGGTCCAGCTGCCTGAGGACTTGAGACCCACTGAACACCGCCGTGAGCTCCTCCATGGTTGGGAGGGGGTACCTGTCCAGAATGAACACCTTGTTCATCATCCAGAGATCTATGGATGGTCGGATGCCCCCCCCCCTTTTCCTGGCTACTACCAGGTTGGAGATCCACGGCGAGGCATCCACCTTCTCAATGATGCCGGACTCCAGTAGCTTGGACAGCTCCGCTGAGACCTCGTCCCACAGCACCTGGGGAAGTGGCCGCAGTGGCTGGATCCTCGGTGTCCCACTCCTGTTGATGAGGGGCCGATGGTGAAAAGCGTCTGTACGGCCCAGGCCCTTAAACAGTGCTGGTCAGCGGAGGTGCCAATCTAGGTACACTGTCAACACGGCCGAGCCCTCTGGGTCCCTTATGGAGAAACCCAGCACCCCCAGCAGGTCAATTCCCAACAGGTCCATCCCCTGGCACGCCACCTGGAAAGTGAATCTAGACGCCATCTTCGACCCACAAGTCACCGAAAATTCTGCTGTGCCCACCATCTCAATTTCCTCATGTCCATAGCCAAACATTCTCACTGCTCCCGCACTAATAATCTTCGTGGGGAACAGTCTCCTCAGCATGGCCAAACACAAGATAGATTTACCCTCCCCACCATCAGGGGAATGTCAACCCCATCGAGCTGGAGTACATACCACTTTAGCGGTCCTTTCCTCATGCGTGCTACACACACCGCTTCAGTGCTGTTGGGCTCTGCCATCTTCTAGGCTAGGAGCTAAAGTGTGTGCCCTGTTGCGTGCCTTTATCCGCCTTTTCTTCTTCTTAGCTTGTCTTCAAGGTCTGGTTAGCATGCTAATTGTCCTTTCCGGCGGGAAACCACGAGCAATCAGCTCCTCGCTAGCTGACGTTATTAGCTTCTGCAGAGCTGGAGATTCTCTTTGCTTGACTAAGTCCAACACACCGTCTAGGGACAGGGTTTCCCGGGTTAGCCTTAGCATGGTTTTTAGCCACTCGTTGCTAGTGCTGTGAGCTAGCTTATCTCTCACTAGCTCCTCTTCGATGGGCCCAAAAGCACACTCTCTCTCTAGGCTACATAGCTCCAAGGCAAATGACAATGTGGACTCACCCGCTCACTGTTGACAGTCAAAAAATTCATACCTCCTTTCAGTGATGTTAGAACTGTCACCGAAAGTTCTGTCCATTAGAGTTAGCCCGTCTTCCAGCGACCCGCTACCACACAGCCCGAAGAACACACGTTGTCCTTCGGCGCCAAGATAGTGCACCAACAGGCTTCTCTGTCTCTCCTCGCTTATGTCACAGAGCCCGGCTGCTGTCACATACACCTTGAACATGGACTTCCAGTGGGCCCACGGTATGGCTGGCATACTCTGGCCTTGAAGGAATGGAGGTGGTTCCCTGACGCAGTTGCCCATTTTTCCTTGTCGCCAAATGTTATGTAGGAATAATGGGGAACGGAGAGCTTCTACTGTTGAACACTGAACTACCTTTACTGAACTGCACAGCACAATATATATCCCAGCCATAGCCTGCCTGACGTCACTCACCCCCCCAACTCTGGCTAAGCTACAGCAAGCCCCAGAGTACAATTCCCATACGTAACACGTGCCTCCCCGCAAAGGACTGTGGTCCGGCTAGTCGGGCTGCTGCTTCTCCCGGCATGTTCTGTGTTGACACACCTGGTCCCTGCTGACGCTCAGCCCAGTCTGCTCGCGCACCTCATGTTCTCCACATATGGATCAATCAAGGCAACTTCATGGTATAATTTTTTTAAGTACTAAATCTTCAGTATTATCTTTTTCTAGTCAAATTTATCATTTTTCACTTCCTTATTTTGTCCAGTGAACACTGTGGTGACTGACAGGTCATGGTGCCGAGTATTATTCAATCAGCATGGCAGCGATCCCGTGTATTATCCAGTCAGCATGGAGTCAATCCGAAACCCCATCCACACTTCTTGAAGCCAGGGCATGAAGAGACAGAGCGGGGGCTAAGCTTTTATTGATAAAAATTACATATTTTGACTGAGTGACTCCATACTTGGGGATGCACACCCTCATAACCTTAGCAAAACATGTATAAAACCTTAGGTCAGTCTGACAAACGGTTCAAGAGAATGCATGGAACAGTCACACAGAGATATGCTGCATTTATAGATAGACGGTCGTGTCTTTAATTATGTTCGCTTGAATTTGCCATTTATTTCTGTTTGCTATGTTTATCTTCTGAGTTCTGTCTTTTTTTCTCAGTCTTAGTTTAATCCTTTATAATCCTATTTGCTAATATTTATTATTGGTAAAACGGTTATGGTTACGTTTGTTTTTTTATGGCTGTTTTCTGGATTTGTATCAGGCCATGTCCTCACTAAGTTCACGTTTTGATCTTCGTTAACAGTATAAGGTTTTTGGTTTTGGTTGGGCTTTATTACCATGGTCATGATTATGTTTTGGTTTTGGATGATTATTATTTTTGTGGTTATGTTATCATGTTTGTCCCTGTCATGGTCCGGGGTTGAGCTTTTGTTTTGACAGCACCCTTTGTTTACTTCCAGTTTGATGTCGTGAGTTTTTGCATTGCTATCATTCACAGCTGCTTTTGATTTTCTGATTACTTACTGTCCACGGGTGTCTCTGATTTACTGCACTATATACATGCTGCGCACTGTCATCGGTGTGGTGATCTACTCTGTTCATGTCACGTCAAGCCAAGGTTATGTATCTAGCCCTTTGTTCCCATTTTGAATCTAGTTTTTTGTCATAATAAATCATGCCTCATCGTTGCTCCACACTTGAGTCAGATGCTTTGCCCCGGAGGGGAATTCCTGACAAAAAACATTACCTCTTTGGCGAAGGTAATCATCAACCTAGTTCACACTGTATGTGCACTTGCCCAGGATTGATTTTATCACTAGTTAATGAGGTTATTGAAGTAAAATACCAGAATGTAACCCCTAAACCCATATCCAAAATTTGAAAGTTGCAAATTTATAAATAAAAAACACAACTTCATGAGAAAAAAAAAAATCTAACAAATTTAGAAATTTTTTTTTGCAAATTTTCAGTAAAATGGCAAATATTTACAAGAAACAAGTGGAAATTTTAGAATAAAAAGTGGCAATTGTACAAGAAAAAACTTGCAAATTTAAGAGTAAAGGTCACAAATTTAGGAGGAAAAGTTGCAAATTCACAAGAAACAATTGCTGTTCAGTCATCTCATTTCACTTTCAGTTATGTTAAAATCCATCCATCCATCCATCCATCTTCTACCGCTTTTCCGGAGGTCCGGGTTGCAGAGGCAGCAGTTCAAGCAGAGAAGCCCAGACTTCCCTCTCCCCAGCCACCTGCTCCAGCTCTTCAGAGGGGATACCAAGGCGTTCCCAGACCAGCTGGGAGACATAGTCTCTCCACCGAGTCCTGGGTCTGCCCCGGGGTCTCCTTCCAGAGGGATGTGCCCAAAACACCTCAAGTGGGAGGCGTCTAGGAGGCATCCTGATCAGATGCCCAAACCACCTCAGCTGGCTCCTTTCAATGTGGAGGAGCAGCGGTTCCACTCTGAGCCTCTCCCGGATGACTGAGCTCCTCACCCTATCTCTGAGGGTGAGTCCAGCGATCCTACGAAGAAAGCTCATTTCAGCTGCTTGTATCCAAAATCTCATTCTTTCAGTCATTACCAGTGGTTCGTATGGTTTGTGACCATAGGTGACGGTAGGAACGTAGATTGACTGGTAAATCGACAGCTTTGCCTTAGAGCTCTGCTCCCTCTTCACCACAACAGACCGGTACAACGTTCGCATCACTGCAGATGCTGCCCCGATCTGTCTGTCAAACTCTCGCTCCATTCTCCCCTCACTCGTGAATAAGACCCCAAGATACTTAAACTCCTCCACTTGGGGCAGGAGCCCATCCCCAACCTGGAGAGAACAATCCACCTTTTTCCGGCTGAGGACCATGGACTTGGAGGTACTGATTCTCATCCCAGCCGCTTCACACTCAGCGGCAAACCGTCCCAGTAAGAACTGTAGGTCATTGCTGGATGAAGCCAGCAATGACCTACAATGACCAGCAATGAAGCCAGCAATTGTTGTCAATGGACAACATCATCTGCAAACAACAGAGATGAGATCCTGTGGTCACCAAGCATGACACCCTCTGTTCCCTGGCTGCACCTAGAAATTCTGTCCATAAAAATTATGAATCGGATTGGTGACAAAGGGCAGCCCCGGCGGAGTCCAACTCTTACCGAGAATGAGTCCGATCAAGGGTTGGCAATACGAACCAAACTCTCACAAAGGTCGTACAGAGACAGAATAGTTCGTAACAACAAGCCCGATACCCCATACTCCTGAAGCACCCCCCCCCACACACACACACACAAAAAAATGTAAAAGTTGTTAAAATAAAAAGGAATTTTAAAAAAGAAAAAAAAATAGTTACAAATTCCCAAAATTGAACGAGGATTTCTCTCCACTGGGCAAGAAAAGATTGTGTGCATCACATCTGTGGCATTTTCAAAGCCGTTTTAAGGATTGGTTGTAATTTTTAAGGATTTGGATAAATGAATTCAAGACTTCAAGGAGCAGTGAACACCTATTGTCTAAGAATACGTAAAAGCAATTATGGAACCCGACCAGATCCTATAAGCTGCTACGTTGATAAGCACCTGCCATGATGTCAGGACAGGCAACTTTCCAGCAGAGCGGGTCAAAATAGGCGCTCCTTTATGGCACAATAGAGCATCATTACATCCAGTAAAACAAACAGAGACCATTATGGTGCACAGCGGCACGGTGCCGCAGCCAGGCCCTTCAGCTGGCACTGTTTGCGGAGCGTGAGCCAGCAGGCCGACTGAACCAACAGGAAATGACCGCTATTGATTAGGTGGCATCTGTCACATCTGTTCTCCCGTTTAGAGGACCACAAACAATGACGGACAATAAAGGTCTGGACAAAAGAACTGATTAAATTAGAGAGAAAATACCAGACTATGTAAGGAATATAATTGCAGAAATGGTAATAAACAGCTGCAGACCCGTGATGAAATCCAGTTTCTAATATTTATTATTACTAACGCGTTAGCCTCAGGCGTCAAGCAAGTTTGCGTTTGGGCGCCCAGTCCGCAGACAGTCAAGTGTGAGGCAGGAAAACGAAAACAGGAGAACAAACTCACCTTGTTGCTAGAGAGAGGGAACGTCCACCAGTTTCCTGTCACTCCTGTAGCTCTCCTCCGAAAAGAAGACAGGAAAACTAGCCTATAAAGTATGCTAACAAAGTGCACCTGGGTGGTGGGGGGGGGGGGGGGGGGTGACCCCGGTGTTAAAGCTGAAGCACCGCCAGTCGCAGAAAACTTCCCCGCCTCTACAGGCTCCTACCCCTGCTCAGGTTTGCCGGACTGAGCCTTGGGTTCCCGGATCCGTGCGTGCGTGCGGCGCCGAGTCGGTGGATCGTGGAGCAGCTGTTCGCCGTTCACCAGCGCGAGGAGGAGCGCGAGGAGGAGGAGGGGGGGGCTGGGCTCACCGGGGCGCGCGAGCACGCGGGGCAGCGCGTCAGCGCGCACGCCCAGGGTGCTTTTGTTCATGTGTGCGTGTGTGCCGGATATTAATGTGGTGTCGTTAAATATAGTCAATGCTTGCACAACCTTAGACTGTTTTTCTTAGATATTAGTAAGATTGCCCTCTAACAAGCAGGGGCGTTTCTATCTTTTGGAGGAGCACTATGTGCCAGACTGTGTTGGGGGGGGGGGGGGGTGTATTATGGGGAAGAGTCAGTTGAGCTGACAGTGAACAGACTGGAGGTGCAGTTGAACGTAACTTTATTATAGCGAACCACAGCGATACAGGTGCTCCGTACAGGCCAAGCGGCCGACGGTGAAAGACACTGATCCCTTCCGCCTCAGCCCTTTACACCCCGGAGTGACGGCAGAACCGAAAAGGCGGGGCCGTCACCCTCACTACACCCAGGGTACACCCAGCGCCATATTACTACACTACACCCCGCCCCCCCCGTAGAAAAATGCAAAGCACACAAATTAGACCCTCCCAAATTTAAACCCGACTCACACACTAATAGCAACAGTATATACAGGCCTACCCATTCACACAACGCAACTACCTAGAGGGGAAGAGGTAGACTACTGAACCTCCCCCCCCAACACACACACGGCGAGACGGGTTATTCTGCCGTCTGTGAAATTATAGGGTCCATGAAAACAAAATGGCCGTGTTCCTAGAAACTAAAATAATCCCAGAACATACACCATCAAAACTCTTCTAGCAATACGAACCAATAACACCAATAGTTAATATGTACATCCATAATTTGCGGCCAGCCCCCCATCCCAACGCACCTACCCCATAACTTGGGCAATTCACCAGCCAAAAAAACATTTCAAACACAATACAAATAGTGTTGGGGATTCTTTTTTTTTTTTTTTAATAAAACACAGGGCAAAATGCAACAAGTACATATTAACTTCATGACCTTTGGGTAATATGGCATATCAACAACTCCACAACACCATGCCAACAGTCCCCCACAGTCACGGTCCCGATGGGAGGCCCACTCCCTGGAATTCCATTTGGCGGATCCCTCCCAGAGCACCTACGCCTCTTCACCTCTGGGGATGAGCCACGTCGGCATTTTCTCTCGTCCACCAGCCGTAGCTTGTTGGGGTGTCTCCATGAGTCATCGGATAGTCCAAGGTAGCCGTCCTCCCGGGCAGCCACCACCCGCAGCCGCCCCCGATCATCTAGTCATTTTCTCTTTTCATGGACCCCCCTCAGCCAAGCCTCCCCCCCTGGGCCAGACCTCGTCATCGATCCGCAGAGGAGCTCAACTCGGCTTCAGATATCCACCATGTCATAACCAGGCTTCCTTCCTGGGTCGAACCATTCCACTGACCCGATCCGGAGCCCTCCTCAGCCTCCAGTGTTGCTGGTTGACGCATCATGAAATTGCATCAGCCAGTCCTGCCCCTCTCTCTTTCATTCCAAGCACAGGTGAAGCCACTGCAGCTCCATGCTTCTCTGTATCACCAGAAGGAACTCTGGAAGCAGAGGGGGCTAGCGTTTTGGCTCCATCAGCCGTCCCGGTGTTCCGCTGTGCTGTCCAGTTCCCACATCCAGGACAACTTGGACACTGGCATCGGAACCCTCCCATGATGGCGCTCCACGGCACTGGTCCTGCACACCTCCCAGAATACCAGGCCAGTCACCATCCCAAACCGCATCGTCCTCCATGTGCGGAGCAAGTCGGTCCCACAATCCGCAGCCCGACCACGCTTCTCCGACACCGCTGGTGATCATGAACCCCAGGCCATAGAACATATCACATCCCATGATGTTCGACCCACAGGCAGTCACCACAAATTGGATGCTTGACATCATCGCCAACTTGTACCTCGCCGTCAATTCCAGCGAACCCACGATGGCCATGTTGTTTCCTCCATAGCCAAAGTAAGGCGTTGACAGATCACTCACACTGTAATGCGGGAACAAACTCCTCACAGTGGGCCAGTTCAACACCGAAGCTGCTGCTCCCGTGTCTACCATCAACGGCACTTCCACGCCGTCCAGCAAAACAATGCAGTAAATCCGCCGATCTGTGCTCAGGGAGAGTCGCTGCGGGAGAATCCGCACTAAGTCTTCGGTCCCCAAACTCAAAATTCTTGCAGGCCCTGGTGAAATGATGCAGAAGACCACACTTGCCACAGCGTTTGCCCTTCTCCGGACACTCCCTTGCCTTATATCGGTGCCTGGTGGATCCACAGCCATGTTGGTGTACCTGGGGCGGACCTGATTTTTATAGCGGCAGCGTATTCCTCTTCGTCTACTCCATTTTCGCTATCTGGGTCCACAGCCAGCGCCTACAAACGGGGTTTGGTGTGTCCCAACGTGGTTCTCTCATCGAGATCCTTTGTGGGGAGCGTGGAATAAAGAGGCTGAATTGCTTTTGATTCAGGTTTATTCAAGCATCACGTCCCCAGCCTTCTCTCTCACACGAGCAAAGAGGCTGAGCTACATCCAAGCTTCACATTTATACCATTTCACACAAAGGCTTTTCACACAAAGGAAGAATCACATAGCCCCGTCAAAACCCTCTATTGACATTTCTTCCCCTTCCAGACATTCAGTTCTCCACCTGTCTCCCGGGGGTCGGGAAGTCCTTTCATCGTACCCCCGTCCTCTTGTTGTTCCCCGCAGGTGGTCAAGACCTATTGTCTCCTTCGGTCGTGAGGTCAATCGCCATATGTAATCTCAGCATCTACTTTATGCTTAAACATATGTAGTCACAAATACACGGGCTACATAACCCCCCCCCCCTCAAACGACGAAGAATGGACAATACATTCAATTCTCAATTTTCAGTGAACATGCTACTACAGTCCATCTAACATCAAACACTCAGTCTGTGCGCCGCCTGGGCTTCAACCGCCTTCCGAATCTGCTGTAAGTCGGCCTTGCCTTCCCTGCGGCGCCCTTCTGCAAAGGATCTGTTGATTGAGGAAGAGAGTGGTTATCTGACCCCTGCAGGGTCTCCGCGACGCTACCCCTGGGGGGGTCTGCCGCGTCGAGGTGCCCTCGCTACCTGTACAGACTCGTCATTCATCACAAAAGCAGGTTTCAGTCTGTCAGTACTAACTGTCTCTTTTCTGTCTCCCAAATCTAGCACAAAATGCTTATCACCTGTCTCCAGCACTCTATATGGCCCATCGTATGGCGGTCTGAGGGTTGATCTTAGAGCCTCGTGCCTGACAAAAACGAACTCAGCATTTTTTAGAGCTTTGGGAACGAAAACGCGCGGAAAAGCGTGATGAACGGGGCCCGGGAGCATGTCCGCTCCCGTGCCGATTAGCGGCCCAAGGGCCGGGAGGGGGGCCGGCTCCGGATGCTCTGGTAAAAACTCGCCTGGCAGCCTGAGAGGTTGTGCGAACACTAACTCCGCTGGGGAGGCATCTAAATCCTCCTTGAGCGCAGAACGCAACCCTAATAAAACCCATGGTAGTTTGTTTACCCAATCTGCATCCGTTGACATAATGCACGGCTCAGGAGACACGCAAGCAGGCTCAGGGTAGGTTCAATAGCTTTATTAACAAGAAGTGTGTATGAGTGCGTGTCTGTGAGATGGATATGTGCTGGTGATGGCGTCTGCGTCAGGCACGGGGGCAGGAAGCCGTTCAGCCGGACAACCCTATGGGAGAAGCAGAGGGAGAAGGGTAACGGGCACCACACCAATACAGGAGATAAGATAATGACAGCTGGCTTACTTGGTTTGGGCAGGTGGCTGGCGTTAAGCAAGGGCGTAGCCCGGTAGACAGCGACCTGGAGCGCCTGATGCAGCAGTGAGGAGATGATGGCTGGAGAACGTTGTCCGCCGCCGGGAAATCCACCTGTGCACAGGGGAGAAGGCTGGGAGGAAAAGGTAAGAGACCCTTACGTGATATCTTGCTTGGTGAAGGGGGTTCCTTGCAGCAAGAGATGCCAATGAGAACAGACGGCTTCAGGCCGAAGCCCAGGGCAAGGCGGCTTAAATCCCTCGCCGCTGACGAGACGCAGGTGTGCGCACAGCTGGCGCCGCTGATGAGCGGCGAGTCGTGACATCCGTGAGTGACGCTCTGAGGGCTGCCTTCAAAGACCTATGAAAACGCTCGCATAAACCATTAGCCTGAGGATGATAAGCAGTAGTGCGGTGAATTTTCGCTCCTAAGCCGCTGGCCATCGCTGACCAAAGCTCGGAGACAAATTGAGGCCCTCTATCGGACGTAATATCCGACGGAACCCCAAAACGCGCTACCCAGGCCGTTAAAAAAACGCGAGCCACCTCCGCGGCCGTGGTCGATGCCAGTGGGACCACTTCCAGCCAACGTGTGGTTCGGTCCACCATTGTCAAAAGATGTGTGAACCCCTGCGACGACGGTAGGGGGCCCACGAGGTCGACGTGCACGTGATCGAATCTTCTGGCCGGAATGCGAAACGGTTCTAAAGGGCTTTTTGTGTGCTTGTGAATTTTGGCCCGCTGACAGGACATGCAGGCTTTTGCCCACTCTTTCACATGCTTGTGCAGGCTCGGCCAAACAAACTTTTCCGCTACCATTTTCACCGAAGCTCACACTCCCGGGTGTGCCAGGGAGTGGACCGAGTCAAAAACGCGGCGGCGCCACGCGGCCGGGACACGCCCGGTCGACACATCGCAAATTAGGGGGGGCGTACCGGTTTGCAAACATCTGCTCTCCAGCCTTAACCCTGTTGGTCCAGACTGGAGCGCGCGCACGTCCGCATCTGCACCCTGCTCCGCTGCCATGGCTGCGTAATCTATCCCCACGTGAACTGGGGCCGCGCGCGCTCCCGCACTGCCACCTTGCTGCGTGGTCGCGGTGGTATTCTCTGCTGCTGCGTGCGCCGGTGCCGTGACCGCGCGCGAGAGGCAGTCTGCTACTACGTTGAGTTTACCCGCTACATGCCGAATGTCAGTGGTAAATTCCGAAATTGCAGCCAGCTGCCTCTGCTGCCGGCCCGACCACGGATCTGAAATTTTGGACATCGCGTACGTGAGCTACATCCAAGCTTCACATTTATACCATTTCACACAAAGGCTTTTCACACAAAGGAAGAATCACGTATCCCCGTCAAAACCCTCTATTGACATTTCTTCCCCTTCCAGACATTCAGTTCTCCACCTGTCTCCCGGGGGTCAGGAAGTCCTTTCATCGTACCCCCGTCCTCTTGTTGTTCCCCGCAGGTGGTCCAGACCTATTGTCTCCTTCGGTCGTGAGGTCAATCACCATATGTAATCTCAGCATCTACTTTATGCTTAAACATATGTAGTCACAAATACACGGGCTACATCCTTTGCTATTTTCTCCGCTGCTTCAAACTGCGTTATCTTGATTGCTGTGGCTAACGTCAGTTCACCCGAGAATGTCAGGAGCCTTGACTGTGCCGCCGAACAGAGTGTGTGTTTTGCCAGTTGGTCATGGATCATTTCTTCTTCTAGGGCTCCAAACTGGCACTCCCCCACCAGCTGACATGACCTCACCGACTCTCCTGTCTGCTGGTGGCGCTGCCGAAACTGGATTCTCCAAACTATGACATTTTCCGGGACGCGAAAATAGCGCGCCATTAGCCCCACCACGTCGTCCAAGCTATCAGCCCCTCCTAATGTCCTGAGGATTCGTTGACCCTCCATGCCAAGATTTTGCACCAATATAGCTCTCGCATGCAGTTTCTCAAGCAACCGAGGTTTAGGGCCACCAGATAGTTCTGGAAAGCCGCGTACCACCTAGCCCAGGGGACTGGCGGCTTGCCCGGAACCTCCCAAAATGGCCGAAAAGCAGAAACAGCTCTCTCCATACCTTTATCCTCGCTGCCAAATGTTATATCCATAACTTGAGCTGACAATGAACAGACTGGAGGTGCAGTTGAACGTAACTTTATTATAGCAAACCACAGTGATACAGGTGCTCCGTACAGGCCAAGGGGTTGACGGCAAAAGAGACTGATCCATTCTGCCTCAGCCCTCGGCAGAACCGTAAAGGTGGGGCCGTCACCCCCACAACACCCAGGGTACACCCAGCACCATATTACTACACTACAAATATTATCATGCAAAAAATAAACTTGGGTCATTGTTGAGGTAAACATTTTTTTACATGGCATAAAAATGTATCCAGCACCTATAGGAATGTGGCTAATTTACAAGAAAAAAGTAACAAATTTAACCAAAAAGGCATAAATTTAAAAAAGTCACAAATTTATGAAAAAAAAAATGGTTGCAATGTAATGAGGAAAAAGTCACAAATTTCTAGAAAAAAAAAACTCGCTAATTTACAAGAAAAAAATCAATTAATGAGAAAAAGTAGCAAAATCACATGAAAAATGTAGCAAATTTACATAAAAAATGTTGCTGCAAATTTACAATAAAAAGTGGCAAACATCCAAAAAATGCAAAGAAGAAAGAAAAGTCACAAATCTAACAAAAAAGTCGAGCAGGTGTGCAATACCAAGTTTCAGGGCCCAGCATTCAGCATTCAAAGCCTTCAGTGGACCCCGTCTCCACTGTGGGCCCAGGTACTTTGGTCCATCATTACCCCCACTCTGACGCCCCTGGCCCCAAGTGGTTCGGTCTTTCCACTCTGCGTACGTCCATTACTCTGTGTAACTGAGACCTTGAGGTTGATGTGAGTAATACTCAGTAGTCAGTGTCCATTGTATTTCATTTGAGGGAGTCACAAATTTGCGCTCTAGCCCAGGGACCTACACCCTCCTTAATCCGTCGCTGGCTGTTTCAGTTCAAGCATATAACATTTCTCTCATAATTTTGGCTTTTCCTTTGGAATTTTTACACATTTTTGTAAATTTCCAACCTATTTCTTGTAAATTTCAGAGTTTTTTTCTTTGTTGCTAACAACTGTTTATGATGTTCTCAAATGCCCATAAGATGACAATATTAATTAAGGACAAGTCTAACTGATATTGTTAAGATCTTAATAGCGGAAAAAATGGTTTTGCGTCATGGCTGTGACTTTTTTCCCCACAAAAGAAAGCAGTTAAATTGACACCCATTCCATGAATTTTTCTAGTATTATAGGCTCACAAAAATTACTTCTCATTTGCTGGCCTTAATATTTGAAAACTTTTCTCATGTGCTTTCTATTTGCTTTAAAAAAAAGACTGATGTGTAGCACAGGAGAACCATTTTAATGCTGATTGTAAACAGAGCAGGTTTAATGCCTAACAGGTACATCATCCATCAGTGCAAATAGACATTTGCAAATTAGACCAATATTTCTACATTAGAGATAATTGTATAAAGCAGCATGAGACTCCAAGACTCATAATTAATTTAACACAATACATTATGGCAGGGCTCCTCTGCAGTATCATTACAGCTCCAAATAGTAGTCCACAAATGTTTATGTTCAGCGGGTCTTTTGGCTCAGGAATGAGTGAGGAATTGCAGAACATGTCTGCAACGTTTTCTTTAGTTTGCGCCACTTCCTTGTGTTTTACTTTGCATGACCAGAATTGTGGAATTCCATGAGAATGGTGCAAACAGTGCTCTCACTATTGTGTCCATCATTCTTTCTATTAATGGCTTCTTATCCAGAGAATTTGAGTAATTTATTTTAAAACATCCACTGAGATATTCACAGTGCTTGAAGCAATCAAGCTGCATGGGAGTTTTGAGCATTAATCAGTCTTCCATGCTCCACAGAGTGGATAAACTTGTTCGCCTGTTAAAAAAAAAGAGCAAGTTCCTGATGAAACCTGACAGGGCAGTGGAAGGTCTAATGATCTCCAGAACGGTTTATATTGCAGCTCTGGTTCCTTTAAGATACCGAGACTAATTTCCTTGTATATTCTGAGCCAACAATGGACACGGACATGCTCGTAAGACAATAAGAACAATGAAGAAAGCTGTTTGCTTGCTCCATCCTGCATTTTTCACTGGCTTACTCTCTTGATTTCAAGCAGCATTAGAGTTCTACAAGGGAGAACCATACCCATTAACTTTCAGACTTTTTTAATATTGAAATGGCTCCAGTGTAATCCATTAGTGCTGCTATTTTAGCCGTAATAAGCACAATCCCCTCCTGCATCCTGTGCCGGGTTTGCAGATCTCTGTTCTCTGCATTAAAGGCTGTTCCTCTCTAAACCTGACGTGCATCACCACTAACTGAATTAAAACCCACTCACGCCCAGCACAGGCTCTGTCTGCTGGGTCTGGCTTTGATCATCAGTGTAAATCACAGAGATTAGAGGATCGCTTCTTTCTAGAACCCCTCTATAAGACAAGGGAGATGGAAATGGAAAATAAAACAACACCTCTTTAATCTCTCAATCAAAGCACTTATCAAAAATTGCAGACAAATGCAAAGTACGTTTCAATTAGGGAAAAAAAAAAACTATTTCACATGAAATAGTGAAGCAATGGATCTGAAAATTTTCTGTCTAAACATCACCCCCTGCTGGTGAACAAAGTACAGTGCCTGAACAACTACGCCTCAAACGAGACCAAATCTTCATCAGCTTCAAACATATAACAAGTTTGTTGTATTATTATTGACAATAATGACATTCATTTATTCAGATACTCATAAAAATACATTCCATTTTACTAGACTCTACTTGTCCAGAGTAAAAACATTTCTATTGATGACAGTGAGGATGACTGGATGTAAAATACACCAGAAAGCACTTACAAAGGTGAAGCATTGCGAAAATGTTCTGGAATCATATTCTACATTACTAAAATTGTACATACTGTTAGATGAGTGCTTTTTTCATCCACTATGCACACAAATTCTTCCACTGTATAAAGTGTAATGAATAGTACGGGTAACGGGGAAATCAATACACACTAATACCAGGATACTTTCTGCAGTGCAATCGCAATGATTCAGAAACACCAGTATTATGATATTTTATTCTAAAATATTTATAAATGTTGCAAATGCAAACTCAACTTTTTGGGTATCAGAGTAAACAAAATGATTTTTAATTTTACTAACAAAAACAAAGATTGGAGATGGGAAATAGGAATATACAATACTGCAATGCATTGAAAGATTATGCAATATTGTATTGTGGAGCCTCTGATAATTCCCTACCCCAGGGGTCTGCAACCTGTGGCGCTAGAGCCACATGTAGCTCTTTTGCTCATAGCCAGTGGCTCCTTAAGGCCTTGACAAAAAAAAAAAAAAAAAAATCAAAAATTTCTGTAAAAAAAATGCACAGAATTGTGAGGGAAAAAAAGTACATTTACTAGAACAATAACAAATTCATGAGAAAAGTTGAAAATTTATGTCAATAATTCTCACAAATTTAGAAGAAAATGTTACAATTTTATTAAGAAAATTGCAAGAAACAGTCATAAGATTTCTGGGGAAAAAACACCACAAATTTACTGCAAAGGTTGCAATTTTTTGAGAATAACATTACAACTGTCAGTGAAAAGTGCTGCAAATATTCTTGAAAAATGTAACAAATTTACAAGGGAGAATAGGACAAATTTATTAGAAAAGTAGAAAATTTATGCCAGAAATATGACAAATTTAGGGAAAAAAGTTGCAATCTTATAAGAAAAACACTCAAACACAAATTTGGAAATAAAAAAAATCACAAACTTAGGGGAAACGTTGCAAAAAAAAGTTACAAATTTATGTGGAAAATTTTGCAATTTTACCTAAAAATATTACAAACTGCCAAAGAAAAATATGACAAATTAGCGAAAAAGAAATCTCACAAACAAACAAAAATCTCACAAATTTTGGAAAAAAGTTGTAATTTTATGAGGAAAAACCACTTAATACTGAGCATATCAGGGTGGTCTGTACTGGAAAAGGTGTTGTTTGACTTTAGTTTTCAGGTTCTTATATTTGGGTGGCTCCATGTGGATTTTGCTGGTCAAAAATCTCTCAAAGAGGCTCTCTGCACAGTAAAGGTTGCCGCCCACTGCTCCACCCTAATGAGCAGTTGTATAGTGTCAAAGTGTTATTGAAAGGACAAAAATCTTTTCGTGTTAATAATGTCTACTCAGCTAATTACCAAATGTTACTGAAAGTGAAACCACGCAGCAATTTACTAATTTTGTGGGATTTTTGTTCCTTTTGTAAACAGAATAGTCTTTTCTATATGGTGGATAATTTCAGAGCAGTGTAGATCAGATTAATCGTGGTGCAGATGAACCCTGTGAGATTGCAGAGGCTGGACAACCCGTGGTAACGACCAAACTTTCTCCTGTAGGCTTTGTACTTGGGGTCCTGTTCTGACAGTTTGGCGTACGCCTCTCTCTTGGTGCCCAGACCAATTTCCTCCCCTAGGCCATGCTCCTTCTCCACCTGCCACATCTGGAACATCACCTCGGTGGCTGTAGGGCCAAACCACTGACCGTTCAGACCCGATGTGACCAGCGCCGCAAAGAACAAAAGCATCTGCAAGACGAGAGGGAAATAGCTCCATGAATAATAATGTGCATTTTTTTTTATTATTCTGGCAACAAGGGCTACTTGAATATGCTCCACCTGCACACTTTCATGCCAGTCCAGCAGCTCTCTGGGGTGGTAGACGGCAAAGACAGCCAGGCTCACAAAGTTACTTCCCAGCAAGCAGTAAAAGTATACAGGGAAGAGTTTACTCTGCACCAGGCCGAAGTTGTGCCGAGATACCTGCTTGATCAACACAAAGCCTACACACACACACACACACACACACACACAGAGAGAGAGAGAGAAAAATGATTGCTGTGCAGGAACAAGAGAACAGACTGCTTACTGCAGCCGTAACAGCTCTGGGTGAGTCCAGCCTACCTGCAATAAAGGAAACCCAAAGCTGCATTCCCCAGGAGAAGGAGAGGACAAGGAGGTGTAGCACTTTGACCAACTCTGTCGGCTGCCCCTCTGTTGCCATGGTGTTAGTGTCTAGCAAAAACACAAGTAGACTATCAAAACCAAAGATTCTACTGCTGCATGAGTGTGAAAACTGCAAAAAGAACTATTTTATTACAGAAGAGAATGATGTTGAAATACAGATTAATGAATAACCTGAACTACAGATTAATGAATAACTTCCAAATCTGGGTTGTGTGACAAACTTGTAATGAGCTTTAAATACATGGTTTCCTTGCCGTATTTTCATCACATTCACTGAAAGCAGACCTCAATCAATTATCGACCTACTCACTGGCATTAAGCAGGTGAAAGTTTAATATAATCAAGTAAACATAAATGTCTAACAAGCATTTTACCTGCTCTAAAATCAGTTTTTTGAACTTCTAATTATGTTTGGTATGCAGAGTGCATATCTCCACTGAGGCTCCTTCCCTCCCTTTGTCCATCCATCATCTGTCCATACCTCCTTGCCTCCATCCCACTATACACTTCAAGATAGGGCCTTGGTAGAGGTATGTGCTCACAGATCAGCTCCAAAATCTAATGGGTTCTTTTGCAGCCCAAGGACCATCTCTGGTGCTAAACCACTGCTAGAAAATTGAGCCTTGGTGGAGGTATGCACTCATGGATCACCTCCAAAATGTAATGGGTTCGTGTGTAGGCCAAGAGCCACCTCTGGTGAAAATTTCGTCCAAATCCATCCAGTGGTTTTGGAGTATTGTTGCTAACGTTCTGTGAGAAGACAAGCGCCTTGGCGGACATATGAATTGTCAGATCACCACCAAAATGTAATGACATCCTCTCCACCCCAAGAACCACCTCTGTTGAAAATTTACTCCAAATCCATCCAGTAGTTTTTGTGTAATCCTGCTGGACAAATACAGATAAAGCCCTGAGTGTAGGTATGCACTCTCAGATCATCACCAAAATCTAATCATCTGCTCCTCGTGCCATTACACACCTTTCCTGAAAATTTCATCAAAATCCGTTGATAACTTTTTGAGTAATGTTGCTAACAGACAGACAAACAAACCAACGCCGGCAAAAACATAACCTCCTTATGGTTAAACAATATATAAATAGTAAATAATAAAATCAACATGAGTTAATCTGATTTGGATCTGAAAGCAGTATTGCCAGTCCACATGTTTATCAACCACACTGTCATGAATTGCCCCTCGAGGCAGGAACGAAGACCCACACACTGAACTGTAGTCGTGATATTTACTGAAGGGAACAAAAAATCCTAATAGTGCACAAAATAACTTACAGGCAGAGAAGGTAACGGAGAAGGCGGGATTAATCAGGAAACTGCACCAGAACGGGGAATGGGTTCTGATGCACAGTGACAGAAAGCAGAGGCTCCAACAGCGAATGACAGAAACAAGGAACTTAAATAGGACATGGAGTCAATGAACACAACTGGATGCAGGTGTGGCTCACATGAGCAGGCAAGGGGTAACAATGATGACAATAGAGATCAGCTGGGAGTAATGAGAAGGAGAAGACGGGACTGACAGCTGACAGGAGCACTGCCCACAACGCAGCAAAAAACCCGGAAGTGCCACTGACAGCTGCAGCCCCGGAGAGGGAGAGCAAAAACACAACAGGATATAATTATGATATGATGGCAAATTATATAATATAATGAATGTAAACAGGAAAATAAATCATACTAAGAAACAATACAGAATACGAAAATCAACTAAAGATAAAATAACAGTAATTAGAACTCCAAAATACAGCACCACACAAATATAGAAAAAAGGCAAAGAGACAGAGCACGGCGAGATCCCCCCGTGCTCAGATCATGACACACACATGCAGACAACACTGATAAAAGAAGTATATTATGCTCATCATGTACAAGACATTTATTGTTTGGTGACAGAAATCAGTGTTTTTTGTCCTCAAACAAAACTGTATAATCACAGACACACAGCATCTTAAAAGTTGTATTTAACAGACCTGAATAACTATTTTAAGCAGCACATCTTGGAAACATGCCATTTTCCAAGAAGACTTCCGAAATAATGGGTTTATAAATAGTTTAGAAGAAGGTTATTAATTTGGCTATAAATTCTGTTTAAATCCTAAATAAGCAATAATAAACAAGTTATAAGACACATTTCCTACATGGATGCAGGCTCACTAATGGGCAAGATATGAGACTTTTTGGCTAGAAATGCTTATTACAGTGTAAAAATGCTATTACTGACAAATATGTGTTGGTGAAAAGCGCGCTGATGAAAAGACAGAATAATCTAAATAAAGTGGTGTCAGGTTTGAAAGAACAAATAAGTGCAGGCCTCACGATTTGGCAAGAAACAGGTAACGCTTTCCCTTTTTATCTCATGTGTTATGATTGTTTATAACGATTTAGAAAGTGTTTACAAATTAATTAATAATCCACATATACTTTATTAACCTAATAGGGATAGTCTTACTGTGAAGTGATATCATGACTAGTATAAAACGCTTTTCAAAAGCAACTTGCGTACGACTAGTTAGAGAGGAAAAGTTCATTGACCAAATAAAATGGTCCTAAATAGAGCTAAAACATGAACCACAGAGATAACGTTTACTGGTCTCCACGTGTGCAGCTGACCTGATAAAAGTCCCCAAACGAGATAAGGGTGTAGAGGCAGAGCAGAAGAAACGGTATTTCAGAATTCACAGTTCATATTAGCAATCAAAAGGCGTGAACATCCCAAATGAAGCGACACAAACAAACAGCGCACTGAGCCAGTGCTGTCAGTGCAGCAGGTACTGATGAGGCTAGCGAGCATTAGCATCGGAGCTAGGAGAGAATTAAACAAGTTTATCACAGCTGCAGCTGTGCTGGTTTCAGGTTGGACCTGTAGATAAATACGCTGGGTATTACTACACGCTCGCGCTTACCAGTGTCCCGTTTATCCTGTGCGTTACACTTGTCAGCAACAGCAAAATAAAAATGCAAGGACCAATGGTTGCAGTTCAGCCGCTTCCTCAGTTTACAGTTACCTAAAGGCCCCGCCCCCAAAACAAGAGTGACCAATGAGATTATTCGGAAATGAATATTTTATAATAGAGCGCCCAAATCACGCCCCCTCTACGTCCATATATGGGACCTTAAATCGAAAAAAATTTCCATTGAAATGAATGGCAAGAGCAAAATTATCTTTTGATCCCGATCAGATTTTACCACGAGTTACACATATGATGTTTGTCAATTTTAAACATAATTTTCCATGTAAATAATGGTGTAGGTTGTCTGTTAAGGTATCCACCTTATTCCTGGGGGGGTGCTGCTGTAGGAATGATTATGGGCGGAGCTTCCGGTTTCAGCTGCCCTAGTGTTAAATCAGTCAGTAAGAGTGAAGTAGCAGAGGCATTTAAAATAGTGTTTTTAAAAGTTTTTCAAATTCATTTTAATGTATAGTCCACATATGTGTTTTGTACTCAAGTGGCAGCTAATTTCAGCTCTTCTAGTTTTTGTATTTTTTGAATGTTTTGGCGTAGTTCTGGCACCTGCTGGTGTTCGTGGTTGTGTCAATAGACTGGATAAATGGAGGCTTCTCACCACATGGTGACAGACAACATCCAAGCACGGTGTTGTGGCGTACGTCTGCTCTCAAGTAAATTTGATTATGTCCAACATATTTTAACAAAATGCAGCCAACTTCATTGTGATGGAGACGTGCTGGTATGAATGCACACCACGTCATTATGAGCACAGGCAACGAGAAGTCATAAATCATGACTCTTTCTTTGTTTGGCAGCAGTAAAGTCCCGGGAAAACCCCCATGAGTGCCTGGTATCATTGGAAAGCTTAGAAATCATACTTTCTAAAAATACCTACGTTTTTGCGGAAGATGTAACTCCCGACTGATCGAACGCGAGTTTTCAACCTAGCTAAAATATAAACAAATTGTCTTTTTCTGGGTCAGTTTTCACACACTTCCTACAAATTAAATACCATTTTGAAGGTCTTTCAATACAGAATATGGAAATAACGTTACATCAGTTTTGAAAATGTCCTCAAAGTGACTCATTTTGCCAGCACGGGTCATTTGTTTACAGCTTTAGCATCTTAGCAGTGGCGCTAACAGAGCTACTATCTACGAGGCCACTTTTTAAGGTCATCTTCCCATCCCTTGATAGTTGTGGGAAATGGTATGATTATATTACTGTTTTGAGGTGCAAGAATCCATGTTCCTGCATTTCTGATGCTGAAGTCATTGTTTTTGAACAAGGAAAAGTGTCCCGTTTCAGTGACAACCATATGTTCTAAACTGTAGAGGAGCTTGAAATAACGAGGCGATGTGATTCATAAACCAAAGTTTATTATCAGCTCCTCTAACAAGTCTCATCTAGGTGCAGCAGCAGAAGAAGTAAGAGAACGAACACCTTCGGCTCTACGAACTTATACTCGCACATAACAAAAGACATGCATATCAAAAGCTGACATCCCTCACTATCTTAATCCCTTCTTTTGTCTTCGTACTCCTCCACCTGGCCCTGGGGGGTCAGGGCAACCCATCCGGTCTCCACCGCAGCGCCTGGGATGCTCTTTGATCTTCACTGGCGGTTGAGACCCTTTGTCCTGTTCTGAGGTGTGAAGTCCGATGGGACGCCGAAACGTGCCACCCAGTTTGTCAAAAAAACGCGAGCGACTTCCTCCGCTGTGGTTGACGCCAGAGGGACCGCCTCAGGCCAGCGCGTGGTGCAGTCTATCATTGTTAACAGATGTGTGAAACCTTGGGAGGAAGGTAGCGGCCCCACGAGGTCGACATGAACGTGGTCGAACCTTCTAGCAGGGATTCGAAAAGGCTCCAGAGGGGCTTTTGTGTGTTTGTGTACTTTGGCGCGCTGACAAGAAATGCAAGTCTTTGCCCATTCTTTTAAGTTTTTGCGCAGGCCAGGCCACACAAACTTTTCTGCGACCATTTTAACTGAAGCGCGCACACCTGGGTGTGCGAGGGAGTGAATTGAGTCGAAAATACGGCGGCGCCATGCAGCTGGGACTAACGGGCGAGGTCGGCCGGTTGAGATGTCGCGTATTAGGGGGGGCACACCGTCGCGTAAACCCCTTTTCTCCAGCCTTAACCCTGTTGGTCCAGACAGGAGTGCGCGCACGTCCGCGTCACTACTTTGCTCCTCTGCCATGGCTGCATAATCTATCCCTGCGTGGATTGGTGCTGCGTATGTGTCCGCGTTGGCGAAGAGTTCTGCGGGTGAGGTAGTATAATCTGTCTCCTCGCGCTCTGGCGATGTCACAGCGCGAGAGAGGCAGTCTGCTACCACGTTAAGTTTGCCTGCCACATGTCGAATGTCTGTGGTGAACTCTGAAATCGCAGCTAGCTGTCTTTGTTGCCTGCCTGACCACGGTTCGGAAATTTTAGCCATAGCAAAGGTGAGCAGTTTGTGGTCTACAAAAGCCGTAAAACACCGCCCTTCTAACCAGAACTGGAAGTGGCGGATGGATAAATGGAGCGCTAGCAGCTGTCTGTCAAAAGTGCTGTATTTACGCTCAGTTTGGTTTAGCGATTTGCTGAAGAATGCCAAAGGTTGCCAGATTCCGCTGACGTGTTGTTCTACAACTGCCCCTATGGCCAGGTCTGAAGCGTCTGTGGTTAGCGCAATGCGGGCCGAGGGATCAGGGTGAACCAACAATGTGGCATTAGCTAGGGCGCTTTTTACTTCCGCAAAGGCGCGTTCGCGCTCCGGGGTCCATTCGACCGCGTTGGAAGGTTTTTGTTTTCTGAGCGCGTCATATAGGGGCTGCATGAGCTGAGCTGCGTGGGGGAGGAAACGGTTGTAAAAATTAACCATTCCCAAAAATTCTTGCAGCGATTTGACCGTTTGTGGCCGTGGGAAACTTTTTACTGCGTGAACTTTGTCTGGCAGTGGGACTGCCCCCTTCGGAGAAACTCTGTGTCCTAAAAAATCAATTTGTGACACGCCGAATTTGCATTTGGCTGGATTGATTATTAACCCGTGCTCTTCTAGTCTCTGAAAAACCATAGTGAGATGCTGCTCGTGTTCTTCCTCAGACGAGCTGGCTACCAGCATATCGTCGAGGTAGACGAACACGAAAGGGAGGTCGCGTAATACTGCGTCCATCATCCGCTGAAAGGTTTGAGCAGCACGTTTGAGGCCGAAAGGCATCCGCAAAAATTCAAAAAGACCGAAGGGGGTTATTACAGCTGTTTTAGGAATGTCCTCTGCTCGAACTGGGACTTGATGATAACCGCGGACTAGGTCTATTTTTGAAAAAATGCGTGCATCCGCCAGATGTAGTGAAAAGTCTTGAATGTGAGGAATTGGGTAGCAGTCATGCGCTGTCGCATTGTTTAATCTGCAGTAATCGCCGCACGGCCTCCAAGAACCGTCGGATTTCGGGACCATGTGAAGTGGTGACGCCCAGGGGCTTTTCGAGCGTCTGATAATGCCTAATTTTTCAAGGGTGGTAAACTCGTCCCGAGCTATGGCGAGCTTGGTCGCGTCTAAGCGCCGAGCTTTGGCGAATACGGGTGGGCCCGTTGTAGGAATAAAGTGTTCGACCCCGTGTTTAGCCACTGTGGCTGAGAATTTGGGAATTGTGAGTGCTGGAAATTGGGTGAGGAGTTGATCAAACTTACCTCCTGCTGTGGTGACGCTGGCCTGCACGGGTGGTGGAGAAATTCGAGCTGAGCAGGGAATAGAAGCAAAGGACAGTGCATTAACCAAGCGTCTGTTCGCTAGATCAACTAATAACCCATGTGCACACAAAAAATCTGCGCCCAACAAGTTAAAACTCACCGCCGCTACAACAAATGTCCATCTGTAGTTGCGGCCGTGGATGCAGAGGGGCAGGCTCTTTTCGCCAAAAGTGTCGATGATGGAGCCGTTGGCTGCCACCGCTCCATTGCCCCGGGGGCCCATGGCCCGGTCTGCTTGGGAGGGCATGACAAAACTTAGTTGAGCTCCCGTGTCGATAAGGAACTGCTTGCCGGTGTGTCCGTCCGTCACATATAAAAGCTTGCTTTTTTCGTCGAGAACCGCCGCTGTTAGCGGCTCTCGGCTTTGGCGTTTTCCCGAAATCGTGAATTTGCAGGGGGGAAAGCATTTGTAAGCCTTCTCGGTGAAGCGGTGGTGGTAATAACAAACGTCGCTCCGTCTGTTACGTCTTGGCCGTGTCGCTGTCACCGCGGGCTGATTCTGCTCGGTGGTTTGTGGCTCCTCGTGGCTCCGGACATCAGCGTTGAGGTCTGCGGATGCCGCTGTGGGTGTCTGCTCCTTGCAGGCGTTGACGAGCCGTTGAGCTTCATGAGCCAGCGTGCGGAAGTCTTGCTGGGTGCTGCATCGCATGTTGGCAAGCGTCCCTCTCATGTGTGGCGGCAGCGTACTGAGGAATATGAATTGGAAGAGGAAGTTGTCGTTGTCCTCTTCTTTAAGTTGCAGCAAGTCCTCCATGAGGGCCTTGGGTCTGCATCCTCTGTGGCCGTAGACCGCCAGGATCCTCTCGGCTCTCTCCTCAGCTGAGGGGACGTAATTTGCCACGATGGTCGCTTTCAGTTCCTTATATTTGTCCTGGGCCGGCGGCCGCTGGATTATGCTCCGCGCACATCTCGAAGTGGCGGCGTCGAGTTTGGCGACGATGTGATAGAACTTTGTATCGTCAGCCGTGATGCCCACAAGTGCAAACTGGGCTTCAGCTTGCTGAAACCATGAGGCAGGGTCTTCCTGTCAGAAGTCCGGCAGCTTGACGGTGACGGCGCTTGTGTGGACCGTCACTGATATGTCCGCAGGATGAGAGTGCCTTGCTTCGGCTCTCTCCGCGGCGCTGGTGCTCGGTTGAGCCCTCTCTATCACTTCTGCCATGGGGGAACGTCGTCCATCTGTTCCCCTGTCTGCATGGGCGCCGGCATCTGCCTGGGTTGCCACAGATGAGTCGATCGCGGGGGAACGCCTCTGGTCCATTCTCGCGTCAGGGTCACCAGTGTAGAGGAGCTTGAAATAACGAGGCGATGTGATTCATAAACCAAAGTTTATTATCAGCTCCTCTAACAAGTCTCATCTAGGTGCAGCAGCAGAAGAAGTAAGAGAACGAACACCTTCGGCTCTACGAACTTATACTCGCACACAACAAAAGACATGCATATCAAAAGCTGACATCCCTCACTATCTTAATCCCTTCTTTTGTCTTCGTACTCCTCCACCTGGCCCTGGGAGGTCAGGGCGACCTATCTGGTCTCCACCGCAGTGCCTCGGATGCTCTTTGATCTTCACTGGCGGTTGAGACCCTTTGTCCTGTTCTGAGGTGTGAAGTCGCTTTACATATGTAATCACTAAACACTCTCACATGCTTTAACATATGTAGGTTATGGGATATATGATTAATATAGACCACATAAACTAGTACCGGAAGTTGCTACCATAATTCACGCAAGGCATCATGGGGCCTAGGAAAAAGGTGGATAAGGTTATGAAAAAATGTAGATTAAAAAAAATGACAAACACAGATGGACAGAGCTTACGTCATCTTTTCAAAGTTTGCCCAGAGTGGCGTAACTAACAATCCTCTGGATCAGCTGCAGCTCTCACAATACAAAACAATACCTTTGTGTTGTTTTTCTTCTTTTGGGATCCTTCTTCACTGGTCTGGAAATAGGAGGTGAGGTTTTAGTAATCTCCCACCATGCTCATGTTTAGTGATGTGGGATGATGGGAGTTGCTGTCCGCTAATTGTTGAAACAAAAACTAACTAGAAAAGCACTCGGAGAGCGCAGACCTCCACCAAGCGCCACAGTTCCCCCCATACAGTATTTGTGTGTACGTTTTCAGATTCCTTGACCATGAAAACATATGACTAGCAATTGGATTCACAATGACAGGATTAGTGGTTCAGTAGTTATTGACGAAAATGGCATTTTCCGTAATGGCGGTTTAGCGCCACAGTTCCCCCCATACAGTGTTTGTGTGCACGTTTTCAGATTCCTTGACCATGAAAACATATGACAAGCAATTGGATTGACAATGATAGGATTAGTGGTTTAGTAGTTATTCACGAAAATGGCATTTTGCGTAATGGCGGTTTTCTTGTGGACGGTGATCTGGATCACCACCAAAATCTAATCATCTGTAGGATACCCCATTTCTGACAATCTGTGAAAATTTCATGAAAATCCGTCCATAACTTTTTGAGTTATCTTGCTAAAAAACAGACAGACAGACAGACAGACAGACGAACAGACAAACCAATGCCGATGAAAGCATAACCTCCTTGGCGGAGGTAAATATTACTCTATTATAATGCACCTTATTCCTAGCCCCCATGATGCCTTGTATGAATTATGGGCACAACTTCCAGTACTAGCTTAGAACAAGTTGTCACTGAAATGGGACACTTTTCCTTGTTAAAAAACAATGACTTCGACATCAAAAATACGGGAATGCAGCCTTTTGCACCTCAAAAACAGTAATATAATCATACCACTTCCCACGACCATGGAGGGATGAGAAGATGACCTTAAAAAGTGGCCTAGCAGACAGTAGCTCCATTAGTTAGCGCCGCTGCTAAGATGCTAATGCTGTAAACAAATAAAAGCTCTGAGATATATCAATGTCTCCACCACAATAAAGTTGGATGCATGTTGTTAAAAGATGTTGGACATAATCAGATTTACCTCAGAGCAGACGTAGAATCTAGTCAGAGCCACAAAGAACCACAACACCATGCTTGGGTGTTTTAATGTTGGGGAAAAACAGACAGTTACAGCTGTTCATTTTACCCCAAAATTAAAATGCTCATGCTGCTGTCATGCCCCAAATGTTTGTTATTTAACTTAACATGCACAGACCTTTTCTGACAATTATTCAAAATTTTATTGATCTATATTTTGTGATAATTTAAAAAATTAATGCATGCTGAAGCTGCTAGTCCATATCATTTCAAGGCAGTGCAACGAATGCAAAAACACCCAAAAAACTGTTTGATATCTTTCTTAAATTGTTAAGCCTTAGGAAGCAAACGGTTACTATTTTTTATTTATTATTTTACTTCATGCAGCCTTCATTATGGTGACATACAGTATACAGTATAATACATAAATGTCAGATCTGTGACATCCATACAAGTTGAAAACATACCTGCTGTGCTCGTGTGTCTGTTCTGTGTCTGTACCACCGATCACACCAACAGTCCTTTTTTGTTTTCAGTGCATGACCTACACATTGCCGGTGAGAAGCCTCCATTTATACAGTCAATGGAACAACCACGAACACCAGCAACAAGTACCAAAACTATCAGAATCAGAATCAGCTTTATTGGCCAAGTATGTGTAACTGAGATCATCCTGCGCAGTTCGCCCTACTCGGAACACGAACCCGCGACCTACCAGTCAACTACACAGTTCGAGCATGGGAGACACAGCACGATCGCGCTGAGCTAAAGGTCCGACCGATAGCTCAGCGCTACCGATACTGTATGAGGCTTTTCGGGAGGGAGGTTTTATTAACATTCTACGCCGAACAGTACTAGTTGGCATCCGTTACACTCTCCCCCTTAAACCTCACTCCCATCCGGGTCACGGCACCATTGTAACTGAGATCATCCTGCGCAGTTCGCCCTACTCGGGACACGAACCTGCGACCTACCAGTCAACTACACAGTTCGAGCATGGGAGACACAGCACGATCGCGCTGAGCTAAAGGTCCGACCGATAGCTCAGCGCTACCGATACTGTATGAGGCTTTTCGGGAGGGAGGTTTTATTAACGTTCTACGCCGAACAGTACTAGTTGGCATCCGTTACATATGCACAACACATACAAGGAATTTGACTTTGGCTAAAAACTTGCTCCCGTTGTTCAGGTGGAGGATTTAAATAAGGATTCAATGACAACAGAGTATGTACAGTAAATTACAGTCTGTCCACGTTTCTATAAAAGGATGCAAATATATACAGGAATATATGCAGTTATTTACTCAGACTAACCACACTTGCAGAAATAGTGTGAGAGTTATGTGCAATGTAATAATGGATGAAAAGTCATGAGTACAGCAACAGGTAGGACTAGGTGAATGTTAGGAGTTCATCAGAGTGATGGCTTGAGGAAAGAAACTGTTCCCGTGATGGGGGGTTTTGACCTTCAGTGATCTGTAACGACGACCAGAAGATAGAAGTTCAAACAGTTTGTGGCCGGGGTGTGATGGGTCAGCACAGATGTTTCCTGCCCATTTCCTGGTTATGGACTGATATAAGTTCTCAATGGAGGGTAGGTCGGTACCAGTGATCCTCTCCGCAGACTTAACGATCCGCTGCAGTCTGGTCTTGTCCTGTTTAGTGGCAGATCCAAACCAGACAGTGATGGAAAAGCAGAGGACAGATTGGATGATGGCGGTGTAGAAGACAACCAGCAGCTCCTGAGGCAAATCAAACTTCTTGAGCTGACGCAGAAAAAACAACCTCTGCTGGGCCTTTTTCTGGACAGTGTCTATATGGGAGGACCACTTCAGGTTCCGGGAGATTGTGGTACCCAGAAACTTGAAGGAGTCCACAGTGGACACTGTGCTGTTGAGGATGGTGAGTGGGGGGAATGAAGGGGGGTGTCGCCTGAAATCCACAGTCATCTCCACCGTTTTGGCTGGGTTAAGTTCAAGATGGTTCTGGCTGCACCAGAGGATCAGCTGCTCCACCTCCCGCCTGTATGCAGACTCATCATCATCCCGGATCAAACCGATGACTGTGGTGTCGTCTGCAAACTTCAGGAGCTTCACTGAAGGGTCCTCTGAGGTGCAGTCGTTGGAGTAGAGGGAGAAGAGCAGTGGGGAAAGGACACATCCTTGGGGGGCGCCAGTACTAATTTTTCGGGAGCTGGATGTAAATCTCCCTAGCTTCACCTGTTGCCACCTGTCAGTCAGAAAGCTGGAGATCCACTGGCAGGTGGAGGGGGGCACCTTGAGCTGGAGGAGTTTCTGATGAAGAATGCCTGGGATGATGGTGTTGAACGCTGAGCTGAAGTCGACAAACAGGATCCTGGCGTACGTCCCTGGGGAGTCGAGGTGTTGCAGGATGTAGTGTAGTCCCATATTCACTGCATCATCCACTGACCTGTTTGACCGGTAGGCAAACTGCAGTGGGTCCATCAGGGGGCCTGTGATGACCTTCAGGTGGTTCAGCACCAATCTCTCCAAGGATTTCATGACCACAGAGGTCAGGGCAACAGGTCTGTAGTCGTTTAATCCTGTAACAGAGGGTTTCTTGGGAACTGGAATGATGATGGAGCGTTTGAAGCAGGAAGGCACTTCACGCAGCTCCAGTGATCTGTTAAAGATCCGGGTGAAGATGGGGGCCAACTCGTTGGAGCAGACTCTCAGGCAGGACGGAGACACACCATCAGGTCCTGCAGCCTTCTTGATCTTTTGTCTCTGAAAGACCTGGCGCACCTCCTCTTCACAGATCGTTAGTGCTGGTGGGAGGTCAGAGTGGAGGAGGGATGGAGTTCCTGGGGCTGCAGATAATCCTTTTGTGTGGGTGGGAGGTGAGAACTGTAGGTTCTTTTCAAACCTGCAGTAAATATGCACTATGCCAAAACATTCAAAAAATACAAAAACTACAAGTGCTGAAATTAGCTGCCACTTGAATGCAACACACGTATCTGGACTATACATTAAAATGAAAAACTTAAAAACACTATTTTAAATGCCCCTGCTACTCCACTTTTGCTGACTGATTTAATACTACCTCAGCCAAAACCGGAAATTCCACCCATAATTGTTCCTACAGCGGCACCCCCAGGAATAAGGTGGATACGACAGCCAGCAACTTTAATTACGTGGAAAATTATCTTTTAAACTGACATACATCATATGTGTAACTGGTGGCTGTTAGGTATTCCCCATAACATGTCGGCAATGGGCAGCACAGATGTGACGTCAGACGCACGGGTGATGTCAGCGTGCTGTGCCTATTTAAGGGGACTGCTGGTGGGAGCCGTCCTCTTTGGCGCAAAGCTCCAAGCCAGACACAGCCTGTATCAGCTTAGCATTAGCTTGTTTGTTAGCCACACTGTGACACATGTATCTATTGTGTACTCTGTAATAAAGTTCGAGTTCAGTACAATTCCTGCCTCCACTGCCCTGCTTTCCAGACATAACAATTGGCGATGAGGAGTAAACTTAATCTTCTGGAGGAAAACTGATTATTTTCTTGAAGACGGAAGCATGTCTGACGCCACTGCCACTGTTCCTCAACACCCCAGGTGAGCCGCCCATTCCGTGGCCCCATTGGTTTGAGTCACTTCAGGCATTTGTGTCGGCTGAGGGCCTAGCTAACGCTAGCGAGAGTCGTCTACATGCAGTGATATGGTACTGCCTTAGCCTCGAGGGACAGCGGGTGTTGAAGGCACTGGGCCCTGCGGAGACCTTCAGCGAATGTGTAATGTTGATGGCTGAGCATTTTACTGCCTCACAGAATGTGATGGCCCAGAGGTCCATGTTTTACCAGCGCCAACAGTGAGAAGATGAGTTGTTCATACAGTACGTAGACACCCTTCAACTGTTTGGCTAGAATATGCGAGTTCGGGCACGCGGAGGACAGGCTGATAAAGTCTTAGTTGGAGGAGTACGCCGCGGATCTGTTGATACAGTGCATGTTGCTGGAGGGGCTGGACGTCCAGACAGTAACTGGCTATGGTTAGCACTGTTGGAGACACTGCACTGCCTATCGAAGACGATCGCAATGGAATTAGCGACCCAGCTGTAGATGACGGCTCAGGTAGCATCGCGGCTGGCAGGCCTTCTTCCGCGTTCCCCATAGTCAGCTCTCCTTGTACAGATGGTGGCCCTGGTTGCCGAGCCCGCCGACCCCACACCTTCTTGGGAGGGCCCTGAGGTAGACACTGTGGGAAAGCAGGGCACCACAGAGCAACAACCCAGCGGCAAACTCAGCCTGGACGACGACGAATTGAGTCCGGTGCATGCAAACGTGGACGCAGCCACTCCTTGCCTTGCACCGCATGCCGAACAGAACCCAGTAGAACCGGAGCAGCCACAAGAGCCCCAGTCTGCAGCCATGTGGGACCCAGAGCTGGTCCCCGCACAGCACGAGTGTTCGCAAGCCGCAGCCTCATCACAGGAGGGAGAGTGTGAGTTCGCGGACGTGGGTACAGCCGGAGAACACAGCACAGAGAGTGAACACAGCACGGAGAGAGAGCACAGACCAGCCTTGCCTTTGATCCTCACCCAGCACGGGCTTCAAGCAGTCGCCGTGAAGCCACTGGAGCGGGAGTTCGTGGAGAAAGGGGACCCCGGTGACCGAAGGCAACCCAGCACACGTCCTGTCGCCGACAATAGCGACACATCACCATGACCACAGCCAGCACCAGGAGAAAGAGAGCAGAAGCCGAACTCATTCCACATCCTCAATGAGTATCAGCCTCAGGGAGCCACCCCAGCACAGCAGGATGAAGAGTTCATGGCCCAGCAGGACCCAGCAGAGCAACGTCAACCGAAGGCACGTCCTGCTGCAGGCGTGGATGACACGCCGCCACAACAGCAACCAGCATCAGAGACAAGAGAGCAGCAGCACTGAGTACTGCCAAACTGATCGTTGCACACTCTACTTGAGTGGGTTTGGGTCCAATGATCAGACTGCCTGGACCCACAGATGGTCTCATCATCACAGATGAGAACCACTATGCGAAAAAGGCCAGCCACCGTCCAGATGGCCGATGGTTCGAGATGGCACTCCAGCTGTCTGTGGAAAGTAAGAGCAGCTGCCTCGGATCGAGATGCAGCGCTGGAGCCGACCCAGCTGGTATGGGACCTGGGCTGGGACGTTATGGACGAGCGAGCCATGACTCCAGCGAGATGGCACCCAGGTCTGCTGCAGCCGGCACCTCTGGCCCCTGAAGGTGAACTGTTGAAAATGACTCTGCTTTGCACTGTTTAGACAGAGAATGACTAATTCAGTAGTGGCAGAATAATCCACACAGTTGTGCAGGGTTAACTGGCAGTCTACCCGGTGGGCCAGGTTGTATTTCTCTGCCTGTTGTAAAAAAAAAAAAAAAAAAAAGCTGTTGTGAGAGTTAAGCTGCTGTGAGTCGATAATGTTTTGAGCTTTTTCGGGGGTGGGGGGCGGTTAATGTTAGGTTTTCCCCATACTAACATGTCAGCAATGGACAGCACTGATGTGAAGTCGGACAAACAGGTCATGTCAGCGCACTGTGCCTATTTAAGGGGACTGTTGGTGGGTGCTGTCCTCTTTGGTGCTCCGCTCCAATCCAGACACAGCCTGTATCAGCTTAGCATTAACTTGTTCATTAGCCACACTACTACATGTGTATCTATTGTGTTCTCTGTAATAAAGTTCAAGTTCAGTACAACTTCCTGCCTCCGCTGCCCTGCTTTCCAGACATAACAGTTGCAAAATTCAATCGGGATCAAAAGATAATTTTGCTCTTACCATTCATTTCAATGGAGAATTTTTTTTGATTTTAGGTCCCATATGCATAAGTAGAGGGGGCGTGACTTAGGCTCTTTATTTCTTGTTTTCAACTGGCTCCTTGGACGTCCCATTAATTTATGTCACACAAGTACCATAGAAGACAAGAGAAAAGTTAACAGAATACAGCATGTCATTCCTGTTTTCAAATGATTTACAGTGGATTTTCGGAATCACCGTGGCTTCTTGAAAAAACTCAGGCTGTGTGTAACATAAAACAAAAAAGGAGGTGTTGACCTGAATTTTAATACCCTAAAGTGTGTACCATTTTAAAACGAATCCTGCCACTTATTCTCTTCACTACTCCGGTAAATTCAAAATTTTAAAAAATGCCAGTTTATGATTTAGTATAAAGCATTTGATCTGTGTAAAAATCTCTTTAATAAGAAAAAAATAGTAAATATTAAATATCAAATTCAGACTCCAAATTCCTGAAGTTTGTACAGTGGTGTGGAAAAAGTGTTTGCCCCTTCCTGATTTCTCTTTTTTTGGTATGTTTGTCTCACAAATGTTTCAGATCATCAAACAAATTTAAATATTAGACAAAGATAACACAAGTTTCGTTTCGTTTCGTTTATTCAGATCCCCATTAGTTGCTACTGTAGTAGCAGCTATTCTTCCTGGGGTTCACACACAAAAATTTAAAAACAGTAAAATCACACATACATTAATACATTGATACAATAGCGCTGTTTACAATTTACAGCAAAAAAAAATAATAACATTACAGACTAATTAAGTTCTATACCAAACCATAAAATTAACAATTCCAATAGACATGACCCATAAACAATTAACATCATAATTCTTTCCTCATAAGCAACATTCTTAGTTTCTTTTTGAAACTTTTCCCATTTCTGTTCTGAATTAAACAGGATGGAAGTTTGTTCCAATGTGATACAGCCCTATACATCACAGTTTTCTTTAAAGCATTTGTTTTTGGTAGTGGTAAAGTAAATCGTTGCATTACACATTGTCTGGTATTATGATTATGCCTATCATTTGTATACATCAACTGTGAATACAAATATAAAGGTCTTCTAAAGACAACAATATTTCTTAGGAACTGAACCAAACTATATGTCAACCTTTCATCCACAGTCAACCATAATAGTCTAGCATGCATTTCCTTAACACTATCTCGTAATGACCATCTGAGCGCTAGGTGAGCAGCTCTGTTTTGAGTGAGCTGGATTTTATTAAGATCTTGTCTTGCTGCATTAGACCAAATAGCTGAACAATAGTCCTGATAGGAAAGGACCAAAGACTGTAATACTTGTTCTATTGTCCATCCATCTTCTACCGCTTAATCCTTTCGGGTCGCGGGGGGGCTGGAGCCTATCCCAGCATCTTTGGGCGAGAGGCAGGGTACACCCTGGACAGATCGCCAGTCCATCGCAGGGCCAACACAGAGAGACAGACAACCATTCACTCTCACAGTCATACCTAAGGAGAATTTTAGAATCCCCAGTTTTGATGCCAATTAACCTAACTTGTTCTATTGTTCTTTCTGTAAACAGGGTAGCACATCGCCTAATTAAAGAAATCCCTCTACTCATTTTAGCAACAGTGTTATTAATATGGGTTGACCATGACAATGCTCCATCAACTGTAACTCCTAGCAATTTAATTTCTTTAACTTGTTTAATAGGTACACCTTCTAAGGAAATACACAGTTCCTCATCTGCTCTAAGGGCATACCTGGAACCAAACAAGAGGGTTTTAGTTTTTTCCAAATTCAGTTTTAGTTTGTTCTCAACAACCCAATGAGAGATCAACATCAGGTCTTCCTGTAGCATTTTTTGCATTTCTTCAATATTGCTTGCAGGTATGTAAATAGTAGTATCATCTGCATACATAACAATGGATGAGCTTTTTAACATACATGGTAAATCATTTGTAAATATAGAATATAATAAGGGCCCCAAACAGCTACCCTGTGGTATACCACACTGTAGAGTTTTAATATCTGACAAGGCACCATTAAACAGAACACATTGTTTTCTGTTAAGTAACTTCTCATCCATTCAATGGCTGATGTTTTAAAACCATAAGCAGCTAATTTAATTAACAAATGCTTATAATCTATAAAATCAAAAGCAGCACTAAAGTCAAGCAATATAGTGCCAATAATTATTTTTTTTTTTATCAATTTGTTTTAACCAGTCATCAGTTAATTGTGCCAAAGCTGTACATGTTGAATGGCTGACTCTAAATGCATGTTGGAATTCAGAGTTGATGCTGTACTCAGAAAAATAGCACTGAATCTGTTTAAAAACAACACTCTCCATAAGTTTGCTCAGACCAGGCAAAATGCTAATGGGTCGACTATTTGGTCCTGTAAATGATGCTTTGGTATTTTTTGGGAATGCAGTTATTCTTGCTATTTTCCATATTTGAGGAAAAACACCTTCATTTAAACATAAATTAATAATATGGCACAAAGGTTTTGCTACAATCTTGGCTGACATCTGTAATAATTTACTATCCATATTATCATAACCACAAGGTTTATCACATTTCAGAGAAAGAAGAAGCTTTTCCATTTCTTGAACATTTATATTATTATATTCAAATTCACACGTTTTCCCCTTCATAATATGTTGTTTAATTAATGTATCAGACAGCTTACCATTCAATGATAACATCTGATTTCTTAATAAATTCACTTTATCCAAAAAAATAGTTATTAAAATAATTAGCAATATCTTGAGCTTTAGTAATGAATCCACAATCCAATTCAATAAAGGACGGAGTTTTCCTTATTTTATCTTTACCCATTAACTCATTAATTATTTTCCATAATTTTTTACTATCACCCATGTTTATATTAAACATAGTTTGGTAGTATTGTTTTTTCTTTTGTCTATTCATTTTTGTAACTTTATTTCTCAGTGAACGGTAGGCTTGCCGATCAGCCAAGTTTCCAGATGAGATGGCAAGTAAACACAAATGCAGTTTTTAAATGAAGGTGTTTATTACTAAGAGGGAAAACAATCCAAATCTACATGTCCCTGTGTGAAAAAGTGATTGCCCCCTAAACTTAACAGTCATGTGAAAAAATTAGGACACCCCATTAAATATTCAGTTTTTCATTAAGAAACATTCACATATCTATATCTAACCTTGTTTTTGTTTTTATTGTTTTTATTTGCATTTTTTAATATTTATTTTAGCCATTTTAAGTGGGAGTGAATGTGGGGTGTCCTAATTTATTCCTCACTATTTGTTTAGAATTACATTTTACAGAAAATTTGAAGAAAAAAGTTTTTAATTCATTTTTAGTTGTTTAGTTGTATTACATGAATCTCCCAGTATTTTTAACATTGATATCAAATATCCATATGTCCAAATATGTTAAAAACAGGGTGTCCTAATTTTTTCACAACTGTAACTGGTTGGGCCACCCTTAGCAGCAACAACTGCAATCAAGTGTTTGCGATAACTGGTAGTGAGTCTTTTTCAGTGCTGTGGAGGAATTTTGGCCCACTCATCTTTGTAGAATTGTTGTAATTCAGCCACACTGGAGGGTTTTTGAGCATGAACCGTCTTTTTAAGGTCATGCCACAGCATCTTATTCAGATTAAGGTCAGGACTTTGAGTAGGCCACTCATAAGTCTTCATTTTGTTTTTCTTAAGCCATTCAGAGGTGGACTTGCTGGTGTGTTTTGGATCATTGTCCTGCTGCAGAACCCAAGTGCGCTTCATCTTGAGGTCACGAACAGATGGCCGGACATTCTCCTTCAGGATTTTTTGGTAGGCAGCATAATTCATGTTTCCATTTACCACAGCAAGTCTTCATATCCTGAAGCAGCAAAACAGCCCCAGACCATCACATTACCACCACCATATTTTACTGTTGGTATGGTGTTCCTTTTCTGAAATGCTGTGTTGCTTTTACTCCGGACGTATTAGGACACACACCTTCCAAAAAGTTCAAGTTTTGTCTCGTCAGTTCACAGAGTATTTTCCCAAAAGTCTTGGGGATCATCAACATGTTTTCTGGCAAAACTGAGACAAGCCTTTATGTTCTTTTTGCTCAGCAGTGGTTTTCGTCTTGGAACTCTGCCATGCGGGCCACTTTTGCCCGTTCTCTTTCTTATGGTGAAGTCAAGTACATTGACCTTAACTGAAGCAAGTGAGGCCTGCAGTTCTTTGGATGTTGTTGTGGGATCTTTTGTGATCTCTTGGATGAGTCGTCACTGTGCTGAGATGTGTGATGTGATAAACCACAGTCAATTTATATTTTTGATTGGGGGGGGGGGTCACTTTTTCACATGGCCATGTAGGTTTGGATTTTTTTCCACTTAATAATAAACACCTTCATTTAAAAACTGCATTTTGTGTTTACTTGTGTTATCTTTGTTTAATATTTAAATTTGTTTGATGATCTGAAACATTTAAGTGTGAAAAACATACAAAAAATGAGAAATCAGGAAGGGAGCAAACACTTTTTCACACCACTGTATATCTAAAACAATCTGCTCTCAAAACAGCAAGTCAAGCATGCTGACTAGATGGGGTTGTCCTGTTTATCAGGTGTCCTCCACTGGTAGTTGGATCTCTACATGATGTCTTCAGGTCAGGCCAGGCATTGGTTTGCTTGCTACTGGATAACCATGAAAACCGGTACTACCTGTCTCATGGGTCTGGCCATCGGCGACTCAACCGGCAACCCCTCCCTTCCGAGGGCATGGAGGGTGAAACTGGGCATCCTGGCAGAACTAAAAACAATATCTGTCACAGGTCTGTGGTGGACCACTCTCAGTTACATGGGGTGAGACTGGACATCCTGGCAGAAATTGAGGGCATCCACACAGGTGGATAAGATAAGATAAGATAAGCCTTTATTAGTCCCACAATGGGGAAATTCCAGGATTGCAACAGCACAGGGATAGCAACACTCAGAGCAATAATTAAGGAGATAAGAAAATAAGAGCAGTGAATATACATATGTACACATAAATATATAAATATATATACACAGTGCGGAGCATTGTAGCTAGATGGAATAAACAGCATAACCGTCTATTTAGTTGCCCTACATGGTATGACTATGTACCCATACATATTGTCACCCTCCGTTAGCGACTGATATTGTCCTAGTTGTATGCTGGAGGGGACCATTTGTGTAAGTCTGTTGCGTCTTTTGCATTCAGTACTATTAGGTCGTCACGTTTTTTTGCTATCTCTGCGAGCAACCCTGCTTAGGTTATACAGTCTGACAGCCATAGGTAGGAAGGACCTGCGAAACCTCTCGGTTGTGCATCTAGGATGATGTAGTCTACTGCTAAATGAGCTCCTCAGTGCGTTCAGTATGTCCTGCATAGGGTGGGACTCGGACTTCAGCAGAGATGACAGTTTAGCCACCATCCTTCTCTCTCCTATCTCCTCCACTGGGTCAAGGCATTGCCCCAGGACAGAGCTAGCTTTCTTGATTAGTTTTTTCAGTCTCTTCCTATCGGCTGCTGTAATGCCACTGCCCCAGCAGACCACCCCAAAAGTGATGGTTGATGCCACCACCGTGCCATAGAATGTCTTCAGCAGCGCCCCTTGTACACCAAAAGACCTGAGCCTCCTCAGTAGGAACAGCCTGCGTTGTCCCTTCTTGTAGAGTACGTCGGTATTGTGTGACCAGTCTAGTTTATTGTTCAGATGAACACCCAGGTACTTGTAGGATGTCACCATCTCAATGTCTGTTCCCTGTATGTTTACTGGTGCTGTGAGGGGTTGTCCTTGCCTGCAGCAGTCCACCACCAGCTCTTTAGTTTTCCTCGCGTTGATCTGGAGGTAGTTCCGATGGCACCAGTCCACGAAGTTCTGGATAAGTCCTCTGTACTCAGCTTCATCTCCGTTGGAGATGAGGCCAACGATCGCAGTGTCATCAGAGAACTTCTGTAGATGGCAGCGTGTTGTGTTGTGTTCTGTGAGAAGCCCGCAGTATAAAGGATGAACAGGAAGGGAGCCAAAACCGTTCCCTGGGGGGCCCTCGTGCTACTGATGATTGTGTCGGACACACAATCCCGGGTTCTCACAAACTGTGGCCGGTTAGTGAGATAGTTCAGGAGCCATGATGACAGGTGCTGGTCCACCCCTGCGCACAGCAGCTTGTCCTTCAGGATCATTGGTTGGATGGTGTTGAAAGCACTGGAGAAGTCAAAGAACATGATCCTCACCGCATTCCCGGGCTTCTCCAGGTGGGACAGGGAACGGTGAAGGAGGAAGATCACTGCATCCTCCACCCCAATGCCATGCTGGTAGGCGAAATGGAGTGGATCCATCGCTGGTCCCACCAGGGGGCGGAGGTGAGCAAGGAGCAGTCTCTCCAGGGTCTTCATCATGTGAGACGTCAGGGCCACTGGTCTGTAGCTGTTCAGGTCTATGGGGTGGGAAGTCTTTGGTACAGGTACCACACAAGATGTTTTCCACAACTGTGGTACCCTCCCCAGCTTCAGGCTCAGGTTGAAGATGTGCTCCATAATCCCACACAGCTGGTCTGCGCAGATCGCGCAGACCAGCACTGATGCCGTCCAGTCCCGAGGCCTTCCTCGCCTTGATCTTCCTCAGCTCCGTCCTCACCTGGGTCTTAGTGAGGGTCAGGTTGGGGGGCTGTGTGCTGGGAGTGGGGGGGGGGGTGTTGGTGGAGTGGGGTGTGGACAGCAGGTCTCGATGACTTTAGAGGCAGCAGTGGTTGTTGTGCAGTCGGGGGGGAGGGCGGTTGGTCAAACCTATTAAAAAACAGATTCAGATTGTTGGCCTACTCCCTGCCCCCCGTGGCCTGGGAGGTGTTCTGGAGCCCAGAGATGGTTTTAAGGTTTCTCCAGACCCCGCTGATGTCGCTCTGTTGCAGCTTGTCCTTCATCTTCTTCCTGAAGCTGTCCTTGCCTTCTCTGATTTTCCTTCTCAGCTCCCTCTGTACTGACTTCAGCATCTCCCTGTTCCCCGACCTGAAGATCCTCTTCAGGATGCCCTCAATTTCCCCTCTGGGGATCAATAAAGTATGCAAAATCAAAAAATCAAACAAAAAGATAAGCACATCTGTCGCAAGGTCTGTGGTGGACTTTTGCCAGTCGGTGCATCGTGACATGCACTACACAAAGAGCAGAGATAAACAAACTTATCTGGTCAGTTGCTGCAACAGATACTGGAGTCAGTTTGTCTTGGCCTGTCCTTGTCACTGATAATACCTCTATCTGCCAAGAATGTGCCGCTAGTCCAGCAAAAGCTAGCAGTACTCAAATACTTTGCAAGCAGTTACATGAAAAGGTCAGTCCGAGAGCAACTCATACTGGCTTGGACGTCGTCCAGGTTAACAAGCTCAGGAGTTCCTGGCAGCAGAAGGCAAAGGACAGAGCTGCATGGAGGAATCTGATCAGACCTAAATGAAACAGTCATTGTCGCCCCCGACAGACTGCTATGATGATGATGATCCACTGGTAGTTGGTACATCAGACTTCACAGTACATTTTAAAGGGAGCCAACTGCTGAAGTTGGATGGGAAAGTCGGAAGAACACTAGCTGTTAGGATCAGTCAGTTAGTGCAGCTGTGGCTGTATGATCAGTCATTTGTTCAGATTTGAGTTCATCCTAGTTTAATGTACATTACCTCAAGCAAACGCTTTACTGAAATAATATGATGGGGCATACTAATACTTTTTTAATGGTTATCAGCACACTTTGGGGAAAAAGGAAATGAAATGGCAGATGAAGCTGCAAAGAAGGCCACACAAAGTATGTTGGCTGATCTTGATACCATCTTCAACCTGTCAATGAAAGAAAAGATAGCAAAAACAACTGGAAAAAGAAAGAAAGAAGTTAATGGTTTTACAAAATTCAAAGGGAAAACAGGAGACATGAGAAGGGCTGGGAGGAATAGGGGACAAACAGAAAGATGATGGGTGAAAGACTATATTTTAATGAAAAGTATAATGAATGTAATTATTATATTTAAGTGCCAATGCCCTTTTTTCACATTCTGCCACAGTTTCTACTGGTGTTCATAAAATGGCTGTGCCAAGCTTTGGTTAAAACACATCATGGTTTAATTATTGCAGTGCCAGTTGTAGAAGCTGTTTTCATGGTAGTTTTGTGAATTTTTAGTTTTTAAGATTAGCAATAGTAACATAGAGGAAGGGTGGCATTAAATGTGGCCGCTGAGATTTAAAAAGACAAGCACTGAAACCAGCCATTCTAAGAAAGGCTGCAAAAGATAAGTCACAATTATGCTGCAATAATTAAACAGTTAAAGAAAATTTGACCAAAATATGTCACAAACATTTCATTAAGACATATATGAATTGATAAAATGTAGAAAAAGTGCAATCAGTGACCCCTTTAGTGAACCAGTGGAGAACAAGGATGTCTAGCAGTGTGACTACAGTAGATTTTACAAAGAAGAGCCACAATATTCTGGTCACATGCTGAGCTAACTAGCAGTGTCGATAGGAGAGCGTATGCTCACAGGAATATTCCCACCATCTCATGGATGCGCTTTTCCTGAAAACAATGACTGATCAAATAAATTAGCCACTAGGACATCATAAGACCCGTAAGAAAAGTCTCACAAGAGAGAGTACAGGAGACTTGTGTGATATAGGGATTTGGCCCTTGGGGTTTGCGGTACCTGACGCCAATAAGTCGATGTGGTGACGTCAGGCGGGCTATGGCTGGTATGTATATCCTGTGTGAATCTCAATACAGGTCAGTTCATTGCTTGGTACAACATGGCTCATGTCTCCCGTTATTAGGACATAACATTTGGCGACGTCGGATTAAACCATGGGAGCATGCGTCAAACTACCACCTTCATTTTTAGAGCCTCCGGGTGTGCCAGCTACACCATGGCGCTGCTGGTTGGAGGCGTTTGAGGAATACATCGCTGCAGCTAGCCTGGGCGGCGCCGACGAAGAGAGATGGAAGAGCCTGCTTGTTCACTGCCTCGGTGAGGAAGGCCATCATGTGTTTTGCGCGCTGAGTGGCAAAGGCTTGTTGAAGGAGTGTTTGGACATGATGGACAATTTCTTTATGGACCAGTACAACATTACAGCATGAAAACATAGGTTCTTCGACTGCCGACAATGTGCTGGTGAGTCCACCCAATGTTTCATAATGGAGCTCTGTAACCTAGCGAGCACGTGTGCCTTTGGGCCTATTGAGGAAGAGCTAGTCCGTGACAAGCTAGCACACAATACGAGCAACGAGTGGCTCAAAGAAAAGCTAATGCTAACTACGGACGTCTTCACGCTGAAGCAAGTGATTGAATTGACCAACCAGAGTGTGATATCCTACCGTGTAGCAATGATCACACTTGAGTTATTTCTTTGGCTAACTCTGCCGTTTATTCTGCAACACACATATAAGACTGAACATGGATTCTGCGCGGGGTTTTCACACTCTTGCTCTAATGTGTCCCCTTAATAGTAGTGCTGAACAATACAGGTAGTTCCCCCTAGAGGCATGTGCCAGTAATGTTTTAAATTAGACTTGCAGTCTACCACATCCCTCCCCTCTAGATTAAACTACTTTTAATTACACTAGCCAATTATGCTAGACATCCTGGAACTCCCATTTAACCCTAAACAATCACAGTTACTTTTAACTTCTTAAACACATGTGCCATACACATAATTTCTTTCTCTTTTTTTTTTTTTTTTTTTACATGTATAACACACATAACAGTCTAACTGGGGATTTGGTTTGACTACCGCATCCCAGTGAGGTTCCAGGACGCATTCTTGTCCTGTGGCTGGGGAACTCACTACTGACTAAGTATAGTCCTTCAAGTAGTCTGGAGCTTTCCTAGCTTGCTGAGATCTTCTCACGGCGGGTGAGCCAACTGCAGGTGAAGACTCAGACTGCTCCACTGTTTCGGCTGCTGCAGTGCTGCCCGTAGAATCTGCAGAGACGGTTACCTCAGGTTTCACCTGAAGTGGTGGTTCGTTGATGCTCTCCTCAGGATGGGTGTCAGACAACACCTCTGGTGCCATCGGCAGGGGAATGGAGCTCCTACCACGAACTTGGTCGATGTGTCGCCTCACCACTTGTCCATGACCTAATGTCACCTTGAATGACACAGGGCCTGTCTTTTCTGTTATTTCTCCTGGTACCCAGGCTGGTCCTGAGCCAAAGTTGCGGGTGTAGACCACGTCTCCTTCTCTCAGTATTCTCTCTCTAGCATGCATGTCATGATAACCTTTTTGTTTCTCTTGTTTATCATGCACTTTGTTTCTGAAGTCTGGATGTATTAAGTCAAATGTTGACCTCAACTTCCTTCCACACAACAGCTCAGCTGGTGACTTGCCAGTTGTAGATTGGGGTGTTATTCGATAGCTGAACAGAGCTCTCGACATTCGGGTTTCAATAGAGTCTCCTGTCATCTTTTTCATGAGTGACTTGAATGTCTGCACGGCCCTCTCGGCTAAGCCGTTAGAAGAAGGATGGTATGGCGCAGTCGTGATGTGACGTATGCCATTCTTTTCAGAAAACTCTTGGAACTGTTCACTCGTAAAACATGTACCGTTATCTGATACTATGATTTCAGGTAGCCCATGTTGGCTGAAACTCTTTCTAAGACATTCAATGGTAACAGTAGAAGTAGAGCTACTCACAGAATATGCATCGATCCACTTTGAGTATGCGTCAACTATGATCAGGAACATTCTTCCCATCCATGGACCTGCGTAGTCAATGTGAATTCTTCTCCATGGTTTATCTGGAACTTCCCAGGGATGTAGTGGGGCTGCTGGAGGACTGTTCCTGTTCTCCTGGCATGCCGCACATGACTTCACAAGCGCCTCCACCTCTGCATCCATGTTGGGCCACCACATGTAACTCCTCGCCAACGCTTTCATGCGAGTGATGCCAGGGTGTGCTTGGTGTAGTTGTTGCAGTAAGGCATTCCTACCAGGTGGTGGAACAACCACGCGTCCTCCCCACAGGATACAACCTTCCTGGGTGCTGAGCTCATCCTGTCGTCGGGCATAGGGAATGAACTCAGGACTGTTCATCTTCGGCCATCCTCGCAAGATGTATTCTCGCACTCTTGCTAGAACCGGGTCTTTGTCTGTCCACTTCTTTATTTGTTGTGCGTTCACCAGGGGCACGCCGATATCTTCAAACAATAGCACTCTCTCCTCCTCCTCAGGCGTGCTGTCTCTTCCTCCATCCAAGGGTAGCCTACTCATCGCGTCAGCATTCGTATGGTCCCGTCCGGCTTTGTAAACGATGGTGTACTCATACGCTGCTAATGTAACGGCCCATCTCTGAATTCTCTGAGATGTCATCTGGGGTATGGCTCTCATTTCACTGAACAGTGAAATTAGTGGCTTGTGGTCAGTCACTATAGCGAACTGTCTCCCGTACAGGTATTTGTGGAATTTTTTTACACCAAATACTACTGCAAGGCCCTCCTTGTCTAGCTGGGAGTAGTTTTTCTCAGCTGCACTAAGAGTTCTTGAGACGAACCCTATGGGTCTCTCTGAGCCATCCTCCATACGATGAGAGAGTACAGCACCCACACCGTAGGGTGATGCGTCACACGCCAGGATGAGTGGTTTGTTTGAATCATAGTGCACTAGCACACTACAGGACTGAAGTAGCGCTTTGGACTCTTCAAACGCCTTCTGCTGCTTGACCCCCCATGACCATTTTTCTTCCTTCTTAAGTAAGGTATGTAGTGGTGCCAGCAGCGTGGAGAGCTTTGGGAGGAACCTATGGTAATAGTTCAACAAGCCCAGGTAGGCTTTTAACTCAGTAACATTTTGTGGCTCAGGCGCCTCCGCAATGGCTTCCACTTTGTCTGTTAGAGGGTGTAGACCACTGGCGTTGATCTTGTGGCCTAGGAACACCACCTCTTTTCCCATGAACTCACACTTGCTTCTTTTCAACCTCAGACCGCTTTTCTCCAACCGTTGAAGCACTTCCTCCAGCGTTTTCAGATGTTCTTGTTCATTTGGTCCTGTACAAAGGATGTCATCCAAATAAATGGCAACATTCGGAATTCCACCTAGGATGCCCTCCATAGTTCTCTGGAATATAGCAGGACTGGAAGCTACTCCAAATGGTAAGCGTGTGTAGGTATATAAGCCTTTGTGTGTATTGATGGTTACATACTTTCTTGATTCTTCTTCCAGGACTACTTGTTGGTAGGCGTGACTCATGTCTAATTTCGTGAAGTGTCGGCCGCCATTCAGCTGTGCGAAGAGGTCCTCCACTTTAGGAATTGGATACTGATCCACCCGTGATGCTCGATTGACAGTGAGTTTGTAATCTCCACATATTCTAATGGAGCCATCCGGCTTTCGCACTGGGACTATGGGCGCCGCCCATTCTGCAACCTGCACTGGCTCAATGATCTTGTCATCCAGCAGCCTCTGTAGCTCGCTTTCGACCAGTGGCTTGACTGCATAGGGTACCGGTCGGGGTTTGCAGAATCGTGGTTGGGCCTCCTTGTCCACATTAATCTTTGCAGTGACACCTTTTAGCTGTCCTACGCCTTCTTTGAACACCTCAGCGTGTCTTTCGAGGATCTCCTCCAGCTGCAATTTGGGCTGAGATTCCACTTGATTCACCAACTGATCAATCATGGCCAGTTCTTGTAGCCAACTTCGCCCTAGTAGATTTGGTCCTTCGCTCCCAACTACTACTACAGGTAAGTCCTTTTCTTTGTTTTCGTGCTGCACCTTCACTTGTGCCATGCCTAGCACGTCTAGCTTCTCTCCTGTGTATGTTTTTAATTTTAATGAACAGGGATTTAATTCTGCTGTGTCTGTTTTCTTCCACAGTTGTGTATATTGCTGTTTACTTAATATGGTTACTCCACAGCCTGTATCAACTTCAAATGTTACTTTCATTCCATTAACATTCATGGTACGCGTGATGGGCGCTACCTTGGTCAGCTCCTCTGACGTGTTGTAAATTGTGTGAAAACCCATGTCTTCTGTATCACTTTCTCCCTCCCCTCTCAGTTGATTCGCTCGCTGTTCCTTTCCTGGGCCCTTGTTTTCATACTTTTGCCCATTAACTGTCGCTTTCAGCACCTGTGCGCTGTCCACCTTTATTCTACATGCTTTCTTAATGTGCCCTCGCTTGCCACAATTATGACACAGCTCAGTGGCAAATTTGCACTCGGCGGCATTGTGCTGGCCTTTGCAGCGATAACAACTGGGGAATTTGTGCTGAGTTTTGTCAGTCAACACTTTGTGGACACCTACTTGGGTCTTAGGCACACGAACATGCGTTGCTGTGTCCTCTGTTAGCTTCCCTTGCATCTCTCTCACATCTTTAGATGCTGTTTCCATCGCTTGGCATAATTCCAAAGCCTTTGCAAAAGTGAGTTTTGTTTCAGATAAAAGTCGCCGTTGCATTCGGTCATCATTCACTCCACACACAAGTCTGTCTCTTAACATTTCTTCCAATGAGTCTTTGTAATCACAGTGCAGTGTTAATTTCTTCAATTCTGCCACATACTCTGCTATGGACTCAGTGTTCCTCCTTATGCGTGAATTAAATTTGAATCGTTGCACGATTTCACTCGGTTTGGGGCTGAAGTGCTTCTGAAGCTCCGCAGTAATCTGGTCGTACGTTTTATCTTTCGGTAATGCAGGGCTTATTAAATTTCTCAACAAACTGTAAGTAGTTGCACCAACTCCACTCAACAGTACAGCCTTCCTTTTGTCTGGCTCCTCAATGTCATTAGCTTCGAAGAAAAAGTCCAACATTTCACTATATTCTTCCCATGACTGAGTCGAGTTATCAAAAGGGGTTACCGTTCCGATTACAGCCGCCATTGCTCGTCGTGGTGGGGAAACCTCGTTTTTCCTCCTCTGAACTTGCACTCGAACTACTGGAGTCACTTGAGTTTGCCGCACTTGCAATGTTCTCTGTTTCTCGCCGCTGATTTTTTTCTTTTAATCCTCGTCGCCAATTGTGTGATATCCTACCGTGTAGCAATGATCACACTTGAGTTATTTCTTTGGCTAACTCTGCCGTTTATTCTGCAACACACATATAAGACTGAACATGGATTCTGCGCGGGGTTTTCACACTCTTGCTCTAATGTGTCCCCTTAATAGTAGTGCTGAACAATACAGGTAGTTCCCCCTAGAGGCATGTGCCAGTAATGTTTTAAATTAGACTTGCAGTCTACCACACAGAGAGAGTCCACTACCCAGCTAGGTCTACAAGTGCTAGCTAAAGAGAACCTAGCCACCCAAGCTTCCCCTCCACGTCAGGCCGCTAGCAGTGCAGCTGACTCCTCAGGGTGGACCCTCAAAAGGTGGTGGACTGTGGTATGGGCAGGAGCGGGAGCACGGGGGCTGTGTGGCGGCTGTGGCTATCCTTGTCACAGGGTGAGCACGCTCACTTGCCCGCCAGAGGAAAGAAGTGCTATAACTGTGGCCGTTCTAATCACTGGGCCAGGGTCTGCACCACCGCCAATAAACCAACAGCTTTGGAGCTCGAAAGCATGACGTTGGTGTATGTGGGGGGCACTAAGAAATGGCCGTTAAAGTGGTACGTGTTGCAGCTTGACGGGATTGATGTGCTGCTTATGGTGGACTCGGGCGCTGGCAAATCCATATTAAGCATAGCCACGTTGAAGAGACTTTTCCCGGGTAAAGCCTTTAAAGCAGAGGTGGTGAAAATGTTTGGATACGGTCATGCTAAAATTGGCATGGTGGACACAGCCAGCTTCTCGGTAACATGCTGGTCAAGGACTATTCCCGCATTTACCTTCCAGGCTTCACACCAGTGGGCCGACTTGTTGGGAACTGATCTGCTGGGCGAGTTAGGATTCTCCATCACAGACCTCAACGGTGCTGATGGTGTCCCCCGACTGGCATGCCCGCTGGCCAACATTGTTCGTGGGCCCGGGATGTATTAAAGCGTTTAACCACCACCCGCTCATTGACCCAGGCGTGACACCCAAGATCCAACCATTACGGCGGCTCCCCTCGCCCTGAGGGATGACATCACAACGGAACTGAATAAACTGCATGAAGCCAGTATCATCAAGAAAGTGGATGCCTTGCCGTGGATATTGAACATCGTGGGGGCCAAGAATGAAGATGGGCGGCATTTTGCCGTGCATTGACCTCAGGCTGGATAACAAAGTGATCATCCTGGACAAATACCCGCTCCCCATGATTTTAATTTAATTAATTAATTTATGTTTATTTATATAGCACTTTTCACAGACATACAAAGTCACAAAGTGCTTTACAGTGCAACACAATCAAACATTCACACACTGATGGTGGCATGCTGCCTAACATAGCGTTTCCAGACCCACCAGGGGCAATTGGGGTGAAGTGTCTTGCCCAGGGACGCAACGGCAGGATATCTGGGGAGAGCGGGATTTGAACCGCCGACCATGTGTTTATTGGATGATGGAGGAACTCACCGCAATGTTCAGCCACTCAAGGGTGTTCATGAAGCTGGATCTCCCCCAGGGCTATCTGCAGGTGCTCCTCCACCCAGCCAACCGAAACCTGACGGTGTTCGTGACCCACAAGGGCGTTTTCAGGTACACCCACAAGCCTTTTGGTCTGAGCTCAGCACCAAGTTGTTTTCAGAAAATTATGTCCACAATTCTTGCTGGCCTCAGGGGTGTAGTGGTGTACCTGGACGACATTGTGGTCCACGGCACGTCATGGGGGAACACAACAATCATTTGAGACAAGTGATGGAGGTGCTGCTGGAGCATGGAGTCATGTTGAATGAGGAAAAGTGCATCTACGCTGCGGATTCCATTGAGTTTGTGGGATTCCGGCTGGCGGACGAGGGCCTGAGCCCACTGCATTCCAATGTGGAGGCGGTCCTGCATTTCCCTGACCCCATGACACCCACACAAATCTCGTTCCTGGGCATGGTGACCTTCTACAGGCGTTTCATTCCCCATTATTCAGAGACTATCGAACCACTCTGAGCCCTTCTTAAACAGGATGCACCGTGGCAGTGGACCCCGGCCTGCTCAGCGGCGGTCACTAGGGTGAAGTCTCAACTCACCTCCCCTCCAGTGTTGGCCCACTTTGATCCAAAATGGCCAACTTTTGTGACTAGTGACGCGTCTGGTTCAGCTTGGGGGCGATTATGTCTCAAGTGCAAAATGGTACCAAGTGCCCAGTGGTGTTCGCATCGAGGTCCCTTTCAGTGGCTGAACAGAAATATGCTGTAGGTGAGAGAGAGGCGTTCGCTTGTGTCTGGGCATATGAACGGTGGCACATTTACCTCTAGGGGTGCCATTTCACCCTGCGAACGGACCACCGGGCACTGACAACACTGCTGGAAATGACGGGCTCAGGACACAGGCCCCTATGGATCCACAGGTGGACTGAGCAGCTGTGGGCCTACAATTTCACGACCCAGTTCATCCCTGGAAAAGACAACGTAGTGACGGCTCTCCTGTTCCGTCCCACGGCCAACACCACACAACCGGACGACGATCACCCCATGGAGGTGGACCTTGTCAACGTGCTGCACAGACCCCTCTGGGACATGGTGTCCCTCCAGGAGTGCCAGGTAGAGTCGGAACGGGACCTCATGTTGTCATAACTGTGCTCGGTCATCAGGGATGGTTGGCCCACAAAAGTACAGGGTGATCTGGTGTCTTTTCACCAGTTCAGAGATGAACTGAGTTGCTGAAATAGTGTGTGTGTGGCAAGGGGGCACTGCACATTAATTCTGGTGTCTCTGAGATTGTGAGTTCTGGCAATGCTCCATGAGGGTCACCTGGGGTGTGGTCAGAGTGAAGCAGCGTTGCAGGGATTCAGTTTGGTGGCCTGGCATCGATAAGGACATAGAAACTATGGTAAAGAACTATGTTCCATGCTTGGAGAGTGGAAAGACTGGCGGGCCACCCCTCCCCCCACCCCTGCGACCATTACCGTACCCAGAGGGCCCTTGGAAGCACATCCAATTGGACATTTGTGGTGAACTACACACGGCTCCTCCAAACAGCCCTTTTTTTTATTAGTGGTCTACGATCTGTTCTCCAAATGGCCGGAGGTGCTACCCACTAACTTGGTCACAACAGATGTGGTCACGGGTTTCCTCTTGTCGCTGTTGGCTAGATGGGGGGTCCCGGATGCCATCACAACAGACAATGGCCCACAGTTCACCTCTGTGGGGTTTGTGGAGTTTTTGGGTGATAGGGACGTGGAGCACATCAGAATTGCGTTCTACCACCCCCAAGCCAATGGGGGCGTGGAACATTTCAAAAAGACTCTGAAAAACGGTCTGAGAACCCATTTGGCAGACGGCTTCACGTTCCTTGACGCCCTCCAGAACATGGTCCTCTACTACAGGGCAACAGTCCAAGCCACGACAGGGTGCTCCCCAGCAAAACACATGCTGGGGCATGAATTCCATCTGCCTCTGCATCGGTTAAGGCCCTCCACAACCTCCCCTTCGGGGGACAAAGACACCCCACGAGACCAGGTTGTCGCCCAGCAGCAGAAAATAAAATGACGTTTTGATAGGAAGCACAGGGCGAAGGCCCATGGACTCAATGTGCCGGACCAGGTCTGGATTAAGCATCCCAACCACACGCATAAACTGCAGCCTTTCTGGACGGAGCCCCTACAGATTGTGAGACGGCTGGGCTGGGACACGTTCAAGCTCTCGGACGGGTCACGGTGGCATTCCAGCCAGTTCAGGAAGTCGTTGCCAGCCCAGGGTCCAAGAGCTGCAGCGGACTGGACTGATGAGGGTTGGGACTTATCTGATGGGGTTGTTGAGGATTCTCAGGTGCAGCCGACGGAGCCTGGAGCAGGACCTCCTCTGGTGAGGCGCTCAGCTAGGACATGTCAGAGGCCCAGACACCTCGATGACTTTGCTGTAGAAGTAGCCTTAGCTGAAGCGTGTTGGGCATGGGTGGCAGAATAATCCGCCCCAACACGGGAGGGTACCCTGGCAGTCTACACAGGTGTTGTTTTCATAACATTGGCGGACAGTATCTGACTCTCAAGGACAGCTTGTCTGACTCAGACTATTCCATCTGCCGTGCTCAAGGACATGTGCCTCTGCCTCAGACACTAGTCATAACATCTGCTGAAAGAGAGACTATTGCTGTTCACCTAACTGATTTGCCACTGATTTGCATCCAACACACACACAACTGACCCATTTATACTGACGAAGACACATTCATTCACTGCTCTCTCTGTGTCATTGTGTGGATTCTATTGTCTGCTAATTGTGCATTGAGAGTTTTTTCTTGTAATCACAATATTGGTCATATAAATGAACTTTATTTTGATCAACAATGCTTTTTTCTCTCTCCTATTGTGTCTCCTCACCCCCCCCGCCTTCTATTCCCCTCCTGTTGACAGGCGCCTCCATGGCTCGCCGCGTCATTGGGAATGTCATCTAGACGTTTCCAATGTCAAGTCAAATTCCTCGTATATTTACCTGTTTATTTACTTGTAAATGTGCTTGGCAATAAACTTTTCTGATTCTGATTCTGATTATTCCCATTTAGCTTACTAGGCCTGTTGTTCTATGTTAAAAAAAAAAGTGAAAAAGTACAGTGTATGTATTGCTCATGTTCTGTGGGGTTCTCTCATGCTAACCTTAATGGGTGGGGGGGGGTCTGTTTTCTATGGTGCCTTTCAAGTTTTGTAAAGGGGGGGGAGCAATGTGATATAGGGATTTGTCCAGTGGGGCTTGCAGTAGCCGACGCCAGTCAGTCGACGTGGTGACGTCAGGCGGGCTACGGACAGTATGTATATCCTGAGTGAATCTCAATAAAGGTCAGTTTGTTGCTCGGTACAACATGGCTCATGTTTCCCGTTATTAAGACACAACAACTTGGCAAAGTAAGTTTATTCTTAAAAGAAATAACTACCCCTGGGTTTTGTTTTGTTTACCATTGGTCACTTAAGATGATCACTGTAACATGGCAGATATACGTCTGAAAGCGTAGAAAAGAATGCCATGGTCTTTCCAGAAAATTGCAGGTTTAAAATGATTATAATATTTACATTTAAACAACTGGCTGATGACAAACAACTATGGTGATCAGTCAGGATTTCAACGCCGATAGGTTCATATTAGCTGTCCTCATTTAGCAGGAAGCTGCAGGGATTACCAGATACTTTGAACTGTGACAGATACCTATGACTTATGGCTATTTTGGCAACAAGTAGAATGTTATGGGTTAAAATCAATCAATATGGTGACGCCAGTGACTTCTGGGAACAGGTCAGATGACTACCATGAAAAGAGTGGTGACAGCTGGAGAGACAGCTGACAACTGGAAAAGACAGTAACCGGGGCAGGGAGGATTAGCTCTCTAAACTGCAGCTCCCATGAGGGAAGCATCCATAGTTGGCTATGGAAAACTCAATGAAGATATACTGCCGGGGTGCCCGGGTGGGGGGGGGGGAATGAGCACCCCACTAGGACAGATGCACAGGCACTGACCCCAAATTACAGACATACGATTACGAATGCAGTGTGTAAATATGGCAAAGTCGGCAAAAGTCTGGCAGTACTGTGGCTTGACTTTGCAAACACTTATGAGTCAATCCCCCATAAGCTGGTGGAAATCTTACTTGTCCGGCACCACATTCCAGTCAAGATCAGAGACCTAATAATGAATTACTACAACTGCTTCAGCTTGAGAGTCACCTCTGGAACAGTAACATCTTCATTTCATCGGCTAGAGAAGGGAATCATCGCCAGCTGCACTGTCTCAGTGATTTTATTTGCCCTGGCCATGAACATGCTTGTAATGTCAGCAGCAATGGAGTGCAGAGGTCCACTCACCAGATCAGGTGTGCGACAGCCCCCCATTAGAGCATTTATGGATGACTTGACGATGACAACAACATCAGTCCTGGGCTGCAGGTGGATCCTTCAAGACCTTGAATGCCTCATTAGCTGGGGATGAATGGACTTTAAACCATCAAAGTCCCGAGCCCTAGTTGTGAAGAAGGGAAAGGTGTCTGATAAGTTTAGATTTTCCATCGGAGGAGTCCAGATCCCATCAAATACTGAGAAGCCAGTCAAGAGCCTGGAAGAGGTTTTCAACAGTACACTGAGGGACACAGCCACTCTTGAAGAGACCAGCAATCAATTAGGAACCTGGCTTACAGAGATAGACAAGTCAGGGTTGCCAGGTAAATTCAAGGCTTGGATTTACCAGCATGGCATCCTACCACGACTCCTCTGGGCACTGCTTGTCTATGATGTTCCACTGGGCACCACTGAAGGCTTTGAGAAGAAGATCAGCAACTTCTTGCATAGGTGGTTGGGCCTGCCTCACAGCCTCAGCAGCATCGCCTTATATGGGAGAAACAACAAGCTACAACTTCCCTTCAGTAGTCTTTCAGAGGAGTTCATAGTTTCCCAGGCAAGAGAAGTGATGCTGTACAGAGACTCTAGTGACATCAAAGTCTCATCGGCTGGCATTCAGGTGAAGATGGGCAGGAAATTCAAAGCCCATGAAGTTGTTGAACAGGCTGAGGCACAGCTACGGTTTAAAGAGTTGGTGGGGACAGTTGCAGCAGGGCGGGCAGGCCTTGGGAGTAGCCCAAAACCTCAGTACAGCAAGACCCGGGGAAAGGAAAGACACCAGTTGGTCCAGGATGAAATCAGACTGGGACTGGAAGAAACACGAACCAGAAGGATAGTTGAAATGTGCCAGTAGGGGGCATGGACCAGGTGGGAGGAGGCAATTGATTGTAAAGTCTCATGGTCAGAGCTCTGGAGAGCGGAGCCACATGGGATCAAATTCTTGATCCAATCGGTGTACAATGTCCTTCCAAGCCCAACACCGCTTCTCTTGGGGCCTGATAGAAGCCCCTGCATACTCTCTATGCCGGCAAAGAGGTTCCCTAGAACACATCTTAAGTAGCTGCCCGAGAGCCCTCAGTGAGGGGCGCTATCGGTGGAGGCATGACCAGGTACTGAAGGCAGAGTCCATCAGTGCAGGGATCTCTTTCAGCAGGCAGCAACACCCAGCAAAGCATGCCATAGCCTTCACCAAAGCTGGTGAGAAGCCACAGCATCGCACAAACCTATTGGGGGGGGGGCTTCTGGCAACAGCCCAAGACTAGCAACTGAAGGTCGACCTGGGAAGACAGCTGAGATTCCCTGACAACATCGTAACAGCCACACCTAGACCAGACATGGTTCTTCTGTCAGAATCTTCCAAGCAGGTGGTCTTGTTGGAACTGACTGTGCCCTGGGAAGATCGGCTGGAAGAGGCCTTTGAAAGGAAGAGGGCCAAGTATGGGGATCTTGTCAGTGATTGCCGTAGCAGGGAATGGAAGAGCTGGCTCTACTCCATAGAGGTTGGCTGTCGAGATTTTGCCGGCCAGTCACTCTGCAGGGCCCTCAAGCAGTTGGGGATCAGGGGGAGACACAACAAGAAAGCCATCAAGAACATCACTGATGCTGCCGAAAGAGCATCACGATGGCTGTAGATCAGAAGGAGTGATCCGTGGATGTCTCGAGCCACCTAGACACAATTTGGGGTCTGATCAACCCCAGCTGGGTTGCCTGTGCAAGAGTGTATGATGTACAATGACACGAAACACCCGCTGACCACAGGTTACATTGTGGGAATCCACCTTGGTATATTTACACTCAGACTTAAAGACAAAAAGGAATTGTCATGGGGGGTTTGTGTGTGGATGCGGGGGTGGTGTGTTGATGTGAACAGTGACAAAGAGAATGGGAATTACAAAGGCTTTGATGCTAATGCAGCACACAGAGAAGGCTGACCAAGTGGTATTATTTAAGAGCAGAGGTGCCTGAGATCTGTTACTTTTTTGTTGCTTGTTTTTCTAGAGAAATGTGAGAAACAGTTGAATAAAGCCTGATATGATCTGGACCTCTCTGCCTGGTTCTTGGCTCTCTCCACAACATCACTGATGATGTGTCTAGGTAGCACCGTAAGGTGTGTGTTAAAATCTATGGGGAGCTGAAAAGTTCATGGTCAAATTTGACCAAATTTGGTTAATTTTTCAACTGCAGGGATCCAAGCACTGCAACACCAATGGAAGAAGTGTGTGGATCGAAGGAGAGACCATATTGAAAAATAAACCACATTTGGTCAAATTTGACCACTATTAACATTTCACTAGTGGACTGGCGACCTGTCCAGGGCATACCCTGCCTCTCCCAAGGATGCTGGGATAAACTTCATTTCCCTCGTGACCCAAAAAGGATTAAGTGGTTGAAGATGGATGTTTAGATAAACTTTTCAAACTATGAACTTTGTAGCCACCCCTTGTATAGCAGGAAAAAGTGAGAATTCACCTACTGACCAGGAGGCAACAATATTACCTCTATCACCTTTGATTTGGAGCTTGTTGATATACTGCTATTAGAAAAATAATCAAGTGAAAGTTATCAGGCCAAATGTTTTTTGACAGTATTGTGGCAGCATAAAATAAGGAGCGAACTGAGAGTTTTTAAGGGAGTTTATTATCAATCATCCCGCCATCATCGAACTCACTCCAGCCCTGTGCAGGCGGGCTGGAGCGGGTCCTCAGGCTCTCGTGAGGAGACACAGAATGCGTGTGTCAGCAGCAGTAGTCAGAGAGAGAATGAACATGAATTTCAGTCAGCTTATATACCAAGTTACAGACAATACATGAAAGGCACACTAGCATCACAGAACAGGAAGCATGAACACCTGCATTTGAGTCACACATATCAAAGCGATTACTGGCGGAAGAAGCTAGACAAAAGAGAGGCTGCCTATTGATATCAGTCATTGTTCTGCTAATTGCTCCAGCTGTGCGCTCTGCTAGTCCGTGGCTGTGGGGGTTACCCCACACACTCCCCCCTAGAGGGCTCAGCAGGAAGCTGAGGCCTCGATAGTCCGGCTTTGGTAGCGAGCAGGGAAAGCTCTGTGCAGGCAGAGGTGGAGGGAGGGGGGTGGGGGTAGCAAGTGCCGGCCCAGGACGGCGAAGTTGTTTGGGCCGCACAAAAATTGCCTGTGGATCCGCGATGTTGAGGGGCTGTCCCCTTGAACGTGCGGAGATCCACAGCAGCTGTTTGAAGAAAATTTGTCTCTGACTCCTCTCGCGGCCATGAAGAAAAAAAAAAAAAAAAAGGAGCTGCAGCTGTGAGGGACTTGGCGTGTTGACTTTAGGTGCGCGCGCAGTCCTAAAGTCCTCGGGGACAGCTGACGGCTGAATTCCCTTGTGCGCCGTGGCTGAGACCCGTACAAAATCCTGTGAGCGAGCTGCGTGCGTGCTTCAGGTGTGTGAGCAGCCCTGAAGGTTCTGTGTGCAGCGGCGAAGGACGATGGCGGTCTGTGGAGCCGTTATTGTCCTGTGCGTGGTGCGCTGTCCTCGTAACCCCAGGGTGTGCGTACGGGGTTCGGTGCTTGGCAGGTCCACTGTAGAGGCGAGTCAGGGTCAGGGAGCTTGATGGAGATCAGCGTCGTCCGCGCCGATGGTCATCCCTGTTGAGCTGTTGCTTCGTTCGCTCGTGGTGCGTTGGAGCGGTGACAGGAAATAGACGATCTTTGTCCCTCGGCTCGCGCAGATGCATTGGAGCGGTGAGAGGGAGGAGACGATCTCTGTCCCTCGGGCTCGTGTCGATGCGGAGGAGCGATGAGAGGGAGTAGGCGATCTCTGTCCCTCGGGCTCATGCAGATGCGTTGGAGCGATGAGAGGGAGGAGACGATCTCTGTCCCTCGGGCTCATGTCGATGCGTTGGAGCGGTGAGAGGGAATAGACGATCTTTGTGTCCCTCTGCCGGTTCCAGCGTGGATGCCCAGGTCAGAAGGTTGCTGCACAAAGCGTGTGCTTTCTTCGGGGTCACCAATATGGCGGCATGATAAAATAAGGAGCGAACTGAGAGTTTAAAAAGGGAGTTTATTATCATTCATCCCGCCATCATCGAACTCACTCCAGCCCTGTGCAGGCAGGCTGGAGCGGGTCCTCAGGCTCTCGTGAGGAGACACAGAATGCGTGTGTCAGCAGCAGTAGTCAGAGAGAGAATGAACATGAATTTCAGTCAGCTTATATACCCAGTTACAGACAATACATGAAAGGCACACTAGCATCACAGAACAGGAAGCATGAACACCTGCATTTGAGTCACACATATCAAAGCGATTACTGGCGGAAGAAGCTAGACAAAAGAGAGGCTGCCTATTGATATCAGTCATTGTTCTGCTAATTGCTCCAGCTGTGCGCTCTGCTAGTCCGTGGCTGTGGGGGTTACCCCACAGTATATTTATTTTATTTTATTTGTTGTCCACACTCCATACCAGTAGGTGGCAGCATCATAGCGCTGCTTGCCGACTGCCGTAATAATAATAATAAGAAGAAGACGAAGATGCAGAAGACCCAAGATAGCAGCCCCACTTGTTAACAGTGAGTGAAGACTACAAACGATGCAATTTATGAACATTTTTATTTTATATGTCACTACTCATAGATTTTACACATAATACTGGCCAACCTGTATCGCTTAACTTGCCCCTATGGAGTTTTTAAGTGAAAATAGCCCGTATTGGTTGTTTTCTGGCAGTGTTAGTCGCTGTTGTTTGTTTTGTGGAGGAACAAAATAAGTTCAGGCATGACACGGCAAGCTGAAGGTTTAAGAGTTTTATTCCTCCATCATCATGAGACACACTGCAGCGCTGTGTGCTGTGTGTGCGCTAGTGAGGCATGTGAAGTCAGCTCTTTTATGCAGACAAGAGAGAACGCATGGCACATTTACATATTGGTATACATACCAGACAATACATATCAATCGCGTGATTAACTGGTGCCAGACTCCTCTCCTTACTCCGGGGATGAATAACAGTAGTCATTGTTCTGGTTGTCCCCCTAGGGCTCTCTGTTTGTATGCAATCCCTGCTGAGCGTAAATATTATCAGTCTGCATTGTACTGGGTGCCCACACGTGTGCTGGGTGCCCACACTGCTCCCCCCAGAACGATCAGAAGGGGTTGTGCCCCCCCCCCCATCGTTTGGGCTCCAGCTCCGGTAGAACTGTCAGAGGGCATGTCAGTCCGTGAGGGGGACAGGTGGAAAGGGCAGTGTGCTCCGCTCTGAGTTCCAGCACGTTGAATGGCCATGGATCGTGGGCACACGGGCCGGTGTGCAGTTGTGCGTATTGGAACCAGATGGCGATCGGCCGGCTTTGGGAGTGAGGTGCAGGAAAAGCTCTGTGCAGGAGGAGGTTGAGGGGGTGGGAGTAAGCGAGTACCGGCCCGGGACGTCAAAGGTGTCTGGGCCGCACAAAAATTACATGTGGATCTGCGATGGTGAGGAACTTTTCCCGTTAAATGTGGCGGAGATCCACAGCGGCTGTGAAAAAAATTATATCTCTGACTTCTCTCGTGTTTTGGTCCAGCGAGGATGTGGGGAAGGCGAGCGGCCAAATTCCCCGAGGATGCGTAGTGGCTGTGATAAACTGAAGCTGTGTCAGGGACTCGGCAGTTTGGCTTTAGGTGCGGGAAGCAGTCCTAAAGTCATCAGGGAAAGCAATCGGCTATCCCGATGTGCGCCGCGGCTGAGAAACCCATACAACGGTCCTGTGTGTGGGCTACACATCTGCTCCAGGTGCGCGAGCAGCCCTGAAGGTTCCGAGGCTGGCGATCGGCCGTTTCTCTCAGGCATGTGCCGCGGCGGAGGACAAATGTATCAGTCTGTGGAGCCGGTTTTGTCCCGTGCGTGGCACGCGCTTGGCGCAGTGACCACATAGCTGGCAGTTGTGCTGTTCTCGTAACCCTGCAGTGTGCGTGTGTGTCTTCTGTGCACGGAAGGTCCGTTGTCAAGGGGTGAGTCAGGGTCAGGGAGTTTGATGGAAAACAACGCAGTTGGCGCCGATGGTCTTCCCTGTTCAGGCTGTTTCTGTGGGTTGCTTGTGTCACTGATCCTCGTCGTGCGTCTCGGTCCCAGTGCTGCGCTCTCGGCCCTGGAGGTCGCCATCGTGGAGAGAGGACAAGGCGCGCGCGCTCCTGTGTGGGTGCGAAGGATGTAGGCGATCTCTGGTCTCTGGAATCCACAGCGCGGTGAGAGGGAGCAGACGGTCATTCTCCCTCGTCAGGTTCCCAGTGCGGAGGTAAAAGATCAGGCGAGGGACGTACCGTGACGCGTTCTGAAGCTTCCCGTCTGGGTCATCTCCGGGGTGTTCGCCTCGTGTTCCATTCTTCGTCAAGGGTCACCAGTGTGGAGGAACAAAATAAGTTCAGGCGTGACACAGTGAGCTGAAGGTTTAAGAGTTTTATTCCTCCATCATCATGAGACACATTGCAGCACTGTGTGCTGTGTGTTCGCTAGTGAGGCATGTAAAGTCAGCTCTTTTATACAGACAAGAGAGAATGCATGGCACATTTACATATTGATATACATATCAGACAATACATATCAATCGCGTGATTAACTGGCGCCAGACTCCTCTCCTTCCTCCGGGGATGAATAACAATAGTCATTGTTCTGGTTGTCCCTATAGGGCTCTCTGTTCGTATGCAATCCCTGCTGAGCGTGAATATTATCAGTTTGCATTGTGCTGGGTGCCCACAGTTTCTCTCTTTCTTAAAAAAATATTGAAATGACAAAACAAGATAAACTAAACTAAAATTGTTGATGTATTTGAATGTTTCATATTTGATTTTTTTTGAAACAGTTAAAAGTTTGTTAATGTTGAAAATAAACAGTTTACAATGGTTATTCAATTGCAACTGTATGTGAACTAAAATATTAAGGCTGGTGTAGAAGAGCTTGAAATAACGAAGCGATGTGATTTTATAAACCAAAGTTTAATATCAGCTTCACTCCTCTAACAAGTCTCATCTCGGTGCAGAAGCAGAATAAGAGGTCGAGCACAGTCAGACCTTCATACTTATACCTACACACAACAAAAGACATTGCATATAAAAGCTGACATCCCGCATTAACCTAATCCCCCCTCCATTGTCCTCCGTCTCCTCCACCTGACCCTGGGTGGTCAGGGAGATCGATCTGGTCTCCACCGCTGCGACTCCGTCTGCTCTTTGATCTTCGCTGGCGGTTGAGACCTCTTGTCCTGTTCTGAGGTGTGAGGTCATTCCACATATGTAATCACTAAACATTCTAATATGTCTATACATATGTAGGTATGGAATATATGATTAATATGAACCACAGCCCCCCCCCCCCAAACGACTAAGAAAAGGACAATCAAAGTAAGTTTACAGTTTAAGATAATCTCTATGACATATTATACTGTTAAACCTCTTGACAGGGAAAACAAGGAAAAATCTTTCCAGCAGTCATGTTCCTGTAGAGAATTCAGTGGTAACCATAACAGTATAGTAATATCACAAATCAGCCTTAAAACTGTCACGGCACAATCTGATAACATAGTTAACAACTCTTGGTTAATTTGCATCAGTCCCTGTGCCGTCTGGGTTTTAATCTTCTCCCGAATCTGCTGTGGGTCCGCTTTGGCGTCCTGGTGGGACCCTACTGTAAGGAATCTGCAGCTTGGGGAGGAAAGTGGTTATTTGTTCCCTGCAGGGGGGCTGAGTCTTTTTTCTTGGGGGGTCTACCCTGCCGAGGTGCTCTCGCCACCCGTGCAGGTTCGTTTCTCAACAAGAAGGCAGGTTTAAGTCTGTCAGTGCTGACTGTTTCTTTTCTGTCCCCTAAATCAAGCACAAAATGCTTATCACCAGGTTCCAGCACTCTGAATGGTCCGTCGTATGGTGGACGGAGGGTTGATTTTAAAGCTTCATGCCTAACAAAAACGAACTCGGCGTTTTTTAAAGCTTGGGGGACAAAAACCCGTGGAAAAGAGTAATGTGCCGGTCCGGGGAAAGTGTCCGGTCCGGTGCTGCCTAAAGGCCTCAGGGCTGGAAGATGCCCAGGCTCTGGATTCTCTGGTAAAAACTCACCTGGGAGTCTGAGAGGTTGTGCAAAAACTAATTCTGCTGGGGAGGCGTCTAGATCCTCTTTAGGCGCAAAACGCAACCCCAATAAAACCCAGGGAAGTTTATTTACCCAATTTGTATCCGTTAGTGAGGCCCTGAGGGCGGCCTTTAAGGATCTGTGAAAACGCTCGCATAACCCATTAGCCTGAGGGTGATAAGCGGTGGTGCGGTGAATTGTCGCCCCTAAGCTGCTGGCCATAGCTGACCAAAGCTCTGAGACAAATTGAGGCCCCCTATCAGACGTGATGTCCGATGGGACGCCGAAACGTGCCACCCAGTTTGTCAAAAAAACGCGAGCGACTTCCGCAGCTGTGGTTGACGCCAGAGGGACCACCTCAGGCCAGCGCGTGGTACGGTCTATCATTGTTAACAGATGTGTGAAACCTTGGGAGGAAGGTAGTGGTCACACGAGGTCGACATGAACGTGGTCAAACCTTCTGGCTGGGATACGAAAAGGCTCTAGAGGAGCTTTTGTGTGCTTGTGTATTTTGGCGCGCTGACAAGACATGCAAGTTTTTGCCCATTCCTTTACATTTTTGCACAGGCCCGGCCAAACAAACTTTTCTGCGACCATTTTAACCGAGGCGCGCACCCCTGGGTGCGCGAGGGAGTGAACCGAGTCGAAAATGCGGCGGCGCCATGCAGCTGGGACTACCGGGCGAGGTCGGCCGGTTGAAACGTCGCAGATTAGGGGGGGTACACCGTCACGTAAACTCTTTTCCTCCAGTCTTAACCCTGTTGGTCCAGACAGGAGCGCGCGCACGTCCGTGTCGCTGCTTTGTTCCTCTGCCATGGCTGCGTAATCTATCCCTACGTGAATAGGGGCCGCGTACGCGTCCGCGTTGGCGAAGAGATCTGCGGCTGAGGTAGTATAATCTGTCTCCTCGTGCTCTGGCGATGTCACAGCGCGAGAGAGACAGTCTGCTACCACGTTAAATTTGCCTGCCACATGTCGAATGTCTGTGGTGAACTCTGAAATTGCAGCTAGCTGTCTTTGTTGCCTGCCTGACCATGGTTCTGAAATTTTAGCCATCGCAAAAGTGAGCGGTTTGTGGTCTACAAAAGCCGTGAAGCGCCGCCCTTCTAACCAGAACTGGAAGTGGCGGATGGATAAATGAAGCGCTAGCAGCTCCCTGTCAAAAGTGCTGTATTTACGCTCGGTTTGGTTTAAAGATTTGCTAAAAAATGCTAAAGGTTGCCAGGTTCCGCCAACATGTTGTTCCACGACTGCCCCTATGGCCAGGTCTGAAGCGTCTGTGGTTAATGCTATGCGGGCCGAGGGATCGGGGTGAACCAACAATGTGGCATTCGCTAGAGCACTTTTTACTTCCGCGAAGGCGTGTTCGCGCTCCGGGGTCCATTCGACCGCGTTGGAAGGCTTTTGTTTTCTGAGCGCGGCATACAGGGGCTGCATGAGTTGAGCTGCGTGGGGGAGGAAACGGTTGTAAAAATTCACCATTCCCAAAAATTCTTGCAGCAATTTGACCGTTTGTGGTCGTGGAAAATTTTTTACCGCGTGGACTTTGTCTGGCAATGGGACTGCCCCCTTCGGTGAAACTCTGTGTCCCAAAAAATCAATTTGTGACACGCCGAATTTGCATTTGGCTGGATTGATTATTAACCCGTGCTCTTCTAGTCTCTGAAAAACTGTAGTGAGGTGTTGTTCGTGTTCTTCCTCTGACGGGCTGGCTACCAGCATATCGTCGAGGTAGACGAACACGAAGGGGAGGTCGCGTAATACCGCGTCCATCATATGCTGAAAGGTTTGGGCAGCGCCTTTGAGGCCGAACGGCATCCGCAAAAATTCAGAAAGACCGAAAGGGGTTATTACAGCCGTTTTAGGAATGTCTTCCGCTCAAACGGGGACTTGGTGATAGCCGCGGACCAGGTCTATTTTAGAAAAAATGCGCGCACCCGCCAGATGTAGTGAAAAATGTTGGATGTGAGGAATTGGGTAGCGGTCATACGCTGTCGCATTGTTTAATCTGTGGTAATCGCCGCAAGGTCTCCAAGAACCGTCGGTTTTCGGGACCATGTGGAGTGGCGATGCCCAGGGGCTTTTCGAGCGTCTAATAATGCCTAATTTTTCCAGGGTAGTAAACTTGTCCCGTGCTATGGCGAGCTTGGTCACGTCTAAGCGCCGAGCTTTGGCGAACACGGGTGGGCCTGTTGTGGGGATGAAGTGTTCAACCCCGTGTTTCGCTACCGTTGCTGAAAATTTTGGAACTGTGAGTGCTGGAAATTGGGTGAGGAGTTGGTCAAACTTACCTCCTGCTGTTGTGATGCTGGCCTGCACGGGTGGTGGAGAAACTCGAGCTGAGCAGGGGATAGAAGAAAATGACAGTGCATTAACCAAGCGCCTATTTGCTAGATCGACCAACAGCCCATGTGCACACAAAAAATCGGCGCCCAACAAGTTAAAACTCACCGCCGCTACAATAAATGTCCATCTATAGTTGCGGCCGTGGATGCAAAGAGGCAGGCTCCTTTCGCCGAAAGTGTCGATGATCGAGCTGTTGGCTGCCATCGCTCCATTTCCCCGGGGACCCATGGCCCGGTCTGCATGGGAAGGGGTGATAAAACTCAGCTGAGCTCCGGTGTCGATCAGGAACTGTCTCCCGGTGTGTCCGTCAGTCACATAAAGCAGCTTATTTTTCTCGCCGAGAGCCATAGCTGCCAACGTTTTCTGGGCTTTGGCGTTTCCCGAGTTTTTGAAATTGCAGGGGGGCACGCATTTGGCAAATGCGTGCCCCCTCTTTGACGCCCTCTCGGCAAAACGCTGATGAAAATAGCAGAGGTCGTTCTGCCTGCTGCGCCTTGGTCGTGTCGCTGCCATGGTGGGCGGGCTCTGCTCTGTTGTCTGCGGTTCTCCGCTGCGCTGGGCTTCCGCGCTGAGTTCTGCAGATGCTGTTATGGCCATCTGTTCGCCACAGGCGTTGATGAGGCACTGCGCTTCTTGGGCCAGCGCGCGGAAGTCCTGCTGGGTGTTGCATTGCATGTTGACCAGCGTCCCCCTCATGTGTGGCGGCAGAGTGCTGAAGAAGAAATATCGGAAAAGGAAGTTGTCGTTGTCCTCTTCCTTAAGCTGCAGCATGTCCTCCATGAGGGCCTTGGGTCTGCATCCTCTGTGGCCGTAGATCGCCAGGATCTTCTCTGTTCTCTCCTCGGCTGAGGGGACGAAATTCTCCACGATGGTCGCCTTAAGTTCTCTGTCATGGGCGAGCGGTTGTTGGATTATGCTCCGCGCACATCTTGACGTGGCAGCGTCGAGTTTGGCGACGATGTGATAAAATTTAGTCTCGTTTGCCGTTATGCCCGCCAGTGCAAACTGAGCCTCAGCTTGCTGGAACCACGAGCTCGGGTCGCTTTGCCAGAAGTCTGGCAGCTTGACGGTGACGGCGCTTGTGTGGGCCGTCCCTGAGGTGTCCGCCGGGTGAGAGCGCCTTTCTTCTGCTCTCACGGCGGAGCTGGGGATGGTGCTCGGTTGAGCCCTCTCTTCTGCCGTGGGGGAACGTCTTCCATCCGTTCCCCTGTCTGCATGGGCGCCGGCGCTTGCCTGGGTCGCCTCTGATGAGTTAATCGCGGGAGAACATCTCTGTTCCAGCCTCACGTCTGGTCACCAGTGTAGAAGAGCTTGAAATAACGAAGCGATGTGATTTTATAAACCAAAGTTTAATATCAGCTTCACTCCTCTAACAAGTTTCATCTCGGTGCAGAAGCAGAATAAGAGGTCGAGCACAGTCAGACCTTCATACTCATACCTACACACAACAAAAGACATTGCATATAAAAGCTGACATCCCGCATTAACCTAATCCCCCCTCCATTGTCCTCCGTCTCCTCCACCTGACCCTGGGTGGTCAGGGAGATCGATCTGGTCTCCACCGCTGCGACTCCGTCTGCTCTTTGATCTTCGCTGGCGGTTGAGACCTCTTGTCCTGTTCTGAGGCGTGAGGTCATTCCACATATGTAATCACTAAACATTCTAATATGTCTATACATATGTAGGTATGGAATATATGATTAATATAAACCACAGCTGGTTACTTAACCTGAATGTAACACCCACTTGTGTGTAACACCTCTTTGTAGCACTTTAGGTGTGTAATACTACTTTAGGTGTACAATCTTGTACCCTTGTGGTAGTATTGGGTTATGGCAGTGTAGTTACCTCTAACTCTACTACCTGGATGGAAGGGACAATTGGGCCAGATCAGACAGACCCCAGGTTCGTAGGAGCCCGGAGGACACAACAATAGAAAACTCACACACACGGTGTATGGAACTTGCAACTATATATATTTCAAAGTTATGTACACATAAACACAGGTAGAGCGCTGATCACAATAATAATTCAATAATAAAAAAATACAATCCATCCAAAATATATTCACAATATGTACAGTTTTTTGGTATCAGTTCCAGGTGACCAGTTGGGTCACTTTTACCAGTCAGTTAGGTTCGGGCAAGACTCGCCATCCAGATCTGGAGTTCACGGTTTCTTGGTCCAGGAATCAGGAAACCAAAAAAAAACCAAAAAAAACTTGACCAAGCTAAGTGACACGTGCGTCATGGGGTTCCCGCGCTCAATGTGCGTTTACAGCCTTTGGATCCAAATCAATCTCAAGTTTTATCCGAGACAAAGAGTGCTATTAGCACGTTAGCGTCGCCATATCATCAAGGACCGTCTCTCTCTCTTGGTCGTTGTCTTTTGGTGTCTGGCGTGACTGAGCCAAAAAATGTAAGTCATACCCAGACCTGGAGAGAGAGCACTTAACCCATTGGCTGGCGCTGCCAAACAACGGCACAGCCATTGGTTGCTCAAAATACCAAATAAAAATATTTGGAACTTTATCAAAACTCCCCAGAAAATGTTCCCTACTGTTTTATGAATATATATTTATTTAAATATTCATCTTTAAATTATTTACTCCCATTGTGAAATGGGTGTTTTTCTTTTTAAAAGCGGTATCAATATTCATATTTTTATTCGCATTTTTAACACTGGGTTACACTATCCCCCCTTAGAATCATGCAAGTCCCTTTGCATGGGATTAGCTAAATGGTATTGACGGGAGAACTAGTGTTCATGGGAGTATTCCTAAGATCTGACTCTGTTAAGGCTCTGGTAAAAGCCAGGTTTCGTCCTTGAAACAGGGACTGGGCAACAGTTATGAGAGGATTTCCCAACTGACTATACTGTAGCCTTTCTGGCTGGGTGGTTGTCCTCTCGGAGCGTCTCACAATCTTTGGGATTTCCCATTCAGATTCTCTGTCTTCCACAGGTTCATCACAGGTACTTTTATCAGATAAGTTAGTTTCACTTTCAGTTCCATTCTCATTGTTCGATGGTTCCACATTTGTTTCAGTTTCCTCTAGGTTTCCATCATTTGGTAAGTTGTCACATCCAGGTGAATTGTCATTTCCAGGCAAGTTGTCACATCCAGGTGAAGTGACATTTTCTATTTGGTTGTCATTCTCAGGTAAGTGAGTTTCAGCAGGATTGTCTCCTTTAAAGAATGTCTTTGGATGGGGAATTTCATAAACTCGAGTGAGCTTTATGGGCGTTTGGATTGGTTCTTCTCTGTACCAATAGACATCTTCATTTTCCGGTTCTGAATTCTCACATTCCTCACTTTGTTCAGGTGATTGTCTTGTCTTAGGTTGGCGGACACATTTTGGTCGGACCGGTTCTTCTTCAACAGGGGCAAGAAAACCACAGGGAAGCAAGAGGTCGCGGTGAACGGTGCGAACAGGACCATCTTTTGTCTCAGGTTTTATAGTGTAAACAAGCAAGTCACCTGCTTGGCTCACCACAATGTGGATTTCAGCTTCCCACCTGTCTGCTAGTTTGTGCTTGCCTCTGAGGCGGACTGCACGTACCAAAACTGTGTCGCCTGGTTCTAGTTTTGAGGGTTTCACTCGCATATCAAATCTTGTTTTGTTTCTTTCAGCCATCTTGTTAGCATTTTCTGTTGCTAGCTTGTAGCTTTCTTGTAGAGTTGTCTTCAGTTTTTCAATGTACTGGGAATGTGACTTGAAACTTTTGTTGTGAAACGGGAGCCCAAATGCAAGATCAATTGACAATCTTGGCTGACAACCGAACATTAACTCACATGGGGCAAAACCAGTTGTGTCATTTTTTTGTACAATTGTACACATGTACAAGTGGTTTTACATAGTTGTGCCAGTGAGATTTGTCCTTTTCCTCCAGAGTACCCAGCATGCTCAATAACATTCTATTGAAACGTTCTACCGGGTTACCTCTGGGATGATAGGGTGTCGTCCGGATTTTGCGAATGCCCATGATTTTGCAAAGTTCGTTTATAATATAGGACTCAAAATCGGGACCCTGATCACTATGTAACTGTTCGGGTATCCCATAGTGGACTATAAAGTTGTCCCAAAGTGCCTTTGCAACGGTCTGAGCTTTCTGATTACTGGTAGGGATGGCTATAGTGTATTTTGTGAAATGATCAGTTAACACAAGCACATCCTTTGTGTTACTTTGATCGGGCTCAATGGACAGGAATTCCATACAGACAAGTTTGAGCGGTCGGGTGGACTTATGTTGACAAGCGGAGCAGCTCGTTCTGGAGCGGTTTTACGTCTTATGCAGCGATTACGTGTCTTGATCTTCTTTTCAATATCTGCCGCCATGCGAGGCCAATAGAACCTTGTTCTGGCGAGATCCAAAGTACGCTCTGTGCCTAAATGGCCCATGTCACAGTGGAGGCTTTGAAAGACTGGATCGCGGAGCTGTTCAGGTAGATGAGCTGGTAAGTAACATTTCCTCCGTCTTGGCGAGTGCGGTAGAGGATGTTATGGCATATTTCAAGTCGACTGAGCTCTCGGAGTAACAAGTTGATGTCAGGAAGTTCAGTTCATACAGTTGGTAGAACTTTTAGCCCAGTTTCAATTTGTGCAATCACTTCTCTTAAACAGGGGTCAGTTCTTTGTTCATTTTTGATCTGTTCAGGAGTCATGTGGGGTACAACTGGAAGACCACCACAGCCATCTTCATCGGCATAGCCATCTGGAATGGCGGCTACAGAGATGGCTAATGAGTGAACCAAAGGAAAGGTGTCGTCTGGAGAGCTACAGACAAGGTGTTTTTCACATATAGCAGACACTACCTCGGAACTTAAACTGCTTTCAGGAAGAGACAAGTGAGTTTGAGTGAACTGCTGTATGCGGTCAAGCTCCTTTTGGGACACTAAGTCATTAAGTAACTCGCCATGTGGCCGTCTAGACAAGCTGTCTGCATCTGAGTTAAGCTTGCCTGCTCTATATTGGAGCTTAAAGTTAAACGTCGACAGAGCAGCTATCCACCTATAACTCATGGCATCCATCTTAGCAGTAGTCAAAATGTACGTCAGGGGGTTACTGTCTGTCACAACAGTAAAATGATTGCCATATAAATAGTCTGCGAACTTCTCTGTTACTGCCCACTTTAGAGCTAAAAATTCTAATTTATGGGCGGGGTACGGGACTCACTTCTAGACAACCCCCGGCTTGCATAAGCTATGACCCTAGTCTGGCCCTCCTGCTCTTGATAGAGGGCGGCGCCAAGCCCTGTAGTGCTGGCGTCAGTATGGAGTGTATATGGCAACTGAGGGTCAGCGAAACCCAGGACAGGCGCAGTACTGAGCTTTTCAATGATGGTTTTGAATGCAAGATCACAGGAAGAAGTCCATCGCTCGCCAAACGGTGTCTTTGGGTCATGGTACTGGGCAGGCTTAGCTTTGGGCTTTGGGCTTTTGCGCAAAGGAGGGTAGCCTGATGTTAAGTCAGTGAGGGGCTTAACGATGCTGGAATAGTTCTTAATGAACCGCCTATAGTACCCTGAAAAGCCTAAGAACGAGCGGAGCTGTTTGAGATCACGGAGCACAGGCCAGGTACTTAGGGCTTTCACTATTTCGGGGTCGGTCTCAACTCCTTTACTGGACACAATGTGACCGAGGTATCTGACAGAAGTTTGAAAAAAATCTGCATTTCTCAGGGGAGAGTTTAAGCCCGTACTCTTTTAGGCGATTAAGAACTTTCATTAAGCGAGCCTCACGTTCTTCAGGCATCTTGGAGAATACAATGATGTCATCGAGGAACACAATCACCTCATGCAGATTCATGTCGCCCATACATTTCTCCATGAGGCGCTGGAACGTGCTGGGGGTGTTTGTAATGCCTTGGGGCATTCTATTGAATTCCTAAAAGCCCATGGGACATACGAACGCCGTCTTTGGTTTGTCCAGCTCCTCTACCTCAATTTAGTAGTACCCCGACTTTAAATCGAGGATGGAGAACCACTGCAAACCAGTCAAGGTGGAAAACGTTTCCTCCAAGTTGGGGAGGGCGTAAGCATCTTTTACAGTCTGCATGTTAAGCTTCCTGTAATCAATACAAAGGTGGACATCGCCATTTTTCTTTCGCACCACTACAATAGGCGAAGAAAATGGGGAAGTGGACTCTCTTATCACGCCTGCTTGTTGGAGTTCTTTGAGATGCTTACGGACCGCTTCCAGGTCATTTGGATGTATGGGATGTGCTCTGTGTTTGAACGGTGTTTCATCTGATAACTTGATTGTGTGTTTCACTTGATCCGTTTTGCCAAAGTCAAAATTGTTTTGTGCAAATACTTCAGGCATTTGACTGAGTTTTTCTGCTAGGCGCTCTTTCCATTCAGCGCTAATGGGGGAAGAGTCAAAGTTGAACTTCAGAGTGGACTTTGGTTCAGTTTTGGACTTTGTAACGTTCACGGAGTGTTCTTGCGATAGGACTCGTTGATATGCACAAATTTCTCCAAAGACACACTTCTGAGGGATTGTCACGTCATGTTCCGATTCATTGGTGAGTATAACTGGAACAAGGTAAGGTGCTTTTTTCAGGTAAGTCTATGAGACATGGTTTTACTAGGATACCACCAGGTAAGGCTGGTTACCGGTTGTTCTAACAAGACAGATTTTTCACTGTTGCCGGCTGACACAGCTACAGCGCCATCTACAACAACTGTTTGGCCTGCAGGAACTAACTGTGGCTCTTTGTTGCGCATGGTCACTAAACCAAGGCTAGTGTCTTTGGACTGTCTGTGCCGTAGCTCAAAGACTTTTAACACTGCCTTATAACCAAGTGACATGGCTGCAGTTCAGAACATGCATCAGAGTACAGCTCGTAAAGTACATCTAATGTGTTTGTCCCTATTAACACTAAGGATTGATCAGCTGCACGTACATCGGGAACCACTAAGGCAAGTGTTGGCACTTCGGCTTCAATACCGAGGAAGTCTTTTGGGAAAGTGACATGCATTTCAATGTAGCCTAAATAAGGTACACTCTGACTGTTAGCTTCCTCCACTTCTAACAGCTCAAAAAGTGGCTTAATCTCATGGTTGGATAAGTACTGTCTGTAATAGGACTCAGGGACAGTAGTCACCTGGGAACCTGTATCTAACAAACAGCTCACAGTACAGCCATTCATTTTCACTTGTGCTGTACTTTTTGTACCAATTAGACCATTAGGAAAGTTAAAGGAGTCTGTTTTGTAGTGTGACTTCAGTTTAGCATGTGTGTTGAATAGAACTTTTGGTTTGGGACGGGTAATCTCTGAACTAGCCTCTGTTTGTCCCGCAACAGAGGTAGACTTCAGTTTTAAATAAAATTGGGGGTTCTGACTGTCCCAAATCTGTCTTTTTACTCTTAGTTCTTTGCGTTTTGCAGCTACAAGTGCAGGGTTTGGCTCTGACTCACAAGTGGCTACAATATGCCCATCTTCGCCACAGCGGAAGCAATACCATGGTTTGGGCCTAGTATTGGGACTGCTGAACGAAGGTAAGTTTTCAGGTTTGGCATGGTCAGGTTTTTTATTTTCAGACTTCTTAGTTGGGTCTTTCTTCGGTGGTGCTTGTCTCTTTTGTTTCACGACAGCAGCTAATTGGCTTTTTAGATCAGCGACTTGCTTTTTCAGTTCTTTCAGACTGTCAGACTCTACTTCACTATTTGTACTTGTTTCGGTGACGGTTTGTTCGTAGGAGGCTGCTTTTGGTTTTGTGGTGCCCAAGTGTTTTTTCATGCGGGTGTTTTTAACTTCTTGTCTGTTTTCAGCAGTGCGAAGGTGAAGCAATAACTCTGCATATGCAGGTGGATGTTTATCTTTTAGTTCCAGCTGTATCTCCTTTAGCAGATGGTCATCTCAACAGCCTCTGTTAAACTGCTTGAGAAGCTGTTTGTCCACTTCCTGTGGCTCTAGACCGCCTCTACGCACTGTGAGATTGAGCGCCACCTGCAAACGATGCAGATATGCAGAGGGTTTTTCTCCATAATCTTGGAAAATGTTCATGAATCGCACAAGCAGTTCCTCACCGTCTTCAACAGTCCCGAAAGCTGAGTCCAAAAGCTTAAGATAGTTGGCAGAGGTGGCTTCAGGCCCAAGAGGACGAATAATATCAGACGCAGGAGCAAGAAGACTTTCCAGGATCTTGCGAGATTTTTCCAAGTCAGACAAAGAAGTATCTTCCGTCATCAAGTCAACATGTGAACGCCATGTTTCACAATCAGCTTCAGTATACGGTCTTGGCGTTTTGCCAGAGAAAGCTCTGATTCTCAAAGAGGAATGGGCATTTGACGGCTTCTCTGCATGTTTAATGACATGCTCAACTACGATTTTCTGAACCTCGGGTGGGTTAAAATCAGCTGGACTCAACATTTGAGGTGTCAAGTTTGGTCTAAGAGTGCTTGAGCGGTTTTAGGGGTGTGAGGCACTTCAACTTGGAGTGGAGGAGAGACTCCACTGTGGGTTCTACAGTAAGGGAATCAGATTCAACATCGACAGAGACCGTTTTAGCTGTCTCAGCAGCTTCAATAGACTTCCCTATTGTGGACATAACCTCCCGCAACACCTCTTCAAAACCTTTTCCACTTAACTTAGCTAAACCCCTCAGGTTGCTAAGATAAGCCTCAGTAACACTGCCCCCTACAGTTTTAGTGTACACATCAGTTAAGGCTTGAATGCAGTACTTAACATCAGGATTGTCAGTGGATGCAAAAAAGTACAGCAACGCAAGTGCTAATGTTTCAATAGCTAATCCAGACTCGAACTCCACAAGGCGACTTTTGTCAAATTCAGACGAGTTATCATCAATGCTAAGCACCCTGCGAATAGTGCCATGTTGCTCTAGGAACTTAAAAACATCTTTGTCTTTTTCTTTATCAACAACACCACTGACAATGACTGCATTTGGAACTTTGACACCATATTTTTCAACAAAATCCATTTTGACAGTATATGGACTGTTTGGTTAGGGGTCAAAACAGAGTCCACTACTGTTGTGCAACGCTCCAGGCTCCTGGCTGCGCTCGCCAGATTTTTGTAACACCCACTTGTGTGTAACACCTCTTTGTAGCACTTTAGGTGTGTAATACTACTTTAGGTGTACAATCTTGTACCCTTGTGGTAGTATTGGGTTATGGCAGTGTAGTTACCTCTAACTCTACTACCTGGATGGAAGGGACAATTGGGCCAGATCAGACAGACCCCAGGTTCGTAGGAGCCCGGAGGACACAACAATAGAAAACTCACACACACGGTGTATGGAACTTGCAACTATATATATTTCAAAGTTATGTACACGTAAACACAGGTAGAGTGCTGATCACAATAATAATTCAATAATAAAAGAAAATACAATCCATCCAAAATATATTCACAATATGTACAGTTCTTTGGTATCAGTTCCAGGTGACCAGTTGGGTCAATTTTACCAGTCAGTTAGGTTCAGGCAAGGCTCGCCATCCAGATCTGGAGTTCACGGTTTCTTGGTCCAGGAATCAGGAAACCCCCCCCCCAAAAAAAAACTTGACCAAGCTAAGTGACACGTGCATCACGGGGTTCCCGCGCTCAACGTGCGTTTACAGCCTTTGGATCCAAATCAATCTCAAGTTTTATCCGAGACAAAGAGTGCTATTAGCACGTTAGCATCGCCATATCATCAAGGACCGTCTCTCTCTCTTGGTCGTTGTCTTTCGGCGTCTGGCGTGACTGAGCCAAAAAATGCAAGTCATAACCAGACCCGGAGAGAGAGCGCTTAACCCATTGGCTGGCGCTGCCAAACAACGGCGCAGCCATTGGTTGCTCAAAATACCAAATAAAAACATCTGGAACTTTATCAAAACTCCCCAGAAAATGTTCCTTACTGTTTTATGAATATATATTTATTTAAATATTCATCTTTAAATTATTTACTCCCATTGTGAAATGGGTGTTTTTCTTTTTAAAAGCGGTATCAATATTCATATTTTTATTCGCGTTTTTAACACTGGGTTACATGAAGCTTTATGTTTGATTCGGAATTAGTGATGACGTCTTTAGGCATAACTGTTATACAGCTGACAGTTTTGTTATAATCAAATGTTTCTATATCTCTCCAAAACACAGATGTAGCGGGGCAGTCAAAATAAATGTATAACTGTCTCTGTCACCATGGGATGAGACGCCGTCTCGGCGCTCAGCCCATGTTTCCCCATCCCTGCCTCTCTTTAGGCAGCATCTCTGTCACCATGGGAGGAGACGCCATTTCGGCGCTCAGCCCATGTCTCCGCCTCTCATTAGACAGCGTCTCAGCTGGCTCCCAGCTGTCAGTATTAAGGGACGGCTGGGGCCAATTAATCCTCATCAGCTGGGGCGCTGCTAATGAGAATAAAAAGGAGCAGCCTCGATCACTCGGGGCTGCGACTTAAAGCACTACAGGCTGAAACCCCTATTCCCGGCGTCAGCCCTTACTCCTCTTGCAGTAACCTTGTGAGTGTTCCCTGCTGTGAGTATTATGCCTTGGTATCCTATTCTCCGGTGCCAGCCCTTTACTCTTGTACCGTTCTACTCGTGAGTTTAACCTGTTTATGAGTAGCTGTGCTTTGGGTCTACAACGACCGTGTTCCTTACCCCGTGTCCTTATCCCTTGTTCCTAACCTTTCCTTATAATAAACATCTCAACTCACTGGCTCGCCCTCGGCTCTCGTTGTGTGGCTCCCTAGAGCCACATGTAACAGTAAGTCGCAGCCAGACGAGTTGCCGGCGGCCGTGAGTTTGTGGAACTGTACCTTCCTTGTCCGGGTGTTAGCGCCATTAGCATGCCGTTTCCCGGGAGTCACTCCCGACGCCAGGGTGACGAGCTGAGGTCCATCTCGGGGGCTGTCGACAGGACGTTCTTCACCCTGCACGACGCCTCCAATTCGAGACGCTGGCATCCGGGCCGTGCAGAGGATCTCCTGGACTGTCACCCTCTTTCTTTGTTCCATCTTGAGGTCAGTGCCAGGATTGACGCCATGGTCACACAGCGAGAGAAGCTCCGCGGGTTGGATGGAAACCCCCGGCAGGACGCCGAAGTGGATGACGTTGCCCCCCACTTTGGGACCCCGTTCCTGCTGCCATTCCAGCCCGGGAGTCCGCGGGTTGGATGGAAACCCCGGCAGGATGCCGAAGTGGATGACGTTGCCCCCCACTCCGGGACCCCGTTCCTGCTGCCATTCCAGCCCGGGAGTTTGCGCCACCCAGAGGGCTTCCCCCGTTCTGCATTACATCACTCGGGATTCCCCCCATGGAGCCGCAGCTGACAGCAGTTACGTCTGGAACAGAGCGGCTGACGCAGTTCCCGCTGTGTATCCATTCACCATCTGCAGGCACGTGGCGGCGGCAGTGAGATTGGTGGAGAGGACTCCAGAGCAACAAAGCCTTCCCAAGCTCAATGCCTTCCTCGGCTCAGTCTCTGATCAGGAGCAGCGATTCCTGGGTTCCCCCCTCGCTTCGTCCCCTGGGAGAAGTCGTCGTCACATCGCCAAGTCACCTCAGCATGAACCCCGTCCGGACCCAGTTCTGGGCTGCTGCCAGGACCTCTCCTCCCACGCAGCTGTCACCTTCTCGCCTCGTCAGTGTGGAGATTTCACAGCCTCGCTCCTTGAGCCTCATTCCCCCGCTGTCATCCCAGGACATTCGGGCTGGCTCACGGCGGCTGTCACCCCCTCCTCCTCGACGCGTCTTCTGACTACTGTGTGTGCCTGGAACCCCGGCCTGGTGAGCCCTCTCCTGGAGACAACGCGAGCGGTCCCCAGACGATTTCCCAGGGGGTCCTCTGTTATCGCCTGGCGGGGAGAAGAAGCTATGTCCACGACAGCAGGCGCCATCGAACCTCCAGGAGGCAGGCAAGTCTTAGTTTATTTACTTCAGTTTTATGATTTGCTCTGTCACACTCCTGGAGGTGGAGTTCGGGGTCCGCAGCTCCCTGAACTCCCACCACCTGCTGTAACCTGTGCCTTTAATCCTGCATCCTCTGTGTCTCTCTCCGCCGAGCGCTCCCCGGCTCCGGGTCAACGTGGTGGAATAAGGAGAGGGCCTGCGGTTCCGCAGCTACGTTGTGGATGGAGGAGGGGGACTGACTGCTACGTGGAGTCTGCGCCGACGACCAAGCGTCCCCGGGTCTCCACAGAGGTGCGGTTCGGTCCAGCGGGACGAGGTTCTCCTGCCATCACGCCGCGTGGACCGTCGGTGTGGTTACCAACGCGGGAGGAACCTCAAGCTGCGCTGACCATTGTGCTGGCTGCGGGGCCCGATGCAGCCGAGTGGGAGCCTGACAACGACCTCCGGACAACGGATCCTGGATCTTCGCAGTCCTGGACGGCGTCGGAACCCGAGATCAGGCGAGTGCTCTCCTCTCTTTTCTCCCTCTATTTCTCTGAGCACTTTAGCCTGTCTCTAGGGGGGATGAGCCGGGTGCAGCCGCCCACTGCATCCAAGCTCGTTTCGCCGGGTTCTGGCGCTGCCGGTGATCCTGATCCCGGTTCTGTTTTTTCTCCCGAGCCTTCTTCCAGGGTCACCGGCGAGGAGTTGCTGTTCCTCGTGATGCTGGAGGGTCCAGGTTCAACGTTGGAGGTCGGTTCTGGGGCGGTGTCCAACGTGGGTTCACCTAAGACCCAATCGGGGTCCGACGTGGGTGCTGCGCCAGCGTTGTCCAGGTCCGGTGAGGAGGTGGCTGTTTCCCAGCGGCCTGACGTTCGTTGCCCTCGTCATCGGCTCTCCCCTGTGCCTCGTCCACCGGGGCTCGCTTTGACCCTTCGTCCGTCTCAACGGTCCTGGTGGTTGAGTGATGCGGGTCGACAGCCCGACCCGCAAGACGTCCGGTTCGGCGATCTGGTCCAACTCCCTGACGAACTTTGTGCTTCTGGGTGGCCTGGCACGGCTACCGGCGGACTGGTTTCTCGGGATCTGGGTTTGGACTTAGCCGCCCGAACATTTTCCTCTTCCTCTTATATTTAGTGCTGTGTATTGTGTTTTTCCCTTGTTAACCGTACTCAGCATCTTATCCCACTGTTATCCTATGTACCTGTCACCAGTATTTCCCTAGGTGACCCCCCGTATATTTGGCGCTGTGTATTGTGTTCTCTCCTTATCAACCATACTCAGCATCTTGCCTCATTATCCTGTGAACCTGTCACCATTCTCCCTCTAGGGGACCTCCCGTATATTTAGCACTGTGTATTGTGTTTCCCCCTTATTAACCATACTCAGCTTTTTACCTTACTGTTGTCCTGTTACCCTGTCACCGTTATTCTCCTAGGTGTCTTTCTTTGCGTTTGGCGCCGTGTATTCTGTTATCTTTTTACTTACCAGTGCATGTCATTCCTATTATTCTTGTCCTGGTCTTAGCCCGCTTTTGTTTCATGGAGTAATGTGTTTTGGTTTCTTTATCAACCATGCTCTGTGATCACCTCTTCCTGTTCTATTTAGCGTTGTGTATTGTGTTTTTGCTATTTATCACTTGTACTCAGCGTTTTTGCTCTGTTACGTTTTGGTGTTTTTTTTCCTTGCCCTGGGCCACACATTGTTTGTATTGAGTAGTGTGTTACCAGCGTCTGACTCAGTTTTCTCCCCATCTGTGCCCTGGGTTAATTATTCCCTGTTTTGTAACGTATTGTATTTAGGTTTTTTCTTCTCTCTGCCCTGCTACCCTACATTGTCCATTGGGGATTTTTTTGTCCTTCCCTTTGCATCTCCCCCTCCAGTCCTGCCCCCCTTCCACCCACCCTAGGTGGGGGGGGAGCTGGGGTGCTCCTGGTCGTTCGGGAGCCTGACCTTGAGGGGGGGCTCTGTCACCATGGGATGAGACACCGTCTCGGCGCTCAGCCCATGTTTCCCCATCCCTGCCTCTCTTTAGGCAGCATCTCTGTCACCATGGGAGGAGACGCCATTTCGGCGCTCAGCCCATGTCTCCGCCTCTCATTAGACAGCGTCTCAGCTGGCTCCCAGCTGTCAGTATTACGGGACGGCTGGGGCCAATTAATCCTCATCAGCTGGGGCGCTGCTAATGAGAATAAAAAGTCGCAGCCCCGACTTAAAGCACTACAGGCTGAAACCCCTATTCCCGGCGTCAGCCCTTACTCCTCTTGCAGTAACCTTGTGAGTGTTCCCTGCTGTGAGTATTATGCCTTGGTATCCTATTCTCCGGTGCCAGCCCTTTACTCCTGTACCGTTCTACTCGTGAGTTTAACCTGTTTATGAGTAGCTGTGCTTTGGGTCTACAACGACCGTGTTCCTTACCCCGTGTCCTTATCCCTTGTTCCTAACCCTTCCTTATAATAAACATCTCAACTCACTGGCTCGCCCTCGGCTCTCATTGTGTGGCTCCCTAGAGCCACATGTAACAGTCTCATGCATAAGTAAATGCCAAATTTAGCTTTATTAATTAAAAATATTTAACTTAGATGAATAATTTAACCCAGTTAAATATACCGTATATATAGTCTACTATATAGTCATATACACTACCGTTCAAAAGTTTGGGGTCACCCAGACAATTATTTTGTGTTTTCCATGAAAAGTCACACTTATTTACCACCATGAGTTGTAAAATGAATAGAAAATATAGTCAAGACATTGACAAGGTTAGAAATAATGATTTGTATTCGTAATAATATTTTTTTCCAGATACTCAACCTGCTCAAAGGAAGGTAAGTTTATAGCTTCTCTAACCAGCTAAACTGTTTTCAGCTGTGCTAACATGATTGCACAAGGGTTTTCTAATCATCCATTAGCCTTCTGACGCAATGAGCAAACACATTGTACCATTAGAACACTGGAGTGATAGTTGCTGGAAATGGGCCTCTATACACCTATGTAGATATTGCACCAAAAACCAGTCATTTGCAGCTAGAATAGTCATTTACCACATTAGCAATGTATATTAGATATTAGAGTGTATTTCTGATTAGTTTAAAGTTATCTTCATTGAAAAAAACAGTGCTTTTCTTTCAAAAATAAGGAAATTTCTAAGTGACCCCAAACTTTTGAACGGTAGTGTAGTTTTAACTTACTATCTTTCAAGGAAGAAAACAATAAAAATGTTGAGGACAAAGAATAAAGAATTTATAATATAATTAAGTTTAATGTTTATTTGAAAGGGACATTACATACTTATGAACGTTAATGCAAATGTAAGTGTTATGTCCACAAACCTGGTGATGAATGAGGCAAAGAGAGTGGTAGCGTCAAACTCAGCTTTATTGATGGTAATATGAAGCAGTACACGGCAAGCACCCAGCGGGGTCATCCGACACAAGAGGAAGTGCCTATGGCGGCCCACCCCGCTATATAGGGCAGTGCGGTGACGCGACAGGAAGGCGGCGTCACCACACTACACTTCACAATAAGAGCCACCATCACATCCCCCCACCTTTACAAAGTCCAAAACCACTCAAAGAATTCAAACCCACCCCAATTTGGAACCTGAATCACACACTCAATAATGCAACATATTGGAAACTCCTATATTATATAGATTCATTACACACAGTGATATATTTCAAGTGTTTATTTTTTTTTAATTTTGATAGTTATGGCTTACAGCTCATGAAAACCCCAAATTCAGTTTCTCAAAAAATTAGAATATTTCATAAAATTAATTTTAAAAAATGTTTTTTTTAATAGAAATATTGGCCGACTGAAAAGTATGTCCATGTACACACTCAATACTTGGTCGGGGCTCCTTTTGCATGAATTACTGCATCAATGCAGCGTGGCATGGAGGTGATCAGCCTATGGTACTGCCGAGGTGTTATGGAGGCCCAGGTTGCTTTGATAGTGACCTTCAGCTCATCTGCATTGTTGGGTTTGGTGTCTCTCATCTTCCTCTTGACAATACTCCATAAATTCTCTATGAAGTTGAAGTCAGGCTAGTTTTCTGGTCAATCAAGCACAGTGATACCATGGTCATTTAACCAGGTTTTGATACTTTTGGCAGTGTGGACAGGCACCAAATCCTCCTGGAAAATGAAACCAGTGTGGCGTAACATTATGTAGCCCACATATTCCGCTGCAGAGACCCAAACTTAAAGGGACTTTAAGCTCGCGGTGTGTATTGACATCACGCCCCAGATGGACAATGAGTCTGGACCACCTGCGAACTTGGGAGGAAGTGAGAAGAACTGGAGAGTGGACCTGAAAGGACTGTCTGACCTCCTGGGGTCAGACAGAGGAGCCAAGAGGACAATGGAGGGATTAAATGCAAATGTGATTCTGTGTTTGATGTGGTGGTATAAATGTATGTGGTTTACTGCAGCTCACTCTCTGATTTCCTGACTGAGAGAAGGAGCTGTGGGACGTGAGATGAAATAAACCAATACTGAGAAATCATCCGGTCTCATCATTTCATGATTCCCACATTGGTGACTCACACGTGAGAGATATGGAAAGGCTTGGAGACCGTTTCTCCGACCCGGATTCACCGGGGACCGCCCGCACGGGCGTAAGCTCAATTAAACTCCCCGAGTTCAGGCAAGATGACCCGCACTCATGGTTCCAACACGTGGAATCGCGGTTCGTGCTCAACGGAGTATCAGCAGATGACATCAAGTTCCATAATGTCATCGCAAGACTCGACAGCCGCACAGCCCGATGTGTGCGGAGCCTGGTGCAGCAGCCGCCCGCTGCTGGCAAGTACGACGCCCTGAAAGCCGCCCTCATTTGGAGTTTTGTGCCATCAGCCGAGGTGAGGGCCAGGAGACTTCTGGACCTGCACGACAGAGGAGGACGCAGGCCGACCGTCCTCATGGAGGACATGCTGCAGATGATCGGGGCGGACAACAATGCGTTTGTGTTTAAACACATCTTCTTGAGGACCCTCCCAGCACACATGAGGGGTCTCCTGTCTGGCATTAGGTGTGTGAACCAGCAGGACTTCCGCACGCTGGCCATGGAAGCGGAGCGGCTCCTCGACGCCTGCGACGAGCAGGAGACTTCAGTGGCAGCAGCAGACCTCGGCGCGGCGGCCGGGGGTGGTGGAGAGCCAGGGGCAGCAGAAACAACCCCAGCGACGACGGCAGCGGCACGGTCCCGAAGCAGAGGAGGGGACGACCTCTGTTTTTACCATCGACGCTTCATCGAGAAGGCACACAGATGCATCCCACCATGCAGCTTCAAGAAACAGGGAAACGCACGAGCCGGGGGTCGTTAGCAGCTTCGACTCTCGGTGAACTGAACAAGCTGCTGTACCTGACAGACGCGAGCTCTGGACGGCAATTCCTCGTTGACACCGGAGCACAGAGGAGTTTCATCACTGCGACCTATGCGGATCGGGTGACTGGCCCCCGCGGAGACGGGGCAACGACCGCAAATGGCTCGTCTATTAAGACTTTTGGCGAAAGGACTCTGCGCCTGTCCTTGCACGGCCGCACCTATGAATGGACCTTCATAGTAGCGGCGGTGAGTTTCAACATGTTAGGCGCTGACTTTTTGTGCTCACATGGCTTGTTGGTAGATCTGGTTAATAGACGCCTGGTTAATGCACTCTTTTTGTTCCATCCCTTGTGCAGCTCGAGTGTCCCCGCCGCCAGTACAGGCCAACGTCGCCACAGCAGGCGGTAAGTTTCACACTCTTCTAAACCAGTTTCCAGCACTCACAGTTCCCTCATTTTCAGCTAAGGTGGCGAAGCACGGGGTGGAGCACTTTATAACCACAAGTGGCCCACCAGTTTTTGCGAAGGCTCGGCGCTTGGATGCAGCTAAGCTCTCCATTGCCCGTGAGGAGTTCGCCAACCTGGAAAAGTTAGGCATAATTTGCCGCTCGAAGAGCGCCTGGGCTTCCCCCCTGCATATGGTGCCTAAGGCTGATGGCTCGTGGAGACCTTGTGGCGATTACCGCAGGTTAAACAATGCCATAGCGCAGGACCGCTACCCAATTCCGCATATCCAGGATTTTTCGGTGCACTTGGCGAAGGCGCGCATTTTTTCTAAAATAGACCTGGTCCGCGGTTATCATCAGGTCCCGGTCCGACCAGAGGACATTCCCAAGACAGCGGTAATAACCCCGTTCGGGCTTTTTGAGTTTTTACGCATGCCTTTTGGCCTTAAAGGCGCCACGCAAACCTTCCAACGGATGATGGATGCCGTGTTGCGCAACCTCCCTTTTGTTTTTGTCTACTTAGACAACATTTTGGTAGCCAGCGCCTCTGAGGAGGAACATGAAAAACACCTCACGACAATTTTTCAGAGGTTGAGAGCGCATGGGTTGATAATCAACCCGGCCAAGTGCCATTTTGGTGCAGCGCAAATCGATTTTTTAGGGCACAGCGTCTCTCCAGAGGGAGCAGTCCCTCTGCCGACCAAAGTACGCGCAGTGGCGGAGTTTCCCCGGCCACAAACGGTAAAAGCGTTGCAAGAGTTTTTAGGAATGGTAAATTTTTATAACCGTTTCATACCCCACGCGGCGCAGCTCATGCAACCGTTGTACACCGCGCTCAGAAAACAGAAGCCCTCCAATGTGATCGAGTGGTCCCCAGAGCGGGAGCGCGTATTCACAGAGGTTAAAAAAGCACTGGCAGACGCAGCACTGCTGGCTCACCCAGACCCATCGGCCCGAATAGCGCTAACCACAGATGCGTCAGATGTGGCCATAGGGGCCGTTGTAGAGCAGCAGGTCGCCGGAGTTTGGCAGCCACTCTCTTTTTTCAGCAGGTCCCTACGCGATGCTGAGTGGAAATACAGCGCGTTTGACAGGGAGCTGCTAGCGCTCCACCTGGCCATTCGCCATTTTCAGTTCTGGTTGGAAGGGCAGCGTTTCACCGCGTTTGTCGACCACAAACCGCTCACTTTTGCAATGTCCAAAATTTCAGAACCTTGGTCAGGTCGACAGCAGAGGCAGCTGGCCGCAATTTCAGAATTCACCACTGATATACAGCACATAGCCGGTAAACTTAATGTAGTGGCGGACTGCCTCTCACGAGCGGTAACAGCGCCTGTCCGCGCGGATACGGACTGTAATGCCGCAGACACGGCGCGAGGTAACAGCGCGGACGCGCATGCGGCTCCGGTGCACGTGGGGATAGATTACGCAGCCATGGCAGCGGAGCAAAGCGAAGACACGGACGTGCGCGCGCTCCTGTCTGGACCAACAGGGTTAAGACTGGAGAGCATAAGTTTACAAACCGGTTCACCCCTCTTATCTGCGACGTATCCACCGGGCGTGGTCGCCCGGTGGTTCCGGCCGCGTGGCGCCGTCGCGTTTTTGATGCGGTGCACTCCCTAGCGCACCCGGGAGTACGCGCTTCGGTGAAAATGGTAGCGGAGAAGTTTGTTTGGCCGAGCCTGCGCAAGCACGTGAAGGAGTGGGCGAAAGCCTGCATGTCTTGCCAGCGGGCCAAAGTTCACAGGCACACGAAAGCCCCTTTAGAACCGTTCCACATTCCGGCTAAGAGATTCGATCATGTGCACGTAGACCTAGTGGGACCCCTACCGCCGTCGCAAGGGTTCACACATCTCTTGACAATGGTGGACCAGACCACACGTTGGCCGGAAGTGGTCCCATTACAATCGACCACAGCGGCAGAGGTGGCTCGCGCTTTTTTAACAGCCTGGGTAGCGCGGTTCGGAGTCCCGTCAGATATTACGGCCGATAGGGTTCCGCAATTCGTGTCGGAGCTGTGGTCAGCAATGGCCAGCGGCTTAGGAGCGGCAGCCCACCGAACTACCGCTTATCATCCCCAGGCCAACGGTTTATGCGAGCGTTTTCACAGGTCATTGAAGGCAGCCCTCAGAGCGTCGCTCACGGATATAGATTGGGTAAACAAACTACCATGGGTTTTATTGGGGTTGCGTTCGGCACCCAAAGAGGATTTAGATGCCTCACCCGCTGAATTAGTTTTTCCTCAACCTCTCAGGCTGCCCGGAGAGTTCCTGCCAGCCCATGCGGCACCAGAGCGCCCCCCAGTGCGGGGACCGCTAAGTGGCACAGGAGCGGAGATGCTCCCAGGCCCCGCTCATCACACTTTTCCGCGTGTTTTTGTTCCCAAGGCTTTACAAAACGCAGAGTTTGTTTTTGTCAGGCACGACGCTCAGCGTCGCAGCCTCCGCCCACCTTACGATGGTCCATTTCGAGTGCTGGAAACTGGGGAGAAATATTTTGTGCTAGATTTGGGGGGCAGGAAAGAAACAATCAGTGTTGACAGATTAAAGCCTGCTTTTGTGTTGCGTGACGAACCTGTACGACCGGCGGGGGCACCTCGAGGCGGCAGACCTCCCAGGGAATGGCCCCTGGATCCCCCGCAGGGGGCAATTAACCTTTCTCCCCCTCATTCCACAGGTGCACCGCAGGACGGCACAACACAGGCTGCGAAACCTGCGTACAGCAGATTCGGGAGGAAGTTGAAGCCCAGACTACGGGCAGAGTGATGTGTGTTTTTGATCAACCTGTGTAGATTGTGCTGTAGATCCTGCAAAGGGGGGGGGTGACATATGTTTATGGCCGTTAGGGTGATGTTGGTATGTATCCATTCTTTGGCGTTTTGGGGGGAGTGATGTGGCGTAACATTATGTAGCCCACATATTCCGCTGCAGAGACCCAAACTTAAAGGGACTTTAAGCTCGCGGTGTGTATTGACATCACACCCCAGATGGACAATGAGTCTGGACCACCTGCGAACTTGGGAGGAAGTGAGAAGAACTGGAGAGAGGACCTGAAAGGACTGTCTGACCTCCTGGGGTCAGACAGAGGAGCCAAGAGGACAATGGAGGGATTAAATGCAAATGTGATTCTGTGTTTGATGTGGTGGTATAAATGTATGTGGTTTACTGCAGCTCACTCTCTGATTTCCTGACTGAGAGAAGGAGCTGTGGGACGTGAGATAAAATAAACCAATACTGAGAAATCATCCGGTCTCATCATTTCATGATTCCCACACCAGCATCTCCATAAAGCTTGTCAGCAAAGGGAAGCATAAAGTGGTCCAAAATTTTCTGGTAAATGGCTGCACTGACTTTGGACTTGATAAAACACAGTGGACCAACACCAGCAGATAACATGGCTCCCCAAATCATCACTGACTGTAGAAATTTCACACTGGACCTCAAGTAACTTAGATTCTGTGCCTCTCCACTCTTCCTCCAGACTCTGGGACCTTGATTTCCAAATGACATGCAAAATTTACTTTCATCTGAAAAGAGGTCATCTGCTGGTGTCAGTCCACTGTGTTTTATCAAGTCCAAAGTCAGCGCAGCCATCTACCAGCAAATTTTAGAGCCCTTCATGCTTCCCTCTGCTGATAAGCTTTATGAAGAAGCTGATTTCATTTTCCAGCAGAACTTGGCACCTGCCCACCAGTGCCAAAACCTGGTTTAATGACTATGGTATCACTGTGCTTTATTGGCCATAAAACTAGCCTGACTTCAACTATATAGAGAATTTATGGAGTATTGTCAAGAGGAAGATGAAAGACACCAGACCCAACAATGAAGACAAGCTGAAGGCCGCTATCAAAGCAACGTGTGCGGTGGCATGAAAAAATAAGGCAGCGATGGTGTTTTTAGTTGGTTTATTGAATCATATCGCCGTCATGAGCTCCGCTCCCAGCGCCGTGCATGTGCCCCGGGAGCGAGCCCGGCAGCTCTCAGAGAAGAGGGACACAAAGTCTGTGTCCAGCAGCAGCAGTTGCAGAATCAGAATGAGAGGAGGAGTTACAGAACCTGTGCAGTATTTATACCCAACTCAGACAATACATCAAAGCGGATTCACAGCAGTTGGTACGATCAAAGGGACTGCAGAACAGGCATGAGACATTTGCATTTGAAAGACCTACATAACAATAGGCAGATTGCTGTCCTCTGCTCCAGCTTGCAGGACAAAGAGGTTACAAGGCACATCTACATATTGATCTGTCTCTAGGTCACAGTAAGGACAGGACGCATGAACACTATACATGAATGGCACATTACATCACAATACATGAATGGCACATTACATCCCAGTAGTGCAGCGGGAAAAACCAAGAGAAGAGAGCTGACTGTTCTTAATCTGTTGTGGGGGTTAACCGAACCGCCCACACGCTCCCCCCCCCCCAGAGGGCACAGCAGGGGGCCGAGACCTCGATAATCCCTCTATGGGAGCGAGCTGTGGGAGAAGCTCACTGCAGGCGGAGGAGGAGGGAGGAGGGGGGTAGTAAGTGCCGGCAGGGGGAAGGTGAAATCGTCCGAGCCGCTCAAAAATTGCTTGTGGGTCCGCGATGTCGAAGGGCTGTCCCGTTGAACGTGCAGAGGTCCACAAGAAGAAAAATTAGTCTCTGACTCCTCTTGTGGCCATGAAGAAAACAGGAGCGGCGAGGCTGCGTAGCCGCTGTAAGAAAAAAGGAAGCAGAGGGACTTGGCTTGTTGGCTTTAGGTGCGGGCGCAGCCCTAAAGTCCTCGGGAAAAGCTGACGGCTGAATTCCCTTATGTGCCGTGGCTGAGACCATTAATGAATCCTGTGGGTGAGCTGCGAGCATGCTTCAGGTGTGCGGGCAGCCCTGAAGGTTCCGAGGGTGGCGATCGGCCGTTTTTCTCGGGCATGTGCAGCGGCGGAGGACGATGGCAGTCTCTGTAGCCGTTATTGCCCCATGCGTGGTGCGCCGTCCTTGTAACTCCCCGGTGCGTGTGCCGGGGTTCCGTGCGTGGGTGGGCCAGCTGGAGAGGAGAACCAGGGTGCAGAATCTTGGTGGGGATCGGCACAGACGGCGCCGATAAAATCCAGGTTTGAACTGTGGCCGCAGCTTGGCTATGGTGCGTTGGAGCGGTGGGAGGAAATAGACTATCCTTGTCACTGCTTGGCCGTGGTGCGTTCAGGTCCACGCGTTGCGTTCTCCGCCGGCCCTGGGGGTTGCCGTCGTGGAGAGGGGACGAGGTGCCTGCGCTCTCGTGTGGAGGAGCTGCGAGCGCGGCCGGTCCAGCGTGGATGAGCAGATCTCAGACGTGCAGATCTCATCATGAAGAACGGGTCACCAGTGCAGCTGTCCAGATCAGAAGGTTGCTTTGCACAAAACGTGTGCATGTTCGGGGTCACCAGTGAAGCGTTCACTGGCAGTGTGTTCTTTTCTGCCTTCAGGTCATGGTGCGTTGGGGCGGCGAGAGGGAGGAGACGTCTTGTGTCCCTCGGCCGGTTCAGCGTGGATGTCCAGACCAGAAGGTTGCGTCGCACAAAGCGTGTGCGTCTTCGTGGTCACCAGTGCAGCGGCATAAAAAATAAAGGCAGCGATGGTGTTTTTAGTTGGTTTATTGAATCATACCGCCGTCACGAGCTCCACTCCCAGCGCCGTGCATGTGCCCCGGGAGCGAGCCCGGCAGCTCTCAGAGAAGAGGGACACAAAGTCTGTGTCCAGCAGCAGCAGTTGCAGAATCAGAATGAGAGGAGGAGTTACAGAACCTGTGCAGTATTTATACCCAACTCAGACAATACATCAAAGCGGATTCACAGCAGTTGGTACGATCAAAGGGACTGCAGAACAGGCATGAGACATTTGCATTTGAAAGACCTACATAACAATAGGCAGATTGCTGTCCTCTGCTCCAGCTTGCAGGACAAAGAGGTTACAAGGCACATCTACATATTGATCTGTCTCTAGGTCACAGTAAGGACAGGACGCATGAACACTATACATGAATGGCACATTACATCACAATACATGAATGGCACATTACATCACAATGCATGCATGGCACATTACATCACAATACATGAATGGCACATTACATCCCAGTAGTGCAGCGGGAAAAACCAAGAGAAGAGAGCTGACTGTCCTTAATCTGTTGTGGGGGTTAATCGAACCGCCCACACGTGGACCTTTTTAACACCTCAGCAGTACCACAGGCTGATCACCTCCATGCCACGCCACATTGATACAGTAATTCATGCAAAAAGAGCCCCGACCAAGTATTGAGTGTGTACATGGACATACTTTTCAGTTGGCCAACATTTCTATTAAAAATCCATTTTTTAAAATTAATTTATGTAATATTCTAATTTTTTGAGAAACTGAATTTGGGGTTTCTTGAGCTGTAAGCCATAACCATCAAAATGAAAAGAAATGAACACTTGAAATATATCACTCTATGTGTAATTAATCTATATAATATAGGAGTTTCATTTTTAAATTGAATTCCTGAATTTAATTAACTTTTCGATGACATTCTAATTTACTGAGATGCACCTGCATGTGCTGTGCTTGCCCACCTTCTCCTGTCATTCTGTGTAGAACTTCAAGGCCCTCAACATCCTGACATCATGAACCCTGCCCGGTTAGTCTGGCAAAAATGTAAATAAAATCACTTCTTTTCATTTGCAATTCCCTGAAGAACTGAGTACCCTAATTTTGCATCATATATTCAATAAATTCCTAATTAAATACATGATGTGCAACTAGGGATTAAGGGGTAAACTCAGAACGTATCATAATGCACGAAAGATGTGGTATTATTAACAGATTTCTAAACAGATAATGAAAAAAAATCCATAGAAAATGCTCCTTTTGGGAGAAAATGTTGATATATTTCGTCTTGTTAACAGACTTATAGGAGAGGATCCATATTTCATACTTGCTTTTAGTAGTTATAATTTCTTTTTAGTTCGTATGCATGATTGATTAATTTGTTCATTTATTTCAGTTCTAATTTTTCTTACCTGTAAAATGCCTTTCTGTGTTTACATCCTCTTGTTTACCTCTACGGGGGGAGAGCCACCATTGGTCCAGCCTTTTCAGCCAATCACAGCCCGGTGAAATTCCCATTTAACCAATGAGAAGCTCAGTTCATGAGACGCTACCTCTGGATCGCATCTCAAACCGAGCATCCTTCGCAAAAGGTACCTGTCCGATAAGAGAACGGTAAGATAAAGACCTTAAAGATTAAAACTTGAGAGTAGAGACGAATTAAAACGTTTCCCGGCTCCATCTGTTACCTTTTGTTACGTTAAAAAAGCGTTTTCAGACATGCTAGCAGCCTTTAGCGTTTAGCTGCTAGCACATAGCGGTATCGTTTTGGCACTTTAGGGCATAGGTGTTTTCGTTATTTTTTGCACAGCTTATGAATTCTGTGAATAAAATTTTGGCATTTGGTGTAAATCATAGCTGTAATAAAGCACATCTCATGCTTTATAGACGGGTGTCCCAGTTACAAACGATGCTGGGTGCGCACGCAGCCTAGGGGCAAAAAGTATACAGCAGTGTCAGGGTTTCTGCAGATCCTTATAAAGGCTTAAAAAAAACCCTCCTCTTTTTGTCAGAATCAATACTTTAATTATCCTTAAATGTAACAATTGGGTGTAGTCTGAGTATTTAAAATGGGAGAGGGCCTCGACAAATTCTTATTTTTTTCCTCATACATTTGCAGCTTTTTTCTGGTAAACCTTTTCGTGTTGCCAGTTTTGGTTGTAGTGGTAGGGTCTTGTTTCACGTCTTTAATTTTGATAATTCAGACACACTCCAGTGGATATAAATCCCCTTTAAAAACAAATCTACATTGTCTAAAATGGTATCTTTCCCCCTTTTTTTTCTGACACAAAGTCATTTCAGTGTCTTACAGTAGCTTGTGAAAATTTTTGCCCTTTTCCTCCTTCAAACGCCAGTACACAGAAGTCTGCAAGGTGGCAAATTTGAACAGCCAGTGCTTAGTCCTGATTGGTTTACCAGCTATAGGCCTAGTGCACACGACAGTGTTTTCATTTAGACCCAGAGAGAAACATCTGCGTGCACCAGACACATCACAGAAGCAACCACACATGCACACGGATCCACTGAAGGTGTGAAAGCTGTTGTACTAACTGATGATAAATAGACATTTTACTGGGGACTAGGGCTGTGCGATATGACCAAAATTTCATATTACAATATAAGTAATCTTGTATCATGAAAACGATATATATATATCACGATATACATTTTCTGTACATTCTACAGTTTAATCACATAAAAAGGACTGTCTCTCTTTTTAAAACTTTTTTTACATGCACTTTTTTCCCCCTCATAGTTTTGCAGTGTTATAGTTTTTTAATGTGCATTTGAGACTTGATTCTCATAAATTTAAGGTTTTTCTTCTAAATCATATACAGTGGTGTGAGAAAGTGTTTGCCCCCTTCCTGAGTTCTCATTTTTTTTTTGGATGTTTGGCACACTTAAATGTTTCAGATCATCAAACAAAGATAACACAAGTAAACAAAGTGCAGTTTTTAAATGAAGGTGTTTATTATCAAGGGGAAAAAAATTCAAACCTACACTACCTATCTACAACCTATCACTTTTTCACACAGGGCCATGTAGGTTTGGATTTTTTTCCCCCTTAATAATAAACACCATTTAAAAACTGCATTTTGTGTTTACTTGTGTTATCGTTGTCTAATATTTAAATTTGTTTGATCTGAAACATTTAAGTGTGACAAACATTAAAAAAAAAAGAGAAATCAGGAAGGGGGCAAACACTTTTTCACACCACTGTATAAAAGTAAGCATCAGTAAGTTATATTTCCTGAGCCAAAGGAGAATAGCAAAAAAAAATAATTCCACATAACCTAAAAAAAATGTCTAAAAATGAGAAAATTACCCATCCCTGCCATCTACAGATATAAATTAGCTGTTAGTTTAAATCAGTGAAAATTTAAATGTAGATGTGCATCGTCAAGACTGCCTTTCTGGCCTGATTTAACCTGTTTGCTTCTTAGTAAAAATAGTTCAGATTGGTCATGATGTGAAAATCAAAGACACACAAGGTAATGTAATAAAATACATGTGATGACTTTAACTTCATTCATTATCACTACTTGACAAATTAAAATTATTAAAAATCAATTACATTAAGAGCCAACTTGCTCCCCGACACATTTTAATTTATTTATTTATTTATTTTGTGTATCAAAACTAAGAAGCTAATTTAAACCAAAGAAACGATGGTCTGATGCACTATAATGTTTCCAATTGGCACAACTTAGCATTGTCATTTAGCATTTGCCGTTTTATAATTAGACATGGTATTAACGTTACTTACCTCCTATTAAAACGAGGTTAGTAGACTAGCCTGTCTGATGCAGCATCATGGGAAAACAGTCCCACATCCCCAGCAAATGGGAGTAGCAGCTGTTTGACCAAACCGGTTGTTTGAAGCTAGCAACACACTGGACTGAAGCCTAGCCACCCACCACACACCTGTTCCACTGCGGGGGAGCTGACAAATAGTGCGTGAGGAGCTTTGCTCAAGAAACAGGAGTCTGTGCATTTTAAGTCACGATATAAATGATAGACTATTCTATGAAATAACGTTTTTGTATCGTCATTTGATATATCTGGTCATCGCACAGCCCTACTTGGGACTTTGGATTATAACTACTAGTGCATTGCCCGTAAAACGCAAGTATTCCAGGTTTCCCAATCAGGCTTTCCAGGCCCAAATGTAGGCTGTGTTTGTAAAGTGGAATACAAAGAGGTGTAACCTATATGTCGGCAATCATCACATGTTAGACTTTGACAAATAGAAAAGGGAGTAAATGGCACTAAGATTTATTTGACTGTGTGAATATTAATTACAGAATACCTAAATATTGAAAATGAATGGGACATCCAATATTGGCGGCTGTTTCAGATTCCTTGTTTATTTGTTTGTCAGATCACTTATTTGTGTGATCTTTTATCACTTATATTCATAACAGTGTATCTTGCACTTTGGAGAATGGGAGTTGTTCAGTCATCATTACCTCTGCCAAGGAGGTTATGTTTTCATCAGCGTTTGTTTGTTTGTTTGTTTGTTTGTTTGTTAGCAAGATAACTCAAAAAGTTATGGACGGATTTTCATGAAATTTTCAGAGATTGTCAGAAATGGGGTATCCTACAGATGATTACATTTTGGTGGTGATCCGGATCACCGTCCAGAAGAAAACCGCCATTACGGAAAATGCCATTTTCGTCAATAACTACTGAACCACTAATCCTATCATTGTCAATCCAATTGCTAGTCATATGTTTTCATGGTCAAGGAATCTGAAAACGTACACACAAACACTGTATGGGGGGAACTGTGGCGCTTGGCGGAGGTCTGCGCTCTTCGAGTGCTTTTCTAGTTATAATTATTTTAGTTGATATCACTGTTCAGTGATGGAGTTCAGTGGAATATTGAATTTCTTATGTGTATCATCAATAAACCCATGCAGTACTATAGCAGGACACGTTTACAAATATTTGAGACCCACTGTAGTGCATCATTTTATATTTTAGCAATATTTTAAGTTTTTTTTTTTTTTACCTCCGCCAAGGAGGTTATGTTTTCATCGGCGTTGGTTGGTTTGTTTGTTAGCAAGATAACTCAAAAAGTTATGGACGGATTTTCATGAAATTTTCAGAGATTGTCAGAAATGGGGTATCCTACAGATGATTAGATTTTGGTGGTGATCTGGATCACCGTCTGGATCCAGGAATTTTTTAAAGGATTCTTTTTTTTTTATTATTTAACATTAAAAAAGCATCACAGTATAGCTAATATATGCCACTTGTGAATGGCATTTTTTTTCATGGTCAAGGAATCTATAAAGTTAGACAAAATAAATGTAGGATTAATATTTATGATGTTAAACACTGTATGGGGGGAACCTGTAGCGCTTGGCGGAGGTCTGCGCTCTCCGAGTGCTTTTCTAGTTTAAAACTGTAATCAACAGAATTGACTACAAAACACCCAGCATCAATAAAGTACATCTAACTATTATTATTCACAGCAGAAGGACTTGTTTTACTACAACCGTTGCATCAGTGTTGCACATTTGTCAGTAAATATTTAACTAAAAAGTGATTTATTTCATTATTATTTGAGTGTTTTTGTGTCCTGCATTTGGTCATTAAGTCATTCCGATCCACAATCATGGCGGTATTAAGTTTTTAATTTTTAGATGCTCTCATGGGAGGGGGGACTCGCAGTTCTACACACACAAGTGAAGCAGGAGCAGGTACTCCCATCTACTGCCTCCCCACGAATGACCGTGGTCCGCTCGGTTAGGCTGCTGCTTCTCCCGACACGTTCTGTGTTGATACACCGGTATTCTTTGTCATACCCGGGTCCCGCTGACACTCCGCCCAGTGTCCTTGCGCACCTCTTGTTCTCCACATATGCCGAATTATCCTTTAGATCTACGCAATCACGGCAACTTTATAGTATAATTTCTTTAAGCATTAAATCTTCAGTATTATGTTTTTTCTAGTCAAATTTGTCATTTTCCACTTTCTTGTTTCGTCCAGGGAACACTGTGGTGACTGACAGGTCGTGATGCCGCATATTCTCCAATGAGCATGGAGTCAATCCGAAACCCCGCCCACACTTCTTGAAGCCAGGGGGGTGAAGACATAGAGCAGTCATACAGCGGTGGCTAAACTTTTATTGATAAAAATTACATATTTTGACTGAATGACTCCATATTCGGGGATGCACACCCTCGTAGCTTCAGCAAAGCACATTTAAAATCTAAGGTCAGTGTGACGAACGGTTTGAGAGATATCTGAGGAATACACACACAAACAGACAGAGATCCCTTGAATTTATAGATAAACACTGGAGTCCATCTGCAAGAAATATCATTTTTTTAAGCTGAAAGAATGAGGGAGACAGACATAAATAAATAAATTAACCTGTATAAGATAAGCCTTTATTAGTCCCACAATTGGGAAATTCCAGGATTGCAACAGCACAGGGATAGCAACACTCAGAGCAACAATCAGAAGGCAAGAAAAAACAAGAACATCTAGTAAACATATGTACATATTACTATAAATGTATATATATAGACACACAGTGCGGAGCGTTATGGTTGGTTGGTGAATGTGCAGCAGAAAGTCTAAGTTCTCTCTCCGCGGATGCGGCGGGCCAGCTGGAAGTCTTTGGACATGATGGTGACCCTCTTGGCGAAGAAGAGACCCACCAGGTGGGCCTCGCTGGTCTCCTGCAGAGCCATGACGGCGAAGCTCAGGAAGCGCAGGACGGTCTTGAAGTCCTGAGCGATCTCCCTCACCAGGCGCTGGACGGGCAGCTTACGGATGAGCAGCTCCGTGGATTTCTGGTAGCGACGGATCTCTCTCAGAGCCACAGGCCTGTGACGGCGAGGCCTCTTCACATAACTGCAGGCAATTTAAAAAAAAAAAAAAAAAAAAAAAAAAAAAAAGTCTGACTTACTGACAGCTGGCCTGAATATTTGATGAGTCTTCAGTCATAACTTTTACAAAAGCATTACAAGTAAGGGAGGGGGGGGAGATTCCGGATGCATCATTTGCGCAGCAGCGCAAAACTAGATTTGAAACATCAGCTGCTCCAGAGTGAATTTTTTTTCCATAATTCGGCAAATGTCTGCATCCTCCTCTTGTTACAATTTTGATAATTATTTTTCTATATAAGCCTGCATCTGTTGTGTTTGTTTTTTTTAAAGCATTTTACAGATGCCGTCAAAAGCCCTTTTGTAACCAAATCCTAACTATAAATACATCAAGCTTAAAGTTTAATCACGGAGGTTGTATTTCTTTGAGAAATACAGAAATACAAGCTCCGTATTTGTAGTTCTCTGTGAGAAATAAATGCTCCTTGGCGTGTGGATTGGCTGAAATCTGTTGTAAATTGGGGCTCTAACATGCCGTTGCTCTTTATTTCTGTGCACACGGACACTAATAAACAGGGCAGAGAAAACCTCTCCATTCTGAAGACTGGTTTCAAATCTCTGCACCGTCACACCTCCAAATACCTGGCGTCATATGCACGGGCAGCTAAACTGTAGACAAACTCTCACAGTTTGGGGTAAAAACGTTGTGTGCACGGCCCCATAGTTACATCACCAAAAATGAGCCGTCTAAACTTGCCTTTTTTCAATGGGAGGAGTTTAACTGAACTTTCACAGCAAAAAAAACCAGACATGACACATACTGTAAGTGAGTTAGCTCTTGATGTGTCTTGTAAATCGTGAAAACATGTTCCAGACACGTTAACGGCGGCGGAGGGAGACGTGATTTTTTTGCAGAGTGTCACTTTGAGATTCCAGATGCTGGGCATGAACAGATCCTACACTAGCAATTTTGTAAGTGTAATGGTGATTTGATGAAGCACACTCTTTTCTCAGCCCTGTAAAGAGCACCTGGTAACGGTACACAAAGAGGGGGTGCCCAACAGTCCGGCCACATTCTCAGGAGCATGTACACTGCACCTATGAACCACACCACACATAGCTGGCACTTCCCCCCCTAAATTTGTAATTTTTCTGTTCCATTTGCAGTTCTTTACTGTTGAATTTACAACTTTTTAAAATTCAGTTTGTGATTTGGAACTTTTTTCTCATAAATCTGGTTTGTTTGTTTTTTCCCCTCATGAATGTGCCACTTTTTTTTTTCCAGTTGCAGCTTTTGGCTGTGAGGGTAGGGGCTACTTTCAGGCATTTCACTTGAATGACTTGTGGCAGCATTGATCCTGAGGGAAGTGCTAATTTATTTAATATGAGCTGAGCTGAGCTGATGATTGGAAATTTTGCAGTACTTTCAGTTCCATTTAATACAAAGATAAGGTTGTACTGTGGTCAGAGTTCTTACACATGTGAGGCCCTGGCTTTGATCAAGGGGCCTTAAAATAGTTTTATTAAGTATTGAATTTAATTCCTTACAGTTGGGGACATCATGTGATAGCACTTTTACCTCATTTTTTTCCCTGCAGAGACACAATGGGGCGCAGAAAATCAAAGAGAAAGCCACCCCCTAAGAAGAAAATGACTGGTAACCTGGACACCCAGTTCACTTGTCCCTTCTGTAACCACGAGAAATCCTGCGATGTCAAAATGTAAGTAGCTCATCACACAAAGTCTGAGAAATGTATGCATCATGAACAACATGACTGAAATGATAAGTATTTTACAGGGAACGAACACGCAACACAGGGATTATATCATGCAGCGTCTGCTTGGAGGAATTCCAGACTCCTATTACTTGTATCCTTTTAAAGCAGGAATTGATAATGTGCTACATGTCCTGTGGAACCCCTTAAGCGGAAACCTATTTTGAAGCCACTTATTTTATCTTTAGCATGTGCGATTGTTTTGTTCCTGTGCTTGTTATGATAGCAGTTTGATGTGTTCTGAGACTTTCCTCTCTTACATCCTGCCAAGTAGGGGTGTAACGGTATATGCATTAGGATTTTTCGGTACAGCACCTTCGTTTTGGTGCAGAGGCGTACTGAGGTTTCACACGGACCATGTTGAGTGACAGACATGAAGTGTAACTGCCTTGTGCCGGACATATAAACAAACAGTTCAGCCCAGGGAACGTCATGGCTTGCTGTACAGAGAAGCCAGAGCTTGAAGACAGACCAAGGCAAGTGAATAAGAAAAAAACGGCATCAGATATGCTTTTGGCAGTATGTTGAACTTGTTATCTCATTTGAAACGGCACCACTCGAACGTGCAGCACGAAAAAAAAAAAAAAGACTAACGCGGTACAAGCACAGCTTCTAGCGGCATTTGGACAGCCTTTTCAGGGCTTTTCAGATCGAGCCAAAGCAATAACAAATGTCATTGGTGTTTTTAATAGCAGTGGCTCTAAGGCCATATTCAGTTGTTGAGAACACTGGGTTTAAACACATGCTGAAGGTAACTGAGCCCCGGTATGAAGTTCCTTGTTGTGCCCACTTCATCCAGAAAATAATATCATTCTTTAATGAAAAAGCTAAATCTGTTAATGCTGCATTTTAGGCCTGTTTTTCTAGGGTGCCCTGGTATGTTCAGGTTTTTGTGGGACATTATTTAATTTAACTTCTTAATTGTCCAAAAAATTGGAAATAATTTGCTGTTGTTGTGCATGGGTGCCATCAGAACCTATACAATTCAATTCAACTTTATTTATATAGCGCCATTTCACAACAGCAGTCATCTCATAGCACTATCAACTGTAGGGGGAACCCCCACAGTTGCAGAAAGACCCCAGCAATCAGGCGATCCCCTGTGAGCAAGCACTTGGCGACGGTGGAGAGGAAAAACTCCCTTTTAACAGGAAGAAACCTCCAGCAGAACCAGGCTCAGGGAGGGGCAGTCATCTGCTGCGACTGGCTGGGGGGTGAGGGGATAGAGAAGAAGAAAAGAACAGACATGTAGAGAGCAAACAGCACGATGGGGACTCAATCTATGGGAGAGAACAAACAAATGTTAATGACCAGCAAAAAAAAAATATTTCATTGAGAGTGAGAAAAGGAGTGAGGCCCAGTGCATTACTGGAGGTCCCCCGGCTGACTAAACCTATTAGCAGCATAACTAAGGGAGGGTTCAGAAACACATGATCCCTCCCTAATTGTAGGCTATATCAAAAAGGTAGGTTTTAGCCCTATTCTTAAAAACAGAGATCAAGTCTGACTCCCGAATCCAGATTGGCAGCTGATTCCACAGGAGAGGAGCTTGATAACTGAAGGCTCTGCCTCCCATTGTACTTTTGGAGATTCTAGGTATTACAAGTAATCCTGCATTTTGGGAGCGTAGTGCTCTGTTAGGATAATACGGTAGTATCAGATCTTTTAAATAAAAAGGAGCCTGATTGTTTAGAGCTTTGTAAGTAAGAAGAAGGATTTTAAACTTAATTCTAAACTCTATGGGAAGCCAATGAAGGGAGGCCAGAACCGGAGAGATATGATCTCTCTTTCTAGTACCTGTTAAAACTCTTGCTGCAGCATTTTGGATCAGCTGAAGACTTTTTAAAGATGTTTTAGGACAGCCTGATAATAAAGAATTACAATAATCTAATCTCGAGCTAACAAAAGCGTGGATCAGTTTCTCAGCATCACTCTGAGACAAGATGCTCCTAATCTTGGCAATATTACACAAATGATAGAAGGCAGTCTTAGAAACAAATTTAATATGTGAATTGAAGGACAAATCCTGATCAAAAATAACTCCAAGGTTCCTCACAGAGCTATTAAGAGAAAGAGTAACCGCATCCAAACTGAAAGTTTGATTTGGAAAGGAATTTCTAAGGTTTTTTGGACCAACAAGAATGACTTCAGTCTTATCTGAATTTAATAGCAGGAAATTACAAGTCATCCAAGCTTTGATTTCCTTAAGACAGGCTTCTAACTTGGCTAATTGATTACTATCATCTGGCTTCATTGACAGGTATAATTGTGTGTCATCTGCATAACAATGAAATGTATACAGTGCTTTCTAATAATGTTGCCTAACGGAAGCATATATAAACTAAAGAGTCGGGCCTAGCACAGATCCCTGTGGAACTCCATGACTGAGCTTTGAGTTGAAAGAAAACTCATTATTTACATGAACAAACTGGAACCTATCAGATAAATAAGATCTAAACCACTGCAACGAAGTTCCATTAAGTCCAACATAGTGTTCTGATCTATCAAGTAGAATATTATGATCGATAGTATCAAAAGCTGCACTAAGGTCAAGTACAGAAACTAGTCCATTATCAGATGCAATGAGGAGGTCGTTAGTGACCTTCGCTAAGGCTGTTTCAGTACTATGATGGATTCTAAACCCAGACTGAAACTCTTCAAGTAAACCATTTCCCTGCAGGTGGTCAAATAATTGCGTAGCAACAACTCTTTCTAAGATTTTTGAAATGAAAGGGAGATTAGAGATTGGTCTATAGTTAGCTAAAGCTCCTGGATCTAGCGTTGGCTTTTTGAGTAAGGGTTTAATTACAGCCGTTTTAAAAGCCTGCGGTACATGGCCTAAAGTTAATGAAGAATTGATTATATGAAGAATAAGGCTACCAATAAGTGGGAAGACTTCTTTAAATAACCTGGTAGGAATAGGGTCTAAAAGACAAGTTGAAGGTTTGGATGAGGAAACTACTGTATTTTGTCTAACTCACAAAGGTCGATTGGAGTAAACTCATCAAGACAGACATCAATAGAAGGAGTTGTAGTAGTTACAGTATTTAAGTTAACTGTGGGAAGAATCTGATTGATTTTATCTCTGATGGATGAAATCTTGTCAACAATGACAAATTATTTGCAATTTTTTTGACCAATTAAGTGAAATTTGATAATTAATTTCCCACAGAAACCTGAACATATCAGAGCACCCTTGTTATAAACACTGCTTCAGGCAATAAGGAACTTTAATTTCCTAAAAATACAAGAATAATTCAGACTATTCAAACTTATGTTGTTGCACTTGTCTGCACTGTTCATTTGCTAAAAAGAGAATTTATTTGTTTTATTGTCTACATTTATTGGAGAATTTACTGCTGGCAGTTTGCAGGGGTTTTTTTTTTTTGTTTTTTTTGTCAAAGCAGTTCCCACTTATACAAAAGATAAGCAGTTTTATGTTTTGCATTTTGTTTCCTAACTGTACCAAAAATGAACTGAATCATGGCCTTAAAACCAAGGTACGTACTGAACCATGATTTTATTGTACTGCTGCACCCCAACTGTCCAGTAATCCCAGGTTTAAAAATTAAGCACTGGATGAGAATAAGGATAACGTAACGGATGACAAGTAACTGCTATTGTACACAGCACCACGGACTCACAGGCTACATCTGCAGAGAAGTGCTTTGTATTTAAAGTCATAATCTCAATAACTATTTTAGCATGATCCAGAAAAAATAGCAAGTCATCACAAAAGTATGTTTCAGTTAAATTCAGAGCAGAGGAAGTTTGAAATAATAATTTAACAATTGCAACTTGTTTTAAAGGTGCAATGGACAACATTTTAATGAAAACAAAGATTAAAAAAATACATCAACAAAGTGTTTAGAAACGTGCGCAATGTACAGTGGGGCAAAAAAGTATTTAGTCAGCCACCAATTGTGCAAGTTCTCCCACTTAAAAGATGAGAGAGGTCTCCAATTTTCTTCATAGGTATACCTCAACTATGAGAGACAAAATGAGGGGGAAAAAAAAATCCAGAAAATCACATTGAAGGATTTTTAATGAATTAATTGGTAAATTCCTCAGTAAAATAAGTATTTGGTCACCTACAAACAAGCAAGATTTCTGGCTCTCAGACCTGTAACTTCTTCTTTAAGAGGCTCCTGTGTCCTCCACTCGTTACCTGTATTAATGGCACCTGTTTGAACTCGTTATCAGTATAAAAGACACCTGTCCACAACCTCAAACAGTAAGACTCCGAACTCCACTATGGCCAAGACCAAAGAGCTGTCAAAGGACACCAGAAACAAAATTGTAGACCTGCACCAGACTGGGAAGACTGAATCTGCAATAGGTAAGCAGCTTGGTGTGAAGAAATCAACTGTGGGAGCAATTATTAGAAAATGGAAGACATACAAGACCACTGATAATCTCCCTTGATTTGGGGCTCCATGCAAGATCTCACCCCATGGGGTCAAAATTATCATGAGAACGGTGAGCAAAAATCCCAGAACCACATGGGGGGGACCTAGTGAATGACCTGCAGAAAGCTGGGACCAAAGTAACAAAGGCTACAACAGAAACTCACTACGCCGCCAGGGACTCATATCCTGCAGTGCCAGACGTGTCCCCCTGCTTAAGCCAGTACATGTCCAGACCCGTCTGAAGTTTGCTAGAGAGCATTTGGATGATCCAGAAGAGGATTGGGAGAATGTCATATGGTCAGATGAAACCAAAATAGAACTTTTTGGTAAAAACTCAACTTGTCATGTTTGGAGGAGAAAGAACACCATACCTACTGTGAAGCATGGGGGTGGAAACATCATATTTTGGGGCTGTTTTTCTGCAAAGGGACCAGGACGACTGATCCGTATAAAGGAAAGAATGAATGGGGCCATGTATTGTGAGATTTTGAGTGAAACCCTCCTTCCACCAGCAAGGGCATTGAAGCTGAAACGTGGCTGGGTCTTTCAGCATGACAATGATCCCAAACACATCGCCCGGGCAACGAAGGAGTGGCTTGTAAGAAGCATTTCAAGGTCCTGGAGTGGCCTAGCCAGTCTCCAGATCTCAACCCCATAGAAAATCTTTGGAGGGAGTTTTAAGTCCGTGTTGCCCAGCGACAGCCTCAAAACATCACTGCTCTAGAGGAGATCTGTATGGAGGAATGGGCCAAAATACCAGCAACAGTGTGTGAAAACCTTGTGAAAACTTACAGAAAACGTTTGACCTCTGTCATTGCAAACAAAGGGTATATAACAAAGTATTGAGATGAACTTTTGTTATTGACCAAGTACTTATTTTACCGAAGAATTTACCAATTAATTCATTAAAAATCCTTCAATGTGATTTTCTGGATTTTTTTTTTTTCTTATTTTGTCTCTTAGTTGAGGTATACTTATGATGAAAATTGGAGACTTCTCTCATCTTTTAAGTGGGAGAACTTGCACAATTGGTTGCTGACTAAATACTTTTTTACCCCACTGTATATCTCAGTATTCTTTTAAAATTAGTATATTGATGAAAAAAATTATTAATTTTTTTTATGGGTTGAAAATAGTTTAAATATTTACATCCAGCAGCTGGAGGAAGGCGAACACGGAAGTCCAGTGAGGATGTCATAGCCACTAGCATCGCTAGTTTCATGTTGCGTGCCATTGTCTTGTTTTGGTTTGTTGGGTTACCAGGTAGTGAATTATTCAGCTAAATACCTGAGTCTCAAGGCAGACTTCAGTTTCCCAATCCTCCTCATGTATGACGTGACAAACAAAGGAGCAGGATAAATATCCGTTCTGCTTTTGATGGCTGATGTCTGCTGAAGAGTCTCAAAGGGCTGAAAAGTTACGCAGAGGTGACCACTTTTCTTCTGACAGGTAAGGTAACCAGTGCTAGCTATGATGCTAACTAGCTCCATTCATTTTCTACTGTTAGTCTGGTGGTTAGGGTCACGGGGGCAGCAGTCTAAACTCTATGTAACCACCTAACTTTTATTTCTGATCTGTTCATATTATAATTATGAGTGTATAATAATATCAGCCAATATATGGCTTGGAATAGACCCCACTAACTGCTTTTTACCAAGCTGACACGTATGACAGATTCATGATATGATCAACATTTGCATCTATGAATGTAACAGCACATACTAATTGTGCAGCAGTCATGGTTTACATAAAGTTTTTAAAAAATTATCAGCTTTGATATGCTGCTGCTCAGCCTAATAATTTGATGTACAGTGAAAAAGTTAGTTGTTTATTGTTATTACAGTTTAAGATAATAATGTAAAAGTATATTGATCACCATGGTGGAAACTGAGGTTAAAAAATAAGTTCAAATAGTAGAATAAACAGGTCTTAATTTATTTTCTTACTAACTAATGTTACTGCACAGCATTAGCCACGGGATTTCTTGAGTACTTGAAGTAGCTGTAATTATGTATGTAAAAATTTATGTCAGATTTTTGACTATCCAAGTAATAAACATCACATTTTTTCACCCTGTGTAAGGACTTCCTCCATCATGAGGTGAATGAGCACAGATGGATGTTTGGACAATGTCATCATGATACAGCAGAGAAGAGCTCCAACAGTGACTGGAGAGAGGGTCAGCAGCTTCTGACGTCCTCACTGATGTGATGGACCATTGGGGGTTAGGGACAGAACATCAATATCTGACCTTTAGGTGAGTATGATGCAAAGTTTTACATGTGAAAAGTCACAAAAAGGACAAGTAATATGACTGTGTTCTCATAGGTCAACATTTAAAAACCTCATTCTGATGATGTCAGCAGAAGCTTCTCCTCCACCCCACCTGTGTATGAGGCCTGGACTCCATTAGCAGCTCAGGACCACAACCATCAGAGGAACCGTCCAGTGAGGAAGACAGTCGGCTGCACACCAATGTAAGTTTTGTCTTATCAAAACATTTTACACACAGTAATGTATAAAGCCAAATTCTTTATTTTAAATTTTTAAATGTGTGTGTTTAGGAGATTTTTTTTAACCGGTTTTTTGAATTGTTAAGGAGTTTTTTTTTTGTTTGTTTTTTTTAATATTTAGTGAGTAACCTGGTCAAACCAGTCATATTTATGGATTATTTTGCCAAAAGTAGAGGCAACAGATATATATATATATATATATATATATATAATTTTTTTTTTTTTTTTTTTTTTTTTTTTGAATAACTTCTCAAGACAACAGTCAGAATTTGGCAGCTAAAATGTCTTGGACTTTTCATTTTTATTAAAACCACAACCTGCCTGTGCACTTGGTGTTCCAAGAATGTGGAATTAGAAAAAAATGTTGGTCCTCTTCTTTAATCAGGTCCAGTCTTGCAGCAGGAATGAATATACAACACCATTCATCCATCTTCTACAGCTTTTCTGGGGGTCCAGGTTGTAGAGGGAGCAGTCTAATCAGAGAAGCCCAGACTTCCCTCTCCCCAGCCACCTCCTCCAGCTCTTCAGAGGGGACATGATGTTCCCAGACCAGCTGGGAAACATAGGCTCTGTAACGTGTCCTGGGTCTGCCCCAGGGTCTCCTCCCTCCTCCCACAACACAAACATAAAAGCTAATTCCATTTCTGTGCCTGGTCTTTCCTTCACCTACAGTAATATTGTCATTCACATTATGTAGACCAAGCAAACTCATTGCAGCACTGCTGTAGTCCTAAAACTGTCTAGTAGTTCACATACGGTCATGTTTTAATGCTGTTAGTCTGTGATGACACTTTCTTAGAGACTGTCCCTTTTTACATCAACAAATTGTACCTGACTATAGTAACAGAGGTCAACACTGACTATGGGGACAACAAAAGCTTTCCAGAGTGTCTTAATCCTGATTTAATTAATTTCTCTATTCTCCCAGAGCTGCCCCATGGACCGTGCATCTGGACTGTTTACTTTTTAATAAATATTTTCCCCCAAATAAATGCCTGTTTGTTATATGTTGACTGACTTGATTTGAGGTTGATTTTCTTTTACATTCTACTCATCCACCTCCAAAAGCTGAATATTGTGGTGAATTTATTTTTTAGCAATAACACAAATCTAAATGGTAAAACTTTCTTATTTTACAATAATCCCATATAAATTTGGCTATTTTAAGATTTTTTTTGTTTGAAATTGATATAGATCTGAATGGTGATGTGCTCATTTTTGGAGATGCAGTACTGTTTTTACACAATATTATTTGAAAAAAAGATTATTGTTCCACCGTAAATTATTTCCAACTTCACTAAGGATTATTGATTACAATGCTATGCATATATCTAATACATACAGTATATTTTAGATTCTTGTTTAGCACTACGTTATACAAAGGTTGAAAGTACTTTAGTTTTGCAGAGATGAGGTGAACCATTACTTTGTGAATCTGTCACACTGAATAAACAATAGATTTCATCTTCTACAGTAACTGAAAGGGCACAAATGAAATCAGGCATCCAATGTTTCACAACATTTTTATATTTTAAAACGATAAAAATATAACGCATTTACAACCTAAAATGAAATGGAACTGACATACAGTGGGGCAAAAAAGTATTTAGTCAGCCACCAATTGTGCAAGTTCTCCCACTTAAAAGATGAGAGAGGTCTCCAATTTTCATCATAGGTATACCTCAACTATGAGAGACAAAATGAGGGGGGAAAAAAAAAATCCAGAAAATCACATTGAAGGATTTTTAATGAATTAATTGGTAAATTCCTCGGTAAAATAAGTATTTGGTCACCTACAAACAAGCAAGATTTCTGGCTCTCACAGACCTGTAACTTCTTCTTTAAGAGGCTCCTCTGTCCTCCACTCGTTACCTGTATTAATGGCACCTGTTTGAACTCGTTATCAGTATAAAAGACACCTGTCCACAACCTCAAACAGTCAGACTCCAAACTCCACTATGGCCAAGACCAAAGAGCTGTCAAAGGACACCAGAAACAAAATTGTAGACCTGCACCAGGCTGGGAAGACTGAATCTGCAATAGGTAAGCAGCTTGGTGTGAAGAAATCAACTGTGGGAGCAATTATTAGAAAATGGAAGACATACAAGACCACTGATAATCTCCCTTGATCTGGGGCTCCACGCAAGATCTCACCCTGTAGGGTCAAAATGATCACGAGAACGGTGAGCAAAAATCCCAGAACCACACAGGGGGACCTAGTGAATCACCTGCAGAGAGCTGGGACCAAAGTAACAAAGGCTACCATCAGAAACACACTACGCCGCCAGGGACTCAAATCCTGCAGTGCCAGACGTGTCCCCCTGCTTAAGCCAGTACACGTCCAGGCCCGTCTGAAGTTTGCTAGAGAGCATTTGGATGATCAGAAGAGGATTGGGAGAAAGTTATATGGTCAGATGAAACCAAAATGGAACTTTTTGGTAAAAACTCAACTTGTCATGTTTGGAGGAGAAAGAACACCATACCTACTGTGAAGCATGGGGGTGGAAACATCATGCTTTGGGGCTGTTTTTCTTCAAAGGGACCAGTACGACTGATCCATGTAAAGGAAAGAATGAATGGGGCCATGTATCGTGAGATTTTGAGTGAAAACCTCCTTCCATCAACAAGGGCATTGAAGATGAAACGTGGCTGGGTCTTTCAGCATGACAATGATCCCAAACACACCGCCCGGGCAATGAAGGAGTGGCTTCGTAAGAAGCATTTCAAGGTCCTGGAGTGGCCTAGCCAGTCTCCAGATCTCAACCCCATAGAAAATTTTTGGAGGGAGTTGAAAGTCCATGTTGCCCAGCGACAGCCCCAAAACATCACTGCTCTAGAGATCTGCATGGAGGAATGGGCCAAAATACCAGCAACAGTGTGTGAAAACCTTGTGAAGACTTACAGAAAACGTTTGACCTCTGTCATTGCCAACGAAGGGTATATAACAAAGTATTGAGATGAACTTTTGTTATTGACCAAATACTTATTTTACTGAGGAATTTACCAATTAATTCATTAAAAATCCTTCAATGTGATCTTCTGGATTTTTTTTCTCATTTTGTCTCTCATAGTTGAGGTATACCTATGATGAAAATTGGAGACTTCTCTCATCTTTTAAGTGGGAGAACTTGCACAATTGGTGGCTGACTAAATACTTTTTTGCCCCACTGTAAATGACTGCTGGAGCTTAATAGCAAGCCATTTTTTTTTAAGCATGCATAGCTAAAACGGATGAACATAAACAGACCAGAAAAGTGTGATTTGGCATATTTATAGAAACCACAGAACAACTAATGGCAGTTAAAGTTGTTACAGTATGAACTAAAGTGCTGTCATAATTATGTTGTCAAAACTAGAGAGCTGTCTGTTTTGATCACTGCTGTGCTACATTAGCATTACTGTCAATAACACTATACAATATAGTTATTTAAAAAATGTTTTCTGGAGATGTGCATCAGAGAGGATTATGTTAAATTCACAGTTCGATCATGAGTCCTCGCTTGGCATGCTGTCTGGCTCATAACCAGAGGTCTGAGATTTTAGCAATCTGCAGTATTGATGTTAGCTTCCAGGAAGTGCTGTTTGTCTCTATTTGGCAACCAGTACAAGATTATAGTGAGTCAACAGTGAGTGCGACCCTTACTGGCCAGGTGGACAGAATCTTGTCTATATCATCTTTGAGCTCATTCTGATCACAGCACCCTCTGGATGCCTCCCATTCAAGGTGTTTTGGGCATGTCCCACTGGGAGGAGACCCTGGGGTAGACCTAAGACACGCTGGTAAGACTATGGTCGAATCTCAATCTCCTCCCTAAGCCCTCAAGCCCTGAGCCCTTGTAGACTTAGGCGACAGCCATTAGTAGTGTGTGAGTGTCCGAGTTTGCAGGGGCTTGAAATGGTATAAAAGAATGGGATACTTTATGACGTCACCCTACCTTGACAACGGTGTATGACAAACATGCTGCTTAGTATTGTGGGATTCAGACTTCTTGTTTTAAGAATGATTTTATCTTCAAGGCCAAGGAATGGAAGGAATCAATTTCCTGATCTAAATATCTAGCAGGCACTAGCCTTACAGAGTGAAAGAGAGGTAATTATGAAAAAAAAAACAATTTTACTTTTTTTATGAAAATTGCACAAAATAGTTGATAATGTCTGCACTATAGTATTTTTTTTATTTATACGTTTTGTGTTAAATGCAGTATCTTAAATCCTTAGTTATAGTCATCTACTGGCTTACTGAATAATCACAATCAATCAATATACCAGCCGAATACTTGAAACCTTGAGCAGATGCGTTTCTGTGGTCCGGGAATTTGGAGTCATGTTCAATACAAAACTCATTAAACTGTAATGTTTGTTCATTGCTCCTTGTTTGTAAATAAAAAATGTTTTATTATGCAACTATAGACACACGGCAGACCAGTGAGCTACATTATACAGTGGGGCAAAAAAGTATTTAGTCAGCCATCAATTGTGCAAGTTCTCCCACTTAAAAGATGAGAGAGGTCTCCAATTTTCATCATAGGTATACCTCAACTATGAGAGACAAAATGAGAAAAAAAAAATCCAGAAAATCACATTGAATGATTTTTAATGAATTAATTGGTAAATTCCTCTGTAAAATAAGTATTTGGTCAATAACAAAAGTTCATCTCAATACTTTATGTACCCTTCGTTGGCAATGACAGAGGTCAAACGTTTTCTGTAAGTCTTCACAAGGTTTTCACACACTGTTACTGGTATTTTGGCCCATTCCTCCATGCAGATCTCCTCTAGAGCAATGATGTTTTGGGGCTGTCGCTGGGCAACACAGACTTTCAACTCCCTCCAAAGATTTTCTATGGGGTTGAGCTCTGGAGACTGGCTAGGCCACTCCAGGACCTTGAAATGCTTCTTACGAAGCCACTCCTTCGTTGCCCGGGTGGTGTGTTTGGGATCATTGTCATGCTGAAAGATCCAGCCACGTTTCATCTTCAATGCCCTTGCTGATGGAAGGAGGTTTTCACTCAAAATCTCATGATACATGGCCCCATTCATTCTTTCCTTTACACGGATCAGTCGTCCTGGTCCCTTTGCAGAAAAACAGCCCCAAAGCATGATGTTTCCATCCCCATGCTTCACAGTAGGTATGGTGTTCTTTCTCCTCCAAACACGACAAGTTGAGTTTTTACCAAAAAGTTCTATTTTGGTTTCATCTGACCATATGACATTCTCCCAATCCTCTTCTGGATCATCCAAATGCTCTCTAGCAAACTTCAGACGGGCCTGGACATGTACTGGCTTAAGCGGGGGACATGTCTGGCACTGCAGGATTTGAGTCCCTGGCGGCGTAGTGTGTTACTGATGTAGCCTTTGTTACTTTGGTCCCAGCTCTCTGCACGTCATTCACTAGATCCCCCCATGTGGTTCTGGGATTTTTGCTCACCGTTGTCGTGATCATTTTGATCCCACGGGGTGAGATCTTGCGTGGAGCCCCAGATCGAGGGAGATTATCAGTGGTCTTGTATGTCTTCCATTTTCTAATAATTGCTCCCACAGTTGATTTCTTCACACCAAGCTGCTTACCTATTGCAGATTCAATCTTCCCAGCCTGGTGCAGGTCTACAAGTTTGTTTCTGGTGTCCTTTGACAGCTCTTTGGTCTTGGCCATAGTGGAGTTTGGAGTCTGACTGTTTGAGGTTGTGGACAGGTGTCTTTTATACTGATAACGAGTTCAAACAGGTGCCATTAATACAGGTAACGAGTGGAGAACAGAGGAGCCTCTTAAAGAAGTTACAGGTCTGTGAGAGCCAGAAATCTTGCTTGTTTGTAGGTGACCAAATACTTATTTTCCACCATAATTTGCAAATAAATTCTTTAAAAATCCTTCAATGTGATTTTCTGGATTTTTTTTTTCTCATTTTGTCTCTCATAGTTGAGGTATACCTATGATGAAAATTGGAGACCTCGCTCATCTTTTAAGTGGGAGAACTTGCACAATTGATGGCTGACTAAATACTTTTTTGCCCCACTGTACTTACATGTAAACATCTTTTTAATGATGTTTGGAGTTGTTCCTTCCATGCTTCTGTGTTTACCTGTTATTTTTTTATTTATTTATTTATTTTTTTTATGGGGAGGAGCAGGGGTGAAGGGATGGTCAGTGATGAACAGGTGACAAACCAGGAGATTTTCCTTGAGAAACCCCAACATGGCGCTCTGAACTGTGGGTAATTCCCTTACCTTAAGTCAGCATGCTATGCTGACTTAAGGTCAGGGTTCATTTAAGGGCTCATGAAGTCAGCGAGTGAGCAGTCAGCCACTTCCTGATTTCAGATTGGGACAGCCCCTTCACTTCACGTGAACGCGCCTAAAGTCAACGAGTCTGCAAGGGAGCAGAATGAGATTCGGCCTATGTCTCCCAGCTGGCCTGAGAATGCCTTGGTGTCTGTCTGAAGAGCTGGAGGAAGTGGCTGGGGAGGGGTAAGTCTGGGCTTCTCTCCTTGGACTGCTGCCTCTGTGAGCCAGATCCCAGGGAAAGTAATAGAACATGGATGGATGGACTAGGACTTAGCTGGAACACTAGCTTATGCAGTCAGTTCTCAAAAACATTATCTTTGATATTGTCTTGTAAGTAGGGCTGCAATGATTATTCGAATAATTCGATTACAAAAATTCCTCGATTCAAAATCTATGCTTCGACGTATCATTAAATGTTGCACTTCCGGTCTATATCACCTTCTTCCTGTCACGCTACGTAAGCAAGGACGCGGATGCAGCTTTCTTTAATGGCCCCATGTCAGAGCGACATAGTGATGGGCCGGCAAAAGGAAGAAAGTCAGAAAAAATGACAAAAGAATCTCAAGTCTGGGATCATTTCAAGCTCAAATTGAAGGAGAGCATTGTACAGTGTGTACTTGGTAAAGCCGAGCGGTGCGCTAGCATCCTACAATGTCAGTGTTACAGTGTCTCGGCAGAAAGCATCCCACATCATGCATAGCCAGCGCACCTGAGACAAGGTATGTGATTGAGATTTTAGATTAGGATGAATAGAATGCAGTCGGCTATGCTAATTATGCTTATATGACCAAAGAACATATAGCCAGCGAACAGAACTTTTTGGCTAGCGAACAGAACTTTATGGTGTAACTTTGCGTTTAAAGTTAAGTTCTATGCAATAAACATTGCAACAAGCATTGCAATAAATGTGTACCTGTGTTATTGAGTGTTTGGTGCAATTACTACTGCTCTTTACGAAAGAAAGTTCCACACATGTTGGTCAGTGCAAGTTTCTTTTTTTTTTTTTTTTTTTTAAAAAAAAGAAGTATCCAATTACTCAAGTAATCTTTGATTGGAGTGGGCAATTACCCGAGCTGTAAAATAGAAGAAGCCAACTTTGTCATTCATTCCATGCTGCCAATCATGTACAGTAGAACGAAATTATGTTTCTCCTATCTACAATGTTAATCACATCTAGAATCAGGGGGCCACTGCCATGCAAGGTGCCACCACAAACAACTTTTCCTTCCCCCATTCTGTTATGCTAATCACCAAGCTAGAAGGCAGGAAGTACCATTTTATATGGTCTTTGGTATGACCTGACTGGGGCTTGAATCCACAACCGGGAGGTTGTGGGGCAGATGCTGTATCAACTAGGCCAACACTCCAGTAGCCTAGTTGGTAGCTAAATAGTCATTAGCAGCAGCCCTACTTGCAACCCATTTCCCATAAATGGCTCTGTAATTTTCATCTTCCAGCAATATTTAGTTTTTCATTTTTTTTTTTTAAAGTATAATTCAGTTGGCTGCAATTGGCTGCACGGTGGCGCAGTGGTTTAGCACTGTGGCAGCACAGTTTTACCCTCGGCCGGGGGATCGCGGGGATCATGAGATCGTGGGTTCGATCCCAGCCCCCGACCAACAGTGAGCTGTGTGGAGTTTGCATGTTCTCCCCGTGTTGCGTGGGTTTACTCCGGGATTTCTCCGGTTTCCTCCCGCACACCAAAAACATGTAGGTTTAGGGCGCTTGCGCACGCAGCGACCAGCAGCCGGTGGCTTGTCACCAGACTGCAAACCAAGTCTACCTATGGGTACAAATAAGTAACCAAAAAAAAAAAAATTCAATTCAACTTTGTTGTTGTGATATGGGGTTATATAAATAGTCATTTCATAGCGCTTTCAAATGTCAGGAAAACCCCACAATTGCAGAAAGACCCCAGCAATCAGACGATCCCCTGTGAGCAAGCACTTAGCGACGGTGGAGAGGAAAAACTCCCATTTAACAGGAAGAAACCTCTAGCAGAACCAGGCTCAGGGAGGGGCAGTCATCTGCTGTGACTGGTTGGGGGGGTGAGGAGATAGAGAAGATGAGAAGAACAGACATAAAGAGAACAAACATTAACGGAGAGAAGCCAAGTACATTATTGGAGGTCACCCGGCAGTCTAAATTTATTAACAGCAAAACAAAGGGGGGCGGGGGTTAAGAGACACAAGATCCCTCCCTAATCGTAGGCTATATTGAAGAGGAAGGTTTTTACCCTGTTCTTAAAAACAGAGATCGAGTCTGACTCCCGAGCCCAGATTGGTAACTGGTTCCACAGGAAAAGAGCTTGATAGCAGAAGGCTCTGCCTCCCATTGTACTTTTGGAGATTCTAGGTATTACAAGTAATCCAGCATTTTGGGAGCGTAGTGCTCTGTTAGGATGATAGGGTAATATCAGATCTTTTATATAAAAGGGGGCCTGATTATTAAGAGCTTTGTAAGTGAGAAGAAGGATTTTAAACTTAATTCTAAACTCTATGGGAAGCCATTGAAAGGAGGCCAGAACCGGAGAGATATGATCTCTCTTTCTAGTATCTGTTAAAACTCTTGCAGCAGCATTTTGGATCAACTGAAGACTTTTTAAAGATATTTTAGGTCAACCTGATAATAAAGAGTTACAATAATCTAATCTAGAGCTAACAAAAGCGTGGATCAGTTTCTCAGCATCATTCAGAGACAAGATGCTCCTAATCTTGGCAATATTGCGCAGATGATAGAAGGCAGTCTTAGAAACAAATTTAATATGTGAATTAAAAAACAGATCTTGATCAAAAATAACTCCAAGGTTCCTCACAGAACTATTCAGAGTAAGAGTAGTGGCATCCAAATTAAGAGTTTGATTTGGAAAGGTATTTCTACGGTTTTTTGGACCAACAAGAATGACTTCAGTCTTATCTGGGTTTAATAGCAGAAAATTACAAGATATCCAAGCATTGATTTCCTTAAGATGGGCATCTAACTTGGCTAATTGATTACAATCATCTGGCTTCATTGACAGGTATAATTGTGTGTCATCTGAGTAACAATGAAAATGTATACAGTTCTTTCTAATGATGTTGCCTAACGGAAGCATATATAAACTAAAAAGAGTTGGGCCTAACACAGATCCCTGTGGAACTCCATGACTGAGCTTAGAGTTGGAAGAAAACTCATTATTGATATGAACAAACTGAAGTCTATCAGACAAATAAGATCTAAACCACTGCAGTGAAGTTCCATTTAGTCCAACATAAGTGTTCTAATCTATCAAGTAGAATATCATGATCTATAGTGTCAAAGGCTGCACTAAGATCTAAAAGGACAAGTACAGAAACAAGTCCATTATCAGATGCGATAAGGAGGTCATTAGTGACCTTCACCAAGGCTGTTTCAGTACTATGATGAATTCTGAACCCAGATTGAAATTCTTCAAATAAACCATTTCCCTGCAAGTGGTCAAATAATTGCGTAGCAACAACTCTAAGATTTTTGAAATGAAAGGCAGATGTTCAGATAGGCAGATAATCAGATGTTTTTGTTGACTTCAGTATTTTAATACTCTCTGTTTTGGATACATGCAATATTATTTAAAACGCATTCTACTATATGATACTTTCCTATCAGCGGAGGCAGCATTTCTGTCACATCTGTATTCACGTGGTTTGACCCCTTGACCTTTTCCTGTCAGATCTGTCCGAGCCTGTGGATGTTTACAGTGACTGGATTGATGCCTGTGAAGCAGCCAACCAATAGCTACCTAAACTCACCTTCTGCTTGATGGATTAATCCCAGTTGTATAGCACAATGTAGCCAAATGTGTAGTTTTCTGTCTTATTTATGATATTCTGCATTTCCTTTTTCTTACTCTACAGTTGCTGACAGTGACACATTCCTCTGGCTGGGCCAGGTCATTTCCATGTGTTTTCACAGTAACCTGAGGTTGCATCACTGCTCCAAATGTGTTAAGTTTTTTTTAAAAAAGATGTTTCTTTTTTTTCCCTACAACACATTAAACTCAGTTTAAAAGTTCCTATTAATGTTATTCAATTCATGGTGATTGTTGGACAAAGAATTTTCTTTTATCTTGTTGCAGTCATGTATTGGACAGATTGAGATGACAATGTTACCTCTATAAAGGGAAGGCTCTTGTTTAGTTGTTACCCGTTATTAATGTAAAACTAATGGAAACCTTTGGTTGACTGACTGCTAGATTGTTTAAAAAAAAAAAGTGGCCAGAGTCACTATTGTCTTTTGTCATTTTGTTTTTGATGATCATGAGCTGCCATCCTGTGATCATGATTACAAGTACATGAACTTTTATTTTGTGATAACAGTAAACAAAATTGGGGGGGGGGGGTGAACTGATAATGGTGCCCATAAGTGTTTTTGTTTTCTTTTTGGGGGGGTTGGGGTGGGGGTGGGGACCAATGTATAGTTGTACTGCTTGAGCATTTCTCAAACCCAACCATGTATCATGCATTCCACTATTTTTGTGCACTGCACACTTATGTACTTAAAGGTGCTGAAATGGCAAAAAAGAAGAGGTCTCAGCCCTGTTTTTGAAGTGTTTTTATTGCACAAATGTCATGTTTGGTGAAAGGCGTATAGGGAGACAGGTTAGCAAAGATTTATAGATAGAGCATTTTTATGACAGAGCCATCACATTGGGGTAAGTGAGTAACAAAAAATAAATCTGCATTCTTGTGTTTGATTCTATAAAATGAAGAGTGGGTTACATGGGTGCCTACAGAACTCATGCCCAACAACAGCAAATTATTTACAAGTTTTTGGACCAATTAAGTGAAATTAAATAACTTCCAACAGAAGCCTGAATGTATCAGGCCACCCTGGTTGAAAAACACTGCCTTAGAGATTTCATGGCCTGGAAATATAGGAAATGAACACCCACTTTATAAAACCTTATAACACTAGATGGTGCACTACTGCTGGTTCTAATTTCTGCCTGCTCTTGAACTTGGCACCGGTCTGAAAGTGTAGACGGCCCAATCCTTCTGTGCTAGTAGCTGTGCTGACACTGAAGCTTGTTTTTGTGAGTGGCATCTCAAGCCTTACAATATTACATTCATTTTGGTGGGTTAACAGCGCATATAAAAGTTAAAATGAGATTCACATTAGCACATATCTGTGAGAACCTGGGTCTGCTTTGATTTTGTCATTTAATGCCAGTGGCGGACAAAGTACTTAGACACTTGATTCAGGAAAAAGTAGCAACAGCACAATGTATAAATATTTAAGTCCTGACTTTGAAAGTATAAATGTGCAATGATGTTTCCTTCCTGTAGCTATGTCTGGTGTAAAGAATGATGAAAACTTTCATTTGAAATTTACAGTTTAGACTATAAGGTGAAATGAAATGGAAGTATCTGCGTAAATGTACTTGGTTGCATTTCAACACTGTTTTCTGCACACAGGGTGAGGCTAAAGTGCAAATTAAAGCAATAAAGCTAAAGCATTGACTGTATATCAAAGATTGGTGTAGACAACAAAAGTTCACTAAAATACTGAAGCAATTTTAAAGTTCATTCCAAACAGTGACTAAGCTACATAAAATTCATACTCTAGAAACCTCTATCCATAGAAGAGAACAGTTATCCCCAACAAACCAAAACCAGACTGTCGGTGACGGAGGAGCTCATTCCGGCTTGATGAAATCACCCCGAGAGTGCTCAGATCTTCTGACCGTTGACCTTGAACACAGCCTAGATGCAGACCAAGTTGAGGATCATTGCGCATGCATTTGCTGAACACCGGGGAAACTGCCTAGGAACAGTAATGATTTTCATGAAAGAATAAATGACCAGATCTCCTGACCTTTGATCTTGAGCTCAACCTGGATGCAGAGCCACCTGAGGATCACTGTGAGTTTGGTGACCATGGAGGCATTTTCCTGGTGTTTCCCGTGAAATATGGATGGACAGATGCATTTGCGCCATTTGGCTTTGCCGGAATGAGCTAAAAACTCAAAAATGCCAACAGCTAGCTTTTGGCTACTGATAAATGTTAGGCTTCACTTAGTCAAAGGATAATTTTAACGCCTTTTAGAAAAGAGGTTGGGTGCAGAGAAGGGGGTGGTGGGGGTTCACACACAACTAGAAGGTACTTGGAAAGTGCAAACCTTTGCCAAGGCAGCCAAATTTCTCCCTCATATTTTAATTGCTTCTAACAGTTTGTCAGCATTGTGTCTTTCAAAAATTCCCACAGGTTGTTAGTAATTCAGATCATGCTTGAAATTTAACTGGGCTGGCCCTAGGTCCATTTTAAATCCATCGTAAACATCAAAATCAGTATATGTAGTATACGAGTTGTTAAAACACACCAGGACATAAACAAATGGAGGTGAAAATATAGCCTCCTTGGCAGAGGTAATAACTCTTTCCTAGTGTGATTATAAAGCTGGAATTCATGTTTTGACATCACAGTAAATACATCTGAAGTTAAATTTCCCTGTCCTCATCACATCATTTCAAACAGCAAAATAAAGACAACTTAATGTTCATGTTGGAACAGCATAGTAATTTTATCCATCTTTTACAAGATCAGTTCATATAAAAAGCTGTTGTTAGCTCTATGTTACCTACTGAGACCCTTTTCACACATAATATTACTCTTCAGTTTTTCAGTTAATATATCACCATTACCACAAGTAGCATATTGTTAAAATCATTTATAATGGTCTAAAACTGACATTTAGATGTTTTAATTTGTGACAATACTACACACCTCGTGTCGGATTTAACAATATGGCCATTCCATGTCATTTCAACAGATTTTCAGGACATCCCATTCTCAGCATTTCAGACTCAAACAATTCTAAAAATTTTACCAGCTGTGCCTTTATTGTTCAATATGAAAAATATAAAATTTTAATGCATTTGGGTGAGGACATTTTGAGATCTGGCCAATTAAGTGAGGGGTGTGTGTGCCGATTTTGGCATGGAAATCGTGGGCCTTCATTTTTCATCGATTTTCAAATGCCAATATCTCAAGAACTGCACAACCTAGGGAGCTGAAATTTTGTACATTGGTGCCTTTTCCTCAACACTATAAAACGGTTGAAAGTCTGGTACATATACAAATATGGTTTTAAAAGGCCTAAACATTGTCGCACATGTAACCCGAATGTTCTTACCATTTTTGAGGGGCTGGCAGGACTACCTATTTTGTTGAATAACAGCTCTTTTGGTATATTCTGACACAGCAGGAAAAGAGTCACCGATGTAGAACATTTCATTTCCCTAGGTAATGTAGTTCTTGAGATACTGACAACTGAAAATCAATGAAAGATTTCCATGCCAAAATCAACGCATACTCCTCTCACTAAATTGGCCGTATCTTGAAAAGTCCTCACCCGAATGCATTATAATTTTATATTCAGCCTATTGGATAAATACAGCACAGCTAGTAAAATTTTCAGAATTTTTTTGAGGCTGAAGTGCCTGGGGCATTGGTTGAAATGGCATAGAAAGACTTAATATCCACCACATGTCTTTTAAAAGCACTACTAATTTCAGACCGAAACATTCAGTATTGATGTTTCTAAAGAAAATTAACCCTATGAGTGTGTATGTTGCCAAACTGCGACACACCCCCTAGTGGTCAAGAGTGGTAAATATTTTTTGTCAATAAAATAGTTCAGATTTCCAAGGCTATAACTTTAAAGTGGTAAGAGATAATGGCTTACTGTCAATCAAAAAGATGTAAAATATGATCCAAAGTTTCAGATAGGAATAAATTTACGCATTAATTTGCATAATGTCGCGGCACCTCTTTAAATTCCATAACTCAGTCAAAACTGGACTGGACTTTGGATGTATTTACACAAAAAATGGTTCAGTCTTTTGACACCGTTTTTTGTACAGAGGTACCTCATCATCTTATCTTCAAAGTATATAAACAAGAAATCAGTACATTTAAAAAACCCCCCAGAAATTTCTCACTTTTGACAAAGTCAGAGTGAGAAGGCAGGCGCAGTGCCGTGCTCTGCCACTAGGGGCACACATATTCTCACACTCAAAGGGTTAAGTTTCTTGGATTGCTGGAAGTGAATCACCACAAAAAAAAAAAAAAATCTTTTGTAATGACAACTGTTCCCTCCACCAATGTTTGTGTGAACTTACACTGCACCTACTCTACAGCATGAAAGCTGTGCACCGTGTCTGACAAGACTCTTTTTAAAACATTTTTCTAAAAACAAAACCAAAAAAAGTTGTTGCAGTTGAGTAGCAAAATTGACATTTTGGCAGGCTTTTTTAAACACAATATTTTGTAAGTGTAGGCTCACATGAAGCAGTAAAGTCATGCTGATAAAAGGCTACGAGTCTTCCTGGGTCGTGCACCTCAGTATCTCTGAAGACGGAGTTTGGCGTGCTATCCCAAGGAGTGGAATCCTAGAGCCTGTGGTGCTCCTATGAAGATGTGTTCCAACTAGGTCAAAGTTCAATAGCACCGATCCATTTTCTCTGAAGGAACTTTTCAAAGTTCTGGATTGGAAGGACAAAAGTGGTGTACTAACAATGCAACTAAAATGGTGTAGAAAAAATATAAATAACAAAGGTTACTAAATTTCCACTTGTGAGTGTTGTGTGGGTATTTTTAGGATTAAAATAACATTAAAGCGTCATAAGTTGGCCTCGGCATCATTTTTTCCTTGAACACTCTGTGTAAACACCTTTTTTCTTTTGCTCATGGAAAGGCAAACAAATTGACGAGTAATCGCATATTTAGGAAAGGCTGGGAGTGAAGATGACGTCAGTCAGTGTTAAATAACAGTCTGGAAGACAGTCGAGGATACTGGGGGGGCGTCTGTGCTGCTCTTAGTCAGAGTACTGGTTGTAGCCATCAAACTCCATCTCGCATTCGTTGTCATAGTAGGTCTCGATGGGGTTGGTGCAGTACTTGTTGTCGAAGACCTGGCGAGGAAGGCCGTAGGTGGTCATGCCCTGCTGGGAGGCCACTTTGTTGGTGCCCATCTGTAGAGAGATGGTGGAGGTGTCACAGTTCTCCAACTGCAGCTTCTTGTCGAAGATGTGTCTCCTGGTTCCTGGAGCCGTCATGCCAGACTATGAGACAGAAAGCAAAGTTGATAAATATAAATCTATTGATTCAATGGTTACGGACACACTTTTGGCTGCTCCCTATTCGGTGTCGCCACAGCAGATCATTGGTCCGCATATTTGATTTGGCAAGGATTTTAAGCCGGATACCTTTCCTGACGCATCCCTCTCCATTTACCCGGGCTTGGTACCAGCTCTAGGAATACAATGGTTTTATGCTGCCCCTGTGGCTGGGTAACCAACTTTCCTTATCCCCATTCTATTTATGCTGAGCACCAGGTTAGAAGGCTGAAAGTACCATTTTTATGGTCTCTGGTATAACCCGGCTGGGGCTCGTCCCCACAACCTCCCGGTGGGGCAGATGCTCTACCACAAGGACACCACTCCAGTACAAAATCCCTTTGTCCACAACCTGTGATTTGTTTGCTGCATACAGAGACACATTTCACAAAACTGTCCAAAACAGTGAATATTATCCTAGCAGGGATTACAGTATTCCTTCAGTATTATCAACATGAGTACAGATCATTTTTGTTATTCCTTCAAAGTCTGTGGGGGGGGGGGGGGGGGTTTATCACTAGGTGGCGTGTGAACACGCAGCGGCCTCTCTTCTCTCTTCGTGTTTTGTGCCATTTAGTGTTGTTTATATTACACCTAAGTGTATATTCATGTGTTTAATGTACATATATGATGCTGCACACAATATACAGTCGCCACAGCCTTCTGGAGATAAGGAATATGACCAAACATTACGTCCTGGATCAGAGCGTTACAGAGGAACTCTGTGGCCTGGGTCTTCTCCACCAGTCCTCCACACCCCCGGACTCGACTGCTGTGTCTCATTCGAAATGGAGACGCCGTAGATGGTGTGAGCGGTGGCAAAAGAGAGGTAAACGTGGAGGTATCTGAATGAAGCTAACCGCTAGCCCACACAGACTCCTGATTCCTTCTCTCATTCTGGCCAACGTACGCTCACTAGACAACAAAATAGACCACATACAGCTCCTGAGAACTACGCAACGTGATGCGCGGAACTGCTGTGTTTTTATCTTTATGGAAATGTGGTTAAATGACAATATACCGGACTGTGCCATTCAGTTAGGTGGGCTGACGTGCTACCGTAGCGACAGAGTGTTCATGGAAGGAGGGAAGACATGTGGGGGCGGTGTCTGTGTTTACATCAGTGATGCTTGGTGCCATGATGTAACCGTTGTGCATAAACACTGTTCTCCATTGGTGGAGTTTATGATCATCAAGTGCCGATCCTTTTACATTCCGAGAGAATTTTCATCTGTCTTACTAGCTGCTGTGTATGCCCCGCCCACCGGCATCGGCGAGAGAAGTAAAGCACTAAAAGAACTCTATCAGGCCATCAGTGAGACACAAATGGTGCATCCAGACGGATTCCTCATCACAGCAGGAGACTTCAGCCATGCAGATTTAAAGGCCCTCTTACCAAATCTACACCAACATACAGACTTCACAACAAAAGGAAACAATTTGCTGGACCTGGTGTACACAAACTCACAAAAAAGCATATATAGCCTCCCCCCTTCCCCAGCTGGGTCTCTCTGATCACATCTTGTTAAGGCCGGCATACAAACCCAGAGTGAAAACAATCAGACCAACAAAAAAGCAGGTACTTGTGTGGGCAGAGGAGGCCTCTGATGCTCTGAAAGACTGCTCCAGCACTACAGACTGGGACACTTTTAGGCATGCAGCAACTCACAAGGGACACATAAACCTAGAGAAGTACACTGAGGTTGTTGTAGCACATTTAGCAAAATGCACTGATGGTGTCAGTCACTGCAAAACCATCACTGTTCATGACAACCAAAAGCCATGGATGACAGCAGAGGTCCACAGGCTCCTGAGGGCTTGGGATGCAGCCTTCAGGGCTGGCAACACTGCAGAACTAACAACAGCCAGGGCCAACCTGTTCCGTGGCATCAAGGAGGAAAAACGACAGTACAGCAAGAAAATATCAAGCCACTTCAGCAACACCAGAGATGCACGTTCCCTCTGGCGTGGCATACAGATCCTCACCAACTACAAACCTCTACCTCAGACCTGTGTGAGTGACATCACATTGCTTAACAACCTAAATAATTTCTTCGGCCACTTTGAAGCACAAAACAGCACATCAGCACATAAGACCACTCCTCCTCCAGATGAGCAGGCCATAAGTCTGGATCCCGCTAGCGTGAAGAGGCCCCTTTGCAGGATCAACCCATGCAAGGCAGCTGGACCAGACAACATACCGGGTTGCGTTCTGAAGGACTGTGCAGAGGAGCTCAAGAATGTCCTGGCCGACATCTTCAACATCTCCCTGACTCAAGCTGTTGTCCCCACATGTTTCAAAACTGCCACCATAATACCAGTCCCAAAGAAGCCTGTCCCATCCAGCTACAATGATTGCCGGCCTGTAGCGCTGACCCCCATCATAATGAAGTGCTTCGAGCGGCTGGTCATGCAGAACAACATCAAGTCCATCCTCCCTCCCTCCCTCCCACGACCCATCTCAGTTTGCATACAGGTCAAACAGATCCACAGAGGATGCCATCGCTGCTGCTCTCCACCCAGCCCTCACCCACCTGGACTCAAAGAACTCCTACATGTGAATGCTGTTCTTGGACTTCAGTTCAGCATTCAACACAATCATCCCCCAGCACCTAATACAAAAGCTCAGACACTTGGGACTCAAAACCTCTCTTTGTGACTGGGTGCTGGACTTTCTCACAGGGAGGCTGCAGAATGTGCGGGTTGGCAGCAACACATCCAAGACCATCACACTGAGCACAGAGGCCCCACAAGGGTGCATGCTCAGCCCACTGCTCTTCACCCTGCTGACCAATGACTGTGTACCAGCCTACAACACCAACCACATCATTGTAGGAGTCAAGAATTGACGAGACTGGGTGTCTTTCCAGTATCTGCTTTAATTCTCTCACATCCTATGTTCTCTCTCTCGATCAGAGTAATAAGAGAGAGAACGAAGTCACTCTCATACATTTATACTCACACCTCCAATAATACATCACATATCAAGTCACACAATCAAGTCACACAATTCAGTTACATCCTTCCATTTGCATCATAAAACTCCAGAGTCCTTCTGTTCTCCTGTCTGACCCCAGATGGTCAGACGCAAGCGATCCTCTCCTTTCTTCCAAGCCATAGGTGGTCCAGACGTATTGTCCTCTTGAGGTGTGATGACAATCCACATTGCCAGCTTAAAGTCTCTCTAGGCTGAGTTCAAGCATGCATCTATGTGAGTCACATAAAGTTACAATTATGGACGCCACATCACTCCCCCTCCCACGCCACATCATCAAGTTTGCGGATGACACAATGGTGGTGGGCCTCATCCCCAACAATGAGGAAGCCAACTACAGAAATGAGGTGAGCCAACTGGTGCAGTGGTGTAAAGACAACAACCTCTTCCTGAACGTGGGAAAAACCAAGGAGATTGTGGTCGACTTCAGGAGGGGTCACACACAGCATCCCTCTCTGATCATTGATGGAGTAGCTGTGGAGAGGGTGAGGAACACCAAGTTCCTGGGGGTTCACATCTCTGAGGACTTCTCCTGGTCCAACAACACCACATCACTGGCCAAGAAGGCTCAAACTCGCCTCCATTTCCTCTGCAAACTGAGGAGAGCATGAGTCCCACCCCCCATCATGTGCTCATTCTACCAGGGCATCATTGAAAGCATCCTCACCAGATGCATCACTGTGTGGTATGGAAGCTGCATCGCCTCCTGCCGGAAGACACTACAACACACAGTGAAAGCAGCCAGCAAGATCATGGGTGCCAACCTGCCCCTCCTCTTGGACAGCTACCTCACCCACAGAGCCATCAACATTGCAGGCGACACCTCCCACCCCTCACACTCCTTCTTCAGCCCCCTGCCCTCGAGGAAAAGGTACCAGTGCCTCCGGGTCCGCTCCACAAGACTGCTAAACAGCTTTGTTCATCAGGCCATGAGGACCCTGAACTCTGCTCCACCCCCACCACCAGACCTTAACGCACTCCGCACAATAACAACCTCAGCTGTTGGCACAGAAAAACTGGCACGCCAACAGTAATACATTTGTTGCTGTACGTCTCTGCACTTTACAGCAACCATTCGCACAAATGCCATATCTGCTGCTGTCTGTGATTGCAATACTGATCATGTGCAGTCCTATCTGTCACTGTCTGCACCTACACGACCGCACTGAACTTGGCACTATGAGTATTACTGCTGTACTTTTCTGTATATAAGATTGCTGGGTCTCATTGTTTATCTTTATTTGCACTATGGGAGGTCTGGGTCTATCTTTTGTCGCCATTTGCACTACAGGTGGCATTACTGTATATAGACTGCTGTTGTTGTTTTTCCAGCCTTATTCCGTTTTCTTTTTTGGATTGTGCATGCCACTGGAGAGACAGAGAAACACCATTTCAATTCTCCTGTATGTCCTGTATGTATAGTAGTACTGACAAATAAAATCTTTGAATCTTTGAAACCTCTACACTGAGACAGCCATTCTGAGCAATCTTTGCCCCCCCCAAATTTGTACAGAACCACTAAACACTGCTGAGCATTACAATAAAGGCAAAACAGCCAAATTAAACGTAAATGAATTTGTCACCATTGGTAACAGGTGATTTTTTTTTTCATCCTCTTATGTACTGTATGGGAATTTGACTTACTTAAATGTGAAGAGTCTTACAAATATAATTTTTCTTGCAAATTTGCACCTTTTTTCTTCTACACTAGTGACCTGTAAATTTGCAGTTTCTCTAAAAAAATGCACCTTTTTTCTTGCAAAATTGGAAAAAAATTCTCAGGAATTTGCAATTTTCCTTACAAACTTGCATTTCTCACACAGAATTTCATCAGACTTGTTGCCATAAATTGAACATTTCTAGCAAATTTGCAACTTTATCTTTATTTTCTATCAGATCGACAGATAGCTGCAGGTTTTGGATAAAAGAGCTATATGTGGCCCTGGAGTAATAGATTACAGCCCCTCTGTCTACAGCAGGGAAAATAAGTATTGAATGCATCAGCATTTTTCTCATTTCTGATGGAGCCACTGACCTGAAATTTTCCCCAGATATCAGTAACAACCCAAGTAATCCATACATACAAAGAAATCAAGGCAACTGTGTTCAGAGAACAAGTTATATTTAATAATGTGGAATGACACAGGGAATAGGTATTGAACACGAAGGAAAAAAGTAGCAAAAAGGCATAAAAAGCCAAAAAGCCAGCTGAAATCCATCAGAATTTAGGAAGCCATCCCATCCTCATCAGTGCAAATTAATTTCAGCTGGTTAAGTCCTGATTGATAGCCTTTAAAAAGGTCTGTGAAAATCAGATCACACCATAAAGAACTCATGATGGGTAGAAGCAAAACGCTCTCTCTAGACCTTCACAACCTTATTGTTGTAAAACATAATGATGGCATTGGTTACAGGCGCATTTTTAAACTGCTGAATGTTCCAGTGAGCACTGTTGGAGCCATCATTTGTAAGTTGAAAGAACATCATTTTACCATAAGGGTTATGTGTCCACCAAACGCATTTTTTGTCACCTGACCGCCCTGAACGTCTTTATCAGCACTTGTGCGCTGCGCTCTGGGAAAAAAGTCTGTGCCCTGCATCGCAGCAACAGCTTGTCACTCACAGCTCAGCACTTCTGCTTTTCCTATGGTCAGACTTTCTACTTTTTTTTTTTTAATAGCAGTCTCTAACAATGGACAGGACACATATTTTAGCATTGGTAGCAGCTCTGGATGCAAAATATGATGACAGAAAACAGGAGTCTGAGTACAGACTGTACCGGCGTCCTATGTCCCACCCTTCCTTATTCTGATTGGCTGCTTAGAAAGGTCTGACATTGACAAGCTCAGCTGCAGTCTGAAAAGTTTAAATTTTTTCAACTCTGAGTGTCCTGAGCAGTGCGACAAAAATAGCCACTGCCGAGAGCATTTCAGCGCCGAGGGTGCTCAGTGCTGTAAACACTGGACTACATATAGAATAAATAGAAAATAGTCACCCACACCTGAAAAAATGTGTTTGGTGGACACACAGCCTAAACTGGCCATGACCAGGAGCTCTTCGCAAGATTTCTGACAGAAGAGTCAAAAGAATTACCAGAAGAGTTATCCCAGAGCCAACGACCACTCATTGAAAGCTCCAGAAAGACCTGGAGTTAGCAAGTACTGCTGTTTCAAAGAAAACAATGAGTAATGCACTCATCCGACATGGGCTCTATGCCTGCTCACCTCACAAGACTCCATTGCTGAAGAAAAAGCATGTTTTTTTTTTTTTAGAATATTTTCAATTTTCAATTTTACAAAACATTAATGAACATACAAAAACAGTTTCAAATACCTTCCCATACCCACCCCTTACCGGAGTGGTGGCTCAGTTGGTAGAGCATCCGCCCCACACCCGGGAGGCAGGGGTTCAAATCCCGGCCGGGTCATGCCAAAGACCATATAAAAGTGGAATTTCCTGCCGTCCAGCTTGGTGCTCAGCAATAAATGGAATGGAGGAGGGAACTCTGTGGCGGCGCCTTGCATGGCAGCGGCCCTCTGATTCTGCACTTGGGGTGTGTGTGATTTACACTGTAGATAGGTAAAGCACAATCTCGTTCTGCTGTACATGATTGGTTGTACGGTTGAATGACAATAAGGGTGATTAAAAAAAAGAGGTGAGACAATATTTAGTACTGTGACAAAGGTTAATCAAATAACCTATCCTATAACCTAAAAGTTGGCAGGATGTCCATATAGGTCAAATAGGGTTGCCAGATTTACATGAGTTATAATCATTCCTGAGCATATATGTGATCTTTTCAATTGGAATGCAACTGTTCATTTCGGAGACCCATCTTGTTACAGGGAGTTGGGAGTCAGACTTCCGCGTAGTGGCTATGCACTTCCGGGCAACGCACAAGGCCAATGCAGGAAACTTCTTTTGGGTTTTTCTTAATTGTGCATCAATCATTGTGAAGTCCCCTAATAAAAGAATTTGAGGATCTGGTGGGAGATGCAGTCCTAAGAGTTGTGTCATAATATCAGAAAAATTGTTCCAGAAAGTACTAAGTTTTGTGCATGACCAGGTGCAATGCAGGAAAGAGCCTTCTTCTACGCCACATCTAAAGCACAGATTGGGTATTTCTGGCTTATATTTGTGCAAGTTTTGTGGTATAATATAGGTCTGATGGAGAAAGTTATAATGGGTCAGTCTGTATCTGGAATTAATATCTGTTAGGCTTCTTTGACACAGTTTAGACCAGAGCTCTGTACATATTTTCAAACCCAAGTCGGACTCCCATTTCTCCCTTGACTTATGCAACTTTGGTTTTGGAGCACACTCCCATCAAAATAAAATACAATTTTGAAATGAGACAAGGTGTGTCTCCCTTATGAAGCAGACTCCCCAAATCACCAAGTGCAGGTAAAGTCATCTCAGATTCCAGAGCAGATTGAAGAAAGTGCCTTAACTGCAGATAACAAAAAAAAGTGTCTGCTAGACAAATCATATTTCTTCCTCATATCTTCAGAGGACATCAGGGAACCATCCTTATAGCAGTCCTCCGGATGTTGAACCCCTTTCTGGGGCCATACTTCCAAGGTCTTATTGTCCAATGACAGGTATGAGTTCATTCTGCTTCAAAGGCGTTTTGGGTGGAAAAAATATTTTTTAGTCCAGTTTTTTTCCGAATATCATACCATGTTTTAATGTGCATGAAGACAGGGTTATCAGTTCTGCTGGATATCGTGTAGGTGTCCATTTGTAGACAAGGTATGAAGGAACACTTTCTTTAAGAGCATGCATTCCAATTGAGACCCAAGATGGAACATTTTCCTTTTCAAAAAGAAAAGAAACAAATCACATTTGAGCAGCCCAGTAATATTTTTCAAGGTTAGGCAGTCTAAGACCCCCCCAATTTATAGTCCCAGGTAAGTTTCTCTGCAGAGACCCTTGGAGTCTTACCACTCCATATAAATTGGCTAATATGTTTATTAAGGTTTTTAAAGAAATCAAGTGGAACTGGGATTGGTAAGGACTCAAAGCGGTACTGCAGCCTTGGTAATACATTCATTTTAATACAGTTTATTCAGCCATTCAAAGTGATAGGTAAATGTATCCATTTCTGTAGATCCTTTATTATTTGATTAACTTGTGGCAAGTAATAAGTTTGTACAGATTTTTTAAATTATTATCCACTGTAATTCTGAGGTATTTTTAGCATTTGGGGACCATTTAAACTGCCTTCTTTGCTGATATTCAACATAATCAGTATCTGAGAGTGGAAGAATTTCACTTTTTTCATAGTTTACATTACAACCTAACACGAGCCCAAAAGTGTTTATAACAGTTTGTAATTTTGCAAGAGAATCAAATGGGTTTGTTAAGTATACAATTATGTCATCAGCCTTAACATTGATTTTATGTTTTGTCTGACCCACTTTTACACCCGTTATCTCTAGGTTTTGTCTGATGGTCTCAGCCAAAAGCTCGATAGCTAATACAAAGAGCCCAGGAGATAAGGGAACCCCCTTGTCTACTAGATCTGCTCAGGGGGAAGGCTGTGGATACTTGTCCATTAGTAATTATTTTGGCTTGTGATTTTTTATAGAGCGTTCTGACCCAGTTAGTAAAATAAGAATCAAATCCAAATTTCGACAAGACCTTGAGTAAGTATGGCCACTCCAGCCTATCGAAGGCCTTTTCCACATCTAAAGTAACAGCTATTCAATTCAATTCAACTTTATTTATATAGCACCATTTCACAACAACAGTCATCTCATAGCACTTTCAAATGTAGGGGAAACCCCCACAATTGCAGAAAGACCCCAGCAATCAGGCAATCCCCTGTGAGCAAGCGCTTGGTGACGATGGAGAGGAAAAACTCCCTTTTAACAGTAAGAAACCTCTAGCAGAACCAGGCTCAGGGAGACCCAGTCATCTGTTACGACTGGCTGGGGGGTGAGGGGATAGAGAAGATGAGAAGAACAGATATGTAGAGAGCAAACATTAAATGGGAGAAGCCCAGTACATTATTGGATGTCCCCCGGCTGTCTAAATCTATTAGCAGCATAACTAAGGGAGGGTTTAGAGACACATGATCCCTCCTAATTGTAAGCTATATCGAAAAGGAAGGTTTTTACCCTATTCTTAAAAACAGAGATTGAGTCTGACTCCCAAATCCAGATTGGTAACTGGTTCCACAGGAAAGGAGCTTGATAACTGAAGGCTCTGCCTCCCATTGTACTTTTGGAGATTCTAGGTATTACAAGTAATCCAGCATTTTGGGAGCGTAATGCTCTATTAGGATGATAGGGTAGTATCAGATCTTTTAAATAAAAAGGGGCCTGATTGTTAAGAGCTTTGTAAGTGAGAAGAAAGATTTTAAACTTAATTCTGAACTCTATGGGAAGCCAATGAAGGGAGGCCAGAACCGGAGAGATATGATCTCTCTTTCTAATACCTGTTAAAACTCTTGCAGCAGCATTTTGGATCAACTGAAGACTTTTTAAAGATATTTTAGGTCAACCTGATAATAAAGAGTTACAATAATCTAATCTAGAGCTAACAAAAGCGTGGATCAGTTTCTTAGCATCACTCTGCGACAAGATGCTCCTAATCTTGGCAATATTACGCAGACGATAGAAGGCAGCCTTAGAAACAAATTTAATATGTGAATTGAAAAACAGATCTTAATCAAAAATAACTCCAAGGTTCCTCACAGAACTATTCAGAGAAAGAGTAACCACATCCAAACTGTTTGATTTGGAAAGGTATTTCTAAGGTTTTTTGGATGAACAAGAATGACTTCAGTCTTATCTGAATTTAATAGCAGGAAATTACAAGTCATCCAAGCTTTGATTTCCTTAAGACAGGTATCTAAGTTGGCTAATTGATTACTATCATCTGGCTTCATTGACAGGTATAATTGTGTGTCATCTGTGTAACAATGAAAATGTATACAGTGCTTTCTAATGATGTTGCCTAACGGAAGCATATATACATTAAAAAGAGTAGGGCCTAGCACAGATCCCTGTGGAACTCCATGACTGAGCTTTGAGTTGGAAGAAAACTCATTATTGACATGAACAAACTGGAGCCTATCAGACAAATAAGATCTAAACCACTGCAGCAAAGTTCGATTAAGTCCAACATAGTGTTCTAATCTATCGAGTAGAATATTATGGTCGATAGTGTCAAAGCCTGCGCTAAGGTCTAAAAGGAAAAGTACAGAAACAAGTCCATTATCAGATGCGATAAGGAGGTCATTAGTGACCTTCACTAAGTCTGTTTCAGTACTATGATGGATTCTAAACCCAGATTGAAACTCTTCAAATAAACCATTTCCCTGCAAGTGATCAAATAATTGTGTAGCAACAACTATTTCTAAGATTTTTGAAATGAAAGGCACATTACACACACACACACACACACACACACACACACACACACACACACACACACACACACACACGTGGACAAAATTGTTGGTACCCCTCTGTTAATGAAAGAAAAACCCACAATGGTCACAGAAATAACTTGAATCTGACAAAAGTGGTAATAAATAAAAATTCTATGAAAATTAACCAATGAAAATCAGACAATGCTTTTGAATTGTGGTTCAACAGAATTATTTTAAAAAACAAACTCATGAAACAGGCCTGGACAAAAATGATGGTACCCTTAACTTAATATTTTGTTGCACAACCTTTTGAGGCAATCACTGCAATCAAATGATTTCTGTAACTGTCAGTGAGACTTCTGCACCTCTCAGCAGGTATTTTGGCCCACTCCTCATGAGCAAACTGCTCCAATTGTCTCAGGTTTGAAGGGTGCCTTCTCCAGACAGCATGTTTTAGCTCCTTCCACAGATGTTCAATAGGATTTACATCAGGGCTCACAGAAGGCCACTTTAGAATAGTCCAGTGTTTCACTCTTAGCCATTCTTGGGTGTTTTTAGCTGTGTGTTTTGGGTCATTATCCTGTTGCAAGATCCATGACCTGTGACTGAGACCAAGCTGTCTGACACTGGGCAGCACATTTCTCTCTAGAATACCTTGATAGTCTTGAGATTTCATTGTACCCTGCACAGATTCAAGACACCCTGTGCCAGATGCAGCAAAGCAGCCCCAGAACATAACAGAACCGCCTCCATGTTTCACAGTAGGGACAGTGTTCTTTTCTTGGTATGCTTATTTTTTGCGTCTGTGAACATAGAGCTGATGTGCCTTGCCAAAAAGTTCCAGTTTTGTCTCATCTGTCCATAGGACATTCCTCCAGAAGCTTTGTGGCTTGTCAACATGCAGTTTGGCAAATTCCAGTCTGGCTTTTGTATGATTTATTTTCAACAGTGGTGTCCTCCTTGGTCGTCTCCCACGAAGTCCACTTTGACTCAAACAACGACGGATGGTGCGATCTGACACTGATGTACCCTGACCTTGGAGTTCACCATGAATGTGTTTAGAGGTTGTTCTGGGCTCTCTTGTTACCATTCGTATTATCCGTCTCTTCCTGTGGCCACATCCAGGGAGGTTGGCTACAGTCCCGTGGATCTTAAATTTCTGAATATGTGCAACTGTAGCCACAGGAACATCAAGCTGCTTGGAGATGGTCTTATAGCCTTTACCTTTAACATGCTTGTCTATAACTTTCTTTCTAATCTCCTGAGACAACTCTCTCCTTTGCTTCCTCTGGTCCATGTTTAGTGTGGTACACACCATGTCACCAAACAGTACAGTGACTACTTGTCACTCTTTAAATAGGCCGACTGACTGATTACAAGTTTGTAGACACCTGTGATGTTAATTAGAGGACACATCTTGGTTGAACATGTCCCTTTGGTCACATTATTTTCAATCTTTTCTAGGGGTACCATTATTTTTGTCCAGGCCTGTTTCATGAGTTTGTTTTTTAAAGTAATTCTGTTGAACCACAATTCAAAAGCACTGTCTGATTTTCATTGGTAAATTTTCGTAGAATTTTTATTTATTACCACTTTTGTCTGATTCAAGTTATTTCTGTGACCATTATGGGTTTTTCTTTCATTAACAGAGGGGTACTAACGATTTTGTCCACGGCTGGTAGCTCAACACCCGATAAGAATGTATCTATACTGGTTACATCTTCTGGTGAGTTTGACTTATATAAATTAACATAGAATTTTTTAAAAGTTAATTCATTCAAAAAAAAAAAAAAAAAAAAAAAAAAAAAAAAAAACCAAGATGGCGCCGCGGATGGCAGCCACTGGCTTCTGCTCTCTGATGTTTTTGATAATTTTGTGTGTTTTTTTGGACTTCTGCTCTTCTGTCCGAATCACCTATTCAAGGGAGGAGCTACTTTCACTCAGACTACCTCCCAATGCAACTTCTCCGCCAGTTACTGCTGCTGATCTGAAGTTTTTTCAGTCCATCTTAGCTGTGGGAGCAGCGGCTATTGGCGCTGGCCGGAAACGAAGGCGGCGTGGTAAACGTGCCGGTGCGTTAGTCAGGCTGAAGAAACGAGGATTTCGCACGCCGCTCCCATCGATCCATCTGGCAAATATCCGCAGTTTGGCGAACAAAATGGATGAACTGCTGCTCCTGACTCACAAAAACCGGGATTTTAGCAGATCTGGCGCCCTTTGTTTCACGGAGTCCTGGCTGAGTGAACACATCCCGGACAGCGCGGTGCGCCTGGACGGATTCCAGCTGTTTCGTGCTGATCGCAGCCGAGAATTTTCTGGAAAGACTAAGGGTGGTGGAATCTGCTTCTACATAAACGAAGGTTGGTGTACTGATGTCACAGTGTTGAAGAAGTTTTGTAGCCCTAACCTAGAGTCACTGTTCATAAACTGTAAACCCTTTTATTCACCGCGAGAGTTCTCCTCATTTATTCTGGTCGGAATTTATATCTCGCCTGCTGCTTGTACAACGGAGGCACTGCAGCTCCTCGCTGACCAGATAGCAGACGTGGAGGAAAAACATCCAGACTCTCTGCTTATCATTCTGGGTGATTTCAATAGAGCTAATCTCACAAATGAGCTTCCTAAATACAGACAGCATATTAAATGCCCCACCAGGGACACAAATACACTTGACCACTGTTACACAGTTTTAAGAAATGCCTATCATGCCGTCCCCCGTGCAGCTCTGGGTTTTTCTGACCACTGCCTGCTCCATCTTATTCCAACATACAGACAGAAACTAAAAACTTCCAAGCCTGTTGTAAGGACTGTGAAGAAATGGACTGAGGAATCAAAGCTGAAGTTACAAGCCTGCTTTGACTGCACAGATTGGAGTGTTTTTGAAGCTGCAGCCATTAACTTAAATGAACTCACTGACACTGTGACATCATACACCTGTTTCTGCGAGGACATGTGTGTGCAGACCAAGACCTTCTGCATATACAACAACAATAAACCCTGGTTCATTCCTAAACTGAAGCAGCTACGTCAGACCAAGGAGGAGGCCTACAGGACTGGTGACTGGACTCTGTACAAGCGGGCCAGAAACATGCTGTCGAAGGAGACCAGGCTTGCTAAGAGGAGCTACAGTGTGAAGTTACAAAAAAACTTCTCAGCTAACAACTCTGCTTCTGTCTGGAGAGGCCTACGGAATATCACCAACTACAGGAGACCATCCCCCCACCCTGCGGAAAACCTCCAGCTGGCTAATGACCTAAACAGCTTTTACTGCAGGTTTGAAAAGAACCTACAGTTCTCACCTCCCACCCACACAAAAGGATTATCTGCAGCCCCAGGAACTCCATCCCTCCTCCACTCTGACCTCCCACCAGCACTAATGATCTGTGAAGAGGAGGTGCGCCGGGTCTTTCAGAGACAAAAGATCAAGAAGGCTGCAGGACCTGATGGTGTGTCTCCGTCCTGCCTGAGAGTCTGCTCCAACGAGTTGGCCCCCATCTTCACCCGGATCTTTAACAGATCACTGGAGCTGCGTGAAGTGCCTTCCTGCTTCAAACGCTCCATCATCATTCCAGTTCCCAAGAAACCCTCTATTACAGGATTAAACGACTACAGACCTGTTGCCCTGACCTCTGTGGTCATGAAATCCTTGGAGAGATTGGTGCTGAACCACCTGAAGGTCATCACAGGCCCCCTGATGGACCCACTGCAGTTTGCCTACCGGTCAAACAGGTCAGTGGATGATGCAGTGAATATGGGACTACATTACATCCTGCAACACCTCGACTCCCCAGGGACGTACGCCAGGATCCTGTTTGTCGACTTCAGCTCAGCGTTCAACACCATCATCCCAGGCATTCTTCATCAGAAACTCCTCCAGCTCAAGGTGCCCCCCTCCACCTGCCAGTGGATCTCCAGCTTTCTGACTGACAGGTGGCAACAGGTGAAGCTAGGGAGATTTACATCCAGCTCCCGAAAAATTAGTACTGGTGCCCCCCAAGGATGTGTCCTTTCCCCACTGCTCTTCTCCCTCTACTCCAACGACTGCACCTCAGAGGACCCTTCGGTGAAGCTCCTGAAGTTTGCGGACGACACCACAGTCATCGGTTTGATCCGGGATGATGATGAGTCTGCATACAGGCGGGAGGTGGAGCAGCTGATCCTCTGGTGCAGCCAGAACCATCTTGAACTTAACCCAGCCAAAACGGTGGAGATGACTGTGGATTTCAGGCGACACCCCCCTTCATTCCCCCCACTCACCATCCTCAACAGCACAGTGTCCACGGTGGACTCCTTCAAGTTTCTGGGTACCACAATCTCCCGGAACCTGAAGTGGTCCTCCCATATTGACACTGTCCGGAAAAAGGCCCAGCAGAGGTTGTTTTTTCTGCGTCAGCTCAAGAAGTTTGATTTGCCTCAGGAGCTGCTGGTTGTCTTCTACACTGCCATCATCCAATCTGTCCTCTGCTTTTCCATCACTGTCTGGTTTGGATCTGCCACTAAACAGGACAAGACCAGACTGCAGCGGATCATTAAGTCTGCGGAGAGGATCATTGGTACCGACCTACCCTCCATTGAGAACTTATATCGGTCCATAACCAGGAAACGGGCGGGAAACATCTGTGCTGACCCATCACACCCCGGCCACAAACTGTTTGAACTTCTATCTTCTGGTCGTCGTTACAGATCACTGAAGGTCAAAACCACCCGTCACAGGAACAGTTTCTTTCCTCAAGCCATCACTCTGATGAACTCCTAACATTCACCTAGTCCTACCTGTTGCTGTACTCATGACTTTTCATCCATTATTACATTGCACATAACTCTCACACTGCTTTTTACTTCATTCACATTATATCACTGAATCTGAGTCCACATTGAAATACTGTGTGATTGTATATTTTTTCATATATTTCTGCAAAGTGTGGTTAGTCCGAGTAAATAACTGCATATATTCCTGTATATATTTGCATCCTTTTATAGAAACGTGGACAGACTGTAATTTACTGTACATACTGTGGTGTCATTGAATCCTTATTTAAATCCTTCACCTGAACAACGAGAGCAAGTTTTTAGCCAAAGTCAAATTCCTTGTATGTGTTGTGCATACTTGGCCAATAAAGCTGATTCTGATTCTGATTCTGATTCTGATTCTGATTCTGATTTCTTTTGGTTTCTGTGTAATATGACCAAGTACGTTTTCAATTTCATTAACTGTTCTTGAGCTCTCCTCTTTCTTTAATTGCCAAGAAGGACTCTATGACCTTTTTCCCCCAGTTCATAATACCTCTGTTTTGTTTTCAAAATATTTTTTCTCAGCCCTGTATGTACATAAGGTATTATACTTGAGTTTTTTACTAATCAATAAGCTACACATCTTCTTATCCCCATGTTGCTGAAAGTCCTTTTCCAGCCTAAAAATTTCTCTAATTCTTCCATCTCCGCTACATATGATTTTTTAAGCCCTTTTGTGTAGGAGATTATTTGTCCTCTTAAATAAGCTTTTAATGTATCCCATAAAACAAAACTATTAGGGGCGGAAGCACAATTTGTTTCATAAAACAGCTTTATTTGTTCCGTAATAAATTTACAGAAATCACTTTTTTAAGGAGGGTTGGGTTCAAACGCCACCTGTGCATGCTCGGCATTTTGTCAGGCATTTCTATAGATAAGGTAAGTGGAGAATGATCAAAAAGTAGTCTTGACAACTAGTTAGACTCTAGTGCTCTGTAAGTCACTTGTGTTGACAGTAAGAAAAAAATCTATTCTAGTATGTGAGTTATGGCGGCTAGAGTAATAAGATTAGTCTAAGGTTTGAGGGTGCATATGCCTCCAGACATCTGTCAGGTTTAGATCCTTCATAAATGACAGAGTAACTTCGGCTGATTTAACTTTAGAAGTGGAAGTTGCTGATTTATCCAAAATTGGATCTAAACAAAAATTAAAGTCTCCTCCCATGAGAATATGCTCATGGCCTTCTGGTACTTTAAAAAAGATGTCTTGGATAAAGGAAATATCATCATAATTGGGGGCATAGAGGTTTAAAAAAGTCCAGTGTTCTGAGTAGATTTGACAATTTATTAAAACATAGTGGCCTAATGGATCACTGATCATTTCTTGAACAGTAATGGGAATGTTTTTGTTTATTAGGACAGCGACTCCTCTGGCCTTAGAGTTGAAAGGCGAAGAGAAAACTTGACCTATCCACCTTTTCTTTAATTTCTTATGCTCTTGTGCAGTAAGATGGGTCTCTTGAATAAAAGCTATATCTGTTATATCTGTTTCAGTCTTTTTACCTCCGCCAAGGAGGTACTGTTTTTACCGGGGTTTGTCTGTCTGTTACCAACATAACTCAAAAAGTTATGAACGGATTTTGACGAAATTTACAGGAAAGGTGTGTAATGGCACAGGGAACAGATGATTAGATTTTGGTGATGATCTGAGAGTGCATACCTCCACCAAGGGCTTTGTTTGTATTTGTGCAGCAGGATTACATAAAAACTACTGGATGGATTTGGATGAAATTTTCACCAGAGGTGCTTCTTGGGCTAGAGAGGAACCCATTACATTTTGGTGATGATCTGAGAATGCATACCTCAGCCAAGGCTCTTATCTTCTCACAGTGTGTTAGCAACAATACTCCAAAACTAATGGACAGACTTTGATGCAGTTTTCACGACAAGTGGCTATAGGCCTACACACAAACCCATTACATTTTGGAGGTGATCCATGAGAAATGGAAGGAGCCTTGGCGGAGGTATGCGCTCTATGAGTGCTTTTCTAGTTTAAATATGTTAACACCCTCTTCCTTTTACCAGGCCCATTTAGACCATTGACATTAAAACTAACAAATTTCAACACCTTATTCATATGAAAAAGGGAAAGTTAAACAACAACTTGCCTTGTAGTCACTCAGAAATAAAATTTTAAAAAAGCCTCTCTTCCAAAACAACTAAACAGAAGATTACAAATAAAACCAAACCCTCCCGTTCCCTAAGCACCGACCCCTAGAACACTCGGCACCATCCACAGTTGCTAACCAGGGCCTCTGTTGAACACTGTCGAAAAGTATCATGTCTAATACATGTAAGGCCCGGAGCTCTTCGGTATAGAAACTTATAATCACTCGGTATGTAACAATCTGAAAGGTTGAAAACATTTTAACACCTGCTGTATAGAAATAAATTCTTTCAAATGCAGCCTCAGAGCAGTGCGTTAGGCTCCCCTTTGTCCATAAAAAATATAATCGGGGAGGTTTGCAGTTACATAAACTCACTAGATAATTTGTGGAAAGGACATGCTGGATTGTCACTCTCCTCTTGGCAGGGGAACTGCAGTGCTGCACCTGTGGTTGCCGGTGAGGATCAGGACTCGTCACTTCCCAGGAAGTCTCGGAGAAAAGATGCCGTCGCTTCGGGTGTTCTGAAGAACTTCCTCTCTCCATTTGGTAGGGCGACTTTCAAAATTGCTGGGTGGAGAAGGCTGAATTGGAGTTTCTTTGCATCTAGCTCCTTCTTAATGTGGTTGTGTTCCTTTCTGTGCTTCACCAAGTTTGTGCTCAGGTCGGGGAAAAACATCACTGCTTTACCATTGTAAGTGATTGGCTCACCTTTTTCTCTGGATAGCTTAGCGGCTATTTGGAGAATTTTATCCCGGTCCTGGAACTTAAGCAGACAAATGAGGATGGGTCTGGGCCGTTAATCTCCTGGTGGGCGAAACGTCGGGGATCAATGCACTTTTTCAGTAATCAGTGGCTTGGGGAAATGCTCTCGCCCAAGCACGGACGGGATCCAATCTGTAAAAAACTGCACTGGATCCTTCCCCTCCCTGCCCTCTTGTAGGTTAACAATGCGGACATTGTTACGCTGGCTTTGATTTTCTAGTTGGTCTACTTTGTCCACGAGAGAGTCCTTCTCTTTCATTAGATTGTAAACATAAGGGTCCAATTCATTTAGCTTGTCTTCAACCGTGCTAATGCGCTCCTTTGTCTCTGTAATGCGTGAGCACATCCCACCTATCACCGTCTTCAACCCAGAGATAGAGTGGTGAATTTTGGCGGTTTTGACGTCGAGCTTCTGGGACAGTGCTTCTTTACCAGGTTTTATTTCTTGTAATATAGCATAGCTTCCCTTTATTCCACATTGCTCTTCTGCAGCCATGCTGCCCTTGGTGTCCTCTTCACGTGCTACAGCTTCACGGGAAGGAAAATGATCAGCAACTGAGCTATGAGTCTTGTTTTCGAGATCTTAAGTCCACATTTCGACAACAGGTTGATTTCAAAGTACAGCGGGTGCTATTTATAGATTAAAACTGAGTTTTACTTAGGAGCTCCGGAGCATACGTCCTCCTAGCTCAGCTGCATCACTGGAAGTCAAAGAAAAAGCATGATGAAGCTCATTTAAAGTTTCTGCACAACATTTGGGCAAGCCAGTAAAATACTGGGGGAATATAGTCTGGTCAGATGAGACCAAAATTGAACTTTTTGGATGCCACAACACACAGCATGTTTGGAGGAGAAATGGCACTGCACATGAGCCCAAAAACACCATCCCAACAGTGAAGTTTGTTGGTGGGAGCATCATGGTGCGGGGGTGTTTTTTAGCACATGGTACATGCAGAATTGTGCCCTTCAGAGGTAAAGTGGGCTATCCCACAAAACCATTATTTTGAGAAAATGAGCTCTAAAGTTGAAATATTCTCAAAAAATCAGTGTGTCTATATCATTAAATATATATTAATGATATAATGATATATCATTATATTAATGATATATCATTAATGATATATCATTAAAAAGTTACCCCATAGGGGGTAACTTTTTAATGATATAGGCACACTGATTTTTTGAGAATATTTCAACTTTAGAGCTCATTTTCTCAAAATAATGGTTTTGTGGGATAGCCCACTTTACCTCTGAAGGGCACAATTCATATAATTGAGGGAAAGAAGAATGGACAAACGTACAGAGACACTCTCAATAAGGGGGTTCAATTTCCGCTCTGTCTGCAGTCTACATATCGAAGTGTCCTTGAGCAAGACACTGAACCCCCAGTTGCTCCTGGTGGGTCAGGCCAGTGCCTGTGTATGGCAGCTCCGCCGCCATCAGTGTGTGAATGTGTGTGTGAACGGGTGGATAGCAAAACCTGTAAAGCGCTTTGGTTATCTAGAGATAAGAAAAAAGTGCTATAGTGCATCCGGAAAGTATTCACAGTGCTTCACTTTTTCCACATTTTATGTTACAGCCTTATTGCAAAAGGGAATAAATTAATTTTCCCTCAAAATTCTACACACAATACCCCATAATGACAATGTGAATTTTTTTTTTGAGATTTTATTTATTAAAAATAAAAAAAACTAAGAAATCACATGTACATAAGTATCCACAGCCTTTGCAATGAAGCTCAAAGTTGAGCTCAGGTGCATCCTCTTTCCACTGATCATCCTTAAGATGTTTCTCCAGCTTAATTGGAGTCCACCTGTAGTAAATTCAGTTGATTGGACATGATTTGGAAAGGCACACACCTGTCTATATAAGGTCCCACAGTTGACAGTGCATGTCAGAGCACAAACCAAGCATGAAGTCAAAGGAGTTGTCTGTAGACCCCTGAGACAGGATTGTTTCGAGGCATAAATCTGGGAAAGGGTACAGAAAAATTTCTGCTGCTTTGAAGGTCCTAATGAGCACAGTGGCCTCCATCATCCGTAAATGGAAGAAGTTCGGAACCACCAGGACTCTTCGTAGAGCTGGCCGGCCGTCTAAACTGAGCAATCGGGGGAGAAGGGCCTTAGTCAGGGAGGTGACCAAGAACCTGATGGTCACTCTGTCAGAGCTCCAGTGTTCCTCTGTGGAGAGAAGAGAAACTTCCAGGACAACTATCTCTGCAGCAATCCACCAATCAGGCCTTCATGGTAGAGTGGCCAGACAGAAGCCACTCCTTAGTAAAAGGTAGATGGCAGCCCGCCTGGAGTTTGCCAAAAGGCACATGAAGGACTCTCAGACCATGAGAAATAAAATTCTCTCGTCTGATGAGACAAAGATTGAACTCTTTGGCGTGAATGCCAGGTGTCATGTTTGGAAGAAAGCAGACACTGCTCATAATCATGCCAATGGTGGTGGTAGCATCATGCTGTGGGGATGTTTTTCAGTGGCAGGAACTGGGAGACTAGTCAGGATGGAGGGGAAGATGAATGCAGCAATATACAGAGACATCCTGGATGAAAACCTGCTCCAAAGTGCTCTTGACCTCAGACTGGAGCAACGGTTCATCTTTCAGCAGGACGACCCTAAGCACACAGCCAAGATATCAAAGGAGTGGCTTCACGACAACTCTGTGAATGCCCTTGAGTGGCCCAGCCAGAGCCCAGAATTGAATCCAATTGAACATCTCTGGAGAGATCTGAAAATGGCTGTGCACCAATGCTTCCCATCCAGCCTGAGGGAGCTTGAGAGGTGCTGCAAAGAGGAATGGGCCAAACTGCCCAAAGACAGGTGTGCCAAGCTTGTGGCATCATATTCAAAAAGACTTGAGGCTGTAATTGTTGCCAAAGGTGCATCAACAAAGTATTAAGCAAAGGCTGTGAATACTTATGTACATGTGGCTTCTTAGTTTTTTATTTTTAATAAATTTGCAAAAATCTCAAAAAAAAAAACTTTTTTCATGTTGTTATTATGGGATATTGTGTGTAGAATTTTGAGGAAAAAATGAATTTAATCCCTTTTGGAATAAGACTGTAACAAAACAAAATGTGGGAAAAAGTGAAACGCAGTGAATACAGTACTTTCTGGATGCACTGTATATAAGTGAAGGCCATTTACCATTTATTTACCATAAGAACTTGTTGCAGTCTGCCAAGATGCTGAAGATGAAATGAGGGTGGACATTTCAGCAAAACAATTATCCCAAACACACAGCCAAGGAAACTCTCAACTGGCTCCAGAGAAGGAAAACAAAGCTGCTAGAATGGCCCAGTCAGCCACCTGACCTGAATCCAATTGAAAATCTATGGAATGAACTGAAGATCAGAGTTCATAGAAGACACCCACGGAACCTTCAAGATTTGAAGACAGTTTATGTGGAAGAATGGGCTAAAATCACTCCTGAGCAATGCCTATGCCTAGTTTCTCCATACAGGAGGCATCTGGAAGCTGTTATTACCAACAAAGGCTTTTCTACTAAATATTTAATTAATTTTACCAAATGTGTTCAATACTTTTTCCCTGTGCCATTCCACTTTATTAAATACAACTTGTTTTGTGAACACAGTTGCCTTGATTTCTTTGTATGTAAGGATTACTTGGGTTGTTACTCAGTGGAGCAGTGGTTAGCACTGTGGCAGCACAGCAAGGTCGTGGGTTTGATCCCATCCCCTGACCATCAGTGACCCTTCTGTGTGGAGTTTGCAAGTTCTGCCCGTGTCTGCGTGGATTTACCCCAGGTACTCTGGTTTCCTCCCACAGGCCAAAAACATGCAAGTTAGGTTAACTGGAGACTCTAAAGTGGCCCTAGGTGTGAATGAGTGTGTGAATGGTGAAGGGACTGGCGCCGCACCGTTGCTGCCTCATCCATCCAGGTAGATGCCCTGAATTTCCCACTGGGATTAATAAAGTATACAAAATAAAAAATAAATAAATAAAACTATCTAATGAACATCTCAGGTCAATGGCTCCATCAGAAATATGTTTAATGCGAAAAATGTTGATGTGTTCAATACTTATTTTCCCCATTGTATATGATTTTGGAGAATCTGACTGTTTTTTTAAACCAGTCCTTCAACTCTCTCCATACCTGGGTCGCTCCTTTGTTGGTGCCCATCTGTAGGCTGATCGTTGCTCGGTCCATTGGTTGGTCCATGCCTATCTTGGCATCATACAGATGGCGCCGTGTTCCATATGAGGTCATGCCCTTTTGACTGGCATACAAATTGGTGCCCATCTACGGATTCAGCAAAAAACAATGTATTAGGCAATGGACTACAGATGATTGCTGTTCACCCCGATGGCTGTCTGTCTCGCATAGCTCCCAAAGCTATATTTGACAGATTTCTGCCTCAGTGATGCAGGGAGCACAAGAGAACCTAATTGGAACCAGAACATAATCTACCAGCAATGATAAGAATACATTGTGGAATTGGTTTCAGACCTGAAGGCCAATGTAATTACGTCCCTCTCTGAGCTTCTCCGGAGCAAAGCGTCGCTGCTGTTTTTCAGCATATTTAACTCCTATATCGTATTTGGAGTGGAAACCCTTTGACTTGGCCTAAGAAGTAGAAATGGCAGAAACAAATTTTGACTCAACAAAGAAATCAGTATAGTAGCAACTTCAAGCATTGTGTCAGCATATACGGTTGAAACCAGAACTTTACATACACTGTATAAAAAGACATATAACCTTTTTTTTTCTCATTGTTTGATATTAAATCAGACTAAACTTTTCCTGTTTTAGGTCAGTTAGGATTACCCAAAATTATTTCTTCTTCTTCTTTCAGCAGTTCCCTTTAGGGGTCACCATAGCGGATCATCTGCCTCCATCTCACTCTATCCCTTGCATCTTCTTCTGTAACACCAACCCTCTCCATGTCCTCCTTCACTACATCCATGAATCGTCTCTGTGGTCTTTCTCTTTTCTTCCTGCCTGGCAGCTCCATCATCAACATCCTTTGTCCAATATATCCACTATCCCTCCTCTGCACATGTCCAAACCATCTCAGCCTTGTCTCTCTTACTTTGTCTCCAAACCACTCAACCTGAGCTGTCCCCCTGATATACTCATTTCTAATCTTGTCACTAGTCACTCCCAATGAAAATCTTAACATCTTCAAATTCTGCGACCTCCAGCTCCATCTTCTGTCTTTTTTCAGCGCAGCTATCTCCAAACCATACATCATAGCTGGTCTCACTACCATCTTATAAATCTTCCCTTTCACTCTTGCTGCTACCCTTCTATCACAAATCACCCTTGACACTCATCTCCACCCAATCCACCCTGCCTGCACTCTCTTCTTCACCTCTCTTGTGCATTTTCCATTGCTTTGGATGGTTGACCCCAGGTATTTAAACTCATCTACTTTCACTACCTCTGCTCCTTCCATCTTCGACATTACACCTTCCTCCCTCTCATTCACACTCATGTATTCTGTCTTGCTTCTACTGACTTTTATTCCTCTTCCCTCCAGAGCATACCTCCACCTCTACAGGTTCTCTTCCACCTGCTCTCTACTCTCACCACACATCACAATGTCATCTGCAAACATCATGGTCCACGGAGACTCCTGTCTGGCCTCATCTGTCAGCCTGACCATCACCATGGCAAACAAAAAGAGTCTCAAAGCTGATCCCTGGTGTAACCCCATCCGAACCTTGAACCCATCTGTCACTCCTACAGCACATCTCACCACCGTCTCACTGTCCCCATACATATCCTGCACCACCCTCACATACTTCTCTGCCACTCCTGACTTCCTCATACAGTACTACACTTCCTCTCTTGGCACCCTATCATATGCTTTCTCTAGATCCACAAAGACACAGTGCAACTCCTTCTGACCTTCTCTATATTTCTCCATCAGCACTCTTAGAGCAAACAATGCATATGCAGTACTCTTTCTTGGCATAAAACCGTACTGCTGCTCACTGATTGCCACCTCTCCTCTTAATCTGGCTTGAACAACTCTTTCCCGTATCTTCATAGTGTGACTGATCAACTTTATGCCTCTGTAGTTACTACAGCTCTAAGCATCACCTTTGTTCTTGAAAATTGGTACCAAAACATTTCTTCTCCACTGCTCCAGCATCCTCTCATTCTCCAAGATTGTGTTAAACAATCTGGTAAAAAAAAAAGTCCACTGCCATTTCTCCTAAACATCTCTATACCTCCACAGGTATGTCATCTGGCCCAACCGCCTTTCCATTCTTCATCCTCTTCAAAGCTGCCCTCACTTCCGCCTTGTTAATCCTTGGGACTTCCTTGTTCGCCATCTTTCCTTCATTCATCCTCCTCTCTCTCTTATTTTCTTTATTCATCAACTCTTCAAAGTACTCCTTCCACCTTCTCAACACACTCTCTTCATTTGTTAGGACATTACCATTTCTGTCCTTAATCAGCTTAACCTGCTGCACATCTTTTCCAGCTCAATCTCTCTGTCTAGCCAATCGATACAAGTCCTTTTCTCCTTTCTTAGTGTTTAGCCTCTCATACAACTCACTATATGCCTTTACCTTTGCCACCTCTCTCTTTGCCATGCGCCTAGATTCCAAATACTCATGTCAACTATCCCACTTTTTCTTTGCCAACCTCTTCCTTTGGATACTTTCCTGTACCTCCTCATTCCACCACCAATTCTTCTTGTCTTCCTTCCTCTAACCACTGGATACACCACAAAGCTTTCTACCCATTTCCCTCAGTACTTTTGCTGTACTTTCCCAGCCATCTGGTAATTCTTCCCTACCACCCAGAACCTTTATCAACTTCTATCTGAACTCTGTGCAACCTTCTTTCTTCTGTAACTTCCCCTAATTAATCTTTGGCTCTGCCTTCACTCTCTTCCTCTTCTTGCTTTCCAAAGTCATCCTACAGGCTACCATCTGATGCTGTCTAGCTATATTTCCCCTGCTACCACCTTGCAGTCTCCTATCTCTTTCAGATTTCTCCTTCTGCATAGGATGTAGTCCACCTGTGTGTGCCTTCCTCCACTCTTGTAAGTCACCCTATGTTCTTCTCTCTTCTTGAAGTATGTGTTCACCACAGCCATTTCCATCCTTTTAGCAAAATCCACAACCATCTTTCCTTCCACATTTCTCTCCTTAAGACCATACCTACCCAGAACCTCCTCATCACCTCTGTTCCCTTCACCTACCTGTCCATAAAAGTCCACTCCAATCACCACTCTCTCCCCCCGGGAACACTCTCTACCACTTCATCCAACTTACTCCAGAATTCCGCTCTCTTCTACCTGACATCCAACTTGTGGAGCATACGCACTGACAACATTCAACATCACACCTTTGTCTTCTAGCTTCAAACTCATGATTCTGTCTGATTCCCTCTTTACCTCCTGAACACTCTTCACATACTCTTCCTTCAAGATTACTCCTACTCCATTTCTCTTCCTATCTACACCATAGTAGAACAGTTTAAATCCACCTCCAATGCTCCTAGCTTTGCTTCCCTTCCATCTGGTTTCTTAAACACACAGCATATCTACCTTTCTTCTCTCCATCATATCAGCCAACTCTGCCTTTACCAGTCATAGTCCCTATATTTAACATCCCTACTGTCACCCCCACACTTCTATCTTTCCTTTTCTCTCTCTCCCTTCTAACACGCCTTCCCTCTCTCCTTCTCCTCGATCTTCGATTGTCGACCAACAGTAGCCCAATTTCCACTGGCACCCTGTCAGTTAACAGCACCAGTGGCGGTCGTTGTTAACTCGGGCCTCGACCGACCTGGTATGAAAGTCTCATTCGTCATGATCCGCATGTTTGATTTGGCAAAGGTTTTATGTTGGTTGCCCTTCCTGGCACAACCCTCCCCATTTACCTGGGCTTGGGACCGGCACTAGGAGTACACTGGCTTGTACATCCCCTGTGGCTGGGTTACCAAAATTATTTCTATTTGCTAAATATTTTTTTAATATTTGCTAAATATTTTTTATAGATTTTTTTTAATTCATTCATTCATCTTCTTCCGCTTAATCCTTTTCGGGTCACGGGGGGGCTGAAGCCTATCCCAGCATCTTTTGGCGAGAGGCAGGGTACACCCTGGACAGATCGCTAGTCCATCGCAGGGCCAACACAGAGAGACAGAAAACCATTCACTCTTACAGTCATACCTAAGGACAATTTAGAATCCCCAGTTTGATGCCAATCAACCTAACTTGCATGTTTCTGGCATGTGGGAGGAAACCGGAGAAATCCCAGAGTAACCCCACGCAGACACGGGGAGAACATGCAAACTCCACACAGACCACTGTTAGTTGGGGACTGGGATCGAACTCAGATCCCCCGGCCAAGGGTGAGTTGCTGTGCTGCTGCAGTGCTAACCACTCCGCCACCGCGCTGCCCAATTTTTTTTAAATTATTTTTTTCAAAGTCTGATGTTTACATACATTTCTTTAGTATTTAGTAGCATTGCCTTTAAACTATATGACTTGGGTCTAATGTTTTAGGTATCCTTCCACAAGTTTCTCACAATAGTTTGCTGGAATTTTGGCCCATTCCTCCTGACAGAACTGGTGTAACTGAGTCAAGTTTGTAGGCCTCCTTGCTCACACACATCTTTTCAGCTCTACCCGCAAATTTTCTATGGGATTGAGATCAGTACTTTGTGATGGACACTCCAAAACATTGACTTTGTTGTCCTTGAGCCACTTTGTAACTAATTTGGCGGTATGCTTAGGGTCATCGTCCATTTGAAAGATCCATTTGTGTCCAGGCTGAGTTTTGGCTGATGTCTTGAGATATTGCTTCAATATTTTCACATAATGTTCTTTCCTCATGATGCCATTTATTTTGTGAAGTGCACCAGTTCCTCCTGCTGCAAAACACCCCCACAACATGATGCTGCCACTCCCGTACTTTATTTGCGATGGTGTTCTCAGGATTGCAAGCTTCCCCCTTTTTCCTCCAAATGTAATGATGGTCATTATGGCCAAACAATTCAATTTTAGTTCCATCAGACCACAGGACATGCCCTGTCCCTGTGTACCTTTGCAAACTAATCTGGCTTTTTTATGTTGCCTTTAGAGCAATGGCTTCTTCTTCGCTGAGTGGCCTTTCAGCCTATGTTGGTACAGGACTCATTTCACAAAAAAAATAAATAAAATAATATATAATATAATAAAAAATATTTAGCAAATACAAAAATTATTTAGCAAATAGAAATAATTTTGGTAATCCTAACTGACTTAAAGCAGGAAAAATTTAGTCTGATTTAATGTCAGACAGTGAGGAAAAAAAGGTTATGTGTCTTTTTAAACAATGTATGTAAATTTCTGGTTTCAACTGTATTTAAAAGGTACCCTCACCATTCCAGCCAGAGCAATGAGTGTGCACTGGACCTGCGTGTGGTTGACATTCTCAAACAGATCATTGGCCTCAAAGATGTCATGTAGCTTCAGGCCATATTCTGTGATGGCACGGACAAAATTCCCTATGTTTTCCAGCTGAGGAAGGCGACAACACAAAACAGAAAAGCTTAAATATTTAAGTTGCAGAATAAAGATAATATAGGAATACTTTGGATAAATAAACAGTGGCAGTGGTGTGCAAAAATTTGGCCGCCCCTTGACAAATAACATCATTGTAATTTTTTTCATTAATTCAGTGTGCAGGGTGTCCAGCTTTTTGCCCTTGTCACAATTATTTACCTATTTTTCACCTTATGAAACATAAAGTAACTTTGCAATAATGTTTACTGGTAATATTGTATTTTTCACATCCTGCAGAGACTGTGATTATATCTTTTCAATTTATAAAAATGTGGCATTTTGTTGAGGGTTGGCCAAATATTTGCATTCCATTGTATAAATGCCATTGCAATTATGACACATTACAATGTGATATACTAGTAGAATTATAATACATAACATAATACATAGATGTTTTAGAGCAGAGTGTTGTTGTATGGTCAAATATACATACTATGAGGTATGGTGTGATAATATAATGCCATTATGACTTATTATAATGTGATATATTAGTAGAATCATGTATATTATTATGTTTAGTGTAATAATATAAGGGTAATAGTATGGTACAACTACAACATTATATATAAGTAGAATATTATATTTGCGTGTGTATGTGAAGATAGATAGATACATACATACAGTGGTGTGAAAAAGTGTTTGTCCTCTTCCTGATTTCTCATTTTTTTTGTATGTCACACTTAAATGTTTCAGATCGTCAAACAAATTTAAATATTAGACAAAGATAACACAAGTAAACACAAAATGCAGTTTTTAAATTAAGGTGTTTATTATTAAGGGAAAAAAAAAATCCAAACCTACATGGCCTTGTGTGAAAAAGTGATTGCCCCCTAAACCTAATAACTGGTTGGGCCACCCTAAGCAGCAACAACTGCAATAAAGCTTTTGCAATAACAGGCAATGAGTCTTTTACAGCGCTGTAGAGGAATTTTGGCCCGCACATCTTTGCAGAATTGTTGTAATTCAGCCACATTGGAGGGTTTTCGAGCATGAACCGCCTTTTTAAGGTCATGCCACAGCATCTCAATTGGATTCAGGTCAGGACTTTGACTAGGCCACTCCAAAGCCTTCATTTTATTTTTCTTAAGCCATTCAGAGATGGACTTGCTGGTGTGTTTTGGATCATTGTCCTGTTGCAGAACCCAAGTGTGCTTCAGCTTGAGGTCACGAACAGATGGCCGGATACTCTCTTTCAGGATTTTTTGGTAGACAGCAGAATTCATGGTTCCATTTACCACAGCAAGTCTTCCAGGTCCTGAAGCAGCAAAACAGCCCCAGACCATCACACTACCACCACCATATTTTACTGATGGTATGATGTTCCTTTTCTGAAATGCTGTGTTACTTTTACGCCAGATGTAATGGGACACACACCTTCTAAAAAGTTCAACTTTTGTTTCGTCAGTCCACAGAATATTTTCCCAAAAGTCTTGGGGATCATCAAGACGTTTTCTGGCAAAACTGAGACGAGCCCTTATGTTTGTTTTGCTCAGCAGTGGTTTTCGTCTTGGAACTCTTCCATGCAAGCCATTTTTGCCCAGTCTCTTTCTTATTGTGGAGTCATGAACACTGACCTTAACTGAGGCAAGTGAGGCCTGCAGTTCTTTGGATGTTGTATTTGTGACTTTCTGGATGAGTCGTCGCTGCTCTCTTGGGGTAATTGTGGTCGGCTGTCCACTCCTGGGAAAGTTCACCACTGTTCCATGTTTTCGCCATTTGTGGATAAAGGCTCACTGTGGTTTGCTGGAGTCCCACAGCTTTAGAAATGGCTTTATAATCTTTTCCAGACTGATAGATCTCAATTACTTTGTTTCTCATTTGTTCTCGAATTTCTTTGGATTGCAGTATGATGTCTAGCTTTTTTAGGATCTTTTGGCCTACTTCACTTTGTCAGGCAGGTCCTATTTAAGTGAATTCTTCACTGAGAACAGGTGTGGCAGTAACCAGGCCTGGGTGTGGCTAGAGAAATTGAACTCAGCTTTCCAAAGATGTGACAAACCACAGTTAATTTATGTTTTAACAGGGGGGCAATCACTTTTTCACACAGGCCCATGTAGGTTTGGATTTTTTTTACCCTTAATAATAAACACCTTCATTTAAAAACTGCATTTTGTGTTTACTTGTGTTATCTTTGTACAATATTTAAATTTGTTTGATGATCTGAAACATTTAAGTGTGACAAACATACAAAAAAAAAAGAGAAATCAGGAAGGGGGCAAACACTTTTTCACACACGATAGATAGATAGATAGATAGATAGATAGATAGATAGATCGCAAACTGGGAAATTACAGTATAAAAGCAGCATGACACAGTAGACGACAGAAACACACAACATAACAGCAAAAAGAATTACTCAGGGAAAGCAAAACTGCCTAAATAGCTATCTATACACATCACACATGAATAGATGATGACCCATATAGATACATGGATCGTACTAGTGGATGGTACTAATGGATGGTGTAATAATATGGTAGTAAAAATACAATTACGACTTCATATAGCAGATCGTATATATGCAGAATACAATACACTTTTATATGTAGTATTTTTGTATTGTGTATTTCCCTGTTATTGAATATGTAAATTGTGTATTACACTGTTATTGCCCATTGCTGTTTGTCTATTATACTGAATTGTAAGATATACTATGTTATAATGTACTATGTGGGATCTCTGAGCCGGACCCCAGGAAGAATAGCTGCAGCTAAAGGGGCTCCTAATGAACATAAACAAACTGCCCACCAACAACACAACAAACTATTATATACCAAACATAGCTAAAGTTTTTTTTTTTGCTAAAGAATATTTATAGGCGGACCACCATACCTGATTAGCATGAGTCTTGGCTAATATTGGCCTTGTTAACAGCTAACAAGCTTTCAGTAAATACAAGGACATTTACTGATGGACATTGACTGCAAATAAGCTTGCATTAATTTTCAAGTGCCAATATCGTATAATAATTATATTATTATATCAATAATATAAGTGAGATTTTTTTTGTCCTGAACTACTAAAAAGCCCAGATTTCTTTTTCATTTGGTAAAAGGCTCATTAAAGACATGCTGAGAACGGCCTTCTTTGATGTAGCAGTACTAAAGTGAATGTTTGTTGTTGCAGCAGGCAAACCAAGTTGGAAATGCTTTAGAAAGTGACTCTGACACTGGGAGTCATACATTTGTTTCTGCAGTGCTGGGACATTACCTGGTGCCAGTTCTGACTGGAGTGGTTGATCTTTTTCACTGAACCTGGCTGGAGAACATTAATGAGTCTTCAAAGAGAGAGAGAAAGAATTAAAGAAACTCACATCTGCTGAGGGAATAAATGATTGTTACTGGTATTGATCTGCTCACTCGCACAGCAGGACTCCATCCTTCAGACTCTCCATGAAATTGTCCCCGATCCTTTTGCCGGTCAGGTCTTGGATCCACAGCCTCAGCTCTTCTTCCTTCTGTGGGTCATACTTTCCTGCGAGCTGAGGTTGGACAGAGCAAAAGTGAGCAGTCACAGACCAGATTCTTGTTTTATGTAATAAAACACAGAAAATGGTTCATCTAAAAACTGGTACTAAAGTGATCTTCATCACGTGCACACTTCATGTTTCAAAACAGAGCACACCTGATATTCAGTTTTAGTGGTTTAATTTGGATCGCAACATAAGGATACGAACCTGTATTTACAGCTCTTTTTCCTGACCGAAGTACCTACTCAAAGCACTTAAATTGTAATTCTATGGGCTTATCAGCGACATCTAATTTCCAGTAGACAATGCACCCGCTTTGCCTGGGAGGAGGAGACTCATTTCAAAGAGGTGTGGCGGTGCACAATCTCAGGCGCATCACCATTATGATGCATGCTATGCCAGTGTGCTTTTGATCAGGAAAAAGGTGGTCTGTCATCAGAAGCGCATTGTTTGATGCCGTTTCAGTGGCGTGCTTTGAAATCATGCCACTCCAGAGCACATGAGGAAACAGCAGTGCTGGGATTCTCTGTTATTTTAATATAGAGTGTTGTTATGGTCATAGGTCATAACCAGGGGTGATTTGTGACAGAAGGATAGCGACTAGAGCAGGGGTGTCAAACTCATTCCATGGAGGGCCAAGACCCTGCAGGTTTTACCTCCACCCAGTGCCTTCAACAGGTGATTTCAATGAATGTCTTCCCATTGATTGCTGATCAGCAAAAACACCTGCTGAAGATACTGGGTGGAAGTAAGACATGCAGGGTCTTGGTCTTTGTGACTAGAAAAGCGCTATATAAGTGCAGGTTAGTTAGTTAGTTAGTCTTGGCCCTCCATGGAATGAGTTTGACACCCCTGGGCTAGAGTGAAAGGGAAAATTTACAAGACAGTAGTGAGACCTGCTATGATGTATGTGTTATGTCCGTAAAACCTGGCACAATAATGAGGTAAAGGGTGAACTACACAATACTTTATTATAGGACTCACGATGATACAGAGACGCTCCTGCTAGGCAGAGATGTGGCCAAAGAGACCACCCCTCTGCCACACAGCCCTCTTATACTCCAGGTGATGTCACCACCCGTGTCACACCATAAAGGGTCCCAAGAACAACACTACATTTCCCCCCCACCCCTGTAGAAAAGTCCAAAACACATGCACACCAATCAGACCCTCCCCAAATTTAGAGCCTGAAGCACAAACTAATAGTGGACAAAATAATTAGAACTTAACCATGCACACAAACAACTAAAATGAGAGGGGGACAGGTGGACTACTGTCCCACCTCCACACTAATCCCATAAACATATATACATACAGGTTATACCCTCGAACATGAACACCCAACATAATCACCCCACAACTCGGGTAAGACACACAGCAAACACGTGTTAAGACACGCTAAGGTAATCACTCAGCACCATGGACAGCTCACATTGCAATCCAGCGTGAGAAACACATTGGTATAATTCCATTGTAAACTGGGCACAGTCGCATAGTAATTTTGTGCATTAACCATGTCGACATAGCAACAACGTAGCCTTGGTAATATACACCTTAGCATTTCAGCAACTCATCCAGTAACCTCACGCGGAACACACTAAGTCGGGCAATAAGTAAAAAAAAAAACAAACCACATTAAACACATTGCACCCCAAATCACCACTTAGTCCTCATGGAGAGCCCACCCCCATGACACCTGTCAGGCAGGTCCCAACCAAAGCATCTTCTTCTCTTAGTGCCCGGAGGTGACCCACGTCGATGCCGAGACACCTCTCCCTCTTCACTGGCACGCCGCAGCCCGAGCCATCCTCCTTAACAGCCACCACCTGCAGCCGCCTCTGGTCCTCCTGTCGTTTTCTCTTCCTGCGAACCCTCTCAACCGGGCCCTCTCCCTGGGCCGGACCAAATCAGCGACCCCAGAGGAGCCCGGCTCGGCTTCCAGTGTTCCTATGTGGCACGTCGTTTCACTGTGCGAGCCGGTCCTGCCCCGCTCGCTTTCATTTCAGATGCTGGCGAAGCTGTTGTGACCCCCTACTTCTCGGTACCTCCCAGCCAAACTCCGGAAACAGGATAAGTCATCCACTCGGCTCCATCCGCCATCACGGGCGTCCCACAGCGCCACCTAGTTCCCCCAGCTAGGGCAGCTTGGACTCTGGCGCAGGCACCCTCCCGCGATGGCCCTGGATGGGGTTGGTCCTGCTCATCTCCCAGAATATTAGGCCAAGGTTCGTCCCATATTGTGTCGTCCAACACTCGCAGAACCAGCCGGTCTCACAAGCTACAGCCCGACCACTCCTCTCCACTATTGCTGGTGATCGTGAAGCCAAGCCCGTAGAAAAAGTCGCAGCCTATCACATTCGCTCCACTGGCGGTCACCACAAACTGCAGATTGGCTACCTCCACTGCCTTGTATCTAGCCGTCAGTTCCAACGAACCCACAATAGACAATCTATTTCCACCATATCCACAAAATGGCGTTGAAAGACCTCTCACTCGGTGATATGGGAAAAAACTCCTCACAGTAGGCCAGTTCAGCACGGACCTCACTGTGCCCATGTCCACCAGTAATGGCACCTCCTCGCTGTCCAACTTCACTATACAGTATGTACGGCCCTCTGTGCTCGGGGAGACAGTGTGAATCACCGTAGGAGTTGGAGCAGGGGTATCCACTTTGTGTCGCCGTTCCCCTCGCTCAAACCTATTACAGGCCCTAGCAAAGAGATGCAGGTGTCCGCACTTGCCACAGCGTTTACCTCTTGCTGGACACTCTCTAGCCTTGTACCGGTGCTTAATGGACCCACAACCCGAACATTTGGGTGATCCCGGGGCGGACCTCCTCTTTACAGCTGCAGCATATTCCTCTTGCTTGCTGTACGGATCCACAGCCTGCGTCATTGATTGTGAGTCATGGCAGCGTAGCGTAGCTTTCTCACCGAGGTCGTGTGATAACTTGTCCACCACTTCACACTGCTGGGTTATCTCCACAGCTATCTCTAAAGTTACTGTAATTCGCTGGAGTGTGTAAGCAATCTCGAACGAGCTGACGAACACAGTGTGTGCTCCGCCAGCTGGTCGCGGACCATTTCTTCTTCCAACTCTCCAAACTGGCAGTCCCCAGCCAGCTGCCGTAGCTCTGCAACATAGTGCTGCACTGACTCGCCGGCCTGCTGGAGGCGCTGCTGAAACTGGACCCTCCTGACGATGACGTTTGCAGGCACGCGAAAATGTCGCGCCATTCGCTCAACCACGTCATCAAAGTTATCGCTAGCTCCCAAAGTAGAAAGGATACGTTGTCCTTCCATACCCAAATTATGGACCAAAATTGCCCTTGCTTGTACCTTCTTCAGTTTGCTGATGTTTAGTACCACCAGATAGTTCTGAAATGCGGTGAACCCCCTCATCCAAGGCACCGGAGGCTCCCCCGGAATTTCCAAAAATGGCTGAAAAGATGATATGCCCGCATCCATACTTAATCCTTGTTGCCAAATGTTATGTCCGTAAAACATGGCACAATAATGAGGTGAAGGGTGAACTACACAGTACTTTATTATAGGACTCACGATGATACAGAGACACTCCCGCTAGGCAGAGAGGTGGTCAAAGAGACCACCCCTCTGCCACACAGCCCTCTTATACTCCAGGTGATGTCACCACCCGTGTCACACCATAAAGGGTCCCAAGAACAACACTACAGTATGGTTTGGAGACAGTGGCACTGACAAAAAGACAGGAGGTGGAACTGGAGGTGGCAGAGCTGAAGATGCTAAGATTCTCATTGGGAGTGACTTGGAGGGATAGGATTAGAAATGAGTATATCAGAGGGACAGCTCAGGTTAAGCAGTTTGGAAACAAAGTAAGAGAGACAAGGCTGAGATGGTTTGGACATGTGTAGAGGAGGGATAGTGGATATATTGGACAAAGGATGTTGAAAATGGAGCTGCCAGGCAGTAGGAAAACAGGAAGACCACAGAGAAGATTCATGGATGTAGTGAAGGAGGACATGCAGAGGGTTGGTATTACAGAGGAAGATGCATGGAATAGGATGAGATGGAGAGAGATGATCCGCTGTTGCGACCCCTAAAGGAAGCAGCCAGAAGAAGAAGTTGTAACAGTCATAATATAATCACTCAATCGGCAGACAAAATGGCTGCCGGGGTGCAGACACACAGTTTGGCAAGTCCTGTGTGTTTGCTTAAAAAGTCATCTAAAGAGCAAATTGGACCGTGGATTGTGATATCAATGTACTCCTCTGTTGTTTGGATAATTCTCTTTCTTCTAAGTTTAACCTGTCCAAGATAAAGGGACACTCTAACCTTGTATCCAGCCAGATGGAGTCAGCACATGCTATTCACAAGGGTATTGGACTATGACCAAGCCAGGCCACCCCCAGGTGAGCAGGAACAGGCTGTTACAGGCAAACCACTCCTGGGTGTTTTTAATCTCTTGCTGACACTTCTTTTGGCTGGTGATGTTGAATTAAACCCTGGGCCAGTGCCAGCTGGGCCTCCACCTTTGCTAGCTGGGTCTCCACCTCTGCCATCTGGGCCTTTACCATTGCTACCTGGGCCAACACCATCATTAGCTGTGCCTCCACCTCTGCTGGCTGGGCTAACACCATTGCTAGCTGGGCCTCCACCTCTGCTAGCTGGATCTCCACCTCTGCCAACTGGGCTTCCAATTTTGCTAGCTGGGTTCTCACCCCTGCCAGCTGGGTTGGGACCTGGGCTAACAACACAGCCAGCTGGACCTACATTGCAGCCAGTCGAATCACCTTCAATAATAGCCGGGCCACTTCCGTTGATATTTGAGTCATCATCACCTCTAACTGAATCTTTACCAGCACCAGCCGGGCCTTCAATATGTGCAAACATTGCCAATAAAAGAAATAGGAGGCTGCCAAATCCTGCAATATTAAAACACCGGAAATTCAGGGTGTTTCAAACTGTTAATAACACTAAATTAATATGGGACTCAGCACATAAACCAAAAGGCATTCTTTGTGCACACTTAAATATACAAAGTATTCTAACAAAAAGTGATCAGGTTCATCATCTTCTCATTGATTCAAATATTGACTTTCTTTGTCTATCTGAGACATGGCTCCGTGAATCTTCGCCCTCAGCAATACCATCTGTACCTGGTTATAAAATGTTTAGAAAAGACAGACAGGGTTCTAAGGGAGGAGGTGTTATGATTTATGCCAAGGATACTTTTATTTGTAATGAGATACATGTTACAGATGAGAATGGACTGGAATTTCTTGGACTAACTGTTTATTTGTCACAGCAAATGTCTTTTATTCTTGTAGTTATTTATAGGCCTCCTTCATCAAACATAGATTTTTATGAAAAGCTGGAAATTTTATTGAAACAACTTAATTTTGCAAAAGAGGTAATAATAATGGGTGACCTAAATGTTAATTGGGAAGTCAACAAAGTTAGGAAAAATCTGAAAAAGGTTATGGATGACATGGATATGACTCAGGTAATTAATGGCCCTACAAGAATCACAAACTCCACTAGCACTCAGATTGATCTAGCTTTTACTAATAGGCCAGAAAGGATCTTGAAGTCATACAATATGCTCACAGGATTGTCTGATCACAATCTTATAATGGTAACAAGAAAATTAAATAAAAAGCGCTTCAAATCCTTGGCTGCCACTGAATTCTATAGGATACCAAAACAGGAACAACAAAATTTTCAAGATTCAATTCAAGAAGTAAATTGGGATGAATTACTCGTTGGCAAAAATTTAGATGAGGATTGTTCTAAATTTGCCAACAAAATACAACAAATTATTATACAATTTACACGGATAATTAAACTAAAAGCTAGAAAGAATGGCCTTCCTTGGTTAAACAAATTTATTCTGAAATTGATGAAAGAACGAGATCACTTTTTGAAGTTGTCAGTTAAATCAGGACACAACAGGCACCAATTTATTTCATTGAGAAATAGGGTAGTGAAAGAAATAAGAAAATCTAAAGCTGACTTTTTCATTACCGTTTTGAATAGTGCAAGGGGAAATTCTAAAATAACCTGGAATTATATTAAAAAACTATTGGGTGATTCCCAAAAAAACAAAACTAATGCAAATGCAATTAAATGGAAACATCTCGACGGAACCTCAAGTGATGGCTGATGCTTTTAACAACTACTTCATTGAATCTGTGTCAGAAATGTCTGATAAGTTTATAGTAAAACAAAGGAAGGAATACCCTGCATTGTCTGCAACGCAGTCTTTTACTATTACAAATATTACTGAGACCAAGGTTATCGATTTAATTCAATCACTCAAACCATCTAAAGCAAAGGATGTTTTTGGAATGGACACGAACATGCTTAAAAGATTTAGGTTCAGCTCTCGCCACTCCTATTGCCTCAATCATTAATCTTTCAATTTCATCTGGCCATTTTCCAAAGGCCTGGAAATCTGCTATTGTTACCCCTGTTTTTAAATCCGGTGACTCAACTTTTCTGCATAACTACCGACCAATAAGCATTCTTCCGGCCATTACCAAAATTGCAGAAAAATGGGTGGCAGAGCAGATTGTCCATTATTTAAACAGTAGTTCCCACTCTCTCCACGCCATGCAGTTTGGTTTCAGATCCAAGCATTCCACTGAAATGGCTACATGCCTCTTCATTGAGAAAATAAAATCTTTTCTTGATAAGGGTGGAGTTGTAGGGGCGGTGTTTTTGGACCTCAGGAAAGCATTCGATACAGTAAATCACTCTGTTCTTCTTACCAAGCTCTTTAAATTTAACTTTTCTCACAATGCTGTGAGCTGGATTGAATCATATCTGCATGATCAAACACAATCTGTATCAGTTAACAACTGCAGATCTGATTCTCTTAGGCTAACTTCTGGAGTCCCTCAGGAATCAATATTAGGCCCCCTTTTATTTAATCTTTATATTAATGATTTGCCCACTGTTTGTCCTGAAGCTGAATGCTTAATGTATGCAGACGACACGTTTTTTTTTGTTCAAGGTCGCTCCAAAGACACTGTTGCTGCTAAACTTAGTAAAACAATGTCCTGTGTCACAACTTGGTTGCAGGAGTGCTGTCTACAGTTAAATGTTTCTAAAACTGTAGGCATGTATTTCACTACTGCATGTATTTCACCACTGCACGGTAGCGCAGTGGTTAGTACTGCGGCAGCACAGTTTACCCTTGGCCGGGGGATTGTGGGGATCGTGGGTTCGATCCCAGCCCCCGACCAACAGTGATCTGTGTGGAGTTTGCATGTTCTCCCCGTGTTGCGTGGGTTTACTCCGGGATTTCTCCGGTTTCCTCCCACATGCCAAAAACATGCATGTTAGGTTAATTGGCTGTTCTAAATTGTCCCTAGATATCTGTTTCCTATAGGCCCTTAGAATAGAGGGTTAGTATTAAAGAAAGCGCTTTGAGTGGTCTTTGTGACTAGAAAAGCGCTATATAAGTGCAGGTTAGTTAGTTAGTTAGTTAAAATAAATAGCATGTCACCTGACCCTGACATACATGTTAATGGAGGAAAAATACAAATTGTTAGCCAATATAAATATCTGGGGTTAATAATAGATTCACAGATTTCCTTTAAAGTCCATATTGCTAAATTGTGTAAAAAAATCAAGTTAAATCTTGCAAATTTTTGTGCAATTCGAAATGACATGTCAACTGAAGCCGCAAAAATATACTTGCATTCAATGATTCTCAGTCACTTCAACTATTGCCTAACTAGCTGGTCCCAGGCGGGTTTGAGTGCAAAAAAACCATTGGAAGTTTTGTACAAACAAGCAGTTAAAGTTATGGATAAAAAACCTAGGCATTATCATCATTGTGCAATTTTAAAAAAAATACAGTTTTTTAAATTGGGATAGTCTTCATACATTTGCAAATTTAAATTTGATTTATAAAGTACTGCATGATTTGGCTCCAGACCCTCTGGCAGAGTTCATCAGCCAAAGAAACAGCTCTGAGCGTGTCACTCAAGGCTCTGTCAGAGGTGACTGTTTCATTCCTCTGTGCAGGAGTACTTTCAGTAAGTCAGCCTGGTCAGTGAGGAGCGCTAGTTTGTGGAACTCAGTACCTGAGGAGGTTAAGCTGCTTACAACATACAAGGCCTTCAAAAAAAATTGAAAATGTGGCTTATAAACACCTACAGCCGCCAACACTAAAAGCTAAGTCTGTTGTGATGTTTGATGCTGTGATTAAATGTACGGTTTGTTATGTATATGTTATTTGTTACATCAGTGCCCTCTTAAATGTCTAACCATGTTTTTTTCTTGTAGATGCATTTTACTGCTTTTTTACATCTTGGCCAGGGGACTACAGATGAAAACTAGCCTTTTGGATAATTCTGGCTTTTTTTTTAACCATGTGTAATCATGTGTTTTATGAAATTGCATTGTCCCTTTTCAAATAAGCTAAACTAAACTAAACAATCAATCATTTACTGTATGTATTGTCCCCATGGGGAAATTATTGTGCTGCAGTGTCACAAAAACAACCAACACACAAACAGCCTACACAAAAACACACACACAGTACAATACAAGCACCTCACAGCAGACATTGGGTATTAATCGTCTGTCATTTTAATTATATGATGATCACAGACTAAATATTTTTTAATTCCATCTACATTCTCATTTTAATGTCAGACTTACCATTGGAGTCTATAGATTTGGCATTCGTGTACAATTTTTTTTAGGGGAATGAATGAATGAATGAACAGGCAGCATGTGTGCATTCTGGCGTGGATGTGGCGCATGGGGGAAGTGTGTTAGTCTGAAGATTTTAATTCCATCCACATTTTTGTTTTCATCACGAATTTATGAGGCATTATCCATCCATCCATCTTCTACCGTTTTTCCGGAGGTCTGGGTCATGGAGGCAGCAGTTCAAGCAGAGAAGCCCAGACTTCCCTCTCCCTAGCCACCTGCTCCAGCTCTTCAAAGAGGATACCAAGGCATTCCCAGACCAGCTGGGAGATATAGGCTCTCCAGCGAGCCCTGGGTCTGCTCCGGGGTCTCCTCCCAGTGGGATGTGCCCAAAACACCTCAAGTGGGAGGCGTCCAGGAGGCATCCTGATCAGATGCCCATACCACCTCAACTGGCTCCTTTCAATGTGGAGGAGCAGCGGTTCTACTCTGAGCCTCTCCCGGATGACTGAGTACCTCACCCTATCTCTGAGGGTGAGTCCAGTAATCCTACGAAGAAAGCTCATTTCAGCCGCTTGTATCCGCGATCTCGTTCTTTCGGTCATTACCCAAAGCTCATGACCATAGGTGAGGGTAGGAACGTAGATTGACTGGTAAATCTACAGCTTTGCCTTAGAGCTCAGCTCCCTCTTCACCACAACAGACTGGTACAACGTCTGCATCACTGTAGATGCTGCTCCGATCTGTCTGTCAATCTCTCGCTCCATTCTCCCCTCACTTGTGAATAAGACCCCATGATACTTAAACTCCTCCACTTGGGGCAGGAGCGTGTCCCCAACCCGGAGAGGACAATCCACCTTTTTCCGGCTGAGGACCATGGACTCGGACTTGGAGGTACTCATTCTCATCTCAGCCGCTTCACACTCAGTGTCCCAGTAAGAACTGTAGGTCATTGCTGGATGAAGCCAGTCTGGTGCTATGTGGATCAGGTGGCGGTCAAAGGTGGAGACCTTGGCGGTCTGATCCCAAGCTTCCTAAATTGGCTTTTGGGACATGGAATATTAGACATTAGTGTGGAGTTTGCATGTTCTCCCCGTGTCTGCGTGGGTTTACTCCGGGATTTCTCCGGTTTCCTACCACATGTCAAAAACATGCAAGTTAGGTTAATTGGCATCAAACTGGGGATTCTAAATTGTCCTTAGGTACGACTGCAAGAGTGAATGGTTGTGTGTCTCTCTGTGTTGGCCCTGTGATGCACTGGCAATCTGTTCAGGGTGTACGCTGCCTCTCGCCCAAAGATGCTGGGATAGGCTCCAGCCCCCCCCCACCCACCCGCCCCCCGCGACCCGAAAAGGATTAAGCGGAAGAAGATGGATGGATGGTGTTTATTTTTATTTTATCACCTACAGGAGTGAGTAATCAAAAGTTATCAAAATGATGAATTTTCATCGTTTAGGCCACAACCCTTTGTGAATTTTGCCATCTTATCAAAAAAATGTCATCATAAAATCTGAGCCTTGGTCTACCCTGATTGCATTTGCCCTCGCATAACTCTGAGTAGAGTAACTGCCGAGGGAGACGCTGGTGGTCCATCCTCTCAACATGTCTGAGCTATCTCAGGTTCATCTGTATTATCATGTCCTCCATTGATGGTAGACCAGCACGTTTCAACTATTTCAATTGATTGGCACAATATTTTTCATGTTTGATGGTGGTCCGGACCTAAACATGTGTAAATGGAAAAATTTATGAACGGCTGTAGCACCACCTAGCGGAGGGAGAAAGTGATGCTAATGCTTTATGTTTTGATGTGGCTTTCAAAGCATGTTGACAGCAGCCAAGTCAAGTGCTTTCAGGCAGGTCTTAAAACACTGATGATGCTGCAGAGCGAAAACTGAGTTTCTGTGAATGCCCAGGCTCCACCACCATCACGAAACATGGCGTCACGCCAAGACACAGGAAGTTGTTCTAACTTTCACATACTGTACATTGTCTGATTGGAGCCAAACTTCATATATATGATACTACTCTCACCCAGAACAGATTTATATTAGTATAGTACACACAGCTATAGCATCCTCTAGCAGGAAAATAAAGCCTCATAACTCTATCATACTTTGTCCAAATTCAACCAAATTTTGTGTGGTGCATAAGTCGCCAAAACTGAACATTTCTAGAATCAACAATAACACATATCAATAGTGCTCCATAGTAATAGTAATAATAATAATAATAATTATAATGGATTGCATTTATATAATGCTTTTCGTGACGCCCAAAGACACTTTGCAATGAGTCCACTATTCATTCACTCCACAGACAAAGCTAGTGGTAAGCTACTTCTGTAGCCACAGTTGCCCTGGGGCAGACTGATGGAAACATGGCTGCCAATCCAACCAGCAGCATCTCCAACCGCCACCGAACATTTATTCACATTCATACACCAGTGTCATGAACACACTGTAGTAGAAAAATTAAGCTCTATAACTCTGGCATGCACTGTCCAAATTGAACCAAATTTTGTGTGATGAATAGGTAGCCAACACTGAACATTACTACAATAAACAATGACATATCGCTACAGTGCCCCCTACTGCCAGTGGACAGAAAGTAGGCATAACTACAGTGGTGTGAAAAAAGTGTTTACCCCCTTCCCGAGTTCTCATTTTTTGTATGTTTGTCACACTTCAATGTTTTCGATCATCAAACAAATTTAAATATTACACAAAGATAACACAAGTAAACACAAATGCAGTTTTTAAATGAAGGTGTTTATTATTAAGGGGAAAAAAATCCAAACCTACATGGCTGTGTGTGAAAAAGTGATTGCCCCTAAACCTAATAAATGGTTGGGCCACCCTTACCAGCAACAACTGCAGTCAAGCATTTGTGATAACTGGCAATGAGTCTTTTACAGCGCTGTGGAGGAATTTTGGCCCACACATCTTTGCTGAATTGTTGTAATTCAGCCATATTGGAGGGTTTTCGAGCATGAACCGCCTTTTTAAGGTCATGCCACAGCATCTCAATTGGATTCAGGTCATGACTTTGACTAGGCCACTCCAAAGTCTTCATTTTGTTTTCTTAAGCCATTCAGAGGTGGACTTGCTGGTGTGTTTTGGATCATTGTCCTGTTGCAGAACCCAAATGCGCTTCAGCTTGAGGTCACGAACAAATAGCCGGACATTCTCCTTCAGGATTTTTTTGGTAGACAGCAGAATTCAGGGTCCATTTACCACAGCAAGTCTTCCAGGTCCTGAAGCAGCAAAACAGCCCCAGAACATCACACTACCACCACTATATTTTACTGTTGGTATGATGTTCCTTTTCTGAAATGCTGTTACTTTTATGCCAGATGTAATGGGGGACACATACCTTCCAAAAAGTTCAATTTTTATCTCGTCAATCCACAGAGTATTTTCCCAAAAGGCTTGGGAATCATCATGATGAAAATAACCAAATTTCTTTTACAAAGCCTCACAATTTGCCCTGAAATTTTCAGGTTTTAAGATTTTTTTCATTTGATTTTTCAGTTGTATGTTTGCAATAAATATCCAAGTCCTGTAATTTGTAGTAAATAAACATTCAACATATTAGTGCAGATCAAAATCCAGTCCACACAAGCAGTTAATAAAACTGTATTTATTAGAAGTATACCAGCTGAAAATCTGAAAATTATTGTATTTTTATTGTATTACTGTATGTATTTTCAGTGAGAAGACATTGTTTCTCATGAAACTTTCCTAGAAACCACACACCAAATTCCACTTAAAATGCAGAAACACTTCGATTTAAAATAACAAAAAAATTTCCTTAATACCCTTTTCTAATAGATGGCACAGTGTCAGTGCACATCTTTCTGTACAACAAAATAGGCTGAGATGATGTGAATATAAAAAGAAGCAAGAGAACAAAAAAATGAAAGGTCTGTGGACATTCCTGCATGTAAAAACACACGGGCTTCTCTCTCTCTCTCTCTCTCTCTCTCTCTCTCTCTCTCTCTCTCTCTCTCTCTCTCGCTCTCTCACTCTCTCCATGTATTTCCTTATTGGTATAAACATATTACCCTAATACTTTGAATTCTGGCGCCCCTCGCCCTGAAAGTTCTGTAGATAAGTCTTCATAGTCTGGGATCGGCAGCCAACACAAACATGTATTTCTAAGCTGCAGGGATAGCGTAGACTCCAGTCATCACACCAAACTTGGGAGAAACAGCTCTCCTAAACACCCCTCCCTCTCCTTCTGACGGTCTCACTTTCCATCTCCTATTGGCTCATATTGCTTCTTCTCTTCTCCTTTTGGCTTTTCCACAATCTGCCCTTTTACAGTGTGAAGTGACTTATTCAGCCAAGATGGGAGGAAGTCACACAAGATCAAAGGAGTCCCAAAGTTCAGTGGTGAGCTATTTCTCAGTTTTAGGTCAAGCCATACAAAATTTTATTTTCCAACACTGGCAGAAACTTCAAATACAGCCAACATCAGCCGTTAGCTCACCAGCCAATAACCTTGCTCAAAAGACATTATCATATTTTCCATACTATTATACATTTTATCTATGTTATACTAATCATAGATGTATTGTCTCTCATCTCTAATTTTTGGAACCATTATCATTACTGGAACCAATTTTACAGGAACTCTTCCCGCGGGGTGTATCTCTCCACTACAGGGACCTCCCCAAAAGACGACATTTTCAAGATCTTGTACCAGCCAAAATAAGGCCCTGGTCAGGAGTAGGCACTCCAGAGTGGCTGAAAACTGCTTGGTGGGGTTTAGGATTGACTCAATGCTGAAACTTGGCATCATGACACTTGACATGAAACTTGGAGGAAACAAGCACTTACAGCAGAGCAGCAATGGTGCATAACACTGGCCACTACCGCTGTTGTTCACCAGGATGTGAAGTGACACTGCCAGCCAACAGGGGACGGAGTGCCCGCTGGCGTTTCTCCTGGTGTGTTCATGCAGTTATGCTGTATAATACTTAAAAATTTTAAAGTTAGTACCACCATGGTTGTGGGGAGGAACAACCAGATATACCATGTGTCCACACATGAATCAGGGCAGCGTGAGCACAGAGGAGAGCCAAGATACAGGACCAGCGGCTCAGGTTGTCTATAGCTGGGAGAGTGGGTCCACACCGTTAGCCAGCTGGGGACAGAGCTGGTGCTGCTCCCATATAATCAAACAGTTCCTCTCCATGATTATTAAATGACAATGGTGAGAAGTTTGCTATATCCACCCTGCATTCATTTCATGCATAATCATTTCTGTATGATTTCAAGGTATTTTAAACATATTTTACTTTGCTGCACTGCATCACGGTCAAAACTGTCAGACGATTACGACATGAACAAATCCTCCGGAAACTGAAGCCTTCTTTTTACCTTACGCACAGTTTGTGGCACAAGCAAACAGTGACATCCCTGAATGGCTGCAAGCACAATGGCTGCAATGGCCGTGGAGTTTAAAAGCACCTTGCTCTTAGGCTGCATTCAGACCAGGATAGTCCAGGGGTCTCGGTTCGACTGGGCGGGGAATGCTGAGAATTTTCACACCTTCGTTTGGTTTGGTTTGCATTCACACTGCAACGGACCACACTGCCTGGACAACGTCACGCAGTTACAACAACTGCTCGTTTGGGGCACTGTAGTCCAAACCACCACTGACCAGAAAGAAAAAAAACTTGGCAAAGAAGAAAAATCAGGCTCATTGATTGGCCAGGACCGAAAACAGAAATCTGTTCCCTTCAGCCGGGATGTTTGTCCACCACAAACGAGACAGTTTTTAACTTTTCTCCTCGGCTTTCACCGGTAAAAGGATTTCTCGGATTCCTGCGGTTGTCTTTATTGTTATTTTCTACCCAAAATGTACTATGATAAATGCCACTTCCTCTTCTCAGACTTTGTGTTGCTATGGTTACACAAACGCTGAGGGGCAGTTCCGCCCTGTGGTCCACTGGGTACTCCGTTTGGATTCACACTGCAAGCAGAGCGCACCAGACTTCGTTTGCAAGAGAACCGAGACCCCCGTTTTCAGGGGGTCCAGACTTCACTTGTTTGGTGCGCACCAGAGTTCCAACACGCGTTCAGATGGTACCAAACAAATTGAATTATCCATGGAAGCCACCGTTTGGTCCTTTGGTCTGGACCAAACAGTAGCCATCTGAATGCGCCCTTAAGTGCATTTTCACTTTGTGAATGAGCCTGCATTGTCCTCAGCACAAAACAGATTTTCCATTAAAATGCGGTCAAATTAATATTAAGCCTTTGATCTCACACACGTTTATTAAAGGGAATGACAGCCCCACATTATGCCCCAAACACACCTCTGAATGATTAAAAGTATTAGAACGGCCTCTTTTGACTTCACGCCCGCTGAAAAATTTGGTTTTGTGTGGCTGTATGGGGAAATTAACTTGGAAACGCCCATAAATACACCCATGCCTTTGACAACCAATTATGGACAGCGTCCTTGTAACACGGCCCTAAAAGTCCAATAGAGCATTATCAGAGATAGGCATATATGGTTTGAGTGGTCAATAGCATATGACCCTGGGACGTATTAAACACAGACACAACCCTGAATGAGTGGATGGCTAACTCTGCTAACGGATGCTAATTGAGGAAACCTCTGGACTAGAGTAGGGCTCGGCGATATAGCTAAAAAATTGTATTGTGATACAATTTGTCTATATCGCAATACACTATACATATCGTGATATGCACTTTGTGTACTGAATTTCCTTTAAAATTTGATTTTACTTACATTTTTATTAGAAATGTATATATACTGTATATTCATTTCACTTATGAAAAGCCTGAATAATAAAACAGAATATATCCATTTCACTTATGTAAAAGCTGAATAATAAAATAAAATGAAAGTTTATGTCAGAGAAAATTCTTCACAACAATATGTAACTGAGCAAAGTGTCTTTTTTCCTTTGTTTAACAGAACTCACATTATCAAGTAATCAAGTTTATCCACATGGGCAGAAATGTTTCAGTTTACCACACATAATTAATACTTGGCAGTCTAATATGTGACAGAAGTATAATTTATTGCTTATTTTTGTTTTTTTTTATGTGTCTACATTCCATCAGTTTATTTGGTGAGCCACTCGGCCTTATTTTGAAGGGCTGCAAGACTGCATAGGAGCTCTTATTTTGAAAGTTCATTTGCTAAGTTTGTTCACTTAGCAAATGAACAAGCAGGGCTCAGACTTGAAAAGTTTATCTTCTCCTGCCCCCCCCCCCATTTCCTGTGCTTAAGGTGAGCTTACTTTTATTCTGTTATCTTTATCCCTGCTCACTGCAGTTTAGATTTCTTTGCAGTGAGGCAGGGCAGCCGTGCTGAGCTACTGAGCTTCCACTTTCAGACTTCAGCAGTGGCCGAGCTGCAGACAGACCTGTCTCAAAGCGGCAGCTCATATTAACGTGATAAATATTCATATATATGTGATACAATCATTTATGTATCACGGGCGGCCAAATGTACAGTACAACAAATATATTCAGTGTATCGCCCAGCCCTAGACCAAAGTATTAAAAAACTATAACAAAACACATTAAAATAATCTCTATAAATTAATTATATGGTTAAGGGTTGGTAGATGATCAGACTGGGAAAACAGTTGTCTAGCAGAGATGGCTAGGAATAGACAGAAACAAATGACTAATGGCTGTTCAGACCAGCTAACATTAGCAAACAAATTTATCTGGTTATTATGGGCAAAATGTAACAAAATAAACCAGAATGGTGTGAGATATCTAATCAACTGTGGATTAATGAACCAGGTAGTCTAGTACAGCGACTACAGTTTATAAAAAAAAAAAAAAAAACAGCCTGGTCAAACAGATTTGTGTCGCTAACCTACCCATGCTAATGGTTCTGTTACTCAACTCATGCCAAGAAAAAAATAGCAAAATAGGCCAAAATGACTGTGATATATTATCAATTGTGGATTGATAAAGGAGTTGAGCTCATGGAATTATAGTTGGGTGACTAGAATTTACAGAAAAGAACTCTAAAACCCATGGCCGAGCTGGTACTTAGCTCAATAGCTAAACTAGCTGAATTGTACCTATTTGAGCTCTGAGGCACAGCGGGAAATTTCCTCTCCTCCTCTGAGCAGAGGGTATGCTAAACTAGTCAGGAGGCAGGTCTGTATCAGGTCTGCTAAGTACATAATCATTTCACACAAGAGAACAACAAATCCAAAGGACGTGTTTTAAGCAGTGTTGAGGCCTATACATACTCCGCAAGAACAGAGAAATTTTGTTCTCTCTCCCAGGGCCGCAAGAACAAAATTATATCATCTTGTTCTTGCAGCCCTGGTTTAGGAGTTCTTGCAGCTTGTTCTTGACACATCATCGTGGCAGAACTTTTTTCTTGTGTGGTGTCCAAGAACTATTGTGTGACTGGGCCAGAAATGTGAATGTCCCAGGAGTTCTGCACTTGAGTTCCTTGTGAAGTATGAAATGTCCTGGCCAGAAAGAACTTTGTTCTTGTTCTTGCCACCTCAAGGAAAAAAGAAAAAAATTCTCTGTTCTTGTGGAGTATGTAAAGGCCTTTATAGTCCTAAGTTTTTGTCTAAAAGAACTCCAAAGGTGGACTCTGGGATTTTTGGCTTTACAGACAATATAATGTCACAAAAATTATACATAATGTGGTAAAATAAAGAGGAAACCCCATAAAGCAAGGGGCTGCTTACATAAACTCTTCTTAAAACTCTTATGTTAAGTTTCATGTCAATTTTAACTTTATCTGTACAAGTTAAAGTTTAGACCGTTCCTAATTTTGGTCAACAAAGCCTCATTTTTTTAAAATGAAGAACTTAAGGGCTCAGTTATAATCTATATTAGATACACAAATGGAGACAGATGAAACCTTTCGTTACTCTGAATTCATTTTGTCCATACTTCTGGATGTGACATCAATATGCAGCCTATATAAGATAAGATAAGATAAGCCTTTATTAGTCCCACAATGGGGAAATTCCAGGATTGCAACAGCACAGGGATAGCAACACTCAGTGCAACAATCAGAAGGCAAGAAAAAACAAGAGCAGCTAGTATACATATGTACATATTACTATATATATATATATATATACTGTATATATATATATATATATATATATATACACACGGTGCGGAGCATTGTGGTTGGTGGATGTGCAGCAGAAAGTCTAAGCTCTCTCTCTCCGCGGATGTGGCGGGCCAGCTGGATGTCTTTGGGGATGATGGTGACCCTCTTGGCGTGGATGGTGCACAGGTTGGTGTCCTCGAAGAGACCCACCAGGTAGGCCTCGCTGGCCTCCTGCAGAGCCATGATGGCAGAGCTCTGGAAGCGCAGGTCGGTCTTGAAGTCCTGAGTGATCTCCCTCACCAGGCGCTGGAAGGGCAGCTTACGGATGAGCAGCTCCGTGGATTTCTGGTAGCGACGGATCTCTCTCAGAGCCACGGTACCGGGCCTGTAACGGTGAGGCTTCTTCACTCCGCCGGTGGCCGGAGCGCTTTTTCGAGCAGCCTTGGTGGCCAGCTGCTTCCTGGGGGGCTTTTCCTCCAGTAGATTTACGGGCAGTCTGCTTGGTTCTTGCCATCGCTCTTTATTATTCTGTCTTATATTTCTTGCACGCCGCCTAAACTCCAGCCCGGCACCCGCGTCGTTTTCGCTTCAGTTCCACGGTATGTCGAGTTTCTCCGTTAGCACCGGGTGGCGGTTGAGTGCTAGCTAGCTCTTCCCTGCTGTATCGTCTCCTGCTGTAAACAGTGGCTCCGTCCGCCGACTCAGGAGACCTTTGGGGCGATCTGTGTGTCCGTGATATATATAGAGTGAAAGGTGTGCCGAATCAGAAAGTTATCACTGGATCAGAAAGAAGAAGGAAGATAAAAAGACTCAGAATTGAGCCGCTGTTGCAAAAGGCAGCCAACTCGTGTGGCGCCGGAACCAAGTGAACAAACTTAGCAAATGAACTTTCAAAATAAGAGCTCCTATGCAGTCTTGCAGCCCTTCAAAATAAGGCCGAGTGGCTCACCAAATAAACTGATGGAATGTTGACACATAAAAAAAAACAAAAATAAGCAATAAATTATACTTCTGTCACATATTAGACTGCCAAGTATTAACTGTGTGTGGTAAACTGAAACATTTCTGCCCATGTCGATAAACTTGATTACTTGATAATGTGAGTTCTGTTAAACAAAGGAAAAAAGACACCGGTGGATTTCAAAATACTAGAAAAATCAGAATCTGAATGACTTGATTCCGGCGTAAAGTGGGTTTGTTAGTTCCAAAATGAATTGAAAATATACAAATAATATGGGCCTAATGAATGAATAAAATAGAATATAAATACAAAAGTGTGGAACTAAAGTATATGCCTTACACAAATCAGACCATCAGTGATAGAATAGCACATTCCGGCTGGATAAACCACGCAGAGGTCACCAAGAGGCTTCTATTGTCTCTTTCTAGGACTACTCAAAGTTGAAAAGGCATATACAGTACATATGTCTTGTGAGCTTTCCTCCTGACCGTGAGCAAGACCTGGGGAACTCATATATAAAGAATTGGATAGCTTTCATACTGAAAGATGGTGTAGTCACAAAATCTGAAAAGTACGTGTGCACAGAAATTTCGAGATGTATGAAATACTGGCGGCGGCCAGTGATACCCCCAGCCTCTTTTTTGTTGATGAGCTGTAGTTTTATAGCATTTTGACCTTGACCTTTGGATTCCAAAAGCATAGTGATAGTTCAGGGTCACAGGGTAAACCTGTGTGCAAAGTTTGGTGACTCTACCTTTACTGGTTTTATAATAATAGGGCATAGGAAATGTATGTATAAAATTCTTTTATTTGTTTTTAAATCATTGAACAGTCTTGCTCCACCTTATCTCTCTGAGCTTCTGCATCCTTATGCTCCCACCTGGTCCCTCAGGTCAGCTGAACAGCTGGTCCTGAGGGTGCCAAAAGTGAAGCGGAAGCTCAAAGGGGACAGAGTCTTTTCGATCATGGCACCCAAGTTATGGAATGATTTACCTCTGAACATCAGACAAGCACCTTCCCTGTCCATTTTTAAAACCCGTCTTAAAACACACTTTTACTCCCTGGCCTTCGTCCCAGTGTGAGATGCTGAATTCACTGAATAAAATGGATTTTTATTGGTTTATTTATTTACTTCTTTTACCTTTTATTCTACTGTTTCTATTGACTGTGGTTTCTACTTGTGCTGAGTTTCATATTGTTTTTGTGTTAGTGTCCTGCCCCTTGCTTTTATGTTTTTATGTGCTTTCTTGTTGTACAGTACTTTGTGTAGTGAGTGTTGCTTTTTAAAGTGCTTTATAAATAAAGTTGATTGATTGATTAACCTTGACCTCTGACCTTTTGACCTCAAACCCATAGTTAGAGGTCATAGTGTTAGGGTAAGCCTGTTGTTGTTTAGTAATAGTGCAAAGGGACTGTTAATCTTGACCTTTGACCTTCTGATCCAAAGGTGAACCTGTGTACAAAGTTTGGTGACCCTAGGTTTCATTGTTGTTAAGAATTAATTTATATGGCATTTTGACCTTTTACCTTTTGACCCCAAACCCATAGTTGTAGGTTGGGGACTCAAGGTGAACCTGTGTACAAAGTTTGGTGACCCTAGGTTTCATTGTTGTTAAGAATTAATTTATATGGCATTTTGACCTTTGACCTTTTGACCTCAAACCCACAGTTGTAGGTCGGGGACTCAAGGTGAACCTGTGTACAGAGTTTGGTGACCCTACGCTTTCTTTGTTGTTGAGGTAATAGTTTAAATGGCAATTTGACACTGACCTTTGACCTTGCAATTCCAAAACCATAGTCAGAGGTCAGGGTCACAGGTTGAACCTGTGTATAAAGTTTGGTGACCCTAGTTTTACTCATTCTGTACTAAAAGGGCATAGGGAACACTAACTGTGACTTATGACCTTTTGACCCCAAATCCCTAATCAGAGGTCAGTGTCGAAGCCATCCAAGATTTGTCTTAGAGACGATGATAGCGATTTGAAAAGGCTACATCATTTCTTTCTGTAGTTATCTTGTTTACAAGATTTATGGAAAAATTTACAACTATAGTATCAATTTGAAAAGCCGACATCATTTGTTTCTCTAGTTATTGTCTTCACAAGATTTTAGGAAAATTAACCTCTGACCTTGAACTAAAGGTCAGAGGTCACTCAGATGCAAAATTACCATATTTTTCATAGACAACTATGGTATTGATTTGAAAGCCTGTGTCATTTCTTTCTCCAGTTATTGCATTCACAAGGTAGGTGTTGACGCCACCGCTGCCACCACCCATGCACCCAGCTGGGTGATGACGGTATCCCTACAGCCTTTCAGAGGCTGAGGGCTAAAAACCTGCTAGCAAACTCTCTGCTTCTTCTCTTTATACATCCCAGTTCACCGTGAAAACCAGAGCATGTGCACAAGCTCTTTACCCCGTCTTGGTTCTTCCCTAATGACTCTCTAAATGACTCTATGGATCATATTCATGTGACATCACTGCTCACATGACTTTGTTCATTAGCCATTTTGGGTATCACACTACAGGAGTTGCCTGACAACTTCATTTAGGCTGCGTGTCCACAGAGTGCATAAAATGCTCTAAACTTGTTCTTCTGGGCATTTCACTGACCCTCTCAATAAAAAGGTCTCCACCCTGTATCCTAGCAACTCCGCCCTGTATCCTAGCAACTGCTTGACTTGTCAATCAAAGCTTACTTTGGGTTTTACAGCTTGCAATGAAGCACTGCACTAAATGCACTAAACAGCATCAAATACTGTAGGTAAGGAAATATGCATTACCTTCAAGATTTTGCTGTTAAATATTAATCATTGTGTCCTTTCTGCCTGATTCTGATCGGCTGATTAGTGAGGTGTGCTGCTGATGAGCTACAAAAGTTGAATGTTAAACTTTCAGCACCAGGCAGCAGCAAAAACCCTGCCAGCTAACAACAATTTTGCACTGAGGGCTCTGATCACATTAAATGGCTGGATTACACAGAAAATTAACAGAAAATAATTAATTAAATCATTTTAATTTTAATATTCACTGACAAATGGGCACCGTTGACATGCCAGCTGCAGGCAAACAGTCCTTCTGTCATTAATTTGATGATTAATTAATTTGGTTAATCTAAGCTTAAATAGGTGCACTTAACAGATATGAAATGTTTACTACAAATTCTTGAATGCTCACTGGGCAACCAGTTCTCATGTTTGACAACAGTGCAATCCATAGCTTTCTCCTTTTCAACTTCCTTGGGAAAGCCATAAAATAAAATTCCCTTGGTGCTAGAACAATTAGAGCAACCCACAGCAACCCAACAAGATCATCATGATTATCATCATATATGATGATAACATAAAATGTTGCTAACAATCAAAAATCAGTGCAATTTAACATTTATATAACATGATATCCAATATGGCCATGGCAACAGCTTGAACTTTGACCAGGGGTGTTGCTGCACATGGTCCATATGCCCTTATGCTACTCTTCTATCAAACAATGATTGTCAATCCTGCGGTAAGGAGCAACATAAAAAAGAATAACTTCACAGACTGTGACACTGATGTGTTGATCACGGAGGTGGAGGTCAGAAAGGGGAAGCTGGTGCTGACACGGAGAAAAAAAAATGCTGTGAGAGAAAGCCTTTGGCAAGCTTCATATGAGGGACAGAGACAGACAGACAGACAGACAGCAGTGATGTTATCCTGAGTAAGTAAATACCACTAAACAGTGCTCCAATCTTACAGCTGAATTTAGACTAGATACTAGGGCTGGGAATTATCACTAATTTCCAGAATTGATTCGATTCCGATTCTTGAGGTTCTGAATCAATTCAATTCCAATTCTGATTGGATTTGATCCGATCCCAATTCAATCAGGAAAATTACAATTTTAACAGCTATTTTACATACCAGGAAAAAAAATCTTAGAGACCTAATGCTGCAAATTGTAGCAGGAATACTCCAGCTTTGTTAATACATAAATTATCACACAAAGAACTGACTCAAAATCAGTTACAATAATGCACTTTTTATTATTTAACTTATGATTTCACAAAGTGCTCACAAGTGCGTTCTTTAGTGCAAAGGCTGTGTAGTGTCAAGTTAATAACCCAGAGTAAGTAAACAAATTCAGTGTATGAAGCATCTATACATAATCTCACTGTATTTCGGCCCCTCCAGGATTTCGCCGGCTGGTTTTGTGGTTGTTGTGGCCCAAAAAGCGTGAATTTGTGGGAGCTTTTCCAAAAAGTTATGCTAAAAGTTGTGACATTTTTAGAGGTTTTTTGCACTGAAAGTTGTGAGGAAGTACAGATTTTAAAGTAGCTGCTTTTTCCATAGTTTAAAGTGATGCTATTCTATGTAACACCACAAGAAAAGCACAGGCTTACAAAAAAATTCCTGTTAAACAGTGATTTATTTAGAATTAAATGCTCTGGAAAACTGTCAAAAAAAATGACCAACATTGCATTCTTGCTGAGAACTTAAATAAAAAAGATAAATAAAAGAATTAGCCATCACAACAACTAAATTGCATTGAATGCATGTTAGAGTATGAAGAAAATCATGGCAACATCTTCTTGAATCTTGAATTTGAAAACTAAGACCCCTGAAAAATTTGAGGTCTTCTTCTGTGCTGAAATCCACCAGGAAGCAGGGATGCTCCTCCACTGACAACCTCTTCCCTTCAGAAGGTCTCAGCGCAGGATGGACCTTGGAGTGGAAACCCAGTCTTCACAGATCTGAAGGGGAGATGAAAAGGAGAATATATTTCAAAGTCAAATTAATAATCATACTTATAGATCCCTACACCACAGTAGGGTTTAATAATTTAGCAAGTATTATTTATATAGTGCATTTCATACACAAAGGCAACTCAATGTGCTTTACATACATAAAAATAACATGTAGAGGAAATAAAGCAAAAAGCTTGAACAATAAAAAAAAAACCCAAGAGGTTAAAATATTATTAAAACATTATACAATGGAATAAATAGAATAACTGAAATATATGTAATTAAAATGATTAAAAGAATTTTTGACAGTAAAAATTTAGGGTTTTTTTTATATTTTAACTACAAATTAACTTTCAATTTTTGAAAAGGGTTTCAATTAATTTCCTGGAAGATTTGTTCATTTCAATTTAGTTCTAATGAGTAAAAACGGCTCGTTGTACTGCAGCTTTTATTAATTCTGCCATTTTCATGGGTGAATTATTAATTTACGACACAAATGTTAAAAAAAAAACAACCCAAAATGATATTTTACTTACCTGCAGCTGCTGCAACAGTCTCCTTCTCTGTTGTCATTCTTCGTGTGTATTCCGTTTGAAAATTGTTTATCAATCATCGACTTTTATGTTCCAACACAGCGCTGTACATAGTACAAAACCATTTATCCCCGCTTTATGAAAAATATTCGGGAACTGTTGAGCGTAGTCTTTAGCCGTGACTTTTGTTAATAAATTACCGTTGGAAAGTCCGCTCTGTGGCTGCCTGCCAAATGTAAACACGGAAGTAATGTGAGCATGTGGCGCATGGAACTCTTGTGCGATTGACCATCACGCGAGACTTCAGCCGACTGCTTGCCTTTTGTGTTTCACAGACTGTAAAATTGTGATATTAAAAGATTGATCCACGGATTTTGTGGCTCGATATTGGCTCAGTCAAACGTGGATTGATTCATATCATTGGATCGATCTTTTGAACCCACCCCTACTAGTTACAAACCAAATCTGTCAATGTCAAGATCAGAATCCAAATTACACATGATAACCAGGCAGAACACACTGAGAAGCACAATATACATAAATGCCTTTTATTTTCAGAGTGCAATCTTAAACAGCCTATTTTAGACCATAGAAACATCCCCTCACTCCGAGACAGCTGCGTGTAGGGCTGATATCTCCGCTGCAGCTGCCTGGGATCACCCACAGGGATCCACTGGTCCTCTGCATCACAGCACATATTGCGCTGGAGCCAGGGATCCATTAATTATTCAAATGGATTTTGTGTGTAAAAAACAGCGTATGCAGTGTTTTTGTACATGTGCACCGTTTCTACATAAGGCCCCTGGATGCAGACTCATCTGAGGATTATTGTGTGAGTTTGGGGAGCATCTGGGCCACTGGCCTGGGAGGAGCAGTGATTCTCATGAAAGGTGGAGGGCCAGACAGATGGACAATAGATGCAACACCATGGCATCAACTCATTTTGCTTTTCTCTAGAATGAGCAAAAGATATGTGCATTAAAATGTAGGGATGAACGAACTTTGGGCTTATATCAATGTTGAAAATACTAAGTGTACCAATGGCCGATAGCAGAAATTAGTGTTGTAGTCAAAGCCAGACCAAGACCAGAGAAAGGCCAAGGATTAAAAGGGTTGAGACCAAGTCAAGACCAAGATGAATGAAGGTCTTGGTTTTGGATGTGTCTGGTCTTGGTCTTGGGAGACCATCCATTCCATCTTCACTGCCAAAGAAATATGCCTCATAAAAAATAAATGAACTTAAATAGTTTAAAATGGGTCAGTCCCAGATGTTTTCTGAATTTGCAGCTGTAGTCTTGTTTGTTTTCTGGGATGCACCAGAAAAATATCGGCCACAGACAATATCTTATTTACCAATAGCTGATATCAGTCAATAAGAAGAACATTGACCATATCTGTTCATCTTCTAGTATTAACAGACACAATTAGTGAAAAAATGATACAATTTCTTTTTTTTTGGGGGGGGGGGGATCGGTACATCGTACTATTGCAATTCTTTGTGGTGGTCATACTGTTCCAATTCAGAGACACAGTACTGTGATACTTTATTAAACATTATTAATGAATGTTGCAAATATGAATGCTCTGAAGACAGCGGAGATGATTGTGGACTTCAGGAAAGTCACATCCCCCCTGCCCCCCCTCACCATCACAGGCTCTCCCATCACCTTTGCAGATTCCTTCCGCTTCTTGGGCACCACCATCACCCGAGACCTCAAATGGGAGCCAACCATCAGCTCCCTCATCAAAAAGGCCCAGCAGAGGATGTTCTTTCTGCGGCAGCTGAGGAAGCTCAAGCTACCCACCAAGATGTTAGTGCAGTTCTACACGGCCATCATCGAGTCCATCCTCACCTCCTCCATAACTGTGTGGTACGCAGGAGCCACTGCCAGGGACAAACTAAGGCTGCAGCGTGTCGTGCGCACTGCTGAGAAGGTGATAGGCTGCAAGCTCCCATCTCTCCAGGACCTGTACATCTCCAGGACCCGGAGGCGTGCTGGCCGGATCATAGCCGATCCTTCACATCCTGGTCACGTGCTGTTTGCCCCCCTCCCCTCAGGTAGAAGGCTTCGGTCCATTCGGACTAAAACCTCCCGGCACATGAACAGCTTTTTCCCCTCTGCCATCAGACTGCTGAACACTAAGTGACTTTTGACTCTCGTGCACTACAGTATGTACAGCAGCTCAACCAGACTCATGTCAATCATCACTGTTTTTCTGTTGCATTATTGACTGCACTATGTGGTACTTCACATTATCTGCTACATGCTAATTTTTTAAAACTGCCTTGACTAGTACTACTCATTATTACTAGTATTATTATTATTATTACTTATTATTACTTATTTTTCTACACTTATTGCACGTTTCTAGTCCTTTAGTTTTTTAGTTTATCCCTTTTTCTCATTATGTTTTTAATGTTGCAGCATGGCACCGAGACAAATTCCTAGTTTGTGTATCACATGAACAATGGCAATAAATCTGATTCTGATTCTGATTCTGAAATACAAACATACCCGTTTAGGTCCCAGAGTAATAAAACCAGCTGACTTTTCAGCCCACTAGATGGTGCTAAATGCTCACTGTCTGGTTAGGTCAGCACAGCAAAGGAGCGACTTCTGACATCAAGCCGGGAGTTGAACAAGCCAAAGATCAGGATGGGAAATTGCAATATATGATATCACAATACTCAGCGTATCACAAGGTCCTGATAATGTCGCACTGCAGTTCAAGCGTCATGATGACATCGTATCGTGCAGTGTCTGGTGGCTCCCACCCCAAATTATTTTTCAGTTGAAATGTTGTCTTCTTACACTGGGGTTACTGCACAAATAAAGTGATTCTTTATTCAAGACAAAAGACTGTAAACCATAAAAATCAAAAATTAAATAGAAAAAGACAAAATAATCATGCTACATGTAATTAACATGGAGCATAATTATGAAATTGTACTTTTTGATGAAATTAAGAGAAAACAGAGAAAATATTCATAAAATTCTAATTTTTTGCACTTCACCTAAATACCGTAAAAGGTAAAATAAATGTTCAAATGCCTGACCAGTTGCAGCTGACATCAGGGCATACACAAACTAAACAAGACATTCATTCATACAGTTTTCTCTGTCTCTATATCTACTGAATGTGTGAGCTGCTGCCATGGCGTCACCATTTATCTCCAGCCCACCTGCATTCTGTCAGGACACTGTTTTGTCAGTCCTGACTCACATGTAAACTGTTTAGACTCAGAACACTTTCTCAAGTTCCAAGTCAGAGCCTGGCCACTCCTTAAAAGGCCATCTGATGATGCTGATGTACCTGTCATCTCTGCTCCTCGCTGATGTCACGCTGCTGGAACGCACCATCACAGCACTCTTAAAATTAAAACTTTATCCATTGTTACTTTATGGATAAAGTAAAACTTAATACATCTATGGGATCATTGTGGAACAAAGGCAGTAAGAGCAGTCACCAAAAAAAAAACAAAAACAAAACACTTTCTAGTAAAAAGGTTCCTTGTAAATCTGAACATTTTTCTTGTGTACTTTTAATTCTTATCCCACATAATTTTACAACTTTGTACTCATAAATTTGCATTTGCAAATGTATCTTTTTCTAATTCATTTGTGACTACTTTTCACACACACTTGAGTCTGCATTCTCAAATTGCTGGTAAATTACAATACATTTCTTATAAATTTGTGACTTTTTGTAACAAATTTATGATTTATTTTAAACATATATTTGCGGCTTTTTATTTCGAAATTTGCAAGTGTTTTCTTATGAATTTGCTACTTTTGCCAGTTTGGGAGATTTTTTTTTGTCTCTTAAATGTATTATTCTGAGCGGAAAAAAGCCACATGTACCCAAGAATATTATCTAAATCAGAAGAAACACTAAACAGTAATACATTAAACACTTTCTGCTCCAGAATAGAAGAACAATGAAAAAAAAATCTGTGGTAATTCAAAAGTAATTCAAAGTGTATGGACAAATGTATTCGAGTAAAAGCAGGGTTTTTTTTCAGAAATTTACTCAAGTAAAATCTATCCTACAATAAAGTTTATATCCCCTTTACACAGGGGTGGAGACTGTTGACAGAGCATTGAGCGATGAAAAAATGGCCAGCTTTTTCAATGAATTTTGAATGATCTCTCAGGGATTGCCAAGATCTCTCAATGATCATCAGCGATCTCCACAGTCCTCAAAGTTTTGACTCAGTCCAAAACAATCTTTCAATGATCACCAAAGGGAAGTGATCTCTCAAGGAGCACTCAATGATCTCATTGATCTTCCAGTGATCTCCACCACAGTCTTTCAATGAACTCTATTGGTCTTTCATCAAATGCTTGGTGATTCTTCACTGATCTCCACCTTCGGGGTGGAAAAATTTGGTGTTCATTGAAAGATCTCAGAGATCACTGGGAGATCGATAAGATGGTTGAGTGGTCAAGGAGTGGTCAAAGCACGCTCAATGATCTTACTGATCTCCAAATCATCTCTTAACAATCTTTCAATGATTTCCAAATTTTTCCACTCTGAAGATAGAGATGGCTGAGAGATCAGTGAAGGATTGCTCAGCGCAATCAGTGAAGGATTGCTCAGGATCAGGATCAGGATCAGTGAAGGATTGCTCAGCGCTTGATGAAAGACCAGTAGAGTACATTGAAAAACCATTGCAAAGATCACTGAGAAATCATTAGAAGGCCATTAAGCTCATAGCCATTTCCTCCATAGGGCAATATACACAAATGCCTTGGGCCCCTGACAATGAGTTTCATCCATCATATTAATTGTTCTTAAGAGTACTTTAAACAAGCCTTAGTAATGCAGTTTGCTTAAACCCAAGGGTATACCCTTTTAAGGTGGATTCATGCTCCACCCCCACTCTGCATGGCTGCCCATGAAGGGGGGCAGGGTGTCTTTCTCCCCCATAACATTCTCACTAATGGTGTTAAACATTAAGTCACATAAAGTAATTAATATCATAATAAAATATCCCAACAGAAACAACTTATGCACAGTAAAATGACAATCTAACATCTCTTTAAATCATGTGCCAAAGGAAAACATGCTTATTATTATTTCCCATCAGCCTTTGCAGCTGCATTCATCTACAAAGCTACAATATTTTGAGACAATTAAAAGTAACCTGTCTTCATTTGTAATAAGATAAGCTCAATACATGTTTTGTGAATGACTAAAATTTTATGTAAAATCTAAAGAAAACCAAGCTGCAGTGATAAAGAAGCTGTTTGGGGGTAATTAGATCAAAATTGTGGCCGTCAGGGATGAGTGACATCATTGACTGCACCAAGGATGGCTGACAGTTGCTCCAGTAGGTAAAAAAAGAATTATTCCTGTTACAGGAAAACAAAGAAGAAAACTGTCAAAGGAAAATACACCCAGGATGAAGGTAAGGTGTTTACTGAGGATTTTACCAATGCAAGATGGTACCTGTTCCTTCGCAGGGTGCCCCTGGGTGTCTCGATGATGTAGGAACTTGGTGTTTCTGCAGTAGACACTAATGTGCCTCTCTCTTGCATGTTCTTCACCCACACTTTGTCTCCAGCCTGCAGGTGTGGCATGTCATGTGCTTTGTGTCTGCGATTGTAGTTTTGTTGTAATTTCTGTCTGTATTTTTGTTCAGTTGTTTTCAGTCTTTTCATGTCTGCACATCTTGGAATGACAGGAACAGCTGTTCTAATTTTCCTGCTCATGAGCAATTCTGAAGGACTGTATCCATTAGATAAAGTTGCAGAGCGATAAGCCATAAAATCGAGGTAAGGGTCTGTGGATTTTTTTAGAAGACTCTTTATTGTCCTCATGGCCCGCTCCGTTTCTCCGTTGCTCTGCAGAAAATGGGGACTGGATGTTACACGCCTGAAGCTCCAATCCTGTGCACACTTTCTGAAGGGTTCAGAGGCAAACTGTGGTCCATTATCTCTAACGTACCTCTTCAAGAATCCTATGACGAGCAAAGATAGATTTGAAGTGCTCAATCATTGCTTTTGATGTTGTGGATGTCAGCTTTGCCACTTCAAAATATCTAGAGAAATAGTCTATTATGACCAAATACTGTTTCTTGTCAAACTGAAACAAATCTGCTCCTACATTGGACCATGGTCGTGATGGGAACTCAGTAGGTAGCATTGTTTCTCTAAAATTTGTTCTTTCACGGGCACGTGTCACAGTTCTCATTTTTGTTAGCTCTTTGCTGAGGCCTGGCCACCACACTGACTGTTTAGCTCTCTCTCTACATTTAGTTATCCCCAGGTGACCTCCATGCAGTTTCGAGAGTATGTCTGTTCTGAGTGAAGCTGGAATTACTATTCTGCTGCCATACAGAAGTAAACCATTGTGAACTGTGAGCTCACAAGAGAATGGTGTGTAGGATTGAAAGGCTCTTTCAATTGAGAACTTATCTGGCCACCCTTCTGCACAGAACTTTTTCAGCTGTTGAAGAATGGTGTTGTTGTCTTGGTGTGTTTGGATTTCTCTGAGCCTCTTTTCTGTAGTAGGTAGGCTTGCAATGACTGAGTCAATGTACAAGTTGATTTCCTCCTCTTGCAACCCATGTGATGTGTTGCTAACAGGTGCTCTAGACAGAACATCTGCTGTTGCAATGTCTTCACCGGCCAAGTGAGATATAGTGAGGGAAAACCTCATCAGCCTCATGTGCAAACATTGAATGCGTGGTGGGAGTTCATCTAAACTGTTTGAACCTAACAGTGGAACTAAAAGCTTATGGTCTGTCTCAATGTGAAAGCTTTTCCCAATAAGAAACTCTGCAAACCTTTCACATAGCCATGTTAAGGTGAAAGCCTCCTTCTCGATTTGGGCATATCACTGCTCAGTACAGCCAAGTGTTCTCAAAGCATATGCTACTAGTTTCCAACTTGTGTCCACCTGCTGCTGTAGGAGTACAGCACCTAAACCAAATGAGGATGAATCTGCAGAGACAAGTGTTTTGGCATTTGGGTCATACAATGCAAGCTCTGGGGGTGAGGTAAGTTCTGCCTTTATGCTGTCAAAGGCCTGCTGCTGTTGTGGCCCCCAAGCCCACATGTTGGACTTTCTCAGTAGGTCTCTGAGAAGAGTGAGTTTTCTCTGCCAAATGAGGTAGAAACTTCCTGAGGTGGTTTGTCATTCCTAAAAAACGTCTCACCTCACTCACGTTGCTTGGTTCTTTCATGGCTCTTACAGCATTCACTTTATCAGGGTCTGGGCTGACCCCTGGTGCCTCAATAATCTGCCCCACAAATTTAATCCTGTTCTTTGAGAACTCACATTTGTCGTCTTGTGTGACACCCGCTTCCTGTAGGCGTAGCAGTGCCCTCTTCAGTCTACTCATTGTGCTTGCTTTGTGTGGCTCCCCAGATGAGCATTATCATCCATTTGACACAAGACTCCTTCTGGGCTCTCTAGGATGTTTGACATGCGCTTTTGGAAGTGTTCCAGCGCTTATGAAATTCCAAAGCATAGATGGTTGTAGCAGTACCATCCAAAGGGAGTTATGAAGGTGGTCAGCAGAGATGATTTCCTGGATAGTGGAATCTGTCAGAATCTGGCATCGGCATCCAACTTTGAAAATACTTGAGCTCCAGCTAGCTGTTCAAAGGTGTGTTCGACTGAGGGAAGAGGATGTTTCTCTCTCATCACTGATTTGTTAAGCTCAGTGAAATTGGGTATATATTCTCACTCTGCCCAAACTTGAATGCTTAGGCACCACCACCATCGGTGCACACCATTCCGTAGGATCTTCCACTTTAGATATGACACCTTGCTGCTCCATGCAATTCAGCTCCTCCTTTACTTTTTGGTAACAGTGGGAGTGAGATGCACCTGGGAGTTGAGAGGGAAAAGGCTGTGCCCCAGCTTTTAGAACGATATCATACTCCCATTTCATTTTCCCCAATCCATTGAAAAGTTTTGGAAACTGTTTTTTAATAGTCTCTTTGGAGACCAGACGGATGTTCTCCACTCTGGCAACTAGCTATGGTGCAATAGCAGCTGTCCCACTTAGCAGCGGCATGCGCAATCCTTTTACTACAAAAATGTTCTCTGTGGTGTTCTTATTTTTCTTACTCAGAGTGGCTGTGAACACACGGTACCTTTCACCTTTAAGCGTGACCCTCCTGGCACCTGTAGGATTTTTGCGGGCTTCTCCAGCTTACTGAATTGGTTTTGGGTATAGAATGCTTCTAGGACTGCAGTGACATCTGCTCCAGTGTCACTTTTAAACACTACATTTTCACTGTCCACTTTCTGTCTGTCAGCTATGGACTAGTGTTTGTTTCTGCTGACAGCAAAACTATGAAGGCAACTTATACATCGGAGTCATCTTTTGTTGCTGCAGCATTTACTTCATACTGTTTTTTTTGTTCTGCACATTCTTGCATAGTGTCCTTTTTTCTGCACTGATTGCACACTGCTTCTCTTGCTGGGCATTGTTGCATACTGTGCCCTTTGGCATCTCCACATCTGTTGCATTGTGTCTGTCTGTCCTGCTGTAATTTCTTCGTCTGCTTGAACTGCGGTTTATTTAGCTTTGCCCGCACGCTGCCATGTTGACACGTGCACACACTCTCAAGTTGAGTGCTGGCAATGTCCGTTTTAAAGTTACTCTTTAGCAGTTCTTGCTGTTTATTAACTTGCCCACTTTGTTGGGCTCTGTTAACTGCTTTTTCTAATGTTAATTCTGGGTCCATTTGTAACTGTTCAGACAGGCGTCTATCTCTCAGACCAACAATAAATCTGTCTCTCACCATTTCGTCGCAAAGAGTTCTGTAGCCGTAGTATTCTGTGAGACAATGCAGCGCTGTATGGAAGCTGTCAGCCATCTCTCCAATTTCTTCCTGCCACTGATTAAACTTTGCTCTCTCAAAGATAACATTTCTGCGTGCTACGAAGTGCGCATTCAGCTGTGCTTTAACTGTCTCATACTCACCTCCTCCGGAGTTAAAGAGTCTGTGACATAATTCAACCAAGACATCATTAGAAAGAAGAACTACTGTGTTTTTATTCTGTGTAGACAAAAAAATTCAATAAAATTTGTTTCCATATACAGTGATCCCTCACTTATCGCGGTTAATGGGGTCCAGAACCGACCGCGAAAAGTGAAAAACCGCGAAGTAGCGTCACCCCCCCCCCATTTTTTACATACATTTTTTTTGTGTGTATATAATATCAATAAGTGTATATTAACCCTATAAATGCATATGTTATCATTAGAACATTAAAGAATAGTTTGAAACATGTAAATAAAATATTAATAATATAAATAATATACATAAAATAATGTATAAATAATATAAATAATACGTACATTCATTCTCTCACTCTCTCTCTCGACGGGAAGGCGTAGAGGCAGCAGGAGGAGACGTAGAGGCAGCAGCGACATCTCGGCCAATCAGCTTGCGAGATTCCCGAGCCGAGCCAACACGAGAACAAAATCTCTTGGGGGGGGGGGGGGGTGCTGGCCAGCGAATCAGAGAGGTGGATTTTGAGTTGTGCCGGCTCTCCGTGTAGTCTCCCTGCCTTCTGCTAGCGCCCGGGCAACTTTTTTCTCAATTTTGAATTTTTGATGAATATTTTTGAAAAATCCGCGATGCACTGAGGGCGCGAAAGGTGAGGCGCGAAGTAGCGAGGGATCACTGTACTACCATAAATTACATCATGATGCAAACTATTGCGATGTTCGTTTGTCAAAATTGGGTCAAACACCGCCGCCATTTTGTGAAGTAATGAGGTGAACCAAAGATGTAAACAAGCATGGCTGAGTACACTGAAGCGGAGGAAGTTGTGAGTGATTTCAGCGAAGATTTGAGTGATTTGTCGATAGTTTTTGAGGAAGAAGCAGGATCAAGTGATGAAGAAGAGTGAGTTGGCTCTAACAAAGGACTGCAACCCTATTTATTTGAATCATACCGTTCAGGAAGCGAAGATGACTCGCACGTTTCAGAGGATGAAGGGTCCAATGGTGAAGGGTTAGAGATGGACATCGGTCGTCTCCAAAACACTGAATGGTAATAAACAGATAGATCTAAATTTCCCCGATCGGGTGGTAGGGGGAATTAAAAAAAAATGCTCAGATATTCAATTTCGGTAGGCAATGAGATGTATAAAAATGAAAAGTGAAAAAAGTAATATAATGTTTTTTAACACAAAGTCGTTCCATCTGGAGTAAAGTCAACACTCGGCTTCAAAATTCATAAGGGAGGATTTTACTTTTGACGAAAACAATATAATAAAATCACGATCGCCTAATGTGGGAAAAAAAATCAATTACACAAACTCTTCTCCAGGCGAGTTTTGACACTGTTGCTTCTCTGCGCTGTTTTGATATGGGCGATCGTCCGTATCTCTGCACTGTTTTGATATGGGCAATCGTCCGTATCTCTGCGCTGTTTTGATATGGGCGATCGTCCGTATCTCTGCGCTGTTTTGATATGGGTAATCGTCCGTATCTCTGCGCAACAATCGTCCATATCTCTGCGCTGTTTAGATATGTGCGCTCGTCCGAATCTCTGCACTGTTTTGATGTGGGTGATCATCCGAATCTCTGCGCAACAATCGTCCATATCTCTGCGCTGTTTTGATATGGGCGATCGTCCGTATCTCTGCGCAGCAACTGTCCGTATCTCTGCGCTGTTTTGATATGGGCGATCGTCCGTATCTCTGCACTGTTTTGATATGGGCGATCGTCCGAAACTCTGCGCAACAATCGTCCATATCTCTGCACTGTTTTGATATGGGCGATCGTCCGTATCTCTGCGCAACAACTGTCCGTATCTCTGCGCTGTTTTGATGTGGGCGATCGTCCGTATCTGCACAACAATAGTCCATATCTCTGCGCTGTTTTGATATGGGCGATCGTCCGTATCTCTGCGCAACAATCGTCCGTATCGCTGCGCTGTTTTGATATGGGCGATCGTCCGAATCTCTGCACAACAATCATCCATATCTCTGCGCTGTTTTGATATGGGCGATCGTCCGTATCTCTGCGCAACAACTGTCCGTATCTCTGCACTGTTTTGATATGGGCGATCGTCCATATCTGCGCAACAATCGTCCATATCTCTGTGCTGTTTTGATATGGCCGATCGTCCGTATCTCTGCGCAACAACTGTCCGTATCGCTGTGCTGTTTTGATATGGGCGATCGTCCGTATCTGCGCAACAATCATCCATATCTCTGCGCTGTTTTGATATGGGCGATTGGCCGTATCTCTGCGCTGTTTTGATATGGGCGATTGGCCGTATCTCTGTGCAACAATCGTCCATATTGTTGCACTGTTTTGATATGGACGATCGCCCATATCAAAACAACGCAGAGAAGCAACAGTGTCAAAACTTGCCCGGAAAAGAGTTTGTGTAATTGATTTTTTTTGTTCCACATAAAGCAATCGTGATTTAATCATTTGGTTTACAGAAATTTTGGCTTCAGTTTTTTTCTTTTTATTTCCTCGATCGGGTATTCGGGGAAATAAAAAAAAAAAAAGCTCAGATATTCAGTTTCAGTAGGCATTGAGATTTATAAAAATGAAAACTGAAAAAGTAATATAATGTTTTTTAACATAAAGTCGTTCCATTTGGAGTAAAGTCAACACTCGGCTTCAAAATTCATTGGGGAGGATTTTACTTTCGGCAGAAAAAATATAACAAAATCACGATCGCCTTATGTGGGAAAAAAAAAAATCAATTACACAAACTCTTTTCCGGGCGAGTTTTGACACTGTTGCTTCTCTGCGCTGTTTTGATATGTTGATATCGTCTTGAGCTGTGGGTTTTCGTTTGAAAACCATAGGTATGGCAGTCAGTTTTAGAACCCGTTTGTAACGAACTTTCAAGCCTGAAGATTCCTGTATCGCAGGCGCCTCCTCAAAACTGTCTGCAGTGAAATGATCGCTACAGAGTGCAGAAGATGGTGTTGGTTGCCATTTGTCCCTTGTTCTCTGTACTTGCTTCGCCCATTTTTTAAGAAGATCTGGATCTTTTGGGAATGAGAACAGGCTTGTATGTTCACTGGAGCAATTAGAACACCCAGCCACCACACAACGTTTCAGCATTTTTTCGCTGATATAGAAGCTAAACAGCTTGTTTACACTGATAGCACACATATCAGCCGAGAGGAACTTCACCTCATGACGTCATATCCGGTAACGAGGCGAGTCTCAGGAGATTGCGTTAGTGCAACATGGTGCTAAATTTGAATTCACTTAGAAATATTTTTCCACTTATTTAATGTTCTAAGACAAAAGAACCAACTATATAGACGACTGAAGATAAATTCATACTGAATATGATCTATAGTTCCTAAATCGTGTCACAGACACTTTAAATACAAGGAAACTAATATATCCTGGCTTCTTCACCCATGGTATAGATAAGCACATTCACCTGGTTTTTGTCTGCTTGGATTTCCAAACCTGAAGCTATATGAAACCTCTCAAAGCATTTTATCCACTTTGTCCAGTCCTCCGTGTTAAATTTGAATTTCTCAGGTGGTAAGACTTGAAACTGGTTCATCTTGCTCTTGGTGTGCGCACTAGCTAGCGTTAGTTCAAACTATACTTGTTCAGTGAGTAAAATACGCACAGCACGTCAACGCTCTGGCACTAATTCTTAGTTGTACCTTAAGTTTACTGGCTTCTGACACCATGTTCTGTTAGCTGGGTTAGGTCCAACAGGTAATTTTGGAGGCTTAGACAGGACGACTCACAGACACAGCATGTCAGCTCCCAGTCCTTTTGGAGTGTCCCCTAGGAACAAGCTACACTTACACAGGGTTCCTGCCCATATAAATCACCTGATGTCATGAACCGGGCTTGGGATCCTCCCAAGCTCGGCTTCATGGCTTTTTCCTGTTTCTTTGTTAGCTGTGTTTCATGATACCTTTTGAGTTCCATAGTATGTTTCATTTCTGCCTTGTCATTGTCTAGCCTGTTGCCATGTTCTGTTGTATTTTTGGTGCTTATTATTTGTCTGTTTTTGCTCTTGGTTATTTGATTATCTTTTGAGTTATTTGTAGTTATTCCTTAGTTTTCTTTTGGTTTTGTGTTTATTTATTTTGTGACTGGCAGCCACTCCCCCCCTCTTCTGTCAGTGTCTGACAGGTGATTCCAATCTGTCATTGCTTCTCCTTTCTGCTCAGGTTCACACACACATTCACACCCACACTCACGCACACCTCACTCAGCGCAGCACACACCCACATATTTCTACACATACGCACACACTCACTCACACCTGCAATCACTCAGTTTATCATGTCTTGTATTATTTAAGCTCTGTCTGTGCACTTGTGAATTTGTCGGTTCATTGATTTGTCATCCCTCACCTGAGCAGAGTTTGGCTTGGGTGATTCCTGCTATGTAAGTACCTACACCTGCCTGTTTCTGGAGTGTTAGGTTATCTCTGTTTTTCCCCGGTGCTACCTTGGTGCAGCTGTAGAGCCTTGGGTTGCTTGGCTCCGGTCTGCACTTCTGTCTCAGGACCATTCTGGGGTAATTTATCTCTTTTCCCCGCTCGCTATTTATGCATGGGAGCGTTTGGGTTCATTTTTGTATTGTTGTCCATTGCCATTTCGTTTGGGGACACTTACTCTGACCGTTTACCTTACTTGTTCTCATGTCTACTCTTTGGATTTATTGTTTGGGACACTTTATGTTAATAAACACACAACATCCTCCTGCAAGTGGGTTTTTCATCTCTTCTGCCTCTAAAGCGGCAGCAAATCATGACACCTGATACTGCAGTATTATGGGGAGGAGAAAGCTGAGGACAGACCGTTTTCCCTGTCCATGTAATTGTATTAAATATATGAACTTCTATCTTTTCAAATTATACTGAAGGAAAAAAAAAAACTTTCACAATATTCTAGTTTACTGAGATGCACTGGAATAATTTAGTAATAAATGGTTGTTAGAGGTGATGAATGAGGAAACCTTTATTTTTTAAATGAACTGTAATTAAATCATTTAATTGTAGACTGCATGTAGTGCTTTGATGCAGGAGTTGCCTCTCTCTGTCACTCTGTCTCTGATCTTAATAACTCTCCATCTATTTTATTTTGTGTTCATTACTAAATTACTGTTTTAATATTTTAAAGATATATGCAGAAAACAATCATAAAAGTGACAACTTTAAAATTGGATGCTTGCATTCAGGGATACTGTTTTGTAATATTTAGTTACATTTCAGTAAAAAAAATAATTTCTGTATGACTGACATATTTGATATGATGATATAGGAATATTTACATTTGATTTTTGCCTGGTAATCAAATGATCTTTGTCTTTAGGTAAAATGCTGAAGTTGATGCAGCTCCAGTCACAGAACAGGATTCTTCTGCACCTCCTGAAACACCTGCAGTAGGTCCACTTCAGAGTATTTTTATGTTTCATATTAAATAACTTTGTTTCCTAAATTTAAGTAAGCATTTTTGAGGGAAATCCATTGCACCCGTTTACCTTTTAGTTGTGCATTTCAGTACATTAGAATCATGTGGAAAAAGTCAGGGTTTTTTTTCAATATAATTCAAAATGATAAACTTTAATATTTTCAATAAGCCTTACACCCACAGTGAATTATTTAAAGCCTTTAATTAATTTTGATGACTGTGGTTATATATTTTTACATTTAACTATAAATCATATCATTCATATTTATTCAGATGCACTAGTAATATTTTCATGTAGGTTTAAATTGCTTGAATCAACTTGAGATCTTTAATCTGAATTTTAGATTTTTTTTCTTCTTAAAGTGTACCAGATTGAGGCATTGCCACAAATTATCTTCCACTGCATTTCAAAAATGGGGGCTCCCAACCTCCTTGGCTGCCAAGAAACTCTCAGTGATCCCTCAGCAATATCTCCTGGTCTCCATGATTTCTCAAGGATCTTTCAAAGATCTCTATAAATCACCATGAAAGTTGCCAAAAATGTAGTTTTTGATCTCCCAAACATTTACACAGAACCAGCTTTTTCCAGGCTTTTGGAGATCATTGAGAGGTCGGCCCAATTCTTGATCTCTCAATGGTCACCCAGCAGTCTCCATGCTGTGTAAAGGGGCTCTTAAAACTCGCAAAGTACAATGCTGTGAAAATGTTACTTACATTACATGTATTGTAAGTACATACATGTACTTACAATACATGTATGTACTTGAGTAAAGGCAACTAGTTAGAACCCTCCACAGGTTTGGAAATAGAGCCCACAAGGCCTGCTGGACACTGCAGACGACTGTGAGTTTCATGGAAGGTAGTTCACCTCTGTGTGACATTAAAGCTGAGAGATGGCACTCTTTCCACGACAATTAGGATGATGGTTATCAGGGTGTGGGAACAGTCACTCGCTGACCTTTGTCATCATGACTGTTGGCGGCACTGACTCATCCACACACAAAGACTCACTACTGTCACAACACAGGCAGTAAAATGCCAACGATTCTACACACAGTCACTATTTCCAGCTGCCTCAACATGGAGACAGCTCCAGTGCTTTGAAATAGTATCTTCTCAGTATGACAAAGGTTTGACTGTAACGTTTGTCACTGTGGCATGTTTGCATGTTTTGCTGAAAATCTGCAGCTTATCTTTTACAAATTTGCAAATATTTTCATATACATTTGATGTGTTCTCCTTTTTTTTTTTTTTTTGGTAATTTGTATCATTTTTTAAATGTGCAACCTTTTTAATTGTAAAGGTTTGCCTAAATTTGTAATTTCCTTATGGAAAATTGGTGACTTTTATTGTTAATCTGCATTTTTTTAATCATAAATTTACACATTGTCGCAATTTTGTGTTCTTTTTCTTCACACGTTTGAACATTGCTTATTGTAAATTGGAGATTTTTTTTTCCCATAAATTGGGGATTTTATCATAAATTACTTAGATCTTATAAATGTAACAAATTTAACTGTATGTGACTTTGCAGAGACTAGCCTGATTAAAACCATATCCCACTTTCCAAGGTGGCTGGTGAGACTGGCTGAGCTACAGGCCGCTGATGAACTGTACCTGCAGCTGGTTGACTGCAGGTGCAAATGTCCCGAATATTACCCAATAATGCAAGTACAGATTTCAACATGTTTTTGGCACACTACAGCAATCTAACAAATCTGGTTCAACACTACCCTTGCGAACATATGAATACAACAACCTTTTATTAAGGCCACAACAGGACACCGTCCATCGCGATTTCTCCCTCCAGTGTGGAGTGCATTATATGTGGCGTGTCCTGTAAATGTTTGTCACCGTTAGTGAGACTATTGCTGCACAACTTCAAATGAGCAGACTTCATAGGGCTGGGTGGGAATGGTGGGAGACCATCTGGTACTGGTACTGGTTGGGGTTAGGGGCTCATTATGAAACATTTTTAAGCACTGTTGTTGCGATTTTCCACTGTTTGAGGTACTCTGTAGTTATTTACACAACCACAATAAGGCACTGGTGTCGCTACTTTCCTTTTTTTTCCTCCAAGGCATCCATTTTACCCACGTTACAAAATGTGTAAAATAAAGAGAAAAAGCCACTTTTTTGTGTATATTACACATTTTATTATGGCGGGTAAATGTGAAACTTGGGCACATTTTTGTGAGACAGCACAGTGGTGCAGTGGTTAGCACTGTTGCCTTACAGCTAGAAGGTTCCTGGTTCGAATCCCCAGGCTGGCAGGGGTTGGAACCTTTCTGTGTGGAGTTTGCATGTTCTCCCTGTGCTGCGTGGGTTTACTCCGGGGGCTCCGGTTTCCTCCCACAATCCAAAGACATGCATGTTAGGTTAATTGGCTGTTCTAAATTGTCCCTAGATATCTGTTTCCTATGGGCCCTTAGAATAGAGAGTTAGTACTAGTGAAAGCGCTTTGAGTGGTCTTTGTGACTAGAAAAGCGCTATATAAGTGCAGGTTAGTTAGTTAGAGACTGGGCTGAAAACACATGTTTAAAAAATCAGTATCATAATGTGGAATTGACAACACAGCACAGATAGCTTCACGTCTCCCAGAACAATAACTAATTTGACTTTGCTATTAATACGCAATATTATTAAGAGAATCTGAATCGATTCACAAATGTTAAAGAACCGATTTTTAAATGTCCAGAGTAGCAACCCAAGTCTATGTCCGAGCTGAGGTGGAGCTACCCAGGTACCAGTGTGCCTGTGGTGGGATACATGCTGTTTTTTTAACCTTTATTTAACGAGGCAGGACAGATTAAGAACACATTCTTATTTACAACTGTGGCCTGGGGGGAAGGAGGAAGGGGCAAGTGACAACTCACTTTCATACCTCCCCAGTTGATGCCAATTAACCTAACCTGTATGTTTCTGACCCCTGTGGGAGGAAAGCGGCGAAATCCCGGAGTAAACCCATGCAGACATGGGAAGAACATGTAAACCCCACACAGAAAGATCACCATTGCTCAGGGGGTGGGATCGAACCTGAGATTCCATGGCCAAGGGTGAGTTGCTGTGCTGCCACAGTGCTAACCACTGCGCCACTGTGCTGCCCAAACTTAGATACTGGTTAGATGCAACATTCCATCCATTAAAAAAAAAAAAATCCATGATGGGTCATTACAAATAATTTGTTTTGAAAATACAAAGAAATCACACAATCCAAACAAAGAAACGCCAGATTTTTAAAAAGATGTGTAAATAATAATTTGATCATTGAAGTGCAGCCCCCTGACGTGGCGAGAGATTCCCACATCTTTTATTTTTTACTTGTCTGTTTATGAAATAAAACCAACCATGAATTAAAGTTTGCTGGGAATGTTGCCTTTTTCCATACCCTACAGAGATTGTGTTTACGTCTTTTCAATGGACATAAAAAAATGAATAAACATACACTACTCACAAAAAGTTAGGGATATTTGGCTTTCAGGTGAAATTTATGGAAAATGTAAAAAGTTCACGCTACAGAGATATTATATCATGAAAGTAGGGCATTTGAGTAGAAACATGCAACGGTGATTTCCTCATCTCAAACAATTTATTGAAACAAAAGCCAACAACAGTGGTGGGTATACCACAACAAAAAATGTCAGTGTCTCAATAACTTGTCATGTGCCCTTGAGCATCAATTACAGCTTGACAACGACGTCTCATGCTGTTCACAAGTCGACTTATTGTCTGTCTGCTGAGGCTTGACATTCTACTCTTCCTGAAGGGCGGATCTCAGGTCACTGAGGTTGTGGGGTGCAGGGTGACGAGCCTCTACACGGCAACTCAGCAGATCCCATAGGTTTTCTATGGGATTCTGGTCTGGAGAAAGCGCAGGCCACTCCATTTTAGGTACTCCAGCCTCCAGCAGCCGTTCCCTAATGATGTGACCTCGATGAGCTGGAGCATTGTCGTCCATGAAGATGAAATTAAGCCTGTGTTGTCCATGCAGGGGCACAATGACTGGATTAATTAAATTATTCAGGTAGTATTGACTTGTCACTGTACCATTCACAAGGTATAGGGCAGTTCTGCATTGACTAGACACACCTGCCCACACTGTAACAACACCACCACCAAAGGCTCGTCTGCTGACAACAGTGACTGATGCATAGCGCTCTCCTTGACATATCCAACATCATTGGCGGCCATCATTTTTGCTCAGCGTGAATCGACTTTTATCAGAGAACAGCACTGAGACCCACCGGTCCCTAGCCCAGCATAAATGCTCGCTGGCCCACGCAAATGATGATGCCTGGTGGTGTGGTCAGGTACCTTTGCAGGTCGTCTAGCACACAGACCACACTGATGTAAACGGTTTTGAATGGTCTGATGTGACACTTAGGTGTCTCTCACCTCCCTTAAATGTGCCTGGAATTGAGTGGCATACATCATTCGGTTCCGCAGGCCACTGTTCACAATGAAGCGGTCATCAGCGTGGGATGTGGTCAAAGGGCGTCCACTTCTATGCCTTTCTGTGACTCTTCCAGTCTCTTTGTTGCAACCTGCTGGTGACACTCTGTGACACTCTAAGCTCAGTGGCCACTCCCCTCTGAGAACATCCTGTTTGACGCCTCGCAATGGTGAGATACTGTTGATCAGTAGTTAGGTGTCGTCTTGGTCTCATGATGTCAGAATGTGACCAGCATGATGAAGAGGGCTGTTTAAATACCAATTCTAATTGAACCTGAAAATTTATTGGTTGATTCATGGATCAAACACCTGTTGTGAATTTTGCCGTTAAGCATCTTGTTAGAGAACAGCAAGTTATGCAAAAAGTACTGAAACACTGAACAGTTGGACATGTGCATTCAAAAGGTTAGAGAAGGTCAAATTAAGTTCACCTGTTAAGGTTATAGTGTATTTTAGGTGCATTCTGAAATTTCAGCCGAGAGCCAAATATCCCTACCTTTTTTTTGTGTGTGTATAATTCAAATAAAAATGTATTTAATAAATGCATTTAACAGAAATCAGGGTTTGCTTTTGATTGATTCAGTTGAATATTTTATATACATAATTAAACAAATTAAAATGGCATGAACAAAAAAGATGGAACCTTTAAATTTAATATTTTGTGGCACCACCTTTTGCTGCAAAAAAGAAAAGTCTGATTTCTGTTAAATGTGATAAACAATAAGTCATGTGAAAAAATTAGGACACCCCATTAAATATTCAGTTCTTTATTAATAAATGTTCACATATTTATGTCTAACCTTGTTTTTGTTTTTATTTGCATTTTTAACATTTATTTTAGCCATTTTAAGTGGGAATGAATGTGGGGGTGTCCTAATTTATTCCTCATTATTTGTTTAGAATTACGAAAATTTGAAAAAAGTCTTTAATTCATTTTTAATTGTTTAGTTGTATTACATGAATCTCCCAGTATTTTTAACATTGATATTAAATATCCATATTTCCAAATATGTAAAAAAAAAAAAAAACAACAACACACAGGCTTATACAGGGTGACCTAATTTTTTTCACATAACTGTATGTCAATATGCATTTATCTGGGCTAGGGACTGGCACATGGAGTACACTGGCTTGTGCTCCCCCTGTGACTGGGTAACAAACTTTCCTTCCCCTGTTCTATTATGCTGAACACCAAGCTAGAAGGTGGAAAGTAACATTTTTATATGGTCTTTGGTCTGACCTGGCTGGGGCTTGAACGGCCTCCCAGTTGTTGGGGCGAATACTGTACCAAAAGGCCACCATGTCTGTATATGTGTGCATGTTTATGTGTGCAAGTGACCAGTATCACTTAATCTTATCCTACACTTTATTACATGTATAGTTTATTTCTCTTATCTTATCATGTTTAATGTTGCAGCATTGTACCGAGACAAATTCCTAGTTTGTGTACTACATGAACAATGGCAATAAACCTGATTCTGATTCTGATTCTGATTCTGATGTTAACGTGTGACTAACATATTAATTAACACGTTAATGCATGATTAATGCATTAATTTTGCATTAATGTTAATGCACATTATGCTGTGCGATTTAATGGGTCCATTTTTCTCTCTCACCCATATACCACCCAGATGAAAATGGGTAAGTTAGCTTAACATAACATATGGTGCAATTGCAACATTTTATTTGTAAGTTTTTAAATAATTTCTTGTAAATTTGTGACTTTACTCCCACCGATTTGCTCCTAGCTGTGCTACCTGTGGAAGATAAAATCTAGCCACGTGTACGGTCTAAGGTAATCTAAATTATAGAGCGATATGCAATATCTGCTCGACAAATAGCAGATTTTTTTAACTTTTGTTTTTAGTTGAAAAAATATAAGCCCGGACTCTGTAAGATATGGAAAAAATACAGTTGGCACTTTTTATTTAACAAATTAAAAAAATACTAATAAATAAATAAATGAACAATTGTGTGGTGATCCGAGCGCTGAGCTAATCCGCGCTCGAGTCACTCAGTATTCTCTCTTTTTTTCTTTATATTTCCTGCCCTGTTATTATTGGTTTTCTTGGGGCTTTTACTGTGACAGCGCCGAGGCCAGACTTCTGGCTGTCAAGTTGAGCCGGCACTGTCACAGCTGATTTTGATTTTGGTGGTTACGTTTTCTCCTCTCCTGTTTGGTTCGTTGCTTTTGCCATTAGTATTTAAGGGAGCAGCGGAGGCTCACTCCTCGCTGCGACCTACGTCAGCCTTAGGCTGGAGTCCCTACGTCCGGCTCCAGTCCTGTTCCAGCGTGAGGTTTCGCCCTCGCTACTCTCTCGTATTGGTGTTTGTGCTCTTTATTTGTGTTCAACGTTTAGTGTATGTGTTTTGCCCAGCGTGGCTCATTATTTTGTGTTTTCTCTTAATAAACAAGCAAACTCTCTGTTGGCATTTGGCGCCTCATTTATGAACTGAAAAGGGGCAATTATGACAGTAGGTCGCAGCCAAGCGAGGTGCCAGCCACAGTGAGTTTGTTTTTTGGGCTTGATTTTCCTTTTTCTGGGTGCCAGTTTTTTGTTTTTTTTTTGAGGTATGGCGTCATCAAGGACCTGGTATCCTATGAGCCTGGGTTCTGACTTTGTCCCAGAGCTGATGGAGGTTGATGACCTCCTGTCCAATGCTCGCTTGTTCACCCCCTCCACAACTGCACATTGGTACCTGGACCTCGCAGGAAGGGCTATAAAGTGCCATTGCCTGACCGGTCATCCAGAGGGCAGGGAGAGGATGGTGGTCTTGATGGCTCTGCATCAGAAGAACTGGGAACTGAAGGAGAAACAAGCTAAGAAGCCTCCATCCCCTCCCCGGAACACGGTAGTTCCGACGGGAGGGGAGTCCGCTGTCCGGCCCCATCCTCCGCGAGTTTTCTGTCTGGATCCTGGCCCGGGCCGCCTAAGGAACTCTGCCTCTCAGCCAGCTGTTTCTCCCGTGCCACGGCGAAGGGTGAAGACAGCAGCCTCGGCCTCCAGGTCATCTCTTCCCGCTGTTCCGTCAGCTCGCCTTCCCTGGACTGCCTCGGCTGCTCCTCCCTCCTCCTCGGCATTCTCCTCAGCTGCTGTGAGCTCTGTGGTTCCTTGTCTGGCTCCGCCTGTCACCGATCCTGTGGGGGCGGCTCCTCCTTGTCTTCACGAGGGGCCCTCCATCACCAGCCCTATGGGAGAGGGAAGAATCAAGACCGCTGCAGCAGTCACCATCGTTCCCCAGGTAAGCAGGCAAGTGTTTTTTTCATTCTAAATCTCAGTTTGATGAATTACCTTGTCTAATTCCTGGGGGTGGAGCTCAGGGTTCACAGTCCACTGAGCTTCCACCACCTGCTGCAGCCATTGAAACTGTACCTGCTACCTCTGTGTTTCCTCCCTTTCTCCCCGAGCGTCCCCCGGTGTCAGGAGTAGACCGCTGCCGGTGACCCTGACCCCTGTTTTCCCTCTACTTCTGAGCTTTCTTCCAGGGTCACTGGAGATGAGTCCGCTCCGCCCGATATCTTCAAGGCTCCGGGTTCGCTTCTGGAGGTCATCCCAGGTGCTACGTTGGCCCAGTCGGGGTCCACCGTGGGTGCTGCGCGGGCCCAGTTCGAGGTCGGTGAGGGAGCTGCAGATCCCCCACTGCTAGACACTGGACTGGTTCTCTTTACCCCTCCCTTCCCCCCATTCTCCACCACCGGACGCCACTGGGGTCCTTCTCTTACGGTTCAGCTCCCTTATTTTTGGAACTTTCGGTGGGGAAGCCGTCTCTGAGCTCAGCCCTCCGGTCCGGGTGGTCCAAGGACTTTAGGCAGCCGCCTGAAGAACTGATGTGCTGGTTCGGCGACTTGGGTCGGCCGCCGGAGGGACCGTTTCATTGGTTCTGGGACTAGGGTAGGCCACCAGAACCTTTTTCTTTAAAGTGGGGTCTGGATGCCAGTAGGCCACCTGAACTACCTTTTTTTTTTTTTCCTCTCCTGCCGGTATTCCCTATATTGGTTCATTCATGGTGTTTTGGGTTTTTTTTCTCTCCTTCCTCTCGGATATTGTTAAAGTGATGTTTTTTTCTTTTTTCTCCTTGCCTGGATATCTGAATTGAAGTGTACATATACTGTATATTCTTGTTTTTGCTTATTTATCTGGACTTGAGCATTTCTGTATTTTTGGGGTATTAAACTCTTATTTACTTGAACATTTCTGTTGAGGAAGGTTTCATCTCATGTTGGGGTTGGTATTTCGCCACTTTTTCATTTGTGTTTGTAATGTGAGTATTAGCCGCGCTATTTTGTGCTTGAGCCTCTGTTGTTTATCATTTGATCTTTGTGGGATTTTTTCTGTATTTTGCTGTTAGTCATTTTTATGTCTGTTGTCTTTCACGTTTCTCCCCCTCCGCCCACCCGAGGTTGGTCTTGATTGCTTTCTGGTTGGGGATGGGGTGGTGGGGGGCTTCCTGGATGTCACAGTGGATGCCTTGAATGCGTCCCTTGAACGGGGGGTACTATGGTGATCCGAGCGCTAAGTTAATCCGTGCTCGAGTCACTCAGTATTCTCTCTTTTGTTGTTATTAGGTTTCCTGGGGCTTTTACTGTGACAGCGCCACGACCAGACTTCCAGCTGTCAAGTCGAGCCGGCACTGTCACACCTGATTTTGATTTCAATGGTTACGTTTTCTCCTCCTGTTTGGTTTGTTGCTTTTGCCATTAGTATTTAAGGGAGCAGCTGAGGCTCACTCCTCGCTGCGACCTCGTCAGCCTTAGGCTGGAGTCCCTACATCCGGCTCCAGTCCTGTTCCAGCGTGAGGTTTCGCCCTCGCTACTCTCTCGTATTGGTGTTTGTGCTCTTTATTTGTGTTCACTGTTCAGTGTATGTGTTTTGCCCCACATGGCTCATGACTTTGTGTTTTCTGTAAATAAACAAGCAACCTCTGTCGGCATTTGGCGCCTCATTTATGCCCCGAAAAGGGGCAATTATGACAAATTGTGGTCTATAGAAAAGTCTGGACACTCTACGCACTTAATTAGTTTAGCATACCAATTAGAAAATTAATCCAAAATATGCTATTTGTCAAAGGGTGACAACATTTTTGCATACCACTGCATACAGAAGCATTAATAGATTAAGTATTTCAAATATTTCAGTGTTTCAAATCTGATAAGAAAGGCTTGACTCACAGTTGCACAAGTTTCTTAGACATCACTATTGTGTATAACAGAACAATTCCACATCATGTGACATACTGTTTTTTATTCCTTTTTTCTTCAAATAAGAACTTGAATCATTCATTCACAACAATATGTGCCTTTGCAGGAGATTTAGACTCAAATAAAACTTTACTCTGCAAAGAACTTGCAAGCCCACATTTGCAAACAAGCTATAAATGTTTCTTCAAGGTTCTGTCTGATTTGTTACGGTGAGGTACACAAAAATGGCACGCACCAGTCAGACTTTCTGCCCTCCCTCTGCATGCACTTGCACAGACCGAGCACCCTGACCCTTCACAATCGCACAAATAATTTGGCCTGTAAAGCCTGCCTTCAGCTCCAAAACAATCACCTCCTTCACCCAATGATATATTATCAAAACACAAGAGTCTGTCACAGGAGCTGTTTCAGCGTCGAGCACACAACTGTTGGAGCCTCGCTGGAATGAGATCACATCACACCTAATGGATCTTTTTAAAAATGGGCAAAGTGGAGGGATGTTTCCTGAAGCCAAACATTTATCTCAGGTTTCAGTAGATCATACAGTACAACTGCAGGTGGGCTGAGGAGCCAGAAGCTGGACTCGGACAGAAGCAGCATTAACATTTGTTATTAAATCAGAGCAGTCACCAAAACACGACAAGAGTACAAAAGCATCAACTAAAATAGTTACTCCATTACTGATGATGTCAGTCTCGTTAATTTCTGAGGCTTTCTCCTGAATTTGTGACTCTTTTTTCTTATATTTGTGAGTATATTTTCTCATGAATATATGACTGTTTTCCATATTTTTTTTTAAATCTTCAATGTAAATCTGAATTTTTTTTTTGCATGAATTTGCAACTTTTAAATATAAATTTGCTACTTTTTAACTCGGTGTTTTTCCTCAAAATTTTGTGAGCTTTTTCTTGTACATTGGAGGCTTTATTCTTATAAATTTGCAGAACTTTTCTCATAAAATTGAGACATTTTTCTTCTAAATGTAAGAAGTTTTTCCACATAAATTTGTTACTTTTATAGTAAATTTACTAATGTTATTCTAATAATTTTGTCACCGTTTTGTCCACAGATTTACAATTTTTTTTGTTCTTGTGCATCTTTGTCAAGTTTTTTTCTCATAAATGTTCAAATTGACTCTCACCATTTTTCCACACAAATTTATGCATTTTTTTTCTTGTAAAGGTACCACATTTTCATTTGTCTAGTTGAAACTTTACTGAATAAATTTGTAACTTTGATACAAATTTGCAACTTTTTACTCATAAATTGGCTGTTTTTTCTTATACATTGGAGATTTTATTCTCATAAATTTGTGGACCTTTTCTAATAAATTAGACATTTTTCTTGCAAATTTATCACCTTTTCCATATAAATTGGCGACTTTTAGAGTAAATTTACTACTTTTTTAAAAAGTAAAATTGTCACTGTTCTAAATTTGTAACTTTATTATCTGTTATTCATAACTTTTTTCTGGTAAATTTTCAACTTTACTCTTACCACGTTTTCTGATTAAAAAAAGTGTTTTTTTTTCATGTATATTTGCAGTTTTTTGTTTGCAAATTTACAGGCTCACCAATTTAGAGTTCGTTTCTCACTTAAACGTTATTTTGAGGAAAATATTTCACATGTGCCCTCGAATATGCAAATCACATAGGCTAAAAAAAAAGAGTAATATATTGAATATTTGTACAACCAAAATAAAAGACCAATAATTCCAACTCTGGTTTCAGATAATTCAAATGATAAATTGAGTAAAATGTTCAGCACTGCATAAACAAGTGCGGTTATAGTTTACAAAGCAGTAATATCAAAAGTAGCTCAAAGAGCAGGACCAAATGTACTTCATTAAATACAGTCTGTAAATAAATGTGCTTATATAAGAATTCTACAAATAAAGCAGTAATGAAAGCACAAGGTAGCCTAAGTAGATGACTAGCTTGTCCCCACCTCTGTGTTGCCCACTGCACTGAGACTGTGACGCCTGTTTGAAGCAGCCGCAGTGGGTGCGTCATTATTGTCGACACACTGCCGGTATGGCAGCGCAAAGCACGCGCACGTACCTTACTCTTGACCTCCGCGGACAGCCCGAAAGCTGGGCCGCTCCTGAAGTGTGTTGTCATTCTGCAGCTCGGGTCTCTTTACAGTGGACTTACAGCTCTCTATCCTCTCTGAGGCAGCAGAAACACTCGGGCGAAGAGAAAAAAGGGAGAAGAAAAGCCCCTAAAATCCGCCGCAGTCTTTATACAGTAATTGGTCGCCCCGGTGACCCTCTAACCTGCGCCGTTCGGACGACTTTCAGACACTTATCTGAATGTTTTTAAAACGCTTCCCATGGGTCCGCGCTCTGATTGGCTGGAGCCGCCGTCCAATCGGGAAGCAGCCTCCTCATCTAGGCAGTGATGTCACCGCTCCGGTATTGGGCTTTAAATCACTTTTTCCGCTTTTGTTCAACTTATGTCACTGTCAAGTTCAGCTGAGTTTCTCTTGTCAGTCAACGTCTTATCACGCTTTAAAAAAAAAAATCAAACACTTGACTAAACATACTGTGACGTTTGCGAGGTTCACACAAAGAAGAGGAGCAAGATGGTTGTGACGAACAGGCTCTATTTACACACCACCAACCCCAACTACCTCTGAGCACAGAAAGGAGGGGAGGTCATCCTCCCAGACCTCCGTTTCAATCATGGTTATACACACACATGATACATCTTGCCCTAATCCTGCCTATAAAGACTGCTGGGTCATTATAACGCAGTTATAATGACACAGCAGTATAATAACTCAGTAATAACACATTTAATACACACACACAGTAACGTTTTCAACTGGCAAAGCATGCTGGGAAATCCCTGCCCCCCTTAACATGGCCCCGACGTTACACTGCCCTCCCCTGGACTGGTTTCTGTCCCCAGAAAATTCAAAGTCCACTTTCAGAAATCCAACGCGAGTCAGTCTGGTGCTGGGGCGGCACGCACGGGCCATCCAGTGTCCATCTGAGTCTCGGTCGGAGTATCTGGTTGGAGTAGGGTTCCGGTTTGGCCACCAGCGGGCGGATGGACACATCTGACAGCCTCTGTAGGACCACGCACAGTCCCTTTCCTGGCAGCGGGAGTCCCATGCCCGCTCCGGCCAACTCCCACCGCTGCCAGGTCTCCCAGGCGGCTGCTGGCCTGCGTCCATATGTCCAGCCCTTGCCGTGCCTGGAAAATGGCCGGATCTTCGTCCTGCTCACTCCGCTGCTGCGCGTCGCTGCTGCGCGTCGCTGCTGCGCGTCGCTGCTGCGCGTCGCTGCTGCGCCGAGGGCCTCCGTGACATCACCGAAAGGGGAAGCATCTGCGGGTGGCGGTAGGACATGCACAGTTCCTCCCCTGGTAGCGGGAGTCACGACTCCCACCGCTGCCAGGACCTCCCAGGCGGCCGCTGGCCCGCGTCCAGGCGTCCAGCCCCTGCCGAGCCCGGGAAAAGACAGGATCTGTCCTGCCCGCTCCGCTGCTGCTACGCTCCAAAGGCCTCTGTGATGTCACCACCGGGGGAAGCATCTGCAGGAGGCGGCCTTTTCCCCATCCATGCCACCTCGCTCTAATTTAACGTCGGCGAGGGGCCAGTTTGTCGTGCGGTGCGTGCGGGGCAGTACCATGCAATGTACCCTGGCTCTGCGCAGTGGAAGCCGCCCTTCCTCGCGTCGCCGCCGCTGTTTCCTCTTTGCACGCGCTGCCGTGGTCTGCCGTAGCTCCTCCTCCCACTCGCTCTCAGCACGGCGGTTTCCTCCGATGACCAGTCGTTCAACGCGGCAGCCAACTCGACCTGGGCCAGGTGGTCATCCAAGAGGTTCTCGCCGTTGTAGCGGGGAATCTTGGCCCACTGCCGGATGGATGGGACGGTCACCTCCTGGTCGATCGCCGCTCCTAATCGCTCTGGAATCGCCAGCCCGTCCTGCCCTGAAAAGGGCGGGAAACGGGGCTGGTTTGCTCTGCTCGGCCCGCTCTGCCTTGAAAAAGGCAGAGCAGTCCCGTCGGGTCCGCTGCTCTGTCCATTGCGGCGAGCCACTCCGGGGGCCGGCGTCTCAGCTCTACGCTCCGTTCCGAGCCGAGCAATAAACCACTCCAGCCGCTGGACCTCCGCCTGGATCCTCATCTTGCTCCATCCCCACTCCTGACACCAGTGTGACGTTTGCGAGGTTCACACAAAGAAGAGGAGCAAGATGGTTGTGACGAACAGGCTCTATTTACACACCACCAACCCCAACTACCTCTGAGCACAGAAAGGAGGGGAGGTCATCCTCCCAGACCTCCGTTTCAATCATGGTTATACACACACATGATACATCTTGCCCTAATCCTGCCTATAAAGACTGCTGGGTCATTATAACGCAGTTATAATGACACAGCAGTATAATAACTCAGTAATAACACATTTAATACACACACACAGTAACGTTTTCAACTGGCAAAGCATGGTGGGAAATCCCTGCCCCCCTTAACATGGCCCCGACGTTACAATACATTTGTGACATCAATGTGGCTAATTTAGCTCTAAGGTTCAGGCAATTCTATTCATTAATTTTAATTGCACATTAATTTGCAGCTTCCCAGTCCATAAAGAGTTTTTTCTGTTGCAATATTTAAAAAAAAAGATTAGCCTTCATGTATTCAATATCCATAACGGGCTTAATAAAATAGTTCAAGCCTTTTTGGTTTAATTCTGATTGTTATGGTTATAGTTTTTGAAATTCAAGTGCACATCAGGATATTCTAATTCACTGAGATACTTCAGTAGACAGCCAAAATGCCAGAGAAAACATTAAATGGTATGGGAGGAGTAACAAGAAATAAAAATACATAAGTGATGCATCAAAGGAATATAAAGCAACAAGTCCTGAATCTCTATAAAGTGGCAGTCATTTAAGATGGGTAGACTATAATTTAGCAGCCTATAGCATATAATACATATATAAATATAACGTGTTATATTTCATGTAACTATATATATATATATATTTTTTTTTTTTACAGTTTTAAATATATATGGAAGAATGAACTAATACAGTGGGTTTTTTTAAATGTACATTGAAAAAATCTCGGTGAACCCTACCAACTAAAAATGTTACAAAATAACACACTGCCTAGTACAGCATATAATGACAATTTAGTCTTATAATTGGATTATACTCGGTGTGAAACCTGGGCCTGTTTAGATGAACACAAAGCTGATATGCTAGCAGGAGCATGTCAAGTTTGGCACTTTCCAGATGTTTTTGCCAGAGGTGTACCTTTTGAACTGAATCCATTTTTTTTTTTTTTTTTTTTTTGCTTGTGCTTGTGAGCAGGTTTTACTCTTTGCCTTTCGTTCATGTGTTCAGTTCATTCTGATGCTGAAATATATCTGCCAGGTATCCTTGCACACCACTCATCAGTGTGGCAAGCAACTTTATGTCATCACACCTTTCATGAGTCAAAAACACTTTTAGTTTAACTCACAGCTCATGCACATGGGCCAGCACTTTGCCTTGTGACAGCCATCAGACCTCAGTATGGAGCAATAAGGTTTTATGCTCCACTCCCATTTCCTCACATAAAGATGCAAATATGTAGCTTTTCAGAGGTCTTGTCTTTACAAAGTTTACCAGCCGCACAATACCATCCAACACAGGAGCTGGGTCTGCTGATAAAGGCTTGGCAATGAGCTTGTCGTGATGCAAAAAGCAGTGGGTAACAACAACATCTGGGTGCCTCTCACTTTGCGAAAAAAGTCTTTACACCATTTATACCTTTGCACCATCAGTACAGGGTCCAGTTCAATTAGAATCTTTCCTCATCAAATATTTATCCATTGCTGTTTTTCATCTAGTCACGTGACCTCTAGCACATCTTAAGAAGGTCATTAACACACAAAGAAGAAGAAGAAGAGGAGGAGGAAGAAGAAGACAGTAGCCATTATTGCATTCATGCTGCCACCGACTGACATGGAAGAACCAATACAGGCACCCATGCACAACATCAGGGGGAGGGGGGGGGGGTTGCAATTTTTTTGACCAATTACGAAGTGAAATTAGACAATTTTGAAAAGACGCATGAAAATTCTCTTAAGGACCCCTGGGGTCCTAGGACTCCTGGTTGAAAAATAAGGAACTGCTACAGTATAAAAACATGAAGACAATGATGGCATCAAAAACAGTCTTTTATGCGAAATCAGTCAATCAATCAATCTGTATAGCTGCTTTCATACAAATTAGTCAAAGTGATTCATAAAAGACTAATAAGTTGTATCAGAATGGAGTAATGGTTGCACATACAAATGTATAGGATGAGCCAAATACATGCTGGTGAACGTGCCCATAACAGATATTGTGGGGGGGGGGGGGGTGACTTAAGTTTGTTTGACAAGTTTGACTGTGTGTGAAAAGGTACTGTAGCGGCTGTGAGGTCACTGTGGGAACAATGATGTGGTTTTCCTGTTTTACTCTCCACCCCCCATAGCCAGCAGGCGACAAGGAAAGGAATGCGGCCGCAGATTCGGGGGGTCTGTGAATGTGTAGCAAACAGCCAGGGTGCAACAGACAATACATCTCCCCTGATGGAGTGATTCATGTTTTATTGTGAATCACTATCATGGCAGTGATAATGTTGGGAGCCACAAATGAACATTCTGGAAAGGCCTGGGCTGGATGAATGATGGAGGGACAGAGAGCGCTGAGTTCCAGTGCGGGACATGTGGCAGCAGTGGTGGGAAACAACAATGAAAGGGTGCAAATGACTTCTGGACATACACTGCTGGTCAGCAGCAATGTGAAGGGCCCCAGTCAGTCAGTGGCGGATTTATACACACACGGCTGAATATAATTAGAGCAGACCAACGGTCTGCATGACAGACTTTCACAGGCTTCGTCTGTAGGAAAAAGATTTCTCAGTTTTAATTCAGCACCAGATGCACTTCTGAACATGTGCACAAATCTAATTTACTGAGAGTAAATGTCCTATTAGTAACATTTTCAGCTTTTAATCCATTTAGAACTGGGTATAATACAAGAAGATGACAGCAGCCACTGTATGACGGTGAAACACTGTTTAGTCTATATGCTGTAATTACATAGAATTAAGGCTTAAATATCTATCAGCAACCAAGTGGGTAGGTAACTTTGATGCTGACGGTGGTATAAAGAAGGTCCAACTCTATGTAGGCAGACCTTATAAGTGAAATGAGTTTCCCTGGTATTTTTATATCACACTATTGTGAGGAAGCTCTAATAAGTGATCCAGCTGTAAAAAAAAAAAAAGGTTTAAGTTCCCAACCTCGGTATATGTACCGTACCATGTTGAAGATGGTGACGTCCCCATGTTTCATGGTATTTCCCTGTTTCAAAACTGCTTATATCCTGATAAGGAGGTGGGAGCAGGATGGTGGACACATCAAAATCCATGCTCCCATGCTGGAGTCCAGTGTTAAAGCCTCCATGTTGCCTTTTAGTCATTGCCACATGTTTATCTCTGATGTTCACAACTTTATTCTGGCTTTGCGACACACCTCCGTTAGGCACAAAATATACAGTTAGCTAGGTAAATAGTTAGGTCTAAATTCAATAAAAGGTGAAGGTGTGGAGAAAGGAATAGGTGAGACATCGAGCTGAATGACACAAGGCTTTATTCTTTCTCCAACAACATAACAGCAAACAGCGAAATAGCGCTACAGCGCTCATAGGTCTCTGTGCATTCCCCTTTTGTACCTTTAATCCCATGCATCGAGACCTGGAGCTTCCGACCATCATGCATTGTTGTTTAACAAAGGAATGTGTGGAACCTTAACATAACATACACTGGTGCCACTTTCACACCTTTTTTCTCTCCGTGGCTCCGGTCATTCTTACTCTCCCCAGGGGTGCATAGACCTAACTGTCCCATCTGATGCCCCCTGGTGACACCTCTTCATTCGGTCCATTTTCCTCCTCTTTCCCCCTGCTTCTCTGGGTGGAAGAAACCCCCACACCGTGACCCCACAAAGGCCTATTTTACACAGATCACAAATGTAAAACTCCACCACGTCACTTCATGTCATTGCTTATATCCACTAGAGGTCACTTAATCGTCAAAATGCACATAAAGGTGCTGATAAACAGCCATAGTAGCATTTTCTGCTGAAGAACAGTCCTGCATGTTATCATATCACTCTTTAATCTATTAAAGCAAGAAATCTCTGTCTGTGTGTCTGTCACGTTTATAGGACTCATATATCATATGGCAACATAGGACTCGTGATGCCATCATAAAGAGATGTCTATATGATGTCACAGGGCCAGGCTTTACAGCGCGTTTGTGCATATGACGACACATAGACAAATGTGTCTTTATGATGTCATATAGACCATCACTCACGATGCCTAGACTAATGTGTCTTTATGATGTCATATAGCTCAAAAATTGGCAAGGTGAATAAGTCACAGGGCCAGTCTTTACAGCGCGTTCATGTTTTCTGCACAACAGATTTCTGTAGTCGTGGCCAGTTCTACGTTGCCGCGAGCAGAGTTGCCAGATCAAGCAGTCTTTGTATTGTTGCTCAAGATGAAACTAAGCAAAAGCGTCGCTTTCTCAGCAATGTCATTTTTAAAGAGGTGCTGACACAGTAAAAATGTGTAACCTTGAAGAATGCCAGTCTACACTACAAATGTGTAAAATGCCAAGCAAAGCGCCGATTTTCTCCGGGTGGTCCGGTTTCTTGGTCTCTACTGGCATGCACGGACCTTCCTGAACAGGATCGAAAGACCATACCTGTCAAGGCATACCTCATGCCTCCCTTATTGGGGGGGCCTTCACACCTGTACTGACCTCATGCCTCCCTTATTGGGGGGGCTTTCACACCTGTACTGAGTACTTAAAAACTGTATTTATCGGCAGATGAAAGAAAACTGAAGCAAACCCCCCCCCCCAAAAAAACCCCCAAACAAAAACCAAACAAACAGCAACTGCAACATGAACTATTTCAAATTCATTCATTTATGCTGCCAGTGCTGAAATAAAAGCAGAATGGATTTTTGTTTCATAAGTTAAGTATCAGAAATAATTCTCTTTGAAATTGTGTTAATAATAATAACAATGAAAATATCAATCTTATTCAGCCCTTTCAATATAATGCTATACATTCAGATGTACATTCTGCTGGGGGTTTCTTCCTGTTAAAAGGGAGTTTTTCCTCTCCACCGTCACCAAGTGCTTGCTTACAGGGGATCGCCTGATTGCTGGGGTCTTTCTGCAACTGTGGGGGTTCCCCCTACAGTTGATAGTGCTATGAGATGACTGTTGTTGTGAAATGGCACGATATAAATAAAGTTGAATTGAATTGAATTGAATGTAAAGCAAAGTTCCAAGATACAAAATAACAGTACACTATAGGGGATTTGGGCTACCTCTAAGCATGTTTGTTAAGATTTTAAAGCATTTTTTTTGTTATATTTAGGTAATATTTGAAGGTGAATAATACTGCCCATACCTGAAAACATTTGGAGAGTTCTCCTTCAGTCTGGAAAGGTCTCGACCCACCATCGTGTTGCAATTGTCCGAACCAAAGCCCACAACATTCTGCCATGGAATATTGTGCAATCTAAAATAAATAAATAAATGGTGACGGTGAAGGAGAACGGTGATGTCCAGTCCCTCGATTTCCCTTTTCTTCAAGCTTTGTTTACTTCGCCGACGGCGCGCTGCAAGAAGCCATTTTGAAACTCACAAAAACACTGCTTAGGTGCGCTTGTGGAGGATCGAAATAAGTGCAGGCGGACGCTGAGCGCACTGCCAGCCCTGTACGCTATGGGGGTCACACACGAGGTGTTCCTCCACACTCTCAATAATTTTTTTTCCCGTATATTTTTCTTTTTGGCGTACAGAAATGGCAATACGCCCGTATTTGCTAAAATTGCATTTTCCCCGTATTAAAATACGGCAAAACCGTATCACTTGACAGGTATGAAAGACACTTTTTGCTCAGATCTATTTTCATGATCCTGCCCATGAACTGGAATTATGATGCACCTATCCCTCAACCAGTGGTCTGAGCAAAGAAGAAGACCCACCAGATGGAGAGCAATAAAATGAGGAGAACTGCTGCACGTCAGAAAAGATGCTGTGAACATGAAACACCTCAAGTTCCAGCAGTACGCCGCAGGCATGACTGTGAACAACACAGCCGTCTGAGACAGGAGGAGACCCTTCAGCAACGGGCATGCAGAAATATTTGCTTATACCTGGTTTCTACAGGCATGGACGGGTATGCACGGGTATGTACTAGTATAAATAAATTTTACTTACTTACTTATGCTGTTGGCTTCATCAAGCAATGACCTGCAGGTCTCACTGGGATGGTTTGCTACTGAGTGTGAAGCGGCTGGGATGAGAATCAGCACCTCCAAGTCCGAGTCCATGGTCCTCAACCGGAAAAAGGTGGATTGTCCACTCTGGGTTGGAGACAAGCTCTTGCCCCAAGTGGAGGAGTTTAAGTATCCCGAGGTCTCATTCAGGAGTGACGGGAGAATGGAGCGGGAGACAGACAGACGGATCAGAGCAGTCTCTGCAGTGATGCGGACGTTGTACTGGTCTGTTGTGGTAAAGAGGGAGCTGAGCTCTAAAGCAAAGCTGTTGATTTACCGGTCAATCTACGTTCCTACCCTCACCTATGGTCATGAGCTTTGGGTAATGACCGGAAGAATGAGATCATGGATACAAGCGGCTGAAATGAGCTTTTTCCGTAGGATTGCTGGATTCACTCTTAGAGATAGAATGAGGGGCTCAGTCATCTTGGAGAGGCTCAGAGTAGAACCGCTGCTCCTCCACATCAAAAGGAGCCAGTTGAGGTGGTTTGGGCATCTGATCAAGACGCCTCCTTGATGCCTTCCACTTGAGGTGTTTTGGGCATGTTCAACTGGGAGGAGACCCCAGGCATACCCAGGACATGCTGGAGAGACTACGTCTCCCAGCTGGCCTGGGAACATCTTGGTATCCTCTCTGCCAGAAGACACTACAATGCACAGTGAAAGCACCTCTGCCCCCCTCTCGGACAGCTACCTCACCCGCAGAGCCATCAACATTGCAGGCGACACCTCCCACCCCTTACACTCCGTCTTCAGCCCCCGGAACCTCCGGGCCTGCTCGACAAGACTGCTAAACAGCTTTGCTCACCAGGCCATCAGGACCCTGAACTCTTTTCACCTCCTCCCCTCCAGGACCATAACACACTCACCTACACAATAACTACCTCAGCTGCTGGCACAGAAAGACTGGCACACAGTCATATTGATAGAATTATCAGCTCACGTGCAGGGAAACACACCAGAGAAAACACTCACGACACAGAGAAGCAACGTTTAAACAGTTTATTTTCAAAATCAAGAAGCACAGTTATTGAAAATGTCACTCGCCAGAGGAAGATGCAGCCTGTGGGGAGAGAGGAGAGCAAGTTAGTGGAGGATGGCAGCTAGGAAAGTGGGTAAACAAACTGCCACTTACATGAGGCAAGCAGAGAACCCGACAGAGAGACCCAGCAGTAACAGACAAACCAGCGGGAAGAAGCTGGCAGGGAGTAGGATATGGGAAGGAGCTGGGTGGTGTCTGACCTGATGGAAATAGCTGCTGAAGAGGGGTGAGAATGATGAGACAGGTGAGCGCACAACAATCCCTGAAGACGCACCGCACCGATGGCAGCAACCTGAGAAAGGAGAGGAATTAATTAGGTTATCCTCTGAAGACAATATTTCAACTCACTTGCAATAGCCAGACAGTATACCCAACGAGCCGGCGCTGAAGCCTCCGCTTGGTGATCCTTTATGCGCTGGTGAGGCAGAAGTGGCAGGTGTGTCTAATCACGCAGGTGTTGTGATTGCCTGTGGAGCTGGGAAATCATTCTCAGGAAAGAGGGGGAGCGTGCTCACCTGGACATGACACACACCAACAGTAATATACTGTATCTGATGCTGTATGTCTCTGCACTTAACTGCAACCATTTGCACAAATACCATATCTGCTGCTGTCTGTTATTCAATTCAACTTTATTTATTTATATAGCGCCATTTCACAACAACAGTCATCTCATAGCACTATCAACTGTAGGGGGAACCCCCACAGTTGCAGAAAGACCCCAGCAATCAGGCGATCCCCTGTGAGCAAGCACTTGGCGACGGTTGAGAGGAAAAACTCCCTTTTAACAGGAAGAAACCTCCAGCAGAACCAGGCTCAGGGAGGGGCAGTCATCTGCTGCAACTGGCTGGGGGGTGAGGGGATAGAGAAGATGAAAAGAACAGACATGTAGAGAGCAAACAGCACGATGGGGACCCAATCTATGGGAGAGAACAAACAAATGTTAATGACCAGCAAAAAAAAATATTTCATTGAGAGTGAGGAAAGGAGTGAGGCCCAGTGCATTACTGGAGGTCCCCCAGCTGACTAAACCTATTAGCAGCATAACTAAGGGAGGGTTCAGAAACACATGATCCCTCCCTAATTGTAGGCTATATCAAAAAGGTAGGTTTTAGCCCTATTCTTAAAAACAGAGATCGAGTCTGACTCCCGAATCCAGATTGGTAGCTGGTTCCACAGGAGAGGAGCTTGATAACTGAAGGCTCTGCCTCCCATTGTACTTTTGGAGATTCTAGGTATTACAAGTAATCCTGCATTTTGGGAGCGTAGTGCTCTGTTAGGATAATACGGTAGTATCAGATCTTTTAAATAAAAAGGAGCCTGATTGTTTAGAGCTTTGTAAGTAAGAAGAAGGATTTTAAACTTAATTCTAAACTCTATGGGAAGCCAATGAAGGGAGGCCAGAACCGGAGAGATATGAGCTCTCTTTCTAGTACCTGTTAAAACTCTTGCTGCTGCATTTTGGATCAGCTGAAGACTTTTTAAAGATGTTTTAGGACAGCCTGATAATAAAGAATTACAATAATCTAATCTCGAGCTAACAAAAGCGTGGATCAGTTTCTCAGCATCACTCTGAGACAAGATGCTCCTAATCTTGGCAATATTACGCAAATGATAGAAGGCAGTCTTAGAAACAAATTTAATATGTGAATTGAAGGACAGATCTTGATCAAAAATAATTCCAAGGTTCCTCACAGAGCTATTAAGAGAAAGAGTAACCGCATCCAAACTGAAAGTTTGATTTGGAAAGGTATTTCTAAGGTTTTTTGGACCAACAAGAATGACTTCAGTCGTATCTGAATTTAATAGCAGGAAATTACAAGTCATCCAAGCTTTGGTTTCCTTAAGACAGGCTTCTAACTTGGTTAATTGATTACTATCATCTGGCTTCATTGACAGGTATAATTGTGTGTCATCTGCATAACAATGAAAATGTATACAGTGCTTTCTAATAATGTTGCCTAACGGAAGCATATATAAACTAAAAAGAGTAGGGCCTGGCACAGATCCCTGTGGAACTCCATGACTAAGCTTTGAGTTGAAAGAAAAACTCATTATTTACATGAACAAACTGGAACCTATCAGATAAATAAGATCTAAACCACTGCAACGAAGTTCCATTAAGTCCAACATAGTGTTCTAATCTATCAAGTAGAATATTATGATCGATAGTATCAAAAGCTGCACTAAGGTCTAAAAGGACAAGTACAGAAACCAGTCCATTATCAGATGCGATGAGGAGGTCGTTAGTGACCTTCGCTAAGGCTGTTTCAGTACTATGATGGATTCTAAACCCAGATTGAAACTCTTCAAGTAAACCATTTCCCTGCAGGTGGTCAAATAATTGCGTAGCAACAACTCTTTCTAAGATTTTTGAAATGAAAGGGAGATTAGAGATTGGTCTATAGTTAGCTAAAGCTCCTGGATCTAGCGTTGGCTTTTTGAGTAAGGGTTTAATTACAGCCGTTTTAAAAGCCTGCGGTACATGGCCTAAAGTTAATGAAGAATTGATTATATGAAGAATAAAGCTACCAATAAGTGGGAAGACTTCTTTAAATAACCTGGTAGGAATAGGGTCTAAAAGACAAGTTGAAGGTTTGGATGAGGAAACTATTTTGTCTAACTCACAAAGGTCGATTGGAGTAAACTCATCAAGACAGACATCAATTGAAGGAGTTGTAGTAGTTACAGTATTTAAGTTAACTGTGGGAAGAATCTGATTGATTTTATCTCTGATGGATGAAATTTTATTATTGAAAAAGTTCATAAAGTCCTGACTAGTAAGCTCTAAGGGAATGCTAGGATTGACAGAGTCCTGACGCTTTGTCAACCTGGCTACAGTGCTGAAAAGAAACCTGGGATTATTCTTGTTCTCTTCTATTAATGCAGAGTAATAACTTATTCTAGCTTTTCTAAGAGATTTTTTATAAATTAAAAGATGATTTCTCCAAGCTAAATAGATTTCATCTAAATTAGTGGAGTGCCATTTTCTTTCTAATTGACGAGTCTTCTGTTTTAAGCTACGAGTTTCTGTGTTGAACCAAGGAGTTAGAAATCTCTGATTAGACTTTTTCTTTTTTAAGGGGGCCATCAAGTCTAGAGTCTGATGCAGAGAAGCTGTAACACTATCCACCATGTTATCAATTACAGAAGGATCAAGCTGTCTATAGCTTATTTCCGTTGTGTTGACACATGGCATAGAGGAAACAATCTGCATAAATTTGGTAACAGCATCATCTGAGAGGCATCTACTGTAATAATATTTTTCTTTAGGAGCCAAATAGTCAGAAATAGTAAAATCAAAGGTTAACAGACAATGGTCTGACAGTACAGGGTTATGAGGAGACACTACAAGATTTTCTATTTCTATGCCATATGTCAGAACAAGGTCCAATGTATGGTGGAGATAATGAGTAGAATTTCCTACTTTCTGAGAAAACCCAATCGAGTCTAATATTGAATTAAATGCCACATTAAGGCAGTCACTAGCTATATCCACATGTATATTAAAGTCCCCTACTATAATTATTCTATCTGATTTCAGCACTAAATCAGCTAAGAAATCAGCAAATTCGGATAAAAATTCTGAGTAGGTTGATGGGGGACGATAAACTATGGCAAATAAAATTGGGTTTAACCTAAAATTGCTAAAGTGCCCAATACTGAGGACCAGGCCCTCAAAGGAATTATAACATGTTTTTTGCTTTACATTAACTAGTAATTTGGAATGGTAAATTGTTGCTACTCCTCCTCCACGACCAGAACTTTTGGGATTTTGAGAGTTTAAATAACCAGAGGGAGTTGATTCATTTAAACCAACATAATCCTCTTGCCCTAACCAAGTCTCTGTAAGGGAAATTAAATCAATCTGATGATCAATTAACAGATCATGGACTAACAGAGACTTGGGAGTTAGAGACCTAATATTTAATAAACTGTGGAAGATGTGAAAATGACAAGGCAGCGTTCTTTCTCAGAGTCAGCTTTATTCACATCTTCATCATTTCAACAGCAGAAAAAAGAGAGACTATGAAACAGTAACTCTCGTCCTTAAATATCAGGGACTTCACACCTCATAGATCACATGTCCCACAGACCACCTTGCATAATAAAGACAGTCACAATGCATTTCCCTCCATGATATCACTTCCACTGTCTCCCACGCATCCTTTAATCGACCCCCCACAGTCTCCAGCCTTGCATAACGAGGCTAAGCTTCCTGCCTTTGTTCTGACCTGAAATGCGAGTCACAGAACCGGTCCAACAGGTCCATTGAGTGTTCACCACACAAGCCCCCCCAGCATTTTAGAAAAACAGAACAACAAGAAAATAACCACATGCATGCCGTGACAGCATCAATACACATCAGTTCCACATGCTGGATAGGCTTCAGCCTCCTGCCGAATCTGCTGTAGCTGGGGTTCACCGTCTCTGCGGCGCTGTCCTGCTGGGGATTTGCCGTCTGGGGGCGGAAACCCTTCGTCAGTCTCTGCGGGTGTTCTGGGGAAACATTACTTTGGGAAACATTACTGTGTGAAACCCTCCGTGGTGGTCTACCTCGCCGCGGGGCCTTTGCCAACAGCACTTCCTCCTCTGCCACCACAAAAGCGGGTTTAAGTCTGTCTATGCCAATTTTCTCTTTCCTAACCCCCAAATCTAGCAAAAACTGCTTGTCCCCTGTTTCTAGCACTCTGAATGGTCCGCCATAAGGCGGTCGCAGCGGGGTTTGATGTGCATCGTGTCTAACAAAAACAAACTCTGCGTTCTTCAAAGTTTTAGGCACAAAAACGCGCGGAAAACTGTGGTGCGCGGGGCCGGGCAGTGTGCTTGATTCTATGTTACTCCGCAACAGCTGAGACGGGGAGGCGTTTGGCACAGGGTTATCTGGGAGAAACTCCCCAGGCAGCCGGAGTGGCTGTGCAAACACGAGCTCCGCTGGGGAGGCTTCTAGATCCTCTTTAGGTGCAGAACGCAACCCCAATAACACCCATGGTAACTTGTCAACCCAATTTGTATCCGTCAGTGACGCTCTGAGAGCTGCTTTCAATGACCTATGAAAACGTTCGCATAACCCGTTAGCCTGCGGATTGTACGCAGTTGTGCGGTGAATTGTGACACCCAGGCTGCGGGCCATTGTCGACCAAAGCTCGGAAACAAATTGAGGGCCTCTGTCGGACGTAATGTCCGACGGAACACCGAAGCGCGCCACCCAAGCTGTTAAAAACGCGCGTGCCACTTCCTCGGCCGTGGTTGATGCCAGCAGGACCACTTCAGGCCAGCGCGTAGTGCGGTCCTCCATTGTCAGAAGATGTGTGCACCCCTGTGACTGCGGGAGGGGTCCAACGAGGTCCACATGAACGTGATCGAACCTCTTGGCCGGAATGTGAAACGGTTCCAAAGGAGCTCTCGTGTGCCTGTGTACTTTGGCTCGTTGACACGCTGTGCAGGCTGCTGCCCACTCTTTGACCTGTTTGCGGAGGCTCGGCCAAACAAATTTCTCTCCCACCATTTTGACCGACGCGCACACTCCAGGGTGCGCCAAAGAATGAACCGAGTCAAAAACGCAGCGGCGCCATGCGGCCGGTATTACTGGACGCGGCCGCCCAGTGGAGACATCGCAGATTGGGGGGGCATACTGTCTTGCAGCACCCTGCTCTCCAGCCTTAACCCTGTTGGTCCAGACTGGAGCGCGCGCACGTCCACGTCATTAACCTGCTCTGCGGCCATGGCTGCATAATCTAACCCTACGCTGACTGGGGCCGCCACAACGCGCGAGAGGCAATCTGCCACTACATTGAATTTGCCTGTCAAATGCTGAATATCAGTGGTAAACTCTGATATCGCGGCCAGCTGTCTCTGCTGCCGGCCTGACCACAGTTCTGAGACCTTGGCCATCGCAAATGTTAGCGGTTTGTGATCAACGAATGCGGTGAAAGCGCGTCCTTCCAGCCAGAACTGAAAGTGGCGGATGGCCAAATGGAGAATGAGCAGCTCCCTGTCGAACACGCTGTATTTACGTTCGCTATCGCGCAAGGTCCTGCTGAAAAATGCGAGGGGTTGCCAAACCCCGGCTACATGTTGCTCCACGACCGCCCCTATGGCCACATCTGACGCGTCAGTGGTGAGCGCTATGCGGGCCGTTGGGTCTGGGTGTGCCAACAACGCAGCCTTTGCCAAGGGTGCTTTCACCTCCGAGAACGCTTGGTCCCGCTCCGGGGACCACTCGATCTTATCGGCGGGTTTCTTTTTTTTGAGCGCGGCATACAGCGGCTGCATGAGCTGCGCCGCGCAGGGGAGAAAATGGTTATAAAAATTCACCATTCCCAAAAACTCCTGCAACGCCCTGACTGTCTGCGGCCGGGGAAAATCTGCCACGGCGCGCACTTTGTCAGGCAGCGGAACTGCTCCTTCGGGGGAGACGCGGTGTCCTAAAAAATTGATCTGCGCCACCCCGAACTGACACTTCGCTGGGTTGATTATTAACCCGTGATCTCCCAACCTTCGGAAAACTGTGGCCAGGTGTTTTTCGTGTTCATCTTCGGACGCGCTGGCTACTAAAATATCGTCCAGGTAGACTAACACGAAAGGGAGATCGCGAAGCACCGCGTCCATCATGCGTTGGAATGTCTGAGCAGCCCTTTTAAGTCCGAATGGCATGCGTAAAAACTCGAATAAACCAAACGGAGTTATTACCGCTGTTTTGGGTATGTCCTCAGCGTGCACTGGGACTTGGTGGTAACCGCGGACCAAGTCTATTTTAGAAAAAATGTGCGCCCCTGCCAAATGAACCGAGAAATCTTGGATATGTGGGATTGGGTAGCGGTCGTGCGCTGTAGTGTTGTTTAACCTGCGAAAATCCCCGCAAAGGCGCCATGATCCATCAGCTTTCGGGACCATATGTAGGGGGGAAGCCCACGGGCTGTTTGAACGTCGGATAATGCCCAACCTCTCCAGGTTGGCGAACTCCTCGCGCGCTATGGCCAGCTTAACTGCGTCCAAGCGCCAAGCTTTTGCAAAAACGGGTGGTCCGGTAGTGGTAATAAAATGCTCCACCCCGTGCTTAGCGACTGTTGCCGAAAATGTGGGGACCGTGAGTGCTGGGAACTGAGTGAGCAGTGTGTGGAACTTACCGCCTGCTGTTGTGACGTTGGCTTGTGCTGTAGGCGGGGTCACTCGCGCTGCACAGGGGACAGAATCAAAAGAAAATGCATTAACCAGACGCCTGTTAGCGAGATCAACCAACAACCCATGTGAGCACAAAAAAATCGGCCCCCAGCATATTGAAATTTACTGTTGCTACAACAAAAGTCCACTCATATGCACGGCTGTGTAGAGACAGAAGCAGAGTCTTCTCACCAAAGGTCTTAATCTCCAAGCCGTTCGCCGCTGTCACCAGGGGACCTCCGGAACCCGCCAGTCTGTCCGCGTAGGAAGGAGTGATGAAACTCAACTGGGAGCCTGTGTCGACGAGGAACTGCCTCCTGGAGTGTGCGTCTGACAAGTAGAGCAGCTTGTTCTCTTCCCCGAGGGCCGCGGCTGCTACCGACCCCCGGTCTTGGTGTTTCCCGAACGCCCGAACTGGCACGGCTGTACACACTTGCGTGCCCTCTCTGCGAAGCGGTGATGGTAGAAACAAAAGACGTCCGGTCCACGCTCCCTGGCCCTTGCCGCCGCCGTCATCGGTGAGTCTGGCACCGCTGTCTCTGGCTTCCTGTCGTCTGCGGTCGTCGCGTCGAGTTCCGCTGCAGCGGCCGTGGCTGCGCGCCGCTTGGTGGCGTTGACAATCCGCTGCGCTTCTTGGCCCAGCGCGCGGTAGTCCCGTAGGGCCAACAGTGGCGAACTGGCCAGAGCCGCTCTCGCTTCTGACGGTAGAGTCCTGAGGAAGAGGTGGGTGAAAATGAAGTGATCATCATCAGAGTCTTTCAACCTCAACAACTTCTCCATCAGGCTCGCGGGCATGTCGTTTTCCCCCTCCGTCAGCGCCAGGAGCCTCTCTGCTCGCTACTCCGCCGAGGGGGTGAATTGCTGGATGAGTGCAGTCTTCAACGCGCCGTATTTGTCGCTCTCCGGCGGCTGGTCGATCAGGCTCTCCACATGCTGGGCCGTGTTGTTGTCCAGCTTTGCGACTACGTGGTACAATTTCGTGACATCTACCGATATCCCCCGGAGGTTGAACTGCGCCTCAACTGCGTTGAACCAGGAGCACGGATTGTTCTGCCAGAAGTCCGGTAGCTGGACTGTAGCGGCGTTCGCTTGGCTGGGGGCTCCTGACGCGGCTGGCCCGGGGGAATTTCTTTCTTCCATGATACGTCTCAGGGTCACCAGTGTGGAAGATGTGAAAATGACGAGGCAGCGTTCTTTCTCAGAGTCAGCTTTATTCTCATCTCCATCATTTCAACAGCAGAAAAAATAAGATAAGATAAGATAAGATAAGATAAGCCTTTATTAGTCCCACAACGGGGAAATTCCAGGATTGCAACAGCACAGGGATAGCAACACTCAGAGCAACAATCAGAAGGCAAGAAAAAAAAACAAGCAAGCAAGAGCAGCTAATAAACATATGTACGTATTACTATAAAATATATATATATACACACACACACAGACACACAGTGCAGAGCATTGTAGCTGGATGGAATAAATATATGAATATATGAACACACAGTGCAGAGCATTGTAGCTAGATGGAATAAATATGTAAATATATAAACACCCACAGTACGGAGCATTGCAGCTAGGTGGAATAAATATGCAAGTATATAAACACACACAGTGCGGAGCAATGTAGCTAGATGGAATAATATGTAGATATATAAATATATAAACACCCACAGTACGGAGCATTGTAGCTAGATGGAATAAATATGCAAATATATAAACACACACAGTGCAGAGCATTGTTGCTAGATGGAATGAAACAGCATAACCGTCTACTTAGTTATCCTACATGGTATGATTATGTGCCCATACATATTCTCACCCTCCATAGCGACCGGTATGTTCCTAGTTGTATGCCGGAGAGGACCATTGTGTAAGTCTATTGCATCTTTTGCATTCAAAAAACTATTAGTTTGTTACGTCTTTTTGCTATCTCTGCGAGCAGCCCTGCTTAGGTTGTACAGTCTGACAGCCGTTGGTAGGAAGGACCTACGAAACCTCTCGGTTGTGCACCTGGGATGATGTAGTCTGCTGCTAAATGAGCTCCTCAGTGCATTCAGTATGTCCTGCATAGGGTGGAACTCGGACTCCAGCAGAGATGACAGTTTAGCCACCGTCCTTCTCTCTCCTATCTCCTCCATCGGATCAAGGCGCTGCCCCAGGACAGAGCTAGCTTTCTTAATCAGTTTGTTCAGTCTCTTCCTATCTGCTGCAGTAATGCCACTGCCCCAGCAGACCACTCCAAAAGTGATGGCTGATGCCACCACCGTGTCATAGAATGACTTCAGCAGCGCCCCTTGTACACCAAAAGACCTGAGTCTCCTCAGCAGGAACAGCCTGCGCTGTCCCTTCTTGTAGAGTGCATCAGTATTGTGTGACCAGTCTAGTTTATTGTTCAGATGAATACCCAGGTACTTATAGGATGTCACCATCTCGATGTCTGTTCCCTGTATATTTACTGGTACTGTGAGGGGCTGCCCATGCCTGCGGCAGTCCACCACCAGCTCCTTAGTTTTCCTCGCGTTGATCTGGAGGCAGTTCCGATGGCACCAGTCCACGAAGTCCTGGATAAGCCCTCTGTACTCAGCTTCATCTCCATTGGAGATGAGGCCAACGATCGCAGAGTCATCAGAGAACTTCTGTAGATGGCAGTGTGTTGTGTTGTGTGAGAAGTCCGCAGTATAAAGAGTGAACAGGAAGGGAGCCAGCACCGTTCCCTGGGGGGCCCCCGTGCTACTGATGATCGTGTCGGACACACAGTCCCGGGTTCTCACAAACTGAGGCCGGTTCGTGAGGTAGTCCAGGATCCATGATGACAGGTGCTGGTCCACCCCTGCGCGCAGCAGCTTGTCCTTCAGGATCATCGGTTGGATGGTGTTGAAAGCACTGGAGAAGTCAAAGAACATGATCCTCACCATATTCCCGGGCTTCTCCAGGTGGGACAGAGAACGGTGAAGGAGGAAGATCACCGCATCCTCCACCCCAATGCCATGCTGGTAGGCGAACTAGAGTGGATCCATCGCTGGTTCCACCAGGGGGCGGAGGTGAGCAAGGAGCAGTCTCTCCAGGGTCTTCATCAAGTGGGACGTCAAGGCCACCGGTCTGTAGCTGTTCAGGTCTTTGGGGTGGGAAGTTTTTGGTACAGGTACCACACAAGATGTTTTCCACAGCTGTGGTACCCTCCCCAGTTTCAGGCTCATGTTGAAGATATACGTCACGATCCCACACAGCTGGTCTGCACAGGACTTGAGGAGCTTTGCGCTGATGCCGTCCGGTCCCGGCGCCTTCCTCGCCTTGATCTTCCTCAGCTCCGTCCTCACCTGGGTCCTGGTCAGGGTCAGGATGGGGGGCTGTGTGTTGGGAGTGGGGGGGTGTTGGTAGAGTGGGGAGTGGGCAGCAGGACTTGATTTCTTTAGAGGCAGCAGTGGTTGTTGTGCAGTCAGGGGGGAGGGCGGTTGGTCAAATCTATTGAAAAACAGATTCAGGTTGTTCGCCCACTCCCTGCCCCCTGTGGCCTGGGGGGAGGTATTCTGGAGCCCCGAGATGGTTTTGAGGTTTCTCCAGACCCCGCTGATGTCGCTCTGTTGCAGCTTGTCCTCCATCTTCTTCCTGAAGCTGTCCTTGCCTTCTCTGATCTTTCTCCTCAGCTCCCTCTGTACGGAAAAGAGAGACTATGAAACAGTAACTCTTGTCCTTAAATATCAGGGACTTCACACTTCATAGATCACATGTCCCACAGACCACCTTGCATAATAAAGACAGTCACAATGCATTTCACCACCTGGCATAATAAAGACAGTCACAATGCATTTCCCTCCATGATATCACTTCCACTGTCTCCCACCATCCTTTAATCGACCCCCCACAGTCTCCAGCCTTGCATAACAAGGCTAAGCTTCCTGCCTTTGTTCTGACCTGAAATGCGAGTCACAGAACCGGTCCAACAGGTCCATTGAGTGTTCACCACAAAACCACATTTAATTTTTAAATTATGAGGAGGAACAGAGGCCAAATCATTCAATTTAGAGGCTTTATGTTTAATTTGAGTTTTACCAATATTTTGCTTAATCACTTTGGGATGCTTATATATTATATTTTTATTTACTTTGGAGGGAGCAGACAATGATTCTCTGATGGGGAAGACAGGGGCTAAGTTGAGGGGTGGCGGATGAAGAGGAGCTGCAGAGAGGCGTGTAAGACTGCGACTCTGCTTCCTGGTCCCAACTCTGAGTAGTCAAGGCTTTGGAAATTTGGATAAAAAAGATGCCAGATTGTTAGATAAATGAGAAGCACCATCCAAAGTGGGATGAATGCTGTCTCGTCTCATAAGACCACGCCTTATTGCAATACTGATCATATGCAGTCCTATCTGTCACTGTCTGCACCAGCTTGCAGTTACGAGTATTACTGCTCTACTTTTCTGTGTATAGGATTGCTGGGTTTAATCATTCATCATTTATCTTTATTTGCACTATGGGGGGTCTGGGACTATCCTTTGTTGCCACTTGCACTACAGGTAGCATTACCGTACATAGACTGCTGTTGTTGTTTTTCCAACCTTATTCCTTTTTCTTTTTTTAATATTGCACACACCACGGAAGAGAAAGAGAAACGCCATTTCAATTCTCCTGTATGTCCTGTACATATAGTAGCATTGACAAATAAAATCTTTGAATTTTGGTTTTTGAATCTTTCAAAAATTTAAAATTAAAAGTACTAAATATATGAGCAAATACACTGAAAAATTATGAGAAAAGTCCTAAATTTATGAGAAAAACCTGAATGTTTACATTTAGAGAAAAGTTGATTTTTTGGGGAGAAATTTCCAAATTTACAAGAAAAATGTCACAAATTTATGGGAAAAAGTTATAAATTTATAAGAAAATAGCAAAGTTACAAGGGAAAAAAGTAAATTTATGAGAAAAAATTGCAAGATTCCAGTAAAAAAAAGTAGCAAATTTATGAGAAAGTTACAAAATTACAAGAAAAAGCAAATTTGAAAAAAACAAAGCAAAACAAAAAAACCCAATACAATTTTACAAGAAAAAAAAATTGAGAAAAAGTTGCAAGTTTACAGTAAAAAAAGTTGAAAATTAATGACAAAGTTTAAAATTTTCAAGAAGAATATATCACATTTACAAGAAAACAGCAAATTTATAATATTATTAAGTTGAAAAGAGGTAATAGATAAGTATAAGTCCATAAATAAATCCATGTGGGCAAACACAGTTGGGGCCAACATGAAATCCATGGACAAACCCACATGGGACCCATAAAACATCCCAAATTGAACCATTGGTGGGACCCACATGAATACGCTGGCTAGGTATAAAAAGGCTTTTGTTTCCGAGGTGTCATACAAGAAACATCTCATGGTGGGTACAAGCTAAGAGCTCTCCTAAGACCTTCACAACCTGATTGTTGCAAAATACTAGGGGCGGGAAAAAAGATGGATTCAGTGATGGATCATGATACTTGGCACTGGCGACTATGCATGGATCCATAAACGCATGGATCGACCTTTGATTTAAAAAGAATATGCACATATATACTTTTGGGTTATCAGTTAATCAATGGCATTTTCAGTCCACTAGATGGCACAAAGCAAGCACCCAGTCAAGTGAAGTCATAGCTTTTCTCGGAGACTTGCAGCCAGCTTTAAAAGTTAGGAAGCAGTTAGCTCAAAGTTAGCTCAAATGCTGGGCCTTTTGGGAATTTTATAACAAAGATGGAAGGAAAGAGCTTGACATGGTACACAACCCACAAGAAGCGCTGCATAAAAAAAGAAAAAACAACAACACAGAACATGACAGGCCAGCACACGTCTTGGAACAGCATTCGCAATGGTTAAACTAAAGATACACCGTCATGGAGCTTTTTCTTCGATCGCCAAGTAAGTAAAGTTTAATTATGAAGCGCTTTTTCAGAGACATATAACCACAAAGTGTTGTACAATAAAATGGAATAAAAGGAAGTTGCTAGATACAACTAATTTTAAAAATACAAAAACAAGTTAAAACACAAGATTAAAATAATTTAACAATATCAGACTTACCATTAAAAAGCAGTTGAAACTCAAAGGAATTCCTCATTAAACAAAAATGTTTTCAGCTGCTTTTTAAAAGAGTCCACAGAGTCTGCTAAATGTATCTGGAGTGGGAGTCTATTCCGTTCACCACCCTCCCTGTGTGCAGAGATGTGTCTCCATGGAAAATGAAACCCCGAGAATATTTTATTATAAGAACTTTGGGACATGATTTGAGGTTGAATAAGGTGAAAACATTTGAAATACTGTAAATCAAGCAATATCTGTGTATTAATTACCAGTGAAAATGATGATGATGGGTGGGGTATAACAATCAACCTGGTCTGTTTAAGCCTGCATGTCTGTCTGTCTGTATGACTGAGTCTGTAGTTGTAACTTCAGATGTGACAGGGTTAGGATCACCAGACTTGGTACAAGGGTTGAACTCTATGACCTCACTTATTTATTTTGGTCAAAAGGTCAAGGTCACAGGGTATTTAACAAGGCCATTCCCTTTCTAACTTAACAACAACTGAACAACTGAACAAATTAAGCTAGGGTCACCAAACTTGGTACACAGGTTGACCTTTGGACCCTCATCTGTGGCTATGGTTTTGGGGTCAAAAGGTCAAGGTCACAAGGTCAGCCAGTAGATGAGAAGATGAGAAAGAGATAGGGGAGCTACTTTGAGATGTTAGAGAAAGCAGAGAGGAGGCATGGGTCTGCATCAGGGACATGCATAGACATTTTCAAGGGCTTTTACTCTATCCTGAAACAAGGGTACCCTCCCACTCTGACTCCTACTATTGATACTATAGTAATTAGCGTTATAATTAGAAGCGTTGCATATGGATTCATGTCAACTGCGAAAAATGTAGCAATCAACAGTCACAATAATTGTAAAAAAAATGTGAAGCATTATCCCATTTTAAGCCAGCTTATGCTAGCCAGCCAGGGATCTGCAAGCGGTGGCTCTGGAACCTTGCCTATGACAACTGACTCCCTGTGGCTTTGGCAACAAAAAACAAAATTGAAACTATAATTGACATGGTTCTAGTGACCCACAAAGCAGACACGACTCAAGACAGATACAATTAACCGTTTATTGAGTATAATGAATGTTAGTGGGTGCGTGTATGCGTGGTTGTGTGTGTGTAGTGTAAGCAGGTGAGTCAGCTAGGGCGAGCAGAGCACCATACGACCTGGCAACCCTGGGAAGAGACAGAGGAGCGTTAGATGTAATTAAGGCTCGAACAGCACTTGATAGTACAGCGCTTACTGTCAGAGGTGGTGGAAAGTTGCCCAGGTTAGTACTGAAGCTGCAGCCAGCACGATAGTACCCGCAGGACAGCCGGAGAGCTGAATGCCAGTGTGGGAGGTAGGTGAATCCGCCGCCAGGGAGAAAAGGGTCCGCCACCACGGATCTCCGCCTACACACAGGGGAAGCAGACAGGTAAGGAGGAATGATGGTGGCTTACTTGGAAGTTGGTAGGTCCGGGAGGCGCAGGCCCGGACTGGGTATGCAGATGGCTTGGAAGTCGACGTGGAAGAACTCAACGAGGCTAGGAAGCTCGAAGGTTGGCGTAGCGGGTTTCTGGGAAGAGAAACAGACGACTCCGCACCGAGCACTGGATCTGACTGTATAAATAGGCAGAGGATGATGACAGGCAGGCGCGCACACAGGTGTAACAAATTGGCGGCCATGACAATAATAATGTTTAAAATCATAAGAAAATATTTTTGCAAATATAGAGAATAAAGTCTCAAATTTTTCCAAAGTTGGAAAGTTTTAAGAAAAGCTGCAAAATTACAAGAAAAAGTGACAAACATATCTGCAATAAAAGCTGCAAATTGAACAGGAAAAAGTTGCAAAAGACTAGAAAAAAATACATTTGTTGGACAAAAGTGAGAAAAGTTGCAAATTTATAATGAAAAAAGTCACTTATGTACAATAACATTTTTTTGTTAAACTGTATAAGAAAACACTGTAAATTTATTAAAAGGATGTAATAAATTTGTGAGAAAACGGTTAAAAAAATTTTTGTGTGACCCCCCCCCCCCCACACACACACACAAAATTACATGAGAAGAATAACACATTTATAAGATTTTTTTTTGTGGGGGGGGTCTGAATTTATGGAATAAAACTCACAATTTCTAGAAAAAGCATAAATTCATGAGTGAAAAAAACTCAGCTTTTCATGGAGTATCAATTTCTTTAATTCTCAGATTTACACACAAAAAAGAGAAAAAAATAGTCAAAAAAGTATCCAATTTCTGAGAACTTTCCAAATTCACAAAAAATTTCCACATTAACAAGAAAAATATTCTAAATTACCAAAGACATGAAAACTTCATAGATAAAAGTAACAAATTTATGATTAAAAAGTTGCAGATTTATTTAGAATCCTTTATTAGTCCCCCAGTGGGGAAATTACAGGGCATCCACACGAGTGGATGAGGCAGCCACAGTGTGGCACCCAGCCCTTCACCACTCACACACACATTCACACCTGGGGCCACTTTAGAGTCTCCAATTAACCTAACCTGCATGTTTTTGGCATGTGGGAGGAAACCCGGAGCAAACCCACACAGACACGGGGAGAACATGCAAACTCCACACAGATCACTGTTGGTCAGGGGCTGGAATCGAACCTGGGATTCCCCAGCAAAGGGGGAGTTCCTGTGCTGCCACAGGGCTAACCACGCCACCACCGTGCTGCCTTTTCTATAAAACAGTGCAAATTTATGAATAATGTCTCAAAGTTTTATTAAGAAAATAGAAAAATTGCATATTTAACCAGGAAAAACAGCTAATTTACTAATAAAGTCACACATTTATGACAAAAAAGTCACATATTTTGAAAGAAAATGCCTTCTGGAGGGGCAGCTCAGCCAAACAGGGCAAGTGGGCTGTTGCCTGGGCAACAATTGTGCCTACCTGTGCACATCCTTGGTCTGCTTCACTGTTAAGTGCAATTCTAGGCAAAATACTGTGTACACAGCATATGACTACCACCTGAACTCTTTATCTTTTTGAGCTGTATTTCTGTCTTAGTTATATTTCTGGGGACACTTTTTAAAGGAAACCAATACTGGTCATTATAACAACATTAATCCTGCTTTAGGTATTACTTATAAACCAAAAATGTGTTTATTCAGTAAAAATAACTACCTAGAGTCAGTATACTAAATAATTTTATCTCATGAAAACCGCTCAGTCAAAACCAATGGGGAGCAGCCATCGTCGGCCGGAAGTGACGTACAATCGTTGTTTCCGGCTTTACCGCGGACGAGTAAACGCGTTCAGCAGATGCTCAGTGGGTTGAGATCCGAGTTGAAAACAGCGTAAAATCTGCACCAATATATACTGCACAAACTGTCCTTGGAAATGGCCTTCATTGACGGCATGATCCGCAGGTACCTCTGGGGATCAGCAGCAGAAGGGGACCTGACGAACAGGCAAGTTCCCAGTCAAGTAACTTCAGAACATGAATAAATCTTGATATACTAGAATTTTATTTCATTAAATTATATGCAGGTAGATTTGCTTGTACATGGTTGTAAAAAAATTACATAAAATTCTGATGTTAAAACTTTGTTGACTGCTATATTACAGCCCAGTCAGTCGCACAAAGCAACGACTGTGCGTCACTACCGTGCTGAAACTGGCCATGGAGGAAGCAAGATGTCTCTGACCATGACTGACTGAGAGAGCAGTGACTTGAAACTCGCGTGTTTGAGAAGGAATCATGACCAAAATTACCGGACGGAACCTTTAGTATCATATTTGATCCTTTGAAATAGCTATTGATTAAAATTCACTAAGGGTACCCTTTAAGCAAACAAACAAGAAACAAAAGAACTACTAGCTAAAGGGTAAAGCCCCATTCATCTAAAAAGTGATTGTGTATCACCTAACTCTATGTGCACTCAGTAAAGCCTTCAAATCTGTTTTTTAATTCAGTCGTATGATAATGACTTTCTTCACTCTCCTTTTTCACTGCTGACATTCCAGGATACCTGCTGCAAGTTTAAGGGCCTATTTTGATGGTCTGAGACAAGCTACTGCTCCAAGCTTCACACCCTCACCACCTAATTAGAAACTGAGTGTGTGCATGGTTTGACTGATAGGAGTGGACTCTTTTAAAGTGGGTGAGGCTCTGCGTGAAGTTTGGCACGTTGGTATTAAGGTGTATTGCCTGTCAATCTGCTTTTGAGCTCGAAAAGGCTGATCTGAAGTCAGAAGTGCACTATCAGCCGCTGTTTTAGCAGCATGTTCAAAAGGTGTGAAAGCGCACGTATACTGCAGTCTCCCAGCCGGAGAGCCTGTTTGCTGAGATCTACACACACCAAACATCAGACCGAACAATACCGGTTTTTCTATCCATAAACCTGTCATAAACCCTCCCATGTGCTTTTCCAATGTGCACAGTGAGGTGTATTACGTGCTGGAGTTACACCACACACATTTATTAAACACAGCGATACAGACGCACAGTTTCAACAATAGTCTCCAAAGAAGCTTAAGGAGTCCTCAAGGACGCTCAACAGTCTACAAATGAGATTGACTGGGGAAAACACACGCACAGCTGACACTCACAGAACTGGAGTTGTCCAAGTAAGTCCAAACAAGCATCAATAGAAACACAGTCCTTTAGTGACTTAGACTTTCATACGGCAATTAACAACTGTGTGTCAAGTGCAATGACCCAGCAATGCGTGACTGGAAAAAGGCTCCTTAAGTACACGCATTGTTGGGGATTGTAGATTGGACGCACCTGGGCGAGGACCAGGAAAGATGATCAACAGGGCTGGGAACAGCTGATGGTAATCAATGAGGGGGCGTGATCGGACCGGCAGACTGTCAGCAGTACACACAGCTGCCGGCCCCAGAGCAGTGGCTATGGATACGGTAACACACTGGAAATACATACTAAACATGCATACACAACGGCACCGAGACCCACAGAGAGATCAGGACCGAGCCGGGGGAAACCAAGCCGGCTTGGCTCCTGATAAAAACTATCATTATCTAATTTATGGCCTTTCATTATTTCTCTATTCATTCACTGATATTCTTTTAACAGAATAATTCAAAATGAAAGTATCCCAACAGTTGTTTTTTTAGAGAAAGACTGACATAACCTCTGAATTGTACAGCTCTCATTCTGCATAATTACCAAAGTGGTGGCCTAGTGGTAGAGCATCCACCTCATAGCTGGGAGGTTGTGGGTTCATGGCTTAGCCGGTCATACCAAAGACCACATAAAAATGGTACTTTCTGCCTTCTAGCTTGGTGCTCAGCACAATAGAATGGGGAAGGGTAAAGTAACACACAGTGCAGAGAACTGATGACCCACTGTAGCTTTACTTATAGTAGCCTAGGGTCACGGAAATGGAGATGGGCACCCGCACCTACTGTATACACCACATGGTGTTGTTCCACATGCTGTGGAAGGTAACTTAACCCTAACATCCTGCACAACTGTGAAAGATTTTTCCTGGTATTTAAATACTGTCATATTAGTATTACGCTTTGGATCTCACACACCTTTGATTAAAAGGAATGAGAGCAAAGACTGATTTTTTTATTTCACATTATGCTCAAAACACACCTCTGAATCATTAAGAGCATTAGGACAGCCTCTTTGCACTTTGAGCCTCGCTAAAATTAATTTTTGCGCTTCTGTAATAGTGAAATGGACTTGGACACACCCATAAATGCGCTCTGCACCTTAAACAATAGACTGTTGAGTGGTTTGTCATAATATAATTAATATCTGTAATTTTCCATTTTTTTCGGTAATTTCCCAGTTTGAGATCGATAAAGTACATCTATCTAAGTGCATCTATCTACATATATAGCCCTTAGTGTTTGTGGTCACATTATTAAAATAAGAAAAAACACTTTATTCATAAGAATAAATTATAAATATGTGACTTTGAGGACTAGAGTTAAAGAGGTTTTATGTTTTGGTAAAATGTAAATTAGTATTCTAGCATTTTAGTCAGGAGATTTTAATGAGAGCATTTGGTATTCATCGACAAACACTGACATTAGTCCGCCCTAGAATACTTACTGGCTGTTCTGAAATGTTGGGTTTTGACTCAGATGCTCTCGTAGATAGAGAGATCTGGACCAAGGTGAGACTGATGTATTCTATTTTCACGTTAGAGTAGAAAAATCTACATGTATATATTCTTTTTTTAAGGGATCATATCATGAAATGTACATTATTATATAAAATCATTTCCCTATTGAACTGAGTGCACCAACAGCATAGTGACTAACTGTGGCCATTCGTTATACAGGATCAGGTTATCAAAATACAGAAGATTACCATAAACAGCCTGACAAAGTATAGAAACAGAATTAATTTTCACCAGGAATACTTTTTTATGCACAGTTGCATTCCCTCTCTGTTACACACACATGTACAAAAAATAAGCAGGAGTCATAAGCATTTCACATACAGAAGAAGAAGCAGCACGCACATGGAATTTACACACTTTATTTGGGCATGATGGGAGCAGGGCAGGGCCAGAGCTGACTGGGAGAGGGATAGAGATGTAATTTCTCCTGAAAGAGGAATCCCTCACACTAAAAATAATAGATTACCACCAGACATATACTGCATGGTGGGCTTTAGTGTGTATATTGGCTCGAGTTCATGTGACACATAAGCTAATAGGCTACTTTAGGGCACATTTATTGTTTTAATGTATTACCAGTAGCCCAGTAGCAGATGGACAGACTCAACCACAAATAACTGTGTCACAAATTCATGCACTGGTAAGAGGAATTTTGTAATAATGTGCTTGGTATTTTGTATCAGATGAGGGACATAACTCAAGACTTGACTCAACTCAAATTAGAAGTTATAAATCTGATACTCTGGGACTCTTACACTGACAAAAAATACCTGATATAACTTTGGCTTAGTATTCATAATCTGAGACTACTTAAGGTCCCATTTACTGTACTTCTTCCATATGTTGACACATCCCACAGATCATAATGAAATGTTTGTGACATATTTTGACCAGATTGAATTTAATTATAATTATTATAATTATTATTATTATTATCATAGGGAATCAACTTTTGCAGCCTTCCTCGGAATGGTTCATTTCAGTGGATGTCTCTTTAAATGCCCATGAGTCACAGTTAACTCCTCTCTTTCTCTTTCATCGCTATTCCTGGCTAGCTCCTAGCTTGTTTAGTGAGCCTGAGCCATTAAAAGTAGATAGGTCTTAAAGAATGAATTAAATCATGCATCAGTGGTGGACAGGGGTGTATGGTTTCAGTGGGCAATAGAATTAGTTTAGTTTATTTGAAAAGGGACAATGCAATTTCATAAAACACATGATTACACATGGTTAAAAAAGCCAGAATTAGCCAAAAGGCTAGTTTTCATCTGTAGTCCCCCGGCCAAGATGTAAAAAAGCAGTAAAATGCATCTACAAGAAAAAAAACATGGTTAGACATTTAAGAGGGCACTAATGTAACAAATAATATATACATAACAGACCGTACATTTAATCACAACATCAAACATCACAACAGACCCCGGAGTACAATAATTCAATTCAGTTCAACTTTATTTATGCAGTGCCATTTCACAACAACAGTCATCTCATAGCACTTTCAACTGTAGGGGAAACCCCCACAATTGCAGAAAGACCCCAGCAATCAGGCGATCCCCTGTGAGCAAGCACTTGGTGACAGTGGAGAGGAAAAACTTCCTTTTAGCAGGAAGAAACCTCAAGCCGAACCAGCCTCAGGGACGGGCAGTCTTCTGCTGCGACTGGCCGGGGGGGGGGGGGATAGAGAAGAAGAAGAAAAGAACAGACACGCAGTGAGCAAACAGCATGATGGGGACTATGGGAGAGAACAAACAGATGTTAATGACCAGCAAAAATATTTCATTGAGAGTGAAGAAAGGAGTGAAGCCCAGTGCATTGGTGGAGGTTCCCCAGCTGTCTAAACCTATTAGCAGCATAACGAAGGGAGGGTTCAGGGGCACATGATCCCACCCTAATTATAGGTTATATCAAAAAGGAAGGTTTTAACCCTATTCTTAAAACAGAGATAGAGTCTGACTCCCGAATCCAGATTGACAGCTGGTTCCACAGGAGAGGAGCTTGATAACTGAAGGTTCTGCCTCCCATTGTACTTTTGGAGATTCTAGGTATTACAAGTAATCCTGCATATAGGGAGCATAGTGCTCTGTTAGGATAGGGTAGTATTAGATCTTTTAAATAAAAAGAGCCTGATTATTTAGAGCTTTATAAGTCAGAAGAAGGATTTTAAACTTAATTCTAAACTCTATGGGAAGCCAATGAAGGGAAGCCAGAACCAGAGAGATATGATCTCTCTTTTTAGTACCTGTTAAAACTCTTGCTGCAGCATTTTGGATCAGCTGAAGACTTTTTAAAGATGTTTTGGGACACCCTGATAATAAAGACTTACAATAATCTAATCTAGAGCTAACAAAAGTGTGAATTAGTTTCTCAGCATCACTCTGAGACAAGATGCTCCTAATCTTGACAATATTACGCAAATGATAGAAGGCAGTCTTAGAAACAAGTTTAATATGTGAATTGTAGCCCATGTATTTTTGCCTACATATGCTTAAGCATTAAGGGGATGCTGGAGATTGCATGTGTGGATTGACTTCACGTCCTGAATGGAACAATATGTCTGGACCACCTACGGTTAACAACAAGAGGACGGAGGTACGGCGGCAAGGGGCTGAAAGGACTTCCCGACCTCCTGGGAGACAGGTGGAGGACTGAGAGACTGGAGGGGGAGTTTTGACAGGGATATGTGATTCTCCCTTTGTGTGAGAGGTATAAATGTGAAGGTCTGATGCAGCTCTTCCTCTTTTGTTCTTGAGAGAAGGCTGGGGATGAAGTGCTTGAATAAAACCTGAATTAAGAACCAATTCAGCTTCGTTATTTCATGCTCCCCACATGAATTAAAAAATAGATCGTGATCAAAAATAACTTCAAGGTTCCTTACAGAACTATTCAGAGAAAGAGTAATCGCATCCAAACTAAGAGTTCGATTTGGAAAGATATTTCTGACGTCTTTTGGACCAACTAGAATGACTTCAGTCTTATCTGAATTTAATAGCAGGAAATTACAAGTCATCCAAGCTTTGATTTCCTTAAGACAGGCCTCTAACTTGGCAAACTGATTACTATCATCTGGCTTCATTGACAGGTATAATTGTGTGTCACCTGCATAACAATGAAAATGTATACAGTGCTTTCTAATAATGTTGCCTAACGGAAGCATATATAAACTAAAAAGAGTAGGACCTAGCACAGATCCCTGTGGAACTCCATGACTGAGCTTTGCGTTGGAAGAAAACTCAATATTGACATGAACAAACTGGGACCTATCAGATAAATAAGATCTAAAGTACTGCAACAAAGTTCCATTAAGTCCAACATGGTGTTCTAATCTATCAAGTAAAATATTATGATTGATAGTATCAAAAGCTGCGGTCTAAAAGGACAAGTACAGAAACAAGTCCATTATCAGATGTGATAAGGAGGTCATTAGTGACCTTCACTAAAGCTGTTTCAGTACCATGATGGATTCTAAACCCAGACTGAAACTCTTCAAATAAACCATTTCCCTGCAAGTAGTCAAATAATTGCGTAGCAACGACTCTAAGATTTTTGAAATGAAAGGCAGATTATAGAGGTTGGTCTATAGTTAGCTAAAACTCCTGGATCCAGCATTGGCTTTTTGAGTAAGGGCTTAATTACAGTAGTTTTAAAAGCCTGTGGTACATGGCCTAATGTTAATGAAGAATTGATTGTTTGAAGAATAGAGCTACCAATAAATGGGAAGACTTCTTTAAATAACCTGGTAGGAATAGGGTCTAAAAGACAAGTTGAAGGCTTGGATGAGGAAAATTATTTTATCTAACTCTAAAAGGTCAATTGGATTAAACTCATCCAAACAGATATCATTTGAAGTTGTTATAGTAGTTAATGTATTTAAGTTAACGGTGGGAAGGATCTGACTGATTTTATCTCTGACAGATGAAATTTTGTTATTGAAAAAGTTCACAAAGTCCTGACTAGTAAGCTCTGAGTGTCATGGTTTTTATAAGCTGACAGCTCACATGCACGATGCAACAGCAACAGGAGAACAACCACACAAAGAGGCACATTTGAGAGTTTATTAAATTTCAAGATAAACACACAGCTGTGGAAACAGTCACTCACCAGAGGAATCAACCTGCGGAGAGGAGATGAGAGCTGTGAGAGGAAGAACGGAGTAAGGGGAAATAGGCGAGCCAAATTGCCACTTACTTAGGTTCCAAAGGAGAACCGCAGGGCCCCAGCTGGAAATAGATGAACCAGTAGGGTGAAGGGGAATAGCTGGTGGTGCCTGACCGGGTGGAGATTGGAAGCCGCGGGATGGTGGAGATGTCGCAGGGGAGCGTGCGCAGTCCCAGAGACACACCTGCATGGTGGCAACAACCCAGACAAGTCAGAGTTGAATGCGAGGAGAGAGCCTCCTTAAGTACGCTGGCTGATGAGCGGGAGCAGGTGCGTCTTCTGCCTCAGGTGTAGTGATGAATTGGTGAAGGTGAGATGGGACGGGAGGGGTGCACTCTTGCTGCCCATGACAAGGCCCCCCCTTCTAGGAGCACCTCCAGGTGGTCCAGAGAGCTTCTCCAGGTGAGCTTGGTGGAAGGCCCGAAGCATTTCTTTGTCCAGGACCTGTGCAGAAGGGACTCAGGAGCGTTCCTCAGGATGGTAGCCCTCCCAGTCTACGATGGTGAACATCCAAGCTCCGGCGGAGCGTGCGGGTGGGGTGACCATCGATGATCTGGAGAGGAGGAGGCGGCTTTGGGGGAGGGGGGGCAGAGAGGACTGGCCAAGAGGGGCTTGATGTGTGAAACGTGGAAAGTCGGGTTCACTCATAGGGTCGGCAGCAATTTAAGCTGAACCGACGCGTTGTTAACCATACAGGAGATGGAGAAAGGGCCCAGGAAGCAGGGGGACAGCTTCTTGGACCTCTCCCTGAGAGGGATCTGGCTCACTGCTAGCAAAACCTGCTGCCCCACAATGTACTTGGGGGAGGGCACCCGCCTCCAGTCTGCTGCAGCCTGGGTGCGTTCAGTGGAGTGGGCAAGGGTGGGCTGGGTGGCTCTCCAGACGTGCCGGCAGCAAAGGGCATGGACCCCCACGGATGGAACCGTGACCTCCCTCTCGGCCATGGGTAGGAGTGGCGGTGTGTACCCCAGGGGTGCCTCAAATGGGGTGAGTCTGGTGATGGTGGAGCTGGCCAAGTTTGTCAAGTATTCCACCCAGGTCAGGTGTGAGCTCCAGGAAGACGGGTTGTCGGCTGCTACGCACCACAGGGTGGCCTCGAAGGACTGGTTGGCGCACTCCGCCAACCCATTGCTCTGGGAATGGTTACCCGAAGAGAGACTCACTGTCATGCCCAGAGTCCGGCAGAAGGCCCTCCAAACTTGAGACGTAAATTGCGGACCCCGGTCAGACACAATGTCCATGGGGATGCCGTGGATCCTGATGATATGGTCAGTGAGGAGGACCGCTATCTCCAAGGCCAAGAGGAGCTTTGGGAGAGCAACCAGATGCACAGCCTTAGAGAAGTGATCCACTATGGTAAGGATTATCGTCTTGCCACAGGAGGGGAGAAGTCCGGTAACGAAGTCCACAGCAATGTGGGACCATGGATGGTCAGGGGTGGGGAGGGACTGGAGGAGACCCGATGGGGGGGAGGAGTCCAACTTTCCCCGGACGTAGGTCTGACAGGCCTTCACATATTCCCGTACGTCCCGCCACAGCATGGGCCACCAGAATGCTCGCCGGACGAGGTCCACAGTCTGAGCGATCCTGGGATGGCACGCAAAGCGACTGGTGTGGCCCCACTGGATGACATTGCTGTGGAGGGCGGCCGGGACATACAGATGGTTCCGGGGGCACCCTACTGGCACAGGTTCCTGGGACTAGGCCTGGCGGACCCTCCGCTCGATATCCCAAGAAAGGGCTCCGAGGATGCGAGAAGGCAGTATAATGGTTTGGGGGGGGGGGAGCTACCTCCTTGGAATGAAGCTGGTGCGATAGCATGTCCGGTTTGGTGTTCCGAGCACCAGGTCGGTACGTGATGGAAAAGTTGAACCTCTGAAAAAACAGGGTCCATCGAGCCTGCCTGGTGTTAAGTTGACGGGCCGATCGCAAATACTCAAGGTTTTTGTGATTGGTCCACGTGATGATGGGGTGAATAGCCCCCTTTAACCAATGCCTTCTTTCCTCCAATGCCAAATTAATGGCCAGCAGCTCGCCTATGTTGTAATTCCTCTCGGGTGGCAAAAGCCGACGAGAGAAATACGCGCACGGGCGGAGCTTCTGATTGGAGTGTGTGCGCTGCTACAGCACAGCGCCTACCCCCGAATCAGATGCGTCTACCTCGAGGACGAGCTCTAGCTGCGTGTCGACCTTGGCCAAGATTGATGTTTCCGTGAACAGGCGCTTTAATTTAGCAAACGCCTGTTCAGCTGCCTTGGTCCAGCGAAAGGCGACCTTAATGGAGGTCAGCTACGTCATGGGCAGTGCCACCCCACTGTAGTTCCTGATGAACCGGCGATAAAAGTTTGCAAACCCGAGGAAGCATTGAAGCTCCTTATGGGAGTGGGGGGTTGGCCAATCGAGCACTGCCCTTACCTTGGCCGGGTCAGCAATCAGTCTCCCTTCAGCCACTATGAAGCCCTAGAAGGTGGTTGTGCTTGTGGAGAACTCACATTTCTCGGCCTTGATGTAGAGCTGGTTCTCCAAGAGCCATTATAGGACGGCCCTTACATGACTTTGTGTTCCTCTGGCAAGTGGGAGAAAACCAAAATATTATCCAAGTAGACAAAGATGAATTGATGGAGCATATCACGGAGGATGTCACTGATTAGCCGCTGGAAGACAGCGGGGGCGTTGGTGAGCCCAAATGACATCACCAAATACTCAAATTGCCCCTGGTGGGTTTTGAACACCGTCTTCGCGAATGCGGATCAAATGGTATGCGTTTATTAAATCTAACTTGGTGAAAACCCGTGAGTGCTGAAGGCGCTCAAACGCGGAATTAATCAAAGGCAGAGGGTACTTGTCTTTGGTGGTAATTGCGTTAAGTTCCCGATAGTCGATGCACGGGCGCAACGAGCCATCCTTCTTTCCGACGAAGAAGAACCCGGCTCCAAGCGGAGCCGAAGATGGCTGAATAAGGCTGGTGTTCAGCGACTCTTTGATGTACCTCTCCATCGCCTCACTCTCTGGACCAGAAATGCTATAAAGCCGGCTGGACAGCAACTTTGCCCCTGGGAGGAGGTCTATAGCGCAATCGTAAGAGCGATGAGGTGGTAGCGACAACACTCTCGATTTGCTAAAGACGCCCCCCAAATCGTGGTATGCTCGGGGAATGAAGCTGAGGTCCGGTGGCTTGACTGGCGGGAAGGAACCAGACAGAGATGGGGAACACTCTGCTGAATGCAATTTGCCATACAGAATGGGCTCCAGGAGGAGATAGCATTTTGTCCCCAGTTAATAATCGGATTATGCCTCCAGAGCCAAGGATAGCCAAGAACCATTGGGGAAGACAAAATTGGGAGAACCAGGAATGAGAGTTCCTCCTGATGGTTCCCGGAAAGGAGGATGGAGATCAACACCGTGCTCTTGGTGACTACCGCAACCTCCCAACCAGAAATAGTGGTGATTCTCTGATTGTGGGGCAATTTGCATGTGAGAACATCCATCTACTGAACGAACTGGGCAGAGACGAAATTACCCTCAGACCCCAAGTCGACCAACGCCATAGTCCTCCCCTCGACCCCCAGCAACTGCACAAGGGCCGACATTGAAAAATTACTGGGGGGAGTAGATTTAGTCCAGCTCACCAGACCCCCCATGGTTACTGACGGGCTGTGTCTTTTTGGCCGCTGGCGGCATTCGTCCTGATTGTGGTTCATCGAACCGCAGTACGCGCACGCACCAGCCCTTCGCCTTCGCCGGCGCTCATCATCGGTCAAGTGCTGAGAGACCTCCATCGGCTCGGGCGGAGAACCGGCACCACCAGTGTTAGTAACCACAGCGGCCGCGCGCTTGGCGAGCAGGCTAGAGGAGGACTCACGCTCCTTTGCGCGCTCACAGTACTGGCTATCTAACTCTACAGCCTGATCTATAAGGCCGTCGAGAGTCTCGGGGACAGGGTGAACCGCCAGATCGTCATGGAGATGAGCGCTTAACCCGTGGAGGAACGCTTTGCGTAAAGCAACCTTGTTCCACCCCGAGTCAGCCACTTCAACCCGGAACTCCACCGAGTACTCGGCTGCTGACCGAGTGCCCTGGTGGAGCATCATCAGGCAGCTCATTACGTTGCCCTGACTCTCAGTATGGCCAAATGCGCGGGAGAAAGCATCCATGAATTGCTCAAACATGTACTGCTGTCACTCGGGGTTATCTATCGTAGACCGTGCCCAATCAAGGGCTCGGTCTTTGAGCAAAAGGATGAAAAACTGAATCTTTGCCACATCTCCTGGGTACTCCTCCCCGACCTGCTCCAAATAAATTCGTACTTGAATAAGGAAACCCTTGCATTTCCCCACCTCCCCCACGTACGGGGCAGGCGTGGGAACAGAGGTGGTTCAACGCACCGTAGTGCGGGGAGCAGGCTGAGGAAGAGGAGCCTGAGGATGCGCGTTGGGGCAAAGCCGCATCACATTCTGAATTAGTTGAGTCAACACGCCCAGCTGGTGCTCGGTCGGTGATAAGCGATCCAAGGTGGTGAGCTCTGATGCCGCTGCACTGGCTGAGTTGAGGTCCTGGCTGGCTTGTTCTGTCATGGTTTTTATAAGCTGACAGCTCACATGCACGATGCAACAGCAACAGGAGAACAACCACACGAAGAGGCACGTTTGAGAGTTTATTAAATTTCAAGATAAACGCACAGCTATGGAAACAGTCACCAGAGGAATCAACCTGCGGAGAGAAGACGAGAGCTGTGAGAGGAGGAACGGAGTAAGGGGAAATGGGCGAGCCAAATTGCCACTTACTTGGGTTCCAGAGGAGAACTGCAGGGCCCCAGCAGGAAATAGACAAACCGGTACGGTGAAGGGGAAGAGCTGGTGGTGCCTGATTGGGTGGAGATTGGAAGCCGCAGGATGGTGGAGATGTGGCAGGGGAGCGTGCGCAGTCCCAGAGACACACATGCATAGTGGCAGCAACCCAGATGAGCCAGCGTTGAATGCACGGAGAGACCCTCCTTAAGTACGCTGGCTGATGAGCGGGAGCAGGTGCGTCTTCTGCCTCAAGTGTAGTGATGAATTGATGAAGGTGAGACGGGACGGAAGGGGCACACTCTCGCTGCCCATGTCACTGAGAAAATGTTAGGATTGACAGAGTCCTGACTCTTTGTCAGCCTGGCTACAGTGCTGAAAAGAAACCTGGGATTATTCTTGTTCTCTTCTATTAATGTGGAATAATAACTTGTTCTAGCTTTCCTAAGAGACTTTTTATAAATTAGAAGATGATTTCTCCAAGCTAAATAGATTTCATCTAATTTAGTGGAGCGCCATCTTCTTTCTAATTAACGAGTCTTCTGTTTTAAGCTACGAGTTTCTGTGTTGAACCAAGGAGTTAGAAATCTCTGATTAGACTTTTTCTTTTTTAATAAACTCGGGGGTACCAGGAGCGGGCCGTCTCAGTGGGCAATGAAAAAAACCCAAAACTGTATTTCCGGTCTTGCGGTACAGATACAGCCGTAAACAGAAAAGCAAAGGAATGTTGTATTGGTTTAGATTTGATTGACATCTCATTTGACCCTTAAGAGCCTCAATTTGCCATCAATAACCAATGACTGAAAACCTAGCCAGAAGGACCTACCCACCAATGATCGTGAATACAGTGAGCCAATTGAAGCGGAGTATGTTGATGATGGACGTGTCGTTTAGTCAACTGATTTCAGCAATACCCTACATGGGCATGTTGTTTGTTTATATTTCCGGTAAAAAGCCATGCGTTCCCGTGCGTAAAATCTCTTGCCTGACACAGTCCGACTTGTGCGTAAAGGTAATATTAGCCACTATTTTACTTATTTGTTTTGAAAAATGGTTTGCAAAGTAAACCGAAAGCATATGAAAGCATAAATGGCTTGACCCGGTCGGGTGACCAGCACTACGAGTTAGTAAAGGAACAATTGAAGGTTGCAACAACTGAACAATTAGAAATTTCTAGCTTGTCTGACGATGAGGAACCTCGAGCAGAGATGTTTGCCAACGACAATGCGGTTGTGGATAGGTAAGTGTTATAATCTAAATTATTCTTTATAGATAAAAATATAAAAATAGAAATAAAAACAACTTTTGACCAATCGGTAATTACAAGGGTCCCACATGGTCACATATTATACAGTATGTGCTGTGCTCCTCTGTAGCGGGGGGGTGGTGTCTTTGTTACTACCTATATTGCAGAGAAACGTAATAATGTTTTAGTATAATTTTTATTGCACTGTACGCTATTTTTTTCCTGTGAAGAAAGGAACTGTGCTATGTATATCTGGGCTATTATGCCTTTGTTTTACTGTGTAAATGGGATCTGGTGAAATGGACCCCTGACCAAGTGAGCACACCATGTGAGCACCCCAAGTGGACCCCGGTAGTCAATCTATACAAGCACTTTTTCAATACAATGGTTTACAAAGTGATTCATAATTTTCTAAAGCCTCATTCAGAACATTATAGTCCCACAGACTAGATTTTCATCTGGGGCAGCATTTATAAATCACTGGATGGAGAATGTACTTGTACATGTATAGATTGGATTCTGTGGTCCACTTGGGGTGCACACTTGGTCAGGGATCCACTTGACCTGTATCCGTGTAAACTGCTGAGATAGTGAACTCTGGAAAAATAGGAGGGGGGAGTTTCCAAGGTGTGCCATTTGGTACAGTTCAAAAATGCCTGGTTATAACCTGAGAAAAAAGCTGTGTAATATATTCATTTTTTGTGGTATTGTTGCAGAATTTTGACCTGAACTTGATAACACTTGGTTCTACATTCCTATTGTGTTTTCCAGCCAAGATCTAACAGCTGTATGTTATTTGCAAATATTTTTATCTAAAAAAACACCCAGACAAACGTTATTTTCTTCAAATTCAGTATGTTTAGATGATTATTCAGTGGCAGAAGCACTTAGAGAGATTCTGACTGTTTTGCCAAAAAATTCAGAGTGTTTTCTTTTAAATGAGACCAACCCCATGAAGATACTGCAAAGGGTTGAAGAACAGCTTTTGATTTACTTTGGGTATGTTATTTTTAGGCATTTTTAGGGAAATTGACCCAAGTGTAAGGGGTTAAAGGGGCCACCATGTCGAGGGTCTGATGCAGAGAAGCTGTAACACTAGCTACCATGCTATTAATTACAGAAGGAGCAAGCTCTTCATAACTTATCTCTGCTGTGTTGACACACGGCATTGAGGAAACAATCAGCATAAATTTAGTAACAGCATCATCTGAGAGACATCTACTGTAGTAATATTTTTCTTTCGGAGCCAAATAATCAGAAATAGTAAAATCAAAGGTTAACAGACAATGGTCTGACAGTACAGGGTTATGAGGACACACTACCAGATTTTCTATTTCTATGCCATATGTCTGAACAAGGTCCAACGTGTGGTGGAGATAATGGGTAGGATTTCCTACTTTCTGAGAAAATCCCATCGAGTCTAATATTGAATTAAATGCCATATTAAGACAATCACTAGCTACATCTACATAAGATAAGATAAGATAAGATAAGCCTTTATTAGTCCCACAATGGGGAAATTCCAGGATTGCAACAGCATAGGGATAGCAACACTCAGAGCAACAATCAGAAGGCAAGAAAAAACAACATCTAGTAAACATATGTCCATATTACTATAAATGTATATATATAGACACACAGTGCAGAGCATTATGGCTGGTGAATGTGCAGTAGAAAGTCTAAGCTCTCTCTCCGCGGATGCAGCGGGCCAGCTGGAAGTCTTTGGGCATGATGGTGACCCCCTTAGCGAAGAAGAGACCACCAGGTGGGCCTCGCTGGTCTCCTGCAGAGCCATGACGGCGAAGCTCAGGAAACGCAGGATGGTCTTGAAGTCCTGAGCGATCTCCCTCACCAGGCGCTGGACGGGCAGCTTACGGATGAGCAGCTCCGTGGATTTCTGGTAGCGACGGATCTCTCTCAGAGCCACGGGCCTGTGACGGCGAGGCCTCTTCACTCTGCCGGTGGCCAGAGCGCCTCTCCGAGCAGCCCTGGTGGCTAGCTGTCTCCTGGGGGGCTTCTTCCTCCAGTAGATTTTACGGGTGGTCTGCTGGGTTCTTGCCATCGCTCTTTATTATTCTGTCTTATATTTCTTTCACGCTGCCTAAACTCCAGCCCGGCACCCGCGTCCTTTTCGCTACAGCTCCCGGTATGTCGAGTTTCCCATTAGCACCGGGCGGCGGCCAAGTGCTAGCTAGCACTAGCTCCTCCCCGCTGTAACGTCTCCCTCTGCAAACCGTGGCTCCGTCCGCCGACCCGGGAGACCCCCAGGGCGATCCGTGCGTCCGTGATATATATACAGAGTGAAAGGTGTAGAAAGAAGAAGGAAGATAAAAAAAAAAAAAAAAAAAGGCTGTTGCAACAGGCAGCTGACTCGTGTGGCGCCGCCGGTCCGGCGGAACCGGAACCGGAAAAAAAAAAAAAAAAATGTATGTATATTAAAGTCTAATTTCAGCACTAAATCTGCTAGGAATTTGGCAAATTCGGATAAAAACTCTGAGTAGGCTGAGGGAGGACAATAAACTATGGCAAATAAAATTGGGTTTAACCTAAAGTTGCTAAAATGCCCAATATAGAGGGCCAAGCCCTCAAAGGAATTATAACATGTTTTTTGCTTTACATTAACTAGTAATTTGGAATGGTAAATTGTTGCTACTCCTCTTCCACAACCAGAACTTCTGGTGATTTTGACAGTTTAAATAACCAGACAGAGTTGATTCATTTAAACCAACATAATGCTCTTGCCCTAACCAAGTCTCTGTAAGGGATATTAAATCAATCTGATGATCAATTAACATATCATGGACTAGCAGAGACTTGGGAGTTAGAGACCTAATACTTAAGAAACCGCATTTAATTTTTAAATTATGAGAAGGAACAGAGGCCAAGTCATTAAATTTAGAGGCTTCATGTTTAATTTGAGTTTTACGAACTTTTTGTTTAATCACTTTGGGATGCTTATGTATTATATTTTTATTTACTTTGGAGGGAGCAGACAGTGATTCTCTGATGGGGAAGACAGGAGCTAAGTTGAGGGGTGGCGGATGAAGGGGAGCTGCAGAGAGGTGTGTAAGACTGCGACTCTGCTTCCTGGTCCCAACTCTGAGTTGTCAAGGTTTGGGAAATTTGGATAAAAATGATGCCAGATTGTTAGATAAATGAGACGCACCATCCAAAGTGGGATGGATGCCATCTTGTCTAATAAGACCAGGTTTTCTCCAAAATGAGTTCCAATTGTCTATGTAGCCCGCATTGTTTGCAGGACACCACACAGACAGCCAGCGGTTGAAGGATGATACGCAGCTAATGTCATCACTGGTCAGATTGGGGAGGGGCCCAGAGAATACTACAGAGGCAGACATTGTTTTGGCAAAGTTACACACCAATTCCACACTAAGTTTTGTAACTTCTGACTGCCGGAGTCGGATGCCGGCGTGGATAACAATTGTGGAGTGTTTACAGTTACTTTTAGCCAGCATTTTCAAATTTGACTCGATGTCACCTGCTCTGGCCCCGGGAATGCATTTGACTATGGCCGTTGGAGTCTCTAGGTTCATGTTTCTGACTACAGAGTCACCAATGATCAGAGTTTTTTCCTCAGTGGGTGTGTCGCTGAGTGGGGAAAAGCGATTAGAAACATGAACAGATTGGTGGTGGACCAGGGGCTTGTGACTATGCTTCCTTCTCACCATCGCCCACCCATTCTCTCCTGGCTGCTCAGGAGAGGTGGAAGCCGGGGGATGGCTAGCAGGCCCTATGCTAGGGTGCTCCACTGCAGCTAAGGGAAGTCCGTCATTATTAACTGGTGCTGACGGTGTTTCAGTTCAGCGGAACCGGGATTCCATATCACACAACCTCACCTTGAGTGCCTCAAAAAGACAACATTTATTACATTTACCATTATCACTAAAAGAGGCAGAGGTGTAGCTAAACATCTGACACAGAGAGCACACCAGAGGAGAAGGGGAAGGAGAGCTAGTAGCCATAGCTAATGGCTAACCCAAAGCTAGCACAAACACCGATGAAAGGTGAACAGAAGGGTAAAGAGGGTGATTAGGCGACACTGGTGCAAGAGGCTTGTTAAGCAGAAGTGGGAGGTGACGGTAGATTGGAAAAAAAGTGATTAAAATACAATTAAAGGCAATAATCCTCAGGAGAGTGAGGAGAGCTAACCACAGAGCAAACCACACCGACAGACAGCAACACAGGAAGTAATGATACGTTACCACAGGAAGCTAGAATGCAATAAGCACAGAAACATTCTCAAATGAGTGAAAGGGAAACTGCTTGCATCAATTAGCAAAATTGTATCAATTAACCACATGCATCAATTAGCTGCACGTGGTCCTGGTTAACCCTGTAAGGATTAAAGTTGATTACATGATCTGAATCTCCTGAGGTTGGTGTCGCAGATCCACACCTGTCATGTAATTGGTCAAAAAGTATGAAAAAAAACCCCAACCAGATGTACCAAGCATTTCACATCACTACATGGCAGAAACGTATAGCTTGTTGCTCTTCACTGGAGGACTGAGTTCAGCAAAACTAGAACTGTGTCGAATCTGCTATCACTTGGGGGCACAGTAGAAGAGATGTATAAACAATTGCGCAACATGTATATTTCCACAGGGAGGAAACATTTGCTCCAAATTTTGTCAACTATATTGACAACTCCATCAATATGGACTTCCTCCCCTTTTTTGCACTGCTGCTACTTTTCCTCCAGCTCTTTGTCTCTGAAGTAAATGCGATCGGCACCATGGCGGGCAGAATACATTATTCCAGGGACATGTTGCTGCATTTAAACACGGTTGATGCAGCGGCTGTGATTGAGCCTAAGCCGCAACTGCCGGACTTTATTTTGAGAGACGGACACAGCGGTGAAAAGAGAGACAGGAGAGACGGGAGAAGGAAACGTGGAAAGCGTGGAGGTGTGAAATTGCACCTGAGAAGACGTCAGTTTGGTAACATTCCTCTTCCTTCTATGATTTTTGGGAACGTACAATCTCTGAGAAACAAGGTGGATGAAATTCAAGGGAATGTACACTACCAGAAGGACTTTAAGAACTGCTGTGTCATGGCTTTCACCGAGTCTTGGCTTAATGCGCATGACCGAGAAGTAGACCTGTGGATTGACGGCTTTGGAGCCCCACTGCGCTCGGATCGGCAGGAAGAGGTAACGGGGAAACGTCAGGGGGGCGGCGTATGTTTATATATTAATAAGCAGTACTGCACATCTGTCACGGTCAGAGAGCGCATCTGTACACCCGATATGGAGCTGCTGTCTGTGTCACTACGCCCCTTTTATTTGCCTCGCGAGTTCCCCCAGCTTTTCATCACAACTGTGTACATTCACCAGAGGGCAGACGCTGACTCCGCCTCCAGCACCGTCTTTGATGTAGTCCAGCGGCTGCAATCAATTTCTCCAGAGGCGCCAAACTTCATTCTTGGGGATTTTGACCATGTTTCTTTAAAGAAGACACTTAAAAACTTTTATCAGTATGTCTCCTGCCCAACCAGGCGAAAAAAGACATTGGACCTGTGCTATGGATCCATAGAGAGGGCCTATAAATCCCTCCCCCTTCCTCCTGTAGGATCCTCAGATCACAACTGTGTACGTTTGCTGCCCACATATAAAACTGCTCTCAGAAGAGGCAAGGTGGAGACGAGAGACATTGATGTGTGGACAGAGGATTCAGTGCACAGCCTCCAGGAATGCTTTAACTGTACAGACTGGGAGATGTTCACACTGGCCTGCGGGGATGATCTGGACTCTTTGATGGACGTCACATGCTCATACATGTCTTTCTGTAAAAATAAGATCGTTCCACATAAACGTGTCAAAATATATCCCAAAAACAAGCCATGGGTTACAAAATCAGTTAAATCCTGCTTACAGAGGAAAGCACTTGCCTTTAAACAGGGGTCTGTTTCTGAGCTACAGGTTGCCACAAAAGAGCTGAAGTCCGAAATTTTAAGAGCAAAACAGAATTATAAATCAGAATTGGAAAGCAAGATGGCAACAAAGAAACTTGGTTCAGCCTGGGCCAGTATGAAAACTATTGCAGGCCTTCAGAGCAGAGAGCGCAGTAATCGTGTGTCTTTAGATGGTTTTAATTCAGACACAGAGCTGGCTAATGCTCTTAATTGTTTTTTATGGTCGTTTTGACTCCTTTGATTTTAGCACAGAAACCCAAGATTTGAAACAGAAACTCAAAGACAATCAGCACTTTATTGAGGTGCAGGATGTTAAAAGGGAGTTCTGCGCTGTAAAAGTGAACAAAAGTCAGGGCCCTGATAATATATGTGGGCGCTTGGTAAAGTCCTGTGCACATGAACTGAGTCCTATATTTCATTACATTTTCAATAAGTCCTTACAGACACAACATGTGCCTAAGATCTGGAAAGAAGCCGTGGTTGTTCCCGTTCCAAAATCCAGCTGTCCTAAAACGGTAAACGACTTTAGATCAGTTGCTTTGACTTCAATTTTAATGAAAATTTTTGAAAAACTGGTCAGATGTGAGGTCCTAAAGCAGACTGAGCATGCATTGGATCCTCTGCAGTTTGCCTATAGGCCTCACAGAGGAGTGGAGGACGCCACTGTCACTCTGTTTAACATGCTTTTAAAACATCTGGATTTTAATGGGACACACGCCAGGCTTTTATTTGTGGACTTTTCCTCCGCCTTTAATACAATCCAACCTTATATCTTAGGCTCCTGCAAGGCTCCTGCAACAATTTGATTTGAGCAATAATCTGGTGGGTTGGATTCTGGATTTCTTAATCAACAGGACGCAGAGAGTAAGGGTCAATGGTACATTGTCTGACCTAAAGTGCTCTTCTACTGGCTCTCCTCAGGGGTGTGTGTTGTCACCACTACTCTTCATCCTGTACACAAACATGTGTCGGAGCAGACATGACAACAGACACATTATAAAGTATGCTGATGACTCAGTTATTGTCAGTCTCCTCCAGGATGGTGAAAGTGGCCACGGCCCAGTAGTTGATGATTTTGTTCACTGGTGTGAGGATTCCTACCTGCAGCTGAATACGACAAAAACTAAAGACATGATTATTGACTTTAGGAGGAAAACTCCCAGGCACAAAGTCACCGTACTAAAAGGCCAGACTGTAGGAGTCAAGAATTGAGGAAACTAGATGATTTTCCAGTATCTGCTTTAATTCTCATTCATCCTACGTCCTCTCTCGATCGGAGTGAAAAGAGCCAGGACGCAGTCACACACATACATTTATACACTTATCTCGAACAATACCTCACACACAAGTCACAATACATCACACAAAAGTCACACGACCCAGTTATATCCTTTCGTCTGTTATAGAACACCCAGCGTCCTTCTGTTCTCCTCTCTGACCCCCAAAAGGTCAGGCCGGGTAATCTTCTCCTTTCTTCTGAGTCCACAGGGGTGCAGACACCTCGTCCTCTTGAGGTGTGATGTCAATACACCTGGCTAGCTCAAAGTCTCTCTCGGCTGAATTCCAGCCTGCCACATGTGAGTCACATAAGTCAGAATTATGGGCTCTGGATTTCTTAATCAACAGGACGCAGAGAGTAAGGGTCAATGGTACATTGTCTGACCTAAAGTGCTCTTCTACTGGCTCTCCTCGGGGGGGGGGGGGTGTTGTCACCACTACTCTTCATCCTGTACACAAACATGTGTCGGAGCAGACATGACAACAGACACATTATAAAGTATGCTGATGACTCAGTTATTGTCAGTCTCCTCCAGGATGGTGAGAGTGGCCACGGCCCAGTAGTTGATGATTTTGTTCACTGGTGTGAGGATTCCTACCTGCAGCTGAATACGACAAAAACTAAAGACATGATTATTGACTTTAGGAGGAAAACTCCCAGGCACAAAGTCACCGTACTAAAAGGCCAGACCACCGAATGTGTACAATCCTACAAATATCTTGGGACGATTATTGATAGTAATTTAAACTTTGAAGAGAACTGTGAAAGGGTGTGCAAAAAGGGTCAGCAACATTTGCATTGCTTGAGAAAACTTGCGCGCTTCCAAATTGACCGAACCATAATGACAATGTTTTATCGGGCTTTTATTGAATCTGTTTTATCCTTTTCTTTAGTGTCATGGTTTGGTCAGATAAAACTGAAACAGAGGAAATCCTTGGATCAGGTAGTTAGATGGTCCAGTCGTTTGCTTGGTGAGTCACAGCTGAGCCTGACATCCCTGTACACCAGACAAGTACAGAGGATGGCTACCTCCATTTTAAATGATGACTCCCACCCACTGCAACTTTCAGCTTCTTCCCTCAAGACAGAGGTTTGCTGTCCCAAAAAGTAAAACCCAGCGCTACAAAAACAGCTTTGTTCCTGCTGCTGTCAAAGAGTTGAACAAGCTGTAACAATATATTGTAACGTCGGGGCCATGTTAAGGGGGGCAGGGATTTCCCAGCATGCTTTGCCAGTTGAAAACGTTACTGTGTGTGTGTATTAAATGTGTTATTACTGAGTTCTACAGCTGTGTCATTATAACTGCGTTATAATGACCCAGCAGTGTTTAGCAGGATTAGGGCAAGATGTATCATGTGTGTGTAACCATGATTGAAACGGAGGTCTGGGAGAATGACCTCCCCTCCTCTCTGTGCTCAGAAGTAAGTTGGGGGTCGGTGGTGTGTAAATAAAGCCTATTCATCACAACCATCTTGCTCCTCTTTCTTTGTGTGAACCTTGCAAACGTCACACTGGTGTCAGGAGTGGGCATGGAGCAAGATGCGGATCCAGGCGGAGGTCCTGCGGCCGGAGCGGTTCATCGCTCGGCTGGGAACGGAGCGTAGAGCTGAGACGCCTGCCCCCAGAGACGCTCGCCGAGATGGACGGAGCAGCGGACCCGACGGGCCGAGCAGAGCAAACCAGCCCCGTTTTCCGCCCTTTTCAGGGCAGGACGGGCTGGCGATTCCAGAGCGATTAGGAGCGGCAATCGACCGGGAGGTGACTTCCGCTGCACAGAGCCAGGGTACATCGCACGGTACTGCCCCGCACACAGCGCAAGACAAACTGGCCCCTCGCCGATGTTAAATTAGAGCGAGGTGGCATGGAGGGAGAAAAAGCCGCCTTCTGCAGATGCTTCCCCCGGCGGTGACGTCACAGAGGCCTTTGGAGCGCAGCAGCAGCGGAGCGAGCAGGACAGATCTGGTCTTTTCCCGGGCTCGGCAGGGCTGGACGCCGGGACGCGGGCCAGCGGCCGCCTGGGAGGTCCTGGCAGCGGTGGGAGTCATGGGACTCCCGCTGCCAGAGGAGGAACTGTGCGTGTCCTACTGCCACCCGCAGATGCTTTCCCTTTCGGTGATGTCACGGAGGCCCTCGGCGCAGCAGCGACGCAGCGGAGCGAGCAGGACGGAGATCCCGCCATTTTTCCAGGCGCGGCAAGGGCTGGACGCATGGACGCGGGCCAGCGGCCGCCTGGGAGACCTGGCAGCGGTGGGAGTCGGCCGGAGCGGGCATGGGACTCCCGCTGCCAGGGAAGGGACTGTGCGTGGTCCTACAGAGGCTGTCAGATGTGTCCATCCGCCCGCTGATGGCCAAACCGGAACCCTACCCCAACCAGATGCTCTGACTGAGACTCAGATGGCCCGTGCATGCCGCCCCGGCACTGGGCTGACTCGCGCTGGATTTCTGAAAGTGGACTTTGAATTTTCTGGGGACAGAAACCAGTCCGGGGGGGGGGGGGGGCAGTGTAACGTCGGGGCCATGTTAAGGGGGGCAGGGATTTCCCAGCATGCTTTGCCAGTTGAAAACATTACTGTGTGTGTATTAAATGTGTTATTACTGAGTTCTACTGCTGTGTCATTATAACTGCGTTATAATGACCCAGCAGTGTTTAGCAGGATTAGGGCAAGATGTATCATGTGTGTGTAACCATGATTGAAACGGAGGTCTGGGAGAATGACCTCCCCTCCTCTCTGTGCTCAGAAGTAAGTTGGGGGTCGGTGGTGTGTAAATAAAGCCTATTCATCACAACCATCTTGCTCCTCTTTCTTTGTGTGAACCTTGCAAACGTCACAATATTGCACATAATTTAGGTACCTATTTATTAACTCCACTTTATATTTACTTATTTTTGTAGGATGTTACTTGGGTTCTAAATATTTTATTGGGTTTTAGACCTTTGAGTTTTTAACCTCTTTGACTAGTTTTTAACTTTTAATATGACCCTCCTCTCTTACCTCTGGTTTTTCTCCCATCTCTTTGTCTTTTTATACCCTGATTGATGGAGCCTTGAGTATGTTTATCATGTTTATAGTCAGCTTCATGTGTGCCTGTGTTTGTGTCTATGTTGAATGTAACTTGTGGCTTGTAAATATGGATGTCACCAGACTGCAAAACAAATCTACCTATGGGTACAAATAAAGTAACCTGAACCTGAACCTGAACTATGATTCTAAAAGAGATTATTTAGCTTCTGAAGGGAAATATTTACCTGCTCGACAGCACAAGATGGACCAGAGCGGATCACTTTTCGTCCGCCATTGATGAAGCTGCACATGACGGAGAGAACAATACTGCCGGTTCCGTGCCTTAATCTAACCAAAATTGAGGTGGAATAAATCAGAAGAAAAAGTGATTGTTTCTGGACGTGGACGAGAAAGGGAAAATGACCGACAGAGGACAAAATAAGGACCGGGGATGAGGACACGGACGCATGGCGACACATGACGAGCAGTAGGTCTGATGTTTTTTATCAGTTTGTTTACACTCGACCGGAGTGGTGGCCTAGTTGGTAGAGCATCTGCCCACAACCTGGAGGCTGGCGTTCAAATCCTGGCCGGGTCATACCAAAGACCAGGTAAAAATGGTACTTCCCACCATCTAGCTTGGTGCTCAGCATAATAGAACGGGGAAAGGAAAGTTAACACGCAGAGCTACCAGAGGACTGACCCCTCACTGTGGCTTTCACTGCCTACAGTAGATGCGTGGCCTAGAGTCCCGAAATGGAGATAGGCACCACCAAATGTTGTTGGCATGGGAATAACCTAAACTTTACATTCTACTGATTTTCTGGTTCATATATTTTGAAGATAAGAAAACAAAAAACAAAAACAAGGACAAAAAATCAAAACCATCCTTTGTGTAAATATGTCCAAAGTCCACTTTGACCAAAAGTTATGTAATCTGATGTGGCTGCCATCACATTATGCAAATTAGATGTGTAAATTTACTCCTATCATAAACTTTGGTTCATATTCTACATGTTTCTCATTTACAGTAAGCCATTATCTCTTACAGTACCACTTTCAAGTTAAAGTCTTTGGAATTTGTGATGTCTAAACTGAATATTTTCTTGAAAAAAATCTTCGCCACCAGAGGGTGCATGCAGATGGTACGGATCTGCAACAGAAATCCACTCAGGGTAAAATACAATAAACTACAGAAAATAAGTTAAAATGACCTCTAGGAACAACATATATTTGATTTTGATTTTGTATACTTTATTGATCCCCAGAGGGGAAATTATGGTCAAGTTTTGGTAGAGGAACAAGGATTCCAGTGGGGGTGAACAGAATTTATAGCAAGTAGTGATCAAAAAATGACTGGATTGACCGTTAAGCTAATGCCAGGCCTGTCAGCCTCTTCCCGACAAGGCGAGCTCTAATGCAGTTAGACAGACCCACTCTGACTGCCTAGCCAAGTTAATGCTAACAATTTGATGTAGCATCATGGTGAAAATATAACAAAATAAGCCAGAATGTCACGAGATTTGTTATCGACTGCAGAATAGTGAATCAGGTGGAAACAGGGATGTCTATTACGGTGACTGTAATTTAAAGAAAATAACAATATAAACCACATTTGGCAAGCCAACTCCATAGTAGCACATTATACATCAATATACTTGCAGAAACTTTCTTCCCCACCAAAATGAACATCATCTATTTCCCAAGTAATTCCATTTGCTTCATGTCAAAGATGCAGGCCACACCTAGGCAGAAGATTCTTCTGGCACATCAGCTAGACATGTCACAGGTCCATTTTCAACAAGCAGATGCGCCCAGAAGAAAACAACTGAACCTGACCCTGAGATCATATAAACACACTGACTGGTGCATGAACATAATGGTCTATGTGATGTGGCCTTTATATATGAAACACAAAGCTTCAAAGAACTTCGCTAAGCAGAGTTTCCATATTTCTAAATATTGAGAATTTCAGCTCTTTCATAGTTATTTTTGAAACATGATCATTATTTGCATGCAAACCTAGCAAACGACTGTCTTGCAGCAGAACAGTAATGTGCATCATGCTGCCATCTTGGAGGGAGTTTTAAATCAATGACATCACATGATATGAAAGTACTGCAAATCAAAAATTAGGACACATCACTGGTTAGTCAACACAGAAAGAAATGGAAAGGAAGAAATATGGTTGTCTCATAATCTAAGTTTCTCTCTTACTTAAGTCAGGCTTAACTTGCACATTTGCAGAATTTACTTTTTTATTTTTAATCAGATAGGAATGTGCACCTAATGAGTTGATTTAGAAGTTGAAAAGCAAATCTTAGACACGGGAACACTTACAATGTCCAAACTTTTGCAGATGCTACAATTTTTTTTTTTACTTTATGCAATAAAAAGTATCTATGCTGGTTATATTGTTCTTTTTATTTATTTATTTGTCCTACAGAGATTGTTTCTAACATCTTTTCAATTGTGGGCACATATACGTTTTCCATATGCTTCGCATGCTTGTTACTGTATGCTTATTGTTTACTGCACGTCTCAGAGGAACAAAAGGTCTGAACCTCCTAGGGGTAGCAGGAGGATGTGGTCTGGCCTTTTGTATGCAGAGAGACGGCCATGAAGGATTTCCTGATCACCAGGACTTCAGGTGGAGACAGAAGACCTGAAGGAGGGTGCATTGTGATTTGGGATGTAAAGACAATGCAACTGGAGACAGAAGACCTGAAGGGGGGTGCATTGTGATTTGGGATGTAAAGACAATGCGACTGTTTGCTTTGATGTCCTGGGGTATAAAAAGGACAGCTGTGGGGGCATGCCTGTCTCTTTTCTGTGTTTTGGATGTTGGAGAATGTGTTGGTGAATAAAACTGATTTTGAGTAATAAACTCAGCCTCGTCTTTCCACACATCTCCACACAATAATAATAATTTAAAAAAAAAATCAATTTTTTTAAGGGGTTCCCAAATTTTGGCAGAACTGTAGATTGCTTGAGAGTTCCAGGTTGAGTATAAAAACATACAGTATATTTGGGGAAAGGTCGTGATGAGTCAAAGTAGAGAGAGAATTTCAAGGACAGAAGCACTGTTTAGGAAGTAAGATACAAAGCACAGACAGGGAGTTGGGGGGGGGGGGGTCAGAGTGATTTCAGAAACGCAGAAGGGCATTTCCAGTGTGAGCCAGTTGTCCCTCTAATTACCAGCCAACCCCTTCCCTCACTCCATTCACTCTGGCTATTTATGGTAGAAGGCCTTGAGATCCTCCGCTGCAGCTCTGTGGAGTTCTAAAGGCTGAGTTCATGGCATCATAATTCCAACCTGTCGCTTCCATGGGACAGGGAGACTCAAACAAACCTGGATTTGGTCAGTGAGCCCAAGACGCCAACTTCGAACTATTCATTCACTGGATGCTGCCAAATCGTTGCTATTCCAGGAAGGTAGATAGTGCTGCTTTATGAAATCCTCTGTAAGACAGGCAGAAGGTACGCTTTGATATCTTTGCTTTGAGATATCAGATATGGCATATTGAATATGATGAGTACCAGATTCCTCCTCTTTGATAAATTTACAAAGTCTGAGGGTTTAATCAGATTTATTGGCCAGGAATTATATTCAGTTCATTTGTAATATAGTCTAAGTAATCACAGTACAGTTATTATACCACACATTACTTTGTTGCTTTTGGTACAACCACTTCTCATCCAGGATGATACCATGTTGCCATTATACAGGGGCTTTCTGGGTTACATGACAGATGCAGAAGGTGCCCTTCTGTGTAGGACTCCTGATGCTTTCACACTGTCCGGTGTGAAGCTGGTAAAGATTTAAACACTAATCCATGTTGGGATGCATGCCGAGTCTGGATTATGAACAAAACAGAAGTCTAATACAGGAGCCACAAGTTCATGCCTTGTTGTTCTGAAATTTTCTGGTAGATATTTTAACAGATTGTTGATACTTCACATTGGATTGGGAACACCTTGGATTCTGTGTTTCACCACTCTTCCTCCAAACTCCAGGACCTTTATTTCTAAATAAAAGGCAAAATTTGCTTTCATCAGGAAAGTAGACTTCAGACCACTGAGCAACAGTCCAGTTCTTTTTTCTCTTTAGCCCAGGTATGATGCTCCTGATGTCTCTGGTTCAGAAGCTTAGCATTAGGAGCACAACAGTTGTAGCCCCTTCCCTGAAGACGTCGCTGTGTGGATGTTCTTGATGCACTGACACCAGACTCAGTCCACAGTTCTCTCAAGGCTACCGTCATCCCTATTGCTCGTGCACCTTTTTCTACCACACTTTTTCCTTCCAGTCAGCTTTCCGTTAACAAAATTTAATAGTCAGAATTTTCAACAATGACCATCTGTGGCTTACCCACCTTCTGGAGTGTGTCTGTGATTGTCTACTGGACGACAGTTAAGTCAGTAGTCTTTCCCATGGTTGTGGTTGTGTGCACTGAACTGGTCAGGGAGATGCTGTACATGGTATTTATATGACTCAGACTTGAAATGAAGTAGTCTAAAAATTTGAGACTAGACTTCTGATTCTGAAATTTAAACAAAAATGCTTGAAATATTTGCCTTGTAAGGAATATACAATATATGAAAGTTTGCTTGAAGATGGTCACAATATTGTTATACTGTGAGATGCACCTGTAATGGCTATGCACGATAAGGAGAAACAGTGACCGTTACACGGTGTCATGTAGTAAATGTCATTTGGTAATATTCAATGTGAGCTGGGTTAATGAGCCAAAATTTGAATTCCGGTAAAGAACTGGGCATGGTCAACCGTAATGCAGTTATGCACTTAACACCATTTTCAAATATGAGGTCTTAAAATTTCATGAAGTGGGCTTAAAAAGTCTTAAATTTGACTGTTTTATGAGTCCGTGATCACCTGTCCTCAATTTAAACCTTTGAACAAGTATTTTCATTTCTTTCAGGACTGACGGGAGTATTTTCTTCAGCATCTCCGTTTCAGAGTCATTTACCTTCCAGTACAGATATTTTTTGTACAGCATACGTGTCCTTGCTTCTCACACAGCCTTTCCTTGGCTCCGAGCCCCACATGGGATCCTCTCGTAGCACCTCTGGCTGAGGTGGGTGGTGACAGTAAGGTGCTGCTTGTTAACAAGCTGGCCTCATTTCAATCAGCTCTTGCCAAGAGTTTAAGCACCTTGTGAAATTGCTCTCTGTTTATAGCGTCTCTCAAGTCTGGAATGTTGAGTTTTTTTCTCTTTTTTTTTTATATGTTTTTGTTTTTCCAAGTCTGGGAAAGGTCCTCAGCATAAATTCCTCCTGAAATAGGCATCTTCCTATAATTTTTATTTTTCCCATAACTATAACCAGCTTAATATCGTGGTCAGTGTGTGCTGAGTATTAGAGGCAAACTCCGATGTTGGACCTTGGAGAGAAAGCGCAGACATGACATTTACAGACATCAATTCATTAAGCTGGAAGGTTAAAAGCACATTTAAACACAAGCTTCACCCTGTAAGACATTACAGTCGTCTTCAGCCAACTATTAAAACAAGTTTGTGTACCATGTCGAATTGGGTTGCAGTGTTTTTGTAACATATAGGTGTGTTTCTCTGAATGGAGGTGATGATATTCTACCCACGTTGAATTTTTGTTTCAAGCCTGTGCACTGCAGTAGCACAGAGGAAACTCATCGAGTGCGTTATGCTCTGTAATGTGACCATGTTTGGTAAAGCTCCTCAGGCACGGACTCCAACCAAGCCCCTTGACCCACTGGTGAGCACACACACACACACACAGGAGATGGTTTCAATCAGAGCTGTAGTGGCTTAGACCCCCCCACCCCCACAAACCCCTTTCAGATTTTTCACTTTCCATGCTGCTTTATGCTTCTCTTTCATCCCCATTTCAAGCGATCCTCTGGTTTTAACCTTTCCTCTCATTCGGAATGTCTCAGACTGCGTTTCACCTTTCCTTTTTTGTTGAAGATCTCCGCTGTTTTCCTCTCACAAGCTCAGGGCGAGAGAAAAGAAAATCATGAAGCGGTTCAGCCACTCATAGTAAAGCGGTCTGCAGCCTGTGGACCCAGGACTGTGCCGGCTCTTTTCTCTGGATCTGGTGGCTCCTTGTGACAAAAAAAGCCCAAGACAAAATCAGATTTTTGAAAAAAAAAAAAAAAAATAAGTGGCAAATTTTGAAGGGAAACCAGACTGTCAATGATGGAGTGGCTCATTCCGCCCAGATAAAATCATGCTGAGAGTGCCCACATCGCCTGAGCTTTGACCTTGAGCTCAACCTGGACACAGACCCAACTGGGGATCATTGTGTGTGAGTTTGGTGGCCATCGGGGCAATTGCCTAGGAGGAGTAACGATTTTCGTGAAATCATAAATGCCCAGATCAAGAGATCTTTTGACGATGACCTTGACCTGAGCTCAACCTGGATGCAGACAAATCAGAGGATGGCTGTGTGCGAGTTTGTTGAGAATTAGGGCAATTGCCTAGGAGGAGTAGGCTGAATCTCAATCTCCTCCCTAAACCCTCAAGCTCTAAGTCCTTGTAGACTTAGGCTGCCGCCATCAGTAGTGTTCGAGTGTGCGAGTCTGTGAGGGGTTGAAGTGGCTCAAAACGGTAGAAATGGGACACACTTCGTTACCTTGGCAACACTACTTTTTTTTTTTAATGTACTTTATTAAAAGGATTAGGAAACAAAAATAGTTTATATAAGAGATCACAAAAATGAAATCACAGGACAAGATAAAAACAGAATCCAGACAAAACTAAAATCAGAAACAAATGGTTTTTTTTTGACAAAGTATAAAAGAAAATGATCCTCAAAGTTCAAGGCCATTTGTGTTTCAGGGTCTTTAGAGGTTTTTGTGCAACTTCTTCAAATAAAATCCCAATTCTGTTTTAAATTATTGAATTCTCCTTCATTTTTGCCCATCTACATTTATAATTGTAATATTTTCTTAGTGAAAAAAAGGGGATCAAATTATGTCTTTTTTTTTTTTTAATTTAACCTTCATTTATACAGGGTAGTTCCATTGAGAGGCAACCTCTCTTTTTCAAGGACGTCCTGTTCAGTCACACCTAGAAGCTGCCCAGTACAACCACAGACTGACCTGTGGCCACTGAGCAGCTCCACTGGAGCAGTTGGGGTTAAGGGCCTTGATCAAGGGCACCACAGTGGGGTTAAGGAGGGTGGGGCAAACACCGTTTCGTTATCTGTCCCACCCAGATCTGATCCTGCCGGTCCAGAGATCAAACCCGCGACCCTCCGCTCACCAGTCCACACCCCCAACCATCAGGCCACCACTGCCCACAAATTTTCCAGTGTTAGGATTTTAATAGAGAGCTATCTTTTTAACCTATTTATTTTAACCAAACTTTTAATTTGTGTGACATGAAAACATGTGACCAGCTACTGTGGGTCTCAGACGCTTTATTTCAGACTTTCTCCTTTCTTCAGGAGTGAACTAAATTAAATGTGCTGCATTAAATGTCCAGGCCTGTGTTTTTTTGGGTCATTATCCTGTTGCAAGACCCATGAGCTGCGACTGAAACCAAGCTGTCTGACACTGGGCAGCACATTTCTCTCTAGAATACCTTGATAGTCTTGAGATTTCATTGTACCCTGCACAGACCCAAGACACCCTGTGCCAGATGCAGCAAAGCAGCCCCAGAACATAACAGAACCTCCTCCATCTTTCACAGCAGGGACAGTGTTCTTTTCTTGGTATGCTTCATTTTTGCGTCTGTGAACACAGAGCTGATGTGTCTTGCCAAAAAGCTCCAGTTTTGTCTCGTCTGTCCATAGGACATTCTCCCAGAAGCTTTGTGGCTTGTCAACATGCAGTTTGGCAAATTCCAGTCTGGCTTTTTATGATTTGTTTTCAACAGTGGTGTCCTCCTTGGTCGTCTCCCATGAAGTCCACTTTGGTTCAAACGACGACGGATGGTGCGATCTGACACTGATGTACCTTGACCTTGGAGTTCACCATGAATGTGTTTAGAGGTTGTTCTGGGCTCTTTTGTTACCATTCGTATTATCTGTCTCTTCCATTTTTCATCAAGTTTCCTCCTGCGGCCACGTCCACGGAGGTTGGCTACAGTCCCGTGGATCTTAAATTTCTGAATAATATGTGTAACTGTAGTCACAGGAACATCAAGCTGCTTGGAGATGGTCTTATAGCCTTTACCTTTAACATGCTTGTCTATAATTTTCTTTCTAATGTCCTGAGACAACTCTCTCCTTTGCTACCTCTGGTGCATGTTTAGTGTGGTACACACCATGTCACCAAACAGCACAGTGACTACTTGTCACCCTTTAAATAGGCCGACTGACTGATTACAAGTTTGTAGACACCTGTGATGTTAGAGGACACATCTTGGTTGAACATGTCCCTATGGTCACATTATTTTCAATCTTTTCTAGGGGTACCATCATTTTTGTCCAGGCCTGTTTCATGAGTTTGTTTTTTAAAATAATTCTGTTGAACCACAATTCAAAAGCATTGTCTGATTTTCATTGGTTAATTTTCATAGAATTTTTATTTATTACCACTTTTGTCAGATTCAAGTTATTTCTGTGACCATTGTGGGTTTTTCTTTCATTAACAAGAGGGGTACCAACAATTTTGTCCACGTGTGTAATTAAATTGCTGAAATGGTGTGTATTTCAGCTTAAACTCCAAGTTTTTATGTTATATTTTTATGGAACAGGGGTGGTCAGTGATGAACAGGTGACCAACCAGGAGCTTTCCCTTGAGAAACCCCGACATGGCACTCTGAACTGTGGGTAATTCCCTTACCTTAAGTCAGCATAGCATGGCAACTTGGAGAAAGGGTCATTTAAAGGCTCATAAAGTCAGCCACTTCCTGATTTCAGACTGGGACCGCCCTAAACCCTCAGTCACTTAACATGTACGCGCCTAAAGCCAATGAGTCTGCACGGGGGGAGAATGAGATTCAGCCATAGTGATTTTTCTGAAATAACATAAGAACCCCGGTCTCCTGACCTTTGACCTTGAGCACAATCTGGATGAAGAGCCACCTGAGGATCACGGTGAGTGAGTTTGGTGAGCATCAAGGCAATTGCCTAGGAGTAATGAGATTCACAAGAAATGTGGACGGAGAGACAGATGGATGCCGCACCACTGCATTAGTTCCTTTGTAAAAACAATCTTACAAGCCCCCCCACCCAAAAAATAAATCAATCTATCAGTATAGTGACCCCAAACACACACTAAAAATGATAAATTTATGAGAAAATATTTAAGAGTAAAAAATGCTCCTATCACTAACAGGTTTATTCACATAATGCAGCTGTTTTACCACATTCCTCGGACTCAAATATGTTTTGTGGATCCATGCAGATCTTTTTGGACAAAAATTGCTCACACTGGCTCCGTGCACAGTACATGTTACCAACTCCTGCGCTGGCACTATTACACGCCCAGCTGTGCTTCACATTACATACAACAAGCTGACATCACTGCTCAAAACCAGCAGAAAATTATAAAAATGAAAGAGGAACAGCAAAAAAAAAACAAAAACTTCATTTTCTTTTCTTGTCTTTAACTTTATTAAAGAACATTTTCAAGTAGGTCTCAGCGTTCAGCACTACATTTAGGTGATCATTAGTAGTGGTCATTGTCAACAAAAACAGTCCGAGTCACGAGGTAATGCTCAGACAAAACCCCAGAGGGTTGTGTGTAGTGTCGGCTGCTTCACATTAAAATCTCCAGAAAGAAGAAGAAGAAAATACAAGATCATGACAAGAAATTACATTGCATTAAATAAAAGGGGTTAGGAAGGAAGAAAGAGAAGCCACACTGGCAAATCATTCACAAGTAACAACTGTCGTCATGTAGTAATGATCATTTTTACAGCCACTTTTTAAAATCATCGTACAAATGCTTCCATCCGTAAGATTCATTTGAGTAAAGTTCCATTGCACAAGTAATGAGACAGCGATTTAAGGAAAACAAAATATACAACAAATGTGCACCATGCAAAGATTAAAAAAAAAATAATCAGATGTAGCCTTCGAGTTTATAAAGTGAATACCATTGGATCTTCAGTGCATGCATGCTTTCAAACTACCAGCAGGGGGCGACTCCTCTGGTTTTATAAAGAGCAGTGCTTTTATGAGAGCATGAATAAGTGCCAAGATAACAGCCCCATAATAGACTGTTCCAAGTCTCCAAAATGAGATCGTTAGCCCTCACCGGCTAATATTACTGCTGTAGGTCTGTTTATGACTGCCACAAGAACACCGTGGGCTCAGCAGAGAAAAGCAAAGATCAGCTGACAAGATGACATACTGTGACGTTTAGATGAGAACATGGTTTGGCAAACTCCAGCTTCATGAGTCTGGCATTTTAAATTTTAAATAATGGTTCCAACAGTACCTATTTGTCTACCTTTTAACCAAAAGTCCCTTGTAAGTGACAAGCAAAAAAAAAATACAGTTTAACTGAAAAACACATTAATTCTCTGGCAGCAATTCAAGGTTAGGCTGACATCATGGATCCACAATAGTCAGCTAACATGCTTTTTCCAATGGCTTTCTGTCTTTTAAGTCTTTTTTCTGCAAAAGACTTTCATACACAAGACAAGTCGCCCCCTGCAGGTCATCCAATGGAACACAGACTTAAAGCATTTCTATACTGGCTTCACTTTGCAGACCCTGAGGTCCATCTTCTACAGAGTCCACACCGACGAACAAACCGGCAGTTATATAAAAAAAAAATCAAACTGCATTTCCTGCCATCTGCAAGTGTGCTTTTTCATCACGTGGGTAAAAATACCCCAAACCCTTAATGGGTTCTCACTGCTATGAGATCAAATTCAACATTTAGGTGAAAAATTTCTACTGTTTGGACCAATAATCTGACCACAGTACAGGGCACTGTGTTAACGTGTATGCATTTTTTATATATATAATAGTGTATATTCAGGAAAATATACATTTACCAATATGAAAATTGAGGGCAATTCAGTTGCCTGCAACATTAAATGATACACAGTTGGGATTGTTGGCCTTACAGCAGCAGCCTCGTCAGACTTACCAATTCAATGTCAGTTTTCAGCCCCATACAGCAAGATGGAGCACAAACTTTGTAGAAACCCTGACGAGATCAAAAACGGTTTCTCCAGACTAGCACGAAACATGACGTCTTAGATGTACTTTAGTTTGTGCAAGAAGGCACAGACTCAGTCTAAACCTGATGAGACCATCAGAAGCAACGTGTAGGTTTTCGATAAGTGCATCAGCATCACTGCTAAGCCGGGCGGCCGTACAGTCTGGAGTTCTATACATCCTTGACTGAATATTCACAGCTTTGAATTCAGGAGGCCAGGAAATTGAGATGAGAGCCTTCCCGTCAACTACCTGTACATCTTAAAAAGCTTACAATATTAAAAATATAGTCTGATATCCATCCTAGACAAAAGCAAGATCATCCCAAGGACACTAAATAACCCATCCCACAACATTCAGAGACGTACCCCTATATCCAGGAGAGCACAGCGATCAACAGACAACACACTGCTAGGATCCACTTTGGAGTTTATAATACTTGGCCGGATTAATCATTGTGCAGGCAGGTTATAAAAAATATACACAGCTATACAAAGAATACAGAGGAATAATCACTTGAGATTACATTAGAGTGTTCATGCTAATCCAAATGAGACTGCATCACATCCACCGTTTGTGTAAAGGCACAAGATACTGTAGCCCCTCCATTGTGGTGACAGACAGAAATACAGGAGATCCCCCCCCCCCCCAAATCGGGAGTGTGCTTTATATTTCCACAGTGAAAAATAAAAAAAACAGCGGATATTCTCAGACCATCATAACCACAATTCCAGTGAGAACTCCCATCAGTTTAACAAATTTAAAAAGTAGTCATGAAGTTGGTGAGAAAAGGTGTTGAATTTCAAAAGCTGTCTTATCTTAAAAATAAAATAAGGAGGGGGGGGGGCATTTCTAACACATTTTCCATCAGTTGAGATAAGTGATTCAACAAGTGAGATCTTAAAAGATAAAAGCACAAAGCTATTCCAGCTGGACCCACTGGGAGCTGTACCTGCAAAAGATAAAAGACGCAACCAATGCTTTTTTTTGCAGTAATATACAAGTTGAAACCCAAACATCTAATAAAGCCACCTCCACCCCCCCCCCCCCCACTTCCTTAAATGGCCACTTGAACCTGAAGTAAAAAAGCAAGTAGATCTTCTCCCTAAAGCCAATATCTGCCTTCATAACAACTATGGGTCCTAGTGCCAAAATTAAATCGTGGCCTCTGTGACTGACCGCTTCCTGTGAAAAGGAGTCACTGAAATGGACCTCATGACCCCATTTCACTGCTTTTCAAAGGGTAACTGAAGCTTTCAGCAAAGAGGCAAGCCCCCAGTTGACTGTTTTAAAGTTTCCGTATAACTACTGACATCTAGTGGTCAAGTCTGAGACAGCAACACTCTCAAACGCTCTCCAGCCACCCCTCCCTCTGCAACTGGGGGAGGAACATGGCCACCCAGTGCCAAACACATTTCCCAGACTGCCAACATCTTACTTGCTCGTTTCATCATCTCCTCAACCCACTGCAGTTGTGCCATTAAAATAAAAGTCCAGCTCAAAATGTGCAAAATTAAATTGGTGGAGTTGCTCTCTCAAGCAACAAGAAAACAAGTACACATGGCACCAAAGCACAGCTGCTTCCACATCGATTTCGTCGCTCTTCGTCCCGTTCCACTTGTGTGACTGATGCAAATGCGCCGCGTCTCCTGTGTTTCTGTCTGTCGTAATAATCGGCTGTTAAAGTCCGCCGAAGGCAAACTGTACAACGAAAAGAACTCATGATTTTGTAAAAAAAAAAAAAAAAAAAACGAGTAATGCCAACTGTCACACGGGAAGAAGTGTTAACATCTCGGGATTAAGTCATGCAGAGTGCACAAGTGTGTGCCTGCATAGCTACAGTATGTGTGTGTATACTTTACAGACATGCAGGGAGAGAAGAAATTATGTGAGAATATACGACAAGGACATGCTTTGAGTATGTTCTGAGAGACACATTTTGGAAGACAACCCCCCCTCCCTCCCCCAACAATCAAATTAATGTATTTAATATATTTAGATGTTATTTTTCTATTGTGACTACTCACTAAAGGCATTACAGAAATATGTCAAATCTTACCATGCTCTACAGTGATGATACAACAGGAGAAAAGTAACCATGCAAATTGCCATTTTCATTTCAACAGTATATCACCAACTTCCCAAATCAATTTGCTTGAACCAGGAAAATACATATTGCCACCATTCCTGTTGCTGACATTCGGCAAAAGGATGAGCACCGTGTTTTTAAAAGGGCACCAAATACACTGGACCAGTGAGAAGTGAGGGGGAAAGAAAAAACAAACAAGGGGAACAAGCAGATGTTTTGAACTTTTCTTTAAGGCTGCATTCACACCAGGATAGTCCGGGGGTCTCGGTTCGACTCGGCGGGGAATGGCGAGATTTTTCACACCTTCATTTGGTTTGGTTTGCATTCACACAGCACTTGACTCGAGCGGACCAAACTGCTTGGACAACAGCTGCTCTTTTGTGGTGCTGTAGCCTAAACCACCACTGACCAGAAAGGAACAATCTCAGTGAAGAAGAGAAATCCGGCTCATCGATTGGCCAGGACTGAAAAGGGAAATCTGGTGTTATGCCGAGAATTGCATCCCATCCACCACAATTATAAAATAGAACACTACAAACCAGGCTTGTAACCATTTGTGCATTTTTAATAGTACCCATTATACATTTTCAGAAGTAAAAATTGTTATTACCTCTTGTAAATTATCTTTAAATTATGTTTATTCGCCAGACGTTTTAGTGTTTCAAAGAGGGTTAGAAATCATAGTGATCCAACTCCATGTTTTACGATCTTCAAAGTTGAGATTTTTGCATTTAAGCATTATCGGTAAAAAGGGTAATCACTTTTTCAAAGTTGCACTGACTTTGACTAACACTAAACACCTGCTTGCGACGATGGGATGCAATTCTCGGCAAGCGAGCAATTTTCGGCATAACACTGTTCCCTTCAGCCAGGTTGTTTGTCCGCCACAAACAAATAAAAATAAAAAGCTCCGCAGTCTGTAGGAACCCCCGTGCCGCCATCATGTTGCTAAACGTTTTAAAAACATTGGTATTCTTGTGTGTAGACACGAACAGCTGAGAAATCCGGTCCTCAGACCAAATATCTATCAGAGCCTGCCTCTCCTCACTACTCCAAGTCCAACAGACATTTTTTTTTTTTTTTTTTAAACTTTTCTCCTTGGCTTTCTCCGGTAAAAGTATTTCTTGGATCAGCGCAGTTGTCTATATTGTTATTTTCTACCCAAAATGGAGGCAGAAGGACCGGGAGCTCTTCAGCTGAATCGAGATGTTGGATTTATTTATCCACGGATTCCTACCACGGACGGGCTAGCAATGGAAATACACATCAAGTTTTGAAATCAAGGACAACTTTTTCAGGTGAGTGGCAACTTTGCCCGTATGCGTCTCACCCAGACAGTGAATTCATGTCTTTTCATGTATTTATATTGAGTTATAATGTAATCGTGCGGCGCGAAAAATTCGCCCATTCGCGTTTGATGTGAAGGCACCTTTACAGTAAACACCACTTTCTCTTCTCAGTATGTGTTACTGCAGTTACAGAAATGCCGAGGGGCATGTCCACCCTTTGGTCCGCTGGATACTCCGTTTGCATTCGCACGGCAAGCGAAGCGCACCAGACTTTATTTGCAAGCGAACCGAGACCCCCCGTTTTCAGGTGGACCAGACTTCACTTGTTTGGTGTGCACCAGAGTTCCAACGAGCATTCAGACAGCACCAAACAAACCGAACTATCCATGGAATACACTCTTTGGTCCTTTAGTCCGGACCAAACAATGGCCGTGTGAATGCGCCCTAACTGTCTTTCCTTAATGAGGTTCTCTGAGTGACTCTGACCGGCGCAAATAAACAGACGAAGAAGATGACCCTCAGTGCGTGTTTCTGGAAAATGTGGGAGAAAAGCAAAGCCACTGTTTCAATGCAAGGATTCTCTGTACTGAAAAATGCGCCGATTACCAAGGAAAGTATTGATAGTGTTGATAAGGCAGAGGGAGAGGTAGAACTAAACTCTGAAGCTGGGTAGTGAAGTCCTACCCAGTGAGGCAGAGGGTTGCAATGGGTAAAATATTCCTGTGACTGGTGTACAAGTAAAACTGATCAAACAAAACACAGTGATGCCAACATGGTGAATACTGAAAAGGGAGTCCTGTGAGAATCTAAAGGTGTTGGGAGCCTGTAACTGCTGCCTCTCTCCTGCAAGCACACCCAAGTCCAAATTGTAACAACAAGGCTGGAGGGGCATGGCTGGTGATACAGGTAGACGCCACTTCTTACAAGGAGGCCACAGCAGGTGATACTGTAGGAGAGGCATTGTGGTGTTATTTTTTTTTTTTTCTGTCTCTTTTCTGTGAGGTTTGTAGAGTTTAAGACAAGAGCCCTCTAGAATCACCACCGTTCAGGTCAGATGGTGAGGGCTCTTCACTCTGTAAAGCCACGAGCGTGGACGGCGAGACTGATGAGAGGAAGCCTCCAGTTGTTCAGGAGCAGAAACGAGTGCGGCGGATGTCTTCTGAAGGGGCTAAACTCTGCTAGACTTTATGATCCACTCCCCCTCTGTTATTGCTTTCCTGTTTTTTCCCCCCCACAGGCACTTCAGAGGATTGGGCTTTGGCTGAAGTTGAGTGTGAGAGTGGACTGAGGGGGAGATGAGAGAGGAATGGCGATAGTGACAGTAGTATCAGACAAGAGTTAAAAGTGTGCTTTAAGAGCTCTACCTTGTCAAAAGCTGTTGCCCAGCGGGATGCTAATCTATCAGTGGAATCACTGACGGCTGAGAACGCTGGTGCTTGAGTGAGTCAAAGAGCATTCGTGTCAGGGTCAGAACCTGAGGACTCTTGTCCCAGTACCGACTTAGCTGACTTCAAGGAGATCAAGGGCTGAGATTCTCTTCAGGGGGATGCAGAGTTTAAAGCGAAAAAGAGGCTGTGAGGTTCGTGTGAGTCCAGCCTCACTCTGTGCTTATTTCTGTCTCTTCATCTCTTCAGTCTGTGTGATTGTTGCTGTGCTTCTCTGATCCTTCCTTTACCTTTCGCCCTGCTCTCCCAGTTATCACCTTATAGCAGCCACGAGTGATTTTATACATCCAGACAGTGTTCAAGATATCCAGGGCAATGCAAGAGGTGATCCAGGCTACCTGGGCACCCAGGCCCAATCGCTCAAACTCTGGAGTGCCAAAAGTGGCAAACACACTGGCCCAATAGGACGGCATGACAGCAATACGTACTAAGAAAAAAACCACTGCCATGGCGACACCATTCAGCACCACCAGCCGATGTGACCGGGGGTAGTTTAATGCTTCGAAGAACCACCTGGAGTGAGAGAATGATAGAAAGGTCAAATGAAGGGGCAGTGGGGGATCTGTACATCAGGAATGCTGCGCTCACAAGCCAACTCACCTTTGGTTAACAAATGGTGTGGATAACTCTGAAATGAGCCGGAAATTGGCAAAGTAAGGAAGCACGCCCCGAGTCTGCAATGACCAAACACAGACGAGCACAAATTTATTAAGCAAAATCACCCCCTGACACACACACACCAAATAAATTACTGAGTTTCCCCAAACAAATATCCACTGTTTTTCACTGTTGGAAGGATCAAAGACTCACCAATACATATCCGTAGGCATACAGCGCCGCCAAGTGGTGGCAGACAAAAAAGCTGTCCCCCATAGTGCTCCAGTTACATGCTAGCAGCACAAGATCTAGAGAACAGGGGTGGAGACATGGATGCAAGCCTGTCAGTTACAGTACCGCACATGCTCAAGGGCTCCATGCAAAAACAGAGAGAACATGTTAACTGGAATCTTAACTGTGGTCAAAAATGCCAATAGACAAGAATGACTTATTTGGGTCTAGGTATCCTGAGATCCCATTATAAAAGATAATGATCCTTTTAGGCTTACTGTTACATCAAGTTGCACAGGTGTATAAACTACTAACATAAAATGGTCACATTTTGAATTAGAGAGCAAACCTGTAGAAGAGGGGGGAAAAAAAATCACATTCTGACAATATTCATTTTTGGAAACAGGATTTAACATTTTGTTGTCAGAAAGTTAACTACAGCAATACTTCTTACAAATGTGGGTCATTGCTGCAGCATGCAGAGCTTTGTGCAAACAGATAAAAAGACAAATTGGATGTCCAACACATTGTGACTAGATGTCTAAGCCTATCCCTAACTCGCACTCCAACTCAAACTACCATCAGAGGCAGCCAGAGGTACCCAGACGTGTAGCCATAAGGCAGCAATTCATGTTGTGACCACAAAGTTCCATTAAAACTCAAGTTCCAAAAGTTTTAGAAAAAAGTAAATGACAGTAAATCTTCATTTGTGTCTTTGGCCCTGTTTGACCACAAACACTTGCTTCCTTTTCAATCAAGTGAAAAAGCAAAACAGTGGGTACAGAAAAGAACTATCCTTCTTCAAAGAAGAAGTGCCAGTTTTTCTTTTAGCCAGCTGCATTACTCAAAACAATTAAAAGATATAACAGCAATGGGTCAGAAGACATGAAAAAACTTAAAGCAGAATCACAGAATTGGATAAAAAATACCCCTTTCCTAAAAAATGATTCAGAAACTCAGTCAGGTGTAACTAATCACCATGTCAATGGTAAGCCAAGCCATTTCACTTCCACTGTTGATCAGTTCTAATCATTTTGATTAGTTCAGCATAAAAAGAGCTATTCTTGGAGGATTTGTCCTTTGTAGTGTAACTGAAGCAAATGATCAACTATGGGTGACAAAGCACTGTCAAAAGATCTCCGGGATAAAGAAGTGGATAAGCATAAATCAGGAGATGATGGGGAAAAAAAATCAAAGGCTTAATCAATGCCTTGAAGCACAGTAAAGTATATTATAAAGAAGTGGAAGGTGTTTAGTACAGCTGATACTCTCTCTGGGTCAGTACTTCCCTCCAAACTGGATGAAAGAGTAACAACGACTGGTCAAAGAGGCTACCAAGAGACCTACAGCAACTTGGAAGAAGTTGCAGGAATTTATGACAAAGACTGGTCATTGTGTGCATGTGACCATATCACAAATTCTCCACAAATGTGGCTTGTATGGAAGGGCTGCAAGAAAAAAAAAAGACATCAGGAAAGGCCGCATGAAGCTTTGCCAAAAGGCCTTGAAGATCCTGAGACCAAATGGAAAAAAAAGGGTTATGTCAGATTAGACTAAAATCAAACTATTTACTTTCAGCACCACATGTCTAGTGGAAAGCTAATACAGCTCACCATCCAAGATACACTAAACCTAAAGTAAAGCATGGAGGTGTTAATATTGTGCTGTGGGGGTGTTTGTCTGGAGCAGGGACTGGAGCACTTGTCAGGATAGAAGGAAAACTGGATGGGGCAAAAGGCAGAAAGTTGACAATGGGAAAAGGTTCACCTTCCAACATCTCGACAACCCAAAGCACACAAGCATGGCCCAGTCAGAACTCAAACTTAAACCCCACTGAAAATCTGTGGAGTGACTTGAAGTCTGCAGTCCACCAATGGTCATCATCTAATTTAACTGGATTTGAGTTCTACAAAGAAGAGTGGGGAAAAATGCATAGTGTAGAGGTGCAAAGTTGGCAGAATGTATAAATGCTGTATTTAAAGCAAAAAGCAGTTCAACAAAAAACTGAGTTTATCCAACTCAGTGATTCCGTTTTGTTTTTTTGTGTTTACCTTTATCTTTTTACTGACCTGCTGCTGTTATAAGTTGCACTGAGCAATACAACTGGATAAAACAAATTATACAACAGCTATTTCTGACCAAACAATTTTATTGGACAAAAGGGATTCTAGGAGTTACTATATTCCACGATAATTGCACTTCAATGTTTCACAGGATATACATCACTCCCCTTCAAAAGGTGTTCTAGTAACTGTTAATTACTAACAGTGATTTACTGTCAACGCTGTGAGAATTGCAGTACTGTGTTGGATACCTTAATTTCCACAGTGAGGCGCTGTTTGAAAACAAATCTTACCTGACCCGGAAGTCCCACCCTTAAAAAAAAAAAACTTTATTCAGTTAAGCTATTTCACATCTGTTTAAAAAAAAAAAAAAAAAAAAAAAAAAAAAGGCAGTGCTTGAGTTGAATTTATTGTCTCAGTTAACAAACCACAATACCTTTGTGGTGATGGACTCTTTGTTTCATCTGAAAATGCCAAGAAAAAGCGAGTGAAGTGTGCCGAGCCAAATCGTTAGCATGCTAACTAGCCACCGGCATCGGCCACGTTTTGATCTCGGCCCTTCCGCGGTACTGACTCAATAGGTAACCAGTATGTTTTATAAACACTGACTTTTGCACTTGACAATATTTAATTTGTTTACATGTGTGTGGAAATGACAATAGATGTCTTCAGGCTGACTGAAATGTTTAGCAACAATTACTGGCTACATTTAGAAGGGACTATTTTTTTCTCAGCTGTACAAAATAACTGGTTAAACAAATCATACCATTTGGTCCAGTATTGCTGTCATTTAATAAATTGTGCTTGCGGAACTGTTGTATAAAATCAATATTATACTCGAGGTCGTACGGTATCAATGAATATAGTAAGTATGGGTGTGATACGTCTAATGCATACCATACTCCCTGTCGTGTAATATTGCTTAATTGTATCCATCTTCATTTCAGGGTGCTAAGCAACAAAATGTGATTGTTTTGAAGTGTCTGTGTGAGTGGGGGGGGGGATACTTTTTTTTATACTTACTGTATTATTGAATTTAACCTCAAATACTGGTGTATGTTGCACCGTGGCATTTTATATTCATCAGCTGTAATCAATCTAAAAAAAAAAAATTATAGTTGCACTTCTAACTATAATCAATTTACAGTCAAGAGTCCATCTAAGGGAGTTTATAGGGGAAAAACAACAAATGGCTCATCAGTGTCTGTGGGCAAGTGGATAGCAGAAAGTCAATAGCTCACCATAAAGGAGGTAACCACAGGTTATGGCAACATTTAACTTGACAAGGCTGGGGTCACCCCTGTGGAACAGGAAAGGATATTTACTCAATGTCAGCACAGCAGCAACATTATACGATTTAAAGTAACAAGATGGGAGAGTGGTGTGGAGGGCTACCTTTAAAAAAAAAAAAAAAAATTCCTCTGATCCTTAATCTATACAATATAATGGAACTTTGCAGTCTAAAGCAAACTCACTCAAGAACCACAGTAAAAGATCATACAGTGCATCCAGAAAGTATTCACAGCGCTTCACTTTTTCCACATTTTATGTTACAACCTTATTCCAAAATGGAATAAATTCATTTTTTTCCTCCAAAATTGGTCACACAATATCCCATAATGACAACATGAAAAAAAGTTTTGAGATATTTGCAAATTTATTAAAAATAAAAAAAAACTAAGAAATCACATGTACATACTGTAAGTATTCACAGCCTTTGCTCAATACTTTGTTGATACACCTTTGGCAGCAATTACAGCCTCGTCTTTCTGAATATGATGCCACAAGCTTGGCACACCTATCTTTGGGCAATTTCACCCATTCCTCTTTGCAGCACCTCTCAAGCTCCATCAGGTTGGATGGGAAGCACTGGTGCACAGCCATTTTTAGATCTCTCCAGAGATGTTCAATTGGATTCAAGTCTGGGCTCTGGCTGGGCCACTCAAGGACACTCACAGAGTTGTCATGAAGCCACTCCTTTGATACCTTGGCTGTGAGCTTAGGGTCGTTGTCCTGCTGAAAGATGAACTGTCAACCCAGTCTGAGGTCAAGAGCGCTCTGGAGCAGGTTTTCATCCAGGATGTCTCTGTACATTGCTGCATTCATCTTTCCCTCTATCCTGAGTAGTCTCCCAGTTCCTGCCGCTGAAAAACATCCTCACAGCATGATGCTGCCACCACCATGCTTCACTGTAGGGATGGTATTGGCCTGGTGATGAGCGGTGCCTGGTTTCCTCCAAAGATGACGCCTGGCATTCATGCCAAAGAGTTCCATCTTTGTCTCATGAGACCAGAGAATTTTGTTTCTCATGGTCTGAGAGTCCTTCAGGTGCCTTTTGGCAAACTCCGGGCGGGCTGTCATTTGCCTTTTACTAAGGAGTGACTTCCGTTTGGCCACTCTACCATACAGGCCTGATTGGTGGATTGCTGCAGAGATGGTTGTCCTTCTGGAAGGTTCTCCTCTCTCCACAGAGGAACGCTGGAGCTCTGACAGAGTGACCACTGGGTTCTTGGTCACCTCCCTGACTAAGGCCCTTCTCCCCCGATCGCTCAGTTTAGATGGCCGGCCAGCTCTAGGAAGAGTCCTGGTGGTTCTGAACTTCTTCCATTTGTGGATCATGGAGGCCACTGTGCTCACTGGGACCTTCAAAGCAGCAGACATTTTTCTGTACCCTTCCCCAGATGTGTGCCTCGAGACAATCCTGTTTCGGAGGTCTACAGACAATTCCTTTGACTTCATGCGTGGTTTGTGCTCTAACATGCACTGTCAACTGTGGGACCTTATATAGACAGGTCTGTGCCTTTCCAAATCATGTCTGATCAACTGAATTTACCACAGGTGGACTCCAACTAAGCTGTAGAAACATCTCAAGGATGCTCAGTGGAAACAGGATGCACCTGAGCTCGATTTTGAGCTTCATGGCAAAGGCTGTAAATACTTACAGTGCATATAAAAAGTCTACACATCCTGTTCAAATACCAGGTTTTTGTGATGTAAAAAAGAGACCAAAATAAATCACTTCAAAACTTTTTCCACCATTAATGTGACCTACAACCTTTACAACCCAATTGGAAAACAAACTGAAATCTTTTAAGAGGAAAAATAAAAACTTACAATAATCTGTCTGCATAAATATGCACACCCTGTTATAACTGGGGATGTGGCTGTGTTCAGAATTTACCAATCATATTCAAACTCATGTTAAATGGGAGTCAGCACACACCTGCCATCACTTAAAGTGCCTCTGATTAACCCCAAATAAAGTTCAACTGTTCTAGTAGGCTTTTCACCGGGCAGCACCGTGGTGCAGTGGTTAGCACTGTTGCCTTACAGCTAGAAGGTTCCAGGTTTGAATCCCCAAGCAGGGGTAGGAACCTTTCTGTGTGGAGTTTGCATGTTCTCCCTGTGCTGCGTGGGTTTACTCCGGGGGCTCCGGTTTCCTCCCACAATCCAAAGACATGCATGTTAGGTTAATTGGTTGTTCTAAATCGTCCCTTGATATCTGTCTCCTATAGGCCCTTAAAATAGAGGGTTTAGTACTAGTGAAGCACTTTGAGTGGTCTTTGAGACTTGAAAAGCACTATATAAGTACAGGTCCTTATCCCCTTATCCTCTTTTCCTGACATTTTTGGAGTCACATCTTACAGCACAAGCCATGGTCCGCAGAGAGCTTCCAAAGGATCAGAGGGATCTCTTTGTTCAAAGGTATCAGTCAGGAGAAGGGTACTAAAGAATTTCCAAGGCATTAAATATACCATGGAACACAGTGAAGAAAGTCATCATCAAGTGGAGAAAATATGGCACAGCAGTGACATTACCAAGAACTGGACGTCCCTCCAAAATTGATGAAAAGACGAGAAGAAAACTGGTCAGGGAGGCTGCCAAGAGACCAACAGCAACACTGAAGGAGCTGCAGGAATATCTGTCAAGTATTGGCTGTTTAGTACATGTGACAACAATCTCCCATCTTCTTCATATGACTGGGCTATGGGGTAGGGTGGCAAGATGGAAGCCTTATCTTACAAAAAAAACAACATCCAAGCCCGGTTACATTTTGGAAAAACACATCTGAAATCTCACAAACACATGTGGGAAAATGTGTTATGGTCCGACGAAACCAAGGTTGAACTTTTTGGCCATAATTCCAAAAGGTATATTTGGCGCAAACACAACATTGCTCATCACCGAAAAAACACCATGCCTATAGTGAAGCATAGTGATGGCAGCATCATGCTTTGGGGCTGTTTTTCTTCAGCTGGAACTGGGGCCTTAGTCAAGGTGGAGGGAATTATGAACAGTTCCAAATACCAGTCAGTGTTGGCACAAAACCTTCAGGCTTCTGCTAGAAAGCTGAAGATGAAGAGGAACTTCATCTTTCAGCACGACAATGACCCAAAGCACACATCCAAATCAACAAAAGAATGGTTTCACCAGAAGAAGAGTAAGGTTTTGGAATGGCCCAGCCAGAGTCCAGACCTGAATCCAATCAAACATCTGTGGTGTGATCTGAAGAGGGCTGTGTACAGAAGATGCCCTCGCAATCTGAGATTTGGAGCGTTTTCGCAAACAAGAGTGGGCAAATATTGCCACGTCAAGATGTCCCAGGCTGATAGACTCCTACACAAAAAGACTGAGTGCTGTAATAAAAGCTAAACTGCAACTACTGCAACAAAGTTTTAGTTTAAGGGTGTGCATATTTATGCAACCAGGTTATTTTAAGTTTTTTATTTTTCCCCTTAAAAGATTTCAGTTTGTTTTTCAATTGGGTTGTACAGGTTATAGGTCAAATTAATGGCGGAAAAAGTTTCAAAATGATTTATCTTGGTCTCATTTTTTACATCACAAAAATCCGGCATTTGAACAGGAGTGTGAAGACTTACTGTATATCCACTGTATGTACATGTGATTTCTTATTTTTTTATTTTTAATAAATTTGCAAAAATCTCAAAAAAAACTTTTTTCACATTGTCATTATGGAGTATTGTATGTAGAATTGAGGAAAAAAATGAATTTAATCCATTTTGGAATAAGGCTGCAACATACTGTAAAATGTGGAAAAAGTGAAGCACTGAACACTTTCCAGATGCACTGTATAAGGTTGATTGTCAAATAAATTGTTTGTGGTTGTTCTGGAAAATGTGAACAACTATAGAAAAGTCATATCCTGATAATAATTAATACCCCTTTAAAAGAGATGATATCTTCATCACTGTTATTAATTTCTCTTGACAGCATTTTGGTTTAAACAGTTACCAGTAATTGACCTACTCTGTTGACCATTGAGTGTCCTTGCAAATAGCATCTGTTTAAAATAACAATGAAAGTGTCTCTGCTTCAACAGACATGTGATCCCAGTATTAGTCACAAGTATCATATGACAAATGTCTGGTTGATGGCTTGTGTAATAGGACCTCACATCATACAGTCTCCACTGTACAACAGTTCACCGTGTCCACCAAATGACCCTGGACTCAGCACTATCACATTTTATCCTGTAAATTTACAGCGTCTAACATTATGAGGAGCATTTACTGTTAACCAGTGGACTGCATCACTGCACTTGGAAACAGAAAACGCAAATCACAAGTTCGATAACCCACAACCTGTAAGTCCAAATGCTTTTTGATAATTACATCAGTATGGTCCAGCTTCACTTAATCAGATGTACAGTAAGCGTGCGTTCCTCTGTGCACGGAATTTGGCTGACTGGAATCTGACCTGCTGACTCAGAAGGTCTTGTGTTCATTGAATGTTCAACAAGATGTCTATACATAGGAATTCAGAAACATTTCAGTATTTCAAAATAGACAAAGTCAATGTGAGATAGGTATACTTTTTTGTTCGAAATAAACTAACAAAAACAAAACAAATGTCAAATGCAATAAAGAAACAGTACAGTGTTCGAAAGGGAGAAGGAAGAAGTGAACACTTAATTCCATCTCCTCTTTTCCATAAATACACCCATGTGAATTATATACAAATTACCACATTTAAGACCCCAAGTAAACAATTAACTGTATTTTGTACATATCAACATTAACACCCATCCATCCTAGCATACATTGATGTCCATACATCAAAACCAGCCTCAAACAACACAGATATACACAGTGCTGTCCCACCCACCATTCCATAGTGTCCCAGAGTGAGCATAGTGAATCGTACATATAAATACTACCCTTCTAACATATATCCTTTCAGCAAATAATGTTTGTACCTCTTTTTGAATTGATTTCTGTTTGTACATAGTTGCAGTTCCGGCTCCAGACTGTTCCACAAATCCACCCCACAGACAGATATGCACATACTTTTCTTGGTTGTTCGTATCTTGGGTTTTGTAAAGTTTAAGTCTCCTCTCAAATTATGATCATTGTCTCTTTTTTTAAAATATTTTTTGTATATTAGTTGGGAGTTGATTATTAATTGCCCTGTACATGACTTGTGCTGTCTTAAATTTAACTAAATCGATGAACTTTATGACATGTGACTTTAAAAACAACGAATTGGTATGGTCTCTATATCCTACATTATTTATTATCCTTATAGCTCTTTTTTGTAATGTGCATATTGGCTGTAGGTTGGTCTTGTAGGTGTTTCCCCAGACTTCTACACAGTAGTTAAGATAAGGCAGAAACAGTGAATTGTACAGTAAGACCAATGATTTATAGTCCAGGATGTGTCTTGTCTTCCCCAGTATGCCTATACATTTTGCCAACTTGGCCCGGATGTGACTGATGTGAGGTTTCCAGCAGATTTTATTGTCTAGCGTCACCCCCAGAAACTTATTTTCCTGTACTGTTTCTATTCTGGTATCATCTATCGTTACCATTATTTCATGATTTATTTTGTAATTTCCAAACAATATAATCTTTGTTTTTTTCAGATTTAGAGATAATTTATTTTTGTTGAACCACTGCGTTAACTTTTTCATTTCAGTTGTGACCACCTCTAAAACCAGCTGCAAATTCTCACCAGTGCAAAGGATATTTGTGTCATCTGCAAACAAAATAAATTTCAGAATTTCTGATACTTGGCATATGTCATTTATATACAAAATAAAGAGTTTGGGTCCCAAAACTGACCCCTGGGGCACACCACAAATGATGTCTATGAAGGGTGATTTGTGCTCACCAATTTGTACAAATTGTTGTCTGTTACTTAAATAACTTTCCACCCAACTCAGTCCGACCCCTCTTATCCCATACCTTTCCAGTTTCCTTAGTAGTATTCTGTGGTCAATGGTGTCAAAAGCTTTCTTTAAATCTATAAATACTCCTACAGCAACAACTAGTAATTTCTTCTATAAGTTCGATCAGTGCCAAAGATGTAGATTTATCTGCTTTAAAACCATACTGGCTGTCTGTAAGGAGGTTGTGTTTTTCAATGAAATCATCCAGTCTCTTAGTGAAGATTTTTTCAAGTATTTTGGAGAATTGTGAGAGTAAAGAGGCCGGCCTGTAATTTGTGAAACAATGACTGTCTCCTGTTTTGTATAGAGGTATTACTTTTGCTATTTTCATTTTGTTTGGAAATTTACCAGTTTGAAATGACAGGTTACAGATGTGGGTGAGTGGCTTAACAATTTCTTCAATTACTTTTTTCACTATTGTCATGTCAATTTCATTCCAGTCCGTTGATTTTTTGTTCTTAAATTTACTCACAGTCTCGATAATTTCCTTTTCAGTAACTGCACCCAAAAAGATTGTGTTTGGATTTCTATCTTCTATTTCATTTACAGAACCACTGTTGTTTGTTTCTGTTGCCACTATTGATTTTGCTAATTCAGGACCAACGTTTACAAAAAATTTATTGAAACCACTGACCACATCCTCCATATTATTTATCAAATTGCCATTTTCAATAAAATATCCTGGATAATTAGCATTCTTAGGTCGATTACTAATAATCCCATTGAGTACTTGCCATATTCCTCTTAAGTTATTTTTATTATCCTCTAATATTCTGTTGTAATATTCTTTCTTACAGGTCCTCACTATATTAGTAAGCTTATTTTTATATCTTTTATATTTGATCTCAGCTTCCACTGTTCTGCACTTAATGAATTGTTTATATAATGTATTATTCTTTTTACATGCTTTTATTAACCCCTTGGTGACCCAAGGAATATTTTTCTTTTGTCTGTCACTGTATTGTTTTATAGGACAGTTTTTATTGTACAATGATTGAAATATTTGCAAAAATTTATCATATGCTTTATTTATATCATTTTCATCATAAACTATCTTCCAATCTTGTATTAATAATTCCTTTGTCAGTAAATACATTGATTCTTCGGTTCTTATTCTTTTATATTTAATATTTTTGGTATACTTTTTCTTCCTATAATCACATTAACAGACGACAAAAATTGGCAGGTGGTCACTGATATCATTCAATAAAAGCCCACTCATGATATTTTCCATAATGTTTGTGAATATGTTATCTATTAGTGTGGCACTGTGTGACGTGATTCTGCTAGGTCCGGTAATTGTTGGATGTAAGCCCATACTGTACATTGTGTTGATAAATTCTTCTGTCAAACTATGTTGTTTTGAATTCATCAGATCTATATTGAAATCCCCACAGATGAACATAACTTTATGAGTTAGTTTTGCATACATTTTTTCCATCCAGTCCTTAAATAAGTCAATGTTTGATCCACGTGTTCTATATACACAGCTCACAACCATATTCTTCACATTGTCCAGACAGATTTCTATTGTAATACATTCAAATAAATCATCCACAGTTACTGACAGATTTTCAACAACCTTGTATTTCAAGCTCTTGTCAACATAAATTGCAACTCCTCTTCCTTTTTTCACTTTTCTATTTATATAATTTAATTCATAGCCATCCACGGTAAAATCCACTCCTTTCTCTTCACTGAGCCACGTCTCTGATATTGCCACAATATTGAATGGCTCTTTAAACTGATGTAAATAATCTTTAATGTTATTAAAGTTGGCATAGAGACTTCTGCTGTTGAAGTGGATCATAGAAATATTGAAATCAGATGTGACCATTGTGTTAAACTGTTCATCCGTGTAGTAACTACAGTTATTATTGATGGAGCTAAATAAATTATCAGGGTCTATGTTATATTCTACGTCCTGTGGGTTGTGATCTGTATATTCAAAAACTTTCAGTTCCTGTTGTTCCTGTTTGTTGATCTTTTGTTTCATGTTGTTAAATGTCTTGTAGCAGATGAGTATATCCCTTCAGTGTCCTACAATTGTCTGTTGTTGCTGTCGACTCCAGTTCATAACATTCATTGATATTTGTCCAGTTCCATAATATTACGGATGTTGATGACCTTGGCTTCTTCGGGTGATCCGTTTAATTTGATGTATATTTTACAGTTTGATGTCCAGGTGTTTTGAATCTTTTTCTGCTTTCTCATGTATCTTGCTTTTCTGGCTATTTCTGCGTTTTCTTTTGTGAGGTGCTCGTTTATGTAAATGTTCGTTCCTTTCAGTTTCCTACCTTGTTTTAACAGCGCAGTCTTGTGTTTTCTGTTGTTTAATAGAATGTCCTCCATTTAGCTGAAATTATAACAGCAGCTGGAATGTTAAATATTAACTTAAGTTAGTTAGGTTATTCCCATGCCAATGACGTTTGGCGCAGGGCGGCACCTATCTCCATTTCTAGGCCACACAGCTACTGTAGGTAGTGAAAACTACAGTGGGGGGGGGGGGGGGTCAGTCCTCTGATAGCTCTGCATGTTAACTTTCCTTTCCTCATTCTATTATGCTGAGCACCAAGCTAGAAGGTGGAAAGTGCCATTTTTACCTGGTCTTTGGTATGTCGCAGCCGGGATTTGAACCCTGGCCTCCCGGTTGTAGGGTGGATGCGCTATCAACTAGGCCACCACTCCAGTTGTTAAATATTATATAACCCCAATTCTCAAAGTTTGGGGCACTGTGTAGAATCTTAATAAAAACAGAATGCAATGACATGACCCCCACCCCCCAACACACACACACACACACACACACACACACACACACAATGTTGTATCAAATGCTGAAAGCAAGGCATGTTACAATTTCCTTGAGAATATGAGCTTATCTTGAATTTGATAGCAGATACACATCTCAAGAGCCGGGGGACAGGGTCATGCTTACCACAGTGTAGCATCCCTCTTCTTTTAACAACAGCCCACAAACATCTAGGAATTGAGGAGACCAGTTGTTTGATCTTTGTGAGAGGAATGTTGTCCCATTCTTGTCTCAGAGCATTCTAGCTGCTCAACAGTCCTGGGTCTTTTTTGTCGTATGCTGCATTTTATGATTCACCAAATGTTTTCATTTGGTGAAAGGTCTGGACTACAGACAGGGCAGGGCATCACCTGGACTCTAACTATGAAGGCATGCTGTTGTGGTAGATGAAGTATGGAATTTAGCATTGTTTTGCTGAAATGTGTAAGGTCTTCCCTCAAAAAATATGTCATCTGGATGAGATGATCTGTTGCTCTAAATCAAGGGTCACAAACTAAAACTGCAAGAGGTCCGATAAGTCAGTCCTCCTGCCCAGCTGAGGTCCAAACTAGGTGTGGGAACCTTTAGGCACCTCATGATTCAATTACGATTCTGAACTCCAATTTGATTCTAAAACTCATTCTCAATTAAAGGGTACCTGTGGTGGTCGTCTAAACGCATTCAACTTGAAAACATTAGGCAAAGTATTCGTTATTTGGTTAAATAATTATTGCCAGCCATATACCACCAGAGTAATATGCAAATACAACCGCAGGCATGACCAGCCAATGAAAACTCTGCGCGCAGCCATGACACATGCGGATGTGACGTCATTACGTTGCTACTGAAAAGTCAATACTCCGTCTGTATGAGCGACTAGGGTGCTGTTGTGAGTGTTTTTATTCTATTATGGATGAATTGTCGGACTCTGAGGAAGAATTCGTCCAATATAAGATAAGATAAGATAAGCCTTTATTAGTCCCACAATGGGGAAATTCCAGGATTGCAACAGCATAGGGATAGCAACACTCAGAGCAACAATCAGAAGGCAAGAAAAAACAACATCTAGTAAACATATGTCCATATTACTATAAATGTATATATATAGACACACAGTGCAGAGCATTATGGCTGGTGAATGTGCAGCAGAAAGTCTAAGCTCTCTCTCCGCGGATGCAGCGGGCCAGCTGGAAGTCTTTGGGCATGATGGTGACCCCCTTAGCGAAGAAGAGACCCACCAGGTGGGCCTCGCTGGTCTCCTGCAGAGCCATGACAGCGAAGCTCAGGAAACGCAGGACGGTCTTGAAGTCCTGAGTGATCTCCCTCACCAGGCGCTGGACGGGCAGCTTACGGATGAGCAGCTCCGTGGATTTCTGGCTACAGGTTTGAGCCAGAAAGGTCTTCTGAGGGTAAAAGTGACGAAGTGGTCCTCACACACAACACAATTTCGTCTGAAAGGATTCGTCTGTGCCCTGCTCCGAGATTGCGCAATCACTTTTCCGCTACGATCTTCTGACAAGGTGAGCTGGGTTTGGGTACACAAAAGAAGTGTTTTTGTTTTTCGCTTATTATTGAGACATCCAAAGGCTTTACATTCCGCCGTGTTGCGATATCCATATCGCATTGTATGTTTTTGTTGTTACAAGAGTGCCGAGTGTCTGCTGCTCTGTAGAATCATCGGCAGTCTGGCGGCCGTTACGACCTCAGATCAGACGAGACGACCCGCTGAATTTAAGCATTTATTTATTTATTTTCTACTCGTTTTAGTTCTGCATTTAATATGAACCCTGAGTTTGAAATAAACGTTTGAATTTGAATATCCCGAAAGCCACTGCTCATCCGGGCACTCCAGGCTCAGCCAATATTGATCCAGATCGCGATAGCAACGATATTACGTCACAGGAAGCGTCCTGGCAGACCATGTAGCCGCTAGTATGGCTGCACCCATGTTTTGCTGACATAGCTGAACCAGCACATCAGCAATGGATTTATATCACATTGCTTTGAACTTGAACTTAAACTTGAACTAGAACGTGAGACAGGGGCTCAATATAATATCTTTTTTTTCACGACCACCACAGGCACGCTTTAATCTTGATGCATTTTTTTTTCTATTCAGGAATTTTCCCTCCCACTGTGTGACAACTTGGTCCTTTCAAAGCAAAGTATTTGCAATGACCTATGAATTTACTTCCAACATCTTTTAAAACACATGGAAGAGAAATATGGCATGGACAAATTTATCTCAAGGAGAAGAAGCCATCTCTGTTGTCATTCAGTCCATACAGCCAATCATATACAGTAGAACAAAATTACGTTTCTCTTATTTACAATGTTAATCACAAGTAGAATCAGAGGGGTCACTGCCATGCAAGGTGCCGTCACAAACAACTTCTCCTTCCCCCCATTCTATTACACCGAGCACCAAGCTAGAAGGGGGGGGGGGGAGTACCATTTTTACATGGATTTTGGTATGACCCAGCTGGGACATGAACCCACTCTGGTACAAATGTGCTTTTGAAAACTGCCATCATTTCATTGAAATTTTTTCAGAAGACCACAGCTGTCTACAGATAGGCCAGAATTTTTTAACTTGCTTTCACACATTATTTTATTAAGCTCAGGTTTTAGCCGATTTTAGCTCAATATTAATTTTTAAACAAAAAAATTAAAATGAATTCTTTGTTCAATTCCAAGCAAAATATATAATCTAAAATTTTGTAACACAGAGAACATTAAATGTGTTTGACTTCAAATAAATAGGTCTAAAATTCTAAAATCTACAACTAAAATCATAAGAATGTTTTACAGGAGAACACAAACTAGACTGTATTGCATTTTTAAAAAAAGATTAATATGTAAAAAACAAAATTTCACAAAACGTTCACCTCTATACAATACTTTGTGTAAAAAAACTTTCAAACTGTAAGACCAACCCCCCCCCCCCAAAAAAAAAAACAAACAATGGACACAAAATACAATTCCATACTACAGAATCCTTCAATTTTTAAAAAAAAATCTGAGGCGTCAACTGTGTTACAGCATGGATGGAGCTGTAACTCCATGATTACACGAAAAGGAGAGGTGGAACTTTTTACATTCAGCAGTTTTTCTCATTTTCAGAGTTTTTACTGAGGTTTTATGTAATATCGGAGGTGACGAAAAGGGCCACTGTAACCAATGACTTCACCCTTGCATCCCAGCATGAACTACTCTTGGCAGAAGAGTGGAATAACTGCCTTGACTTCAACCTTGATGCAGCCCTACCTGAGGATTCTTATGAGCAAGTTTGGTGAAGCTATGGTCACAAAGATTCTTAGATTAAAGATTCGCAAGAGCAACTTGAGGCATTCTTGAAAAATGAGGTGCTTTTCTGTCATATGTTCATATGTTCTTTTTAAGGGTGCCTTGGGATCTTCCTATAGCATACTTTCTGCTATCTTATGAAAATTTTTGTGCAACTCACGGCACTAGCAAGTCATTGGTAGGTACGAACGGGGATTCGTACGCCGTTTCCTACAACCGCTGTAAGGGGCCCTCAAGAACAACTTAAGGTGTTTCTTTTTTTTTTTTTTTTTTTTTTATTTAAGTTTTTGTAAAGGGTATACAGGTCGTTACAGCAATGCAGTGTTTACATTTCATCACATGTTCCCTTATTTTCTGATATCTGACAACATTGGAAGATTAATTCTTACAACACCCCTTTTTTTTTTTTTTAAAGTGAAAGAAAAAGTGAAATTAAAGAGAAAAAAAAACAAGAAATAACAAAAAAAAACAAACAAACCAGTAAAAAACAAACAAAAAGAAAAAGTAAGTAAATAAAGATAAAAGAGCATCTGAGTAGCGTTGGAACAAAGAGAGGAACCATTATTGAAATGGTATTTGTCAAAGATTAGATCTATTGGAAGACACATATGCGGTCCAGGGTTGCCAAAAGTTCATGAACATATCCATGTCCTGTCTCAGTGCGAATGTCAACTTTTCCATCGAGTAAATGTCTTGGATCACGTTAGTCCAATCTTCAGGTGTAGGACAGTCCTTCAACATCCATTTTTTTAGTTAGAGCTTTTTTACTTGCCAATATTAAAACATTGAATAAGTATTTTTCTCCTCGTCTTTCCAGTGAGTCCGGTAGTAAACCCAAATACAAAGTTACAAAAGAAAAGGGAACTGTAATTTTGAATATTTTCCCCAATATTGTCTGTACCTTGGTCCAATATTGGTGGATAACTGGGCATGACCAAAACACATGAAAATGATTTGCAGTCTTTTCACCACACAAGCGCCAACAGTTCAATCCCTTATGGGTAAATTTGTTTTGTGCAGGTGTTCTGAAAAATCTTGCCAAGTTTTTCCATCCAAATTCTCTCCACTGCAGGGATGAGGTACTTTTCCATTGCTGTTTATTTAGCTTTTCCCATATTTCCAGTTGTAAAGTGAAATTCCCCTCTTTTTCCCATCTCTCTTTTATATAAGATGTGTTGTCTCCTTTTAAGTCTTGAAGACCTTGGTATATTTTAGAAATGTATCTGATCCCTGGGATCCCTTTATATGCCATTAAGAAGACCTTCAGAACACCTGACTGGGCCCTTTCCAAAACCTCCTTTTTAAGTATATTGTTTATGTGGTGTCTAAGCTGGAAGAACCTGTAAAGGTCTTGATTTATTAGGCCTTGTTTTTTCAAATCTTCAAAACTTCTTAAGATTTGCCCTTTAAAAAAATCGTAATATTTTATCAGCCCTTTCTCCTTCCACTTTTTAAATCTGGTGTCTGTTTTATTAGGAGTAAAGTCCTGATCATAGGCGATCCATTGCAGAAGTCGATAGGGCTCTTTAGTTTGATTCTCTCTGACTATCTTAAACCAAATTTTTAGCGGGGGTCTCTATCCACGGGTTAGTATTATTCAAAAGCTTAGGTAAGACATTGTTCCTATTATCGCCTGTAGGGGGATGTCACTTGTTATTTGGCATTCGATCTCCTTCCATTGTGCAGTGTAGACTGGGTTACATATCTCTACTAAAGTTTTAATTTGTGCGGCTTTAAAGTAGTCCCTGATATTTGGCAGCGCGAGCCCACCTTTGTCTTTGTTTAGCTGTAGGGTTCTATATCTGATTCTAGGTCTCTTGCCCTGCCATATGAATCTTGAGATCTTTCTGTCCAGCTCCTGCCATGTTTTTTTGGGAGGTTCTACCGGTATTGTTTGGAAAAGGTATAGAAGACGTGGAAGTATATTCATTTTGATGCTTCAATTCTTTGTGCAGTACCCAAGAATGGTATCATATTCCATCTTGCTAGGTCAGATTTTATTTTTGTCACCAGTGGATCATAGTTTAGTGATATAATTTTGTTGAGTTGTTTCGGGATACTGACCCCCAGATATTTCATAGATTCCGACTCCCAGTTAGTTTGAGTTTGCTTAGTGAATAATGATTTGGGTCATAGTTGAATGTTAAAACTTGGGGTTTTATGCATATTTAATTTGTATCCCGATAAATCTCCATACTCTGAAAAAACTGAGGTTAGTTCTGGTAAAGAAGTGGCGGCTGCCCTAGGTATATTAAAATGTCATCAGCAAAGAGTGCTATTTTATGTTCCTTCTGACCAAGTGTAATACCTTGAATTTTTTGGTTTTGTCTTATCCATTGGCTCAGAGGTTCTATGAAGATTGCAAAGAGCAGTGGAGACAGGGGGCAGCCCTGACGACATCCTCTTTCAGTTCAAAAGATGATGATAAATTACCGTTAATCCTTATTTTAGCTGTTGGTTTTTTATATACTGCCTGTATAGTTCTAATGAAGTTGTTATGAAAATTGAAACTGGATAAGATTCTATATAGAAAGGACCAGTCAACCGAATCGAATGCTTTTTCAGCATCTAATCCCAATATGACTGCATTTAAGTTATATTTTTTTATATGATGAATTATGCTGTAAAGTGCCGTCGAATGTTGTCTTGTGTCTGTCTTTGTCTTATAAAACCTGTTTGGTCTAAACTGAATTAGGTCTGTCAGTACTATTTTCTAACTTTTGGCAAGGATAATGGTAAAAAGCTATAGTCCTGATATAGTACACTGATTGGTCTGTAGTTGGAGCACTCTAGTTTATCCTTTTCCAGGTTTAGGTATAACTGCAACTGACCCCTTCTCTCCAGGAGGGGGGGATTTCCCTGTGTGGAGGACATAATTAAATGTTTTCAGGAGGAGAGGAGATAGTTGCTGTTTAAAGGTTTTGTACCACTCTGCTGTATAGCATCAGCTCCTGGGGATTTGTTAGCTTTAAGTCCCATAATTGCTTTTTCCAATTCTTTAGGATGTATTTCTGACAGTAGTGTTTTATTTTGTGACTCCGTAAGTTGGGGAAGGTTTAATGTGTTTAGGAATGCCTCGGATGCGTTTTTATGTTTTTTGTGGGAGTATAAGTTCTTATAGTAATTCTCAAAGTTTTTTAAGAATATCCTGAATTCTGAATTTTATTTCCCTTTTGATACTGGGTCTCTGATTTTGTAGATTGCTCTTTCTGTTTGATGTTTCCTCAATTTATAGGCTAGCAATTTTGCCGAATTTACCGCCTGCTTCATAGTATTTTTGTTTCAGAAATGTAAGTTTCTTCTGGTTTCTATTGTGTAGATCTCATTTATTTGGTTTTTAATTTCCCTTAATCTGAGCGAGTCAGTAGAATGAGTGTTGCCCTTTGTGTTCTTTTTCTAGGTTCCTAAGTTCTGACTCTAATGTGGATAGTTTTTCTTGTCTTAGTTTCTTTTGGGTTGCCAGTTTTGCAATAATCTTTCCTCTTATTACAGCTTTACATGCATCCCACAGTATTAAAGGGGATACTTCTCCATTATCGTTATCTTCCAAATATCTGAGAATATCTGATTCCAATTCATCTTTCAATGGTCCTTTCAGGACATTTGAATTTAACCTCCAAGAAAATGTATTATTTGTGTATTTTTGGATATTTAAGTCCATGTAGATCGGACTGTGGTCGGAGAGATCCATCAGTCCTATTTTACATGTTTTTACTCTTCCAATGTCTCTTATTAAACATAAAAAAATAGTCAATCCTTGAGTAAGATGAATGTGGAGTTGAGTAAAATGTATAGTCTTTTACACTGGGGTTGAGTTCCCTCCACACGTCACAGATTCCCAATTCTTTTAGTAGCATCCGAGTCTTCCTGTTTTGGGTGTTATTTTGATGTGGGGAATTACCAGAAACATCCCAGTATGGATTCAGTCTAAGATTGAAGTCCCCACCACATATCACTAAACCTTGAGCTTTAGTTATCATTAGGTCGAATACATTTTTATAAAATTTCCAGTTAGCCCCTGGGGGAGCATACACATTCAGCAGGGTGATATCTTCTCCCTCTAGCCGCCCAGTTACCAAACTGTATCTCCCTTCTTTATCTTTGTGTTCTGATTTTTTTTCAAATGTAATTTTGGTTGATATCAATGTCGCTACTCCCCTCCTCTTCCCTGATTTATATGAAGATGAAGAGATCATTTTAAACCCTTGTCTACTGAGTTTATTGTGTTCCACGTCTGTTAGGTGGGTTTCTTGTAAAAGTATTATTCCTGCTTTGTCTTTTTTCATTTTGCCTAGAATCTTGGATCTTTTAACTGGATTCAGGATTCCTTTTACATTATATGAAATTATTTTGGTTACACCCTGTTTCTCCATTGTGTTGTTTTGTTTAGTATAACTGTGTGGTGGCCCTCTTTTATGCTACTCAGAAACTGAAAGAACATTAAAAACAAGAAAAACATTAAGAACATAGTGTAAAAAACTTTAAAACAAAAAGCTGTCATAAGAACTTCCTGAGCTGAGGTCTTTTTAAAGACCCTGTAAGAGCCTTGATGGAGTGAAGGCTCTGAGGGAAATTCCTCAAACTCTGTTACGTGTTGAGGGCCCTCTCTTACCACTGAAAGTAGTCCCATGCTTTTAACGTGAGTTTCAGAACCCAATCCAAACTTGTAATGATTTTTTTTTTTTTTCCTTTTATGCCTAAACCCTGTGAAATTGTGTGCACCCTCCCACCCCCATCACATCAAACATTCACGCAAAAACAGTATTTGTTAGTATGAGGAGAACATGTGGATTATTGTCACATTTCTATTTTAACAAGTTTTTTTTTTTTTTATTACAAAGACTTATTTGTTTCAAATAATATGATTGTTCCATGAAATGTTTTACCACATGCTGAATATGCATCTCCTTTAATGTTTGTTACCTTGTATGAGGGGGGTTGGATGTGCGGATTGATTCAAGAGAAAAAAAAAAAAAAAAAAAAAAAAGGTCGCTATTCCAACCTGAAAACGGATAGTTTATCCGCGACGCTCTGGTGCTGGGTTTCCCGCTGCTGGTCCGTGGATTTTGAAGGTCTTTGTGTTGTCCATGTTTGCGTTTTGATCTTCTCACTAGGGTCTGCTGGGGGTTTAAATACCGTTACCGGGAGGCCTCTTTTGCCATGTCAGCTGTTGCTTCTTCCGCCGAATTATAGAGACACGTTTCATCGCCGTAGAAGACCCTTAACTTCGCAGGAAATGGTGTCTGAAAGCGCAATTTCTTCTCTCTTAACACCTTTTTCGCGTCATTGTATTCCCTGCGCTTTTTAAGGACCTCCGGGGCGTAATCGTGTTCCACGTAGACTTTTCTCTCCTGGTGCATAAATCCTTTTTTCTGCCAGGCCAGTCTTACAACCTCTTGTTTTATTTTGAAATTGGAAAATCTTACCAACACCGAACGTGGGGGCGCTTCCGCCGCCGGCCCCTAGCGGCTAATGAACGATGTGCCTTTTCTATCTTCAAGTCGGTGGTTTGTGGAATATCCAATTTCTCTCTTAGTAAGGATTCCACGCATTCTGCCATTGAGTTAAAACCATTTTCGGTTCCTTCTATCAGACCATGAATTCTTATGTTGTCTCTTCTTTGTTTTCCTTCTTGGTCGGTTAGCTTAGCCTCTATAGCTGCTTGTCTTTTGCGTAGGTCTAGCACAGAATCTCGAGCACTTTTATTCGATCCTCTGTTTCCAAGATTCGGTTCTCGGCCTGGTCCACTCTGCTGTTTGTCCTTTTCAATTCTTCTCTGAATTCCCGAAATTCGGCCGTAACATCTCGGCGAAATCGTCGTAGCTCCTCAAATAGTGATTTCAGGCTAACCCTTTTGTTAGCTATCACCAGTTCCTCGTCTTCTGAACGGAGATCTTCCAGTTCGGATTCTCCGGCGATACGTGTCCTGGCCTGGAGAATTTCAGTTTCTTCTGTTTTCCTTTAGACATGATGATTTTGTCTTTTGATTTTCACTCCTCCAAAAATCCGTTAAGTTTGATTTTCAAGGTGTTATCCTAGATTGGGTCTGAGAACTTCAGTGTTAAGCTGCAGTCGCCATGGCGTCCAGACCGGAAGTCAACTTAAGGTGTTTCTGAGGCATACTTATGGCCAACATCTTGCGTAGTTCTTACGTTGTTCATATGGCACGCCCTACAATGAGGGTTTTTGTGAGGCGTTTGTAGAAATTTTGGACAAGACCTGGCCACAAACTTATGAACAGTCTACAAATGCTGGATTCTCCTTCGGCCACCTTAAGAAGGCTGTACGAAATGGTCAACAAATCGTTCATACAGTGGTTGCAGCCATTCGTAAGAGTATTTGTGGACGTAGCTTGAGAACTGAGATATCTGCCTAGGAGGAGTAGCATTTTTTTTTTTTAAATCACATAAGTGCCCAGAGTCTCCTGATATTTGATCATGATGACCTTGACCACAACCTGGATGCAGACTTACCTGAGATCATTGTGAGTGAGTTTGGTGAGCAACGAGGCACTTGCCTAGGAGAAGTAGCAATTCCTGTGAAATGTGCAGACTGACAGGACATATGACGGATGCTGTGCCACTGCATTAGCTAATAAAATGTAATTTTGTTAACAGTATTTTCTGGACCCCTGAAACAAGTTAGAACATTTCTCATTTTGTGTAGGATAAGACTAGTTATTAGGGGCGGTAATTCAGATTCACCCCATTATCATTAACAGTAGATTTTATATTTATATACAAATTACCATAGTTTTGATTCCCAAGAGGCGTTATCACAGAGTGCAGAATGATATGCCTCTAGACCACAGGTGTCAAACTCATTCCATGGAGGGCCAAGACCCTGCAGGTTTTACCTCCACCCAGTGTCTTCAACATGTGATTTCACTGAATTTCTTCCCACTGATTGCTGATCAGTGAAAACACCTGCTGAAGACACTGGGTAGAAGCAAAACATGCAGGGTCTTGGCCCTCCATGGAATGAGTTTGACACCCCTGCTCTAGACCATATTGGGCTGACATACTATAAATGTAGGGACAGAAAAGTTTAAAACATGTCATTTAGGAAATTTAATATATCATGCTCATCTCATTATAAAAATGGTTTTGGTATAGATCTAACCTGCTTTGGGTTTATCTTTTAATTTATTCTTCTAGGCTACAAGAAATGCAAATCTGTCACTCTGTAGCAATATAGTCCTAAAGTGTTTAACCTGCTGATCTAGCTCACAGTCTGCCAATAATGTGCTTTTAAAGTAAACATGTTTGAAATAAGAGTAGGAAGCCTTGGATTGCGTTATCAAGTTCATAACTGCTTGTGACTGCCAAGTTTCACTGCTGATACTAGGTTAAGTGTAACGCCAGATAAGGAAAAGATACGCTGGGTATGTAGAACTTGTTTTGCTTTACTTGTTCCAGGTCGACTTATCAAACAAATGACACACTGGCACTATACTGTAGCAGACAGACTCGTTCATGCAGCATGTTAGAATATGGATTTAAGGGACAATCATATCAAAAAGTTTTATCTTTTGGACTTTCCAGGGTGGGAGGCATGCCTCTTAACAGATAGTAACACGATAGTGACAGTGATATATTTCACCTGATAAAGTACTGACTCTCACGGTTGGAACTAAAATACTGAATCAGTTAATACAATCTTTATAATGGATCTATGTAGATTTTTTTTGTTAATCCAACCAAACCGTCACCTTTGTGTTGAAAATGAGTTTAAGGTAAACAAGCAGTAGCCTATATTCCTCTGTTGCCTCCAACCTCTACGGTGATTTTATTGAGAGAGCCTTGGGCCAGTTTTCCTGTGAAAATTATGTACCATGCTCACATTCGATAGTCTGCCCTGATTGGCTCTTCATGCCCTTGTACAGGATTGACATTTAAGTTCCTGATTTACTTTAAGATGGAGCTTAACATGAGCAAACTCAAATCCAAACACCACAAAAGCTTAAAAATAGAAGAAAATTTTGCTGTTTGGCATGGCCGTGAGGATAATCATCCCAAACTAACTGCTTGGCAAGATTTCCCAGTAGCTTTAATTTATCAGAAGCATTGGTAAATACCAAGGCATGCACAACTTTTCTGTTAGATTCTCATTTACTGGTGTTTAGGGTCCATAAAGTACACATTATTTAGTGATTAATTTTCTATGCTGGTTATTTGAACAATGGAACATGCATTATCGTCACATAATATAGAAATATTAGTTTTCTGTCAGTGTAGTTTTTACATCACTGTTAATTTAGACTAAAATGTGTGTGTAAACCATGTATAGTTTGGTGTCTTTCAGTTAATGGGAAAATGTGCTTTATGTTCGTAACAAAAAACACAAACCATTAACTTCTGAGTAGGGCTAAAAACTAAAACACATTGGAATATCCCATTCCACATAATTTCATGATTCAGTTCAATTGCTTTTGTTCATTAACTTCCCCTACCTTTCATAATAAAAATCAAAAGTCAAATAGTAACCAAGACTCAGTCTGAGCCATCACATACTAAGGTTGAGTGATTCTGGTATGTTTGCTTTTGGCTTTTAGGGGTCTTTAAAAATGTTTTTTGGCTTTTAAATTGGATTAATTTTTAATTAGATGATCTATCTTCTTTGGTAAATAATTAACGTGTAAAGCACAATGATAACTGAAATGAAAGAACCTCACACCCCATGCATCTGCATATCAGAGGCCCCTAACAAGACCTCTGATCAACATGAAAGCACCAAGGTGCTGATGCCTCAGTGGCAGAGCCTTGGTGGAGGTATGCATTCTCAGATCATTACCAAAATGTTATAGGTTCCTCTCTAGCCCAAGGACCACCTATGGTAAAAAATTTCATCCAAATCCATCCAGTAGGTTTGGAGTACACGCATGCGCAGTGAAAATAATCTGCAATTCACATACCCATACTGTCGGTGGCAGCCAAGAGCCACCAAACTGATTTGAACAGCTGCAATCCAAACAGAAGAAGAGCATGGTGGCAGACGTTTTAAATGGCAGAAGTGATGGAGGTACATGAATACAATGACGATCAAGACGAAAAGGAGCTTTTGCTGTTTATTGGCAGAGGAAGAAAACAGATGGGCAAAAAGACGGACATTTTTTCACCCAGTATTGGTGGATTGCTCAGTACTTCGCCTCTGGTAGGAATTTCCGGGTGCATGCGCCATTCACTGTGACCATTTGTGGGGGATGGATAGAGAGAGATAGCTAACTAGATAGATAGATGTACTTTATTGATCCCAAACGACAGAAACACACACACACACACACACACACACACACACACAGAGCATAATAGACAAAGGGATTACCCAGGAAAGTAAAACTGTCTAGATAACTTTATATACCTTGCAGATGATGACCCGTATAGGTACACTGTACTCGCTGTACAATACAGGGCTATCAGGCGCAGGGTGCAATGTGAGGTACCAATAAAACTGCAAGGTGCAGTATGGCAGCATTGTTATGACCAGAATTCAACATAAGAGTGAGTTATCGTACAGTGAAATGGCATGTGGCAGGAAAGATTTCCTGGACCTGACCGGTCAGTAGCAAAGCTGTAGTAGTCTGCTGGAGAAAGTGCTCTGCTGTCTGTCCAGTGTGTGGTTGAGGGGGTGATCAGGATTGTCCATGATGGATAACACTTCGTTCAGTGTCCTCCTCTCCACCACAGTGTCAAAAATCTCCAGCCTGAGACCAATTACAGAGCCAGCCTTCTTGATAATCTTGTCAAGTCTGTTGGCGTTGCTGGCTCTGATACTGCTACCCCAGCAGGCAGCAGCAAAGAAGATGGCGCTGGCAACAACGGCCTGGTAGAAAAGCCCCAGCATCTTGTTGCACACGTTGAAAGATCTCAGCTTCCTCAGAAAGTAGTCTGCTCATCCCCTTCTTGTACGCAGCATCGGCGTTAGATTTCCAGTCCATTGCTGATCATGACACCTAGATAGCCCTCCACTACCTCCCCCCACAATCCGCAGTGGCTGTGAAGGCATCCTCTTCTTCCTTAAGTCAATGACCATCTCTCTGGTCTTGCTGACGTTAAGTCAGGTGATTCTACTCGGTCCACTCCACAAATCTGTCTGCCAGTGCCCTGTACTTCCCCCCCTCCCCCTCTTATATACCCAACAACAGCCGAGCCATCTGCAGGTGGCATGACTTGGTGTTGTACTGAAAGTCAGTGGTGTATAAGGTGAAGAGAAAAGAAGAAAGCACATTCCCCTGTGGAGCTCCTGTATCACTAACCACATCAGACAAAACACTGCTCAGCCGGACAAACTGTGGCCTGCCTGTCAGATAGTCAGTAATCCAGGAGATCACAGAGCTGTCGACCCCATCACCTGCAGCTTCTCACCCAACAGCAGTGGCTGGATGGTGTTAAACACACTGGAGAAATCAAAGAACGTGATTCTCACAGTGTGCACTGCCATCTAGGTGCAGATGGGCTCGCTGCAGCAGGTAGATGACAGCATCCTCAACTCCTAAATAGGGCTGATATGCAAACTGCAGAGGGTCCAGCCACGTCTTCTCCTGTGGCCTCAGGTGGGCTAAGACCAGTCTTCAAAACCTTCATCACATGAGATGTGAGGGCAACGGGTTGACTTGTAGTTGGGACTTCCGCCGCAAAACTAAACAGCAAAACCAGTGTGAAAACAATCGATGTGATGAATAAATGGTGTAGTTGCTGAATATGTGTTTTTTTCAGTAACTGCCATTTTATAACAGTTCAGCTCCATGTGCTGTAAAAAAAAAAAAAAAAAGTACTGTGTTGTGCTGTAAAAAAGTTGCACTGCTGCCTCTAGTGGCCTGGCATAGTTATTACAATACCTTTTTCCTAGCTCCATTGACGGTCAAGGTGAGTTTCTAAATTTGTTTTCATTTCGAAAACAAAGCCTTATCTCGGAATTCTGGCAAATTAAAAGTCAAGAAAATATTGTGATACAATGATACAAGCCTTTAGTTGCACTTAATTTTGACCGGGCAAGCTGACACAGACAGGCAGACAGATGGACACACACACACATTGAGTCATTATCGTATGCCTCCGTTTTCACCAGGGCATAATAAAATGGCTGAAAAAAGTCCCCTTCTGCCAAAATGGAACCCCTTATTTGAGCCAAAGCTTCTGTATAACTAGGAAGTCAATCCGATCAGAAATGTGGAAGCTATACTAGTGACTACATCAAATTGCCTCGAAAGAACAGCTCCCCTTCCTCAAAAATGGACCCCCTCATTAGATTTTTAAATATGAAGCAAATCTGCTCAGAAATATAGAAGCTATAGTGGCGACAACAGAAAATGACCCCTCTTCAAGACAAATGGAACCCATCATTAGATGTCTGAAAATCAAATTGGTCCAGAGTATTGATGAGTTAAAAGCTTCTGTATACATTTGAAGTCAATCCCATCAGAAATGTAGAAACTACAGTGGTGTGTGAGCATTGTCACATCGTTACATTTAAATGTTTCAGATCAAACCAATTTTAATTTTAGACAAAGATAATTTTGAGTAAATACAAAATGCATTTTTTTTTAATTTAACCTTTATCTATACACGGAAGCTCAGCTGAGAAGCAACCTCTCTTTTTCAAGGACACCCTGTTCATATTCACACCTAGGAGCTGCCCAGTACAACCACAGACTGACCTGTGGCTACTGAGCAACTCCACTGGAGCAGTTGGGGTTAAGTGCCTTGCTCAAGGGCACCACAGAGTTTTTAGGAGGGTGGGGCAAATACTGCTATGTTATCAGATCTGATCCTGCCAGTCCAGGGATTGAACTGGCTACCCTTCGGTCACCAGTCCATATCCCCAACCATTAGGCCACCACTGCCCCAATCATTTTAAATGATGATTTCGTTGATCAAGAGAAAAAAGATACTCATACCTACCTGACCCTATGTGAAAAAGTAATTGCCCTCTAAACCTAATAACTGGTTGTGCTACCCTTGGCGGCAACAACTGTAATGAAGCATGTGCAATAACTGGAAATGAGTCTTTTACATCACTGTTGAGGAATTCTGGACCACATTGGAGGGGCTGAGCTTGAGGTCACAAACTGCTGGTCGAACATTCTCCTTCAGGATTTTCTGGTAGAGAGCAGAATTCATGGTTCTTAATGGAACCTGACTTGTTCAGGACGTCAGGTCCTGAAGCGGCAAAGCAGCCCCAGACCATCACACTACTATCACCGTGTTTGACTGTTGGTATGTTATTCGTTTTTATAAAATGCTGTGTTAGTTTTACACCAGATGTAACAGACACACATCTTCCAAAAAGTTCAACTTTTGTCTCATCAGTCCACAGAATATTTTCCCAAAAGTCTTGGGGATCGTCAAGAAGTTTTTTGGCAAATGTGAGATGAGCCTTTGTGTTCTTTTCGGTCAGCAGTGATTTTTGCCTTAGAACTCTTCCATGGATGCCATTTTTGGTCAGCCTTTTTGTATCATGGACCAGTAGCAATGGCAAAAAAAAAAAAATCAAAACAAAACGATGCTTTGTAGTATTGTGATACTTTGCATCCATGACACTGTATCGATTCAGGGACACCAGTATTATGATGTTTTAAGAATTATTAATAAAGGTCGCAAATGTAATTGGAAATACAAATAAAATACAAGCTTACTTATTTAGGTACCACGGGAATAAAAACAAAGTGACTTTTCAGTCCACTAGATGGTGCAAAAGCCTTACCGTCTGAAGGAGAGACTCCTGGGATCTAGCCGGGAGTTGAACAAGACAACGACTGGGATGGGAAATCGCAATGTATAATAATTGCAATACTCAGCGGATTGCAAAATTATGACAGTATCACATTGCAGCCCAAGGATCTTGATAATTTTGTATTGTGTGGCCTCTGGTGATTCCAAGCACTAAAGGCCCTGTCACACCTAGACAATTTAGGGAGCGTTTGCCAAACGTATGAAAAATTTGGAGAATACGCTGGCGTACGTCGAATCAGTTATGGGTAAGTTCTGTATAAGTTAAGAGCATGCTGAAGAACGCTGAAGCACGCTGGTATACAGTGTTGTATGCCGAGCTCCTCTGAAAATTTTCAGCATGCTGAAAAATTTCCAACGCATCCAGCGTATGGCTAAAACATCCTGCACATGCGGAGCATAAGCTGTAGGGAAGTTATGCGTTCATTCACACACGTTACTTGTAAGCGACTCATAGGTTACTCATAAGTCAAAATATGTTGAGATAAATGTCTAGTGTACCCAAAACTTATTTCTAACATATGAGTAATTCTCTTTGAACCCATGTCTAACTTACTGAATGGGTTTCTAACTTACAGCTACCCTATAATGGTGTATTGGCAGCATTGGTTCACAGGAGGAACCCGATAAACTGGTGTTGTTCTTCTATTCTGACAAAGTAAAGAAATGTTTCATACCTTGACATGTTTCAACTGTGATGGTTTCTGTGTAGACTAGGTGACACCTTTGCTAATTAAGAGCTGACCTGATCCACCTGCCCTCCGTTCTGATCAGCTCAGCTGGTGCCTGCAGCGCATACACACCCAGAGCTACACACACGCACTTATTTGTAAAACAGGAACTGTTGGGGGTGTGTCCAAGCCAACACTTTCAAGCTACAGGATATTATGAAGATCCAAATTGCTGTTCAACCCTCCTTGTCATGTTTTTACCATTGACTGCAGTCTGTACTATCAGCTGTCCAGTGCTGTTCTGAAAGATGTGCCAAAAGATCTGCGGCAGCACAGTTTACCCTCGGCCGGGGGATCGCAGAGATCGTGGGTTCGATCCCTGCCCCCGGCCAACAGTGATCTGTGTGGAGTTTGCATGTTCTCCCCGTGTTGTGTGGGTTTACTCCGGGATTTCTCCGGTTTCCTCCTGCTTGCCAAAAACATGCAGGTTAGGGATACGGGGTGCTTGCGCACACAGCGACCGGCAGCTGGTGGCTCGTCACCAGACTGCAAAACAAATCTACCAACGGGTTCAAAATAAATACAAAAAAAAAAAAATGTCAGAACACTGGACGAGGTGGATTCAATCAGCTGATTGCCCCAAGCACAGAGCTCAGCTGTTTTCCCATGATAAATCACACTTTGCCCTCCCTTGGCTGCTGCTCTCTGATGTTTTTTTTTGTTCACACTGGCAAAAGCACACTCCATGCATTACCTTGTTTTTTTCCACTTTATTGAAAATAAACATTTTTATCGCTATCAGTTCACATGCCTTTGAGCCAGGTTGTGACAACCTGTCATCCGACGTTCGTGACGTGTCACATCAGCTGTTTTAGACATGACCGACCCGACAGATGTGACAGCTCTGCGATGGTCCTTGGAGGGGTGAATCATCTCTGTTGAACAGATATGATCTGTCACACACCTAGGATTCATAGATCGGGAGGCGACGGCAGTTTGGTATGACCACGCTATACAGAAGTTAGGATAAGCTATGCGCAAGTTAGACTATGGTTGGGTATAAGTTGTGAACGTCAGCAACATGCTAAGCATTCGTTGGTTTAAGTTATTTATAAGTTATTGAAACGTCCTATATAAGTTACCAATACGTTATGCATGTCAAATTCGTTACGGATACGCGATGCATACGACCCAAAGTGAAAATATCAGCTTATGCCAATGTTTTAGACCAGTTTTTATGTCTGACAAATGCTGCTTAAATCGTCAAGGTGTGACAAGGCCTTAAGGACCAGTGTCCAAACTGAGGTAAGTGAGGGCTGCAGTTCTTTAGATGTTGTTCTGGGTTTTTGTTTCTCATCTGTTCTTGAATTTCTTTTGATTGCGGCATGTGTTGCTTTTTGAGATCTTTTAGCCTACACTTTGTCAGACAGATTCTATTAAGTGATTTGTTCAGGCCAGGGAGTAGTTAGTGAAATTGAACTCAGCTTTCCAAAAAATGTGGTTAAGCACAGTTAATTCATGATGTAACAATGGGGGGACAATTACTTTTCCACATGGGGCCAGGTAGGTTTGGATAGTGTTTTTCCCCTTAATAAATGAAATCATCATTTAAAAACTGCATTATGCATTTACTTGAGTTATCTTTGTCTAATATTAAAATTTGTTTGATGATCTGAAACATTTAAGTGACAAATATGCAAAAATATAAGAAATCAGGATGGAAGGGAAATACTTTTTTCACAGGAGTGTATAGTGACAACAACAGAGAAGGATCCCTCCCCAAAATAAATGGAACCCCTCATTAGATGTGTCTGAAAATCAAATGCATCCAAGGTCCTGATGAGTTGAAGCTTCTGTATAAATTTGAAGTCAATCCAATCAGAAATGTAGACGCTATAGAGGCAACAACATCAAATGTCAAAAGAATGGATAGTGGGGGGGGGGGGAATCACACATACAACTACTATGTGGCTTTCCCTGCAATTATGGTGCAAGTAAATTATGATAAACTTATCTCTTAAACTGATTTTCAAGAATTCAAATTATGAAGTGTTAAAATTTTTCTGCTACTTTAATACTGTATTTTAAATAAAACCCACACACAAATTAGCCTGAATAAAAATGATGAACATGTTTACAAAATCAAAAAGAGACGAAAGTGATGATATTCTTGCATGACGCCCAGTGTTTTCATTGTCATCTTCAAAGATAATATAATCTATTAAGAAATAAAACAGGTTGATCCTCATCTTAAGAGGACTCAGAGCCATTATCCTTGGACTGCTGAGGACATGTAAATTTTAAGACGAGATAAGCCAATCAAGTAATGCAGCAGGGGCAAGGTCGTCAAGACACGGTGCTTGATGACTGAACGGATTATGACAACAACCAAAGCCACACCGCCCGCCAGAGTGACACCCTGAAAGAGCCTGAGAGGCAGCTGCAAGCAAGGCAGGTTTCTAACAGTCTCCAGCACTATTGAGAGCAGCAGTCAGAGAACAATGCTGCTGTGTGACGGTCTTAATGATGCTGTAATATAATCAGCTTGACTGGCGAAATAATGCTCGCACTGCTCCCGGGTTGCAGCAAGATGAGCTTTAAGGCATTAGGGATCAGAGAATAAGTTGAGAAATTCACCAATGAAAGTGAAGAATTAAAAGCTGGAACACTATCAAAATATCTCAACAAAGGAATGACTGCCACCTATTTCTTCACCAGGAATTGAAGGAAAATATGACCGAGGGGGGGGGGGGGTCTTCAGGCTTGCAAAGGAAGGTTAGTGTTACTAAACAGATTAAGATTAGCACACATCTTTCTTGCTGTCCTTGCACTTGACCACCCACCCACTCCTACTTTCTCTTTTTCTTCCTTTTTTTTTTTTTGCTTCATCAGCAATGCCAGCCAAGAGAGAGACAATAAAGTGAGGGAGATGCACTGCATTGATTCAACAGCCAGATATGTGGGGTACAACCGACAGAGGCAGTAGGAGGCTCACGGTGGTTGGATGATGTTGGAGAGGTGGTGGGGTAGGGGGTTGGCAGAAGACTGGGCTGCTGTTGTTTGCTATGAAAAGCAGTCTTGTTGGTGAGGTTTTTAGACTGCAACGCAAGCCAGGGAGGAAGTGAAAAAGAAGGAAAAAAGAGAAAGAGGAGGAAGCAGTGTTGTATAGCTAAGCATGAGGGAGAAGAGATAGAAACCTGAAGAAATGTTTAGAAGAGAAATGGAGAGGAGAATCTACCACTTCTTTTTTTTTTTATCCCCCACCACACTTAAAGCAAAAAAAACAATTGGCAGTAGCAGAAGACGGAAAGAAGACAGTGAAGCAGAGACTGAAAAGGCTAAATCCAATGACTCACGACTCCCCAGAGACTCCACTACCATGACAGATGCACCCTGTCGTTTTCCCTCTTTCTTTCTGATATAAAGAAGTCCATCTTTGTCACTCCAATAGGTATTAACTACCAGCTCCAACAACCCTGCACAACTCCCCACCTCCCATTTTCATCCATTTATCCACCTTTCTCCTCCTGAGCTGCTCCAGTCTGCCACTCTGAACAGGCAGATGTGAGAACAAGGGTTTTTCATAAAAGCACTTTCACACAGCCACAGGACAAGGGAGTTCATATTTCCCCTTAAAAAATCCACTACCTGCAATGAAACCTTTGTAAGTAAGCGGCTATTATAAATAAACACCATTTAACTGACTACTTGGTACTAGGGCTGGACAATTAACCAAAATAAAACTGAAACTTGCATTCAGGACATAAAAAAGACGTAATCTTGCGTATGTCTTTTTTTTGTTTTCCCCTCACCCTGTTGTGCATTTGTGTATATGAGAGCTTTCATGTCCTTCCCCTTTAACATGTCTCCTGCGTTCACAGTCACACGACTCCACACGCCAGAAGCAGTGCAGTTAGCACAGTTCTGATGCACCAGAACATGGTGGAAAAATTAAAACGACTTGTACGAAAAAGAAATGCTGTATCTGTCCACACAGAATGTCGTGACTGACTCCATTTTGCCTGGAGATGCCAGGAAGGAGTGAGCAATGTGTGCCTTGCTGCAATGGGGATGTGCGACGGCTGGATCGCCGTTGGTCTCTTCAACAGCGGCCGGTCTGCAGTGGGGATGGACAAGCTGGGGCTGTATTTAATAACCCGCTCAGAGACTCGTGGTCACTATGTGGTGGTGGCGCGTAGAGGGCTTCTCCTCAAGAGGTATGCTAATACTTCTCCACTGGATGGTGTTTGGTTGCATGTGTGTGAAATATTGGCAAAAATCCTATTCTTTATTATCTTATTCTCATTTATTTCCCAATCACCTCAATGATATATTTATTTATACCACACTGTTGTGTAATATTGCTCAACTACAGGACTCATCAGTGAACTATAAGGGAGAAGGAAGGGAAAAACCTATGTGAAAGGTTCAATTAACTGTGATGCTGTTTTAAGGTCAAATTGTCCACCCCAACTTGGTACTTGGTGAATTATAATAAAACGGAGACAATAACACAAAAAGACAGCTGTTCATTAAAACAAAAATCCATCCATCTTCTACCCCTTAATCCTTTTTGGATCATGGGGAAGGGGGGCTGGAGCCTATCCCAGCATCTTTGGGCGAGAGGCACGGCCCACCCTGGACAGATCACCAGTCCATCGCAGGGCCAACACAGAGAGATCGACAACCTTTCACTCTCACATTCATACCCAAGGAGAATTCAGAATCCCCAGTTGAAGCCAATTAACCTAACCTGCATGTCTCTGGCCTATGGGAGGAAACCAGAGTACCCGGAGTAAACCCACGCAGACATGCGGAGAACATGCAAACTCCACACAGAAGGGTCACCGATGGCCAGGGGGGTGGGATCAAACCCATGGTGGTCAACGGTGGAATTGATCCCGTGACCTTCTTGCTGTGCTGACACAGTGCTAACCACTGTGCCACCGTGCTGTCCCTAAACAAAAATAAGCTGGACAAACAAAAATAAGCTGGACAAAAGTATACATGACTTAAAGCAAGACCATTTTCTGCACTTGTTACCACCGCCAAGGAGGTTATGTAATCCGGGCAGTTGGTTTGTCTGTCTGTTAGCAGGATTATGCAGAAACTACTGGATGTATTTTGATGAAAACTTCACTAGAGGTGGCCCTTGGGCTACAGATGAACCCATTAGATTTTAGAGGTAATCTATGAGCACATACCTCTACCAAGACCCTATTTCTCAACGTAATGTGATCATCTGTCTGTCAGACAGTCAGCGGGAGGGAGGAACAGACTGATGGACGTATCTTTGGGGGTGGTATGTGCTCTCTGAGTGCCTTCTAGTTTTTCTTTTTCTTTTTTTGAGTTTGTTAATGAAGGTAATACACCTTAAATATTAAGAGTATCTGACTAAAAACATCAGGGCAACAAATGTGTTCCAAATATAGTAAACAGTATAGCACACTTACTGTATATAGTGTAGAATACACATGAGTAAGGGTGCCTAGGAATGTTAATGGTTAACACAAGTATATTTTGCCAGTTATTTTTTTCTGTTGGGGGGGGGGGGGAACCCCTCACCACAATGGAACTTTTGCACAATGCAGAGTGACATACTTCCGCATTCAGGACCTGAGCAGTTCCAGTTTCATTATGTTTGCCCATGTGCAAGAGGCCCATAAACTTTCATTAAAGGCCAAATGTCACGTAACAGGGTACTTTAAATATCTTGAAACTAGATATAAAAGGGAACCGATCCGTTCGGGTCTTGGTGCATATGCTTCAGTAACAACGGAATATTTGTTAATTTAAAACTGCCGCGCTTGGCCTGACACGGCCCCTGGAATCGCCTGGGGAAGAAGGCGGAAGTGACGAAATCGATTGTACCCTAGTTTGATGCTTGGGGTATTTCAATTGATTGTTTATATGGAGACTGGAAGGTTGAGTGAGCAACCAAAGAAAAAATTGGATATTCACCCATACCTTAAAACGGGGACAATCAGGGACAGCTGGGGTAATAAGGGACACTTCTCTGGGAAATGTTTTCTAACCTGTCAAGTGAGACGTTTTTCGCCGTACTTCCACACGTAAAAAGCGGCTAATAAGGAACGGCGGAGCAACCAAGGCACACCTCTCTGGGATCTCTGTCTGTTCCGCAACCGCTGCACAGCTCAACGTGTTAAACCATTGTCCTAATGACTTCTCATGGTAGTGAGAATAGTTCACGCTGAGCGATCAGCCCGCCCAGACAATTAAACTAATGAGTGACTCCACACTTCGAACAGTAGTGAGAATAGCTCCCGCTGAGCGATCAGCCCGCCCCAGCTGTGAGTGATCACACACAGGAGTGCTCCTCAAGACACTCAGTTTTTTTTTCCAGTATATTTTTTCTTTTGGGCGTACAGAAATGGCAATACGCCCGTTTTTTGCTAAAATTGCATTTTCCCCGTATTTTCCTTAAAATATTTGACAATAACAACACGAACTACATTTAAACATTTCCCAGAAAAGTTGTCCCAAACCACTCTGCCGTCTCCCACAGCCGCGCTTGGCACCAAATACGGCGGAAAACGTCTCCTTGACAGGTATGCGCCTCCATTTTCATATTGATCTGGTCAATTTCTTGACAGCAGCGGCTCTCCTCCACTGTAATAATAATGGCTTCCGAAAAATCAATATTTATGGGGCGCCCTCGACAGACCCCCTCCGGCTTCGCAATTCTGGAGGCGATTAATGTCCAGTTCAATGACATTTTCCACTGGTTCTGCTCTCTGGTCATCGTTGGAAACTGTTGTCATCAGACAAAGCATCTGATTCCGTCTCGGACGGCTCAAACCGGTAAGGTTCTATGCCTCAGTCACTGTCTGAACCACCTGACAAAAAAAAAAAAAAAAGACCAAAAAAAAAAAGACAAACTAAAACTAATTTGTTCCCAATCGCTGTCACTTCCGTCATGATTGTCCAATGTTGATAGTGTGAACTGTGGATAGGCAGGGCAGCAGGTACAACTGGTGATGTCAAAAACATGGGCGTGGTCTGGACTGGCTGTCACAAGCCAGCACGCAAGGGGGGGCCTTCACCTGGTGTATTTTGTGCAATTATGTAAATACAGGTGGGTGATATGGTCTCCGGTATGAATATTTGGTTTAAGCTATGTGTATTTTATCTAAATTCGTTGTCATTTAGAAAAAAAAATTACGTGACATTTGGCCTTTAAAGTTCAGTTGCCCCTGTGCAGTTTAACTCTTTTTCCATTTTGTGCAGTTAAAGCCTTCCAACTTCAAAATGTCAACCTGGAAGGCATACAGTAAAAGTGGACATATTGTGTAACCACCACAAGAAAACTCCACTAATATTCAAGTCAAACTTATCTGTGTGGACTCTGCATGTTCTCACCATGCTTCAGTGGGTTTACTTCAGGTACTCCAGCTTCCTTTTACAATCTAAATATGTTCCTTTCATGGCAAAGCCGAGTGGCAGCAGCCACTCCTTTTCAGAATGTAAACAACAATGGACTGTGGAGAAAGAGTTGTTCTACTGTGCATTGCCTGCCATGTATTAGGCATGTGTATTAGGCCCCAATTTCTTTTAAGGATTTGTTAATGTTGGTGAGTTCCATGAAATCCTCCTCCTGCGTTTTAGATATTTTGCCTTCCTCAATGTTAAAAGAGGTAATTGGCTCAGTGGGTACGTCTTTGGTTAATATCATTAATAGTTCACTTGAATCTGGTTGTGTACCCTCGTATTTTAAACATGCAGTTGTGCAGCAACTTTTAAAAAAACCTAACCTTGATCCATCTGTTTTTAAAAACTTCAGGCCAATTTCTAAGCTTCCTTTTATTTCTAAGCCTTTAGAAAAAGTTGTTGCCAAGCAGCTCACTGACTTTCTGACTGAACACAATATTTTCGACAAATTTCAGTCAGGTTTTCGTCAGAAACACTCCACAGACCGCTCTTCTCAGGGTGTCAAATGATATTTTAATGTCATCAGACTCTGGCAAATGCTCTGTTTTAGTGTTATTAGATCTTACTGCAGCATTTGATACTATTGATCATTGTATTTTGTTACAAAGGCTTAGAGATTGGGTAGGTATTTCTGGAAAAGCTCTGGATTGGTTTTTCTCCTACCTTTCTGGTAGGAGTTTTTCCATGGCTGTTGACTCTTATTCATCTGACTCTGCTCCTTTAACCTGTGGGGTGCCTCAGGGTTCTATTCTGGGTCCACTTTTATTTGCCCTATATATGCTGCCACTTAGTTCTATTATCAGCAAATTTAAAGGTGTGTCTCATCACTGCTATGCTGACGATTTACAGCTACTTTTCTCTTTTAAGCCTGACCATGTTGACAATTTAAAAATTATTCATGATTGTCTGTCTGCAATTAAGGACTGGATGTCTAGTAACTTTTTGCAACTTAATGCTGATAAAACTGAAGTCCTTATTGTAGCACCTGATAATCTAATTCCTAAGCTGGTTAATAACATTGGTTCATTAAGCTCTAACGTACGGTCTAATCTAAAAAATCTTGGTGTCATTTTCGATCAATCGATGAGTTTTGATCAGCATGTCAAATCTCTGACCCGGAGTTGTTTTTTCCACCTTAGGAATATATCCAAAATTAGGTCATTGGTTTCCTACACTCAGTTAGAAATCATTATTCATGCCTTTGTTTCTTCATGTTTGGACTACTGTAATGCTGTTTTTACATGTCTTAGCAAATCCTCTTTACACCGCCTACAGTTAGTCCAGAACGCTGCTGCAAGATTACTAACTAGGTCCAGTAGATTCTGTCATATCACTCCTGTTTTGGCCTCCTTGCATTGGCTTCCTGTAAATTATAGAATTGATTTTAAAGTTCTTGTTCTTACTTACAAAGCCATTCATGAAGAGGCGCCTTTTTATATTAGTGACCTGCTGTCTCTACACCAGCCCAGCAGGTCTCTCAGGTCTTCTCATCAGAATCTATTGGTAGTCCCTAGTACTAGGCTCAGAACCAAAGTCGATAGAGCCTTTGCTGCTGTTGCTCCCAGACTGTGGAACTCCTTGCCTTTTGAACTTAGAGCTGCACCTTTCATTGGTGTTTTTAAGAAGCAACTAAAGACCCACCTTTTTAGCCTGGCTTTTTAATTAACTATGTGCTGATTGTATTTTTATGTGCTTTTACTGTCTACTTTGTTTTTTTTACTGTTTTATGTGCCTGTGTTTTTATTTTGTTTTTTACCATGTTAAGCACTTTGTGACTCTGTCTGTGAAAGGTGCTCTATAAATAAACTTATTATTATTATGTGCCAATGTGAGATTCTGAATGTATAAGGAAGGACCTTTGACAAAAATATTGTATTGTGGGAGCATGGTGTGGGACTTCTCCACCCAGAGAAGGCAGCTGGGAGCTTTTTTACTATACCGCACATTGGAGATGGAATAAAGTTTCTGTGTCGTCAAGCTCGTTGCCTCGCCTGCTTCCTTTCTCCACATTGGTGACCCTAAGACATGCCTTGGAAAGCAAGCCGAGCACCGCCCCGGAGACTACCTGGAGGGAGAGCACCAGCGCTGTGTGAGCTGTCTCAGTCAAGCTCCCAGAATTCTGGCTTCACAACCTGACTGCGTGGTTCTTGCACATAGAAGCCCAGTTCACACTCCGCGGGATAACAACGGACGATACCAACTATTACTATGTGGTCGCTGCGCTGGATGCGCGTGCCACCCAACAGGTGATGAGCCGGCTCCAGGAGCCGCTGGTCCAAGGAAAATATGAAGCGCTCATGAGGATGTTTCTCCAGCGCTATACCCTTTCTGACAGTGGGAGGGCAGAAAGACTCCTAACGCGTTTGGAGTTAGGGGACAGATCAGCAGTGGAGCTCATGGAGAGCATGTTGGTGCTGAGGGGGAAGGATGATGAATCTTTCCTGCTCGCCCACTTGTTCCTCAGGAACCTACCGGCTACAGCGAGGGCGATCCTGGCCAACTCGCCACAGCTGGTTGCTAAGGACTACCGCACCCTGGTGCAGGAAGCGGACCGCACCATTTTGGCGACCAGAACTCTCAGCGTGCAGACAGTAGCACCGGCATCCTTGAGGGACTCCAGCGAGGTTGAAGAGCCGTTCGTGGTAGCTGGGATGGACACCAGAAGACGAAGCAATGGGGCGATCTGTTTTTATCATTGCCGTTTCGGCTCTAATGCCCAACGCTGCCTGTCACCATGCCAATTCAAGAAGCCAGGAAGACTGCACGTTCGGAATTCAGTGGCAGATGCAACCAATGGCAACAGGAACAGACTGCTTTATGTCACGGACACACATTCGGGGAGACCGTTTTTGGTGGACTCCGGCTCCCAGAAGAGCCTCATCCTGCCAGTCAACGCAGACAGGGTGGCAGGAGGCAGCGGTCCCAAACTCATGGTCGCCAATGGATCCACCATCAGGACATTTGGCGCGAGGACACTGACGATATGCTTACACGGACGCAACTTTCAGTGGGACTTTGTGGTAGCTGCATGTTTCGGCCCCATTTTAGGTGCAGATTTTTTATGTACTTATGGGTTGTTAGTCAGTGTTGCTAATAGGAGATTAGTGGATGCTGTCTCTTTTACCTCACTGCCCTGTACAGCTCGGGGAACTGGGTCGACAACACTGGCTAACGTTATAGCTCCAGGGGGTAAATACCAACATTTGCTCACACAGTTCCCAACACTCACGGTCCCGACTTTTTCGGCTACGGTAACGAAACACAGGGTCAAACACTTTATAATGACAAAAGGCCCGCCGGTGTTTGCGCGACCTCCGCACTTGGATGCAGCTAAACTGGTGAGCGCGCAAGAGTAGTTTGCCAACTTAGAGCAGTTGGGCATCGTCAGGCGATTCAACAGCCCGTGGGCATCCCGCTAAACATGGTGCCTAAAGCCGACGAGTTGTGGTGACCGTGTGGCAATTTTCGCGGTTGAATAACGCCACGGAACATGATCGTCATCCCATTCCGCACATCCAGGATTTTCTGTGCACCTGGCCGGGGCACGTGTTTTTTCCAAAGTGGATCTGGTCCGTGGATACCATCAGGTCCCAGTGCGTGCGGAAGACATTCCAAAAACAGCGGTAGTAACTCCTTTTGGCCTTTGTCAGTTTTTACGCATGCCATTCGGATTGAAAGGCACGGCGCAAACTTTCCAGAAGATGATTGACGCAGTGCTTCGCGATTTGTCCTTCGTTTTTGTCTACTTAGACAACATTCTGGTAGCTAGCGTGTCCGAGGAGGAGCACATCGCCCATCTCAAGACAGTTTTCCAGAGGTTGGAGGCGCACGGGCTGATAGTTAACCCGGCAAAGTGCCAGTTCGGTGTGACAGTGATTGATCTTTTGGGCCCCCGCATTTTGCCGGAGGGTGCGATTCCGTTACTGGATAAGGTGCGTGCTGTGTCGGACTTTCTGTGTCCGCAGACCATGAGAGCACTACAGGAGTTTTGGGGAATGGTTAATTTTCATAACGTTTCCTTCCGCGGGCAGCCCAGCTGATGCAGCTGTTGTATGCCACGCTTAAAAAAAGAAGCCCGCAGAAACCATCGACTGGACTCCCAAGCGAGTCCAGATTTTATAAATGCCAAAACAGCACTTGCGGATGTCGTGATGCTAGCCCACTCTGATCTGTCTGCATGGAGAGCGCTCACTACGGATGCGTCAGATGTTGCTATAGGGCAGTGGTGGAGCAGTACATCTCAGGTTCGTGGCAGGCACTCGCATTTTTCAGCCAAACTTTGTGTGACAACAAACGCAAATACAGCACGTTCGATAGAGAATTGCTGGCTCTCCACCTGGCAACATGCCATTTCCAGTTTTGGCTAGAGGGGCGCGAGTTCACCGAGTTCGTGGACCATAAGCCACTGACGTACTCAATGTCCAAGGTCTCGGAAGCGAGGTCAGCCCAGCAGCAACGGCATCTGGCCGCGATTTCGGAGCTTACTATCAACATTCAACACGTTGCTGGTAAGCTCAGCGTCGTGGCCGATTGTCTGTTGCGCACGTTAGTTTCCCCGGTCTACATGGGAATAAATTTCCCTGCCATGGCCGTGGAGCAAGCTGGGGACGCGGACATTTGCGTGCTCCAGTCTGCACCTACTGGATTAAGGCTGTAGAGCAGGGTGGTGCAAGGGGGTGCCCTCCCTTGCTCTGCGGCGTCTCTGGTTTCAAGCTCTTGGCGCTGTCGTGTTTTTTGAGTCGGTCCACTCCCTTTTGCATCTGGGAGTGCGTGCTTCGGTGAAGCTAGTGGAGGCGAAATTCACCTGGCCGCGCTTGCGCAAGGACGTGATGGAGTGGGTTGCAGCTTGTGTCGCATGCCAGCGAGCTAAAGTGCACACGCACACCAGAGCCCCCCTCGAGCTGTTCCAAATCTTGGCCAGGAGGTTCGACCACATCCACATGGATTTGGTGGGACCCCTCCCGCCGTCGCAAGGCTTCATGCACCTTTTAACAATCGTGGACCGCACCACATGCTGGCCTGAAGTGGTCCCGCTAGCTTCTACCACGTCCGCAGAAGTGGCTCGTGCTTTATTTTCGGCTTGGGCTGCGCGATTCGGATCCCTGTCGAACATCACTTCCGACAGGGCTCCACAATTCGTTTTGGAACTCTGGTCCACGATGGCCCAGAGCCTGGGGGGGGGGGGGGGGTCAAAATTCACTGCACTACCGCATACAACTCCCAGGCTAATGGGTTATGCGAGCGTTTTCATAGGTCACTTAAAACAGCGCTCAGAGCTTCACTCACGGATACAAATCGGGTCGACCACCTGCCCTGGGTTCTTTTTGGGTTGCGCTCTGCACCTAAGGAGGATTTGGCAACCTCCCAGGCAGAACTCGTTTGTTCTCAGCTGCTGAGGATCCCTGGAGAGTTTTTACCAGAAAACTCCGCACCCAAGGCTGATCCGCCCGCACAATTTTTGCACAGTACGCAGGCTTTTAACGTACCAGGTCTGGCCCACCATTGTTTTCCCCGCACCTTCGTCCCTAAAAGCTTGCAGAACGCCAGTTTTGTTTTTGTCAGGCAAGATGCACACCGGACCCTGCTGCGCCCACCGTACGGCGGACCGTTCAGGGTGTTGGAACATGGGGCAAAGCATTTTGTGTTGGACTTGGAGGGATGTAGGGAGACCGTCTGCATCGACATGCTGAAGCCCGCTTTTGTGTTGGCAGACGAGCAGGTGGTGTTGGCCCAAGCTCCTCGGCGCGGACGCCCACCGTTGGTGGCTCCGCAAGTTGGTGATCCCTTGGCAGGGACCTGTGCTCGTGAAGCTGATGTGTTTTCTCCCCCTTCCTTTTTCCCGTCCACAGACGGACAAACCCGCCTGTACACTCCGCCAGCAGGGCAGTTCGACTGGATCAGCGACCCCCCACTACAGCTGCTATGGGCACCGGCTCAAGCCAAAAGGATGGGGGGGGGGGGTTAGTGCCCTTTCTGGGTGTTTTTATTGGGGGGGGCACTGTGTGGGGGCATGGTGTGGGACTTCTCCACCCAGAGAAGGCAGCTGGGGAAGGGGGGGAACAAGAGACCTCAGAGTTTTTTTTTACTGTACTGTATGTTGGAGGTAGAATAAAGTTTCTGTATCGTTCAGCTCGTTGCCTCGCCTGCTTCCTTTCTCTACAGTATCAGAGTTTCAACAACATTGCAATAACAGTTCTAAAACGAATTATTAAAAAAAAAGTTTAAGAAAACATTTCATTTTCAAACAATATATACAGTATGTACAACATATAAAAACTAATATAAACATCAGTAAGAATAAATTTGTAAAAAATAAAATATCCAAATAAATAACTTAATTTTTTCTTTAAAAAAAGAAACAGTCCCTTCAGCAAACATAAAACCCAACTGTCAGAACATTATTTGCAATAAAAATATTTTCATGTGAAATAAAAAAATATAGTCTCTATATTCCACACAGCCACATTTCATGGATGCACACTGAATGCATGATTCACATGCCCACAGTAGACAGCAGTGATGTGCCAGTAAACTGTTCTGAATACATGGAATCAAATAAATGGAGGAGGAAGAACACAAAGGCGTTCATTTAAGTTTAAAGGACGGAAATATAACAGGACGAGGAGCTTATGTGTTTGATGTTGGTGGCTGAGAAGGAAAACAAGACACTTAGTTAAGGTAAAAAATATGTTTGATCTATATGCAAAAAAGGAAGAAAAACCCAGGCACATGTGCAGTTCAGTGTGGAGCCCTTAGTGGTCGCACAGTCACAAAAATTATGCTTGAAGTTTATGGCACGCCACCAGGTGGGGGAGGGGTCGTGTTCAGTGTTGGCCAGGTTTCACGAGAGAAACAAGCAACCAGCTCTATGGAAACAAGCCCAAAACAGTGCCAACAGGCAACCCACCACATTGTAAAAGAGAGGCTGCTTGATAACATACAGTATGTCGATATATACAGTATTTCACAAAAGTGAGTACACCCCTCACATTTTTGTAAATATTTTATTATATCTTTTCATGGGACAACACTGAAGATATGACACTTTTATACAATGTAGTCAGTGTACAGCTTGTATAACAGTGTAAATTTGCTGTCCCCTCAAAATAACTCAACACACAGCCATTAATGTCTAAACCGCTGGCAACAAAAGTGAGTACACCCCTAAGTGAAGATGTCCAAATTGTGCCTACAGTGTCAATATTCTGTGTGGCCACCATTATTTTCCAGCACTGCCTTAACTCTCTTGGGCATGGAGTTCACTAGAGCTTCACAGGTTGCCACTGGAATCCTCTTCCACTCCTCCATGATGGAATGTTAGAGACCTTGCATTCCTCCACCTTCTGTTTGTGAATGCCCCACAGATACTCAATAGGGTTTAGGTCTGGAGACATGCTTGGCCAGTCCATCACCTTTACTCTCAGTTTCTTTAGCAAGGTAGTGGTCGTCTTGGAGGTGTGGTTGGGGTGGTTATGTTGGAATACTGCCTTGCGGATCATGCTCTGCTTCAGTATGTCACAGTACATGTTGGCATTCATGGTTCCCTCAATGAACTATCGCTCCCCAGTGCCACCAGCACTCATGCAGCCCCAAACCATGACACTCCCACCACCATGCTTGACTGTAGGCAAGACACACTTGTCTTTGTACTCCTCACCTGGTTGCTGCCACAGACGCTTGACACCATCTGAACCAAATAAGTTTATCTTGGTCTCATCAGACCACAGGACATGGTTCCAGTAATCCATGTCCTTAGTCTGCTCGTCTTCAGCAAACTGTTTGCAGGCTTTCTTGTGAATAATCTTTAAAAGGGCCTTTCTTATGGGATGCAGCCATGCAGACCAATTTGATGCAGCGTGCGGTGTATGGTCTGAGCACTGACAGGCTGACCCCCTACCCCTTCAACCTCTGCAGCAATGCTGGCAGCACTCATATGTCTATTTTCAAAAGACAACCTCTGGATATGATGTTGAGCACGTGCACTCAACTTCTTTGGTCGACCATGGCAAGGCCTGTTATGAGTGGAACCTGTCCTGTTAAACCGCTGTATGGTCTTGGCCACCATACTGCAGCTCAGTTTCAGGGTGTTGGCAATCTTCTTATAGCCTAGGTCATCTTTATGTAGAGCAACAATTCTTTTTTTTTTCAGACCCTCAAAGAGTTATTTGCCATGAGGTGCCATGTTGAACTTCCAGTGACCATTATGATTAAGTGTGAGAGTAATAACACCTGCTCCCCATTCCCACCCGAGATCTTGTTACACTAACAAGTCACATGACACCGGGGAGGGAAAATGGCTAATTGGGCAAAATTTGGACATTTTCACTTTGGGGTGTATTCACTTTTGTTGTCAACGGTTTAGACATTAATGGCTGTGTGTTGAGTTATTTTGAGGGGACACCAAATTTACACTGTTATACAAGCTGTACACTGACTACTTTACATTCTATCAAAATGTCATATCTTCAGTGCTGTCCCATGAAACGATATAATAAAATATTTACAAAAATGTGAGGGGTGTGCTCACTTGTGTGAGATACTGTAGATGTATTTTTGTTTGCAGTGAATTGACTGTAAACCAAGGTTGTCATAGCCAGGAGCGGCACTGGGGTTAAGCTCCCAGTGCTCATAAAATGCTCCTTATGGCGTGCGTCTCGAAAAGCCTCTGACAACTAAGTCCAACTCCTAGCCTGCCCGTGTGGTTTAGTCTCTAAGCCCGGTGGAACTGCTTTTACTAATAGGAGAAGGGGCGAGGGCGGATCTCTGGCGCCTTAAAACCAGATGCTTCGGGTAGATGGTGGCTCGTCAACCTGGGAAGGTAGCCCATCTAGGGGAAGGTAAACCCTGATTTCAAACCTCCGCTGCCTTGCGGCACACCCGGTCACAGGAAAGGCTTCGGGAGTCAACCCTGAGGAAAAATCCGGAGTCGGAGCCCCTAAGGCAGTTCTCTGTTGTGCTCAACATCGTTCTGGCAGCTCCTGCGACGGCGCTGGTGCCAAACTATAGCAGCCCTGCTGTTCCTTTGGATTCATCAGTGACGTGGAGAGGGGGGACATGCTGCATGGGTAACATCTTGTCCTCCATATCTTCCTGCCCAGGCTTGAATCCTACCAACGCCCAACGCTGGAAGGTAGAACACCGGTGCGCATTGGCCTGTTCAGCCACAGGCGGTGCTGTTCCAGCAGAGTAGACGTTCAGGATTCTCTTCCATGGTCATCATAGACCGACGGAGGCCGACGACGACGACGACTGTAAACACAGTCAGCATTGAATAACGGAATTTTGTAAACTCTAAAGTAAAATACATATGCATTCTGCATAAGCAACAGCAAATTTATAGTAAACACAGTCAACATAAAAACTTAGAATAAATTAAATTTTTAAACTCTGATCATAAGAAAAGACGGCATTCTGCATAAGTAACAGCACTAAACACGATTACAGTTTCGTGATGTGGGATGATGGGAGTTGTTGTCCACTTGTCCTTTAAACAAAAACTAAATATTACACGACAGCCGACAACTTTAGTTACGTGGAAAATTATCTTTTAAATTGACAAACATCATATGTAACTCGTGGCAAAATTTGATCAGGATCAAAAGATAATTCTGCTCTTGCCATTCATTTCAATGGAGAATTTTTTTTCCAATTTAAGGTCCCATATGCACTGATCGGTATAAAAAACCTGGATATCTCACACCCCATTAGTGAGTACATTAGCTGAGTGAAGTTGGGTGGGCCACTGATCTCTATAGAAAACCTGGATGGATTATTGGCCGCCAGAAGTGAACTCCCTGGCTGGCCACTTTTACCTCAATAACTTCCCCCAAAATTAAGAGATTTTGAACTTCTTGGTACGGAGAGACAGCTTATAATCTTGCACAACCAAGCTGGGAGAGCTGTCAGACAGCAAAGCAAGCCCAAATAAGCAACTGCATATTAAAAAAACAAGCCCAAAACCCCGCAACCTACGGCTGACGAGATTTGCAAGTGACTTTTGAAAAAAAAAAAAACCAAGCCCAACGTTTCTTATAATAAGCGGACTTGCCAACTATGGTTGTGTTCCTCTGCACAGCAAGGGATCCCTGCACTCTTCCGAGTTTGATGCACTACCAACACATTCCATGAAAACAGCATGACAGACTTTTTTTGTGCAGTTCTGAAACCATGAGCACTTCAGAAGTGCTTAAAAACATTTATCTGCCGTTTTGGGACTATATACTATTGTATTTACTTTAATGCTGAATATCTATACCAGGGGTGTCAAACTTATGACCCACGGACCAAAACCGGCCCACCAGAGAATCCAAACGGGCCCGCAGGATGAATTTGCAAAGCGTGAAAATTAAATAATAGCACTTTTCAATAAAGTAACTGCTATTCCCAATTTGTCCATTTGGGGTCAAATAAGAGTAGCAGACACAAAAGTGATCCCTGATTTCTAACTCCACTACAGTCCCTTCTCTACCATAACAGATTATTAAAAATATGCAAAAAGTCTTTTTTAAATGGATGCTGGATCCAGCACACACTGAAACGTCACGGTATTTACTGTATTTAATAAATGTTCTTTAAAAATACATTTACTCCCGTGTCTTGTAGCGCGGTGGGTGCTGGGGAACGTTCATGCTGACAGCTGATGGTTCTTTGGAGTTGGGGGGGTGCAATAGTTCGCTGAATGATTTTACAGTTGGAACCAGTTTTTCTTGAACATGTTCAAGACAAGAGAAGCTGCCGGCTGACGAGAGTGATGGGCTGCCAGAAACTGATCGGCTCGCTGTGGGAGTGCACCTTGCTTGGCAAAAACCATTCCTATGGCTGTTTTTGAGTAAAATGGAAGGTATGTCTGTTAATATTTAATGTGGTGAGGGATCAGTCATAATTTTAGACCCATGAGTTTTGTGTAAGAATAATCAGATATGACATTTTATTCTGTAGCAGTTTTTAATGTTTTGCCTTATAAAAGTGTACTGAAATTAACAAAATCCATGTATGACGACGTAAAAGTCAAAGCTTTTCTTCCCATGAATACTAGTGTTTGTGCATTATTTGCCTCATATAATTATATATTTTAAGTAGAATCCATAAAATGTATGCTTCATCTGCCAAAAATTCATTAAGGCTCCCAAATTGGATTGAAACATTTTATCTGTCAAAACATTACTTGATTTGATTCAAGGTTGAACTGTCAAGATTATAATAGAACATGTTCTGTCCAACTTGTGAATAGTCACAAAGGGCTGTTACAGCTTATAAATATGTTATTTTACCTGCCAAAAATTGAGGGTCTTAATCTGGACTGAATCTCCAGAAATCCAATCATAACCAGTTTACTTGTGTACATGTACGGTCAATTGATGTTTATATGTACACAAATAAACCGATTATGATTGGATTTCTGGAGTAATGATTATTCAAGTGGCCATGTAAACAGAATAATCTGACAGAGGCCATGTAACCGGGGTCATTAACTCAATGGTTTATCCTCCAGTAATCTGTTTATTCAGTGCATGTAAACACGAGAAAACTGATTATTGGCATTATCAATTTATTGCCAGTAATCGGTTTATTGTGACCATATAACCGGGGTCATTGTTCAAAATACAAACAAGTTCCAGGACTAAACAGCAGATGGCAGCAATACGATATTTGGTTCCTTAAATGGCATTTGTTTTTATCGTGATTAAGATATTGTTCATCAGCAGCTTCAGTTCAAAACGGAGTAGAAAAGCATAAAAAAAAAATCAGGTTGTTCCTACTTTGATGAAGATTCATCATTCAGGTTGTTCATGTTTTGTTAAAGTTCTATGGTTCAATAAATGTAAACATTTCATAATGTACTTGTATTTCTTTGTACGGAAACAAACAATGAAATTTGGAGTTGCCATTAGGTTGTTTTGCTATTATTTTACTGGTCCAGCCCACTTATTAAATCCTGTGGTATGTGGCTCCCCAAGCTAAAATGAGTTTGACACCCCTGATTTATACATTTATATATGGATAAGTACAAGCCTTGCAAATTCAATCTCCTCTATATTTTGAAGCTGTTGGTATGTTATTAAGTTTTATCTGACTATGCGCACACACACACAGAGTTTTAATTTGTGTCATTTTGGGGTTTTTATTTTATTAAGATGGGGGCTTTAAATAAGCACACTGGGCTTTTTGCCTCTTTCTCACTGTATGCTTTTTTTAAATATATATATATCTTATCTGTGCAAAAATAACTAACTGGTACAGTTGTGCTTACATGTTTACATTAGGGATGTTAATGATGAATTGACTTTTGATTAATTGACAATAAAAATTCAGTCGACTAAATTAAATTAGTAGTCAATTAATTGATAACTCAGCAGTCCTTTTCAATGGGAGCTTATTCTATGAAATGTAGTGGTGCCGCCGTCCAGGCGGGGGGCACACAGTCACCCACTGCTGCATTTCAACCCAAAAAGCAGAAGACGACGCTAAACCCCCAGAGTGCATGCTACAAAAAAAAATTTAAAAAAAATGCCATTATCCATAGCAAAAAAATACAAATGGTACAATAAATCACTGAGGAATATGATGTTCATGTTTTATTCAGTATATGAAAAAACAGCAACTTTTTATATGCTAAAGATAGACTATTATACCGAGGGAAATTCAGATTCTCAGGAAAAATGCTGCTGATCAATTAATTGTTAATTGATCAATAAGGTGAATCAATTATCAATTAATGAATTAATCGATAACTTGCATCCCTAGTTTACAAAACTAGGGATGTTTACATACCTCCAGGGTTTAAGTTTACATATAAGTTTGCATACCTCCTGGGTATGTAAACTTATAAGCACAGCTGTACTGTATATCTTGATACCAGAAACCAGCCCTTGCCTCCTGTGTATAAACGGAACACCAATGACATTGACTTTATTCTTCTTTCACTGTATAGAATCCTATCAATGTAACCCATCACTACAGCAAAGATGAATGATAGCTGTGGCAACTTTTCTAAGCAGACATAAAGATGATCTAAAGGTTACAAAGATGAATCCTTTATTAGGCATGTACATAATCAGTATACAATGTACAGTTTAGGATTCTGGACAAGCTTAACCTGAACAGAGCTTTTAAGATTTTGTTTCCCTTTCCCCAAACAAACAGGTTCTTTGCAGCATGACAAAGTCCGTCCTATCCTGACTTTTCCTTCAGACATGCTGAGCGGATAGCTGTTGTGGCAGTCTTTCAGCTGACAGTGCAGTGAGTCTCTCATCCTAGATCAGACAGATTTCATCCCCACCTTGTTAGCTGAGTCCACCCACGTGACCAGAAACTCCCTGGAAAAGGCAGCTGTGTAATGCACCATTCTAACAAAGTAAATATTGTATAAATTAATGATTAATTAAAGAAAGCATGAACCTGCCACCCACAATTCCACTATAAATGGGGTCTACTTTTGTAACCAATATTGGGTTATCTTCCTTTATTTTGTACTATATAGATATTTTTTCCTGTTCCTCTTACCAGACAGGGTTTGCGTTGACCTCATCGTCGAACCACAGGATGTACAAGCAGAACAACCCAACAATCAAGGCGTGCACAGTAGACACCAATCTGGAAACACACAAATTATTCAGCATTACAAAACCAAAATATTTAGAATTACAATGAGAAATGCTCCGTTTAATCTTATGTAATCATACTTATACTGTCTCCTGAGTCGAAGTAGGTTTAACTTATTTTGCTCATTGGGCCAAAGACAGCATCGCCTCTGACCTTTGTGGAGTGGTTATCTGGAACACTGAAGAGATCCTCAAGAGGACCAGTGGTTCTTATCTCTCCTCCACCAGTCACAATTCCTCCTCTGTCACTTCTGTGGCACAACAGTGTCTATCTACAGGCTGCAGCTGCTGGCCTGAGCCCTGGCTAAAACTGGTTCAACAGTGAAGGGCTACTGGAAGAGTCAATTGTTACCATTCTTAAGTGTGCAAATATGGGAAAGCCATAAAGCACCTTGGCCACAAGAAGCCACGCGGATATAGTCACATGTAGGTGACATTATGAGAGGCGAAGCCAAAGAATTGGTCAACAAACGGGAACTCAGTGTAGATGATGGGGAAGGAGTGGGGGGGGCCTCCATTACAAGTGTGTTCTGGCTTTACTCAGTATGATACTGTTCTTTCTTTGGAAACACTTTCTCCCTCTTCTCCTTTGAACTTAAGTTGCAGTTACATAATGAACAACACACTGACACACGGAGATGAGCGTTATGCAACAGCAGACCACTCTGAAGTGAACCATCAGTGCTTTGCCTTTGACTTGTTCTGGACTCTCGGGTCCATGCACTCCATTCTTTCAGTTATAGGCAGGCTAATATAAACTACAGTTGCATGAAGGAAGAGATGTCTTTGGGTAGTAGCATACTGAAGGACGTTGCACAACTACAAAATATTGCTCTTTGAATCCCACCCTTGAGGCCTCAGCTTCAAACTTTAAACCACTTTGTGCTGTACCAGATGGTCAAATCATAGATATAGTAGGCTGAAAATCTGAGCTAGGCTGAGGCACAATGGGGTCAGTCTGAAAGCTACATTCACTAGATGTATGCACTCTGTAGAGATTTTGACATTTACATTGCAATTCTTTTAGTTCACAGAGGTGTCTATTAAAAAGCATTCGTGTAGATCAAAGGGATTAATGCAACATCTTACAATCATGATGATGGAAAATAAGTCAAACTTAATATTGACCCAAAAAGATGCCAGAAAATTTTGTTATTGTAGTTGGGATAATGACTTCATAACAGATCAGTGTAATGCATTCATATCTAAACAGGGGCATAACAACACATAGAAAGCTAACATTTAAAGGACTAGTACATACCCGTGCATGGCCGTGCATGCCCATAGAAACCAAGTATAAACAAGTATTTCTGCATGCCCGTAGAAAGCAGGTGTAAGCAAGGACATCAGCACTCAGTGATGCCTGACTTTGATTTTTGATGGTGTCATAGTGAGTCCTATGATCTGTAATGATGTCATAGATTGTGAGTCATGCCTGTGTTTAATCTTGGGAACTGTCCTATGTCCTGTGATCTTCGATGACGGCATAGCGAGTCCTATGATGCCTGCATTTGATCCTGGTTTAAATTAGTGTGTCCTATTCTTAATTGGGTAATGAGTATCTTTTCTTTCCTGTTTCTGGCAACTCCCATTTGGTTTAAAGTGCTGTGCCCTATTAGTAATCAGGTGATGAGTATCTCTTCTTTGGTGAGAGATGGTGTATATGACATCATAAAGACATGAAGGCAGGCATCATAGGACCTCATGCCTACATCATAGGTAGCCAGTGCTATTGTGTATATGACGGCATCACGAGTCCTATGCTGGCAGATATCATAAGATCGAGTCCTATGTTGCCTGATATCATAGGATCATCATAGGACATCATAGGCTGTCCTATGATGTGCTCTGATCGTGACACAGACATGATGTACTGCTTCGAATGGGTGTGCTTTAAAGTGCTGTGTCCTATTGTGTATATGACAGCATCGCAAGTCCTGATGGTCTATATGACATCATAAAGACATCAAGGCGTAGGGACATCATAGGAGCATCATAGGCTGTCCTATGATGTCCTATGACCGAGACACACAGACAGACACAGAGATTTCTTGAATTTATAGCGATATATTCATTCTTTGTATTGCACTTTCCTGTACAGACTAATTTCTCCATTGTGGGACTAATAAAGATTTATCTTATCTTTAATGTACACACCACTTGGCACTACTACTGACTGGATAGTGGGTAGCAGTGACATGCTATGGGGAGCCAGTTGGAGCACCACCTCTGTCTGTGCTAAAGTGAGCTCACTCTTGGTGGTGATCAGGTCACTCGTTGGAGGCAGGTGAGCAGACCCACAAGAACTCTGGCTTGACCACCACTGCAGTGACTTCTCAAGCTTCTTGCTGTGTGGATTTGGGCAGTGAACTCTCACCTCCAAGCTCAAACGGAAGCAAGCGACATTTAATGAGTCACTCATTCATCTTTATATGAGTACAAGAGCACTCCGAGGTGAGTGCAATATCCCCTGCCTCTGTTTTCTTTGAAGATCCCAATACTTACTGACAGAAAGCAGTGTTTAACTTTTCAATATAATTACTGTGGCAGAACCACATTACAATAAACCCATCATCCATGAATATAGAACAATGTGTACAACCCATAGTTGTAGGGCAGGATCCTGAGGTGAACCTGTGTAGCATGTTTGGTGACTCTATAGAGAGCTGTACACATTCTGTATAAAGAGGATGTGGGGAGTGCCAACCTTGACTGTTTGACTCCAAACCTGTAGTCAGAGGTCATGGTCTCAGAGTGAACCTGTGTACTAGGTTTAATGACCCTAGCTTTCTTAGTTGTTGAGATATAGTTTATAAGCTATGTTGGTGTTGACCTTTGACCTTGCGATCCCAAATCTATAGTCACCCTTCAGGGTCACAAGGTGAACCTGTGTACCAAGTTTGGTGACCCTAGCTTTAGTCACTGTACAGTAATTAGGCATAGGGAATGTTAACCTTGACCTTTTGAACCCAAGCCCATAGTCCGAGGTCAGGATTCCAAGGTGAACCCGTATACCATGTTTGGTGGCCCTAGCTTTACTCGTTTTATAGTAAATTTAGCATTTACCATTGTCCAAATGTTAACTTCGACCTTTTGATCACAAACCCATAGTCAGGTCAGGGTGTAAGCTATCCAAGATGCATCTTAGATACAGCTACTGTATCGATTTGAAAAGGCTACATTATTTCCTTCAGTAGTTATTGCATTTCACATCCAGACTCGACTACTGTAATAGCATTCTTTACGACTCATCATCCAAAGTCCTCCAGAAACTTCAATACATTCAGAACTCAGCCACCCATCTCCTCACCCAGTCCCGTTCCCATGACCACATCGCCCCTGCCCTCCAGAACCTCCACTGGCTCCCAATCTCACAACACATACAGTTCAAAGTCTTTCTGCTCACCTTTATAGCCCTCCATCGCCAGGCTCCATCCTATCTCACCAACCTGTTGCACCGGCATGCCCCCCCCCCCCCATTCTTCTGATGCAAACCTCCTCTCTCCACTACACAGAACCAAGCACAGAACCTGGGGGGGACAAAGCCTTTTCCATCACAGCCTTTCCCTCTGGAACCCTCTCCCCCAACAGATCCGTGACTGCATAGACTTAAACTACTTCAAATCATTACTCAAAACCCACCTGTTCAGGCTTGCTTTTAATTTTACTCCTTAATTTTTTTTAATGTACTGCATTTTTGAGTGCCTTGGAAAGCGCTATACAAATAAAATGTATTATTATTATTTTTAAGTACAATAACAGAATTGTACTATTCTGAGCAATAAAGAGTTAGGAGTGCTCTCTGTAAGGTGAACAGAACCAAAAAAGTAATAGTGGTCTCAACATACCAGCACTTTACAGGAAATAATGTTAAAATGTAAGGCTATCATTTTGTGGATGAATCATTTATTCACAGCCTCCCCTGTGCTGTAAATCTGAGAAAAGCCGCTGACCTGACAAACCTCCCACATTCTCCCAGCTCAGCCTCGTCAGGAAGATGTTGTCCAATCGAGCAGGACTTGAGGAGCTTCGCGCTGATGCTGTCCGGTCCCGAGGCCTTCCTCGCCTTGATCTTCCTCAGCTCCGTCCTCACCTGGGTCTTAGTGAGGGTCAGGTTGGGGGGCTGTGTGCTGGGAGTGGGGGGTGTTGGTGGAGGGGGGGTGTAGACATCAGGTCTCGATGACTATAGAGGCAGCAGTGGTTGGTGTGCAGGCGGGGAGGAGGGCAGTTGGTCAAACCCATTAAAAAAAACGGGTTCAGATTGTTCACCCACTCCCTGCCCCCAGTGGCCTGGGAGGAGGTATTCTGGAGCCCAGAGATAGTTTTGAGGTTTCTCCAGACCCCGCCGATGTCGCTCCGTTGCAGCTTGTCCTCCATCTTCTTCCTGAAGCTGTCCTTGCCTTCTCTCATCTTCCTCCTTAGCTCCTTCCGTACGGACTTCAGCGTCTCCTTGTTCCCCGACCTGAAGATCCTCTTTTTCTCTCTCAGAAGTGTTTTTATCTCAGGGTTGATCCAGGGTTTGTTGTTCGAGCAACACCATATAACCTTGGTGGGTACGGTGTTGTCCACACAGAAGTTGATGTAGTCCGTGATGGTGTGAGTGAGGCCGTCGATGTCCTCACCATGTGGATCGCAGAGCTGCTCTCAGGCAGTGACTTCAAAACAGTCCTTTAGCGCGTCCATTGCCTCCTCAGACCATATCTTTACTGTGCGCATAACTGGAGGTTGTCTGTGTACTAGGGTTTTGTACACCAGCCGGAGATGAACCAAGTTGTGATCCGATTTCCCGAGTGGGGGGAATGGTGATGAGGTATACCAGGGATGGCAACAGGAAATTCTGATTTCAGCTGAAATCTAATTTGGTCGATTGACTTATGGGGGGGCCGGGGGGCGCAGCCCCCCTGAAGCTGGGAGGTTTTCAGTAAAACAGAAGTAATTTAGACTGAAAAAAATGATTAAAAAAAAATGAAATACTAAACTTAGATAAATCATTAAATTTAATGAAAAGTTAACTTACTTTTTCTTCAATGTTGTCTCACTGTCTTTAGTCCAACATATTTAACAGTTCTATAAGAGTTTATTACACTATTTACACTGGTCACCAAGTCACTTCTAATGTGAAACTTTCTTCCTTTTGGCAGCAAGCTGTGTCAGTCTCTGAACTTTGAACTTCATCTCCTTTTCTGGTTTCTTCAGAAACTGTCCGAGTGTTTCTGTTACCTCGTCGAACTTTGAGCCAATTTTTACCTTTACCGTCACTTTTCTCTCAAGCCAATTCCATCGGAACTTATTTTTGACACTTTTGTCTATTTCTAGCACTGATGACTCCTGATCCTTCGATAAAAACCTCATAATTCCGCTGAAAACAATACCGAAAGCTCAGAATTCCAACACAAACCAGGGATGTGATTTGGGGTTGGGGAAATTATCTAAAAATTCAGAAGGGGGTCTGGGGGACACAGTCCCCCAGCGGGGTCTCCGGTGGGGGGTGGGGGGGCAAGGGGGGCAAAGCCCCCCGAAGCTCCTGGGTTTTTATGATTTTTAAGTACCAGAACTGTGCTTAAATGACATAAAACAAACAGCTGAATGCCACTTATTACTGTATAATATTGCCTTATGTTCCAAGAAGATAGCATTCCTAAAATATTCCAACAAGCATTATCCATCACATGCTTTAACACTTGATCAAATCAAAATCAGTTAATTTTATCTATTCCATAATAGAAATAAAATTCCAACATACCATTACTTTTTTATAATTTCAGCATTCGTTTCAGATCACCAGTTTCAATCTCCATTGAGACTTGAGCAGTTCATTTTGCACAATAACTGATGCAGCCAAGTCTTAGAAATATTCAAAAGTTATGAGTCAATGTCCACTGTGCACTGTCAATTTCAAACTGTTTGGAATCATAAAAGGGGATGGTTAACTTATTACCGTTTCCTCCCCCGCGCAGCCCAGCTCATACAGCCGTTGTATGCCGCCAGTAACAGAGAGTTAATGGCTCTCCACCTGGCCATACGCCACTTCCAGTCCTGCCTGAAAGGGCACAGCTTCACTGCGTTCGTGGACCACAAGCCGCTAACGTACTTAACGTACTTTATCTTCCTGGAAGATAAAATAAAGCGGAATTCGGCGAATTAGCAGAAAATCACATCCCTGAGAACACGCTGCCATGAATTTTTGAAAAAGCATACAACGAGCCATTTGATTGGTCCAATCGTTTGCAACTATCCAATCGCAGGGCTGTCAAGCTACTGCAATACAGCAGTAGCTTGAACACAACACATCCGGGTTATCGCGGGAGACAACTTCCGGGGAAGCGCTGAGCGCTTATGTAATCGTGTTGATTTTTGCTAAAATCGGTAACAATAAGGTACCTTACCCCCCTAAAATTTTCTCAACGGATTTAGACGATTCACAGAAATGATCAATTTGAAAATAAATCGGCGGAAATCCGCGGATCGGTGGAAAATTGCCATCCCTGGTATACGCCTCCTTAGTGTTTGCATAGAATAAGTCCAGTGTTTTATTGTCTCTGGTGTGGCAAGTGACATACTGGGTGAACGTGGGCAGAATGGGGGACAGTGAAATATGGTTGAAATCACCGGAGATGAGGAGGAGAGCATCTGGGTGTTGTGTCAGCAGCCTGCCAGTTACTGAGTGAACGGCGTCACACGCTGTCCCAGCGTTCGATGTCAGATTTGCATAAATAACAATGCAGATCACGTGTGAGTATTCCCTCGGGAGATAAGCAGGCCGCATGGTAACAGCTGGCAACTCAATGTCTTTGCTGCAGTGTTGTTCTTTAACAGTGATATGTCCCGGTTTACACCAGTTGTTATTGACATACATTATCACTCCTCCGCCCCTTGCCTTCCCACTGTCTGGTGTCCGGTCTGCCCGTATTGCGTGGAAACCCTCCAGTTCGATGTTAGCATCTGTTGCTAGTTCTGTTAGCCACGTCTCAGTCAACAACATCATGCTAATCTCTCTGAAGGTGCTTTCGTAGCGGGAGATAGCAGTTAGCTCATCAGTCTATGCACATCATCAGTGGCTGTGTCTCAATTCAGGTGTTGCAGCCTTATAGGCCGTGGCCCAGAAGGCCAGAGCACTCGAAGGTCGGGTAGGCTGCATCTAAAGGCTAATTTACGGCTGTTAAATGAGACGGTCTAGCTTTTAGAGGTATGCATGTTTGCGTGACCATGCACTACCCCGTCACCTAGCAACTATGACAGCATCAGTTGAGAGATTTTTTTGCCGACATTTTTGGCAGAGATGGAACTTTACTTTTGTCTTTTTTTATAATCATATTTTCTTTACCTTTTACTGGAGAATCTTCAGACAGAGAACCATGACCAGATAAAATAAGACTTAACTCATGTTAAAGTCAGCAGGTAAATGACAGTTAAATTAAGGGAAAACCACTGAATGCATAAATTAACTATTTTTAATCATTTTTAATTTGTATATCAATAAAATTGAATTATAAAATATAACATGACCAGTGGAAAATACAAGTTTACTGTAACTCGTTTATAATCATTTATTAACATTATGTAGCTAAATAATTAGATGTTCTGCCTTGTGTCAGCTCTGACATTTAATTTTTAATTTTCTAAAGCAGACCACAGTGCTGTACTGTAGGATGATGACCCTCAATGATTTTCAGCAGCAGTAGAACAGATTAAATGGTCAGCTTTCATCCAAGTTGTACTAGTGCATCTCAGTAAATTAGAAAATCATTTGTAATTTTATTTGTAATTTAATTTCAAAATCTATAACCATGATTATCAATATTAAATCAAGTTTAAAATATTTCACTCTGTGTGTAATGCATGAGAATGCTCCTTGAATTATCTTGCAAAAAACATTAACCTTTTCAAAAATGCACTAGTAGTTTTTCTATTAACAGTAAACATGCGATATTCTTATTTAGTTTGTTTCAGTTCGCAAAGTAAACTGCTAAAAAAAAATCACAATCAATAAAACAATTAATCAAAATCACTTTCATTGTGGTTATTTCAGTCAAATATCAGTTTTATTTTACAACTCTTGAGTCCACCCGTTCTCTCCACAGCTGACCCTCGTTTCCTGCTGGTTCACCACCGTGGACCTCAGAAATGAATGAGAAGAAGATTTTTAACATCAGCATAATCAAATAATTACAGATGTGCTGGCCCCCCTCACAACTTCATGCATTGCTCCGTTTTTTCCAAAAAAAATAACCTGAAGTGGGTTTTTATTTCACAGCACTACATCAGATTATCTTTTGAAAGTCAGCAAATAAATTAAAAAGTTAACTTACCAGTTCAACATATTAAATTAATAAATTAAGTGAAGCATACAGCACATCAGAAAAAAATGTCATGTAACATAAACCTAAATAATCAGATGTTGCCATTTTCTGCATCAGTGTTTTCAACCACTAAAACCACTGCATAATTCAAGTACAAAACTTACTATGAACCGCTTCCCACTTCACTCTGCTTCTAGCTGAGCGGAGAAAAAAAATCCAGGCTGAGCCACGCCCCTTGGTTTTCGAAGGCTGCATTTGTGGGCCGCATGTGAAGGAGCCCACAGAATGGGACAGCCTTCCATGCAGTGCAGTGATGTGTCTGGCCTGAAAATGTGCACTTGGAGGACGCAGAACCTGAACTGAGACACAGCCAGTGTATATCAAACCCTGATACCAAGTTTCACAACATTTGGAACAAAACTGTAGGGGGAGTTGATTTCACAAGACAGTTACCATCTATAAAATGAGGTGAAATAGGAGGTCATATATAAGGGGCAAAAATTCCTGCAAAAATCATCCAATCAGAACCGAATTGCAATATGTGCATCATCAGTGTATATCAAACCCTGATACCAAGTTTCAAAACAATCGAAACAAAACTTTAGGAGGAGTTGATTTCACAAAAGTGGGACAGACAGCCGGACGGACAGGCTGACTAACTACCCCACAATATAATCCCCTGCCGGTCGAAGCCCAAAGAGGTCAAAGAGTGTTATGTCGGTAAATCAGAGACTGGAGTCTGTTATGCCATGCAGTGAACTCAGTAAACTGAACTTTGTTTAGGACACACACTGGCCGTAGCCCACCTGACGTCACACCCAGGGCGGGTATGGCAAGCCCTAAGGGCCACACACACTCACCATACTCTCTACACATCATTCCTCTCCCCCTTACATAAGTGCAAAACACACACACACAATTCAGACCCACCCCAATTTAGGACCCGAATCATGCACCAAGAAACAACAGAGAACAGTGAACCATAATGACCTAACTCATTCACCCAAAAACAACCAAAATAGCACTGTGTGTCTTACACTAAATAACAAAATAATCCTGTACCACACATAACATTCACAACACACACTACTTAAACATATTTACATTAAAGCGTTCATGTTACGCCAATGTCCAATGGTAGCCAGGGGTAAAGCCAGCTTGGAGGCCCAGGGCAGCCACATGGCATGCACGCTCCTGGAAGCCGCCTGCCCCCGGGGTCGAAGCTGACCTCCCCAGCGAAAATGTCTCTTTTCCTCAACCTCGGCCGCTTCTCTTGTTTGGACCCGCAGTACTGCAGCCCGGCACGCAGTCCCTCCATGCCTGTCGGTTCGCCCCCAACCGTCTTCGAAACCGCTGCAGCTGCCATCATGGTAGCCCCAGACACTCCGGCCCCCTGTGGCCGAACTCTGGGGAAAACCAAAGCTTGTTCGTCAATGTCACTTGTTGATCCAGGCGCTTCGCCACTGCACCCAGCACCCTCGTCCAAGGCGCTCTGCTGCACTGCCTCTGCGCCCGGCTGTCGCTGCTCTCTCCTGGGGCTCCCAGCATCACTTTCATCAGCGTCAACTGTCAACCCCGGCGCTGCGCTCAGCACCTTTGCCCAAGGCGCTCCACTGCGCTGCCTCTGCACCCGGCTGTCGCTGTTCTCTCCTGGGGCTCCCAGCCTCACTCTCGTCAGCGTCATCCGTCGACCCCGGCGCTGCGCTCAGCACCTTTATCCAAGGCACTCTGCTGCGCTGCCTCTGCACCCGGCTGTCGCTGCTCTCTCCTGGGGCTCCCAGCCTCACTCTCGTCAGCATCATCCGTCGACCCCGGCGCTGCGCTCAGCACCTTTGTCCAAGGCACTCCGCTGCGCTGCCTCTGCGCCAGGCTGTCTCTGGTGCTTCCCAGGGCTCCCAGAATGCATGCTCCTGCTCTTCCGCTGCCCGGACTCCAGCTGCGGGGAAAGCTCAGTTGAGTCCGGTCACTGCTCTCCCTTCATGCTGCCGCTGCTCACCGTGCCGTCATCACCACCAGCGCTACGTTCACGCACCGTGCTGAGCTCCTCGGCTGGCTTGCCATCATTGGTAACCAGGGGCTCTGGTCACCCCTGGACACCCAGCTGGTAGCTTGTAGCTTGGTTTTGGCGCACACCTAGAGCCGTGGCTAACCGTCCCGTTGCCACATACTGAGCCTTTAGCTCCTCTGAGCTAACTAGCTAAGCTCCTCTTGACACCAACAGTCTTGCTACCCACAGTCCCAGCTTCTTGTCCCTTGGACGTTCAGCAAAATATCCAGCCAGCAGCCCGACAGCATCCGCATAATGCTCCGTCTCTCCCAACATGCCGAGAATTCTCCAGGCCTCTGTGCCGAGACGACGGACCAGCAGCGCCCGTCCTCAAACTCCGTTGAGTCTACCCAGGCCCAGCCCAGCAATGTATCCCCCAAGCATGGCCAACCAGTCCGGCCACATGATTGCTGGCTCCCCGGGACACTCCAGAAATGACGGCAGAGGTGGAGGTAGCCCATACGCCTCCATGGTTTTTCTCTCGTTGCCAAAATGTTATGTCGGTAAATCAGAGACTGGAGTCTGTTACGCCATGCAGCGAACTCAGTGAACTAAACTTTATTAAGGACACACACAACTATATACAGTCTGGCCGTAGCCTGCCTGATGTCACACCCAGGGCGGGCACGGCAAGCCCTAAGGGCCACACACTCTCACCATACTCTACACATCAAAGAGCCCTTTGGGCAAAGACCAGCAGGGGATAAAAAACTGTCACACATTTAAAGCGTTCCCACACAGCTGAGGTTAGGCATGTCGCCTGCTGTTCAGAGGCCGAGGTGAACTAAGGTAACGGAACAGTCACTGACCCTCAGACACAGGTAGAAAAGCCTATATCACTTTTCCACAAATTGGCTCTGCTCAAAAATATTGCAATATTCATGACCAATGAATAGCTCATTAGCGGCGGACTCAAATACACGAACATTCAGCTCGAATGACTAGTTCAGTATAAGCCGCTTGTCACCCCCATCTTCAGACCTCCAGGTGATGAAAGTTTTGGTGAAACTAGCCATTTTTCCACCACAATGCAAAAGAACTATTGTATGAGAGGTATTGTCAGTGGAGATCTATTAGGAAGTACATGCTTTGAGGGATCATTATGGGATGCATTCTCACCAATAAGGGGAACAAAGTTCCTCTATTTCTGCAGATTCCCTATAAGACTTAAAAGTTCCTGGAAAAAAAAAGACATTGGGGGGACTAAAATGGTCCCTGGTATTCTCAGGGGCAACATGGGGGGAAAAAAAAAAAAAAAAAAAAAAGAATTGATAGTCCACCGTTACTGCCATGGTAAGTTGCATCCTGATACTCAAAGAGGTCTTGCATAAGGAACACACCCCATTTTGCTAACTTCCAACTAGGGCTGGATGATAAGCCAAAATAAAACCAAAGCTCATGTTGGGACATAAAATCGACAACCTTCCCCATATCTTTGTTTTGGTTCTTCCTGTTGTGTGTACAAGTATATGAAAGTTTTTGTTTACTGCCCCTTAAGGCGTTTTCTGCACACACAGTCGCACAACTCCGCAAACCGGTAGCAGTGCAATCAGCACTGTTTGGAAGCAGCAGAACGTGGTGGAAAAATGAAAACGGCTTGTGCCAAAAAGAAATGTGGTGCCCATCCACACAATATAAGAAGAGTGACTTTGTTTCATCTGGGGATGCCAGTAGGGTGTGAGCAGGGTGCCCGGAGGCTGGCTCCAGTGCACACAGGCTGGGTCGTGTTGGCCTTTGACTGCTGTCTGCATCATCGGCCATTTTGCAACGGGGATGGACAACAGGGTGGATGAGCCAAGGCTGTATTTAAGAACCCAATTGGAGATTCGTGGCCCCTGTGTGGCTCCCCCCGTAGCAGCTGGAGGAGCTGGCTGGCCACTAGCACAAGTCACGTGGCCCACAGGCCCTCAGAAGGTATGTGTGGACACTGACTTCTGCAATGGGCAGTGTTTAGTTTTGTTTTATGTGTGTGTGGGTGGGGGGAGACAATGGGCCTATTCTTTATTATATTGTGCTCATTCCCAACAGAATCACCACAATGATATATTCCTTGACGCCACACTCTTGTGGCACTCTTGTCAGTGAACTACAGGGGGGCAGAAAGGAGGGAGGAAAAAAACAACAGACTTGAAAGCTTCAAATAACAGTGATGCTGATACAAGGTCAAATTGCCCAGCCCTACTTCCAACATAATTTTTATACTGTATTCATTAAAACATCTTTGCATAATTTCACAGTAATATTTCATACCAAGCCTTTGTGCAGCCTTCCAACCTTTTTCTCATTGGCTGAAGCTCATAAACAGAAGGTCTGAACAACTAGATCCTCACAGCAAGCATATGACCAACATGGGCTAAGTAACTGTCTAAAGTAAACAAGTAAATTTCAATAATCTGCTGGATGTACTTTTGTTCAAGAAAACATATGCCAATCTAGGACCGGTGGATTTCGGTACCTGGAGTTCCACTCTGTGACCTTGGTGGGAGGCAGCCGTCCATAACCTGGTGTGATGGCGGAGGAGAGCCACGGGCTGGCCACTGAGAAGAGTAGCTGGAAACCCACAAAGCTGCCAGCTACCACGGTCAGCTCTCTCGTCTCCATCACTCACCTAAACACAGCAGGGCAGAGAGAGGAGATGGAGAGAGGGTGATACACACGGACAGGTTCAATCGATGGCTGCCCATCAGCCTGGGCAGCAACAGGAGACAAACTGAGGTGACGATGAGAGGGTGAAGCGACAGCCTGAGTGGTTTATCAAGTTCAGAGAAGAGAAGGAGAAGAGACAGAAAGGGGAACATATACAGCATAGAGACTGAAAACAAGGGCTGTTTAATAAAAGATTAGAGGGAAGAGTACCAGCAGCAATCCGGGAAAAAGTGTTAATTCTGCATATTTTGCAAAAGGATTACAGTGAGTCGTTTATGACACACTGCAATCCCAGAGAAGAAAATAAAGCCAAAGCACAGAAAGAAAAAGAGGATTTTCATGATGAAGCAACAAGTTCAGCTCATGAGAAACTGCGTCACAAGTGCTCCAGGTTGCAATTTACTGCAGCAACACTCTTTATTAGGCCTTCAGTTATGCTTCAATCATCAGCATGTTGCATCTGTGATATTTTTTCCTAATTGCTGGCAGCAAATTTAAACTGAGAGGACAAACAGTTCTCCCTAACCACAAACTACTGAGTGTAAACACAATCACAGCATGTTCATAAGTAGCCATGGAGATTTATTGACTTTACTTAGGTCAACAAAGTAGAAACCCAAATCACAGATGAGTGGCAATGAACTAAAATAACACAGTGCTCTGTAAAATTAGTTCAATCAGTTTTTTTTTTTTTTTTTTTTTTTTTTTAAATGTGAACTGTGAAGAAATGATCTTTTTCTAGTCTCTTCATGATTACAAATCAAAAGTTATATAGTTCCTTAACTGTATAGGTACTTCCATATGAGAACAAAATGCCAACATTGTTCTAAGTGCTTTCCCAGATAGGCTTTAATAAACCATGTGTATACTGTAGCTGCACCCAGCAACAGAAACTCTGTCAATGTCAGCTACTACAGCTTCTTGGGCCAGCGTTTCCCCACATAAAGCTTATTTAGAGATGTCACCCTCAGTGCCATAGACCGCCAAAATGCTGTTGGTTTTCTTTCCAAACAGTCACCAAAGCTGCTGTCTTCACTGACCAACAATTAGTGGGAAAGAATTCAGTGAAATGACCTTCTGGAGAGATTAACTGGAAAGAAAACTGGTAGGGTCTTGGCCCTGTATGGCACTACATTTAACATCACGATTTAAGTAGCTCAGTAAAGTGAATTTAGAGCATCTAAGGGTGTTTTCACACCTATGCTTCTTTGCTTTGGTCTGAATCACTTATTTTTAAAATTTAGGTTACTTCCCTCTTGGTTTGGTTTCCTTTTACATGGACAAAACTCAAATCACACCAAAATGCCACACTACGTGAGAATGTCCTCTCTGCTTATTGGTCAGCTGGATGCCATGGTAACAAGAAGTGTAAATATGTATGACAATGCGTTCCTGTGATGGGGAGATAAAATGGAGATTAATATACATGGATTTGTTATCACTATGGTGACAGTTTAATATATTACTGACATTTACCAATTAAGACAACAAAACTGAAAATGAAGCAAACCTAAGGATTCAATACAATGTGTTGATGCATTGGAGTCATTGAAAGTGCACATCGAGACAACAGTGAAGGTGGCGAGTATTAATTCTCCTGAATCAAAACATGTTCAGCAGCCAAAGATATTTCCAATGACTCATCGGGTATTCAGTTCATAGCTTTTGATCCACTTTTATAAACCCCAATTCCAGTGAAGTTGGTAAGTTGTGTAAAATGTAAATAAAAACAATACAATGATTTAAAAATCCTTTTCAACCTACAGTATATTCAACTGAGTATACTACAAAGATATTTAATGTTCAGAATCAGAATCAGGTTTATTGCCATTGTTCATGTAGTACACAAACTAGGAATTTGTCTCGGTTTATCAGTTCAAACTGATAAACCTTTTTTTTTTTGGCAAATATTCACTCGTTTTGAATTTGATGTCTGCAACACATTCCAAAAAAAACTGGGACAGGGGCATGTTTACCACTGTGTTACATTATGTTTTCTTTTAACAACACTCAGTAAGCATTTGGGAACTGAGGACACCAATTGTTGAAGCTTTGTAGGTAAGAATTCTTTCCCCATTTTTGCTTGATGCACGGCCCAGCTGCAATTGTGCTTCATAATGAGCCACACATTTTCCAATGGGTGACAGGTCTGGACTTCAGGCAGGCCAGTCTAGTATCTGCACTCTTACTACAAAGCCAAGCTGTTGTAACACGTGCAGAATATGGCTTGGCGTCGTCTTGCTGAAATAAGCTGGGACATTACTGAAAAAGACATTGCTTGGATGGCAGCATATGTTGTTCCAAAACCTGTATGTACCATTCAGCATTAATGGTGCCTTCATAAATGTGCAAGTTACCAGTGTCATGGACACTATCACATCCCCATACCATCACAGATGCTGGCTTTTGAACTTAACGCTGATAACAATCTGGATGGTCATTTTCTTCTTTAGCCCAGAGGACACGATGTCCATGATTTCCAAAAATAGTTTGAAATGTGAACCTGTCAGAGCACAGCATACTTTCACACTTCGTGTCAGTCCATCTCAGATGAGCTCGGGTCCAGAGCAACGGGTGGAGTTTCTAGGTGTTGTTTCCAATTAACCTGTTCACCTATGGAATGTTCCAAAAAGGTGTTTCTTGAGCATTCCTCAACTTTCCCAGTGTTTTTTTTTTTTTTTGCCCCCGTCCTAGCTTTTTTTTGGAATGTTGCAGGAATCAAATTCAAAATGAGTACATATTCGCAAAAAAAGAAAAAAAAGTTTATCAGTTTGAATATTAAATCTTGATTTTATAAGGTATTCAACTGAATATAGGATTTGCAAATCACTGTATTCTGTTTTATCTATGTTTTACACAACATCCCAACTTTGCTGGAATTGGGTTGCTGAAAATGTAGTTCTGATTTTTTCCCCCCCTACCAAGACTGCACCAGATTTGCCAGATGCTTTGGATCAAGACCACCTCTTTTTGGGGGTCTCAGTCCAGTTTATTTGGTGTGAAACAAACAAAGCGTGTTAAGTAGAATACATATTACCATTTGAATGAATCCAACAAAAGCCTGTAGGTGTGAAAGCACTCCAAGAGAATTTTGCAAGTGAACTTTTCTCAAACTTTTTTCAAAGCTCACAGCTAGAAAACTAGCCCTGATCCAACCCATCTTCTGCTTCTCCATCAGCAGGCAAACCACTCAATCTGTTCACCTTTTAGCATCCACGATTGATCTCCAGAGACTGTAGTGCTAGTTTTGCTCTGGAAATCTTGAGCAAAATGCAGTTTAAGATGGTGGAGTTCAAGTCCATATAAAATCTGACAAGCGAACTATAGAAGTCACCAATTACTGCTCCTTTATCTGCGGTCAGAAAGTACGTTTAGTCTAACTTATTACTAAATAAACTGCAACTACGTCTCTGTTCACATGTGCCCCACTATTGCTGCAGTAATAAATTGAAGTATAGGACAACACTTGTCCCCTTATCTATTTTCTGAGATTATGTGCTCATGCTAAAATCTAGAATAAGGAAAGACCAGGGGAGAAAAATCAAATGCAGTCATGTAGGTGTGACTGGGTGGAGAGCAGGATCTGTAAAGCGCTTTAGTCATTCAGAGATGAGTAAAAAGCGCTATATAAGTGAACACCATTTACCATGTCAACATACTATACCATCAGTAGCCTGGTCTGGTATGACCTTGTTTCAAAGAAACATTGAATGCCATAAAAAAATAAATAAAAACTGAATTCAATCTTTTGCAGATCCTTTGAGTCTGTACTTACTTGAATGGTTTACTTGGGAAACATACAAAACATTGAGTGAATGTTTGGTGAGGGGAAAATAATCTTTTTTTTTTTAGATGGATTGAATCTCCATACAGTATGTGGAAGATTCTGAATCGATGCACAAATGTCCAAGGAGGGTGTATGCTGGTAACATTTCTGCATGGCGACCCGCCACGCCAAGAAAAAAAAAAAAAAAAAAAAATGAAGGAATGACGCTCCGCAAGCACTCAGGTGACAGTCACCCACACATCGGAATATGGGAGTGCGCCACCTGTGTGACAGTTCCAGTCTGCAGGCAGACCTATCTAGCGCCATTGTCTGAGAGACAAACCTGATTCTGTGTCAGAGCGATGCATGAGCTTATTTCCTCCGCCAAGGAGGTTATGTTTTCATCGCCGTTGGTTTGTCTGTCTGTCTGTTTGTTTGTTAGCAAGATAACTCAAAAAGTTATGGACGGATTTTCATGAAATTTTCACAGATTGTCAGAAATGGGGTATCCTACAGATGATTAGATTTTGGTGGTGATCCGGATCACCGTCCAGAAGAAAACCGCCATTACGGAAAATGCCATTTTCGGCAATAACTACTGAACCACTAATCCTATCATTGTGAATCCAATTGCTAGTCATATGTTTTCATGGTCAAGGAATCTGAAAACATACACACAAACACTGTATGGGGGGGAACTGTGGCGCTAAACCGCCATTACGGAAAATGCCGTTTTCGGCAATAACTACTGAACCACTAATCCTATCATTGTGAATCCAATTGCTAGTCATATGTTTTCATGGTCAAGGAATCTGAAAACGTACACACAAACACTGCATGGGGGGAACTGTGGCACTTGGCGGAGGTCTGCGCTCTCCGAGTGCTTTTCTAGTTTAAGTACTTTAAACGAGGAGAAAAAAAAAAAAGCAGAAGACGTATGTAAGCAATGGAGGCATTTATTGTGGTTTTAACGCGCTGGTAATGGGAACAATAACGAGTCATTTAGCAAATACAGTAGTATGAAAAAGTGTTTGCGCCTTCCTGATTTCTCATTTTTTTTGTATGTTTGTCACACTTAAATGTTTCAGATCAAACAAATTTAAATATTAGACAAAGATAACACAAGTAAACACAAAATGCAATTTTTAAATGAAGGTGTTTATTATTAAGGGGGAAAAAATCCAAACCTACATGGCCCTGTGTGAAAAAGTGATTGCCCCCTAAACCCAATAACTGGTTGGGCCACCCTTAGGAGAAACAACTGCGATCAAGCGTTTGCGATAACTGGCAATGACTCTTTTACAGCGCTGTGGAGGAATTTTGGCCCACTCATCTTTACAGAATTGTTGTAATTCAGCCACATTGGAGGGTTTTCGAGCATGAACCACTTTTTTAAGGTCATGTCACAGCATCTCAGTCAGATTCAGGTCAGGACTTTGACTAGGCCACTCCAAAGTCTTCATTTTGTTATCTTAAGCCATTCAGAGGTGGACTTGCTGGTGTGTTTTGAATCACTGTCCTGTTGCAGAACCCAAGTGTGCTTCAGCTTGAGGTCACGAACAGATGGCCGGACATTCTCCTTCAGGATTTTTTGGTAGAAGCAGAACTTATAGTGCCATTTCCCACAGCAAATCTTCCAGGTCCTGAAGCAGCAAAACAGCCCCAGACCATCACACTACCACCACCAAATTTTACTGTTGGTATGATGTTCCTTTTCTGAAATGCTGTGTTACTTTTACACCAGATGTAATGGGACACACACCTTCCAAAAAGTTCAACTTTTGTCTCGTTAGTTCACAGAGCATTTTCCCAAAAGTCTTGGGGATCATCAAGATGTTTTCTGGCAAAACTGAGACAAGCCTTTATGTTCTTTTTGCTCAACAGTGGTTTTCGTCTTGGAACTGTCATGCAGACCATTTTTGGCCAGTCTCTTATGATGGAGTCATGAACACTGACCTTAACTGAAGCAAGTGAGGCCTGCAGTTCTTTGGATGTTGTTGTGGGGTCTTTTGTGACCTCTTGGATGAGTCATCGCTGTGCTCTTGGGGTAATTTTCGTCAGCCGGCTACTCCTGGGAAGGTTCACCACTGTTCCATGTTTTTGCCGTTTGTGGATAATGGCTCTCACTGTGGTTCGCTGGAGTCCCAAAGCTTTAGAAATGGTTTTACAACCTTTTCCAGACTGATAATCCAATTACGGTCTCATTTGTTCCTGAATTTCTTTGGATCACAGCATGATTTCTAGATTTTGAGGATCTTTTGGTCTACTTCACTTTGTCAGGCAGGTCCTATTTAAGTGATTTCGTAATTGAGAACAGGTGTGGCAGTAATCAGGCCTGGGTGTGGCTAGAGAAATTGAACTCAGCTTTCCAAAGATGTGAAAACCAGTTAATTTATGTTTTAACGGGGGGGGGGGGGGATCACTTTTTCACACAGGGCCATGTAGGTATAATAATAAACACTCATTTAAAAACTGCATTTTGTGTTTACTTGGGCTATCTTTTTCTAATATTTAAATTTGTTTGATGATCTGAAACATTTAAGTGTGACAAACATACAAAAAAAAAGAGAAATCAGGAAGGGGACAAACACTTTTTCACACCACTGCAGGTGCGGTTAGGCTTCATATTAGGGAGGCAAGTTATCCATTAATTCATTAATTGTTAATTGATTCATCTTATCGATGGATTAACGATTAATTGGTAAGCCGCAATTTTTCTGAGAATCAGAATTTCCCTTGGTTCAATACGGTCCATCTTTAACATATAAAAAGTTAATTACCGTTTTTGATATACTGAATAAAACATGAACATCCTATTCCTCAATTTATTGTACCATTTGCATTTTTCTTTACTACAGACAATGGCATTTTTTGTAGTTTAATAAATTTTGTACTGTATAGCGTGTACTACGTGCTGGTACATTTCAGTAAATTACAGATGTCATGATTTTTAATTTATTTTAAAAACTATTACCAATATCATAAAATTATCTTTAGTTCTATTACAAAAAAAAAAACAAAAAACCTTTCACATTCTAATTTACTGAGATGCATTAGTAGACTGTTTTAACAGGAACATAAATTGTGAGCCGCTTCATCTGTTGCCTGTTAAACATTATCACAGTAGCCCAGCAATCCAGACAAACTCAGCAAGATCTGGTCTCCTCTGCTGTCTTGCGGCAGCAGGGATGTGTTATTGCACTCGTTTTGTCTTTTTCTTTGCTTCGGTCCATTTCTCTGCTCCGCTATGTTAATTTGAAGCAGGTGAACCTTCAAGCTTGCGTGCTATTAGAACTTGTTGTGGCGCTCTGATGTAACCCGGAAGGGCGAGTTTTTTCACTCTGCACAGCACATGCATGTACTCTGGGGGCTTGGTGTCTTCTTCTGCTTTTTCCATTGAAATGGAAGTGGGTGACCGCATGCACTCCCGCCTGGACGGCGACACCACTACATTTCATAGAAAAAGCTCCCAGTGAAAAGGACTGCTGAGTTATCAATTAATTGACAACTAATTTAATTTAGTCGAATAAATTCTTAGACAATTAATCAAAAGTCAATTAATCATTAACATCCCTATTTCATATGCAGGCTAACTGAGGGAAAGATAAGGATGACTGAATTGCTGAGGGTTTACTTCACAAGCTACTACAATATTAACTAATTTATGTTCATTATTATGAGGGATAAGGACCTGTACTTATATACAGCAATGAGAATGGGGTTTGGGAAAAAAAAAGGAAACTAAGCCGGGGGTCTTGGGGGACGCAGGCCCCCAAGCTAACGAAATCTGGTGTTTTAGAATGCTCAAATGTGGTCTTATATTTAAAGTTAGAAGTACGTACAAATGCATTTATAGTTTACCTTTTTAATCTGCTGCTGCATCACGTGTAAATTTATGATATCTGAATGGTATGTTGATGTAATAATACTAAATTATATTTTACTACTATTTAATATGTTTAGAACTGACACAATTACATTTACATAGTTCTAGAACAGACAAAATAATTTAACTAAGTAAAATAAATTATAAATATTAACAAAATTCCATCACCAAGTCCATCACCCATTTATTAAAATATACTGACATTCTGCAAACATTTTGATTTATTAATGTATGCATTTGTTAGTGTTACTAGGAATATAAAAAAGTTGCATATTAGTATATTTTAATATTTGAAAGATAATCTAAGAAAGTAAGTAAAACCTAAAAGATGTTTAATATTTTTATGCAATGACCATAAAGAAATTATGTTTACTAATAAAAGCAAAGATATCTTAGGAAAGGCAACCCATCACCACCCATGACAAAAAAAAAAAAACAACTTACACATATACTGTATTATGTAACGCCCCCTAGTGAAACAAAAAATGATAAATTATATTCAAAATTCTTAGATTACATTTCAAATTGTGAGAAAATATGTAACAACATTTATCTATTAACAATCGATTATCAGCATTCAAATGCAATTAGTGTTTCAAAACAGGCATGACATCACAACTTACACATGCTATTTCATAACAAATTCATTACGCGAAAATTCTCAAGTACATTACTTATAACGAGAAAAAAAATCTTACCTCGGAATGTGTCTTCCGATCACTAATTGCTGTAATCGGGGCCAATTGTGATGAACTTTGATTGACTGGCATCTGAATTTGACCGTGTCCATCGATCGTTTTGAATGCAGCACCGAGCGAGTAGTTCGATCTCCTTGTAGCCACAATTTTGAGATGTTTCTGTTTTGAATAGTGTTCAACTAAGGCAACACAACCACGAGATCCATAATTCAAGAAATCGTTGCAATAAACACACTGGACTTTCCCTGGTACTTCGCATTTCGCTATGAAGTCGGCCATTTTTTCAACCACAACTTCGGTATTTTTACCGATCTTTACAGTCATTGACACAGTTTTTTCAAGCCATTCCCAACGAAACTTGTTCCTTATCCCTTTGTCGATTTCTAAAATTCTTGCTTTGTTGTCTTTCGTGAGTTTTAGGTTCACCATTTTCACGAAATCGGGAAAACTCGGTTGATTGAACTGATTGAACTGTCCGCCATTTGCATTTTGCTCCACGTGTTGGATATGACAAAGGAAATCTAACAAAATCGCCGATTGGTTGCTTCAATAAGTATCAGCCAATCAGTGGCCTTGTTACATTACATTACTGATCTCGCTGGGTAGCGCGTTCTGCGTGGTGGATTTTAGCAGCCGATCGAAAATACGACTCGCCGCTCATAACATACCTCACCCCCCCCCCCCAAAAAATTTTCTCCTCGAATTTAGACGATTCACGAGAATGACCCTAGACATGATCGAATCCGTGGAGGATTCTCATCCCTGTATATAGCACTTTTTCTAGTCTCAAAGACCACTTAAAGCTCTTCCCTAGTACTAGCCCTCTATTTTAAGGGCCTGTCAGAGACAGATACCCAGGGACAATTTGGAATGGCCAATTAACCTAACATGCATGTCTTTGGATTGTGGGAGGAAACCGGAGCACCTGGAGTAAACCCACGCAGTACAGGGAGAACATGCAAACACCACACAGAAAGGTTCCCAATCCTTCCACCCTGGGGATTTGAACCCGGAACCTTCTAGCTGTTAGGCAGCAGTGCTAATCACTGCACCACTGTGCTTATTATCATGTACCTGACAAGTTAAAATGACTGAAATTCATGCAGTCAGCGACTTAAATCCGTCAACATCCTCCAGCCTTCAGTCAAATTAAACGTGCCAACATTTGGATTTCAAAATAAGAGAGGTTTTTCCTGTTGTCTGGGTGGTGAGGAGAGTTCTAGAAAAAAAACTGTAAACATATAAAAATATTATAACAGAAATAATTGTATCTTTGGTCATTTTAGTTATTTTTTCATAAAATATAATTTTATTAATAATTATATTTATTTGAAATCAGAGTTAAAATTATTGTTCTGTTCTAACTGCAAAATTATGGTCAAAAGTTTAAATTGTACAAGAAAAAAAAGTCAAATTTTTATCACAACCTTTTTTGAATTTATATTAAAAAAACAGTAATTTTATTTTTTTAAAACGACAAAAATTAGGCATGAAATAATTCACAAATTTAAAATGAATTCGCAAATGTACAAGAACAGTCATAATTTTACAAGAGGAAATCACAAATTTGAGGAAAATGGTTGCAAATTTAGATAAATTTACAAAGAAAAGTAGAAAACTATAAGAATTTTTTTTATAAATTTTGGAGCAAAACTTCAAACCTTCAAGACTGAAGTCATTACTCAAGTTTTTAAGTGGGTGCTTTTTGTACCTTCACTCAACTAGAAATGTTTGGATGCCTGCTTTTAATTATTAATTTCACAACACTGCTTTTACAAGAGTAGAATTTCTGGCTACTATACCCACCTCTGATCATGCAATTTAAGTATGCGCCAGTAAATTACTATTATGAATGTCCCCCCCCCCCCCTTCTCTTTCCTACTCTTAATGGAAAAAGAAACACTAGTAAAAATACAAAAAAAAAAGAAGACACATTTGTGTCATTTATGTAAATCATAACCAAAAAAAAAAAAAAAAAAAAAATCAAAACCATCTCTGTAATTTAATTTACAAGGGAAAATTTTCAGCTTTTCAACTTTTCTCTTATTAATTTGCAATTTTTGTAAATGTAAATTTGAATCTTTTTATCTTCTATATTTGCAAATTTATTCATGTCAGTTTGTGACCTTTTAAGTAAATTTGTGACTATCAATTTGTTTCCTTTTTCTTAAACATTTGAGATTTTTCTCCTAAGTTTACAAGTTTGGTTTTTTTTGTGTCTTAGTACCTTTATTAAAATTGAGTAGTTTGGGCTAAATGCAGATATCTGAATACCAAAATTTAATAACTAAATACCATCATGATGAATGAATATCCAAAATAATCAATCACTTCCATGTTGCCCTAAGTCCTATTAAACTGATTTACAACACCATTATGAACATCCAACTTGTTATGAGGGCACAATTTCAAAAGCTAAAGTCCATACTAGTATTGGAGCTTCTTAGTGCACAGTGAGAACTGTGGATAACTTTCATATCAATAGCCATGTTTACATGGACACAAGTAACCGGATTAAAAGCCTGATTGGAATAAAAATGCTTCATGTAAACACACCAATCTGAATATTCTGACCCAATCACACTCATTCGGATCAAAATTTCTTTCTGATTGAGATTGGTGAGTTATGCCAATTGTTAATCCGATTGGTGCACATATAAACACTTATTCCAAAGTTTGGGTAGAAAATATGTTTACTGCACATGTCTGTACGTCAGCCACATGTCAACGTGACGTATTTCCGCCTTTACAGCAGCTAGAGGAAGACATGGCGGGAGTAAAACAGAACTGGTCTGTATCGTCCTGCTGTCTCCCTCGTTCGCCATATGCAGAAGTATGTACACACGTGGACAAAATTGTTGGTACCCCTCTGTTAATGAAAGAAACTTTAGAATAGTCCAATGTTTCGCTCTTAGCCATTCTTGGGTGTTTTTAGCTGGGTGTTTTGGGTCATTATCCTGTTGCAAGACCCATGACCTGCGACTCAGACCAAGCTGACACTGGGCAGCACATTTCTCTCTAGAATACTTTGATAGTCTTGAGATTTCATTGTACCCTGCACAGATTCAAGACACCCTGTGCCAGATGCAGCAAAGCAGCCCCAGAACATAACAGAATCTCCTCCATGTTTCACAGTAGGGACAGTGTTCTTTTCTTGGTATGCTTCACTTTTGCGTCTGTGAACATAGAGCTGATGTGCCTTGCAAAAAAGTTCCAGTTTTGTCTCGTCTGTCCATAGGACATTCTCCCAGAAGCTTTGTGGCTTGTCAACAAGCAGTTTGGCAAATTCCAGTCTGGCTTTTTTATGATTTGTTTTCAACAGTGGTGTCCTCCTTGGTCGTCTCCCATGAAGTCCACTTTGGCTCAAACAACGACGGATGGTGCAATCTGACACTGATGTACCTTGACCTTGGCCTTCACCTTGAATGTGTTTAGAGGTTGTTCTGGGCTCTTTTGTTACCTTTCGTATTATCCGTCTCTTCCATTCAGGGATGGCAACAGGAAATTCTGATTTCAGCTGAAATCTAATTTGGTCGATTGACTTATGGGGGGGGGGGGGGGGGGGCACAGCCCCCCTGAAGCTGGGAGGTTTTCAGTAAAACAGAAGTAATTTAGACTGAAAAAATTATTTAAAAAAAAAAAATACTAGACTTGGATAAATCATTAAAATTAATGAAAAGTTAACTTACTTTTTCTTCAGTGTTGTCTCACTGTCTTTAGTCCAACATATTTAACAGTTCTATAAGAGTTTATTACACTATTTACACTGGTCACCAAGTCACTTCTAATGTGAAACTTTCTTCCTTTTGGCAGCAAGCTGTGTCAGTCTCTGAACTTTGAACTTCATTTCCTTTTCTGGTTTCTTCAGAAACTGTCCGAGTGTTTCTGTTACCTCGTCGAACTCTGAGCCAATTTTCATCTTTACCGTCACTTTTCTCTCAAGCCAATTCCATCGGAACTTATTTTTGACACTTTTGTCTGTTTCTAGCACTGATGACTCCTGATCCTTCGATAAAAATCTCATAATTCCGCTGAAAACAATACCGAAAGCTCAGAATTCCAACACAAACCAGGGATGTGATTTGGGGTTGGGGAAATTATCTGAAAATTTAGCAGGGGGTCTGGGGGACACAGTCCCCCAGCGGGGTCCGGGGCAGAGCCCCTGTGGGGGGGGGCAAGGGGGACGAAGCCCCCCCGAAGCTCCTGGGTTTTTATGATTTTTAAGTACCAGAACTGTGCTTATATGACATAAAACAAACAGCTGAATGCCACTTATTACTGTATAATATTGAATTATGTTCCAAGAAGATAGCATTCCTAAAATATTCCAACAAGCATTATCCATCACATGCTTTAACACTTGATCAAATCAAAATCAGTTAATGTTATCTATTCCATAATAGAAATAAAATTCCAACATACCATTACTTTTTACAATTTCAGCATTCATTTCAGATCACCAGTTTCAATCTCCATAGAGTCTTGAGCAGTTCATTTTGCACAATCACTGATGTAGCCAAGTCTTAGAAATATTCAAAAGTTATGAGTCAATGTCCACTGTGCACTGTCAATTTCAAACTGTTTGGAATCAAAAGTAATCTAACTAAATTGTTTTGCTATTTTTTTCTCCTCAACATCAACATCAGGGCGCTGCAGGAGTTTTTGGGGATGGTTAACTTTTATAACCGTTTCCTCCCCCGCGCAGCCCAGCTCATACAGCCGTTGTACGCCGCACTCAAGAAACGGAAACCGGCGGACAGAGCCGAATGGACTCCTGAGCGGCAGCAGGCGTTCTGAGGTTAAAACAGCTCTGGCAAACGCTGCACTACTGGCTCACTCAGACCCGGCGGCTCGGACAGCGCTCACTACCGACGCCTCGGACATGGGCATAGCTGCCGTCGTGGAGCAATGCGTTGCCGGTTCTTGGCAGCCGCTCACCTTTTTTTAGCAGGTCTTTGCACGACAGTGAGCGTAAATACAGCGTGTTTGACAGAGAGTTAATGGCTCTCCACCTGGCCATACGCCACTTCTAGTTCTGCCTGAAAGGGCGCACCTTCACTGCGTTCGTGGACCACAAGCCGCTAACGTACTTAACGTACTTTATCTTCCTGGAAGATAAAATAAAGCGGAATTCGGCGAATTAGCAGAAAAATCACATCCCTGAGAACACGCCGCCATGAATTTTTGACAAAGCATACAACGAGCCATTTGATTGGTCCAATCGTTTGCAACTATCCAATCGCAGGGTTGTTTACAATACAGCAGTAGCTTGAGTACATAACATCCGGGCTATCGCAGGAGACTTGACCTGGGGAAGCGCCGAGCGCTTATGTAATCATGTTGATTTTCGCTAAAATCGGTAACAATAAGGTACCTTACCCCCCCTAAAATTTTCTCAACAGATTTAGATGATTCACAGAAATGATCAATTTGAAAATAAATCGGCGGAAAATTGCCATCCCTGTCCATTTGTCATCAAGTTTTCTCCTGTGGCCACATCCAGGGAGGTTGGCTACAGTCCCGTGGATCTTAAATTTCTGAATAATATGTGCAACTGTAGTCACAGGAACATCAAGCTGCTTGGAGATGGTCTTATAGCCTTTACCTTTAACATGCTTGTCTATAATTTTCTAATCTCCTGACACGACTCTCTCCTTTGCTTCCTCTGGTCCATGTTTAGTGTGGTACACACCATGTCAACAAACAGCACAGTGACTACATGTCACCCTTTAAATCAGGGATGGCAACAGGAAATTCTGATTTCAGCTGAAATCTAATTTGGTCGATTGACTTACGGGGGGGCCGGGGGGCGCAGCCCCCCTGAAGCTGGGAGGTTTTCAGTAAAATACAAGTAATTTAGACTGAAAAAAATGATTAAAAAAATGAAATACTAGACTTAGATAAATCATTAAATTTAATGAAAAGTTAACTTACTTTTTCTTCAATGTTGTCTCACTGTCTTTAGTCCAACATATTTAACAGTTCTATAAGAGTTTTTTTACACTATTTACACTGGTCACCAAGTCACTTCTAATGTGAAACTTTCTTCCTTTTGGCAGCAAGCTGTGTCAGTCTCTGAACTTTGAACTTCATCTCCTTTTCTGGTTTCTTCAGAAACTGTCCAAGTGTTTCTGTTACCTCATTGAACTTTGAGCCAATTTTCACCTTTACTGTCACTTCGCTCCCCGAAGCTCCTGGGTTTTTATGATTTTTAAGTACCAGAACTGTGCTTACATGACATAAAACAAACAGCTGAATGCCACTTATTACTGTATAATATTGACTTATGTTCCAAGAAGATAGCATTCCTAAACTAGAAAAGCACTCAGAGCGCATCCCTCCGCCAAGGCTCCTTCCGTTTGTCATGGATCAACTCCAAAATGTAATGGTTTTGTGTGTAGGCCTATAGCCACTTGTGGTGAAAATTGCATCAAAGTCTGTCCATCAGTTTTGGAGTATTGTTGCTAACACAATGTGAGAAGATAAGCGCCTTGGCTGAGGTATGCATTCTCAGATCATCACCAAAATATAATGGGTTCCTCTCTAGCCCAAGAACCACCTCTGGTGAAAATTTTATCCAAATCCATCCAGTAGTTTTTGTGTAATCCTGCTGCACAAATACAAAAAAAGCCCTTGATGGAGGTATGCACTCTCAGATCATCACCAACATCTAATCATCTGTTCCCCGTGCCATTGCACACCTTTCCTGAAAATTTCATGAAAATCCGTCCGTCACTTTTCCTTGCTAACAAACAGACAGACAGACAGACCAACGCCGATGAAAACATAACCTCCTTGGCGGAGGTAAATATTCCAACAAGCATTATCCATCACATGCTTTAACACTTGATCAAATCAAAATCAGTTAATTTTATCTATTCCATAATAGAAATAAAATTCCAACATACCATTACTTTTTATAATTTCAGCATTCATTTCAGATCACCAGTTTCAATCTCCATTGAGTCTTGAGCAGCTCATTTTCCTCCCCCGCGCAGCTCAGCTCAAACAGCCGCTGCACTCAAACGGAAACCGAGTCGACTGGACTCCTGAACGGGAGCAGGCGTTCTGAGGTTAAAACAGCGCTCATTACCCACGTCTCGGACATGGGCATAGCGGCCGTCGTGGAGCAATGCGTTGCCGGTTCTTGGCAGCCGCTCACCTTTTTTTTAAGCAGGTCTTTGCACGACAGTGAGCGTAAATACAGCGTGTTCGACAAAGAGTTAATGGCTCTCTACCTGGCGTACGCCACTTCCGGTTCTGGCTGAAAGGGCACACTTTCACTGCGTCGTGGACCATAAGCCGCTAACGTACTTAACATACATATAATATACAAATAAAGCGGAATTCGGTGAATTACCGGAAAAATCACATCCCTGAGAACAAGCTGAAATGAATTTTTGACAAAGCATACGAGCCATTTGATTGGTCCAATCGTTTGCAACTATCCAATCGCAGGGCTGTTTACAATACAGCAGTAGCTTGAGTACATCCGGGTTATCGCGAGACTTCGGGGAAGCGCCGAGCGCGTATGTTTTTTTTTTTCAAACTTTATTGAGAACAAGGTAAAGGTACAAAATTATGACATAGATGATAAAATCGGCGGAAATCCGCGGATCGGCAGAAAATTGCCATCCCTGTTAAATAGGCCGACTGACTGATTACAAGTTTGTAGGCACCTGTGATGTTAATTAGAGGACACATCTTGGTTGAACATGTCCCTATGGTCACATTATTTTCAATCTTTTCTAGGGGTACCACCATTTTTGTCCAGGCCTGTTTCATGAGTTTGTTTTTTAAAGAAATTCTGTTGAACCACAATTCAAAAGCACTGTCTGATTTTCATTGGTTAATTTTCATAGAATTTTTATTTATTACCACTTTTGTCAGATTCAAGTTATTTCTGTGACCATTGTGGGTTTTTCTTTCATTAGCAGAGGGGTACCGCAGAAGCAACAGTACAGTCTGAATAACAATACAGGTCCATTTCAAAAAGAGAAAGACACAAAGCGGGGTTTGTTTTCATCGGAGGTTGCTTCTTCTTCTACTGTTTCCGGAACGTTGGATAATTGTGCGCAATTCAAAATGATTTAGTCCGTTCAAACGTGTGACACATGGAAACGCACATCCTAATCGGATCAACTTTTTCAGGATCCATGTAAACAGTAAAGTTCTGATTTGAATTGTAATCAGATTGAAGAAATTTTGCACATGTAACCGTGGCTAATGATTAATCATTAATGCTCAATAACATCTTTTTTTTTTTTTTCAGTTTGGTGTTTCCCAGCAAGACAGTGCCAAACCACATTTTGGCAGCAATACATCAGCGTAGCTTCATAGCACAAGAGCATTTGTGCTAAACCTGACCTGCTGGTTGCCCTTACGGGCTGAAAACATTTGGCGAGTTGCCAAACAAAAGTAGTAACAGCTGAGGACCTAGATCAAACAAGAGTGGGACATTTTCAGGAACCAACACAAAGAAAATTGCTTATTTTCTTATTGAAAAAACACATGAGTGTATCTTTGAAAAAGATACACTCATGTGGCATTTTATGGGGTACCATTAACAAAATTTAAATATTTACTTTCAACAAAGCATCCCACATTTTCCTTTAAAAGGACGTACAGTGTAATATAGCAAAGTCATGGTTAATGACAGGTGGTCATATTTTGCAAAACTGTTCCGTTTACAAAGCAACCCAAGTAGCTTAATCTTTGTGAGGAACATTACACCAAACATGTACTGGATATCAAGTTCTACTTTCACTTTAAAATGCCCAGTGCTTAAAAAAGTGCATACATGTTTTTCTGTAACAAAATATACGGACAAGCTACTGAACAAAACCAACCACCTCGAGACAAAGTGCCACAAGCAAAACCCATCAAGTGAAATGCTGTGACTGAGATTAAAGCTTCGCCCAGAGCTGTTGGGGGTAATCTTCTAAACAATTTTCCACTTGAGCTTGAGAAACACTTGGCACCTCAACAGAATATTCATCTCTAGATCAGAGAAAATAAGCATTTACCAAGGACCAAAGCATGTGTAAAGAGTGAGAGTCCAACTCTATTCAACTATCCAAAAGTCTATTCCTGAAATACTGGCATAGTCCACAAGGGAACCCATTGCCATTATTGGGGAAGTCACACCATCCTGACAGACTCTCATCATAATGCATCTGCAGCTTCAGGGAAGTTAAATTATGCCTCGGTGAACGGAGGCATATAAACAGCTGATGTAATGTAGACACATTAAAAAAGCGATAAATTATATTTCTGTCACTTATTAGACTGCCAAGTATTAACTATGCGTGGTAAACTGAAACATTTCTGCCCATGTGGATACACTTGATTACTTGATGTGAGTTCTGTTAAAGGAAAAAAGACCCTTTGCTCAGTTACATATTGTTGTGAAGAATTTTCTCTGGCCTAAGTTTTTTTTTTTATTATTCAGCTTTTTCAGAAGTGAAATGAACATATACATACATTTCTAATAAAAATGTAAGTAAAACACAATTTTAAAGCATGAACCAGGAAATGTGTAGGAGGAGGCAGAGCAGACCAATCACAGCTCTTGCAATTTGTATTGCTGCAATGTGTAGTTACATTTCTGCAAGTAGTGGGGTACGATGTAGTTACTGCATTAGGTACACCATTGTTTTGATGCAGAAGCGTAAGGGGGCGTGTCCATCAAACGCATTTTTTTCCTGCTGCAAGCAGCTATTTTCTATTCATTCTCTATATATTTTCTCAACTTTTAATTTGCCACTATTTCCAGATAAGGCTTTGTTTTCAAAATAAACACAAATTTAACTCATCTTTACCATCAATGCAGCTGCAAAAAAATCTACTGTAATAACTATTCCCGCCCACTAGAAGTGGCAGTGTGACATTTTTTTTTACAACCCCCCATGCTACCATGCCACCTGCACCGAGGCATCAGCACCTTGGTGCTTTCATTTAACTATTTTTAAGAGCTTTCTCAAGGCCACTTGATCAAATTTATGTATTCCCATTTCTGTGACCACATTACAATTGGCTCATACCCCTCAATTATTTACTGGAATTGAAATTAACTGCAAATTTGGGGTAATCAACCCAGCACATGTTAACCGCATGAGTGTGTATGTTGCCAAACTGCGACATACCCCCTAGTGGTCAAGAGTGGTAAATATTTTGTCAATAAAATAGTTAAGATTTCCAAGGCTATAACTTGAAAGTGGTAAGAGATAATGGCTTACTGTCAATTAGAAAGATGTAAAATATGATCCAAAGTTTCAGAGAGGAATAAATTTATGCATTAATTTGCATAATGTCACAGCACCTCTTTAAATTCCATTACTCAGTCAAAACTGGACTTTGGATGTATTTACACAAAAAATGGTTCAATCTTTTGACACCGTATTTTGTACAGAGGTACCTCATCATCTTATCTTCAAAGCGTATGAACAAGAAAGCAGTACATTTAAAAAAACCCCAGAAATTTCTCACTTACTTTTGACAAAGTCAGTGAGAAGGCAGGCGCAGTGCCGCGCTCTGCCACTAGGGGCACACAAATTCTCACACTCAAAGGGTTAAATGTGTAATTAAGATTTTCCAACATATGCCTATCATAACTTGCAACTTGACAAAAAAGACTGAATTTTTTTTAAAAAGACTCACAATTTAAGAAAAAAAGTGGCAAATTTTCAAGAAAAACGTGGCAAAATTTCAAGAAAAAAACTTGTAAATATACAAGAAAAATGTCAATGTTCAAAAACATCGGCAAATTTAACAAAAATGCATATTAACAACACAAAAGTGGGTAATCTGCAAAAAAGGCACAATTATACATTTTAAGAACCAGGTGCTTTTATGAAAAAAACCCCAAAACGTTCATTTACCAGAAAAAAGCCACGTTTATGAAAAATAAATTGGCACATTTACAAAAAAGGTAAATTTACAGAAATGTTTGATGTTCATTGAACTCATCTGTTGTTAAAATTAAAGTAAAAATGAAACAATAACAAAAAAGCACAAATTATACCACTTCAAAAGCAGACTTAAGAATTGTGATTTTGAAGGATAATTAAGGCCTTAATTATGAATAATTTACGACTTTAAGATTATGCCGACAGACAATATTGTCGCCCTCCGGCACACCCCTGGGCCACTGTTGATCATATGCAGCATGAGGCTGAATAATTCATGGGCATTCTTCACCTGGCAGGGCTGGCTCATGGCTCCTTCACTGCGGCTGACAGCCCGGACAGGGGAGCCGCTCCTGCCGTCCCGGCCCCCGACCTTGTTCCGCTGGACCGTCCTGCTGCTGTCAGCAAGCCATGACCCCGTGACATATCGACCAAAACATAAATGATAGCGGCTCAATTTCGCTCCGCTCGCTGGGAAATCCAAGCCAGCTCGTGTCTACCGCATTGCTACAGCAGACCAGGTACCGCGCCGAGTGAGAGCCAGTCCTCGCTTCACCGATCCCTTCCAAGCATGGCATGAATGCCAATATTAACAACAAACGGCACGGCTGCTGCCAATTTCAACCCCAAGGAGGTGCTCCCATTTAGCATAGGATCCTCTTTTTTTTTTTTAAGTATTCCCATTCAGTACCGTGCACTCTGCAAACGCTTCACCAGTCACCATCGACGCGTTCGGCTCACATCAACTGATTTATGCAACACATACATTTCACGTTTTCCTCATAAATCCATCATCCAAAGCAGCACACGGGGGGGAAAAGAAAAGGAAAAGAATTCCACGAAGCACTGCAGCTAAATGGGAAGGGCGAGTGCTGTCAAAATATCGATGCAGACGTCTAGGGGAACGGTCGGTGCTTTGGCGGCCAGGTGTTGGACGTGTGCTTACGAGCCCGAAGCAGGTTTATTTCAGGACTGAAGTTGGCGGCTTAAAGCGGCGGACGCAGGAAAGGCAGCGGGAGAGGGGACAGTGGGGAGAATGCCTAAAAAAAAAAAAGACAACTGTGCAACATGAAGACAGAAGTAGAGAGGGTTTGTCTGGCTTGTGTTTGATGTGGTGGAAGGGTAAAAGGAGGCGTCGTTTACCTGCTGCTGTGCGTCGCATAGGTCTGTGTGAGACGGACGGTCTCCCTCGACCGGCGTCTTCCCCACTTTCTCCCAACTTCTCTTTAGCTAGCCGCGGGTCCGCTACGCGGAGGAAGCCCGCTGCTGTACGGCGTTCAGCGACGGCAGGGAAAACGGTCTCTTCTGCGCCGCCACAAAGACCCGGAGAACCGCGGTTTCCCTACATGCGCCTACCCTCGTCTCCATGTACCTCACGCCTCTCAAACCGCGACAAAGTTTTTACTCCTTTGATTTTAGCTGTTGACAGAAAACTAGCTGGCGGTGACGTTGACACGTACCCTCCCCCGTCACACACACGCCCCCCCCCCTCCCCGCGCCACACGGAGACTACACCCACGGAACAAAAGCCACGGTGCAGAATAGTGACGATGATGATCTGCTACTGAGCAGCAGGCCTGCAAACAAACCTCCTGTATGTTTATGCTCATTCCTTGTAAAAACTCTTGAAAGGCGCCAGAGGATTAAGTGCATTTAAGTCACAGATACGCAACAGTGATAAGGACCTGCACTTATATAGCGCTTTTCTAGTCAAAGACCACTCAAAGCGCTTCACTAGTATTAACCCTCTATTGTAAGGGCCTATAGGAGACAGATATCTAGGGACAATTTAGGACAACCAATTAACCGAACATGCGTGTCTTTGGATGGTGGGAGGAAACCAGAGTCAAACCAATGCAGCACAGGGAGAACATGTGTAGCACTTGAGTTAGTGTTGTGCTAAATACGTGAAAAACATTGCCTGAATTTATTATTAATAACTGTTTTCCCATTGTGTGTGTTTTGTAGTGTAGTTATACATCTGCACCAATAGGTGGCGGTAGTGCTATAGCAGGGGTGTCCAATTATGTGCCATGGAGGGCCAAGACCCTGCAGGCTTTACCTCCAACCAGCGTCTTCAACAGCAGATTCCACTGAATTTCTTCCCACTGATTGCTGATAAGTGAAAACACCTGCTGAAGAGACTGGGTAGAAGAGAAAACCTGCTGGGTCTTGGCCCTCCATGGCACATGATTGGACACCCCTGTGCTATAAATTGTTCTTTTGCCTTGAACTGAGGTCATGGGTCAAGTGTTTTTTTTGTTGAGGCTCTCTCTTGTTCGAGCTACTGAAGAAGACACAAAAGCATACTCTGTATGTTTGCTGCATTAACCTTTGTGAGGTAAATAAAAGAACTTGTTTTTCTACACCAGGTTGTCCTGGAGTGGTGTAGCATTTTGGAGGTCCCACCGAGATCGATATTTCTGGATTACCTCATGGAGAGAGACTGATAAAAGACAATGGAGATGGTAAAGAAGTGTGCCAGAGCGAGAGGCTAATGCTAAGATACAGCTTGAGTCTAGCTAGTGTGACACAAACCGCATTGTTTTTTCAGTCAAATCCAGTGAAAAGGCTAATTTTGCAAGCATGTCTGAGCATTGCGAAGATTAAGATAAGATAAGATAAGCCTTTATTAGTCCCACAATGGGGAAATTCCAGGATTGCAACAGCACAGGGATAGCAACACTCAGAGCAACAATCAGAAGGCAAGAAAAAAACAACATCTAGTAAACATATGTCCATATTACTATAAATGTATATATATAGACACACAGTGCAGAGCATTATGGTTGGTTGGTGAATGTGCAGCAGAAAGTCTAAGCTCTCTCTCCGCGGATGCGGCGGGCCAGCTGGAAGTCTTTGGGCATGATGGTGACCCCCTTAGCGAAGAAGAGACCACCAGGTGGGCCTCGCTGGTCTCCTGCAGAGCCATGACGGCGAAGCTCAGGAAACGCAGGACGGTCTTGAAGTCCTGAGCGATCTCCCTCACCAGGCGCTGGACAGGCAGCTTACGGATGAGCAGCTCCGTGGATTTCTGGTAGCGACGGATCTCTCTCAGAGCCACGGGCCTGTGACGGTGAGGCCTCTTCACTCTGCCGGTGGCCGGAGCGCCTCTCCGAGCAGCCCTGGTGGCTAGCTGTCTCCTGGGGGGCTTCTTCCTCCAGTAGATTTTACGGGCGGTCTGCTTGGTTCTTGCCATCACTCTTTATTATTCTGTCTTATATTTCTTGCACGCCGCCTAAACTCCAGCCCGGCACCCGCGTCGTTTTCGCTACAGCTCCCGGTATGTCGAGTTTCCCATTAGCACCGGGCGGCGACCAAGTGCTAGCTAGCACTAGCTCCTCCCCGCTGTAACGTCTCCCGCTGCAAACCGTGGCTCCGTCCGCTGACCCGGGAGACCCCCGGGGCGATCCGTGCGTCCGTGATATATATACAGAGTGAAAGGTGTAGAAAGAAGAAGGAAGATAAAAAAAGGCTGTTGCAACGGGCAGCCTACTCGTGTGGCGCCACCGGTCCGGCGGAACCGGAACCGGAAAGGCGAAGCTGAGGCGAAGTTGAAGCTGCAACAGAAATTATGTGGCCTTTTTGTGAAAGAACTGCTACGAGTATGTGAACTGTGTAATATTACTGGAAAAGATGATATTTCAAGCAAAACTCGCAGAGCTCTTGTTAAGCTTACTAGTCAGTTTTGTGAACGAGATGAGCTTGTGCAAAGTGAAGATGAAGGCATGTCTGTGCTTTTGGAGTTAAACGATGTGCTAGACTCGCTTATAGAGACACGGTCATCGGCTGTCGGTGCGGGAGCGGCGGCCTTGTCTTCATCCATGGATGCGGCGGCGACGGCGGTGATTATGCACCCAGAGCAGCCCGCAGTGGTGGGACAGGACCAGGCGCCAGGAGAGGACCTTGTACCGTCAGCGTCGGAGGCATCGCTGGAGCATCAGGCGGCCCCGAGGACAACGCTGGACAGCGGGACTTGGCACAGAGGGAGAGGCTCCATCAGCAACAGCCGCTGCAATGCTTCTTCAGTTAGATTCAGGACAGATTTCATGATAAATGGTCACGTGGGTGAGTCAACGTCAAAAGACACCTTGAGTTTCAGTAGCTTGGAGTATCAGATTGAAAGTGGCTTAGAAAAGGACTACTCTGAAACTGAAATAGTGGATGCTGTAGTCCGTGCCATAAGCCCTGGACTGAAGTTAAGGAGCTATTTAGAAGGAAAAATAGATCTCACATTGACCAACCTGAGACAAACACTAAGAGCCCATTATGTGGAAACAGATGCAACTGTGTTGTATCAACAACTGACCAAAGCAACACAGGGAACAAATGAAACAGCCTTGAGTTTCTGATTAGAGTACTGGATTTGTGTCAGAAAATCCTCTTTGCATCAGAGCATACTCAGTCTAGCCTGAAGTACAGCAAAGAGCTAGTTCAAAGTCAGTGCTTTCAGTCAATTATGACCGGACTGTTAAATGACAATGTCAGAGCAGAAATGAAGATGTACCTACATGATGAAAACAGCAGTGATGAGCTCCTGTTACAGAAAATGCAAACTGCACAGTACAATGAAAGTGAAAGAGCTCCAAAGACAAAGGCAAATAAGTCAGCTCTCAGAGCAGGACTAAATTTGAATATATTGAAATTGACATGACAGTAGTGAAAAAAGTAATTGAAGGAATTGTTGAACCACTCACCCACATCTGTAACCTGTCATTTCAAACTGGTACATTTCCAAACAAAATGAAAATAGCAAAAGTAATACCACTATACAAAACAGGAGACAGTCATTATTTCACAAATTACAGGCCGGTCTCTTTACTCTCACAATTCTCCAAAATACTTGAAAAAAATCTTCACTAAGAGACTGGATGATTTCATTGAAAAACACAACCTCCTTACAGACAGCCAGTATGGTTTTAGAGCAGACAAATCTACATCTTTGGCACTGATCGAACTTATAGAAGAAATTACTAGTTGTATAGACAAAAAATAGTTTGCTGTAGGAGTATTTATAGATTTAAAGAAAGCTTTTGACACCATCGACCACAGAATTTTACTGAGGAAATTGGAAAGGTATGGGATAAGAGGGGTCGGACTGAGTTGAGTGGAAAGTTATTTAAGTAACAGACAACAATTTGTACAAATTGGTGAGCACAAATCACCCTTCATGAACATCTCTTGTGGTGTGCCCCAGGGGTCAGTTTTGGGACCCAAACTCTTTATCTTATATATAAATGACATATGCCAAGTATCAAAAATTCTGAAATTTATTTTGTTTGCGGATGACACAAATATCCTTTGCACTGGTGAGAATTTGCAGCAGGTTTTAGAGGTGGTCACAACTGAAATGAAAAGGTTAACGCAGTGGTTCAACAAAAATAAATTCTCTAAATCTAAAAAAAACAAAAACAAAGATTATGTTGCTTGGAAATTATAAAATAAATTATGAAATAATGGTAACAATAGATGATACCAGAATAGAAACAGTACAGGACAATAAGTTTCTGGGGGTGACGCTAGACAATAAAATCTGCTGGAAACCTCACATCAGTCACATCTGGGCCAAGTTGGCAAAATGTATAGGGACACTGGGGAAGACGAGACACATCTTGGAATATAAATCATTGTTCTTACTGTACAATTCACTGTTTCTACCATATCTTAACTACTGTGTAGAGGTCTGGGGAAACGCCTACAGGACCAACCTACAGCCAATATGCACATTACAAAAAAAAGCTATAAGGATAATAAATAATGTTGGATATAGAGACCATACCAACTCGTTGTTTTTAAAGTCACATGTCATAAAGTTCATGGATTTAGTTAAATTTAAGACAGCACAAGTCATGTACAGGGCAATTAATAATCAACTCCCAACTAATATACCAAAAATATTAAAAAAAGAGACAATGATTATAATTTGAGAGGAGACTTAAACTTTACAAAACCTAAGGTACGAACAACTAAGAAAAGTATGTGCATATCTGTCTGTGGGGTGGATTTGTGGAACAGTCTGGAGCTGGAACTGAAACTATGTACAAATAGAAATCAATTCAAAAATAGGTATAAACATTATTTGCTGAAAGAATATATGTTAGAAGGGTAGTATTTATATGTACGATTCACTATGCTCACTCTGGGACACTATGGAATGGTAGGTGGGACAGTACTGTGTATATCTGTGTTGTTTGGGGCTGGTTTTGATGTATGGACTGTATGTATGTTGGGATGGATGGGCATCAATGTTGATATGCACAAAATGTAGTTAATTGTCTACTTGGGGTCTTAAATGAGGTAATTTGTATATATTTCACATGGGTTGTATTTAGGGAAAAGAGGAGTTGGAGTAAGGTTCAGGTTACTTTATTTGTACCCGTAGGTAGATTTGTTTTGCAGTCTGGTGACATCCATATTTACAAACCACAATTACATTCAACATGAACACGAACACAGGCACACATGAAGCTGACTATAAACATGATAAAAATACCCAAGGCTCCATCAATCAGGATATAAGACAAAGAGATGAGAGAAAAAACAGATAAGAGAGAAGGGTCATATTAAAAAGTTAAAGAGTAGTCAAAGAGGTTAAAAACTCAAAAGTCTAAAACCCAATAAAAGATTTAGAACCCAAATAAAAAACCTACAAAAATAAGTAAATATAAAATGAAATTAATAAATAGGTAACTAAATTCTGTGCAATATATTGTTACATCTTGTTCAACTCTTTGACAGCAGCAGGAACAAAGCTGTTTTTGTAGCGCTGGGTTTTAGTTTTTAGGACAGCAAACCTCCGTCTGGAGGGAAGAAGCTGAAAGTGGCAGTGCAAAGGGTGGGGGGAGTCATTTAAAATGGCGGTAGCAATTCTCTGTACCTGTCTGGTGTACAGGGATGTCAGACTCAGCTGTGACTCACCAAGCAAACGACTGGACCATCTAACTACCTGATCCAAGGATTTCCTCTGTTTCAGTTTTATCTGACCAAACCATGACACTAAAGAAAAGGATAAAACAGATTCAATAAAATAAGTAAATAAGTGTTCACTTCTTCCTTCTCCCTTTTGAGCACTGAATACTGTCACTTTTATTGCACTTGTCATTTGGTTTTTTTTGGGTTTTTTTTTTACTTTTTTGTTCGATATAAAGTATCTATCTATCTAAATATAGTTGAACAGACTGAAACACTGAATGACCCCTGCATAGGCCAACCTGTAGCTAAGCCAAACAAACCAGCTAAAGACAACTCGCTATTCTCTAAAATAGAGGAAAGTAATACTGCAATCAGAGAACTTGTAGGTCAGGTAGCCTCACTTGTGCAGACTGTTCAACGTGACATCCCCAAAGCTCAAAACTCACCCCATGTCCAACCAATAGAGTTAAGCCCGAACAAGAAAAATGTGTTACAAAGTACGGCAACAATAAATGCCAAAGGTGGAGACCAACCACCTAACATGCTTAATCTTAGTGCAAAACACAAAAAAAAAGGCAAATCTTATCGACAAAAAGTGTCTAGTTTGGTGTAAGATGAATAAGTGTAAAACTCAAGCACTGTGGGACACAAGTGCCCAAGTTTGAATAATGAGTGCACTGTGGAAGTCAAATAACTTAACTGATTTGAAAGTCCGCCCAATACATATCTCCCGAGAGAACACTCACACGTGATCTGCATTGTTGTTTATGCAAATCCGACGGCGAACGCTGGGACAGCGCGTGACGTCATCCATTCAGTAACCAGCAGGCTGCAGACAGAACACCCAGATGCTCTTCTCCTCATCTCAGGCGATTTCAACCACGTTTCACTGTCTCCCATTCTGCCCACTTTCACCCAGTATGTCACATGCCACACTAGAGACAATAAAACACTGGATTTGTTCTACGCAAACACTAAGGAGGCGTACACCTTATCACAACTCCCCCCACTTGGGAGATCGGATCACAACTTGGTTCATCTCCGACCGGTGTACAAACCCCTAGTGCACAGACAACCTCCGGCCATGCACACTGTGGAGTTATGGTCTGAGGAGACAATGGACACTCTAAAGGACTGTTTTGAAGCCACTGCCTGGAAGCAGCTCTGCGATCCACATGGTGAGGACATCGATGGCCTCATTCACACCTTCACGGGCTACCTCAGCTTCTGTGTGGACAAATCCGTTCCCACCAAGACCATACGGCGTCACTCAAACAACAAACCCTGGATCAACCCTGAGATAAAAACACTTCTGAGAGAGAAGAAGAGGATCTTCAGGTCGGGGAACAGGGAGATGCTGAAGTCCGTACAGAGGGAGCTGAGGAGAAAGATCAGAGAAGGCAAGGACAGCTTCAGGAAGAAGATGGAGGACAAGCTGCAACAGAGCGACATCAGCGGGGTCTGGAGAAACCTCAAAACCATCTCGGGGCTCCAGAATACCTCCCCCCAGGCCACGGGGGGGCAGGGAGTGGGCGAACAACCTGAATCTGTTTTTCAATAGATTTGACCAACCGCCCTCCCCCCTGTCTGCACAACAACCACTGCTGCCTCTAAGAAATCAAGTCCTGCTGCCCACTCCCCACTCCACCGACACCCCCCCCACTCCCAACACACAGCCCCCCATCCTGACCCTGACCAAGACCCAGGTGAGGACGGAGCTGAGGAAGATCAAGGCGAGGAAGGCGTCGAGACCGGACGGCATCAGCGCAAAGCTCCTCAAGTCCTGTGCAGACCAGCTGTGTGGGATTGTGACGTATATCTTCAACATGAGCCTGAAACTGGGGAGGGTACCACAGCTGTGGAAAACATCTTGTGTGGTACCTGTACCAAAAACTTCCCACCCCAAAGACCTGAACAGCTACAGACCGGTGGCCTTGACGTCCCACTTGATGAAGACCCTGGAGAGACTGCTCCTTGCTCATCTCCGCCCCCTGGTGGAACCAGCGATGGATCCACTCCAGTTTGCCTACCAGCATGGCATTGGGGTGGAGGATGCGGTGATCTTCCTCCTTCACCGTTCTCTGTCCCACCTGGAGAAGCCCGGGAATATGATGAGGATCATGTTCTTTGACTTCTCCAGTGCTTTCAACACCATCCAACCGATGATCCTGAAGGACAAGCTGCTGCGCGCAGGGGTGGACCAGCACCTGTCATCATGGATCCTGGACTACCTCACGAACCGGCCTCAGTTTGTGAGAACCCGGGACTGTGTTTCCGACACGATCATCAGTAGCATGGGGGCCCCCCAGGGAACGGTGCTGGCTCCCTTCCTGTTCACTCTTTATACTGCGGACTTCTCACACAACACAACACATTGCCATCTACAGAAGTTCTCTGATGACTCTGCGATCGTTGGTCTCATCTCCAGCGGAGATGAAGCTGAGTACAGAGGGCTTATCCAGGACTTTGTGGACTGGTGCCATCGGAACTGCCTCCAGATCAACGCGAGGAAAACTAAGGAGCTGGTGGTGGACTGCCGCAGGCATGGGCAGCCCCTCACAGCACCAGTAAATATACAGGGAACAGACATCGAGATGGTGACATCCTATAAGTACCTGGGTATTCATCTGAACAATAAACTAGACTGGTCACACAATACTGACGCACTCTACAAGAAGGGACAGCGCAGGTTGTTCCTGCTGAGGAGACTCAGGTCTTTTGGTGTACAAGGGGCGCTGCTGAAGTCATTCTATGACACGGTGGTGGCATCAGCCATCACTTTTGGAGTGGTCTGCTGGGGCAGTGGCATTACTGCAGCCGATAGGAAGAGACTGAACAAACTGATTAAGAAAGCTAGCTCTGTCCTGGGGCAGCGCCTTGATCCGATGGAGGAGATAGGAGAGAGAAGGACGGTGGCTAAACTGTCATCTCTGCTGGAGTCCGAGTTCCACCCTATGCAGGACATACTGGATGCACTGAGGAGCTCATTTAGCAGCAGACTACATCATCCCAGGTGCACAACCGAGAGGTTTCATAGGTCCTTCCTATCAACGGCTGTCAGACTGTACAACCTAAGCAGGGCTGCTTGCAGAGATAGCAAAAAGACGTAACAAACTAATAGTTTTTTTGAATGCAAAAGATGCAATAGACTTACACAATGGTCCTCTCCGGCATACAACTAGGAACATACCGGTCGCTATGGAGGGTGAGAATATGTATGGGCACATAATCATACCATGTAGGATAACTAAATAGACGGTTATGCTGTTTCATCCCACCTAGCAACAATGCTCTGCACTGTGTGTGTTTATATATTTACATATTTATTCCATCTAGCTACAATGCTCAGCACTGGGTGTGTTTATATTTATATATCTATATATTTATTCCATCTAGCTACAATGCTCCGCACTGTGTTTTTATATATCTACATATTATTCCATCTAGCTACATTGCTCCGCACTGTGTGTGTTTATATACTTGCATATTTATTCCACCTAGCTGCAATGCTCCGTACTGTGGGTGTTTATATATTTACATATTTATTCCATCTAGCTACAATGCTCTGCACTGTGTGCTCATAGATTCATATATTTATTCCATCCAGCTACAATGCTCTGCACTGTGTGTGTGTGTGTATATATATATATTTTATAGTAATATGTACATATGTATATTAGCTGCTCTTGCTTGCTTGTTTTTTTTCTTGCCTTCTGATTGTTGCTCTGAGTGTTGCTATCCCTGTGCTGTTGCAATCCTGGAATTTCCCCGTTGTGGGACTAATAAAGGCTTATCTTATCTTATCTTATACAGACATGGACAAAATTGTTGGTACCCCTCTGTTAATGAAAGAAAAACCCACAATGGTCACAGAAATAACTTGAATCTGACAAAAGTGGTAATAAATAAAAATTCTATGAAAAATTAACCAATGAAAATCAGACATTGCTTTTGAACTGTGGTTCAACAGAATTATTTTAAAAAACAAACTCATGAAACAGGCCTGGACAAAAATGATGGTACCCCTAGAAAAGATTGAAAATAATGTGACCATAGGGACATGTTCAACCAAGATGTGTCCTGTAATTAACATCACAGGTGTCTACAAACTTGTAATCAGTCAGTCGGCCTATTTAAAGGGTGACAAGTAGTCACTGTGCTGTTTGGTGACATGGTGTGTACCACACTAAACATGGACCAGAGGAAGCAAAGGAGAGAGTCGTCTCAGGAGATTAGAAAGAAAATTATAGACAAGCATGCTAAAGGTAAAGGCTATAAGACCATCTCCAAGCAGCTTGATGTTCCTGTGACTACAGTTGCACATATCCATCCATCCATCTACCGCTTTTCTGGAGGTCCGGGTCGCGGAGGCAGCAGTTCAAGCAGAGAAGCCCAGACTTCCCTCTCTCCAGCCACCTGCTCCAGCTCTTCAGAGGGGATACCAAGGCGTTCCCAGACCAGCTGGGAGACATAGTCTCTCCACCGAGTCCTGGGTCTGCCCCGGGGTCTCCTCCCAGTGGGACGTGCCTGAAACACCTCAAGTGGGAGGCGTCCAGGAGGCATCCTAATCAGATGCCTGTACCACCTCAACTGACTCCTTTCAATGTGGAGGAGCAGCGGTTCTACTCTGAGCCTCTCCCGGATGACTGAGCTCCTCACCCTATCTCTGAGGGTGAGTCCAGCAATCCTACGGAGAAAGCTCATTTCAGCCGCTTGTATCTGCGATCTCGTTCTTTCGGTCATTACCCAAAGCTCGTGACCATAGGTGAGAGTAGGAACGTAGATTGACTGGTAAATCGACAGCTTTGCCTTAGAACTCAGCTCCCTCTTCACCACAACAGACCGGTACAACGTCCGCATCACTGCAGATGCTGCTCCAATCCGTCTGTCGATCTCTCGCTCCATTTTCCCTTCACTCGTGAACAAGACCCCAAGATACTTAAACTCCTCCACTTGGGGCAGGAGCCTGTCCCCAACCCGGAGAGGACAATCCACCTTTTTCCGGCTGAGGACCATGGACTCGGACTTGGAGGTGCTGATTCTCATCCCAGCCGCTTCACACTCAGCAGCAAACCGTCCCAGCAAGAGCTGTAGGTCATTGCTGGATGAAGCCAACAGGACAACATCATCTGCAAACAACAGAGATGAGATCCTGTGGTCACCAAGCATGACACCCTCCGTTCCCTGGCTGCGCCTAGAAATCCTGTCCATAAAAATCATGAACAGGATCGGTGACAGAGGGCAGCCCTGGCGGAGTCCAACTCTCACTGGGAATGACTCCGTCCGAGTGCTGGCAATACGAACCAAACTCTGACAATGGTCGTACAGAGACCGAATAGCTCGTAACAACAAGCCCGATACCCCATACTCCCGAAGCACGCCCCCACAAAAATCCACGAGGGACGCGGTCAAATGCCTTCTCCAAGTCCACAAAACACATGTAAACTGGTTGGGCAAACTCCCACGAACCCTCAAGAATTCTCGAGAGGGTAAAGAGCTGGTCCGATCTGCCACAGCCAGGACGAAAACCACATTGCTCCTCCTGAATCCGAGGTTCGACCAACGGCCGGACTCTCCTCTCCAGTACCTTGGCATAGACCTTCCCAGGGAGGCTGAGGAGTGTGATCCCTCTAAAGTTGGAGCACACCCTCCGGTCCCCTTTTTTGAAGAGAGGAACCACCACCCCGGTTTGCCATGCCAAAGGCACTGCCCCTGACCTCCACGCAATGTTGCAGAGGCGTGTCAACCATGACAGCCCAACAACATCCAGGGCCTTGAGGTACTCAGGGCGAATCTCGTCCACCCCCGGGGCCCGGCCACCAAGGAGATTTTTAACCACCTTGGCGACCTCAGCCCCTGTGATAGGCGAGTCATCCCCCTCGTCCCCAAACCCTGCTTCCTCTGTGGAAGGCGTATCAGTGGGATTGAGGAGATCCTCGAAGTATTCCTTCCACCGCCCGACGATATCCTCAGTCGAAGTCAACAGTGCCCCATCCGCACCATACACAGTGTGGACGGGGAGCTGCTTTCCCCTCCTGAGCCGCCGGACAGTTTGCCAGAATCTCTTTGAGGCCGACCGAAAGCCTTGTTCCATAGCCTCACCGAACTCCTCCCATACCCGGGTTTTTGCTTCAGCAACCACCCGAGCTGCACTCCGCTTGGCCTGCCGGTACACCTCAGCTGCTTCGGGAGTCCCGCAAGCCAACCAAGCTTGATAGGACTCCTGGACTTGAGTCCTATCAAGTCCAGTTGCACATATTATTCAGAAATTTAAGATCCACGGGACTGTAGCCAACCTCCCTGGACATGGCCGCAGGAGGAGACAGATAATACGAATGGTAACAAAAGAGCCCAGAACAACCTCTAAACACATTCATGGTGAACTCCAAGGTCAAGGTACATCAGTGTCAGATCGCACCATCCGTCGTTGTTTGAGCCAAGGTGGACTTCATGGGAGACGACCAAGGAGGACACCGCTGTTGAAAACAAATCCTAAAAAAGTCAGACTGGAATTTGCCAAACTGCATGTTGACAAGCCAGAAAGCTTCTGGGAGAATGCCCTATGGACAGACGAGACAAAACTGGAAGTTTTTGGCAAGGCACATCAGCTCTATGTTCACAGACGCAAAAATGAAGCATACCAAGAAAAGAACACTGTCCCTACTGTGAAAGATGAAGGAGGTTCTGTTATGTTCTGGGGCTGCTTTGCTGCATCTGGCACAGGGTGTCTTGAATCTGTGCAGGGTAGAATGAAATATCAAGACTATCAAGGTATTCTAGAGAGAAATGTGCTGCCCAGTGTCAGACAGCTTGGTCTGAGTCGCAGGTCATGGGTCTTGCAACAGAATAATGACCCAAAATACACATCTAAAAACACCCAAGAATGGCTAAGAGCAAAACATTGGACTATTCTATAGTGGCCTTCTATGAGCCCTGATCTAAATCCTATTGACATCTGTGGAAGGAGCTGAAACATGCTGTCTGGAGAAGGTACCCTTCAAACCTGAGACAACTGGAGTAGTTTGCTCATGAGGAGTGGGCCAAAATACCTGCTGAGAGGTGCAGAAGTCTCATTGACAGTTATAGAAATCGTTTGATTGCAGTGATTGCCTCAAAAGGTTGTGCAACAAAATATTAAGTTAAGGGTACCATCATTTTTGTCCAGGCCTGTTTCATGAGTTTGTTTTTTTAAATAATTCTGTTGAACCACAATTCAAAAGCATTGTCTGATTTTCATCATTTAATTTTCATAGAATTTTTATTTATTACCACTTTTGTCAGATTCAGGTTATTTCTGCGACCATTGTGGGTTTTTCTTTCATTAACAGAGGGGTACCAACAATTTTGTCCACATCTGTAAGTGATTTACTAAGTGGTGATGAACTTTTAGATCTGAGAGCTGCAAACAGATCTGAAATCCCCTTTCATGGCGGGTAGAAGTTAGCCTTAGCCTTTGTGATCCAAATGGGAAAGCCACAGCTCAGGATGAAGTTGTAGTTCCAATCCTAGTGAGTCGTGATATTATGCAAAAACCAATAATAGGGTTTAATGCCACTGAAGAACTAATAAAGCAGAATCCTACTCAAAATAGTGACAGAGTGTCCTTACTCAGAAACTCACTAAAAGTTGGAGCAGGAAAAGCAGAGGTGCTTTTGAACCTTATCCACACAGCTACGAGTGAAACGGCTACTTACCCAGTCAGAACAGGACGCACAGTGGTTGTAGTGCGAAGCGGACAAATACACTGCATTAGCTGCCCTATTAAAACAGACCTAAAAGTGCAGACAGAAATGCTTTTTGAGCCAGATGAAAACTTATCTTTAGATGAAGGGCTAAAGTTTAACTGCCAGTTACTAAGTGTATCAGGCACTACCCGTAAAGCTAAGATTCATGTCACTAATGCTATAAAGCATGACATAGTTCTGCCAGCAAAGACCGTTATAGGTAGCATTGAGAGAGTAACCCACTGCTACTCAGCATATCTGAACCAAATTCAGATTAGTTCAGTTGAAGCTGAAAACTGTCAAAACTCACTTAACCCACCCGTCAATTTGAGTCACCTCACCACAGAACAACAAGCTGCTGTCATGGAGATGCTTGGGGAGGAATCATGTGCATTTTCCAAGCACAAAGATGAAGTAGGCTACATTAAAAATCTGAAAATGGACATTAAACTGACTGATGAGATTCCTGTAGCCAAAGCCTACAATGCAGTCCCTCATGCTCTCTATGATGAAGTTAAAAACCATATCAAGGACTTGTTGAATAAAGGTTTCGTTTGCAAATCAACCTCACCTTATGCCTCTTCAGTGGTGTGCGTAAGGAAACGTGATGGAAGCCTAAGACTGTGTATCGATTATAGGGGTCTTAATAAAAAGACCATCCCAGACAGGCACCCTATACCACGCATCTAGAAGATACTTGATGGACTTGGTGGCAACATGTGGTTTAGTGTGCTTGACCAAGGCAAAGCATACCATCAAGGTGAAATCAGCGAGGACTCAAAGAAATACACAGCCTTTACAATGCCTTGGGGGTTGTACGAATGGAACAGAATTCCATTCGGTCTCACCAATGCACCCTCGGCATTTCAGCGCAGTATGGAGGAGAGTCTGGAAGGACTAAGGGACAAAATATGCACTCCATACCTGGATGATGTTTTAGTGTACAGTCGGACATTTGAACAACACATTGAGGACTTAAGATCTGTTCTCAAACATCAGCAAGCTTGGGGTATAAAACTAAGACCCGACAAATGTGACTTGTTCAAAAATGAGGTCTGCTATGTAGGCAAAATCATTTCGGCAGAAGGTTACAAAATGGACAAGAAAGAGGTACAAGCAGTACAAGCCCTCAAAAACACCCCTCCAACCAACATCAAAGAACTTCGCAAGTTGTTAGGGTTTTTAGGGTATTACAGGAGTTATGTGCAGGATTTTTCTAGACATGCAAAGTGCTTGTATGATTTGCTCTCAGCTGACCACACTCAAGACTCTAACTTACAACCGCAGGTATGGTCAGCTAAGGCGGGGCAACCTGCACCCACCCAGAAAATCATATGGACTGACACTCACCAAAAAGCACTTGACTACTTGATTGATGTTTTGACTAATCCACCTGTGATGGCTTACCCTAGGTTTGAGGACCCGTTTATTCTGCACATAGATGCATCGGAGGAAAGGCTTGGTGCAGTTTTGTACCAGAGACAGGAGAGTAAGCTAAGAGTAAACGGATACGGATCAAGGACACTGGCATCGGCTGAGAAAAACTATAGGCTGCATTCAGGGAAACTTCAGTTTCTGGCACTTAAGTGGGCTGTTATGGAGCGCTTCAGAGACTACTTGTTTTACGCCCCCTCAGTGACAGTCTATAGTGATAACAATCCTGTGACCTATGTTTTAAGTACAGCCAAATTAAATGCAACGGGACACAGATGGGTTTCCGAGTTGGCTGACTTTAACATAACACTGAAATACCGACCGGGAAAAAATAATATTGATGCAGACTTTTTGTCCAGAACACCTGCCAGTATGGACTTGTATATGTCAGAGTGCACTGAGCAGTGTTCACCTGAAGTGTTAAGTGCAATACTAAACGCTGTCGAGACACAAAAAGAACAAAACGTGGACTGGATCTCCGTTATAATTTGCAATCTACAAGTAAATGAGATCATTGCTGACCATCAACCAGACGTGAAAATTACAAAACAGGAACTGTTACAAGCTCAGCTGCAGGACCCAGCCATAGTTTTATGTTCTCAACCTTAAAAAAACAGGAGAAAACTTTGACAAAACACCAGTGAACAAAGACTTGAAGCTAAAACAACTACTACATGAGTGGAAAAAAAACTTTTTGTTTCTGAAGAAGGGTTGTTAATGCGCAAAACTGTAACTTATACTCAAATTGTGCTTCCAGATTCATACAAAGAGCTTGTGTATAAATACCTTCACTGTGAAATGGGCCACTTAGGGGTAGACCGTGTAATGAACTTGGCAAGAAATAGATTTTACTGGCCTAACATGCAGAAAGATATTGAATTTTTCATTACTCAGGTATGTAAATGTAACATTCAGAAGAAACCTGCAGTTCAGAGCAGGGCCCCTATGTGCCATGTACCTGCTACTGCACCCTTTGAAATGGTTGCTATAGACTATCTTCACCTTGAAAAAAGCAGGGAAGGGTATGAGTATATTTTGGTGTTATATGACAACTTTACTAAGTTTGCCCAAGCTTACCCTACTCGTAACAAATCTGGCAAAACTGCAGCAAATAAGATTTTTAATGACTTTTCTCTGAAATTTGGTTTTCCTAATAAATTACACCATGACCAGGGCAGGGAATTTGAGAATCATTTATTCAAACAGCTGCAGAAGTACACAGGAATAGTCAATTCAAAAACTACACCCTACCATCCACAGGGGAATCCAGCAGAAAGATTCAATCGTACCTTGCTTTCTATGCTGCGGACCTTGGATGAGGAAAAGAAAGGAAACTGGAGTGACTATGTAAACAAAGTTGTTCACGCTTATAACTGTACAACTAGTGAATCAACAGGTTACTCACCCTTCTACTTACTTTTTGGTAGACATCCACGTCTTCCTATTGATTTAACCTTTGGGCTGAATGAGACAAATGGATGTAAAACACATGGGGATTATGTTCAAAAATGGCAACAACAAATGAAAGAAGCATATGACATTGCTGCCAAAAACATTAAAAAGACTCTTGAAAGGGGAAAGTCACATTATGACCAAAAGAGGCAAAGTGCTGTACTCTCACCTGGAGACAGGGTTCTTGTCAGGAACATGTCAGAAAGGGGAGGCCCAGGAAAGTTGCGCTCATATTGGGAGGACCAGGTTCATGTGGTGGTCTCTCAAAAGGGGGACAACAGCCCTGTTTATGAGGTAAAATCTGAGCGTGGCACAGGACGTGGTCGGATTCTTCATCGCAGCATGTTAATACCTTGTAGTGCTTTGCCACTTCCCCAAGTAACCAGGACTGAACCAAGTAGCACTAAGTCAAAACACAGGCAAAAAGACAAAAACCTGAGCAACACGTCTGAGTATGCAAAGAGCTCAGATGATGATGATGAGGAACAATATTGGACTCAAAGAGTAAGGCGCCATCATCAACATCAGTCTCCAGAGGACTCTGTGGTACCTGTACCGCCTACCGGACTTGACCAAACCAATCAGTCAGAACATCCTGAGGATACTCAGGAACAGATAATGGACACTCACAAGCTCGGGGTGGATGCTGAGGAGTTTCAAATGGACATTCCAGAACCAACAGAGACTGTTTCCTTTCCAACCCAGTCCAGTGGTGTGGACACAGAGCTGTCAGACACTGTGCTGAGGAGGTCTCAGAGAAACATTAACTTATGATACACTTGGTCAACCAGTTCGGAGAGTAATTGGTCTTAATTCCAATCCACTGTATGCCAGTGCAGTAACCCCATTCTATGGACAATGTGGAGTACCTTGGATAGCTCCACAAATGCCTTACTACCCAGTTTATGTGCCTGTGGGTTATTATTGAACTGTGACACAGATCACCGGTTTAATATTGTTGATGTGAAATGTATTGGTACTTACAAGGTCAAAACTATTATTGTGACTTAAGTATTTGATACTACAAACTATTGAGATGGTATATAACAAAACTGGGTTGAGTGACGTTTGGTCAATTTAATATGTCCAAGTAATGTTATTGTCTAAGTGTAAAGACTCCGGAGTACATGAAGTGATAGTAACATGTGTTAGAGTAAATTGTTAATACCTGTACTATTGGGAAAACTACTCCACGTGGTTATGAGCTTCATGCTTATTTGAGTAATGAGTTACACGTGATTGTATCACCTGAGGTTCAATAGTATGGTATGCCAAAGTGATCTTAATGCACTGTGAAACATTTACTCTATTCCAATTGAATTCCATCTTGATAACGTCACATGTAACATGCATTTCTGGTTCATATTTGGCCAATGTTGAGGACAACATTTATTTAGCAGGGGAAGATTGTAGCACTTGAGTTAGTGTTTTGCTAAATACATGAAAAACATTGGCTGAATTTATTAATGACTCTGCTTTCCCATTGTGTGTTTTGTAGTGTAGTTATACATCTGCAACAATAGGTGGCGGTAGTGCTGTAGATTGTTCGTTTGCCTTGAACTGAGGTCATGGGTCAAGTGTTTTTTTTTGTTGAAGCTCTCTGTTGTTCGAGCTACTGAAGAAGACACAAAAGCATACTCTGTATGTTTGCTGCATTAACCTTTGTGAGATAAATAAAAAAACTCGTTTTTCTACACCAAGTTGTCCTGGAGTGGAGTAACACATGCAAACTCCACACAGAAAGGTTCCTACCCCTGCCTGGGGATTTGCATTTGATGTGCAGTGACATTACGGATGAGGTAGGCAGGCTTACACAACACATACTTTCTCTGTGTTCTGTTATAACCAATTATTTTCATATTGTGGTGTAGTGAGTAGTGAGTGTGGTGTGTGTGTGTGTGTGTGTGTGTGCTGCCGTACCCGCCCCTGGTGTGACGTCAGGCGGGCACGGCCCTTGTATGTAAATAGTTCTGTTCTCATGATAAAAGGTGGTTGGTTGGTGTTGATGGTTCCTGTAAATGAGATTCTGCTCCTCGTTTCTCATATACAACATTTGGTGACAAGGATAAACCTATGGTGGTGTATGGGCTACCTCGAGCCCCAATTCTGTTTCTGGAGTACACGGGAGAGCCAGTAATCCTGTGGCCGACATGGCGGGCTGCATTTGAGGATTACATCGGGGCACTGGGCCTAAGTGGACTCGACAGCGACAGCCAGGCATGGAGACGATGCAGCGGCGCGCCTGGAACGAGGGTGCCGAGAGCAGCGACGAAACGCCTGGGTCGGATAGTGACGCTGACGAGAGTGACACTGAGAACCCCGAGGGAGAACAGCTAATACCGGGCATGGTGACAGCACAGCGAAGTGCCTGGAACGAGGCTGCTGGGAACAGCAGTGAGGTACCTGGGTCAGGAAACGACGCCGACGAGCAGGTTTCAGTTTTCGCCAGAGTGCGGCCACAGGGGGCCGGAGCGTTTGGAGCCATGACGGCGGTGTTGAAGGCGGTCGGGAGAGGACCGATAGGCACGTAGGGACGGTGTGTCGGACAGCAGCACTGGGGGCCAGAGGAGAGAAGCGGTTGATGGCGAGAGGAGACATTTTCGCCGGGGAGGGTGGCTTCAGTCCTCGGGGCAGACGGTGGCCAAGGGCGCGCATGCCATGTGGTTGCCCTGGGCCTCCGAGCCAGTTTTGTGAATGGTTGTCCAGGGACTGTGGAATAACATAAAGTCTCATATGTAAATATATGTATATATTCTGCTGGTGTGCATGAGAGGATGTGTGTTATGGGATTATGTTTTAGAGACATGGTCCATTTTTGTTATTCTTTTGGATGAGGGGGTTAGGCTATTTTTTTACAGTTCATGATTCCTTGTTCCTTAGTGCATGATTCGGGTCCTAAATTGGGGAGGGTCTCGATTGTGTCTGTGGTTTGCATTTTTCTAAGGGGGAGAGGAATTGTGGTGTAATGAGTGTGGTGTGTGTGTGTGCTGCCGTACCCGCCCCTGGTGTGATGTCAGGTGGGCATGGCCCTTGTGTATATATATATAAATAGTTCTGTTCTCATAATAAAAAGTGGTTGGTTGGTGTTGATGGTTCCTGTAAACGAGACTCTGCTCCTCATTTCTCATACACAACACATATATGTTTTCCCAAGAGTTCAAGACATTTATGTCATTGTCTTGAGAAAACATAATTGAGATCTCCATCCATCCATCCATCCATTCATCCATCCATGGCTCATCTTGGAGCCGGGTCATGGGGGCAGCAGTCCAAGCAGAGCAGCTCAGACTGCCCCCAAGTTCACATAGTACCATGATCCCCACAATCCTTCCTGCACATAGCCATGTCCTCCACCCGGCAATATACACAAATGCTATGGGCCCTCAGCTGCTGGGGGAGCCCTCCCCAAGATATAGGGTGAAACACAGAGCACATAATATTAGGTATTACAAAATTAAATTCATTGACTATCTGTTTTTCAATTATAAGACAGGCCATTATGATCCACTGGGGGCACATAGCCCCCAAAAGGCAATACATTTATCATTTAGTGCAATGAAAGGGGGTCTGTTTCCAACATAAAATGCTCACTAATGGTTTTGACAAAGTTAAAAGTTACAAATAGCCCAGTAGAAACAGCTTTCACATATGCACAGCATTAACACACGTTAAACTGACAGTTTAACTAAGGAGAACATGCCTTTTTTTGATATTCACCATTCCCATTGGCCCTTGTGGCTGCATTCAAGCAGAAGACTACAATATCTTTGAGAGAAAATTTTTGTCTTTATTTGTACCAGCTAAGCTCCTCATATGCCTATTCTAGCACTTAAAAACTAAATGTAAAATATAAGAAATACTGAACTGCAGTGACAATAAAGTTTTGTCAGGAATCAGTTATACAGTATATATGCACAGAGTTTCAAGTACTTCCAGTGGAACAAGGTCACTTCCCCCACTTCCCCCTGACAGTGTTTTGAGTGAGTTTCTTTTTTTTCCCCCTGTCCTGTCAGGCAGCTAGATGAGCAGAACAGAAATCTTCTTCCCTTATTGTGCCAAACAGATTTACTTTGCCAAAAAGAGCTTTATACAATACATATATATGTACTGTATATTGTTATACACTCCTCTTGTAATAACTTTTAATACTTTATTTAAATTGTTCCACCCATGAAGGACCCAACGGGGGGGGGGGGGGGGGGAGAAAAGAGAGGAACAGAAAAAGAAGACAAACTAACAGCTGAAACAAAGAGAAGACAGACTCTTTCTTCCACTGAAGAGGTCTCAACACGAGTTTGGTATCTGGACCTGTTAAAGAAGAGGCATATGTGTGTGTGTGTGTGTGTGTGTGTGTGTGTGTGTGTGTGTGTGTGTGCATATGTGTGTGTGTGTGTATGAGAGTGCATGCAAAATAAGTGTGTGCATGTGAGTGGTTTGTCAGGAAACATATGAAGAGGGCAGCTGGTCACAGCAAAGCCCCGAAACCCTGAGCAAGCAAGACAACACCACCAACCCCTACAGAGCACAAACGTCCCAAGGCCAAAAAGCCCCAGGTCAGCCAGGCATCTGCCCCAAGCGGCCTGCATGGCATCCCCACACCCCCGTACCGGCCAACCCCTACCACCCCCAGAGGGGGCCAATGCCAGCCCCCGGGCCCCAGACGCCAGCAGGCCAGCGTTCCCATCCCAGCCCCAGTACCAGCCACGCCCTTGGCACGAGCCCCCCCAGACACCCCCACAGTGGGCCCACCCCCACCCCAGCACCACCGCCGCACACCCTGGGGACTCCCACACTCAAAGAAGGCGACAGCAAGGCACAGGGGCCCCACAGGGGGCTATCCCCCCATCCAAGGGAGCCCACACAGCCAAGAGGCGCTACCCCCCTCAATCCAGCACCTCCCGACCAGCACACACACCCATTCCCATGCACTCACACCCTCATGCTCTCATACACACCCACTTGCACCCACACACATGCACTCACTCTCGCTTGCCCTCTCCCCTACACAATCCCACACTTGCACTGAGTGATCTTGGGCTCTTGGATAACTCGTCTGATAATTCTTTTGACTCCTCTGTCAGAAATCTTGTGAGGAGCTCCTGGTCATGGCCGGTTTATGGTAAAATGATTGTCTTTCCACTTCCAAATGATGGCTCCAACAGTGCTTACTGGAATATTCAGCAGTTTAGAAATGCGCTTGTAACCAATGCCATCATTATATTTTGCAACAATAAGGTTGCAAAGGTCTAGAGAGAGCTATTTGCATCTACCCATCATGAGTTCTTTGTGGTGTGACAATCTGATATTCACAGATCTTTTTAAAGGCTATCAGTTAGGACTTAACCAGCTGAAATTAATTTGCACTGATGGGGGATGAGATGGCTTCCTAAATTCTGATGGATTTCAGCTGCTTTCTTGGCTTTCTATGCCTTTTTGCAGTGCTTTTTCTTCATGTGTTCAATACTTATTCCCTGTGTCATTCAACTTTATTAAATATAACTTATTTTGTGAACACAGTTGTCTTGATTTCTTTGTATGTACAGTATTGGGTTGTTACTGATATCTGGTGAAAATCTCAGGTCAATGGCTCCATCAGAAATATGTTTAATGAGAAAAATGTTCATGTTGTGGCGGACACACATACGGGACCTGTTTTGTGACTCACATTTTAGGTCAGAACAAAGGCAGGGCAGCTCCCTTAGTGATTACAGGAAGCTGCAAGAATCTTAGCTTTGGTATGCAAGGCTTGAGACTGTGGGGGGTGTAATTAAAGGATTAAAGAGGGGATGCATTGGAGACAGTGGAAGTGATATCATGGAGAGAAAATGCATTGTGACTTTCTTTATAATGCAAGGTGGTTTGTGAGACATGTGACCTGTGAAGTGTAAGAGTCCTGATATTTAAGGACGAGAGTTTACTGTGTGGACCTCTTTTTTTCTGCTTTGAGATGATGGTGTTGTGAATAAAGCTGACTTGAGAGAGAACTCTGCCTCGTCATTTTCACATCACTACACTGGTGACCCGAGACGTATCATGCAAGAGGAGAATTCCCCCGGGCCAGCTTCGTCAGGAGCCCCCAGCCAAGCGAATGCTGCCACAGTCCAGCTACCAGACTTCTGGCAGAACAATCCGCGCTCCTGGTTCAACGCGGTTGAGGCACAGTTCAACCTCCGGGGGATATCGGTAGACGCCACAAAATTCTACCACGTAGTCACAAAGTTGGACAACAACACGGTCCTGCATGTGGAGAGCCTGATTGACCAGCTGCCGGACAGCAACAAATACGGCACGCTGAAGGCTGCACTCATCCAGCAATTCACCCCCTCGGCGGAGGAGCGAGCAGAGAGGCTCCTGGCGCTGACGGAGTTGGAAAATGACATGCCCGCGAACCTGATGGAGAAGTTGTTGAGGCTGAAAGACTCTGACAACAATCACTTCATTTTCACCCACCTTTTCCTCAGAACTCTACCGTCAGCAGCGAGAGCGACCCTGGCCAGTTTGCCACTGTTGGTCCAACGGGACTACCGCGCGCTGGGCAGAGAGGCGCAGCGGATTGTCAATGCCACCAAGCGGCGCATGGCCACGGCCGCGGCAGCGGAACTCGGCGCGGCGACCGGAGACGACAAGGGGCCAGAGGCAGCGGTGCCAGACTCACCAACGACGGCGGCGGCAGGGGCCAGGGAACGCGGATCGGACGTCCTTTGTTTCTATCATTGTCGTTTCGCAGAGAGGGCACGCAAATGTGTACCACCGTGCCAGTTCAGGTGTTCGGGAAACGCCAAGACCGGGGGTCGGTAGCAGCCGCGGCCCTCGGGGAAGAGAACAAGCTGCTCTACTTGTCGGACGCACGATCCGGGAGGCAGTTCCTCGTCGACACAGGCTCCCAGTTGAGTTTCATCACACCTTCCTACACGGACAGACTAGCTGGTTCCGGAGGTCCCCGGGTGACGGCAGCGAACGGCTCTGAGATTAAGACCTTTGGTGAGAAGACTCTGCTTCTGTCTCTACACGGCCGTGCATTTGAGTGGCCTTTGTTGTAGCAGCAGTAAATTTCAATATGTTGGGGGCTGATTTTTTGTGCTCACATGGTTTGTTGGTTGATCTCGCTAACAGGCGCCTGGTTAATGCACTTTCTTTTAATTCTATCCCCTGTACAGCGCGAGTGACCCCGCCAACAGCACAAGCCAATGTTACAGCTGCAAGCGATAAGTTCCACACACTGCTCACTCAGTTCCCAGCACTCACGGTCCCCACATTTTTGGCAACAGTCACTAAACACGGGGTGGAGCATTTTATTACCACTACCGGACCGCCCGTTTTTGCAAAAGCTCGGCGCTTGGACGCAGTTAAACTGGCCATAGCGCGCGAGGAGTTTGCCAACCTGGAGAGGTTGGGCATTATCCGAAGTTCAAACAGTCCTTGGGCTTCCCCGCTACACATGGTCCCGAAAGCTGACGGAGCATGGCGACCTTGCGGGGATTTCCGCTGGTTAAACAACGCTACAGCGCACGACCGCTACCTAATTCCACATATCCAAGATTTTTCCGTTCATTTGGCGGGGGCGTGCGTTTTTTCTAAAATAGACTTGGTCCGCGGTTACCACCAAGTCCCAGTGCGCGCTGAGGACATACCCAAAACAGCGGTAATAACTCCGTTTGGCCTATTCGAGTTTTTGCGCATGCCATTCGGACTTAAAGGGGCTGCTCAGATGTTCCAATGCATGATGGACGCGGTGCTTCGCGATCTCCCTTTCGTGTTCGTTTACTTGGACAATATTTTAGTAGCCAGCGCGTCCGAAGACGAACACGAAAAACACCTGGCCACAGTTTTCCGAAGGTTGGGAGATCACGGGTTAATAATCAACCCGGCGAAGTGTCAGTTTGGGGTGGCGCAGATCGATTTTTTGGGACACCGCGTCTCCCCCGAAGGGGCAGTTCCGCATCCTGACAAAGTGCTCGCGGTAGCAGATTTTCCCCAGCCGCAGACGGTCAGGGCATTGCAGGAGTTTTTGGGAATGGTGAATTGTTATAACCATTTTCTCCCCCGCGCGGTGCAACTCATGCAGCCGCTGTACGCCGCGCTCAAAAAAAAGAAACCCGCGGATAAGATCGGGTGGCCCCCAGAGCGGGACCAAGCGTTCTCGGAGGTGAAAGCAGCCTTGGCAAAGGCTGCGTTGTTGGCACACCCAGACCCAACGGCCTGCATAGCGCTCACCACTGATGCATCAGAGGTGGCCATAGGGGCAGTCGTGGAACAACATGTAGCCGGGGTTTGGCAGCCCCTTGCATTTTTCAGCAGGACCTTGCACGATAGCGAGCATAAATACAGCGCGTTCGACAGGGAGCTGCTGGCTCTCCATTTGGCCATCCGCCACTTTCAGTTCTGGCTAGAAGGACGCTCTTTCACCGCGTTCGTTGATCACAAACCGCTAACATTCGCGATGGCCAAGGTTTCTGAACCGTGGTCAGGCCGGCAGCGGAGACAGCTGGCCGCGATATCAGAGTTTACCACTGATATTCAGCATGTGGCGGGCAAACTCAATGTAGTGGCAGATTGCCTCTCGCGCGCCGTGGCGGCCCCAGTCAGCATAGGGGTAGATTATGCAGCCATGGCAGCGGAGCAGGTTGGTGACGCGGTTGTGCGCGCGCTTCAGTCTGGACCAACAGGGTTAAGGCTGGAGAGCAGGGTGCTGCAAGACGGTATGCCCCCCCTAATCTGCGACGTCTCCACGGGACGGCCGCGTCCAGTAGTACCGGCCGCGTGGCGCCGCCGCGTTTTTGACTCGGTTCATTCCTTGGCGCACCCTGGAGTGTGCGCGTCGGTCAAAATGGTAGGAGAGAAATTTGTGTGGCCGAGCCTCCGCAAACAAGTTAAGGAGTGGGCAGCAGCCTGCACGGCGTGTCAACGAGCCAAAGTACACAAGCACACGAGGGCTCCTTTGGAGCCGTTTCACATTCCGGCCAAGAGGTTCGATCACGTTCATGTGGACCTCGTGGGCCCCCTCCCACTGTCACAAGGGTGCACACACCTTCTGACAATGGTGGACCGCACCACGCGCTGGCCTGAAGTGGTCCCGCTGGCATCAACCACAGCCGAGGAGGTGGCGCGCACGTTTTTAACAGCTTGGGTGGCGCACTTTGGTGTTCCGTCGGACATTACGTCCGACAGAGGCCCTCAATTTGTGTCCGAGCTTTGGTCGACAATGGTCCGCAGCCTAGGTGTCACAATTCACCGCACAACCGCGTACAATCCGCAGGCTAACGGGTTATGCGAACGTTTTCATAGGTCATTGAAAGCGGCTCTTAGGGCGTCACTGACGGATGCAGATTGGGTTGACAAGTTACTGTGGGTGTTATTGGGGTTGCGTTCTGCGCCTAAAGAGGACTTAGAAGCCTCCCCAGCGGAGCTCGTGTTTGCGCAGCCACTCCAGCTGGCTGGGGAGTTTCTCCCAGATAACCCTGCGCCAGACGCCTCCCCGTCTCAGCTGTTGCAGAGCAACATAGAATCAAGCACGCTGCCCGGCCCCGCGCACCACAGTTTTCCGTGCGTTTTTGTGCCTAAAACCTTGAAGAACGCAGAGTTTGTTTTTGTTAGACACGATGCGCATCGAACCCCACTGCGACCGCCTTATGACGGACCATTCAGAGTGCTAGAAACAGGGGACAAGCAGTTTTTGCTAGATTTGGGGGGTAGGAAAGAGAAAATTGGCATAAACAGACTCAAACCCGCTTTTGTGGTGGCAGATGAGCAGGTGCTGTTGGCGAGGGCCCCGCGGCGAGGTAGACCACCGCGGGGGGCTTCGCAGAGTAATGTTTCCCCAGAACACCCACAGGTGCTGACAAAAGGTTTCCACCCCCAGACGGCAAACCCCCAGGACAGTGCCGCAGAGACGTTGAATCCCAGCTACAGCAGATACGGCAGGAGGCTGAAGCCTATACGGCATGTGGACTGATGTGTATTGATATTATCACGGCATGCATGTGGTTATTCTCTTGTTGTTCTGTTTGTTCTAAAATGCTGGGGGGGCTTTGTGTGGCGGACACACATACGGGACCTGTTTTGTGACTCACATTTTAGGTCAGAACAAAGGCAGGGCAGCTCCCTTAGTGATTACAGGAAGCTGCAAGAATCTTAGCTTTGGTATGCAAGGCTTGAGACTGGGGGGGGTTTAATTAAAGGATTAAAGAGGGGATGCATTGGAGACAGTGGAAGTGATATCATGGAGAGAAAATGCATTGTGACTTTCTTTATAATGCAAGGTGGTTTGTGAGACATGTGACCTGTGAAGTGTAAGAGTCCTGATATTTAAGGACGAGAGTTTACTGTGTGGACCTCTTTTTTTCTGCTTTGAGATGATGGTGTTGTGAATAAAGCTGACTTGAGAGAGAACTCTGCCTCGTCATTTTCACATCACCACAATGTGTTCAATACTTATTTTCCCTGTTGTATTTCTCACTCCAAAATGATACTGCCAATACAGTGTTGACTTTCTTCAGATTTTCCTTACAATAAGAGCTCTCAGTGCAGCATAAAGCAGACTGAACATGTGCTAAAATGTATTGTGCGGTAAAGAAGTGTATCTGTTTAAAAAAAAGTTTATGTGAACTGTACACATGTATGCTCACTCCGCTCTAACTCCCAGTCTCCCCTGTGCTGTGCACAATTCCCTATAAATCTCACTCTAAGCTTTTCTGAAAAGTTGGCAACTCTGAACATAACAAATATTTGCTGAATACAAACCTTATTGAAGACAGGAGTGTGTGGTTTTGAGTGGTCAATATTATATGACTCATCTCTGGGGTATAAATAAGTACAGAAAAAAAAACAAATGAGTGAATGGCTAACTCCGCTAACGGCTACTAACTGAGGAGGTATCGGGCCAAAATATAATAAATTATAATAAAATAAGCTAAAATAACACACATGGTGAAGGGTTGGTAGGTGATCCGGCTGAGAAAATGGGTGTCTATGAGAGATGAATAGGATATATAGAAAACAGACATAAATGGATGGAGAGTCGCAGCCACAAGGCTAGTGGACTCCTCTCCCAGTTTGTACTTGGCAGATTGACTTCCAAGTAGGTCAGTAGTCCTGGCTGTGGCTGCTCTGATCAGCTAACATTAGCTGCCAAATCTACCCACCTCTTTTGGCCAAAATACAACAAAATAAGGCAGAACAATGTGAGATATATAATCAACTATGGATTAAGGAACAAGCTGGTCTAGAACAGTGATGATGTGGGGATCATGAAATGATGAGACTGGATAATTTCTCAGTATGGTTTATTCATCTCAAGTCCCCAGCTCTCTCTCTCTCAGTCAGGAAAAAAGAGAAAGAGCTGCGGTAAACCCACATACATTTATACCCACACATCAAACACAGAATCACACAATCAAGTCAAATCCTTCCATTTACACTTAATCACTTCAAAGTTCTCCTTGCTCTTCTGTCTGACCCCAGGAGGTCAGACAGTCCTTTCCGGCTCTCGCTCCAGATCCTCTGACTTCCTCCCAAGTCCGCAGGTGGTCCAGACTCATTGTCCATCTGAGGCGTGATGTCAATACACACCGCAAGCTTAAAGTCCTTCTATACTTGGGTCTCTGCAGTGAAATATGTGAGCTACATAATGTTACCATTATGGGCGCTACAATGAAAACTTATAGAAAAGAGCCATCATGGTCATACTAATTTGCATCACTAAGCTAGCCCTGCTAACGGTCTCAAATCTGTGTGATGTCAAGAAAAAAATAACAAAATAGGCCAGAATGATGTGAGATATATTATTGACTGTGGATTAATGAACAAGCTGGGACCATGGCTGTCAAGTGGAGTGACTAGGATTTACAGAGGAAAGCCCTAAAATCCCCAGTTGGGCCACTAGCTACACTGTAGCTATGTGAGCTCCGAGGTTCAATGAATAAGAAACTTCCTTTTCTCCTCTTAAGTGAAGGTGTTGTTACATCCGGAAATGAGGAGGAGTCGAGGTGACAGTTTACTAGTTTTATTATGAACAAACAGGAACTAACAGGACTCACTCCGTACAGCGTGAGAGTCCATAGCAAAGAGACAGAGCCCCTTCCGCTGTGTCCTCTTATACTCCCCGTGATGCCACCACTGGAAAGACGGGGCGTCACCTCCCACTACACCCAGGGTACCGCCATATTGGTACACCCTAACTATATACACAATATTACTATCCAACATCCCCCCCTCCCCCGAAGAAAATCATAAGCACACTAATCAGGCCCTCCAAATTTTGCAACCCGATACACAATCTAAACAACACTGCAAACAATATAAATACACAAAGCTATCCATGCACACCACACAGGCCCAGCTGACTATTCCGCAATATTAATTATTACAGTCTGTGAACGTAAAAGGGCTGCACACTAAAAACTAATCCCAATGATATCACATACATTTCTAAACACTATGAACTATAAACACTCATAAACAATATGTACACTAACCTAATGGCGGTCCCAGATCCCTCCACCCCAGCACTTCCACCCCACAACCTGGGCACATCAAACACAAGCAGTACTGGGGAACATTTGCATTTCACACACTACTGTTTACTTTAACCACTCACACACTGACGTAACTTATTTCACCACACACACACACACACACACACACACACACACACACACACACACAGGGGCAACTTGCACAAAAGTTAGCTTTTTTTTTTTTTTTTTTTCAAAGCACAAAGAATAATAGTATAAACACAACACAGCAGAACACACCGCTAACCCCCCCTTAAAGTCACACTAAGGACCCCCTGGAGGCTCCCCTCTGGAACGTCCATCCGGCGGTCCGCTTCCAGAGCGTCTCCGCCTTTTTCTTACCGGAGATGGAATGCTCTGTCATCTCCTCACTCCCAAACACCGCAGCTCATTTGGGTGCCTTCTGGATCCATCTGATAGTTCTAGGTAACCGTCGTCATGGGTCCTCACTATCTGCAGCTGTCCCTGGTCATCTCGCTGTTCTCGTGATTTGCGGACCCCACCAAGCCAAGACTCAACCCTAGGGCGGACTTTATCACCAACTCCAAGGGGAGTACTCACTGGCCTTCGTGGTCCACGGCGCCGTGACTGGGTTTCTGTACTGTGTCGTAGGGTCCCTCCAATCTGGTCCGAGATCTGCCTCTGGTCTCTCTTGTAGGCACGCCTGTGGATCATGCCACTCGGTCTCGCCCCGCTCTCTTTCATTTGGTGCGTTGAATCAGCCACGGCAGCGCCCGGTTCGACAGTGGTACTTGGTCGGCCACCGGAACTATGCTGTGCCTGCTCGCTGGCTCTACTTGCCCCCACAGGTTTCCGATCATGCCGTTCATGTCCCTTGTTCAGGGTACCACAAACACTGGCACCAGAAACTCCCTGTGACGGAGCTCCATGGCATCGGTCATGCCCGTCGTCACTCGTCCTGGGCAGGTTTAAGTCCCACACTTCGTTATCATTTCCCTCATAAAAGGGCCGGTCCCACAGCCTGCAGCCAGACCACTCCTCTCCCACGTTGCAGGCAATGGAGAATCCGAGTCCATAAAACAGGTCACAGCCCATTAGGTTAGCGCCTTTAACAGACACCATGAACTCCACTGCACACATCAACACTGATTTGTATCTTGCCAATAGCGTCAGCAAGCCCACAATGTCCAAGGGGTTGTTTCCATAACGTGTTATGTCAGACCTGCTCACTCTGTAATGCGGGAAAAAGTTCTTCACTGTAGCCCAGTTCAGGATGGAGGTCACCAATCCCGTGTCTAGCATCAGCGGCACCACCACCCCGTCCAATTCAATGTTGCAAATGATGCGTCCATCTGTGTTAGGGGAGACCATGTGGACCACCATGGGTATCCTTGTAGAAGAGCCCCTCTCTGGTTTCTGGTCCCCCTGGTCAAAGTTTTTGCAGGCTCTAGCGAAGTGGTGGAACAGACCGCACTTTCCACAACGCTTCCCCTTCGCTGGACACTCCCTCGCTTTGTAACGGTGCCTGGCGGATCCACAGCCATAACATCTGGGCGTCCCCGGGGGCGGACCTAATTTTCACAATGGAGGCGTACTCTTCATCACTCATGTTGTCTGGATCCGCAGCCAGTGCCTTCCACTGTTTCTCGTTCCTTGGCAGGTTTTCTTCTTCACCAAGATTTTTCGTCAACATTTCCACTGCCTTGTGTTGCTGTGCTTAGTCCATGGTGGCTAAAAGTGTCAGCTCTCCAGTGTGAGTGAGGAGGCGGACCTTTGCGGAGGAGTATAGCACGTGTTCCGCCAGTTGGTCGCGGACCATCTCTTCCTCCAAGGTGCTGAATCGAGGGACATCATCGAGGGACATCATCATGAAAATAAACACAAAAAACAAACTGAGCTGAGGTGAAAAAAACACAGTGAATGACAAAAATAAACTTAAAGTGTCATGCTCAGAACTTGACAGAGCCCCGCCTTTCAGGGGTGGATTCCAGACACCCCAAAACAATACCCCCCCCCCCCCCACACACACACACAGACTCCAAAACAAAAGCAAAACAGTTAGTTGGGGCCAACCAGAGTCCATGAGCCCCCAAACCAGAGAGCATGGCGAGTCCGGTGGCTGAACAGAGTCCCTGGGCCACCGGACCATGGAGAGTCATGAGTCAGGTGGCCTCCCAGCATCCCTGAGCCACCAAACTGTAGGGTGTAATGCGTTGGGTGGCCTCCCAGCATCCCAGGGCCACCAGACCAGAGGGCATGATATGTCAGGTGGCCTCCCAGAGTTTTTGGGCCACCAGACCTTAGGGCATGATACGTCAGGTGGCCTCTCAGCATCCATGAGCCACCAAACCGTAGGGCGTAATGCGTCGGGTGGCCTCCCAGCATCCCAGGGCCACCAGACCAGAGAGCATGATGTGTCGGGTGTCTTCCAGAGTCTTTGGACCACCGGACCATAGGGCGTGACGCATCAGGTGGCCTCCCAGTGTCCCTGAGCCACCAAACCAGAGAGCATGATGCGTTGGGTGGTCTCCCAGAGTCTTTGGACACCCAGACCAAGGAGCATGATGGGTCAGGTGGTCTCCCAGCATCCCTGGACCACCAGACCATAGAGTGTGATGTGTTGGGTGGCCTCCCAGTGTTCCTGGGCCACCAAACCATAGAGTGTGATATGTCGGGTGACCTTCCAGTGTCCCTCGGCCACCAGACCATAGAGTGCGATGTGTCGAGTTGTCTCTCAGCGTCTCTGGACCCCCATACCAGAGAGTGAGATGTGTCGGGTAGCCTCCCAGCGTCCCCGAGCCACCAGACCATAGAGCGTGATGTGTTGAGTGGTCTCCCAGCATCCCTGGACCACCAGACCATGGAGTGTGATGTGTCGGGTGGCCTCCTAGCATCCCTGGAACACCAGACCATAGAATGTGATGTGTCGGGTGGCCTTCCAGCATCCCTGGGCCACCAGACCATAGAGCACCATGTGTCGGGTGGTCTCTTAGTATCCCTGGACCACCAGACCAGAGAGCATGATGTGTCAAGTGATCTCCCACAGTCCCTGGTCCACCAGACCAGAGAGCACGATGCATCCCCCCTGGAGACAGCAGCTGAAAAATGTGCTTCTCATGGACCACAGGGGCTGGTGTGTGGAGCTTTTGAGACAGCAGCTGGGGAGCATTGACCACCAATGATGAAGGCTGACCAGCGATGACATCAGACAATGACTGCTGATCAGTGGTGAAACCAGACGATGACTGTTGATCAGGGATGAAACCAGACTATGACTGTTGATCGGCAGTAAAACCAAACGATGACTGCTGATCAACGAAGAGCCCAGGCAACTCAGGATGGGGCAACGCAAGCTCAGCTGCCTGGGGATCCATCCCTGACACAACCTCCTTGGATGGGGAGGAAGAGACAAACACTGAGTCACTGTAACTGGTGGCAGTGGAGCCCAACGGGGAGAGCTCAGGAGCAGATGGCAGCTGCAACTGGGTCTCCCCGCCAAGAGTAAGGCAAGACCTCTCTAAAACTGATATAATAAATACGAAAAAGAGGACTTGCCTTATCCCTTGCTCAACTGCCACCACCAACTCCAGTGACTCTGCTGCTGCAGTCTGAACAGCAGGCGTGATGACAGGTGAAACCTCAGGCATGATGACAGATGAAATCTCATGCATGATGTCAGGCAAAAGTTCAGATGTGGCAGCAGATGAAGCTGTAGGCATAGGGACCAGCGAAGCACCAGATGCTGGCGAAACCCCAGACGTGACAACAGGAGCTGGCACGTGCCTCTCATGGAGATCAGGAGCTGGTGTGTGTTCCTCGTGGAGGTCGAGAGCTGGTGCGTGCTCCTTGTGGAGGTCGAGAGCTGGTGCGTGCTCCTCGTGGAGGTCGGGAGCTGGTGCGTGCTTCTCGTGGAGGTCGGGAGCTGGTGCGTGCTTCTCGTGGAGATCGGCAGCTGGTGTGTGCTCCTCGTGGAGATCAGGAACTGGTGCATGCTCCTCATGGAGAGCTGGAGCTGTTGGGTGCACCTTGATGATGGCTGGAGCTGGGTGAGAAGATGTGCATAACAGAGCCAGGGAACATCTTACAGATGGCACTGTGTCCTGCAATGCCAAAACCAGGGGATGCTCCGTCATCAGCACATGTCTCGGGGTACATGAAGCGCTCTTTTCCCCCTTCTGGGATGTGGCTTTGGAGCTGGAACCGGAGCCTCTGGAACAGCAGGCTCCTCCATTATCAGTCGATTCCCACCCAGGATAGGCAAACACTCCGAAAAAACAGAAGGGGAAACGGGAGATGCCAGTGAGGATGGATGCATGGAGGCGACAGCAGAGACAATGGCAGAGACAGGTGGCAAGGGTTCAGCAGCGGCAGACGGCCACTGCCGAGCCCCCCCCCCCCCCCACTGAGAACAAGGCAAGCCCTATCATTTCTAGATGTTAAAAAATGAACAGGTACTTGCCTTGTATTCTGGTCTGCTGCTGCTGCAGATCAAGGCAAACCCCCACGGGTGGCTCCAGAGAATGCCTGGTGAGGAAGCAAGGCTGCTACTCTGGGTGCTGGTGCTGGAACGGGCTGTTGTGGTGAGCGGCGCTGGTGTTGGTACCTCCATCGCTCTCTCTGCCTCTCTTCACCGGTCCGAGGTGGAGAGGAAGCTGGATCCCGGGAGAAGGCGATGGAGGAGGAGAGAAAAATGGTCAGCTCCTGTACCTACGGAAGCACCCACAGACCTGGGGTGTGCTCCAACAATCGCATCGCAGATCCCCAGAGGTCAGAACCCTCCTCGCCCTTCATGCAGCTGTCAGCCGCAGCAACCAGGTCCCACAGTTCCCTTGCAGCCCACAACTGCTTCTCATTCAGGCACCAGTCATCCATGCCCGTGCAAACACAGTCCACTGGGTCTAAACTGGCAGTGATCTTCTGTCATGAAATGTTCCCCTTTTTGGCGCACAAACAGGAAAGCTGGACCCAAGTGCTGGACTGTGGTTTGCAGTGATTTATTCCAGGCAAAAACAGAAACCAGATGTGTTAAGATGCAATTGCTTCATGTTGTTACTGTGTTTTGTGTAGAACGAAGATCTTAACTTTATTGTGAGGCCCCAAAAGTGATGCGTGTGAGTGTGTGTGTGTGTGTGTGTGTGTGTGTGTGTGTGTGTGCGCACGTGTGTGTGTGTCCGCTAGGGTGCCAAAACGACCAGGGCCAGCCCTGCCCCACTCATTTACGTGACAGACAGCTAGGCTGGCCAATAATAGAACAGAAGGCAGGTTTACCTTTTAGTGATGCTTTCCATTTCTCAACGTACAGGAACATTCCCTGGAGAGTCAAAATGGCTTCTTGGAGAGAAGAAATGAGATAAGGCTGTGTGTGTGCTTTTTAAGAGAAGTGAGCATTTTTATATTTTTTCGATGATCATGTGACCAACAGACACATTTCAGAAGGTTAAAACCTACAAAAACAATTTTTCAGTCAATGACCCATTTAATAGTACATTATAGAATAGGAAATTGTAGCAAACTCAAGTTGGATTGAATGCTGAAATTGGACTTGGTTGCTCAACTTATGAACTTTTTGAGACTGTCACTCTGTTCAAGATTCATTTTCTCACCACAGAATCCCAACAGCTCCTGGGTGCATTCCAGAGATGCACCCCCACGCCCTGTCTTTCTCTCTCCGTCAACGCAGACCCCCGACATGGAGATGATATCAGCTGGAAGAACAAAGACTTTCCACGGAGACTCTGTTTTATGACTATGGCCATCCCAGAACTGCAACTCCTGAAGAAATATGTTAAAGATGAGACCTCCTAAAGTTCACATGGACTTTTGTAGGCATAAATGTTGTCATAAATATTTCATTTGTGCATGCTTTCTTAATTATGAATCATCATAGATTAGCCAGTCATGTAGAGATACAGTGGGGGTAAAAAAGTATTTAGTCAGCCACCAATTGTGCAAGTTCTCCCACTTAAAAGATGAGAGAGGTCTCCAATTTTCATCATAGGTATACCTCAACTATGAGAGACAAAATAAGAAAAAAAAAATCCAGAAAATCACATTGAAGGATTTTTAATGAATTAATTGGTAAATTCCTCGGTAAAATAAGTATTTGGTCAATAACAAAAGTTCATCTCAATATTTTGTTATATACCCTTTGTTGGCAATGACAAAGGTCAAACGTTTTCTGTAAGTTTTCACAAGGTTTTCACACACTGTTGCTGGTATTTTGGCCCATTCCTCCATGCAGATCTCCTCTAGAGCAGTGATGTTTTGGGGCTGTCGCTGGGCAACACGGATTTTCAACTCCCTCCAAAGATTTTCTATGGGGTTGAGATCTGGAGACTGGCTAGGCCACTCCAGGACCTTGAAATGCTTCTTACGAAGCCACTCCTTTGTTGCCCGGGCGGTGTGTATGGGATCATTGTCATGCTGAAAGACCCAGCCACGTTTCATCTTCAATGCCCTTGCTGGTGGAAGGAGGTTTTCACTCAAAATCTCACGATACATGGCCCCATTCATTCTTTCCTTTACACGGATCAATCGTCCTGGTCCCTTTGCAGAAAAACAGCCCCAAAGTATGATGTTTCCACTCCCATGCTTCACAGTAGGTATGGTGTTCTTTCTCCTCCAAACACGACAAGTTGAGTTTTTACCAAAAAGTTCTATTTTGGTTTCATCTGACCATATGACATTCTCCCAATCCTCTTCTGGATCATCCAAATGCTCTCTAGCAAACTTCAGACGGGCCTGGACATGTACTGGCTTAAGCAGGGGGACACGTCTGGCACTGCAGGATTTGAGTCCCTGGCGGCATAGTGTGTTTCTGATGTAGCCTTTGTTACTTTGGTCCCAGCTCTCTGCAGGTCATTCACTAGGTCGCCCCATGTGGTTCTGGGATTTTTGCTCACCGTTGTGGTGATAATTTTGACCCCACGGGGTGAGATCTTGCGTGGAGCCCCAGATGGAGGGAGATTATCAGTGGTCTTGTATGTCTTCCATTTTCTAATAATTGCTCCCACAGTTGATTTCTTCACACAAAGCTGCTTACCTATTGCAGATTCAGTCTTCCCAGCCTGGTGCAGGTCTATAATTTTGTTTCTGGTGTCCTTTGACAGCTCTTTGGTCTTGGCCATAGTGGAGTTTGGAGTCTGACTGTTTGAGGTTGTGGACAGGTGTCTTTTATACTGATAACGAGTTCAAACAGGTGCCATTAATACAGGTAACGAGTGGAGGACAGAGGAGCCTCTTAAAGAAGAAGTTACAGGTTTGTGAGAGCCAGAAATCTTGCTTGTTTGTAGGTGACCAAATACTTATTTTACTGAGGAATTTACCAATTAATTCATTAAAAATCCTTCAATGTGATTTTCTGGATTTTTTTTTTCTCATTTTGTCTCTCATAGTTGAGGTATACCTATGATGAAAATTGGAGACCTCTCTCATCTTTTAAGTGGGAGAACTTGCACAATTGGTGGCTGACTAAATACTTTTTTGCCCCACTGTATGTTTTAGATAACATATGCCTAGTTTTGTGATAATTATGTGTCTCTGAGGATTTGTTTTCAAACTTTCTGTCCCTCCTCCAGCTGGACCAGGCTAAGTTACACAATCAGAAAGACAAGCCTTCCATCTGGGTGCGCAAGCTCCCCATGGGGTAGAGAGTAAAGAGGAGTTAGTTAATTAGAGAGGAGTGGTGGCCTAGTTGGTAGAGCATCCGCCCCACAACCAAGAGGCTGGGGGTTCAAGTCCCGGCTGGGTCATACCAAAGACCATATAAAAATGGTACTTCCTGCCTTCTAGCTTGGTGTGCAGCGTAATAGATTGGGGGAAGGAGGAGTTGTTTGTGGCGGTGCATTGCATGGCAGCGACCCCTCTGATTCTAGGTGTGATTAACATTGTAGATAGGAGAAACATAATTTCGTTCTACTGTACATGGACTGAATGACAACAGAGATGGCTTCTTTAAATCACTGGTTGGTGGATTCACAGTAAAGACTGCCCCTACGTGTGAATCTGCTCCTTGTATCACACTTCTCAAACCATTATTCTCTCTTTCCTGCCAGCCTTCGGAGAGGGAGGCTGCCACTCTCTCCTCCTTTGGGCCTTCAAGCCTATCACCCTGCTCTATTATTTGACCCAAGGTAAAATTTGAAGCCTTCCTTGCTCTTAGAATGCTCTTTAGCCACCTAAACTTTGATACACTTTTTGAATTTTCTTTAAAACTTCAACACCTTCTCTAGGAATCAGTGACTAGTGGAAGTAATCTTCAATTTTTCTTTTTTCTAAGCAAACCATGCTTTGATTTTTCCTTAACCTTAATTTTTCTGTAACTCAAGTGTTTTCGAGCCTAATCCATTTTTAAGACTTTCTTCTGATCGTCCTCCCCTGCCAAACACTGTCCTGGAGGGCAAATCCATTGCTCTATGGCAGACTTCAGCAGACTCAAGCTACCGGCTCAAGTCAGGCCCTCGCGTATGAGAAGGCTCCCAAGTCAAGACTTTGGGTACAGAACTACAGGGAGGACCCCTGCCGCAAAGGCTCATCTCCAACCCATGTTGGACCAAAGCAGGGCTACCCAAAGCCTATTCCTCCAACGCCTGTGACCCATCTGAGGCTTGACCATTCTGTTCTGCTTCTGTCCGAGTCTCTTGGGAACCAAGCCAATCTATGGAAGTAGGGCAGCAAACAGCATTAGCTTCAGGGACAGCCATAACTTTTTCTGTAACTACTGTTCTTTTTGGAGCATAAGGTAAAGTTAATCTTTTTTTCTTTTTCCTAACATTTTTCCAAATTCCTTTTTCATTAACTCTGTTATACTTAATTTTTGTCACTATTATCATTTCACTAATTGCCTACTCAGACACACAATCACATTTCACCCTTATTCCACATATGCAAGACCTGTAAATATGTAACTATTGCTGCTTCTTTATATATGCAAAATTACCACTGTTCATGCTACTTTTGGTTATCTTCCCATTTTACAAGCCATACAGATGTCTATTGTCACTTTGGCTTTCTTTAATAAACTTACTAGACTGTTTATTGGTGTACGGGAAGAGGGGGGTGAAAAGTTCATAGGCTGACAGAAGGAGTTATACTACAGCAATGAAACTAATCATGCATTAAAGTCAACCTTTTCTGATACTAACTGCATTGTTTCTTTTCAGATACACTCACATTGGACACTAATCCAAGACTTTGAAAGGGAGACCTAGAGCATGAAGATGGCTAAACCAGATCCAGCTGGGTTCCTTGAATGTTTCCTCACCCAAGATGAGTGTTGCATCCACCACTTCAAGCCAGAGACCAAATAACAGTCTAAGCAGTGGAAACACACCCCTTCTCCCCCTCCAAGGAAGGCCAAGATGGTGTCATCAGCAGGGAAGATGATATCCTCCGTCTTTTATCCTCCTTTACAAAGTGGCTCTAGGTCTCCTTTTCAAATTCCTGGATTACTGTCCAGTGTGAGGGAATCTGAAAAGAAACAATGCAGTTAATATCAGAAAAGGTTGAATTTAATGCATGACTAGTCTCGTTGTTGTAGCATAATTCCTTCATGGTCAGCCAATGAACTTTTCAGCACCCCCCCTCGTACTGCTCTGTCCAGACTTCAGAATCGCAGTGTCAAGAACTGACATCCAGATTATGAGACTGATCAATTATTGCTAATTAAATTATTAATTAGTGCTTATTAATTGTCAGATTCTTAAGTTTAATTATTTGTTCAGAGTTCCAAGGCTCTAACAAAAGTGGGTGGTGCCCCATCTAGTGTTACAGCAAGATAATACAATAATTATTCATAATTAATTCCAGCTATTAATTGTTAATAAACATATTCATATAACTGTAGTTTCCACACTACAAAATCATTGGTCAATTCTGTATTCAACATTCAGAAACACATTTAGTCTGTATAATGCATAAAGCCACAACGAAAACAAGATTTCTAAATTATGTTTAAAATATACAAGTGAACAAAGGCCGGTGGTCATGATAATATATCCCTGGTGAACTCTTAGTTTTCAGAAGTCCACATTTTTCAGAGTGTTTTCATTATGAAAATAAGCAATTCAGCCTTTTCAAATCAATCTACAGTATTATTATGACACCACATGATTTTGTTAATGGAAAAAATTGAAAACAATTTACTCTACAACTCGATTAAGTTTTAGACAGTATGTCTCCTCTGCCAAAGTGCAAACACTGATGACAGTAGTGGTTTCCTGGACATAAACTACAAGAATGCCCCTGTGGTTCCTTTTAAACAGCAAGTTAACCCTGGAGTGCATGAGGGTTTCATATTCATAGCTTCAAAGAGAAGTGTACAATGAGATCACAGCAACCCAGTGCACCACACAGATGAAAATGAAACCTGAAAACAGCTTAGTTCTCCAATAGGCTCCACTTCAACATGAACAACCTGGAGGAAAGAATGAATAAACAAAATCATCAAATCAAATCAAATCTATAGCAGTAATTCCAAAGTACTGATACACTTGGAAAGTCTACAGTCTGCTAATTGGTTGCTTTTTTAACCCTCATGGGTTGCTTTTGTCATGGCAACACCTTCCTCTGGCACCTTCTGAGTCATTTTGCAGAGTGACAACATCAAGTCGAGGCTGTCAGGTTTTTCCGCAAGGAGTCATGTACGTGTGATTTTAGAGGACATCACACAGACTTCCATTCATTTACCCGGAGACTTACTTCATTCTTAGATCTAAGAACATGCCTAAGCCTAATCTTCAAGCATTTCTCATTGATGTAATGTAATAATGTCATGAATTGCCTCTCAGGGCAGAGAACTGAGACCCATGCGCTGAACTGCAGTTAGTGAAATTTATTACACACACACAAAAAAACACAAGTCCCAAGAAGTGTACATGGTGGTTAATGCAGTCTTAGGACCCCCCAGTGAGGTGCCCCATGCCAGTGGCTCGCCCTGCGTGGTGACAGGGGGTCGACTTCCTGTGGGCGCTGGATCCAGTGTAGATGAGGTCCGGGGACGCTCGATCGTTGGCACAGACATCAGCTCGGTGCCAGCACTTCCCCTCTGTCCAGACTGTGGCTGCGGGGCTGGGGCCCCTCCTCCACTGTCAGGCGGCTCAACCCTGGAACCAGTGGGCACTAGGGAAAAATAGGAGGAGACACAGAGAGAGCAGTTGAAAGGCTTATAGCTGCAGCAGGCGGTGAGAGCTCAGAGGACTGCATGAGCTGAGCCTCACCACCGGGAATCAGGCAAGATAATTCGTGATTTTGTGAATGAGAATGGAAAGGAACTTGCCTGAATTCCCGGGGCACAATGTTCTCTGCTGAAGCAGGTGTTGGGTCAACCCTGTCTGTGACTTCAGTTGAGGAGGGCATCCCAGGGGGATGTTGTGGAACTGCCCCTGCAGCCATATCAATGGGCAGAGCTGAAGAGGATATAGATGGCCTCTCAGCAGCGGGAGAAAATGATGAGGCAAAGTGAGGAACAGCAGTTGAAGGAAAACAAGAAGCTGGCGGAACAGCTGGAGAGGAAAAACACTGGAAATGCACTGCTGCGGGGGTCTTCTTCTTCTTCTTTTAGATTTGATTGGCGGTTGGCAACCAGCTTACAGGTGCATTATCGCCACATACTCTATATATGTCTGTCTGTCTGTATGTCTTCTGCCTCGGCAAGGGGGGAGTTGCTGACTGAGAGGCGAGAATATCCCTCCGGCGGTCCAATGCTGGATGATGGCACCGTGGAGCGGATGGAGCTGGAGAAACAGGAGCAGGGATGGGCACTGGAGGAGAAGCAGGGCGTCTTCCGCGGAGCGTACCTCCGGTTCGGCTTCCGGCTCGCTGGAGGCAGCCCCCACGTCAGCCCGGGGTATGACTGCTGCAGAATAAACCATTAAAGAGACATCATAAACCAATGTATAGGAAAATAACACAACTGTGGACAAATACAGTAAATAATCGGAAATAAATTAAGAGCCTGAGCCCGGTGACACACTGCGCTCAGCCTCACGACAAATAATAAAGAATGGGCATTGACATCATGCCGCACTGCATTCTGGGCCATTGTCGCCATCATCAGGGTCTGACTTCTTTGTTTACCTGTAGTCTAGGCAACCGCTAACATGAACAGACATATGTGCAATGGAATGGAGCAAACAGAAAATTCTAATTCCTTATTCAGAGAAGCTGAATAAGGAAGCAAAGGAGAGCTACCTCTAAAAAATTTAAGAAATAAACAGGATCGATCAATATGAACACAAGAAGTGGACCATGGATCTCGACCAAATGCCTTGAGCCACGCTGTCAGATGTGTTTGCCTACCTGGTTTGTGGGGCGAGCGCATAAACCCATGACCAATTTAAAAACTATAAATCATTAGAGGCTCATGTTCAATTAACCAATGGATGGATCCAACCGCCTCAAATATTCTGGGTGACCGACCAGAAAACGGTCGTTTAACACAAAGGTAAGCAGTCATTGTTTCTACAAAGTCGAAATACATTGAGATTAATGTCTAGCGTACCCAAAAATTATTTCTAACATATGAGTAACGCTCTTTGAACTCATGTGTAACTTATTGAGCAGGTTTCTAACTTACAGCTACCATATAATGGCGGATTTGCAGCATTGGTTCACAGGAAAAACCCATACAGAGCTCTGCTTTGGTCCGAATCAGTTGGTAAGTTTGTTACTTAACCCGCCAACTCTTGCAAGCAAGATGGCGGCACGTTCACATGCAGCGTTTAGACGGTCTGATCTACTGCACCCTTTCTTGTGATTTTTCTGCCTTTTTCTGTGCTCCTTCTGTGATGGACTAATTACCAACAGTCGCCAGGAACGTATCGGCATTGGCCACCAACTCAACTTCATCTCCAGCGCCCATTCCAGTGACTTCCACCACATCCCTGAGGAGAATGCCAAACCTCCGGGCGCTCTGTGGTTCGTTATGCCCCACAAGCGCAGATGATGATGGGAGAAGAAGCAGAAATGAGGCTGCAGGGCTGGCCTTCGTGCCCAGCTGCGCAAACTTTGCTCCAAACCACCGTTACCTTCAATTTTTCTCACCAACGCCAGATCCCTTGCCAACAAAGTGAACAAGCTGTGTACGGAGATCGCCTATAATCGCTACGTCTGCGACTGTTGTATTCTGATTGTGACTGAGTCATGGCTGAACGAACGCTTTCTGTCTGCTGCTGTGGAATTACCTGGCCGAACTACACATCGTCTCGACCGCAACGCTGATTCTGGTAAGGGAAGCGGGGGAGGGCTCTGTGCTTATGTGCTTCAGACTTGGTATAAAAACAGCAGAATAATTCATAGCCACTGTTCACCGGACTTAGAGGCCATGTCCTTCCTTTGTAGGCCTTTTTATCTCCCCCGCGAGCTAACGGCAGTAATTTCAACAGCCGTTTACATTCCTCCTGATGCTAACCTTAGCTTAGCGCTCAATCACCTCCAGTACATCATCAGCAGGCAGCAAAGAGATCACCTTGACACAGTCCACATTATTGCAGGGGATTCTAACAAAGCATGCTTAAAAGACTGTACTCCCCAAATTCTACCAGCATGTTAAGCGTCCCACAAGAGGGGAAAGAACACTGGATCACCTTTATAGTAACATTAAGCATGCCTACAGAGCCACCCCATCCCCACCTTGGGCAATCAGACCATCTCTCTCTGTTACTGATTCCTGCCTACTCACCTTTAGGAAGAGCCCCCCCCCCCCCCCCAACCTGGCCTGAAAATGCGCTTCTCCAGTTACAAGACTGCTTTGCCTGCACTGATGGGAGCATCTCTGAACAGCAGAACCTGGACTCCTACACCAAATCTGTCCTTTTCTACATCAAATGCTGTGTAGAAAATGTGACAGTCACCAAACACATCCGGGTATTTCCAAACCACAAACCCTGGATGACCAGTGAAGTACAGGCTCTGATCAGAGCCCGCAACTCAGCCTTCAGACAGAGGGACAGCTCTCCGTACAGCACTGCCAGAGCTAACCTGAGGAGAGGCATAAAACTCGCTAAAAATGCCTATAGGAGGAAGGTAGAGGGCTTCTTCACAGACAACAACCCCCGACAGATGTGGAGAGGCATCCAGGTCCTCACCAATTACAAGGCCCAGGGTCCCCCAGCATCAGACAGCAGCCTCACTCTGGCAGAGGAGCTTAACAGCTTCTTTGCCTAGTTTGAGCACACCTCCCCTCCAAACCTGTCCCACCTCCTCCCTTCTCTTCCCCCTCTCCTCCCCCTCCCCACTCTCTCCGCTCCCTCTCCCCTCTCTCTACAGGTGCACAAGGTGAGGAGGCATCTGAGAGCAATGAACCCCTGCAGAGCTGCTGGTCCAGACGTCATTCCAGGAGTGGTGGTCAAAGCATGTGCAGACCAGTTAGCAGAGATCCTCACCAAGCTGTTCATCCTCTCCCTGATGCACACCACCGTCTCCTCCTGCCTCAAGGCCTCCACCATCACACCCATCCCCCAAAAGGCCGCAACTGACAGCCTGAATGACTACAGACTCATAGCACTCACATCTGTAGTCATGAAATGTTTTGAGCGACCGGTGTCCCAGCACATCAAGGACTGTCTTCCCCCCTCCTTTGACCCCCATCAGTTCGCCTACAGATGCAGTGCTCCCAAAGTTGAACTTTTTTCAGCTTTCACCACCATGAGTGCAGCAACAAAATACACTGACTGCTGAAAGCGGTTTTGTGCTGAGGGCACTCAGTGCATTAAACACAGGACTACATACGTAGAAAATGAACAGGAAAATAGTCGCCCACAACAGAAAAAAAAAATGCATTTGGTGGACACACAGCCTAACCGCATTTGTTGCTCACTACTAAGCACAGACAGGCAGAACACATTTCCTACAATTCCTTGTGATTTTTCCGTCGGGTGACGTCACAAGCCCACTCTTAATTAACATCTCTGGGAGTTTTAAATCAGGTAAATAAATTAATAAATTGAGTTAAACCCCCCACAATATCAATAAAGCTGAATAACACATGCAGGAATTTTCTCACACTGCTGCATTGCCTTTAGTATAGTGTAGCGTCAGGCTTACATTGGTTGGTACATTTGTCATAACAAAGTTATAAAAGCAATGCCTTTGTTAAAATTGGGGCTTATAGATATAATTCTTTCAATTCTAGCAGCCCAAAGGAAAGTAAAAAATTTCCACTGATGCCTGAGAGGAATATTATTAAATTCATAAAGGTAGAATCTCAACTGGCATTATGGGCTGATTACCATCAGAAAACTTAAAATTACTTTGTGACACGACACAGTCTAAATTTGCAGGGAAATGGATTTAAGGAGAAAATTAAAATTTTAATTTTTAGATTTGCAGAGAGGGAACAGGGACGTGATGACTGAGTGAGGAAGTAAATGTGTGAGAAAGCACACAAAGGCAGATAAATGATATTTGTGTCGACGGAAAGAATGCAGTGAGACAGGATGAATCTAATCCCTCTACTAACAATGAAGAACCTTGCAGATTTACTCAGCATCAGCTGGTAATTAGAGCGGATCAGATGCCAATCATGGGAGCAACGTGGGGAAATAAAGAGGTGCGGAGAAAATAATGGTTTAAAAAAGTTAAATAATGTGACAGGAGCAAGGAAGTAAGCCATGGTTGATGGCACCATCACTTTGTTTCCCAATTGATTTAGATTTTGAAGTGCCAGTGCCATCACCATAAAATTCAGTTTTATGACTTTGCAGCTTTATAACTGAGGGGAAAGAAAATTTGTTGAAGCTTAAAAAAAAGACAAATGTACTGATAATTTTTGGAAATATACAGTGCAAAGATGGCCGTTCACTGTGATACAATGAGCCTTTTAGGGTCACTATGCTGAAACCAGGTGTCACATACAAGACCTGACTGAGAAACACAGACATTTCACACTATACTTGTAACTTGTTAATCACTAATACGGTATCAGTGAGTGTCACCCAAAAGCACGGTCTACAAACTGTGGACTCGTAACCACACTCTTTTGCCCAGTGGCTACCTTCTTCCTCTTTTGGCTGTTCACCACAGCAGATCATCTGCCTCCATCTCATCCTATCCCTTGCATCTTCCTCTGTTGCACCAACCCACTCCATGTCCTCCTTCAATACATCCATGAATATTCTCTGTGGTCTTCCTCTTTTCCTCCTGCCCGGCAGCTCCATCGTCAATATCCTTGGTCCATTATATCCACTATCTCTCCTCTGCACATGTCCAAACCATCTCAGCCTCTCCTCTCTTACTTTGTCTCCGAACTGCCCAACATCAGCTGTCCCTCTGATATACTAATTTCTAATCCTGTCCCATAGTCACTCCCAGTGAGAATCTTAGCATCTTCAACTCTGCCTACTGTCTTTTTATCAGTGAGACCATACCATACATCATAGCAGGTCTCACTACCATTTTGTAAATCTTCCCTTTCACTCTCACTGCTGTCCTTCTGTCACAAATCACCCCAGACACTCAGCTCCACCCAATCCACCCTGCCTGCACTCTTTTCTTCACCTGTCTTGTGCACTGACCATTGCTTTGGATGGTTGATCCCAGGCATTTAAACTCATCTACCTTCACTACTTCTATTCCTTATACCTTTCTCCCTCTCATTTACACACATGTATTCTGTCGTGTTTTTACCGACTCATTCCTCTTCTCTCCAGTGCATATCTCCATCTCTAAAGGTTCTCTTCCACCTGCTCCCTACTCTCACTACAGGTCACAGTGTTGTCTGCAAACATCATAGTTCAGAGAATCCTGCCTGATCTCATCCATCAGCCTGTCCATCACTATAGCAGACAAGAAAGCACAGTGGCTACTTGTCACTTTGGGAACAAGAGCACTCTGAGGTGAGTGCAATATCCCCCGCCTCCGTTTTCTTTGAAGGTTCCAATACTTACTGACGGAGAGCAGTTTTCAACTTCTCAATGTAATTACTGTGGCAGAACCAAATTATGATAAACCCATCATCCACGAGTATACAACAAAGTATACAACCCATAGTTGTAGGGCAGAATCGCGAGGTGAACCTGTGTAGCAAGTTTGGTGACCCTAGAGAGTTTTACACATTCTATAGTAAGAGAGATATAGGGAGTGTCAAGCTTGACCTTTGACCTTTTGACCCAAAACTTATAGTCAGAGGTCATGGTGTCAGAGTAAACCTGTGTACCCGGTTTGGTGACCCTAGCTTTCTTTGTTGTTGAGATATGCAGTAGTTTATAAGCCATTTTGATGTTGACCTTTGACCTCGCAATCCCAAAACCAATGTCACACTTCAGGGTCACAGGCAGGGGTGGACTTAGTCCATTTGGGGCCAAAGGCAAAGACAGAAATGGAGCCCTACTTTTTCTTTGTTCGACACTTTCTTTTCAGGCCTTATTTAAATCCTACCTGAAACTTATTGTCCTCAGAAGTCTTCAAGTGATGATATCATTCAGGCATCAGGAATTACATCTGTAGAAAAAACAAAGAAATTTAAATTGAATGTAGACTCTTGTGTATTGGGGGGGTGAAATAATTGTTTTCCAATGCATCTCGATGCAGACATGAACGATTCCGAATCAATGCAAAAATGGCAAAATTCTGATTCTTAAAGATATATTTTTAATGTAATTTTATGTGGCTGGAAAGAAAAAAAAGCGGGACCTTAAACATGGAAGTTGCCGCCTGCCCAAACGGTATTTCGCGTGATGCACCACCCTGAAGAGAGACTGCTTGAAGGAGAAAAGGAGTTTTATCGACTGGTTAGACAGAGAGATCGAGCTGGAAAGGATGTACTGCAGGTTTGGTTGATTAAGGACAGAAATGGAAATGTACTAACAAAGGACAAGAGTGTGTTGAAAAGGTGGAAGGAGCATTTTGAAGAGCTGATGAATAAAGAAAATGAGAGAGAGAGGAGGATGGACGAAGGAAAGATGGAGAACAAAGAAGTCCCGAGGATTTGCAAGGCGGAAGTGAGGGCAGCTTTGTCGAGGATGAAGAATGGAAAGGCGGTTGGTCCAGATGACATAGCTGTGGAGGTACTGTATGGGTATGTTTAGAAGAGATGGCAGTGGATTTTTTAACCAGATTGTTTAACTCAATCTTGGAGAGTGAGCGGATGTCTGAGGAGTGGAGAAGAAGTATTTTGGTACCAATTTTCAAGAAAAAAGGTGATGCTCAGAGCTGTAGTAACTACAGAGGCATAAAGTTGATCAGCCACACTATGAAAATATGGGAAAGAGTTGTTGAAGTCAGGTTAAGAGGAGAGGTGGCAATCAGTGAGCAGCAGTACGGTTTCATGCAAAGAAAGAGTACTACAGATCCAATGTTTGCTTTAAGAGTGTTGATGGAGAAGTATAGAGAAGGTCAGAAGGAGGTGCACTGTGTCTTTGTGGATCGAGAGAAAGCATATGATAGGGTGCCAAGAGAGGAAGTGTGGTACTGTATGAGGAGGTCAGGAGTAGCAGAGAAGTATGTGAGGGTGGTGCAGGACATGTATGAGGACAGCAAGATGTGGTGAGGTGCACTGTAGGAGTGATGAATGGATTTAAGGTGGGGGTGGGATTACATCAGGGATCGGCTCTGAGCTCCCTCTTGTTTGGCATGGTGATGGATAGGCTGACAGACAAGATCAGGCAGGAGTCTCTGTGGATCATGATGTTTGCAGATGACATTGTGATTTGTAGTGAGAATAGGGAGGAGGTGGTAGAGAACCTGGAGAGGTGGAGGTATGCTCTGGAGAGAAGAGGAATGAAAGTCAGTAGAAACAAGACAGAATACATGAGTGTGAATGAGAGGGAGGCAGGTGCAATGGGGAAGATGGAAGGAGTAGCGGTAATGAAAGTAGATGAGTTTAAATACCTGGGGTCAACCATCCAAAGCAATGGAAAATGCACACAAGAGGTGAAGAAGAGAGTGCAGGCAGGGTGGAGTGGGTGGCGATGAGTGTCAGGGGTGATTTTGTGACAGAAGGATCGCAGCAAGAGTGAAAGGGAAGATTTACAGGATGGTAGTGAGACCTGCTATGATGTATGGTTTGGAGACAGTGGAGCTGGAGGTGGCAAAGCTGATGATGCTAAGATTTTCATTGGGAGTGACTAGGAGGGACAAGATTAGAAATGAGTATATCAGAAGCACAGCTCACTTTGAGCGGTTTGGAGACAAAGTAAGAGAGGAGAGGCTGAGATGGTTTGGACATGTGCAGAGGAGGGTTAGTGGATATACTAGACAAAGGATGTTGAAGATGGAGCTGCCAGGTAGGAGGAAAAGAGGAAGAGTACAGAGAAGATTCATAGATGTAGTGAAGGAGGACATGGAGAGGGTTGGTGTTACAGAGGAAGATGCAAGGGATAGGGTGAGATGGAGACAGATGATCCACTTGGCGACCCCTAAAGGGAGCAGCAAGAAGCAGAAGAAGAAGATTTTTTTTTTTTATTTTACAAAAAACGTTTTATTTACAAATTTACAAGGACATCAAGACAATAGTAAAGTAAAAGTTCTACTAAGGGCATACATAATTTTTAAAACATGCTGAACACATAAAATAAATCAGCCAAATAAAAAATGTGCAACACACAGTGCAGGAAGGATCATGGAAGTCATAGTGCTATGTAAACTGGGCAGAAGTCTGGGCTACTTTGCCTGGACTGATGCCCCCGCAACCCGGATCCCTGGATAAGCGGTATAAGATGTGTGTATGTATGTATTGCCAGCTTGGCTTCACCAGTAAAAAAAAATTCAGCAGTTGCCACTTTTCCTTACTTGTTTTTTGTATCCTGCACCATCAATAAAATGACCCACAGAAAATTTTTCACCAAATAAATTAAAAACTTTTGTTAAAAGAGTGAAGAGCACTGTAAGCCTCTTACACTCACTAAAAACATGAAACACAGTCTCAGGGAGACTGCAGAAAGGGCACTGGTTTGAAAAAGTGGAGTTAAGAACAGAAATAAAAGCATTTGAGGCAGTTGCTCCATGTAAAATTCTCCACTGGAGATCTGCTGTCTTTTTTTAATTGGAGGTTTGTACGGAACTCTCCACTGTGGACTGTGAAGCCATGAGAATAGTCCAGCTGTCTCAGAGCCTGTTAGGAGGCTAGATGTGGCTCTGTGTGGTTTTGATCTAAAAACTCATTTTCAGTACAATTAAAATCCCCACCCAATAATAAAAAATCCTCCGTGCTGCAATTGTTTAATTTTTCATTAATCTTTTGTAAAAAACTCTTCTTCTCAGCACCATAGGTTGGATCATAAATGCTGATAAAAAGCACAGTAAAATGTTCAAAACGGGCTTTGGCTAAAAGACATCTATCTGCCTTTGATAAAATGCACAACCGCCAGAGAAGTTGTAGCAAACTTCCTGGAGAATAAAAAGCCCACCCCTCCACTGGCTGTGGTGTTGTGACTTAAAATCAGTTTGCCTTCCCACTCTCTACTCCAGTCTGCCTCTATGCTCGAATCACTGTGTTTCTTGTAAAAACAACACATCAATGTGCTTCATTTTTGCTGTTTCAAAAACCAGTGCCCTTTTCTTTGGTTCTCTGGCACCATTTACATTTAAACTCCCCACCTTAAAAAAAATCCATAATTTGAGTAGTATTAACACCAGAGTAAAAAACAATTAAGAAGAAAAGTAAGAGAGAAAATACTATGTTCTTCATCACCATTAAAAGCCAATTTGTTTTCTTACTTTATTCGTCTGTTTTCTCAGTCTGTAAATTTCCTGATCTGTGGGGTCTGTTTCAGCTTTGCTTTTTATAAGCTGCATGGAAGAGTTATAAAAGCTGCTTATCAGGAAAATATTGCTGTATATCCAGCCCCTTCATTGCCCTTGGTCTGCTGTAAAAACAATCTGAACATTTTTGCAGGATAAATGATGTCCTCCTGACTAACAGGCAGCTGTGTACTATTGTTAGAAAACACACTGCTGTCAGACAAACAGGCATCACTGTCGCTGTTGTCAGACAGAGCTGCACTATCTGTAGCATTCTGTCTGACCATCAGCCCACCAGCTTTACCACCTGCAGACACGGGTGGTGCTTTGTTTCTACGGAGCTTAAGAGAAACCTGTCCGGATTCACATGCCTCCATATCTTCTACATCAGTTGCAGCACCATCCTCACACAGACCTCCTGATGCTTCACCTGCCCCACACTGTCCACTTGTTCCTTCACCAGTCAGGCACAATTCACCAGCCTCCTCATCTTCTTGACACAGCTCTCCAGTTATTTTATCTCCCTCACCGACATCTCTCATTTCACTATTCAAAGCACCAACTTTGCCCAACTCACCCGTGACCTGCCTCAACTGTTTCATCACTCAAATCACCTTTTTCCTCACCCACAACACCCCACCCACCCACTTTATTTTCCATCTCGCCTGCTTCCCCAATCCCCTCACCTGCATCACCCACACCCTTTTCCCTGTCATCCCTCACCACAGTGCTGTTCTCGTTTGGACTCTGCCTCACCTCCGGCAGCTCCTCAGTTGTAATGCTGGTGTCCTCAGCCTGCGCAGAGACCCTGTGCTGCCTGGTGGCAGCCGGCCTCGGCTCTGACATGGGCTGGTCAGCAGCGGCAGCCGCCCGCTGCTCACTACAAACGGCCCCTCTGCCACTGGCGGTAGTTCCGGTCACGTCCCTCGTGGCAGGGCTGGCACGGTTAGGACAGGCCTTCACCAGATGCCCCTCTTTACCACACCCAAAACATTTTAATATGGATTTATTGGCATCATGCCCGATAATTCCCCCAACAGCAAGTGCAACCTCCTCCACACTGTGTAGCGAGCCAACACCATTTTTGATGCTGTGCTTTCGCGTCAGCCTGGAGAAGGCGTCTGAGATGCCGGCCAGTCCCACAGAGCCTGGCCGACAAAAACCCCAAACACAAAAGCTAAAACAGACAAAAACCACTAACTTAACAAACCCAAACTAATATAAACCACCAGTTGTGACAAAAGAACAGAAAAGATAGCAATATAGCACAAACTCTCAATGCTTCGAAGAAGAGAAGAAGAAGAAGAAGAGTTTTGAGTTTTAAAAAATGGCTTTATTGTACAATTCAAAAATGTAAGAACACCAATATCATGCCCCCAAGTGTGTCACATCTCAAAAGTGCAAACATAACTCATCCCCCTCTCCCACAGAACACAAAACATTCCCCACAGCCCATCTATTGGTGAATGACCCCAAATTGTCCACCATTTGATAGTAAGAGAACTCCACCTGGAGTCTGACTTTCAATAAGGCCTTGAAAGCAGACACAGGATCCACATTGCCAGCGTTGGTAGCCCGATTTTCCCTTGTCAGCCAGATGGCAAGTTTAGCAGTACCAGATAGGAAGTTCATCAAAGTGTGCGCAGACTTCTTTGCCACTTTATACTTTGGACCGTAAATGAACAAACCAAAAGAGAAACATTCACCCAAGGCCCGAAACCACACTTTCAAAAGATCAAAACGCCCAGATAAATGAAAACATTGAACAAACAAATGCTCCAGGGTCTTAACTTGGGAGCAAAACAAACATTCCTCCCCAAAATTGGATCCAGGTGTGCTCTGTATGTATTCATAGCTATTGCCCCATGAACAATCCTCCACTGGAGATCTGCTGTCCGTTTCTCAATAGGGAGCTTGTACATGCACCGCCAGCTGCCTTTCGGGGAGACCTCTGGCCCCAAAAACCCCGCCCACTTCGACTCCTTCACTTCCATCAGAGAGCGCAGATTCAGAACTTTCACACAGATGTGATACACCGTCTTCGTCCCCACAAACTGGAACTTGCCCAGACGAGGATTTTTGAAAGCCAGCAGGTGATCCTCTCCCCCCTGCCACTTCCCCACAGCTGGACTTATGGAAAGGGCAGGAAAGTTGGACACAATGTTGTCATCCCACTGAGTGGAAAGAGTACGGTTTTCCGCAAACGCTCGGAGCGGTCGTGGCAGGGCGGCGCACACTTCCCCCACCACCCTCTGCAGCAGTCTGACAGATGTAATGTTGGCACTCCGCCTCAGCGTTTCCATCGATGTGGTCGACATCTTCATAAGATGACCAAGCTTGGTACAGTGGGAGGAGGAGAAGGAGAAGAAGGAGAAGAAGAAGAAGAAGAAGAAGAAGAAGAAGAAGAAGAAGAAGAAGAAGAAGAAGAAGAAGAAGAAGAAGAAGAAGAAGAAGAAGAAGAAGAAGAACCCATACACACTGCTGTACTCAGGGCCCAAAATTTGGTGCTACACCCCTGCCCACACTGCCATCACTTTTAAGACTTATTCTGTTAGCATGTACACAGACACATGTTGAGCAAACAGCTATTGCCAGGATGCATCCACACTAATATCACATCAATATCAAGCATACACACAGTGTTAACGATGTATAAACACATCCTGTGGGAGTAGTTAACTTTTCTCAACATAGTGAATGCTACTGTACCTCTTTGAGATTCAGCTGTTTGATTTTCATCAAGGTAAATCTCCAATGTGACATGCATTTTGTCCATATATTATTTTAGTTTCAAAAAGTTTTAAAAGTTTGCAAATTTATATGTTTTTTCCAAATTGGTGAGAAAAAACTCTTTAATTTGCAAAATTAAAAGAACATTTATTATAAAATAGTGAATTTACAACTAAAAAGTTTCATTTCCTCAGTAAATGTGGCAAATTGACTATAATAAAGTCTCAAAATTTACAAGAAAAAAGTCAAATTTAAGAAAAAAATGCTTATTTTAAAGAACATTTATACACCAGAAGCTGCAGAGTAAAATTTCCCAAAAAATTATAAAAAAGTTGCAAACTCACAAAAAAAAAAAAATCACACAAATTTACACACACACACACACACACACACACACACACACACACACACACACATAATGGTAGTGTAGCATCATCTCACTTTGTCTCATCAATAAGAATTATTCTTCTGCTTAGAGACATTGTTTCACCCAGGAAAAAGACAGCAAAGAAACTGTTCTTTTACTCCAGGCCACAACTGAACTCACATTCCTTTGTTAAAACCGGTCTAAGGAATTCCCCCTAATGCATTTCCTGTTTTGACTTTATGGCCCCATAAATGTGGAGACATAGAACAGAACCCTGGAGACGCCAGGAAAAGTAAATGGACCCTTATGTTTTAATGTGAAAATCAATCAATGGGTGTGAAATATATTAATCCGTGATTTTTTTATATATAAATATGCATGCTAAAATGTTTAAATAAATGTTTATTCCTGCATGTTGATTTATAAGTTGCATGAACACTGAAATAGGTTAGAGTTATACATAAATTATAGAGGAATATTGCAGTATTGAAACTTGTGTATTGGAATTTGCAAAGCGTGTATCAAATCATGTGACTGCCAGCAGCCAATCTCTGCTTGACAACAGCTCTCAGTGTTGTTTGTTCCAGAGAAAAGGCTGTTTGCTCATTGAGATGAGATGAGATGAGATTCAACTTTATTGTCATTACACATGTTCAGGTAACGAAACGTGACTTGGCATTTGGGCACGCTCTGCAGAGCGCATCCAAGGCCGGGGCAGCCGGCAGTTCATAAAGCCCGCCCATGAAGGAAGCCTATTGGCTGGGGGCTCCTGTCAACCACAGAGGCCCGTGAAAATTCTCCACAGATAAAAGGGAACTGTGTCATCATTTCAGCTTTTTTTTTTTTTTTTCGGCTTTTCACTTCTATTGTCTTCATGTCTACAGCAGAGAACTACCAGAGAACAAAGGGACTAATTCCACGTGTTTTCTGCGATCAGAGCCTGAAGTATCCTGTATTTTTGTAATCTCTTTGTATCTTAATGTTTCTTTAAATGCCTAGGAATTCTTTCTCTCTGAGCTCAAATTCTAATTAGGAGTTAAACTCCAATCCTAGACATTTATTTCTATCACTTTTTCCTATTAAACTTTCTGTAAAACCACCATTTTTAATTTTAATCTAAATTTTAATCTTGACTTTCTTTTTTTAAAAATTTTTTTATTTTGACCAACTTGCACACTAGAAACTGTTTTCATCTCCACCAGTCCGAAAGATCTGTTAATTTTGCTGTTGGATCAGATATTATTATTCTTGAATTCCTCATGAGAAGCCGCAGATCCTGGACGTTGCCCACCATTACACGCAGCTGAAGAAATCGGCACGCCACGAAGAGTAGACGTCTTGGGCTGGACCGCAGCCCAGGTGATCAACACATCAAAATCTCATCTTGTGACAACTGAATATTTGCTGGACAAATATTCTGGGTTTTGGCACTTTTCCACATCAAAAACTTCCAGACGGCGACACAGGAGGATCTTCATTTCCAACTGCTACGCAAGGAATCACGTGAGTGACATTCTTATTCATCTGCTGAGTTAAACGTCTGAGGTTTGATAATAATTTGATATCTAATCAGATGCAAATTAAGGAATCATTAACATAACTCCTTTTAATTAAAATCCCGTTTTCATTTTCTTAGAGTAATCCAGAACTTTTCATATAATTAGTAAAACTTTCCCCATAAATTTGCGTTGTTTCCATAACCTGTTATCGTCAAACTGATCTAAATTTATTTCACAGTTAACCCTGGTTCTGCAAATGTTGACATTGTTAATCGATCATTTACAAGTTTAATTTCATGGTTATTGAAATCACTGCAATGCCTTTTAATCATCATTTCATTTAATAAATATGGGAAAATGAGAAGTTTTTGAGAATTTATTTCATTCTGAGTCTGGTTTAAGTCCCCAGTACCGAATTCACTAAAATTTTGAGACTGATTATTAATTAATTTATTGAGTGATTAAACAGGTATAAAGTGAAATTAAAGATTAAATTGCTTCTTAGAGATAGAAGCTGGTGCCCCACGAGTGTTATTAACTTTTCCGGTATATATGAACCGAGAATTCATCTGAGGTTCCAAGACATTGATATAAATTAAATAATTTTTATACCTGATCATAATTATTAATTCATATACTGTTACAGTAGACTATTCAAAATATTGCTTATGGCTGTTTCCAAATATCTGAAGCCCTAAAACTGGGACTTGTGGAAAAGTATGCATCCATCAAATTAGTTTGGTCCAGATTAGCTTCAATGATAACATCTAAATTATTTAAACTGCACCTCCTCCAGATCCGCCCCCCACTGCTCCTGGAAAAAAAAACTTCAACACCAACCGCTCACAAACAGTCAGACGTGGCCCCTACCACTCCTCCACACTGTTTCTCAGCACTGGCTTCCCCCAGGGCTGCATGCTAAGCTCACTACTGTACTCCCTGCACACCTTTGACTGTATTCCAACCCACCCAATCACCGTCATCATGAAGTACACGGATGATACCACCTTGGTTGGGCTCATCACTGATGATGATGATGAGAAGGCATACAGGGCGGAGATAGAGAATCTGCTGCTGCGGTGCCAAGCAAACAACTTGAAACTGAATGTCCAAAAATACCAAAGAACTCATATTGGACTTCACGAAGAACAGACAGGACACCCCCCCCCCCCTTCATAAATAGCGACCGCGTGGAAACTGTCCCCACCTTCAGGTTCCTGGGCACCCACATCTCCTCTGACCTCTCCTGGACTGTCAACACCAAGGCCCTGGTAAAGAAAGCCCAGCAGTGGCTGCACATCCTCCATGTCCTGAGCAAGAACAATCTGGACCAGAAGCTTCTGCTGGCCTTCTACCACTGCTCAGTGGAACGTGTGCTCACCTACTGTCTGGGTGTGTGGTACGCCGGCTCCAGGGCCGAAAACAGGAAGGCTGTGCAGAGAGTCATCAACACAGCCCCCAAAATTATTGGCGACCCTCTGCCCCCTCACTTTCCGCCCACCACCTGTTTGACCTGCTCCCCTCTGGATGACAGTTCAGATCAACCAAGTCCCACACCTCCAGATTGACAGTTTCTTCCCCTGGGCCATCCGGACTGGAAACAGTCAGAGGCCCCACCCCCCTCCCTCCAAACACTCACATGCACAGAACTGAGGACCTTTTAATTATCACAATAACACACCTGTCTTTACACTCCCCACTTTAATGTACATTGACCCATCCATGAAACCACTACTATGTATATTTTCCATAATCCTTGGGCCATTTTACTCATTCGTATGTTCCGCACTCTGCACTCTTATGTACATACTGTAATTCCATCCATGGAGCCACTACATACCTGTGTATATATGGTACCTGTGGGCTATTTTTATTTTCATTTCAAGCATATGTTTAATCGTGTGCTCTATAACTGGGTTTTATCAAATCCCTCTCTCTTTATTGTGCAGTAGCCTGGTGGCACACCCACAGTTTCATTGTACTCTACAACTGTGCAATGATAGTAAAGTCTACTCTATTCTATTACCAACTCTAAACATTAGATACAAAATAAATAAATAACATTTCTTGAAGTACTTTGCAGATAAAATTTGTTGCTGTAAGAGGATTTGTTAAAACAGAGGTGTCCAATCATGTGCCATGGAGGGCCAAGACCCTGCAGGCTTTACCTCCAACCAGTGTCTTCAATAGCAAATTTCACTGAATTTCTTCCCACTGATTGCTGATAAGTGAAAACACCTGCTATAGAGACTGGGTAGAAGTTAGAAAACCTGCAGGGTCTTGGCCCTCCCATGGCACATGATTGGACACCCCTGTGTTAGAACTTCAGATCAGAGGAAATTGTCATCATGCTCCACTCCCCAAAGTTCTGAATTCTGTTTTTTTTTTTTTTTTTTTTTAATTACAATTTTTGTTTCTTAATGCTGTGTTCAGTTATTGCTTAATTTTGGATCAGTTCAGCTCTGTGTTTATTTTGAAAATACTTCCTGTTAGTTCTTGTTTAGTTTCACTTAGCTTGATTCTATTTTTCTCTTGTAATGCTTCCCATTTAGTCCTTGTTCATGTAGTGTCTCTCATTTATAGTTGAATTTCATTTATCTCTGTAGTTTATCTTTCATTTGTTGTGTTTTTTTTCTAGTGTGTGTTAGGTTATGCTTTCTTCTTGCTCTTGCCTTGTGTTATATCCTGATTTCTGTTAGTTAGGTTCTATTCTTTGAATTTTTTTTGTTTCTGTCTTGTCTCCCTCATTTTGTGATTGGTGTTTTCCATCAGCTGTTTTCCATTTGGTAATTTTTCCTTGTGCATTTAAATTCCTGTCTACCCTGGGTTCTTGTTGCATCATCTATTGTGTTTCCCCATGTTCCTTGTCCCCAGCTACTTGTTCTGGCTAGTATTTATGTTTGGTTATCTGCCCCCATGCAGTATTTTGTTTCTATTTCTCAGTGTTGTTTTTTCCCACCCTTGTGGTATGTAGTGATGTTGAAACTGAAGCCTTATGAAACAATGAGCAACTTTGAGACAATTGCTTCATGAGCAACAGTGTTATGAAACATCTAATAAAGATTGCCATCTGGTGACTGACTGTCAGAACTGCATCTTAGTGGAAAACCTGAAAAAAATCTCAATACTTTTTTTTGAGCATTTGGCCATCCAAGGTCTTTTCAAAATTGGATGGCATGAACAAACAATACAAAGCAAACAAAAAAAATAAATTCCCTCTCAAACTTCCCGCTAGCCCTCAAGTCATATGAGCCCTCAAGTCATATGATGTGACCGACATAACGAGGCCTCACTTGCTATGGTCATGTGACAGTGGGCATGCTGAAATGGTGCTCGATGCACTGCTCATAACACTTCTGCTTTATATTGCTCGAATCAGTGTTGAGTGGGCGGTGTTGAGCGTAACAGCACTAGTTTTTTCCTGCCCTTGTGGCACGGCTTTATTTTATACTCGTATTGATATCAGTATTTCAGTTCAGGTAGTTCTCCGGTTTATGTACCTCCGTTTCCTGTTTGCCTGCATTTGGGTCCACTCCTTGTCTGCTCTAGTGACTAACGACGACAGAAGCAAAAGATGCACCAGTGTGTTTGGTAAAATCCTATTAGCCAAATTCACAGCAAACTCACATGAGACATATTGCAGTGATGATGGCCTGACAAAGAATGAGGAAGATGGAGCAGACTAGACAAAATCAAAACTTGACCAAATCAAAAATAATGACAACAATGAGAGACCATGACAAAGAGACCATGGTCTTCATCATTAAGGCCAATGACAAAAAGTGAGCAGTTTCCACTGAAAAATAAATATCTGTTCACAATAAATAGATTTAATTGGAAAAAGGCTTTTCTTTCCATAAATAAAATATTAAACCTCTATTCAAATAAATAAATCTTTGCAAAAAATGAAAAGGCTCCTCTTATAATAAAGAGTCTCTCCATCTCACCCTCTCTCGTCCTCTTCAGTCAGTGAACACTGTCTCCATTGTCCCTGAGCATAACTCAGCTGCCCAACTTCTTGACTGCCTGGTGTCCTGATCCAGGACAGACGGGGCTCACTGGTGTCTCTGTGGGGGGGGAAATTAAAATCTTTGATACCTTAGAAAAAAAAACCCTCTCCAGAAGGGCACTTCAGAGGGCAGACGGGCAGATGCTAGAGCACCACCGTCTGTCTGTGCACATGCCGGACAATCCCAAACCCAAGCAAGTAAAGTGGAGATCAAAATTAGAGAACAATGTATTAATACTTGATTTATTCTGAAATATTGTTTTTCTTCGTTGTTAAGAATTTGACAGAATATCAGCTGTGGCTATACCACTGCTGACTAAAAATAATCAAGGCACTTCAGCACAGACATTTATTTTGTAAAAAAAACCCCACAAAAAAACAAAAAAAAAAACAACAACAGTGAGCAAAATTAGAGAACAGTAACCACTGTGTCAGAAGAGAAGATTTAAACAATTTTTTTTTTTAGGTCTATAGGATTCAAAAGTGAATAGGAAGTGTAGAGGCACTTGCTTTGAATGACTTCAGTACATCTGCACCCACGGGACATCACCAGGTTCTCACACTGCTCTGGTTTGATCTTGGTCCATTCTTCTTGCAGTCTCTTCCACAGTTCAGTAACTGTAGTTGGTTTCTTAGCCATTACTTTGTTGCCAAGGATGCTGGTTCACCCTGCATCAGTGGGTACAAGGAGAGCAAGGGCTGCGGGGCTGGAGCACCTCATCAGAACTGGCGACAGGTACCAACCAGGGTCCGATAAGATCAAGCAATCATCAAAAGATAATGAGGTGAGGCACCGCTCCAAACCCAGTCCAAGGAAATGTAGAAAAATTCACAGCACAGGACTTCAGCCTCACCAGGCGGCCGCTACATTTACCCCGGTGACAAAGAAGCTTACACGGAGGAGGAAGAGCCGGAGACCGACAAAGGTGAGCTGGGATCCCTGATAGATGCGGAGGAACAAATTTATATCTATCAAACTCCTGATTCAGTACATCTTTGGCAGAAGGTTGAAGAGCCAGTAATGTTTGGCAATTGTTGACTTGTAGAGAGCTAACTTCCAGAATATGCAACATTAACAGCATAAACACACATAGCATTGACAGTGACAGCGATAGTGACACATGGCAAGCCACGCACAGGCGCCATCTTGACTAGTCTGTCACCTTATTCAAAACCCTGATTTCCACTGACTGCGTTATGGCTGTGATATGATTTGAGTCTTGCAGCCCTCTCCACTAGCTGCATTTGTGTGGCACACATAAGAACAGAGTTCAAGTGACAAGATCATGCAAAACTTGTATAAAATAACATGAGAATGCAAGAGAGACTGAGACAGACTGAAGAGGACTGATCGCGATCATGTGATAACAAGGACGCATGATGTACCGGTTATTCATCTGGATTCATGTGCTCTAATAATGCACAAGTAGTCTGGCTGCTTTAATTCTGTGACATGTTTGCAAGTTATGTCAAAGTTTTTACCTTCTCTGACACAATAGTGGAGGAGATCTCAGAAAATAAAGGGTGATCCTTTAATAGTTTTTTAAATGAACAAACAATTATTAAATACAGTAGATACCACATCCACAGCATTTTCTTGTGGACTGGATCTGACTTCTTTTTTTGGCTGCTCCTTCTCTTACTTAGTCTCCAAACTGCTCAACCTGAGCTGTCCCTCTGATATACTCATTTCTAATCCTGTCCCTCCTAGTCACTCCCAATGAGAATATAAGCATCTTCAACTCTGCCACCTCCAGTGCCGCCTTCTGTTTTTTTTTTTGTCATTGCTGCTGTCTCCAAACAAGACATCATAGCAGGTTTCACTACTGTCTTGTAAATCTTCCCTTTCACTCTGGCCACTATCCTTCTGTCACAAATCACCCCTAAGAGTCATCTCCACCCACTCCACTCTGCCTGCACTCTCTTCTTTACCTCACTTGTGCATTTTCCATTGCTTTAGATGGTTGACCCCAGGTATTTAAACATCTACCTTCACTACCTCTACTCCTTGCAACTTCACCATTACACTTGCCGTCCTCTCAGTCACACACATGTATTCTCTCTTGCTTCTACTGACTTTCATCCCTTTTCTCTCCAGAGCATACCACCACCTCTCGAAGTTCCCTTCCACCTGCTCCCTACTCTTCACTACAGATCACAATGTCATCTGCAATGATGGTCCACAGAGAATCCTGCCTGACCTCATCTGTCAGCCTGTTCATCACCATGGTAAACAAGAGGGGCTCAGAGATGATCCCTGATGTAATCCCACCCCCACCTTGAATCCATCTGTTACTCATACAGCACACCTCACCACCATCTCACTGTCCTCATACATATTCCTGCACCACCCTCACATCCTTCTTTGCTCCCTCTGACTTCCTCATACAGTAACACACGTCTCTTGGCACCCTATCATATGCTTTCTCTAGATCCACGAAGACGTAATGCAACTCCTTCAGACCTTCTCTATACTTCTCCATCAACACTCTTAAAGCAAACGTTGCATCTGTAGTACTCTTTCTTGGCATGAAACCATACTGCTGCTCACTGATTGTCACCTCTCTTCTTAACCTGGCTTCAACAACTCTTTACCATATCTTCATAGTGTGGCTGATCAACCACAACACTTCTCCAATCCTTGGGCATCCTGTCACTCTCCAAAACTTTGTGAAACAATCTGGTTAAAAAAAAATCCACTGCCATCTCTCCTAAACATCTCCATACCTTCACAGGTATGTCATCTGGACCAACTGCCTTTCCATTCTTCATCCTATTAATAGCTTCTCTCACTTTCCACCTTCCACAGACTGGATCTACCATCTGTCGCAAACAGACTTCGCTTTTCCCTATGCCTTCTTCAATGTAAAAGAGACTAGGAAATATGCCTTATAAAATAACTGAATTTGAATACTTTAAACCAGGGGTCACCAACTGGCGAACTCCGGTCTGGATCCAGACCCTGAGAGTCCTCTATCCGCACCCCGAAGCCTTTTGATACAATTTGGGAAAAAGGGAGACCGTTTTGTTTTGATAGGAAAAAAAGCAGAAAAAAGTGGAACTGAATTGCTCTATTGGTGACCACCCGAACAGATCATTGCACAAGCCCTTGGGCGCTCTCCTGCTGCAGACTTCCTTCTCTGCTGTCCCACGAATGCCTCTATCACTCTCACTCTGCAGCTCCAACTGCTCCAGAGTATATACAGTGGGGTCGCAAAATCACGGGTCTCTCTCTCTCTCTCACACACACACACACACACACACACACACACACACACACACACACACACACACACACACACACACACACACACACATAATGGTAGTGTAGCATCATCTCACTTTGTCTCATCAATAAGAATTATTCTTCTGCTTAGAGACATTGTTTCACCCAGGAAAAAGACAGCAAAGAAACTGTTCTTTTACTCCAGGCCACAACTGAACTCACATTCCTTTGTTAAAACCGGTCTAAGGAATTCCCCCTAATGCATTTCCTGTTTTGACTTTATGGCCCCATAAATGTGGAGACATAGAACAGAACCCTGGAGACGCCAGGAAAAGTAAATGGACCCTTATGTTTTAATGTGAAAATCAATCAATGGGTGTGAAATATATTAATCCGTGATTTTTTATATATAAATATGCATGCTAAAATGTTTAAATAAATGTTTATTCCTGCATGTTGATTTATAAGTTGCATGAACACTGAAATAGGTTAGAGTTATACATAAATTATAGAGGAATATTGCAGTATTGAAACTTGTGTATTAGAATTTGCAAAGCGTGTATCAAATCATGTGACTGCCAGCAGCCAATCTCTGCTTGACAACAGCTCTCAGTGTTGTTTGTTCCAGAGAAAAGGCTGTTTGCTCATTGAGATGAGATGAGATGAGATTCAACTTTATTGTCATTACACATGTTCAGGTAACGAAACGTGACTTGGCATTTGGGCACGCTCTGCAGAGCGCATCCAAGGCCGGGGCAGCCGGCAGTTCATAAAGCCCGCCCATGAAGGAAGCCTATTGGCTGGGGGCTCCTGTCAACCACAGAGGCCCGTGAAAATTCTCCACAGATAAAAGGGAACTGTGTCATCATTTCAGCTTTTTTTTTTTTTTTCGGCTTTTCACTTCTATTGTCTTCATGTCTACAGCAGAGAACTACCAGAGAACAAAGGGACTAATTCCACGTGTTTTCTGCGATCAGAGCCTGAAGTATCCTGTATTTTTGTAATCTCTTTGTATCTTAATGTTTCTTTAAATGCCTAGGAATTCTTTCTCTCTGAGCTCAAATTCTAATTAGGAGTTAAACTCCAATCCTAGACATTTATTTCTATCACTTTTTCCTATTAAACTTTCTGTAAAACCACCATTTTTAATTTTAATCTAAATTTTAATCTTGACTTTCTTTTTTTTTAAAAAATTTTTTATTTTGACCAACTTGCACACTAGAAACTGTTTTCATCTCCACCAGCCCGAAAGATCTGTTAATTTTGCTATTGGATCAGATATTATTATTCTTGAATTCCTCATGAGAAGCCGCAGATCCTGGACGTTGCCCACCATTACATGCAGCTGAAGAAATCGGCACGCCACGAAGAGTAGACGTCTTGGGCTGGACCGCAGCCCAGGTGATCAACACATCAAAATCTCATCTTGTGACAACTGAATATTTGCTGGACAAATATTCTGGGTTTTGGCACTTTTCCACATCAAAAACTTCCAGACGGTGACACAGGAGGATCTTCATTTCCAACTGCTATGCAAGGAATCACGTGAGTGACATTCTTATTCATCTGCTGAGTTAAACGTCTGAGGTTTGATAATAATTTGATATCTAATCAGATGCAAATTAAGGAATCATTAACATAACTCCTTTTAATTAAAATCCCGTTTTCATTTTCTTAGAGTAATCCAGAACTTTTCATATAATTAGTAAAACTTTCCCCATAAATTTGCGTTGTTTCCATAACCTGTTATCGTCAAACTGATCTAAATTTATTTCACAGTTAACCCTGGTTCTGCAAATGTTGACATTGTTAATCGATCATTTACAAGTTTAATTTCATGGTTATTGAAATCCCTGCAATGCCTTTTAATCATCATTTCATTTAATAAATATGGGAAAATGAGAAGTTTTTGAGAATTTATTTCATTCTGAGTCTGGTTTAAGTCCCCAGTACCGAATTCACTAAAATTTTGAGACTGATTATTAATTAATTTATTGAGTGATTAAACAGGTATAAAGTGAAATTAAAGATTAAATTGCTTCTTAGAGATAGAAGCTGGTGCCCCACGAGTGTTATTAACTTTTCCGGTATATATGAACCGAGAATTCATCTGAGGTTCCAAGACATTGATATAAATTAAATAATTTTTATACCTGATCATAATTATTAATTCATATACTGTTACAGTAGAATATTCAAAATATTGCTTATGGCTGTTTCCAAATATCTGAAGCCCTAAAACTGGGACCTGTGGAAAAGTATGCATCCATCAAATTAGTTTGGTCCAGATTAGCTTCAATGATAACATCTAAATTATTTAAACTGCACCTCCTCCAGATCCGCCCCCCACTGCTCCTGGAAAAAAAAAACTTCAACACCAACCGCTCACAAACAGTCAGACGTGGCCCCTACCACTCCTCCACACTGTTTCTCAGCACTGGCTTCCCCCAGGGCTGCATGCTAAGCTCACTACTGTACTCCCTGCACACCTTTGACTGTATTCCAACCCACCCAATCACCGTCATCATGAAGTACACGGATGATACCACCTTGGTTGGGCTCATCACTGATGATGATGATGATGAGAAGGCATACAGGGCGGAGATAGAGAATCTGCTGCTGCGGTGCCAAGCAAACAACTTGAAACTGAATGTCCAAAAATACCAAAGAACTCATATTGGACTTCACGAAGAACAGACAGGACACCCCCCCCCCCCTTCATAAATAGCGACCGCGTGGAAACTGTCCCCACCTTCAGGTTCCTGGGCACCCACATCTCCTCTGACCTCTCCTGGACTGTCAACACCAAGGCCCTGGTAAAGAAAGCCCAGCAGTGGCTGCACATCCTCCATGTCCTGAGCAAGAACAATCTGGACCAGAAGCTTCTGCTGGCCTTCTACCACTGCTCAGTGGAACGTGTGCTCACCTACTGTCTGGGTGTGTGGTACGCCGGCTCCAGGGCCGAAAACAGGAAGGCTGTGCAGAGAGTCATCAACACAGCCCCCAAAATTATTGGCGACCCTCTGCCCCCTCACTTTCCGCCCACCACCTGTTTGACCTGCTCCCCTCTGGATGACAGTTCAGATCAACCAAGTCCCACACCTCCAGATTGACAGTTTCTTCCCCTGGGCCATCCGGACTGGAAACAGTCAGAGGCCCCACCCCCCTCCCTCCAAACACTCACATGCACAGAACTGAGGACCTTTTAATTATCACAATAACACACCTGTCTTTACACTCCCCACTTTAATGTACATTGACCCATCCATGAAACCACTACTATGTATATTTTCCATAATCCTTGGGCCATTTTACTCAATCGTATGTTCCGCACTCTGCACTCTTATGTACATACTGTAATTCCATCCATGGAGCCACTACATACCTGTGTATATATGGTACCTGTGGGCTATTTTTATTTTCATTTCAAGCATATGTTTAATCGTGTGCTCTATAACTGGGTTTTATCAAATCCCTCTCTCTTTATTGTGCAGTAGCCTGGTGGCACACCCACAGTTTCATTGTACTCTACAACTGTGCAATGATAGTAAAGTCTACTCTATTCTATTACCAACTCTAAACATTAGATACAAAATAAATAAATAACATTTCTTGAAGTACTTTGCAGATAAAATTTGTTGCTGTAAGAGGATTTGTTAAAACAGAGGTGTCCAATCATGTGCCATGGAGGGCCAAGACCCTGCAGGCTTTACCTCCAACCAGTGTCTTCAATAGCAAATTTCACTGAATTTCTTCCCACTGATTGCTGATAAGTGAAAACACCTGCTATAGAGACTGGGTAGAAGTTAGAAAACCTGCAGGGTCTTGGCCCTCCCATGGCACATGATTGGACACCCCTGTGTTAGAACTTCAGATCAGAGGAAATTGTCATCATGCTCCACTCCCCAAAGTTCTGAATTCTGTTTTTTTTTTTTTTTTTTTTTAAATTACAATTTTTGTTTCTTAATGCTGTGTTCAGTTATTGCTTAATTTTGGATCAGTTCAGCTCTGTGTTTATTTTGAAAATACTTCCTGTTAGTTCTTGTTTAGTTTCACTTAGCTTGATTCTATTTTTCTCTTGTAATGCTTCCCATTTAGTCCTTGTTCATGTAGTGTCTCTCATTTATAGTTGAATTTCATTTATCTCTGTAGTTTATCTTTCATTTGTTGTGTTTTTTTTCTAGTGTGTGTTAGGTTATGCTTTCTTCTTGCTCTTGCCTTGTGTTATATCCTGATTTCTGTTAGTTAGGTTCTATTCTTTGAATTTTTTTTGTTTCTGTCTTGTCTCCCTCATTTTGTGATTGGTGTTTTCCATCAGCTGTTTTCCATTTGGTAATTTTTCCTTGTGCATTTAAATTCCTGTCTACCCTGGGTTCTTGTTGCATCATCTATTGTGTTTCCCCATGTTCCTTGTCCCCAGCTACTTGTTCTGGCTAGTATTTATGTTTGGTTATCTGCCCCCATGCAGTATTTTGTTTCTATTTCTCAGTGTTGTTTTTTCCCACCCTTGTGGTATGTAGTGATGTTGAAACTGAAGCCTTATGAAACAATGAGCAACTTTGAGACAATTGCTTCATGAGCAACAGTGTTATGAAACATCTAATAAAGATTGCCATCTGGTGACTGACTGTCAGAACTGCATCTTAGTGGAAAACCTGAAAAAAATCTCAATACTTTTTTTTGAGCATTTGGCCATCCAAGGTCTTTTCAAAATTGGATGGCATGAACAAACAATACAAAGCAAACAAAAAAAATAAATTCCCTCTCAAACTTCCCGCTAGCCCTCAAGTCATATGAGCCCTCAAGTCATATGATGTGACCGACATAACGAGGCCTCACTTGCTATGGTCATGTGACAGTGGGCATGCTGAAATGGTGCTCGATGCACTGCTCATAACACTTCTGCTTTATATTGCTCGAATCAGTGTTGAGTGGGCGGTGTTGAGCGTAACAGCACTAGTTTTTTCCTGCCCTTGTGGCACGGCTTTATTTTATACTCGTATTGATATCAGTATTTCAGTTCAGGTAGTTCTCCGGTTTATGTACCTCCGTTTCCTGTTTGCCTGCATTTGGGTCCACTCCTTGTCTGCTCTAGTGACTAACGACGACAGAAGCAAAAAATGCACCAGTGTGTTTGGTAAAATCCTATTAGCCAAATTCACAGCAAACTCACATGAGACATATTGCAGTGATGATGGCCTGACAAAGAATGAGGAAGATGGAGCAGACTAGACAAAATCAAAACTTGACCAAATCAAAAATAATGACAACAATGAGAGACCATGACAAAGAGACCATGGTCTTCATCATTAAGGCCAATGACAAAAAGTGAGCAGTTTCCACTGAAAAATAAATATCTGTTCACAATAAATAGATTTAATTGGAAAAAGGCTTTTCTTTCCATAAATAAAATATTAAACCTCTATTCAAATAAATAAATCTTTGCAAAAAATGAAAAGGCTCCTCTTATAATAAAGAGTCTCTCCATCTCACCCTCTCTCGTCCTCTTCAGTCAGTGAACACTGTCTCCATTGTCCCTGAGCATAACTCAGCTGCCCAACTTCTTGACTGCCTGGTGTCCTGATCCAGGACAGACGGGGCTCACTGGTGTCTCTGTGGGGGGGGAAATTAAAATCTTTGATACCTTAGAAAAAAAAACCCTCTCCAGAAGGGCACTTCAGAGGGCAGACGGGCAGATGCTAGAGCACCACCGTCTGTCTGTGCACATGCCGGACAATCCCAAACCCAAGCAAGTAAAGTGGAGATCAAAATTAGAGAACAATGTATTAATACTTGATTTATTCTGAAATATTGTTTTTCTTCGTTGTTAAGAATTTGACAGAATATCAGCTGTGGCTATACCACTGCTGACTAAAAATAATCAAGGCACTTCAGCACAGACATTTATTTTGTAAAAAAAACCCACAAAAAAACAAAAAAAAAAACAACAACAGTGAGCAAAATTAGAGAACAGTAACCACTGTGTCAGAAGAGAAGATTTAAACAATTTTTTTTTTTAGGTCTATAGGATTCAAAAGTGAATAGGAAGTGTAGAGGCACTTGCTTTGAATGACTTCAGTACATCTGCACCCACGGGACATCACCAGGTTCTCACACTGCTCTGGTTTGATCTTGGTCCATTCTTCTTGCAGTCTCTTCCACAGTTCAGTAACTGTAGTTGGTTTCTTAGCCATTACTTTGTTGCCAAGGATGCTGGTTCACCCTGCATCAGTGGGTACAAGGAGAGCAAGGGCTGCGGGGCTGGAGCACCTCATCAGAACTGGCGACAGGTACCAACCAGGGTCCGATAAGATCAAGCAATCATCAAAAGATAATGAGGTGAGGCACCGCTCCAAACCCAGTCCAAGGAAATGTAGAAAAATTCACAGCACAGGACTTCAGCCTCACCAGGCGGCCGCTACATTTACCCCGGTGACAAAGAAGCTTACACGGAGGAGGAAGAGCCGGAGACCGACAAAGGTGAGCTGGGATCCCTGATAGATGCGGAGGAACAAATTTATATCTATCAAAATCCTGATTCAGTACATCTTTGGCAGAAGGTTGAAGAGCCAGTAATGTTTGGCAGTTGTTGACTTGTAGAGAGCTAACTTCCAGAATATGCAACATTAACAGCATAAACACACATAGCATTGACAGTGACAGCGATAGTGACACATGGCAAGCCACGCACAGGCGCCATCTTGACTAGTCTGTCACCTTATTCAAAACCCTGATTTCCACTGACTGCGTTATGGCTGTGATATGATTTGAGTCTTGCAGCCCTCTCCACTAGCTGCATTTGTGTGGCACACATAAGAACAGAGTTCAAGTGACAAGATCATGCAAAACTTGTATAAAATAACATGAGAATGCAAGAGAGACTGAGACAGACTGAAGAGGACTGATCGCGATCATGTGATAACAAGGACGCATGATGTACCGGTTATTCATCTGGATTCATGTGCTCTAATAATGCACAAGTAGTCTGGCTGCTTTAATTCTGTGACATGTTTGCAAGTTATGTCAAAGTTTTTACCTTCTCTGACACAATAGTGGAGGAGATCTCAGAAAATAAAGGGTGATCCTTTAATAGTTTTTTAAATGAACAAACAATTATTAAATACAGTAGATACCACATCCACAGCATTTTCTTGTGGACTGGATCTGACTTCTTTTTTTGGCTGCTCCTTCTCTTACTTAGTCTCCAAACTGCTCAACCTGAGCTGTCCCTCTGATATACTCATTTCTAATCCTGTCCCTCCTAGTCACTCCCAATGAGAATATAAGCATCTTCAACTCTGCCACCTCCAGTGCCGCCTTCTGTTTTTTTTTTTGTCATTGCTGCTGTCTCCAAACAAGACATCATAGCAGGTTTCACTACTGTCTTGTAAATCTTCCCTTTCACTCTGGCCACTATCCTTCTGTCACAAATCACCCCTAAGAGTCATCTCCACCCACTCCACTCTGCCTGCACTCTCTTCTTTACCTCACTTGTGCATTTTCCATTGCTTTAGATGGTTGACCCCAGGTATTTAAACATCTACCTTCACTACCTCTACTCCTTGCAACTTCACCATTACACTTGCCGTCCTCTCAGTCACACACATGTATTCTCTCTTGCTTCTACTGACTTTCATCCCTTTTCTCTCCAGAGCATACCACCACCTCTCGAAGTTCCCTTCCACCTGCTCCCTACTCTTCACTACAGATCACAATGTCATCTGCAATGATGGTCCACAGAGAATCCTGCCTGACCTCATCTGTCAGCCTGTTCATCACCATGGTAAACAAGAGGGGCTCAGAGATGATCCCTGATGTAATCCCACCCCCACCTTGAATCCATCTGTTACTCATACAGCACACCTCACCACCATCTCACTGTCCTCATACATATTCCTGCACCACCCTCACATCCTTCTTTGCTCCCTCTGACTTCCTCATACAGTAACACACGTCTCTTGGCACCCTATCATATGCTTTCTCTAGATCCACGAAGACGTAATGCAACTCCTTCAGACCTTCTCTATACTTCTCCATCAACACTCTTAAAGCAAACGTTGCATCTGTAGTACTCTTTCTTGGCATGAAACCATACTGCTGCTCACTGATTGTCACCTCTCTTCTTAACCTGGCTTCAACAACTCTTTACCATATCTTCATAGTGTGGCTGATCAACCACAACACTTCTCCAATCCTTGGGCATCCTGTCACTCTCCAAAACTTTGTAAAACAATCTGGTTAAAAAAAAAATCCACTGCCATCTCTCCTAAACATCTCCATACCTTCACAGGTATGTCATCTGGACCAACTGCCTTTCCATTCTTCATCCTATTAATAGCTTCTCTCACTTTCCACCTTCCACAGACTGGATCTACCATCTGTCGCAAACAGACTTCGCTTTTCCCTATGCCTTCTTCAATGTAAAAGAGACTAGGAAATATGCCTTATAAAATAACTGAATTTGAATACTTTAAACCAGGGGTCACCAACTGGCGAACTCCGGTCTGGATCCAGACCCTGAGAGTCCTCTATCCGCACCCCGAAGCCTTTTGATACAATTTGGGAAAAAGGGAGACCGTTTTGTTTTGATAGGAAAAAAAGCAGAAAAAAGTGGAACTGAATTGCTCTATTGGTGACCACCCGAACAGATCATTGCACAAGCCCTTGGGCGCTCTCCTGCTGCAGACTTCCTTCTCTGCTGTCCCACGAATGCCTCTATCACTCTCACTCTGCAGCTCCAACTGCTCCAGAGTATATACAGTGGGGTCGCAAAATCACGGGTCTCTCTCTCTCTCTCTCTCTCACACACACACACACACACACACACACACACACACACACACACACACACAGGGCCTACAGCCAGGACATCCACCCCGAACAGACACACTTTGTTGCGGGTCTGTATCCACGAAATGAAGCACTGTTGTGAAATTGAGTGTATTTACCAGGGCACTTCATCTATTCTGCCAAGAGTGGTCCAGGCTGGGATGCAGAGGTGAGGTCACTGAACTAAATTGTATTGCATTTTTTAAAAAAAAAAAAGATTAATATCTAAAAAAACAAAACTTCACAAAAAGTCCACCTCTATACAGTATTTTCATTGCAGAAAAACTGTTTCAAACTGTATGACAAAAAAAGGACAAAATATAATTCCAAACTACAGCTTTTTTATTTTTAATCTTGACAGTAAACTCTGTTACAGCATGGATGGAGCTGTAACTCTATGATTACAGGCAAAGGGGAGGCGGAACTTTTCATGTTCAGTAACACACAGAGCTTTTACTGTTTTTACGTGATATCGGAGGCTACAAAAAGGGCCTCCATAACCAGCAATCCCACCTATGCATCCCAGGACAGACCACTCTTGGCAGAATAGAGGAAGAAGTGCCCCAGTAATGCATTCAATTTCACAACAGCGCTTCTTTTTGTTGGTACAAACCTGAAACAAAATGGGTATGTCCGAGGTGGATGTCCTGGCTGTCGGCCTTATGTGTGTGTGCGGCTTCTGCAGCGAACCATGATTTTGATTACTATTTATTTGTGCTACATTATATTTTTTAGTTGTATTTTATGATTTATTTATGATTTATGATGTATCTTATTTTTTTATGTACAGCAGTTTGTGTCAGCTGTGGTTGTTTTTAAAGTGCTTTATAAATAAAGTTGGATTGGATTTTGCAACTCGCTGCATACTCTCTGGACCGGTTGGAGCCACAGAGTCTCTGCAGAAAGTGATGTTCGTGGGACAGCAAAGAGGGGAGTCTGCAGCAGGAGAACTCCCAAGGGCTCGTGCCATAATCTGTCGGGGCAGTCACCGATGCAGCAGTTCAGTTCCGCTTTTTTTTTTTTTTTTTCCTTTTTTTCCCCACCAGAAAGAAACAAACAGTCTCCTTTTCCCCCCAAATTGTATCAAAAGGTTTCAGGGTCTGGATGGGGGATTCTTGGGGTCTGGATCCAGAGCGGAGTCTGCCAGTTGGTGGCCCCTGATTTAGTTTGTGTTCTCATGGAAAACTCATTTTCAGGATTTTAGCTGTGGATTTTAGAATTTTAGACCTATTTATTTGGAGTCAACAAACACATTCAGCGTTCTCCTGTATTATAAAATTTTAAATTACATATTTTGTTTGAAATTGAATTGAACAAAGAATTGATTTTAATTTTTTTGTTTAAAAATTAATATAGCGGACCTTGTAAATTCCAAACTGGTGAATGTATAATATGTATACTTATGTAATGGATTGCCTAGACTAAACAGAGGAGCATTGTTGAAGACCTGTTCTTGTTAGTGGTTGTTGGTGTTTTTTTAGTATTTTTTTTTTTATTACTTTAGTGTTAGTGTCTGATTGTTTGTGTTATGTTTGTAAAAAAAGGTTCAATAAAAATATTGTGGAAAAAAAATTAATATAGCACTAAAAGCACCTAAAACATGAGCTTAACCTTCTAACTGTAAAGATTTCATGGACAGATCGCTCACCCCTAGTGGCATAGTTCAGCACCGCGCCTGTCAATTGATATGACGTGCAGAAACACTTTCCAGCTGTACTGAGGATTTGTACTGATTATGCCTGTTCACAAAGTGGCAGACACGTGTTGGCTGACACGAAATACACCAAAGAGCAAGAAATCTTCTTCTTCTTCTACTGTGCAATTAGAAAACAAATATGGCCTCTACCTATCGCTGTGGAGTACTGAAATCGCAGACAGAGGAGCATATTCTGGAGCAAATGCTCCCGAATTTGCCAACTATGATTCAAAAAAGAGATTATTCAGTTTATGAAGGTAAATGTTTACATTTACAAACATTTTGTTATAAGAGAGGGTGCGCGATTCTCGTTGATTTTGCCTGCCCGCGGCTACAGCGGCATGTGACCGAGGCGACAATCATTCCACTTCCATGCAGTTTTATAAGGTAAATAGTGCCAGAATAAAAGCGAAATTGAAGTGAGATAATTGTAAGAGTGTATGGAGGTGGGAGAAAAACTGCAAATGCCCGACAGAAGAGAAAATAGTGATCAGCATGGACAAAGATGCAGCACCTTTGCCAGCAGTAAGTGACAAATGTCTGTGTTTGTTATTGTTTTGCTTACATTGTACTGCATTGTACTGATTTTCTGTTTTATATACTTAAGATAATAAAATGTCATATTCTATATCTTTCTAATTGACAGTAGGCCATTATCTCTTACCACTTTCAAGTTATAGCCTTGGAAATTTCTGACATCTGATCTGAATATTTTCTTGAAATAAATCTTTACCACTGTTGACCACTAGGGGGTTATGTCGCAGTTTGGCGACATACACAGTTAGGAGGTAAAATAATTGGTGAAAGAAAGTTAAATGATATTGGCCTAGCTGTAGACAGCTGTGTGTTGTGTGGGGATTTGACTTTTGGGGCTTGCCGTAGCCTGGCCGGGGGGTTGAGGGTGATGACGTCAGGTGGGCTACGGCTAGAGAATATATTGAGTTGTTTTTATAATAAAGTCAGTTCAGTGTTCAGTTGAATGCGGCTTCAGTCTCATGTTATTCCGACATAACATTTTGGTGACGAGAATAAACCATGGGAGCGTGCATTAGACAACCACCTCCATTTTTACAGTCTCCAGGCCTGCCAGCTATACCATGGGGCCACTGGCGGGAGACATTCAAAGTGTATGTGGCTACAGCCGGTTTGAGCGGCACCGATGATGAGAGATGGTTCACTCGTTCACTGCCTTGATGAGGAGGACCAACGAACATTTTTTGGGCTGGGTGGCAGCGGCTCACTGAAAGAAGGTTTGGACTTAATGGATTATTTCTTCAGAGACCATTCCAACATCATGGCGTGAAGATATAAATTTTTTGACCGCCGACAGTCAGCTGGTGAGTCCACCCAATCCTTCATTATGGAACTCCGTAACCTAGCAAGAGAGTGTGCCTTTGGGCCTATCCAGGAGGAACAGGTCCGAGACAAGCTAGCTCATGGTACAAACAATGACTGGCTGAAAGACAAGCTGACGCTGACTGTGGATGTCCTCACGCTAGAGAAGGTGGTTGAACTGACTAGGTGGATTGAATCCACCGTCCAGCTGGGCCTGCCGGTATTAGCTAAAGAGAGTGTAGCTACTCAAGTTTTCCCTCCAAGCCTGGCTGTTAGCAACGTGGCTAACTCTTCGGGGTGGACCCCCAAAAGGCAGCAGACTGTGGCGTGGGACAGGGCCCGCACTATCACTACTAAACCATCGGCGGCGGAGCCCAAGGGCATGACGCAGGTGTGTGTAGCGGGTGCAAAGAAGGGACTGTTAAAGTGGTTTGTTCTGCAGCTGGACGGAGTTGATGTGGCACATATGGTGGACTCTGGAGCCAGTCCATATTAAGTATGGCTACTTTGAAAAGACTTTTCCCAGGCAAACCCATCAATGCAAGGGCGGTGAAAATGTTTGGGTACGGTCATGCCGAAATTGAAATGGTGGGCACGGTCTGCTTCTCGGTAAAATGTGGGTTAAAGATTATTCCTGCGTTCACCTTGACGGTTTTGCACCAGGGGGGCGACTTGCTGGGGATCGATCTGCTGGGTGAACTGGGATTCTCCATCACGTTCCCAGAGGGCTCAACGGTACTGACAGTGTTCCCGGAATGGCATGTCCGCTGGCTGGCGTTGTTTATGGGCCTTGGATACATTAAGGCGTTCTACCACCACCCGCTCATCGATCCAAGCGTGACACCAAAAATTCAACCATTATGGCGGCTTCTCCTCGCTCTGCGGAATGATGTCACAGCAGAACTGAACAGACTGCTTGAAGCTGGCATCATCGAGAGGGTGGACACTTCACCCTGGATATCAAACATCGTGGTGGCCAGGAAAAAGACGGGTGGCATCTGGCCATGTATCGACTTTAGAATGGTGAATAAGGCGATTGTTCCGGACGAGTACCCGCTTTCCACAATGGAGGAACTCACTACAACATTCAGCGGCTCAAAAGTGTTCACGAAGCTGGATTATCACCAGGGTTACCCGAAGGTGCCCCTTCACCCAGCCAGCAGGAATCTGACAGCGTTTGTGACCCACATGGGTGTTTTCAGGTACACCCGCAAGCCTTTTGGTCAGAGCTCAGTACCCAGTTGTTTTCAAAGATCATGTTCACGATTTTGGCTGGCCTCAAGGGTGTGGTGGCGTACCTAGTTAACATCGTGGTGCACGGCGCATCGCGGGAGGAACATGATGGTCGTTTGGGCCGGGTGATGAAGGTGCTACAGGAGCACGGAGTCACATTGAACGGGGAAAAGTGCATCTTCGTAGTGGACTCCATCGAGTTTGTGGGATTCCGGCTGGTGACAGAGGGTCTGAGGCCCCTACATTCAAATGTGGAGGTGATCCTACACCTTTCAGATCCCATGACACCCACACAGATTTTCTCGTTCTTGGGCATGGTGAAGTTTTACGGACGTTTTATTCCCCGTCACTCTGAGACAATCGAACCATTCCGGGCCCTTCTGAAACAGGGTGCACTGTGGAAGTGGACCCCGGCCTGTTCAACAGCGGTCGCTAAGCTGAAGTCTCAACTCATCTCCCCTCCAGTGTTGGACCACTTTGATCCAAAATGGCCAAATTTTGTGACCTGTGACACGTTTGGTTCGGCGTGGGGGCGGTTATGTCTCAGGTACAAATTGTACCAAGCGCCCAGTGGCGTTCGCGTTTAGGTCTCTTTCAATGGCTGAACAGAAATATGCTGTGGGTGAGAGGGAGGTGCTCGCCTGTGTCTGGGCTTGTGAACGGTGGCACATCTACCTCTATGGGAACCACTTCACCCTGCAGATGGACAACCGGGCGCTGACAACACTACTGGAGACAACGGGCTTGGGACACAGACCCCTATGGATCCACAGGTGAACGGAGCAGCTGAGGGCCTACAACTTTGCTACTCAGTTCACCCCTGGAAAAGAGAACGTAGTGGTGGACCTCCTGTCCCATGCCACAACCAACACCGTGCAACCAGACAATGACAGTGACGATCCCACGGAGGCGGATCTGGTCAACATGCTACACGGACCCCTCCGGGACATGGTATCCCTCCAAGAGCTCCACACAGAATTGAAACGGGACCCCATGTTGTCACAACTGTGCTCGGTCATCAGGGAGGGTTGGTCCACGAAAGTAGAGGGCAAGCTGGCACCTTTTCACCGTTTTAGGGATGAACTGAGCTGTTGGAATGGTGTGTGTGTGTGTGGTGAGGGGACACTGCACATTAAAACCGGTGTCTCTGAGCTCACGAGTTCTGGTGATGCTCCACGAGGGTCACCTGGGTGTGGTCAGGGTGAAGCAGTGTTGCAGGGACTCAGTTTGGTGGCCTGGTATTGATAAGGAGATTGAAACCATGGTAAGGAACTGTGTCCCATGCTTGGAGAGTGGAAAGACTGGCGGACCACCCCCTCCACCCCTGCGTCCATTACCATACCCAGAGGGCCCTTGGAAGCACATCCAATTAAATATTTGCGGTGAACTGCATACAGCATCCCCGAACATCCGGTTTCTGCTTGTGGTCTACGATCTGTTTTCTAAATGGCCGGAGGTGTTGCCCACTAATTCAGTCATGACAGATGTGGTTACGGGCTTCCTCTCGTCACTGTTCGCCAGATGGGGGGTCCCGAATGCAATCACTACAGACAATGGTGCACAGTTCACCTCTGGGGTGTTTGAGGAGTTTTTGGGCACTAGGGGTGTGGAACACATCAAAATGGCGTTCTATTAGCCCCAAGCCAATGGGAGCGTAGAGCGCTTCGACAAGACTCAGAGAAATAAACATCAAAGATGCTTTGCTACAAGCAGAAACTGCAAAAGCAAAATAGATGAAACATCAGTTTCTCTTCTTAACAGTCCTGGTGGCTGAGTGGTCAGAACTTCGTTAGAGGATCCCTCCTGCATCATCAGCAGGTGTCTCAGGGTCATAGGTGTTTCGCCCCTGAACCTGTACGCCTCACCTGAGTGGGGCAGCAAAGATTAATCTTCACTTGCAGAAGGGTTCCAACCACGGTCTCTTGTGAGCCACAATCACCTTGAACTAGCCTCTGCCACTGAGGCTATGTCCCCAATGGCTTTCCTAGGATGTTTAGGTTCCAGACCTATCTTATGTAAAAAATGATACAAAGATGCAGCTGGAAACCCACGACAACCAACCTCAACGGGGAATAAAGTAGTGTGCCACCCTTTAATCCGAGCCTCATCAACCAGGTTCTGATATTTTTCCTTGTTGAGTTCGTGAGATATATCCAGCCTCTCCTCCCAAGGCACTGTAAGCTCAACTATTACAATGGATTTTGCACTCCGAGAGCAAAGAATCATGTCCGGGCGGAGTGTGGTTGTTACTACTTCTTCTGGGAAGACGAGCTTCTTTTTTAGGTCAACGTGCAACACCCAATCTGATGCTTCATGCAAAACAGAGGGGCACATTCTGACAGTTGTTTTTTCCTTTGGAGACTTATTTCCTGGCTTTTGAAAGCTAATGACCTGAAATGGTGTTGCCTGATGGTTATTGGCTCTAATCCTTTGAAATTCAACCCACCTTGCCATTTCTGCAAGGACTTTATCATGTCTCCACCGGTAACGCCCTTCTCCCAGTGCTCTAGAGCACCCGGTCAAAATGTGATTCAAAGTACTAGGGGACATACTGCACAGCTTACAAGATGAATCCTCATCTTTGTACCAAAATTTTAAATTACTTGGTGTTGGTAAAAGATCAGTCACTGCACAGAGAAGAAAAGCCAACTTGCCCTGGTCCGTGCCCCAGATATCATTCCAGGACAGTGATCGTTCAAGTGCATGGTTCCACTGCATCCACTGCCCTTGAGAGGCAAGCCCTGCGGCTTTCACACAGCGGTCCTCTTCCACTGCCTCTCTGACCCTCTGTACTATGAATCTTCTCCTGCTTTTGGTGTCAGCTTTGCTCCACCTTTTACCATTGTAATTTCCTAGCCCGAGTCGTCCCTGACAAACTACGCCGACAATTTCGTCATGTCTCCAGTATGCTTCAGCTTCCCTGACAGCTTCCTGGGGTCTCCATTTCCTACCACACTTAATGGCTGTGTTGGAATGCCTGACCTTCTTATCATCAGAATAGAGCAGAGAACAGACAGACCCTGCCTTAGTGGCCTTGAACTCCTCCACCACCGATGAGATTGGTAGGCGAAGCTTGGAAGTCTTACTGTAGAGATTAACTGAACTGAAGGACAGGGGAACTCCTAGCCATCTGCGAATAAATTTGCTACAGAGTCTCTCCATTGCTTCTACTCTGGTAACAGCAAAATCATATAGCAGGAATGGCCACTGCAACCTGGGTATGATGCCATACTGAAAGCACCATACCTTAAACCTCCCAAGCAAGTGGCTTCTGTCAATTGCCTTAAGCCAGCTACACAAACTAGCCATGGTCTGCTTTAAATTCCCCCTATCATTTAACGTACAATCATAGTACTTTCCCAGGCATCATACTCCCTGTCCTTGAATTGATGGAATTACAGTCCCTTTGATGCTGAAAATGCTTTCCATCAGCTTTCCTTTCATAATGCTCAGACTCCTAGACTTTCCTGGATTAAACTGCATTCGTGACCAAGCTGCCATCTTCTCCAATGAGCCTAGGATCCAATGCATTCCTTGCACTGACAGAGTCATTACGGTTATATCATCCATAAAGGCTCTACAAGCTGGATGCCTAGTGCCATCATCTGCTTTTGGGCCTCTGCATTGTATCCCTCCTACCTGAAAAACAGACTGAGAGCTCACTTGGCAGATGGCTTCATGTTTCCGGATGCCTTCCAGAGCACACTCCTTCACTACAGGGCAACTGCTCATGTTATGACAGGGTGCTCTCCGGCAAAACTCACGCTGGGGTGCAAACTCCACCTGCCTTTGGACCGACTGAGACCACTCATGACCCCAGGAAGCACGGATTCTCCACAGGACTGGGTCGTTGCTCAACAATGAAAGATGAAGCGACGGTTCGACAGGAAGTACAGGGCGAGAGCTCACGGGCTGGAGGTGTCGGGTCGAGTTTGGATCAAACATCCTAACCGCACGCATAAGCTGCAACCTTTCTGGATGGGGCCCCTACAGATCATGAGGTGGCGAGGCCGGGACACGTTCGAGCTTTTGGACGGGTCACGATGGCACTCCAGTCGACTCAGGAGATCCCCGCCTGAACAGAGTCCAGGAGCTACGGCAGAACGGACTGGTGTGGGTTGGGACTCATTGGATGCGGGTATTAAGGACTCACAGGTGCAGCCGAAGGTGCCTGGAGCAGGGTCCCCTTCTAGGGGACGCTCAGCTAGAACACGTCAGAGGCCCAGGTACCTGGAGGACTATGTGTTAAAGACAGCATTAGCTAATGAATCAAGTTTAAAATCCTTCTTCTTACTTACAAAGCTCTAAACAATCAGGCTTCTTTTTATTTAAAAGATCTGATACTACTGTATTATCCTAACAGAGCACTACGCTCCCAAAATGCAGGATTACTTGTAATACCTAGAATCTCCAAAAGTACAATGGGAGGCAGAGCCTTTGGTTATCAAGCTCCTCTCCTGTGGAACCAGCTGCCAATCTGGATTCGGGAGTCAGACTCGATCTCTGTTTTTAAGAATAGGGCTAAAACCTACCTTTTTGATATAGCCTACAATTAGGGAGGGATCATGTGTTTCTGAACCCTCCCTTAGTTATGCTGCTAATAGGTTTAGTCAGCCGGGGGACCTCCAGTAATGCACTGGGCCTCACTCCTTTCCTCACTCTCAATGAATTTTTTTTTTTTTTTTTTGCTGGTCATTAACATTTGTTTGTTCTCTCCCATAGATTGAGTCCCCATCGTGCTGTTTGCTCTCTACATGTCTGTTCTTTTCATCTTCTCTATCCCCTCATCCCCCAGCCAGTCGCAGCAGATGACTGCCCCTCCCTGAGCCTGGTTCTGCTGGAGGTTTCTTCCTGTTAAAAGGGAGTTTTTCCTCTCCACCGTCGCCAAGTGCTTGCTCACAGGGGATCGCCTGATTGCTGGGGTCTTTCTGCAACTGTGGGGGTTCCCCCTACAGTTGACAGTGCTATGAGATGACTGTTGTTGTGAAATGGTGCTATATAAATAAAGTTGGAAGTTGAATTGAATAATGCGTCTTGAGAATGGGCGGCAGACTAATCCGCCCCAACACGGGGGAGGCATTATGGTAGTCTACCCAGACACCCATTTGGTTGACTGAGTTTTGGCTGTTCAGTTGAAAAACCCCCAAACACGTTTGCTATTTATGTTCTGGGGGTTCTTTATTTTTGTGAAGGTGGGGTGGGGGGGTGGAGAAATGTTGTTTGGGGATTTGACTTTTGGGGCTTGCTGTAGCCTGGCCGGGAAGTTCAGGGTGATGATCAGGCGGGCTATGGCTAGAGTATATTCATTCATCTTCTTTCGCTTAATCGTTTTCGGGTCATGGTGGGGCTGGAGCCTATCCCAGCATCTTTGGGCGAGAGGCAGGGTACACCCTGGACAGATTACCAGTCCATCGCAGGGCCAACACAGAGAGACAGACAACCATTCACTCTCACAGTCATACCTAAGGACAATTCAGAATCCCCAGTTTGATGCCAATTAACCTAACTTGCATATTGAGTTGTTTTTATAATAAAGTTATAAATAAGTTGAATGCGGCTTCAGTCTCACGTTATTCCGATATAACACTCTGGTCTTCTGAAAGAATATCCATGAAAGGATGACAATTTTTTAAAGCACATTTTGAGATAAATTTGTCCATGTGCCAGATTTCTCTTCCATTTGTTTTAATAAAAGATGTTGGAAGTAAATTCATAGGTCATTGAAAATATTTTGCTTTAAAAGGACCAAGTTGTCACACAGTGAGAGGGAAAAATCCTGAATAGAAAAAAATGCATCAGATGCATTGAAAATGGCTTTAGAATTAAATTGGAGTTCTGAATCATAATCGAATCATGAGATGCGTAAAGATTCCCACACCTAGTCCGGACCTCGGCTGGGGAGGAGGACTGACTTATTGGACCTCTTGCAGTTTTAGTTTGTGACCCCTGGTTTAAAGAGTTTCAGTCCTGGAGGTTTTCTGAATTTGCAGCTGTCCATGTTGTCTGTTTCAGGACAAAACCAATGCCACACAACTGGGATCATATAAATATCAGCCACTGCCATCAGAGAATCAGTCAGCAAGGTAATTATTGGTTGATACCAATATATCAGCTGATATATTGATGCATCCGTCGTATTTCTGTTCTTTAAAACACTTTGGAACTTCTTAAACAGGTAGAGTGTAGTGGATCTGGTGAGCATAGCACTCTCTTGCTATGTATTACTCTTTGTGGTTGCATAACCATTTCTCATCAGGGCTAAGGAGGGTCATTGAAGGCAGCTGGCTGATTGCTCACATCCATTCATCCCTCCATCTTCTACTGCTTATCTAGGGGTCTGGGTTGTGGGGACAGCAGTCCAAGCAGAGAAGGAAGAAACTCTGTCTGGATAAACATTCACAAAGGCTTTTTACTTACCTTTCACTCACTACAACGGACTCTCACCTTTGGTTCTCACTGGCCTGCAATTTGCATGTTAGAACCCCTCACCTACCCTGCAAAACTCTCTCCACAACCAAGTAAAAACCATTCCCTGCATTATACTGAAAATATACTCACCACAGTCTATTCCCCAGTCACTCCCCCTCACCTCCTCCTTCCCCTGCAGCAGTGAAATCCCATGATACGGGTCCAACATAATACCTGCCCATTCAATAAAATACGTCTGTTTTCCTCAGTTCTTGCCTAGGTGTGTTTGTGTCCTGCACTTGGGTCCATGTCTGAAACATGGCAGAGTAATCTTTCAATAACAAACAGAGCTAGAATGTTTCACCTCTGATGGCTTTTTGAAAGCTTAGACCCTGAGATGTAATTAACTGATAGGAATTGAATTTAGTCAGAGTCACTAAACAAATTCTTAATTTACATTTTCAAACATGGAAGTTTCATGTCCCCGATGAGAGGTGGTAATTAACCTGTAATGATGATGATAATGGGTACAAAATGACATTGTTTATTATGTTAGGAGCGTAATTGCATACAGCGGACTACTTCCTACTCCCTGCAGGCCAAGCAGGCTGTTCTCATAAAGGCGTAAGGGTATGTCTCAGTAGGGAAGTGTACAAATCTGCAGTCTGGTTGGGTCAGTGCCATCCCTGTTGGTTCTATTTGGATGAAGCATTAAGTTTGGAGTAAGTGGATTTTTTTTCAACCTCGAGGGCAATTGCTAAAAGGAGAAAGGTAGCTGGCTTGAAGCCCAAAACAAAGAGGCAATTGGTTTCCAGCAGCCCTGCAGTGGATGCCCATATGCTGAGGATGGCAAGATTTCTATAAAAAAAATGTCAAGAGTAGCGAAGCACATCAGTTATATTTTGGAGCTTTGCTTATGGTGAGTTGTGCAGCAGAAGAAGATGTGGTGAGGTGAACAAACAGCTGACAGAGTCTAAGCATCCACATTAATGGAAATGCCCAGAACCTGAGCTAGTTGCTGTCCTTGACAATCTCAGCAAAAACAGTGTTTACCAAGATCATGGCCACCTTTAAGTTCAAAAGGCCACATTCTGGGAGCTTTTTCAGCAAAGCAAGAGCTATGATAAAAACAGAAGTTGAAGTCGGTGCTTTTTTGTAGAAGGAAGAAAAATGCATTAGCAAAAGGAATTTCTTTATGCCACTCATCAATCTTCTGGAGTCCTGGCAAGGTGGCAAGTGATTCACTTCAAACTAGGCCTGAAAGTCATCTCCGCTTATTGGTCAAGTACGTCTGCTGCCAGAACAAGAAAAGGAGGTGTTAAGTTACTCCAAAATATGTGACCTATCAGAATCTGTGACTGCATAGGGTGAAGTTGTGCAATGCTCCTCAAAACAGTCATTTTGATATTTGAAACTGTTATTATGCAGGTACAGTATGGTAAGGTCACAGATTTCAGTGTAATACAAGAGCTCCCTATTTTATTCTGTGCATCTTGCACTTTACTCCTGATGAAGTTTTTAGCTTTGATGCGGCATTCTGAAGTCGACCTCTGAAACCTCTTTTCGCTGCACCATGTGCTAAGGATTGCATTTCTGTATTTTTGCGTGTTATTAATGTTTGGGTATATGCAAGCATCGGACCAGTCTGTAACTCTTCAAGACTCCACGTTTTTCCTGCAGCTTATTTTGAGTGCATAAACAAAAGCAATTTAAATGTACTCATGATCTAGTGCCCTTAAAAAATCATATTCTTTGGTTTCTCATTAAGAGAGCTGCATCAGAGTTCACCTGATGATTCAGATAGAGACAGCCTGTTTTGGGGAGTTTTGAGCCAGTTATTTATTTATTTGTTTGGCATCAGAGTGGGGTTTCTGCAGAGTTAGCTTCTTCATGGGACAAACTTCTGTCCACCTGCATGCCAGTTCCCAGGTGTGGACAGTTTATGGAGCTTGACTGCACAATACATATTGGTTTGGGTCCATTAACACTAGGGTTGGGCCAACTAAAGATTTTCCCAATTGACCAGTAGTCACAGTTTAAAGTAAAGAGGTGACTATTTGTCGCACTTTAATGACAGATACATTATTTGATGAAATATAATCAGTAATTTTGGAAATGGTTTATGTCCCAGAGTTGAGAAGGAATGTCTGCAAGCAACAACAAACCCTTAGAATATAATTTAACCTGCATACTTAAGGAGGCAAGCTGACCTTTATGGACTAAATTCAGGTAAACAAGTGACTCACTATCACTTCTGACTTTTCTCAGTAGAGCTCTGTGTAATGTTGTGTTTGAGGCCATTATTGTGAAGTGCAGTGTAGAGGCGGCCTCTTCTTCTTCCGCCACTGCACTGCCCTATAAATACCAGTGGGCACCTTTATTTGGCCTCTTCGCCAATGCCCCTGCCTGGTGGCTGTATGGTGTGTCCAACCCATCAATAAAGCTGAGTTCGACTGTTCACCCTCATTTCACCTCCTCATTTCACCAAGGTATTTACAGACATAACATTTTGGCGATGAGGATAAACCATGGAGGCGTGTGTCACACCTTTTCACCCCTTCACCCCTTTTCACCCCTTCCACCTGTGCCTTGGCCGTATTGGTTTGCAGTCTTCCAAAGTTATATCATCGCGCTCGACCTGGGTGAGCTTGATATGTTAAGAGCACGTGTGCTTTTGGTACATAATTTGGGGGTTGAGGGCCAGTGTATTCTGTGCACATTCGGGGCTTCGGACTCATTTGAAGATGTAGTCGAATTGCTGACAAACCATTTTCACACCCTGGATAGCATAATGGCCTGGAGGATTAGGTTTCAACAACAACAGCAGCAAGTGGGTGAGAATGTCCACCAGTTTGTCGCCGACCTGCGGCAGCTGGCTAGCGAATGTCGTTTCAGGCCATTGGAGGAAGAAATGATACGTGACCAGCTGGTGGCGCACACAACCAGCGCTGCTTTAGGAGCTAAGCTACTCATGGCACCATGTGACCTGACCTTAGCTAGGGCTGTTGAGCTAGCTCTCCGAATGGAGACCACGGACAAGTTAACATCAGAGCTAAATTTGCGCCAGTCACAACGGCAGCCGAAGCCTCCAGTTGCAACATTAGTAGCGGACCCAGATAGTGAGGATAGCATGAACGACGACACAATAGAAACCAATGCTACCAGCCATAGGTCTGCCCTGGGAAAACCCTTGTGTATGGGTTGTGGGTCTGCAAATCACCAATATAAGGCCAGGGACTGCCTGGCTAGATGGAAGCGCTGTAGCAAGTGTGGATGCTTGAACCATTATGCCAGGGTGTGCTGTATGTCCGAGCCGAAGAGCCCACAGAGAAAATCAACTTCACCCTCCCTGACAACTGCCCATGCGGTGTCCCCGAGTACCACCGGGTACACGTTCTGCAAGGTGACGCTGGATGGTGAGGAGGTACCGCTGCTGGTCGACACGGGGGTGGAGGGATTGTTATTGAATTGGTCCATGGTGAGGAAATTTTTCCCCCACTACAGAATAAGAGGTAACCTAGCGCTGCTCTACGGCTATGGAGGTGGCAGACTGCACACGGTTGGAGCGCTGGAGTTAATGGTTTGGTACAAGTTGGTGGCGATGGCTGACTTCATGTTCCACGTGACGGCCTGAGGCGGCAACATCATGGGCTGTGACCTGTTTTATGGACTGGGGTTCGCCATTAAGGACAACGCTGGAGAATAGCGGATTGGTTGTGGCCAGTGGAACCGTCCGGTTCTGGTGGTGGAGGATGACGCTGTGTGGACGAAGATTTAGCGGGCACCATGGTGGTCAAGCAGGACCAGCCTCACTTAGGTTTGACGCAGGAGGGTCTCAGTGCCGGCACTCAAGGTACGGTAGGAGAGGGTACTGAGCAAGTGAGGCCAACGAGCTAGCTCCAGATTCCTCCGGAGCTTGGCCGCAGAGGGCTGGAAGATCTGCAGCTGCAACAGCGACCACTACAGTAGCTTTAAAAGATGTTGGGGCCAGACCGACAGGCACGGAGGGACCACGTGCCAGATGGCACCATTACAGGCCAAACAGAGCTCCTCTGAGAGTTACGGACCTGGTCTGGGCTCGAGGAAGAGGGATGTCCGTGGCAGATATGGGCCAAACAACAGCCAGAGGAACACCAAGAGCAGCTGCGTATCGTGGCCAAGCGAGATGCAGCCTACTTCCAGCTGTTGGATGGCTGATGGAGGCACGCCAACGAGCTGCGGCATGCCCGGGAGGAGGCTTCAGATGGCAGGTCCGGACGAGAGAGGTGGTTGATGGTGAAGAGAAGAGGCACTCTCATCAATGAGGTCAGCTGTGACCCTGGGGGCAAGCCGCTTCCAGGGGAGGATCTACTGAGGGGCTGCCCTGGGCCCCCACAAGCCGGTTCAACCCCTTTCTGCCAGAAGGACAGTAGTATGGTTTTGTAAAAATTTAAAAAAAAAAAAAAGCTTTTGCATATTCTTCTGTACAATGCGCGAAAATGTATTCTCACATTGTGGCTTTCTGACAAAGCCCCAACTTTGTATCAGTGGTTGAACAGTGTGATTAGTACCATCCCTCTTGAGGCTTTCTCTACAGCTTTAATGGACAGACCCTTCCTCTTTTATCGCACTTGGGACCCTTTTCTTAAATATCTTGGGGCTACTAAAGCCCAGAAAATGTGATCTGGATTACTAGAACTGGCTTGGAGGGAGGCTCCAACTTTATAAACTCATTATCTCTGGCTGTGGTAAAGTGTATTACTAATTAGGTTCTTCATTGATGGAATCTGTGTGAATATGTGCATGTATGTATTTTCTTCCCCTCATTATTTTATTTTATTTTATATTTGTGTTATGTTCTCAGCCTTTTTTTTTTTGTTTTGTTTTTTGCTTTGCCAAAAAGTTTAATAAAAATATGTCTGGGAAAAAAAAAGTTCCAACGTTCATATGTTCGTGTGTGTTAAAAAAATTAATAAACTAAAATGTTATTGTTCTGGGAGTTTTATTAGGATATAAGCAGTAATTTTTAGTTGTTAATGGACTGTTATTTATTTTACAGGTGGCAGAATAATCCACCTTGCTGTGTGGGCAGGATGGTAGTCCACCCGCCCTCCCTAGTTTAGGTTTTATCGTGTGATTGTGTTCGGCCATTTAGTGATTTCAGTTTTTGTTTTGTTAGTGCATGATTCAGGTCCTAAATTGGGGAGGGTCTTAATTGTATGTGTGGCTTTGGACTTTCTACAGGGGTGGGGGGTGTAATGTTGTGTTTGAGGCCATTATTGTGAAGTGCAGTGTAGTAGCGGCCACTTCTTCCGCCACTGCACCGCCCTATAAATACCAGCGGGCATCTTTATTCAGCCTCTTTACCGATGCCCCTGCCTGGTGGCTGTGTGGTGTGTCCAGCGCATCATAAAGCTGAGTTCGACTGTTCACCCCGTCTCCTCATTTCACCAAAGTATTTACAGACATAACACTCTGCACCATCTTGGTTGGCCTGATCTGCTCCATCAAGTTCCGGCCAAACCTGATCCAGAACTGCATCAAAATTAAATTCTCAGCCTCTGCCAGATCTGTGGCCTATTGTGGTTTAGCGTTTCCCCCCAAAAAAGATTTCATTATTTTTATGCTGACCCTTCTTCAAACTCTGTAATTTTGCCTTGCATTATGGACTCAGCTTTTCTTTCTGTGTTAATTTGCATCTGCTGTTGGCGGACGTTCAGCAGGTTACTAAAACTGTAACGGCTGATTAACTTGTGCCTCTTTGCCCTGTCGCCCAAATAACCAACCAATGAAAATTTAGCCAGCTAACATTTTTTGTGTCTGCTTAAACTTAGTCGACAGTGAAGGGGCAGCCCTATTTACCACCCATGGAATATACATTGGCAGCATACCTGGCCCTCGTGTCTCTGATGCCAAAGTCCTTCCCTCATAGCCATGCAGATTCACTGCCTTGCAGCTGGATAAAACCTACTGTACCCAGGCAGTCTCTGCCCAAACACAGCACCCTCACTTGCCTCCTTACCCACCAGGCTACAGTGCTGTGAAAAAGTATTTGTCTGCTTCCTGATTTCTTGTATTTTTGCATATTTGTCACACTTAAATGTTTCAGATTGTCAAACAAATTTTAATAGTAGACAAAGATAATCCAAGTAAATAGAAAATGCAGTTTTTAAATTATCATTTCATTGATTAAGGGGAAAAAGCTGCCCAAACCTCACTGGCCCTATGTGAAAAAGTATTTGCCCCAAACCCTAATAACTGGTTGTGTCACCCTTAGTGACAACAACTGCAATCAAGTGTTTGTGATAACTGGCAATGAGCCTTTTATATCACTATCGAAGAATTTTGGCCCACTCTTCTGTGCAGAATTGTTTTAATTCAGCCACACTGGAGGACTTGAGCTTGAGGTCATGAACTGATGGTCGGACATTCTCCTTCAGGATTTTCTGGTAGAGAGCAGAATTCATGGTTCCATCAATTACAACAAGTTGTCCAGGTTCTGAAGCAGCAGGGCAGCCTCAGACCATCACACTACCACTGCCATGTTTGACTGGTGGTATGATGTTTTTTTTTATGAAATGTTGTGTTAGTTTTATGCCAGATGTAATAGGACGCACGCCTTAGAAAAATTAAAACTTTTGTCTCATCAGTCCACAGAATATTTTCCCCAAATTCTTGGTGATCATCAAGATGTTTTTGGCAAATGTAAGATGAGTCTTTGTGTTCTTTTGGGAGATTTTTGTGTTGGAACTCTCACATAGATGCCATTTTTGCCCAGTCTTTTTCTTGTTGAATCATGGACCAGTGTCCAAACTGAGGCAAGTGAGGCCTGCAGTTCTTTAGATGTTGTTCTGGGTTTTTATTTCTCATCTGTTCTTGATTTTCTTTAGCTCGTAGCATGATGTGTTGATTTTTGAGATCTTTTAGCCTACTTCACTTTGTCAGAAACGTTCTATTTAAACGATTTCTTGATTCAACAGGTCTGGCAGTAATCAGGCCTGGGTGTGGCTAATGAAGTTGAACTCAGCTTTCTAAAAAAATGTGTTTAATCACAGTTAATTCATGATGTAACAAGGGGGCAGTTACTTTTTCACAAAGGGCCAGGTAGGATTGGATAGCCTTTTCTCCCCTTAATAACTGAAATAATCATTTAAAAACTGCATTCTATATTTACTTGGATTGTCTGTCTCATATTAAAATTTGTTTAATAACCTGAAACGTAGTATAGGGCCCTATTTTGACGGTCATCTGTGCACTTTTCCGACAGACTTTCCACTGTGTGCCTGTGTTTTTGTTAATTTCTGTCAGTGCATTCTGTTTTTTATGCCTTGCGTCACGCCATCAAATTACCAGTAGACAATGCGCCTGCTATGTGCTCAGAGGAGGAGGCTCATTTCAAAGAGGTGTGGCAGCGTGCAATCTAATGCGCATTACTATTATAGTGCATTCCATGAGAATCCGCCTTTGATCAGGAAAAAGGAGGTCTATCGTCAGAAGCACATTGAATAATGATATTTCAGTGGCATGTTTTGACATCGTGCAGCTCCGGAGCTCAGGAAACGGCATGCGCTGGGATCTTATTTTAATACAGAGAGTTGTAAGTCATAATCACCCCTCATTTTAGTTATAGGATAATCACACACTAGTTTTTTTTTTTTTATTCCATCCACACTCTCATTTTAATTGCAGACGTACCATTGGAGTCTATAGATTAGGCATTGAAGTATGATTTTTTTTTTTTTTTTTTTTTTTAGGGGAATGAATGAATGACTCAACAGGAAGCATGTGTACCAGTGTGTTCCAATGTGGTGGGCACAGTTGCTGCTTCTGAGAAGATCTCAGTATGGGGCTGATGTCTGCATGCACCTGAAAAAGAACAGATAGCCATAATGCGTGTGTGTGTATTGCCAGGAAACATACAAAAAAAGGGTAGGATTATTATTGGTCCATTCCTATATCCAGAAAGTGTGTTGGTGGATTACACCTCATACACATCCAAAGGTTCCAACCCTCAGAAGAGCAATGACATTTACCATCATCAGTGCCAGTATATTATCTTGTAATAATAAACTGATTAAAGGGGATGATGAAATTTCACTTTTTTGATGCTTTTGCTCATCTATTTGGGTATCTGGAGCTGTTTCAAATGTAAAAACTCTGGAAAAACACAATCCTGTCACTTTGTTAGCGTCTGTTATGGTCTCAGCACTTCTCATTAAATGGAAAGTTTTGATTTGGCTCATGACCCATTTAATTAAAAAGAACATATCAGCAGTGCTATTACAGAGTTAGCTAGCAAACGCGATTTTCATGGTTATTTCCTTTATATTACATCCACCCCATTAGACATCCGTGCTCCCACTGGGTTTATTAATCCATACTTGAGAATATATCTTGTCATTCTAGTTTACTTTACTATTTTATAACCTGGTAGACTGAGCCACCAATGTTAGCTTGGCTGGGTGGCTGTAGTTGGTTTTTCTATCTCAGACATTGTAGTGGAAGGGATGGTCAGATATTTCAAGTACCCCTGGCATTAACTTGGCTTGGATCGTAGCTGACTTTTATGGTTATTTTTCATTTATTCTATCCAACCCCACTTGATGTCCATGTTCCCAACTGGACCATCTGCTTGACTATATATCTTATTATTTTACTTTACTGTACTCTGACTAGGATAGCTCCTCAATCAGCAGCAGCATGCTGCCAATTCAAAGTTAGCCATTCACTCATTTACTGTAGGGTTGTTTCTGTGCTTATATGGATCGTGGGGATCAGTCCTATTCTTTCGACCACTCACGCCACACACCCCTGCCCCTGATAATGCATTATCTGGGCTTTAACATTCTCACATTTAGCCAATTTTACATTAGATGGCTTAGACCATCTCCGACAACCGAAACTAACGGCTAGCAAACAGTAATTTGTAATCAACCAAGGATCTCAGCAGTGACAAAAGAGGGAGGGTGGGGTAAACTTGGGGGCATTAGCGTTTAAACAAACATGCTGTGAAATGGGGCATTCTGAGGAAAGCTACTTAAGCTGGGTGGAAATGGTGCTGCAAATTAAACCCTATGGTATTTTGACCAAAATGTCAACGACATTTAATTAAAACCTCAAGGAACTCTATCACAATGTGAAATGGTATGAAAACCTTTTTAGAACTCTGTGAACATGTGAAAAAAAAAAAGTGTATAAACTCTCCTCTTTCAGTCAGGGTTTGCTCAAAAATTCATGGGTGTATTGTCACAAATTAAACAGATTTATCAAAAATATCAAAGTCGCATAAAACTTACCCAGTCCTATTTATCATAACCCCTGACGTGTTTGCACACTGTGTCTGAGCCAGTGATAAGAGTGTGTTTCATATTCTCTCCATTTTTCTCTTGCACCTGATAGTCCTTTAGGAGGGGTGCACGTCTAAACTGTGTAGTGCGTGTTATCAGTGAAGCAGCGACAGAAGCAGACAGGTGCGTCCCCGTGCGTGTTGCTGGCATGCCGCAGTCAGCCTGATGTGAATCCTGAGAGGTCCATCGGGATCGTTTCAGCTTGTTATCTCTGCTCACCTGTTACCGGTTAAAGGATTTCCGTTGCTCCCTTCACTCTTCCGTGTCAGAAGTAATTGATAGTTCTAATTAATTAGTGATGTGAATAGCTCTTTTCTTTGGAGACACATCTTTGGTTTACATGAAACTGTCAGTAAGTTATAAAGTCAAACTTTAGTAGGAAAAAAAAAAAACCCCTTCAGCTCCTGTTGGAATTTAACAACACAAAGCTAACAGGTGAGTGTCATTATTGGCTGCAAACACCTGAGTGCAATCTTTTTTCATTAGTTTCTGGGTTAGGCTCCCAGCTGCCATGGGCCCCTGGGCCTGTACCCAGAATATCCATTAGATAATTTGGCCCAGACATGACGTCATGTTGGATACTCTGTATTAATAACTAGCACATAATTCATCATCCCACTCTTTATCAGTCACCAGATGTGAGGTCCTCTTGAAAACACATCAGTTAAATTGACACATTTAGCTGCATCATCCTCTTTGGCTCCCGAGCCACTCTTTTCTCTAATCTGCTCTTTTCAGCCCTTCCTGGTCCCCCTAAATCCATCTTCTTCTTCTCAAATCTTCATCTTAATCTAATGGCTACCTTGTGAGAACCAGCCAGAGCATGGACCAAAAAGTTAACAAGTCCAATTTGTCAGTGTCTCATTTCATGTTACCCTCAGTTGGTAATAAGACCCTGGGATATTTGAACTCCTCCACTTGGATTAAAACAGTGTCCCTAGCCATGGCAGTCTATGCTGTTTTTTTAAAATCACAAAACTCTGTACAGTGCATCCGGAAAGTATTCACATTGCTTCACTTTTTCCACATTTTATGTTACAGCCTTATTCCAAAAGGGATTAAATTCCTTTTTTTCCCCTCAAAATTCTACACACAATACCCCATAATGACAACATGAAAAAAGTTTTTTTTTTAATTTTTGCAAATTTATTAAAAATAAAAAACTAAGAAATCACAGGTACATGAGTATTCACAGCCTTTGCGCAATACTTGTTGATGCACCTTTGGCAGCAATTACAGCCTCAAGTCTTTTTGAATATGATGCCACAAGCTTGGCACACCAATCCTTGGGCAGTTTCGCTCATTTCTCTTTGCAGCACCTCTCAAGCTCCAAATTGGATGGGAAGCATCGGTGCACAGCCATTTTCAGATCTCTCCAGAGATGTTCACTTGGATTCAAGTCTGGGCTCTGGCTGGGCCACTCAAGGGCATTCACAGAGTTGTCCTGAAGCCGCTCCTTTGATATCTTGGCTGTGTGCTTAGGGTCGTCCTGCTGAAAGATGAACCGTCACCCCAGTCTGAGGTCAAGAGCGCTCTGGAGCAGGTTTTCATCCAGGATGTCTGTGTACATTGCTGCATTCATCTTTCCCTTTATCCTGACTAGTCTCCTAGTTCCTGCTGCTGAAAAACATCCCCACAGTGTGATGCTGCCACCAACATTGGCGTGTTTATGAACTGTGCCTGGCTTCCACCAAACATGACGCCTGGCATTCATGCCAAAGAATTCAATCTTTGTCTCATCAGACCAGAGAATTTTATTTCTCATGGTCTGAAAGTCCTTCAGGTTCCTTTTGGCAAACTCCAGGTGGGCTGCCATGTGCCTTTAACTAAGCAGTGGTTTCCATCTGGCCACTCTACCATACAGGCCTGATTGGTGGATTGCTGCAGAGATGAGTGTCCTTCTGGAATGTTCTCCTCTCTTCACAAAGCAATGCTGGAGCTCTGATAGAATGACCATCGGGTTCTTGGTCACCCCCCTGACTAAGGCCCTTCTCCCCTGATTGCTCAGTTTAGACGGCCGGCCAGCTCTAGGAAGAGTCCTGGTGGTTCTGAACTTCTTCCATTTATGGATGATGGAGGCCACTGTGTTCATTAGGATCTTCAAAGCAGCAGAAATTTTTCTGTACCCTTCCCCAGATTTGTGCCTCGAGACAATCCTGTCTTGGAGGTCTACAGGCAATTCCTTTGACTTCCAGCTTGGTTTGTGCTCTGACATGCACTGTCAACTGTGGGACCTTATATAGACAGGTGTGTGCCTTTCCAAATCATGTCCAATCAACTGAATTTACCACAGGTGGACTCCAATTAAGCTGTAGAAACATCTCAAGGATGATCAGTGGAAACAGGATGCACCTGAGCTCAATTTTGAGCTTCATGGCAAAGGCTGTGAATACTTATGTACGTGATTTCTTAGTTTTTTATTTGTAATAAATGTGCAAAAATCTGAAAAAAAAAACTTTTCTGACATTGTCATTATGGGGTGTTGTGTGTAGAATTTTGAGGAAAAAAATTAATTTAATCCCTTTTACAATAAGGCTGTAATATAACAAAATGTGGAAAAGTGAAGTGCTGTGAATACTTTCCGGATGAACTGTATGTCTCGTGGAAATTTCAGAGATAATTTGTCTTATATACACTTATCTTCTGGAACAAAGGCCAATCAAAGAAAGGCTAAAGCAAACGGAGTGTTGGGTTGGGCTTGGTGTGATTATCTCCCCTTCGGTCCACACACTTCTTCCATCGGCGTTGCAGCGCTTGGATCCCTGCGGCTGAAAAACAAACCACAAAATTTGACCACAATGAACTTTTCAGTGTATGAACTTTTCAGCCCCATCCCCTCGTATAACACTTTTTTTAGTCTCAAAGACCACTCAAAGTCAGTATAATATTTTTACACTACTGAATAAAGAAGCACAGATAAGGCTGCATGGGCTTTAAAGACTTACTTAAACTTAGCATCATATAAACTGGATCAGATAAACTGCTTCAAAATAGGCGCCTACCAACATTTTCAAACAGTAACTTAGAACCACCTCAATATGTGATGTTAAAAAATTACAGCTTGTGATTCTGGTAAGACTGAAAATTACCTGTGACTGGATATGTAGTAGGGTGTTATGTCTGGAATAACGGGATACCGGAGTCGGTCTTATGCCAAGCAATGAACTGAACTTTATTGAGAGAACCACAGTATATATACTGGTCCTGCAGCCCGCCTGACGTCACCACCAGGGCTGCTACGGCAAGCCCTCAGGGCCACACACACACACACCACATTCTACACACAACATTCCCCTCCCCTTTACAAAAGTCCAAAACACATGCACACAATTCCGACCCACCCTAATTTAGGACCCAAATCAAGCACTAAGAAAATAACAGGGAACCGTGAACTGAACTCTAATGGCCTAACACATTCACCCAAAACAACTGAAAACAGGGGAAACAGGTGGACTGCTGCTCCTCCCCACACGGCAAAGTGGGTTATTCTGCCGCTATTAAATTAAGAGACCATTTATATTAAACAACCGGCGTGCTCCTAAACTGAAAAAATAAAACACATAAAATTAATCCCCAACAACACACGCTCACATGCATATCACACACATCCAACAATATATCTGGAACACATGCACATATGAATCTATTCTTATAACTATTGTTATTAAACACCATATACACATACAGTATTTACATTGAAAAAAATCACGTTACTCCAATGTCCACAGGCAGCCAAAGTAAAACCGGCTTGGAGGCCCAGGGCAACCCCACGACATGTGCGCCCCTGGCTGCGGCCTGCCCCCAGGATCGAAACCGACCTCCCCGGTGAGACTGTCTCTTCTCACCACTGACTGCTTCTCTCCTCTGGGCCCGCAGTGCTGCTGTCCGGCACGCTGTCCCTCCATGCCTGTCGGTCTGCTCCCAACCGCCTTCAACACCGCTGTAGCTGTCACTGTTGCAACCCCAAATACTTCGGCTTCCTGTGGCTGAACTCGAGGAAAACCAAAACTCGCTCGTCAGCGCCGCTCCTTGACCCAGGCACCTTGCCGCTGCTCCTGGCACCCTTGTTCAAGGTGCTCCACTACGCTGCCTCTGCGCCCGGCTATCGCTGCTCTCTCCCGGGGCTCATAGCATTGCTCTCATTGGCGTCACCCATCGACCCAGGCGCTTTGGTGCTACACCCGGCACCCTTGTTCCCGACACTCTGCTGTGCTGCCTCTATGCCCGGCTGTCGTTGCTCACTCTCAGGGCTCACAGCATCACTCTCGTCAGCATCACTCACTGACCCATGCGCTTCGCCGCTGCACCCAGCACCCTCAACCAAGGCACTCCGCTGCTCTGCCTCTGCGCCTGGCTGTCGCTGCTGCTTCCCGGGGCTTCCAGCCTGCTTGATCTCCCGCTGCCCGGACTCCAGCTGCGGGGAAGACTCCGTTTGCTGCACTCCCTCTCTGCTCACCGCACCGTCAACAACACCAGCGCTACTGTCACACACGGTGCTGAGCTCTTTGGCTGGCTCACTATAGGGCCTTTTCCACTAGCCCCGCTTAGCCCAACACATTACACCTCAGCCCGCGTTTGTAGCTTTTTCCACTAGCCCCAGCACGGTTTAACAGGCGCTATTTTTGTGCCTGTTCGAGGGCAGGGTACAACCGTGCTGAGTCGTGCCGAGATGTGACATCAACAGACTGGTCGCCGCTGGTTGGTCAGGTCGTAACGTCACAAAAGCGACCGTCTTCTGATGAATCTACACGACCGCCATTTGCATTATTTCATGGACTAACTCAATCACCGAGTAAATACGATATTAATACAGACAGCGTTGTAGGTTTTGCGGAACTCTACACCGTGGTCCAACGAAGAGGTGCGGAGTTTTCTGTGCTTGGTGGCAGATCCACAGTGAGAGGAGCGACCCGGACCGATACAGATGCAGCCCAGCATAGAACCGGACTACGGACAAGCTGAAGACGAACGTGAGAGAACCATCGATGGTGAGTGATTTGTAATAATGTGCATCTATTCGCTTATTTATCCTATTGGTGGTAAGCTCACTTTTTTGAGCCATACAGCGCCGTCCTGTGCTGGCTAACGAGTTTTAGCTAGTAGCTAGCTAGCTAGCTAGTAGCCAACTCTGCTGATTCGCGCTTGTTTTCTCCTAAGTATTCGCTTGTGAGAGCAAAATGATGAAATATGTTAATCCTGGTTAAATCCTGGTTTGTGTACGTATTGCACTTTGGTGCTGCGCATTAAATTGTGTGCAATTTAATGCTAGAATGTGTTTCCACATGCCAGGGGTTAGCCTCCCTCAGTGTTTATATTGTGGATACAGGTGAAGTGGACCACAGGAGCCGAAATCTCGACATATTAAAAGTGCTTTTTCAAACCAGTGATTTATAAAGTCATTCATATAATTTTCTAAAGCGTCAGAATAGACCCACACACCTATTCTGTGGATCCTGCAGTGCTTGTCAGGAAAACGAAGCATTTTTGTCACATCCCACCACTGACTTTCACAGGTGTATTTCCCTAATACAGGTACATCTCCAAAAATTAGAATGTCATGAAAAACTTCAATATTTTTTGTCACTCATTTCAGAAAGAGAAATCCGTATATTATATAGATTCATTACACAGACAGTGATCTATTTCAAGCGTTTATTTATTTTAATTTTGATGATTACGGCTTACAGCCCCTGAAAACCCCAAATTCAATTTGGCAAAAAATTAGAATATTACCTAAAATTAACTTTAAAAAATAGTTTTTAAATATAAATGTTGGCCGCTGAGGTGTTGGTTAATATGGGCTGTAGCCGTAATCATCAATATTAAAATAAACACTTTCAATATATCACTGTCCCTGTAATGAATCTATATATGGGTTTCACTTTCTGAAATGAGTGACAAAAATATTGATTTTTTCCATGGTATTCTAATTTTTGAGATGTGCCTGTATAAGTGTTGAACTTGCTTGAACCTAACCACCATTTATTTCTGTCATTCATCTAGGCAAGAGGAAAGCAGCCGCCCCACAACGGACCTCGCCACTGTGGAACGTACTGAAATTCTTTGCTTTTATAGGTAAAGTGTCAAAACCAAAGTAGCACAATTTCCACTTAATATAAAAGGGACTGAACTGAGATTTATTTGATTGTGTGAATATTAATTACAGAATAATTGAAAATGACTGGCACATCAACTGTAAAATAAACCGCTTGTTAATGTATTAATTTTTTTGTCAGATCACTTGTGTGATCCTTTGTGAGTTATGTTCATAACTGTATGTTTTGGCGAATGCGAGATGTTCAGTTGTCAATATAATTTACTTTATATGTGTAGTTTATAGTCTATCATCAATAAACTCATGCAGTAACAGGACACACTACAAATATTTGAGAGCCACTGTAGTGCTTCCTTTTATATTTTAGCAATACAAGTACAAAACACCGCCCACACTTGAAGCCAGGGCAAGAAGAAACACTTTTACAGACAAGACAAACTTTTATTGATAAAAACTTCATATTTTGACTGAGTGACTCCATACTTGGTGATGCACACCTTCAGTTAAAGTACTAGATTCCATTCAAGTGAATGTATTAATTCATTCTGATTGCTGAGGCCACAGTAAAAACAGATGATTTTAAATGTAACCCAGCCCTTGTAAAATCTACTGAAGCGCAGCTACATGAAAATTGTGGTTAAATACAACAACAAACTACTTTATTGTCACATTCAAATTGTAATCCCTCCTGTTTTGTTTTTCTTTTGAATTCTTGGATGGAATATGGTGGGCAATATAAGCTGCAGCTTCAGCCATCACCCATTCACTTCTAATCACTTTGATTAGATCTGATCTGATCACTCTGATCACTTTTAATCAATCCAAAATAAAGATTCATTCATTCATTCACATTCCACCACTGGCTTTTAGCAACAAGTGTATTTCCCAAATATGTTTTAAACTTGCTTTAATTAACCACCACCCATTTGTCTTTTGTCTGGGCAAGAGGGAAACTGTCCACCCCAACTGGACCTTGCCTCACTATTTACAGAGATGCAGGCTGAAGATCTGCTGAACCAGGACCAGTACGAGGGGCTGATCTGGTTGCTTCTCAGTGAGGCAGCATGGCTGGCATGTGTGACCCATTCCAGTTTCTTTTTTTTTTTTTACAGTTTGAATTTTGCACATTCTGAATAATCTGGAATTTGCTGCTGATTGTAATAAACAATTTATTGACTTATGTGTTTGCATCATGATTTTCTATTTTGCCTGTTAAGACACCGGTGGGAAAAGAGTAAACTGTACAAAGGATATATCGGTGACCTTGAAAATAATGGCTCATTTTTAAGAAAAAAGTAACCAAAACAATTATTTTATTAACTGAAGACTGTATTGTTGGATGTGCCACCGCAGAAGACTCTGCATACTTTAGGGACAGTACCAGTATATGGAGGAATTCTGGGTCATATTAGCATCTGCTCTTCATCATAATGGGTTTGGGCGGTTGTGTCTAATCATGTGCCATGGAGGGCCAAGACCCTGCAGGCTTTACCTCCAACCAGTGTCTTCAACAGCAGATTCCACTGAACTTCTTCCACTGACTGCTGATCAGTGAGAACACCTGCTGAAGAGACTGGGTAGAAGAGAACCTGCAGGGTCTTGGCCCCCCATGACACATGATTGGAAGCCCCCGGATTAGGGTTTAATGGGATTTAACATTTTAACACAAACTGCTTTATGGTTCATAATTCTGTTGACAGACTTACACCAAACCAAAAGTGATTTCTCAAACTGCTGGATTGTTCTTAGCTTTTCCAATCTTTTAGTATTTAATTTATGTCACTTGGTGGTAACCTTCACATATAAAAAAGAGACATCTGCAAAAACTTCAGAGGTTTATTGTCAGTGCAATTCCCAGTGCAATACTACATGAATGCATGTATAGTACATTGTTGATGCAGAGAATATATATTTCTACAGTACATGTATCTAGTAAATCAAGTATTTTCCATGTAACCTTGTGACTGCATTATTTTAATTGCTTTTAATCCTAGATCAACTTTGTTTTGGCCTAAAATGCATCATAACTGTCAAATATATCTTATTATATGTAACTCAGTACTGTTTACTTTTTGAATGTATATTTTGTGGCTAATATAGTTATTAACATGGCGATCAAGTTGTGTCAGCTGATCATTTTTTGCTATGACACCACCTCAGACTCAGTGCTGCTGCAGCAGGTACATCCATGATGTCTCAACAGTCTCTCCATGATTTTCACGCAGATCAGAGCAATTTTTTGCACAGGAAATAAACGTTTCTACAGATATTCTTAAGCTCTACAACCACTGATCGTTTGTGAAGCTGGGGTGACATCAGTGACAGGCTGTGTTGAACGCCCAGACCGACCGTTTGAAGCGGTAATTTCCCCACAACAGAGCCATCTGAAACACACACACACACACAGCGTACATATTTTAGAACCTAACAGCAATAAGTTGGAGACATTACAGTGTAGTACGACGTACTTATAGCAAACTAGCATTAGCAACATTAGCTTACCATCATATATGACCTAGTTTGTATCCTCACGTCTTCAGCTCTCCCAGAAGCTGCAGAACTATTCCAGAGTGTTTCATCTCGCTGCCTGTACCCTTGTGTGGTGGTCCTTTTTGGCATTTACGGTGAAAAAAGCGCCAGACCGAGGAGCCGCCTTGTACAGCCGCCATAATGCATGTGTTATGTTTTGCTTGGGTCGTGTGTTTTACGTCACGGGAGTGTGGCGCCGCCTTGCTGTTAAAAAAATCCCACCCACCCCAGCTTAACCTCGCTTTATCCGGCTGCTATGGAGACACAACCGAGGCCAAACCGTGTCGTTGAGAATCGAGACGTGGCGAGGTGAGCTGGGCTAGTGGAAAAGTGCCTTATCTTCGGTAACCAGGGGCTGTCCCACTTGTGGCCCCGGTTCTGCCTCAAGGTCCAGCTGGTAGCTTGTAGCTTGATTTTGGCGTGCACCTAGCCCCGTGGCTAACTTCCCCATTGCCACTGACTGAGCCATTAGCTTCTCCGAGCTAGCTAGCGTAGCTTCTTTTGGTGCCAACAGCTCTTCTACCCACAGCTGCATGGTCCTCGCATGTTCGGCGAAATATTCAGCCAGCTGCCCGACAGCATCCGCATAAGACCCCATCTCTCCCAACATGCAGAGAATTCTTTGACTTTCCACATTGAGATGGTGGGCCAGAAGTGCTCATCTTTGTACTCCGTCGAGTCTACTTAGGCCCAGCGCTGCAATGTAATCCTCGAACATGGCCACCCATTTTGGCCACAAGATCGCTGGCTGTCCCCGGTACTCCAGAAACGGTAATAAGGATGGAGGTAGCCCGTACGCCCCTATAGTTTTCTCTCATCGCCAAAATGTTATGTCTGGAATAACGGAAAACTGGAGTTGGTCTTATGCCAAGCAATGAACTGGACTTTATTGTGAGAACCACAATATATATACTGGTCCTGCAGCCCGCCTGACGTCACCACCAGGGCTGCTATGGCAAGCCCTCAGGGCCACACACACACACACACACACACACACACACACACACACACACACACACACACACACACACACACACACACACACCACACTCTACACATCAACATAGGGCTTGTTGGGAGTCTGATGCGGGTCTGCCGAAGTTTCCAGTGAGTGGGAGCGGTTGGTTTTTGGAAGCAATGGAAGTTACAGCTTGTTTTTTTTCTTCACCATTGTGTCTTTCTCTTTTCAGGCTTCATGGGTTAATTCCCTTGAATTGTCTATTCCTCATGTCTGCAGGGGCAGGCATGTTTGTTTATCTATGCTGCCTGATGTGATGACATCATTCCCTTGCGCCGCTGGAAAAACGTCACAGCTGAGCGTCACTCCAGACTATCTGCTGTAAAATTATTGTACGGCTGTAAATATTAATTTTTGCCAATGCTGATAAATAACTTACATAAATGCTTTATCAGCTGATACTGCTAGCATGCCAATATATATATACTGTGCATCCTGAACAACAACTATAGAACACTGTTTTATCCAGAGCTTTCACTGCCAGTATGGGCATCAGTAACTGTGTGTAATGTAACAAAATGATCAGCACAATCATAATAATCATTATGATTAATTATTCAACATGAAACACTATTACATCAATCACGCTGATCATTGTATGCAATCAAATATATATAATTTTGTAAGAATAAAGGTGCAAAAATATATTTAAAAAGATGCTAATTTAAGTCACAAATTTATTATCAGTAAGTATCCAATTTTCAAAGAAAAATGTAACAAAGCAAAGAACTCAATGAGCCTGGTCCTGCGAAAGGGAAGTCTTGATAGGGAGTTCCACTTCAACCTCGGAGTGGAAGTAATCCCGTCAATGTCCGACCTACCAGTGAAGAGTCTGGGTCGCTGGTATACCAAAGAACTTCAAGACACTGGAAAAGTAAATGAGATTAAACAGAAGATGGAAGAAGGACTGGAAGCCATTGATACTGTACGTGTGGCCTTCTGGGAAGGTTAAAGCTATGGTGTCTGCAGTTGGGGCTGATGCCAAGATTGATGTGGCCCCGACCATCTATAAGGTAGCTCTGACTCATGTGGAAGCCATGGAGAAATGCATCAGTGTCTACATCCATAGATGGCTTGGAGTGTCCCGAAACCTTACATCTGTGGCACTGTATGGCAGAGGAACGGAGGTCCAACTTGTGACGTATCAAATATGATACATTTCATATTGTGTGTGTAATATGACGGCTCCACCTTTCCGGTTACACCGCCACCCTGGATATAAAAGGCGGATGCAGAAGAGGCACGGTCTCTTTACGACCAAACCTCTGCCTATACGAGAGCGCCTGCATTATATTGTGAGTTCATCAATAAACCTACCTTCTGCTGCACCTCCGGCTTCGTTATTGAAGTATGGGTTATGGACATAACATTTGGCGACGAGGATAAAGGTCTGGATAAGGGTGTTTCCAGTATTCGGACATTTTTGGAGATCCCAGGTGAACCGCCAGTTCCCTGGCCGAGGTGGTATGCCGCATTCCAGAACTATTTGGTGGCCTTGAACTGCGGCAAATTGGAGAAGTTGCGTGTATGAGCGATTTTGGTCCATAATCTCGGCATGGAGGGACAACAAATTCTCAGCACATTGGGTGACAGTGATAGTTTTGATGACGAGGTTGGGCTAATGGCGCGTTACTTTTGTGCTCTGGAAAACGTCATTGTCCTGAGGATTCAGTTCTGGCAGCATCACCAGCGGACTGGAGAGCCGGTGCAGCAATACATCATAGACCTGCGTCAGCTGGCTGGGGGATGCCAGTTTGGAGCTTTGGAGGAAGAAATGGTCCGCGATCAGTTGGCGGAGCACACGCTATGTTCTGCCGCGTGTTCAAGGTTCCTCACGTATTCCAGTGAACTAATGTTAGCCACGACAGTTGAGATAGCTCAACAGTTTGAAGCAGCAGAAAAACTGTCCAAGGACCTCGGTGAGAGGACTACGTTGAGGCATACCGAACCACAATCGGCGGCGCAGGCTGTGGACCTGGATAGCGACGACAGTGTGGATGACGGAGAAGAATACACTACCGCTTTAAAAATTAGGTTCGCCCCGGGATGGCCAAAGTGTTTTGGCTGCGGGTCCACCAAGAACCAATATAAGGCAAGAGAGTGTCTGGCGAGGGGCAAATGCTGTGGCAAGTGTGGACTCCTACATCATTTCGCCAGGGCCTGCAAAAATTTTGAGCGAAGGGAATGAGGACGCAAAGTAAATTCTCCCACCACGACTCCTACGGTTGTTCACACCGTCTCCCCGAGCACAGATAGGAAGATTTATTGTAATGTGATGCTGGATGGCATGGAAGTGCCGTTGTTGGTGGACACGGGAGCAGTGGCTTCTGTGTTGAACTGGCTTACTGTGAGGGGTTTGTTCCCATATTACTGAGTGAGAGGACTGTCAACGTCATGTTTGGGCTACGGAGGTAATAAGCTGGCCATCATGGGTTCGTTGCAGTTGACGGCGAGATACAAGTTGGCAGTGATGTCCAACGTCCAATTCGTGTAGACCGTCAAACTTGATGGGCTGCGACATGTTCTACGGCCTGGGCTTCATGATCACCAGTGGTGTCGGAGAGGAGTGGTTAGGCTGTGGTTTGTGCGACCGACCGGTTCCGAGCATGGAGGACGATGCGGTATGGGACAAAGACTGGCCTAGTATTCTGGGAGATGACCAGGACCAATTCCATCCAGGGCCATCGCGGGAGGGTTCAGGTGCCAGAGTCCAAGTTGCCCTGGATGTAGGAACTGGGTGGCACAGTGGAACACCCATGACGGCGGATAGAGCCAAGATGATAGCTCCCTCTGCTTCTGAAGTTCGACCTGGAGATACCGAGAAGTAAGGGGCTACAACGGCTTTGTCGGCATTCAAAATAAAAGAGAGCGGGGCAGGACCGGCTGGCACGGTGGACAGACGTGCCACACAGCAACACTGGAGGCCGAATCGAGCATCGTATGGGGTTGGTGGAGTGGTTCGACCCAGAGAGGGAGCCTGGTCTAAACATCGTGGACATTTGAAGCCAAGTCGAGCGCCCCTGTGGGTTGATGACGTGGTTCGGCCCAGGGAGGAGGCTCAGCTCAGGGGGAACCATGACAAGAGAAACAACGTGATGACCAGGGGCGACTGCAGGTGATAGCTGTTCGGGAGGACGACTATCTCTAGCTGTCCAATGACTCATGGAGGCACCCTAATGAGCTGTGGTGCATCAGCGATGAGAAGGAGGTGTCGAGACTCCGACATGGCTTGTCTCCAGAGGCGAAGAGACGAATGTGCTCTGGGCGGGATCCGCCAGACGGGTCTCCGGGGGTGGCTTCTCCATTGGGACTGTATGGTAGCAAAAGGGGGCGATGTGTTAAACTGCATATAGTGTTTTGAATTGCCTGAGCTACCTAGTCAGTATGTTCTTTACCTTGAGTGCTACATGAGTTACCCATGTACCAAAAAAACAAACACAAAACGAGGGATGCTTAAAGTGTACATTACTGTGCTGTTTGCCCGGGTTATGGGGTGGTTTTGTTGGGTGTGTTTGTACCAGAGTGGGAATGTAAATACTGACTGTGTAATGAGTGAAATTGAATTTGCTGCATGAATTAAAGTTCGTGGGATTATTTTAACATTTTAGGAACATGGCAGTTTCTTTTATTTTTATGGACTATATTTAGACAAAGATGGCAGAATAATCCGTCTAGCCGTGTGGAGGTGGGACAATAGTCCACCTATCCCCGTCTAGTTTTAGTTGTTTTGTGTGCATGGATAGGCCTAAATATGTTGTTCATTGTTAACGTGTGAATCGAGTCACAAATTTGGGAGGGCCTAATTGGTGTGTTTTGGATGTTTCTACAGGAAGGGGGGGAGGTGTGATTTATCAAATGTGATACATTTCATATTGTATGTGTAATATTGGTGGTGGCTCCCCCTTTCTGGTTCCGCCGCCACCCTGGGTATAAAAGGTGGATGCCGAAGAGGCACGGTCTCTTTATGACCAGACCTCTGCCTATACGAGAGTGCTTGTATTATATTGTGAGTTCATCAATAAACCTACGTTCTACTGCACCTCCGGCCTCGTTATTGAAGTATGGCTTATGGACATAACACAACTACCGTTAAAGTCCCTGTCAGAAGAGTTCTAGGTGGAAAAGTCAAAGCTTCACACGACGCTCAAAGACTCAAAGGATCAAGTTGTTTGGGATGCACTCCCGGAAGTCAGAACAGGCAGGAAGTGGCAGGCAAGGGTTGAGGTTGCAGAGGCTAAGTCCAGTCTAAGGATCTGGGAGATAGTTGAGGCAACCCAGCTTGACTGGAGGGGCTAGGGACATGGCAGAATGGTCTGGTGGTCACAGGCAAGCGACAGACAAAAGTGGGACCTTGTTGCGGCTGAGGTTCAGACTTGGATGACTAGAGTGGTATCCCAAGCCCAATAAGGAGCATGGACAAGAAGGGAGCAGCTTCAAGAAAAGAGGACGCCAAGCAGCAATCTGTGGAGAGCAGAACCAGCCAGAATCAGCTTTATGCTAAGGGCAGTCTACGTTCTTCTACCAGCTCTGGTCAACCTGGTCCGATGGTATGATGACGAGGAGTCTGACCTGTGTTCAGCATGCTCCCAGCGTGGAACTCTCCAGCCCATCATGAGTGCCTGCCCAAGCAAGCTCTCAATGTACAAGTGGAGGCATGACCAGGCATTGAGATCAATCAAGGAGGCCATTGAAGTTGCTGTGGAAAAGGCGAACAAGGAAAAGAGGACCACTGTCACCCAAAAGATCCACTTCCTTCCAGCTGGGGCTTGGCTAAGACGTCAAGCTCCTCATCAGGGTCTGGCAAGGAGCCTCCTACAGGAAGCTAATGATTGGCAGTGTCAAGTAGACCTGGACAAGGCACTTCAGTTCCCAGTAGAAATTGCTCTCACAAGGCTGAGGCCTGATGTGGTGATAACATCTAGAATGACAAGGACAGTGATCATTGGAGTGCTAACAGTCCTGTGGGAAGATAACATTGAAGAAATGATGAAAGGAAGAAGGAGAAATATGAAGAGTTGGTGTTACAGTGCTTGGAAAGAGGGTAGAAGCCACATTGCTATCCCTTTGAAGTTAGTTGCTGAGGGTTTGAGGCTCATTCCATGATGGCACTCTTATGATGCCTAGGGATAGAAGGCCAGAAAAAGAGAGCTGTGTTTAAGAACCTGGAGGAAGCAGCTGAAGTAGGATCGGCCTGGATTTGGTGGAAGAAGTAAGAAGCAGTGCTTGAGATGTAGCCAACCAGTTGAGCATGTCCCCAGATGTGGGTGACGTGGGCCTACCCCTTTTTCACAGTGGTACTAGGAATAATGGGCCGAAACCACTGGGGGCTCCTAGCTGAGGACTCAACTGGTTGTAGCAGGAGTGATGTAGTATGTCAGCCTGTTTGTTAGTCATCAGTAAGTCTCCAATTTTCAAAGAAAAATGTCTCAAAGTTGTGAGAGAAAAAACTTATGAATGTGGTGAAAATGAATTGGGTGTTGGGAGGGGAGAAGGGAAGACATTGACATATTTAGTTGTAGATGCTATCCTTGTACTCTTTAAGGGAATGGGGGGATGGCAGGTTAACAAGTCGCAGGGTTTTGGGTCATTTTGTTAACAAAGGGAACAGCATTCATTCCCTCTGAAATCCCCTACTGCATATTTGCCCAACATAGAAATAAATAGAAAAGCACTCAGAGAACACATACCTCCGCCAAGGCTCCTTCCGTCCTTCATGGATCACCTCCAAAATGTAATGGGTTCGTGTCATGGGTGGCGTTAGGCCTTTTTTTTGAAACCCAGCACCCCTAAAAATTGGAGTCAGAAAAGTTGTGATTACAAAATTTTAGTTCATCTTTGATAAACTGAAAAAAAACATCCAAATCATATTCATTAGTTTGTAGTTTAAACATTTTAAAAATGAAAATGACCCCCCCCCCTTCCCTGTCACGCAAATGGTATGATCCCTCCTGTCACATGCACTCTCCCCTGCTGCATGCACTGGTGCCCTGGCTGCAGCCTGCCTGACACACACACAGGTGTAGTGGATCCGGTAAGTAACTCAATGGATGTCTCACACTTCTTTATGTTTACCCGATTAACACTATGATTACTTTTCATATTGTTAGTTAGGAGTTTGCCAGTCCGTGCAACGTTATCAGAATCAGAATCAGAATCAGAATCAGCTTTATTGGCCAAGTATGCACAACACATACAAGGAATTTGACTTTGGCTAAAAACTTGCTCTCGTTGTTCAGGTGAAGGATTTAAATAAGGATTCAATGACAACCAGAGTATGTACAGTAAATTACAGTCTGTCCACGTTTCTATAAAAGGATGCAAATATATACAGAAATATATGCAGTTATTTACTCGGACTAACCACACTTTGCAGAAATATATGAAAAAATATACAATCACACAGTATTTCAGTGTGGACTCAGATTCAGTGATATAATGTGAATGAAGTAAAAAGCAGTGTGAGAGTTATGTGCAATGTAATAATGGATGAAAAGTCATGAGTACAGCAACAGGTAGGACTAGGTGAATGTTAGGAGTTCATCAGAGTGATGGCTTGAGGAAAGAAACTGTTCCTGTGACGGGTGGTTTTGACCTTCAGTGATCTGTAACGACGACCAGAAGATAGAAGTTCAAACAGTTTGTGGCCGGGGTGTGATGGGTCAGCACAGATGTTTCCCGCCCGTTTCCTGGTTATGGACCGATATAAGTTCTCAATGGAGGGTAGGTCGGTACCAATGATCCTCTCCGCAGACTTAATGATCCGCTGCAGTCTGGTCTTGTCCTGTTTAGTGGCAGATCCAAACCAGACAGTGATGGAAAAGCAGAGGACAGATTGGATGATGGCGGTGTAGAAGACAACCAGCAGCTCCTGAGGCAAATCAAACTTCTTGAGCTGACGCAGAAAAAAAAAAAACAACCTCTGCTGGGCCTTTTTCCGGACAGTGTCAATATGGGAGGACCACTTCAGGTTCCGGGAGATTGTGGTACCCAGAAACTTGAAGGAGTCCACAGTGGACACTGTGCTGTTGAGGATGGTGAGTGGGGGGAATGAAGGGGGGTGTCGCCTGAAATCCACAGTCATCTCCACCGTTTTGGCTGGGTTAAGTTCAAGATGGTTCTGGCTGCACCAGAGGATCAGCTGCTCCACCTCCTGCCTGTATGCAGACTCATCATCATCCCGGATCAAACCGATGACTGTGGTGTCGTCCGCAAACTTCAGGAGCTTCACCGAAGGGTCCTCTGAGGTGCAGTCGTTGGAGTAGAGGGAGAAGAGCAGTGGGGAAAGGACACATCCTTGGGGGGCGCCAGTACTAATTTTTCGGGAGCTGGATGTAAATCTCCCTAGCTTCACCTGTTGCCACCTGTCAGTCAGAAAGCTGGAGATCCACTGGCAGGTGGAGGGGGGCACCTTGAGCTGGAGGAGTTTCTGATGAAGAATGCCTGGGATGATGGTGTTGAACGCTGAGCTGAAGTCAACAAACAGGATCCTGGCGTACGTCCCTGGGGAGTCGAGGTGTTGCAGGATGTAATGTAGTCCCATATTCACTGCATCATCCACTGACCTGTTTGACCGGTAGGCAAACTGCAGTGGGTCCATCAGGGGGCCTGTGATGACCTTCAGGTGGCTCAGCACCAATCTCTCCAAGGATTTCATGACCACAGAGGTCAGGGCAACAGGTCTGTAGTCGTTTAATCCTGTAATAGAGGGTTTCTTGGGAACTGGAATGATGATGGAGCGTTTGAAGCAGGAAGGCACTTCACGCAGCTCCAGTGATCTGTTAAAGATCCGGGTGAATATGGGGGCCAACTCGTTTAGACCAGACTCTCAGGCAGGACGGAGACACACCATCAGGTCCTGCAGCCTTCTTGATCTTTTGTCTCTGAAAGACCCGGCGCACCTCCTCTTCACAGATCATTAGTGCTGGTGGGAGATCAGAGTGGAGGAGGGATGGAGTTCCTGGGGCTGCAGATAATCCTTTTGTGTGGGTGGGAGGTGAGAACTGTAGGTTCTTTTCAAACCTGCAGTAAAAGCTGTTTAGGTCATTAGCCAGCTGGAGGTTTTCCGCAGGGTGGGGGGATGGTCTCCTGTAGTTGGTGATATTCCGTAGGCCTCTCCAGACAGAAGCAGAGTTGTTAGCTGAGAAGTTTTTTTGTAACTTCACACTGTAGCTCCTCTTAGCAAGCCTGGTCTCCTTCGTCAGCATGTTTCTGGCCCGCTTGTACAGAGTCCAGTCACCAGTCCTGTAGGCCTCCTCCTTGGTCTGACGTAGCTGCTTCAGTTTAGGAATGAACCAGGGTTTATTGTTGTTGTATGAATAGTTTTTGGGTCTGTTGTAGAGGGTGAAAGGGAAGGAGGTGGAGGCGAGGCACGAGCGTAGGTTGATACAGATTCTTTATTGACCCTCTAACATATATACAGCCTGTGGACCCCAGTGTGGCCCACTGGGGCGGAGTGTCTCATAGAAGAGCCTCCCAACTCTCTCTGCATTCTGCTTATATAGCTTTAATGGTATACATAGAGAGCTGGGCTGGTGCATTATGCTTGTGTGTGTACACACTCCTTGGGGGGCTACCCCCTTCAGTCCATTGTTCTGTCCCTCTTCACTGCTTCTGGGTGTGAAAGGATGTCCACCCGCTGTGTCTAATGTCACCACACTGTCTGGATTTAGGTGAGAGTATGATGCATATCAGCAAACATTTAGGTTTCAAAATATGTGAGGTTTTCTCCTGGGGTGGAGGTTAGAAAATAGGCTATTATTAGGCTGTAAATATCCTATAACAGAAAATACTGCATTTTTGCTCATTTTATTTTAGATTTTTAATGTATGAGGAAAACCTCACAAATTTATGAGAGTAAAGTCTCAAATGTACAAGAAAAAAAGCCGTAAATTGGCACTCAACACAAATTATTAGGGAAAGTTGATTCAAGTGGGGGGGCATTCAAATTTACAAGGAAAAGGTAGTAAATTTAGAATAAAACTGCCATAAATTTAGGAGAAAAACCTCAAACTGTCCAGACTAAACTCACATCTCAGTAACTTCTTAATGTCACGAGCCGAGCTGGCTTGGCTTTCCCCAGCTCGGCTCTGATCTCTCAGTGGGTTTTGGTTTTACTGTTTATGTGCATTTTGTGTATTCCTGTACTTTAGTTAAGTTATCTCTCCTGTATGTTCAATTGCCAATGATTGAGAGATCTTGTCTGGCTTTTGGGAGAGGAGAGTCGGGTGTGACTCTTGGCCGCACCTGGGCTTCCCTCGTCAGGCTCTGCTGTTGCCGGTGACCCTAACCTTTCCTTCTCTCCCATGCCTGTCGAGCCCCTCACTAGGGTTGCTGTAGAGGAGCTACCATCACCGGGGTTGTCTACCGAAGACAATGAGAGGTTGGCGGTCCCAGAGGAGGTCGACGGGGGCACAGCACCGGGCGCGATGATGGAGGCTATGCACCCCAAATCGCCGGAGTCCTGGACGGCGGTGGAGCCTGAGTTCAGGCAAGTGTGTTCCACTGTGTCAATTCAGCATATGTCAAAGCCACACTGCCCGACTCATGGCGAGGAGAGCCTGGGGCAGCTCGTAGTAGCCCTCAGGGCCGCCTCACCGGGCTCTGCCGGTGACTCTCACCCGGTCTCTTCTTCTCTCCCTCCTGGGTCGGAGCCCTCTGCCAGGGTCGCCGGAGAGCAGCTGACTTCGCCGGAGGCCGCCGAGGATCGGGATCCAGCACCAGGTGGCAGGAGCACCATCTCCCTCGCTGGGGAGGCCACCGCGGGAGCAATGAGGCCCCCGATGGGATTCACCGCTGGTGCAACGGTGCTCCAACCGGAGCCCATCGCGGGTACAGCCACATCCCAGACCAGGACCATCGTGGGTGCAGCTCTGGCCCAATTGGGGCCCACCACGGGTGCTGCAGAGTCACCGCCGGAGGTCGCTGAGGGTCTAGCCCTGCCAAAGGAGGACGTCGCTGCTTCAGCCCTTCCTGCCAAGGTCGTCAGGGCACCTCCCATGATCACCTCCTCAGCCTGGTGCCCCTGCGGGTTGGCCCTCTCACCGTGGGTGCAGCTTTGGCCCAATCGGAGTCCAGCATGAGTGCAGCTGAGCCTTAGCCGGAGGTCACCGTGGGTGCAGTTAAGCCTCAACCGGAGGTCACCGCAGGTGCAGTTGAGCCTCAGCCGGAGGTCACCGCAGGTGCAGCAAGGCTCCCGCTGGAGTCCACTGTGGGTGCACTAGAGCTGGCCTGGTCGGGGTCCACCGCGGGTGCAGCGGAGCCGGCCCGGTCGGGGTCCACCGTCGGTGCAGTTGTGGACCATCCTGAGGATGCCGTGGTCCCCTTATCCATGCCCAACGCTGTGGAGGTCCCCTTTCCCCCATTCTGTTATCCACCAGTGAGCTTTCTGGTGGGCAGGCCGCCTCTTGCTTCACCCCTTCAGTCCTGGTGGCTAAACTACGCTGGCTGGCCGCCAGAAGAATTGACTTCCCAGATCAGGTGGCTCATGTTTTCCGGCAGGCTGCTGGACTCGGTCCACCAGACCTTCTGCTGGGCCTGGGACTATGGGCGGCTTCCTGAGCCTCAATGGCCATGGACTTGGGGCGGTTAATTGTGGGCCCTGGGTGGGGCATTGTGTTCCCTCCTTCCTGTTCCCCCTACCTCCCACCTGGGTTCATGTTGTTTGTTGTTGTTGCTCCTGTTGGGGGGGGGGGGTCTTCTTGATATTACCCTGGGTGTCTGGGAATCCACTCCTTACAGGGGGGGCTCTGTCACAAGCCGAGCCAGGTTGGCTTTCCCCAGCTCGGCCCTGATCTCTCAGTGGGTTTTGGTTTTACTGTTTATGTGCATTTTGTGTATTTCTGTATTTTTTCCATATCCATAGCCACTGCCTGACCGGCAGCTGTTAGTTAGCATCAGTGACCTACTTTCTCCCATGCTGCTGACAGTCTGTCGGTCCAGCCACGCCCCCTCGCTCTCCCTCTGTATTCCATCAGCTGTTCCCAGCCCCGGTAATTTTCTTTCCCGTGCCTTGCTCAGGTGTGCCCAATTTGTGTGGCCAGCCGTGTTTGTATTTTTGTGGCTCTTCGCTAGACAAATGCCGCTGGACCATTGTACGGGTTAGATTCTTATTCTCCGCCGTCTAACCGTCACGTCCCGAAGGATCTGTTGTGTTTGTGCTCGTTGTCTGCCTTGGATGACTTGGACGGCTCCTGCACGGTGGGTAAGAGCTTTTTTGCGTTTCTGTTTGCAGCTGTGCTGCAAAGCTTGTCTGTAGCGTTTCCTCTGGCAGCACAACTGCTATGCTCGGTCACTGCTGCCTGGCTCTTCTCCCATGCCAGTTGAGGATCCTGGAGAACTCCAAATTTACATGAGCACTTTGTCCTGTTAGTTTTTGTGGCCACAGTGCACAGTGGTCTGCCTGCTGTACGCTATTTGTGTCAGCCGTTATGTGCACATCTGTTTCGTTTCTGTAAGTCATTACTTTTTGAACTGTTTATGTCAATAAATGTGTGTTTGGTTAACCATGCGCGTAAATCCTCATCCCTCCTTCTCTTCCTCCGTGCGCTGTGCGGGGAGGTTTATGACACTTAACTATTTTTGGGGTGATTACTGTTATGTATGTATTTGAGTGATAATATATAAAGATAACCCATGTTTACTTGTGTACAGTTTCAGGCAACTCTACCACCTAAATGATATTTTTTTAATTGAAAATGTGGAAATTTTTATGTGAATTTCGAGAGTTCTTATAAATTACCTATTTTTTCTTATGATTATTTTTATTCTTTTTTAATTATAGACTTTTTAAGAAACTTCATGAAAATTGAAACTTCCTGAAAATTTTTTGGATTGACATTTTTTTCTTAAATTTGTGACCTTTGCGTCATAAACTGGAATTTTTTTTTCTTCCATCTTTGCATTTTTGCCTCAACAAATTCCCCTCCTCTTTCCATTGATTTTTTTTCCTTAATTTTTTTTTTAAAAATTATTGCAAATGAGCTACATTTCCCTTGTGATTTTCTGATCTTTGTGTGATGTTGTGATTCGGTACCTTTATTGTGAAGTGTAGTGTAGTGGCGGGCACTTCCTGTTCCATCACTGCACTGCCCTATAAATACCAGAGGGCACCCATATTGCAGCCTCTTCGACTAGTGCCCTCTGCCTGGTGCCTACCGTGTAACCGCTATTCCACCAACGTTCAAAAAAGCTGTGTTCGTCCAGTCATCTGGCCTCGATGAAGACATTGTGTGGGACAAAGAGCTAACGGACACCACTGCGGTCAAGCAGGACTAGCCTCACTCAGGTTCGGTGCAGGAGGGTCTCAGTGCTGATGCTCTGGAAATGGTAAGGGGGGTACCGAGCGTGGCGCCGAGGCACCTGCGCAGGCAAGTGACACCAGTGTGCTAGCCCCAGATGCCTCCGGAGCTTGGCTGAAGGGGGATGGAGGATCTGCAGCAACAATGGTGACCGCTACGACAACTTCAGAAGAAGTCGGGGCCAGACCGACGAGCACGGTGAAACCGTGTGGTCAGCAGCACCATTTCAGGCCGAGCCGAGCCCCACTGAAAGTTATGGACTTGGTTTGGGTTCGAGTGAAGAATGTCCACGGCAAACAAGGGCCAGACGACAGCCAGCAAAACATCATGACTGTCTGCGCATAGTGGCTAAGCTAGGCGCAGCATACTTCAAGCTGTCCAATAGCTTGGTGAGGCACGCCAATCAGCTTCGATGTGTCCGGGAAGAGGCTTCAGGTGATGGGGCTGGGCGAGAGCGGGAGTCGGTGGTGAAGAGGAGAGGCGCTTTCGTCCGGAAGATCAGCCATTTTCCCGAGGGCCTGCTGCTTCCAGGGGCATGCTTGCTGAGGGGCTGCCCCCCCCCCCCCCAATGCTGGTTCTACTCCTCCTGCCCAAGAAACAGTGCTGTAAATATACAGTATATGTTGATAGTTCTGATCTTGTGTTTATGTATGTTGTAAAATGAGATTATTTTGTGTATTATTGTTTAGTTTAGGAACACAGCAGTGATTTTTGTTTAATAATGACCTCTTCTTTAGTTTATCCGGTGGCAGAATAATCCACCGTGCTGTGTGGGCTGCACGGTAGTCCACCCGTCAGCCCTATTTTAGGTTATGTTGTGTGAGTGTGTTAGGCCATTTCACTACATTGGTTTTCGTTATGTTGCTGCATGATTCGGGTCCCAAATTGGGGAGGGCCTCAATTGTGTGTGTGGTTTTGGACTTTTCTAAGGGGGGGGGGGGGGTGTGATGTTGTGATTCAGCACCTTTATTGTGAAGTGTGGTGTAGTGGCGGAAACTTCCTGTTTCGCTACTGCACTGTCCTATAAATACCAGAGGGCATCCATATTGCAGCCTCTTCAACCGGTGTCCTCTGCCTGGTGCCTACCGTGTAACCGCCATTATACCAATGTTCAATAAAGCTGTGTTCCTCCAGTCATCTGGCCTCATCCTTTACCAAGATATCTTACCATACATAACACTTTGTCTCAACAATTTATCAATTTTCTTTTTCATAATAAATTTATTAAATCTTCCTTTGTTTACATTCTCAATGACTGTAATTGTACAGATGTGAATTTTTTCCTCATAAATTTGCAACTTTTGCCAAGAATTTGTAACTTTTATCTTTTAAATTCAAGTTTGTTTTTCTTGTAATTTTGCATTTTTTCTCTCATGAATTTAGTCCATATTTTAAAGAAATTGACAATTGTCCCTATAAATTTGTTAAGTTATTCTAGTAAATTCAAAGCTTTTATTGTATATATACAGTATATGTGATGTGTTTTTTCCTTGTGATTGTGTAGCTTTTTCTCAAAGTTTTGCACCTTTGGAAAATTTTGAGACTTTAAAATTATGACAATATTTATGCAAAATAAATAATAAAGTAACTTTCTTTCTTTCTTTCTTTCTTTCTTCAAAACCACAGGGATTCACTTGTTAAGGCCAAAAGTAGGATGATTCTGACCTCTGTTAGACCATGGTTGTGATGGCTGAATGTTGTTACTTAACAAATTGGACCAAAAATGCCAGGGTTGATTTTTTTTTGTCCCAGTCCTGCTTTGGCTAAGACAGCTAATAGCAGATGTTTTCTTTAATGGTTGCATTGTCAATCCACCACTGTGTACTGTTTGAATTTGAGGGACAGAAGCTGTTGTCATTTTAGTATAAGCAAAATATTAAATCCAGGCTGTCACTGTTTTTATGTATCATCACATACCATGTTCACTAACGAGAAGCCAGGGAGGAGATGTATGAAAGATGATAACTCTAACAAAATAACATGTAAAATTGCATCAGCGTCTGTCCAGTAGTTTTGGAGTGTTATTGCTAAGACACTGTAAGAAGATAAGAGCCTTGGCTGACGTATGTGTTCTCAGAACACCACCAAAATGTAACGGGTTCCTCTCTAGCCCAAGAAGCACCTCTGGTGAAAAGTTCATCCAAATCCATCCAGTAGTTTTTGTGTAATCCTGCTGCACAAATACAAACAAAGCCCTTGGTGGAGGTGTGCATTCTCACATCACCAAAATCTAATCATCTGTACCCCGTGCCATTACACACCTTTCCTGAAAATTTCCTCAAAATCTTTTCGTAACTTTCAGAGTAATGTTGCTAACAGACAGACAGACCAACCAACAAACCAACGTTGGTAAAAACATAACCTCTTTGGTGGAGGTAATTAGGCTATTTTACCCTCCACCTCCTTCCCTACCTCCTGTGGTTTCTGATTTGTCCAGGGTGGGGGGAAAAAAGTCAGACATTCTGACTTGTGTAGCATCGAGAATGTGGCAAAAACTTGTGGAATGGCATTTGAAACATTGCAGGAGTTGGGCCAGAGGAAAGAAAGAAAAAACTATGACATAAGACTGTGCATTGGTTTCAGGTGTGTTTTGAAATGTAAATAAAACATCGGAAAAATTGCATTAAACTTATGTGTAACAGAAAGCATCTCTAGCCGGGTTTGCTAGTTTATTAACTACTGCAAAACATTGTGACTGTAGTGAGGCCAGCTGTTGCAAATGTTCTGCCCTCTTATGAGAATCACGTGTGACTGTCTTGCCAGCAATTCTGTAACATATAACGAGGGGTAATTAAAACCATACCTTCAGGTTCTTTTAAACCAGGTGAAGAGTCACAGGTAGCAATCAAAGGGGAAACTTATGAGGATGGTTAAAGGAATTTTGTTTACATAAAATATGTACAAATAAATGCCCACTTAAAAAAAAAGCCTAACCTAAAACCTTCATCCATCCATCCATCCATCCATCCATCCATCCATCTTCTACCGCTTTTCCGGAGGTCTGGGTCACGGAGGCAGCAATTCAAGCAGAGAAGCCCAGGTTTCCCTCTCCCCAGCCACCTGCTCCAGCTCTTCAGAGAGGATACCAAGGCATTCCCAGACCAGCTGGGAGACATAGTCTCTCCAGAGAGTCCTGGGTCTGCCCCAGGGTCTCCTCCCAGTGGGACATGCCCGAAACACCTCAAGTGGGAGGCGTCCAGGAGGCATCCCGATCAGATGCCCATACCACCTCAACTGGCAAATTTCAATGTGGAGGAGCAGCAGTTCTACTCTGAGCCTCTCCCGGATGACTGAGCTCCTCACCCTATCTCTGAGGGTGAGTCCAGCCATCCTACGGGAAAAGCCCATTTCAGCCGCTTGTATCTGCGATCTCGTTCTTTCGGTCATTGCCCAAAGCTCATGATCATAGGTGAGAGTAGGAACGTAGATTGACTGGTAAATCGACAGCTTTGTCGTAGAACTCAGCTCCCTCTTCACCACAACAGACCGGTACAACGTCCGCATCATTGCAAAAGCTGCTCCGATCCGTCTGTCAATCTCTCGCTCCATTCTCCCCTCACTCGTGAATAAGACTTAAAACCTAATACAGTGGTACCTCTACTTACGAACGTCTCTACATACGGAATTTTCAGGTTACGAGACGCCTCAACGGGAAAATATTCCCTCTAGTTACGAACGAAATTTCAGGATACGAAAGGCAAAAAAGTATGCGCTCCTCGCAGCTTCCGTAGTTTACCGAACGTAAACATACCTGTAGCTGCTCTGCCATTGGCTATCGCCTAGCATCTTCCTGGTATCCCATTGGCCACGAAGTTTTGATTTTTTTTTCCAAAACTTTATTAAGAACAAGGTGAAAGTTTTACGTGTGTGTACAGTACAGAATTAACATTTATTCGCTATGGGCCCCAAGAAAGTGACGGCGATAAGTGGAAAAGGAGAAAAGAAGAGAGTTTTTTTGTCCATACAAACAAAGAAAGGAGATAATCGAAAGGTATGAAAAGGGGATGCGTTTGGTTGATCTCGCCAAAGAATATGGCCGTAATACATCAACGATCAGCACGGTATTAAAACAAAACGAAGCACTTACAAGCCGACAAAAGCAAACGTCCTTGGATCAGAACATGAACCAAAGAAGGCAAAAGGTGACGACGTCGACGACGATAGCAGTTAAAGGGTAAATGAACATAATTTTTATTATTCTTTCTCTTTTATTATTCTCTTTTATTATTCTTTCTCTCATTTTAAACTCTCATTTTATGTTTATTGTGCAGTAATCTAATTGTAACATGTATTTGTTACATGTTTTGATGCGTTTTTACGATTTATAAAAAATTTATGCCCGAATTTTGGGGGCTTGGAACGGATTACGGCATTTACATGTAAAACGCGCCTCTACTTACGAATTTTTCACGTTACGAGAATTCTTCCGGAACGAATTAAATTCGTAAGTAGAGGTACCACTGTATTTAAAATTAACTTAAATTAAGCTAAAATAGAATAAAATACTAGCTAAAAATCTAAAAGTGGGCTAAAAAAAAAAGTCCATAAAAGCTGAGGAGGAGGATTCACTCTTCCAGGCCAGGCTCCGTCTGCCACCACGACACCGACACCCTCAGGAAACCTGCACAAGGGGAGACACTTGCCAGCAGTATATCCATATTTAGGGCCCGAGCCACTGACTACGTCAGTGGGCGAGAGCCCTATTGTATCCGCTGTGCTTATTATTATTTTTCCACCTAAACAATCACATTTTTGACCCTCTAAATGTTAACCAAAAATTTTTTTTTCGCACACACCTCAGACCCCGTGAAAACTTCGATAAACTGGAAAAAATATGTGCCCCCCCCACAATTTTTGTGGGTACTGGCCAAACATACAGTCCAGGGTCAATGGAGACCAGCGACCATAAAGTTTACTATACTGACACGAAATTTGGGTGAGGTGTGCATCACCTCAAGACATGCAAAAAACATAATTGTGACCCTTATTCATGGTCAACAAGAAGTCCGCCATCTTGCCTCAAAGCCGCCGCGCCTCCAGTTTTGTCAAAAACCACCCCTTGCATTTGAACAAAGTCCTCCTTGGGGATTACTCTGATTGAGCTCATTTTCACATAGCAGCATCTATAGGAATGGGCCATTAATCGTTGTATAAGTCACAGTAAAAAGCTCAAAGGTGTGGCCACGGCATCATGGCGAAGTTAGACTCTGCCCCTTACAACATCAGACAGCTGTAACTCCAGCAGAACTTGTCCAATGTCCACCAAAGTTTCCATGATGGATAATAGTCCCGCCCCGAACGTGTCTATATAAAAATACCTGACAAAAGATATAGCGTCACCTAGTGGTTAAAGGAAGAATTGCTGAAAACTGTTTTATTTATTACTCATGCGCTTGCCAGAATGACATGAAATTTTCTGAGGTTTATCAGACCACATGGATGATCATAACTCCACATCAACTTTAGCATGGTGTCACTGCTGTTACCATGGATACACCCTCCTTGCCATTCAGTCCATGATCTTGTAGGGATGGTTGGGAATGACCTAGAGTCATGAAATCTGGAACATAGGTCGAGGTGACTGTCATATACATATAGTCCTATATGGGTGGGCAACACATAACTGATAGGTAAGTGTTGCCATGGTGACATGGCGAAGGTTGACTCCTCACCATGGAACAACGGAGAGTTGTAACGGACAAACTTTGTCTGATTTTCACCAAATTTTGAACGATGGATACTAGTCCTACCCTGCACGCTCCTATCTAAAAATAATTAACAAAAGTAATAGCGCCACCTTCTGGTTAGAACAACAGACACCTGTAACTTGGACAAACTTTGTCAGATTTTCACCAAATTTTGAACGATGGATATTAGTCCCAGCCTGCACGCTCCTATATAAAAATAATTAACAAAAGTATTAGCGCCACTTACTGGATAGAACAACGGACACTTGTAACTTGGACAAACTTTCTCAGATTTTCACCAAATTTTCTAAGATGGATATCAATCCCACCCTGAACACTCCTATATAAAAATAATGAACAAAACTTATCATGCCACCTAGTGGTTAAAGGAAGAATTGCTGAAAACTGTTTTTTTTTTTTTAAATTTTGTCTCACTGTGTGCAAAAATCACATGAAGGAATGACTAGGACTCACTGACAGCACACGTACATAGTACAGAACTGTTTCCATGCCGACTGGCATGCTTTAATGGCGTTGTCGCCATGCAAAACATGAGCATTACAGCTCAGATGATACTTCTCTGATTTAGACTAAAATTTGCACCATGGATACTAATCCCACTCTAAACATGTCTATATATCAATTTTCATGAATTTGTCCAAGCACCACCTTGTGGGGACATGACGTACTGCACAAAAATGTATCAGCTCTCACTGAAAGACCAGTAATCACAATGACATGACATTTTCAGAAGTTTCTCAGAGCACATTGGATTAGCCTCAGTGGAAGTCACGTTTGTCCTGTGATCATCACAGTTGCCATGGAAACCCACTCCTCACTATTTAATACATTTTATACTTTGGAGGGTTGGGAAAGTCCAAGGGTTATGAATTGTGGAACATAAGTCAAGGTGACTCTCTTCTGTAGTTCCACATGGGTCTGCAACATGTAACTAATATGTAAGTGTTGCCACGGTCACATGCCCAAGTTTACCTTATCACAATATGTTGGACAGTTGTAACTTGGACAGACTTTGTCCGATTTTCACCGTAACTGCAACGATAGATATAAATCAAATGCTGCACGCTCCTACATAAAAATGATTGACAAACGTTATAGCATCACCTACTGCTCACATGAAGTACTGTGCAAAATGGTTTACTTTATTATTCACACAGCGCTTGCCGTGACGATGGGAAATTTTCTGAGCCAGCTAGGTACGATGGGCACCAGGTTCCGTGGGTGCTTGGGGGGTCGAGGGCCCGCTTACAGCTGCTTGCAGCTTTAATTCTCATTGTCATCATCAACGTCATCGTCATGGGGTGCTGCTATCTGGGAACCAGATACTTACAGCCCAAGCAGAATTCCTCACTCTGGCTCTTGCTGTCTCTCACCTGCAGCACCCCAACTGCTCCACACAGAAGTGTCCTCCCCCAAATGCCAGCATCATGGTGGTCCTGGCTGTTACTGTTCCTTCTCCTCAGTCATGCCCTCCTTCTGCCATTTTCCTAGAAATGTTACACTCAACACCACCCATTTGAAACTGATTCAAGCAATATAAAGCTGAAGTATCATGAGCAGTGCATCGAGTGCTGTGTCAGTCATGTGACCGTAGCAAGCGAGGCCACGTTATGTCGGTCACATCACGTGACTTGAGGGCTCGCAGGAAGTTTGAGAGGGTTCTATTGGAATTAGGTCTTTTTTGTTTGCTTTGGATTGTTTGTTCCTGCCATCCAATTTTGAATAGACCTCGGATGGCCAAATGCTCAAAAAAAAAAAAGTATTGAGATTTTTTCAGGTCTTCCACTCAGATGCAGTTCTGACACTCAGTCAGCAGATGGCACTCTTTACTAAATGTTTCATAACACTGTGTCGATCATGACGCAATTGTCTCAAGGTTGTTCATTGTTTCATAAGGCCTCAGTTTCACCATCACTACATTTTCCTGGGAGCAGCAGCCTCCTCTTGTTCTGGCAGGGATCTCCTCTGGCCAGGGCCTCTCCTCAGGCAGGTCTGTCCTCCAAGCAGGCCATCAGCCGGCCGGGCCTTCCCCCCAGGAAAGGATCTCCTTCCCAGGCAGGGCTCCTTCCTCTTGGCAAAAATTCTCTCCTCTGGACTGCCAAAGCACCTTTTACTGTATACCATGTGCAGTCACAGGTGCTGCACATCTTCAATCAACATAGGTGCTGCTGATTAGTGATTAGGGGAAGCACAGGGTGGAAGTAGACAACATTTCCAGTTAAAAGCACACTGATTAAATATAAAAACAGCAAAACATGCAAACTATAAATAAACATGCAACACAAACTTAAAAACCACATCAAACCCAAAAACCACAATAAAATACTTCCATCCTGTGACAATTACATGTCTTCAATCTTAACCACATGTAAAAGGTGAATCATTAATTCATTTTCCTTGTATTTTTCAAATAATCCTGGACCAGCTCTGAAATTTATGCAGAGAGGCACCCAGTTGATCACATAACTGATCACAGCCAGATCTCAAGACTGGAACAGTGACCAAAAGCCTTCCTCAAGCAGTTCAGGCATGCACAGGTCTCACCAAAAGTAGTACAAATAACATGCTTTCAGTCCATTAAAGAATGTACCATTTATATAAAAACAACAACAAAAAAAATCATACTATTTATATTAATAACAAAAAAGTACTATATATACTGCAAAAGCTTTCACTCCCAAACCCATTGTCACTGAATGTGTTAAAAACAACACCCGTTTTAAAACATTATTCATGCTGCATTTCCCCTCTATTCTGCTTTGGTCAGCGTGCGCTTTGGATGAGCCCGGCACGCACGCGGTGCTGTACATGCTCATTTTTTTCATCTACCCAGGCCAAGCGGTTGACGCATGCGCACAACCATCATTTGTAGTTTCACTCCCACCCTATAGGCAGCACCAATGCGCTGACGCGCTAGGATTTTCACCAACGAAGAAACGTGAGAGCAATGCACATCAACAACAATGGTGTTGTTAAAGTGTCACCGAGAGGAAGAGGAGCTGCTGTTACTACATTTTGTGGCAGAATTACAAAAAGTATGTTTATTCTCGTCTTCCGCCTCCTTATTGTCTTCTTCGTCTACTTTGTCTTGGTATGCTGTGTCGATATCGCCACTTCATGAATGGAATGTTCAGTCTTGCGCATGTTCTGTCAACACGTTCAGGTCATGGGCAAGTGGCGCGCGGTCACAAAATTTGGGCTGCACGGAGTTGTCCGTGGTCGAGCACTCTGGACACTAGCGGAGTGGAGACGATGATGTAAATTTCGTCACACAAGGTTTCCAGTTGCACATACGCGGACAGCAGAGGTGCAGCACGAATCCAGATTAACACTGTTCATCACCCATTTGGTTGGTGGGACGGGGGTGGAGTATGGCACAAAAAACCCCAGCATTCACTCTGCAGCCCCTGGTTTGCATCCAGGGCTGTCCGTTGATCACTTTGACATTTGCTTTTCACTTTTTTTGTTCGGTTTATGTGCTTACTCCACTAATGGTTAAAGTTTACGTACTTCACCCACTCAGACCTCACATACGTACATGCTCTGTGTTTCTTAAAGAGTGAAAAAGCATGTTATTTGTAGTACTTTTTGGTGTGACTGGGCTCCATAGGTAATATACCAGTGGATCTCAATATATTAGAATATCATGATTCATAACTCAATATAATAAGCTAAGTCGTAATGATCAAAATTTAAAATAAAAAAAGGCTTGAAACGTTCGGGAACGAGTTGTTCAAATGTACGAGTTGTTCAAATGTACGAGTTCTAATGTACTGAATCACTGATGGCTCCAACTGGTCAAAAGGCAGCTACAGCTGCGTGCTGAATACACCTGACACATTGACAGCTCTCCTAGCCCATCTACAGCCTTTTACAGCTGTACGAACCTGGACCTGCATTTACTGGATGACTTGTCCACTAAAGGTTGTCCAGCAGGACGGAAACAGATCCAACATGGCACTGCCTCAACAATAAACCTACTCTAACATCTTGAAAACAGAGAAGCAAAAAGTGATTCTGAAAACAGTTCAGGTGAGAAATATATCATATGCTGAATCTGTTTTTATTTGACACACACATCTGCTTGTTTAAAAGTTTATTTTTTTTGCCAAAAAAAAAGTGCTGTGATGTGCCTGGTGTTTCACATAGACAATGAATAAAAAGAGGAGAGGAGAAAGTACATACTGAGTGGCTGCCTGTTCTGTACTCAATCAATGCCGGAGAAAAGGCAGAAACACCAAGTTTTGGTCTCAATGAAACTAACAGGGGCAATAAAAGAACTTTCCCTCGCAGCAGTTAGGCTGAACGCTGAGGAGCTGGAATGTACCACTTCGAAAGGGGTGGGGTAGAATAGTCCATGTGACACTAGCCTTTTTAATAATCACCAACTGAGGAGTTTCCCCTGAGCTCACGTTTAAAGTAGGGAGATATCACAAGGTAGTTACACTTACAAAGTCAGATGAACACAGGCGCACATCTTTAACGCTGCAGCCGCCTGCTCTGTTCAGCTGCCTCTCAGTTCAGTGAACTTACTAGTACACTTTGTTGTGTCTGAAGAATGGGCGGACGCGACCATGTGTTGAGGTTAGCTTTATTGGAGGTTTTGCAGTGTTTAGTACGCGGAGCAGCTTGTAGATGGAGCAGGAAGCGAGGCAAGATATCGACTGTCCCTGGGCAGTCGTCTAATATACCTTGAGGCGCACTGATGTCACCCGTGTGCGCGTGCTCCTGCAGCGTAGTGCGTTGCGCTGTTTTGCATACATTTCATTTACTCTCCCCCCTGAGAAAGCTCAGATCATTTACACACACGTGGCTAGCTTAGCAGGAACGGGCTGACATAAGAACATACACATATGAGTGGGCTGAACAGGCTGGTATAAAGAACCACTTTAAGGCATGACATCCACAACATTCTAAGTGGGCAACCAGGTACCGGTGTACCGGGACTGCCGATGTACCCACGTGACCTTGTGGGGTTATTCTGCCACTGAACAGACCACACGCTAGCTACTAATGAACTGTAAAGTCATTAACACAGCTTTTTGAACTCAGCGGGGCCTCTGTCGGGCCTGTGCCCTGGAGTATGGATTACTTGGGTTGTTACTGATATCTGGTGAAAATCTCAGGTCAATGGCTCTATCAGAAACATGTTTAATGAGAAAAGTGTTGACGTGTTCAAAATGTATTTTCCCCGCTATTTATAACACAGGGTTACAAAAATATTTTTTTTGTAAGTTGTCTGTGTTTTTTCAACTGATTTAAGACAATTTTGCACTGCAGAATCCGAAAATGACATCCGTTTCTCTTGATCAGGTGCTAAGTAAAAACCCGTACTTACTTAGTACTTACTTAGTACTGTGCATGTACTTACCTTTATATAAAGGTAAGTACATGTAAATTGAATGTTATGTCATCATTGTTCAAAATTCAGAGAATTTCAAGACATAAAAAAGAATTTTGCATCATATAAAGCGAAAATACCCGTACATGTAAACAAAAACATATAAAACAACATGTGGCCATAATTCAAAAAGTTGACCTGATTGAGCAAAACCAATGTGATTTTTTGGATTCAGCATGTCAAAATTGTCCTAAATCAGCTAAAAAAACTTAGACAATAAATTTGGTGTTGACCAGTGTAATCATTGTCTTCAGATGAAATGGGTAAAAGTTGAGCAAAAGCTTTCCATTTTCCTCCAAAACAGATGCAGTCTTGAGACAGTTCCAGACTCAGGTAATGTCTGCGGCTTCGCCCCGAGGTCAGGGTTATTTGCAGTCTTGATTGGATCTTTTCTGGATAACTTATAAAACACAACCAGGCACTGGGAGAAGGCCACAACAGGTAATGAAATTATCTGGATGGCACACACAAAACACCAGGGGAAAACAGAAACGTGATAAAGGTTTACACAGAACTCCACTTGACATGGTTGAATATACTGAAGAATGAGGAAATACTGAGCCATCTGTTCCAGGAAGAAGAGTTTCACAATGTTTGAGAGCAGCCAATTTGAAAATGCCCCCAGCATAAACCTAAATATTTTAACAGATTAGCTGTATTTGTGCAGCATATTTTTATCTTGAAATATTAGTCTGACAGTGTATATGCACGCTCTTGTGCAACGTATATACATCTTCATCTCTGGAAGAGAATAATGCAGATTGTATTAAGTGCACGTTATGAGTATTTTAATGTTGTGTTTTTTCTTTGATCTCCAGTACACAAGGAGAGTTTGGGATACATAAAGCTTTAAAATTAGTGAATCCCAAGAAAACAGTTGGCAGAATAAATCATTATGAGGCCGGCTTTAGTCAATTACAATAATTATTAACCCCCCTTGGGCCTTCTGAGGAACGTTTGAACTTAACTGCGGCTAAGAATATTTAATTATCTCAGGAGGAGACTAATTAGCACCCTGTTGCAGGTAGTGCATGTGGAACAGCTATTATTCAAACAAATAAACATGCAGTTTAAATCTGTTTTAAGTTTAATTGATGTATTTCAGCCACAGGGGAAGGTCAAGATGTAGCAACAGTCCTGCAGCCCAAAGGGAACATTCCCCTGAGCTTTCCAATTCCACATAAAAACGATAATGAATTTGAACAGAACAATTAGCCTGATACAGTGTGTTTGTCAGGAACCTGTTGTTACTAGCAGCTATTTCTGCTCAGCTGCTGATGTGTGCCAAAGCCTGGTGACAAATTATCTGTCATCCAGTGTTCATTAAGCATATGTAAATGTAGGTCAGTCATCTCTCTAGACTCCACACTGATAGGATATATTACTTATAGGCTGATGTAATCATGATTTCTGTCCGACAACTCACATTTGAAATGATATACTGAAACAAACATATTTGGATACGTAGGCTGCGGCTCATCACTCCATCCAGTTAAGATGCATGATGCTGTTTGCGAGTGATGCTGAAATATGTAAATATATATACAAACACACGGCAAATCAGGGAAAGTGCTTCTGTTTCAATAGAAAACAGATTTAGTAGGGATGCACAATAGTAGAATTTTTGCAAATAACCAATATGCACATAGTTTAAAACTAGTTTTTGCCGCTTGTCGATGCCGATACAGATATATGCACATATTTTTTTCCCACCTATTTACATCTTCTTTGACTGACAGCAATGATTAACTGGCATATAAAGCATATAAATACTGGCATATTCCCCCAGAAAAATAAGACAACTACGTCAACTTAATATGAAAATAAATACATATGTATTTTCAGACAAATGTGTGAGGGAGGGAGGCTCTGTACCCCTTTATTCGAGGTATTCAAAGGCTCTATTATCATGTGCACAGTTAAGAAACGCAACATTTCCTGAGCAATGAAATTCTTACTCTGCTGTCTGCAACAGATGCCAAGGTAATAAATACATATCAATACTAATGCTAATGAATACACATTAAGCAATTAAGACTTTTAAGAGCAGCTAAGGCAATAAACACATCTTAATACTAAATACTAATACTGTGGAGAGAATAACCAGGCCGAACGTTTCCGAGCAGATGAAACTTTATTCCACTCTCTCTCACGTTCACCAGAATCAGAAAACATACCACCAGGTTGCAGGCACTCTCTTTTATATCACAGCACTAACACTTCTATGCTACCTGGGGTGCTGCATTAACATATCACTCTCCCACTCCCCACCTTTGATCTGCCACTTCAGTCTGAGGGAAAACTACTGAGTAACTACTGAGTGGGTCCCCCCCCCCCCCCAGACTCTCAGAATGAGTCTTAACCCCCATGTCCTTTGGGCTTCAGCCTCCGTCCATAGCTGCTGTAATGGGGGGGGGTCTTTGGCTCCAAGGCGCTGCTGTGCCGGTGGGGGGTTCCTGGGGGTGTGTCCGTCTGTGGGGGGGACAATGGGGAGAGGGGAAACACCTTCAGCATGCTCGTGTGACTGATCTGACAATTCATTTACTTGAGGAGCTCTCCGTGGGGGTCTTCCGCCCCGAGGAGCTCAGGCCAACACCACCTGCTCGTCTGCTAAAACAAAGGCGGGCTTAAGCCTGTCTATACAGATTGTCTCCCGGCGACCCCTCAAGTCTAACACAAAATGTTTGTCCCCGGGTTCCAGCACTCTGAACGGGCCATCGTAAGGCGGGCGCAATGGGGTCAGGTGGGCATCGTGCCTGACAAATACGAACGACGCGTCCTTCAAGGTTTTTGGCACAAAAGCGCGTGGAAAACAGTGGTGGGCCGGGCCGGGTAGCATCCCTGCATCTGTGCTATGTCTCGAACGTGGGGATGGATCGGTGTTCGGTGCGGGGTTATCCGGCAAAAATTCCCCGGGGAGCCACTGTGGCTGGGAATAAAACAGCTCTGCTGGGGAGGCTGCCAAATCCTCCTTTGGTGCGGAACGCAACCCTAATAGAACCCACGGCAACCAGTACACCCAATTTGCATCCGTAAGCGAAGCTCTGAGCGCTGCTTTAAGTGACCTATGGAAACGCTCGCATAACCCATTGGCCTGTGGGTTGTACACGGTCGTGCGATGAATTGAGATGCCCAGGCTCCAGGCCATGGTGGACCAGAGGTCGGAAACAAACTGCGGGCCCCGATCGGACGTGATGTTCGAAGGAGCGCCGAAATGTGCCACCCATGTTGTCAAAAAAGCGCGTGCCACATCTGCGGACGTGGTGGAAGCTAGCGGGACTGCTTTGGGCCCGTGCGTAGTGCGGTCCACCACTGTCAGGAGGTGCATGAACCCCTGCGATGGCGGAAGGGGGCCCATGAGGTCCACGTGAACGTGGTCAAACCTCTTAGCCGGAATATGGAATGGCTCCAAAGGGGCCTTTGTGTGCCTGTGCACCTTGGCTCGTTGGCACGCTACGCAGGCTGCGGCCCACTCTTTCACCTGTTTGCGCAGGCTCGGCCAGAAGAACTTTGTGCCCACCATTTGACTGAAGCGTGCACTCCTGGGTGGCCAGGGAGTGAACCGACTCAAAAACGCCGGCGGCGCCAACCGCGTGGGACCACCAGGGGGTCGCGGGCGGCCTGTAGAGACATCACAAACTAGGGGGAGCCCCCCGTGTTGCAGCACTCTGCTCTCCAGCCTTAACCCCGTTGGTCCAGACTGGAGTGCACAAACGTCCGCATCGTCGAGCTGCGCAGTGGCCATGGCCGTGTAATCTATCCCCATGTAGACTGGGGCCACTAATGCGCGCGAGAGGCAGTCAGCCACCAAGTTGAGTTAACCGGCCACATGTCGAATGTCGGTCGTAAACTCTGAGATTGCGGCCAGCTGTCTCTGCTGCCGGGCCAACCATGGTTCCGAAACCTTGGCCATCGCGTACGTAAGTGGCTTGTGGTCTATGAACGCAGTGAAGGTGCGCCCTTCCAGCCAGAAGTGGAAGTGGCGTATGGCCAGGTGGAGAGCCAGTAACTCCCTGTCGAACGCGCTGTATTTACGCTCATTGTCGAGCAAAGACCTGCTAAAAAAGTTGAGCGGCTGCCAAGAACCGGCGACGCACTGCTCCACAACGGCCCCTATGGCCACATCTGATGCATCGGTAGTGAGTGCTATCCTAGCTGCTGGGTCCGGGTGTGCCAGTAGTGCGGCGTTTGCCAGAGCTCTTTTAACCTCGGAAAACACCTGCTCTCGCTCAGGAGTCCAGTAGACTCTGTCTACCGGCTTCCGTTTCTTAAGCGCGGCGTACAACAGCTGCATGAGCTGGGCTGCGTGGGGGAGGAAACGATTGTAGAAGTTAACCATCCCCAAAAACTCCTGCAGCGCCCTGACCGTCTGAGGCCGGGGAAAATTCGCCACGGCGCGCACCTTGTCCGGCAAGGGTATCGCGCCCTTTGGTGAGATGCGGTGGCCCAAAAAATTGATCCCCATCACCCCGAACTGGCACTTCGCCGGGTTGATTATTAATCCGTGCTCCTCCAACCTCTGGAAAACTGTCCTGAGGTGGGCTACATGTTTGTCCTTGGACGTGCTGGCCACCAGGATGTCGTCCAGGTAAATGAACACAAACGGCAGATCACGCAACACCGCATCCATCATGCATTGGAATGTCTGCGCTGCGCCTTTTAGCCTGAAAGGCATGCGTAAAAACTCAAACAGACCAAATGGGGTTATTACTGCCATTTTAGGTATGTCCTCAGCGTGCACCGGGACCTGGTGGTAACCACGGACCAGGTCTATCTTGGAAAAAATGCATGCCCCGGTGAGGTGAACGGAAAAATCCTGAATATGAGGGATGGGGTAGCAGTCCTGCACTGTGGCATTGTTTAATCTGCGGAAATCTCCGCAAGGTCACCACGATCCCTCGGCCTTAGGAACCATATGTAGCGGGGATGCCCATGCGCTGTTTGAGCGCCTGATGATGCCAAATTTTTCCAAGTTGGCAAACTCCTTGCGTGCTATGGCCAGTTTAGCTGCGTCCAGGTGCCAAGGTCGTGCAAAAACGGGCGGCCCTGTAGTGGTAATGCAGTGCGCCACCCCGTGTTTAGTAACGGTTGCTGAAAACGTCGGGACCGTGAGTGCTGGGAACTGGTTGAGTAGTGTGTGGAACTTACCACCTGGAGCTGTGACATTGGCTAGTGTTGTGGGCCTGGCTCCTCGAGCTGTACAGGGGAGAGAATCAAAAGACAATGCGTTAATCAGGCGTCTGTTAGCAACATTGACTAGTAGTCTGTGTGCACACAAAAAATCAGCGCCTAAAATGGGGAAGCTGCATGCTGCTATGACGAGTGTCCATTGGTATGTACGGCCGTGCAAGGATACAATCAGTGTCCTCTTTCCAAAAGTCTTAATGTTTGAGCCGTTTGCGGCCGTCAGCTCGGGGCCACTAGTTCCCACCAGCCGGTCGGCGTAGGACAGCAGGATGAGGCTCTTTTGGGAGCCGGAGTCCACGAGGAACCGTCTCCCCGAGCGTGAGTCTGTCACATAGAGCAGCTTGCTTGCTTCACCGGCAGTCACAGCTGCTACCGACTGCTGGTCCCGGCGTTTCCCGAACGCTTGAATTGGCACGGTGGCCACGCATCGGCGTGCGTCCTCTCCAAAACGGGCGGTGGTAGAAGCAGAGCGTGTCTCTCCGGTGCTTCTTGGCCCCTGCTGCAGCCACCATCGCTGGCTCTTCACCTCTGCTGGCCGTCTTGCTGGGTTCCGACGCTGCTGCGTTCACTGTGAGGACTCTGGTAATGAGGATGATCCGATCTGCCTGCTGGGCTAGCGCCCGGTAGTTGCGCGCGGCCAGCAGCGGCGAATTGGCAAGGACCGCTCTGGCCGCTGTCGGGAGGTTCCGGAGCAAAAGGTGGGCAAAGAGAAAATGCCCGTCATCTGTGCCCATCAACGCCAACATCTTCTCCATCAATTCGACTGCGACCCGTCTCCTAACTCGGAGCGCATCAGGAGCCTCTCCGCTCTCTCACAGTCTGAGAGCGTGTAGTGCCGAGTCAGCGCGGTTTTGAGAGCACCGTATTTGTCGCGGGCTGGGGGCTGTTGGAGCAGGGTCGCCATCTGCTGAGTTGTGTGTGCGTCCAGCACTGTGACCACGTAGTAATATCTGGTGTCATCTGCCGTTATTCCCCGGAGTGCGAACTGGGCCTCTGTGTGAAGGAACCAAGACTTCGGGTCGTGTAGCCAAAAGTCTGGGAGTTTGACCGAAACAGCGCACGTGTTGCTGGCACTTCCCGTCCGGGTCGTGTCTGGGGTGTTTGCCTCGCGTTCCATTGTGTGTCAAGGCTCACCAGTGTGGAGAGAATAGCCAGGCCGAATGTTTCCAAGCAGATGAAACTTTATTCCACTCTCTCTCACGTTCACCAGAATCAGAAAACATACCACCAGGTTGCAGGCACTCTCTTTTATATCACAGCACTAACACTTCTCTGCTACTTGGGGTGCTGCATTAATATATCACTCCCCCACTCCCCACCTTTGATCTGCCACTTCAGTCTGAGGGAAAACTACTGAGTAACTACTGAGTGGGTTCCCCACAATACTAATAAATACTAATTAATACACATTAAGCAACTAAGACTTTTAAGAGCAGTTAAGGTAATAAACGCACCTTAATACTAAATACTAATACAAATGCGGAATAAATATACATTTAAAAGCAATTAGGACAGTTTAAAGCAGTTAAAACTAGGAGAAACAAGAAGAATGAAAATTCACTGGGTGACGATAACCTGTCCCTGAGAAAAATAAAAATTCACTGAATGAGTATGACTTGTCTCTGATAATACCCAATAGACTGTACAATGGTAATTTTAATATCAGAGATGATATGGACGTAAGATGGCATGAGACTATGTACAATGTGCAAATGAACAATATGGAAATTAGCATCCAGCGTGAGAATTCCTCTGTATAAAGCTGTGTGCTCTGATATACCAGTAGACTGTACAATGATAATTTAGCAGCAGAGATGATATGGACGTGAGGCGCGGTGAAACTATGTAGAATGTGCAAATGAACAATGTACGAATTAGCATCCAGTATGAGAAATCCTCTGTATAAAGCTGTGTGCCCTGATAATGCCCAGTAGACTGTACAATGATAATTTAGCAGCAGAGATGATATGGACGTGAGATGAGGTGAGACTATGTATGTGCAAATGTGCAAATGAACAATGTACAAATTTAGCCTCCAGTGTGTGAATTCCTATTTGCAAAGCTGTGTCCGGAATTGTGTTATTTGTTCAGAAGTCTGATGGCAGTGGGAAAGAAGGAGTTTTTTAGTCTGGATGTCCTGCATTTCACACTTCTGTACCTCTGGCCTGAGGGTAGAAGTGTGAACATTCTGTGCTGGGGGTGGGTGGGGTCCTGGAGGATGGAGGAAGCTCTCCTTTGGACTCTGCGGTGATAGATGCTCTGCAGAGAGGGGAGTGGAGTCCTGATGATCTTCTCCGCTGTCTTCACCACTCTCTGCAGGCGTTTGCAGTCCAAAGCAGTAGCGCTGCCGTACCACGCAGTGATGCAGTTGGTCAAGATGCTCTCGATGATGCAGCTTTAGAAACTGTTGAGGATCTTGGGGGACATACCAAACTTCTTCAGCCTCCTCAGAAAGTACAGCCGCTGTTGAGCTCTCTTAACCAGCTCTGTGGTGTTAAGTGCCCACATGAGGCCCTCGCTGATGTGGATGCCAGGTATTTCAGTGCTTTGTTCACCTGGCCTTTCTTCTTTTTTGCATGTTTGTTGCTCTTTTTGCAGTGCATAAATGTCACACACTGCTAACATACAACCGACAGTTATTGCTGGACATCACCAAGACAAGCAGCCATATGGAATTTACTGGCTCTATACCACCCGAACTACAATGCATTGTCTGCTCCCACAGCAATCACCACCACCCCCAGGAAGGCCCCAAAGTACTGAGTCCGTGTGAGCATGCTGATCCCAAGAGAGCGCTTCGGAAATGGTGCTGCAAGTGAGGCGGGGGGGGGGCATGCTAGGCTAAGAGCTTGCGCTAGCCGCCCAACACTACCTAGCCTCCTGCTAGCCAGCGTACAGTCTCTGGGAAACAAACTGGATGAGCTAAGAGTAAGGATTGAAGACCAGTGGGAGATAAGAGAGTGTTGCGCTCTAATTTTCTGTGAAACCTGGCTCTCAGACAAAGTCCCTGAGTGTGCCGTTCAGCTACAGACTCACTCTGTACATTGGGCAGACCGGACATCAGCTGTGGGTAAGACGAGGGGGGGGGCATGTGTGTGTTTATAAACAACTCGTGGTGTGGAGATGTACAGACTGTTTACAAGCACCTGATGTGGAGTTTTTACTGCTGAAATGCCGTCCCTATTATCTACCGAGGGAATTCACCGCTGTGTTTTTGGCCACTGTTTACATTTCCCCGTGAGTTAACTACACAGCAGCACTCCGCAAACTCCATGACATCATCAGCACATTAGAGACATCCCATCCCAATGCTGTTTTTATTGTTGCTGGTGACTTTAACCAGTGCAATTTATGGACTGTACTTCCCAAATATTACCAGCATGTGGACATTCCCACCTATGATAAGAACACACTGGACCATGTTTACACCAACATCCGTGGTGCATACAGAGCGGCACCCCGCCCCCACTTCAGACAGTCAGACCACATCTCTCTGTTCATGTACCTGGCCTACAGACAAAGACTGAAACAAACAAACCCTGTTATTAAACAAATTAAACGCTGGACTCGAGAGGCTGAGAGCACCCTGCAAGACTGTTTTGCTTGGACAGATTGTTTAAAGCTGTAGCCATCTGGGAAGACTCTTCTGTAGACATACAGGACTATGCTGAGTATGTGACTGGGTACATTAGTACTGGTGTTGATACCATCGTACCCACCATACAAGTCAGGAAGTTCCCCAACCAGAAGCCCTGGATAAACAGTCAGGTATGTCAGATGCTGCGTGCTCACGCTCTTGCATTTAAATCAGGCAATGAGGCCAAGTACAAAGCTGCAAAGTATGGACTGAGGAAGGCTATAACAACAGCCAAAAGGCAGTACAGAGAAAACCCCGACAGTCTCTACTCCACTCCTGACCCTGGGTGCATGCGGCAAGGCCTGCAGCACATCACAGACTACAAGAGAACCACCAGCAACACCACTAGCTCCACAGACAGCCTGCCGGATGATCTCAACATCTTTAACACCCGCTTTGAGACCTCAAGCTACAGTGCAGAGAGGAGACACACATACACACATGCACCCTCCCCCTCCACTAAAAGTCTCATCGGCACAGGTAAACAAAGCACTGAGGAATATCAACCCCCGCAAGGCAGCAAGATCAGACAACATTCCTGGTCGGGCTCTCAGAGCATGTGCTGCTGAGCTGACTGATGTTCTCACATCCATCTTTAACCTTTCTCTCAACCAGAACATAGTCCCCTCCTGCTTCAAAACCACAACCATCGTTTCCCTCCCCAAAAAGAGCTCGCCGACCTGCTTGAATGATTACAGGCCAGTAGCACTCACTCCAATCATCATGAAGTGCTTCGAGAGAGTGGTGCTGGCCCTCATTCAGGACAGCATACCAGATACCCTGGACCCCTTGCAGTACGCCTACCGGCCCAACAGGTCCACCTCAGATGCCATTATTGCTGCACACCATTATTTTCTCTCCCACCTGGAAGATAAAGACTCCTACATTAGGATGCTCTTTTTCAACTACAGCTCTGCCTTCAACACGGTCATCCCCCACAAACTCATCTACAAACTGTCTGTACTTGGCCTGCACCCCACCCTCTGTGACTGGCTACTGGACTTTCTGACTGGCAGGCCTCAATCTGTCAGGATGGGTAACAGGACCTCAGCCAGCATCATCACGAACACAGGTGTCCACAGGGTTGTATTCTCACCCCATCCTCTACAGCTCTTCACTCATGGCTGTGTCACTCCCACAAGGACAATGTCATCTTAAAGTTCACGGATGACACAGCAGTGATAGGACACATCACTGGTGGTGATGAAGCATCCTACAGGAGGGAGGTGGCCAGCCTGGTCTCATGGTGTGAGGACGACAACCTCACCCTCAACATGGGCAAGACGAAGGAGATGATAGTGGATGTAAGGAAGGGGAGGAGACCTCATCAGCCGCTGTTCATCCGGGAGCTTGAGGTGGAGAGGGAGAGCAGCTTTAAATACCTGGGCATTCACATCAGCACTTAACCCTTCTTGTATCTGGGTTCCATGGACATAGACAGCGCCCTCACTGTCTATGTCGCAGTTCTGCACCTGTCATGTGATGTGGCCATAAACCATAAAAAAATCCCAGTTGTACTAAGTATTCTACCTTACAAGTGGCAAAACACGGTAAAACTTACTGCTCTTGCCTTGGAGGACTGATGTCTCCCAAAGAACCACCCGAAAACATCACTTCTGGGACACCAAAGAAGAAGAGTTTGTAAACAAATGTTGGTGTGCTCCATCGCAACACAAGGAGCTCCCAAATTTCCCAAATTGCTCCCAAATTTGCCAACTATGATTCTAAAAAGAGATTATTTAGCGTATGAAGGTAAATATCTACATTTTGTTATAACAGAGGGTGGCCGAAGCTGGTTAATTTTCATATGCTATCAACCGGACAGAACAATTGTGTTGGTTCCGTGTTCTGGTTTTTATATAAGATAAATTGCGTCAGAGTAAAAGTGAAATTGAGGTGGAATAATCATAAGAGTTTCTGGATGTGGGAGAGAAAGTGAAAATGACCGACAGAAGACAAAATAACGACCAGGATGATGAAAATAGACGAAATGAGCTGCCTGGCCAGCGTTAAGTCTGACAAATTTGTTTACATTGTACTGATTTTCTGGTTCATATACTTTGAAGATAACAAAAAAACCCAAAACAAAAAATGGTGACAAAAAAACAAAACTATCCTTTGTGTAAATATGTCCAAAATCCACTTCTGACCGAAAGTTATGTAATTTGATATGGCTGCCGTGGCATTATGCAAATTAGATGCATAAATTTACTCCCATCTCAAACTTTGGATCATATTCTACATCTTTCTAATTGACAGTAAGCCATTATCTCTTCCCACTTTCAAGTTATAGCCTTGGAAATCTCTGACATCTAAACTGAATATTTCTTGAAAAAATCCTTGACCCCATCAACTAACAAGTTTTCACAAGAAAACAGCTGAAAAGCTTAATATAAATGTGATAGAAAAGACAGTGGATTTAACAGAGACACAAAATGAAGGTAAACAGTTCTAATTAAGAACCGAATAAGGAGAAAATGACTTCATTACATTAGTGTGATTACATTAGTTTACATTGATTACATTAGTGTGAAGCTACAGGTGCATATGTGTAGAGGTATCATCATCATCATCATAGCAGTCTGTCAGGGGCGACGTTGACTGTTTCATTTAGTGAAATTCATTCATTTACCGCAGGCTTTTAAAACGGCTGTAATTAAACCCTTACTCAAAAAGCCAATGCTAGATCCAGGAGCTTTAGCTAACTATAGACCAATCTCTAATCTCCCTTTCATTTCAAAAATCTTAGAAAGAGTTGTTGCTACACAATTATTTGACCACCTGCAGGGAAATGGTTTACTTGAAGAGTTTCAGTCTGGGTTTAGAATCCATCATAGTACTGAAACAGCCTTAGCGAAGGTCACTAACGACCTCCTCATTGCATCTGATAATGGACTAGTTTCTGTACTTGTCCTTTTAGACCTTAGTGCAGCTTTTGATACTATCGATCATAATATTCTACTTGATAGATTAGAACACTATGTTGGACTTAATGGAACTTCGTTGCAGTGGTTTAGATCTTATTTATCTGATAGGTTCCAGTTTGTTCATGTAAATAATGAGTTTTCTTTCAACTCAAAGCTCAGTCATGGAGTTCCACAGGGATCTGTGCTAGGCCCGACTCTTTTTAGTTTATATATGCTTCCGTTAGGCAACATTATTAGAAAGCACTGTATACATTTTCATTGTTATGCTGATGACACACAATTATACCTGTCAATGAAGCCAGATGATAGTAATCAATTAGCCAAGTTAGAAGCCTGTCTTAAGGAAATCAGAGCTTGGATGACTTGTAATTTCCTGCTATTAAATTCAGATAAGACTGAAGTCATTCTTGTTGGTCCAAAAAACCTTAGAAATTCCTTTCCAAATCAAACTTTCAGTTTGGATGCGGTTACTCTTTCTCTTAATAGCTCTGTGAGGAACCTTGGAGTTATTTTTGATCAGGATTTGTCCTTCAATTCACATATTAAATTTGTTTCTAAGACTGCCTTCTATCATTTGCGTAATATTGCCAAGATTAGGAGCATCTTGTCTCAGAGTGATGCTGAGAAACTGATCTACGCTTTTGTTAGCTCGAGATTAGATTATTGTAATTCTTTATTATCAGGCCGTCCTAAAACATCTTTAAAAAGTCTTCAGCTGATCCAAAATGCTGCAGCAAGAGTTTTAACAGGTACTAGAAAGAGAGATCATATCTCTCCGGTTCTGGCCTCCCGTCATTGGCTTCCCATAGAGTTTAGAATTAAGTTTAAAATCCTTCTTCTTACTTACAAAGCTCTAAACAATCAGGCTCCTTTTTATTTAAAAGATCTGATACTACCGTATTATCCTAACAGAGCACTACGCTCCCAAAATGCAGGATTACTTGTAATACCTAGAATCTCCAAAAGTACAATGGGAGGCAGAGCCTTCCGTTATCAAGCTCCTCTCCTGTGGAATCAGCTGCCAATCTGGATTCAGGAGTCAGACTCGATCTCTGTTTTTAAGAATAGGGCTAAAACCTACCTTTTTGATATAGCCTACAATTAGGGAGGGATCATGTGTTTCTGAACCCTCCCTTAGTTATGCTGCTAATAGGTTTAGTCAGCCGGGGGACCTCCAGTAATGCACTGGGCCTCACTCCTTTTCTCACTCTCAATGAAATATTTTTTTTGCTGGTCATTAACATTTGTTTGTTCTCTCCCATAGATTGAGTCCCCATCGTGCTGTTTGCTCTCTACATGTCTGTTCTTTTCTTCTTCTCTATCCCCTCACCCCCCAGCCAGTCGCAGCAGATGACTGCCCCTCCCTGAGCCTGGCTCTGCTGGAGGTTTCTTCCTGTTAAAAGGGAGTTTTTCCTCTCCACCGTCGCCAAGTGCTTGCTCACAGGGGATCGCCTGATTGCTGGGGTCTTTCTGCAACTGTGGGGGTTCCCCCTACAGTTGATAGTGCTATGAGATGACTGTTGTTGTGAAATGGCGCTATATAAATAAAGTTGAATTGAATTGAATTGAATTGAATTGAATTTAGGTCTGATTAGATTCCTCCACACAGCTCTGTCCTTCGCCTTCTGCTGCCAGGAACTCCTGACCTTGTTAACCCGGGCGACGTCCGAGCCAGTATGAGTTGCTTTCTGACTGACCATTTCATGAAACTGCTTGCAAAGTATTTGAGTACTGCTAGCTTTTGCTGGACTAGTGGCACATTCTTGGCAGATAGTAAAACAGTCTTTTATTGTGCGTAAATTTACTCCTATCTCAAACTTTGGATCATATTCTACATCTTTCTAGCTGACAGTAAGCCATTATCTGTTACCACTTTCAAGTTATAACCTTGGAAATCTCTGACATCTAAACTGAATGTTTTCTTGAAAACAATCTTGACCACCGGTGGGAGGGGGGGGGGGTTGCCAGGTGCAATCATGCACCATAGACAGTCAAGACGACCTCACAGAGCTAGCTAAGAGAGCTCAACAGTGGCTGTACTTTCTGAGGAGGCTGAGGAAGTTTGGTTTGTCCCCCAAGATCCTCAACAACTTCTACAGCTGCATCATCAAGAGCATCTTGACCAACTGCATCACTGCGTGGTACGGCAGCACTACTGCTTTGGACTGCAAACGCCTGCAGAGAGTGGTGAAGACAGTGGAGAAGATCAACAGGACTCCACTCCCCCCTCTGCAGAGCATCTATCACCGCAGAGTCCAAAGGAGAGCTTCCTCCATCCTCCAGGACCCCACCCACCCCCAGCACAGAATGTTCACACTTCTACCATCAGACCGGAGGTACAGAAGTGTGAAATGCAGGACATCCAGACTAAAAAACTCCTTCTTTCCCACTGCCATCAGACTTCTGAATACTGTAAATAACAAAACTCCGGACACAGCTTTGCAAATAGGAATTCTCGCACTGAAGATTAAATTTGTACATTGTTCATTTGCACATTATACATACAGTGGGGTAAAAAAGTATTTAGTCAGCCACCAATTGTGCAAGTTCTCTCACTTAAAAGATGAGAGAGGTCTCCAATTTTCATCATAGGTATACCTCAACTATGAGAGACAAAATGAGAAAAAAAAAATCCAGAAAATCACAATGAAGGATTTTTAATGAATTAATTGGTAAATTCCTCGGTAAAATAAGTATTTGGTCAATAACAAAAGTTCATCTCAATACTTTGTTATATACCCTTTGTTGGCAATGACAGAGGTCAAACGTTTTCTGTAAGTCTTCACAAGGTTTTCACACACTGTTGCTGGTATTTTGGCCCATTCATCCATGCAGATCTCCTCTAGAGCAGTGATGTTTTGGGGTTATCGCTGGGCAACACGGACTTTCAACTCCCTCCAAAGATTTTCTATGGGGTTGAGATCTGGAGACTGGCTAGGCCACTCGAGGACCTTGAAATGCTTCTTACGAAGCCACTCCTTCATTGCCCGGGCTGTGTGTTTGGGATCATTGTCATGCTGAAAGACCCAGCCACGTTTCATCTTCAATGCCCTTGCTGATGGAAGGAGGTTTTCACTCAAAATCTCACGATACATGTCCCCATTCATTCTTTCCTTTACACGGATCAGTCGTCCTGGTCTCTTTGCAGAAAAACAGCCCCAAAGCATGATGTTTCCACCTCCATGCTTCACAGTAGGTATGGTGTTCTTTCTCCTCCAAACACAACAAGTTGAGTTTTTACCAAAAAGTTCTATTTTGGTTTCATCTGACCATATGACATTCTCCCAATCCTCTTCTGGATCATCCAAATGCTCTCTAGCAAACTTCAGACGGGCCTGGACGTGTACTGACTTAAGCAGGGGGACACGTCTGGCACTGCAGGATTTGAGTCCCTGGCGGCGTAGTGTGTTACTGATGGTAGCCTTTGTTACTTTGGTCCCAGCTCTCTGCAGGCGATTCACTAGGTCCCCCCATGTGGTTCTGGGATTTTTGCTCACCGTTTTCGTGATCATTTTGACCCTACAGGGTGAGATCTTGTGTGGAACCCCAGATCAAGGGAGATTATTAGTGGTCTTGTATGTCTTTCATTTTCTAATAATTGCTCCCACAGTTGATTTCTTCACACCAAGCTGCTTACCTATTGCAGATTCAGTCTTCCCAGCCTGGTGCAGGTCTACAATTTTGTTTCTGGTGTCCTTTGACAGCTCTTTGGTCTTGGTCATAGTGGAGTTTGGAGTCTGACTGTTTGAGGTTGTGGACAGGTGTCTTTTATACTGATAATGAGTTCAAACAGGTGCCATTAATACAGATAACGAGTGGAGGACAGAGGAGCCTCTTAAAGAAGAAGTTACAGGTCTGTGAGAGCCAGAAATCTTGCTTGTTTGTAGGTGACCAAATACTTATTTTACCGAGGAATTTACCAATTAATTCATTAAAAATCCTTCAATGTGATTTTCTGGATTTTTTTTTTCTCATTTTGTCTCTCATAGTTGAGGTATACCTATGATGAAAATTGGAGACCTCTCTCATCTTTTAAGTGGGAGAACTTGCACAATTGGTGGCTGACTAAATACTTTTTTGCCCCACTGTAGTCTCACCCCGTCTCATGTCCATATCATCTCTGCTGCTAAATTATCATTGTACAGTCTACTGGGTATTATTAGGGAACACGGCTTTACACAGAGGAATTCTCACACTGGGTGCTAATTTGTACATTGCTCATTTGCACATTGTACATAGTCTTATGCCATCTCAGATTCATATCATCTCTGACATTAAAATTACCATTGTACAGTCTACTGGGTATTATCAGAGGCGAGTCATACTCATTCAGTGAATTTTTACTTATTCAGGGTCATGTTATAGTCATCCAGTGAATTTTCATTCTTCTTGTTTCCTCTGGTTTTAACTGCTTTAACTGTCCTAACTGCTTTTAATGTATATTTATTAGTATCTATTAGTATTTAGTATTAAGGTGTGTTTATTACCTTATTACTATTTGATTGTGTATATATACCTTGCATTCATTCGGAGAGCAGTGTAGAATTTCATCTGCTTAGGAAATGTTGCATTTATTAATTGTGCACATGATAATAAAGGCTTTGAATCTTGAATCTTGAATCTGATGAGACTTTTTGGGAGGGGGAGGGTGCGTGTGTGTGTGTCTCCTCTCTCCACTGTACGCTGGAGGTCTCAAAGCCGGTGTAAAAGGTGTTGAAGATCATCTGGATCAAAACTTTATAATATTCCAGTGTGTTATCTCCATGTGTTGCACAGTTAATGTTGGAACAGTTCTGGCAAGCACAATTTATTAAATGACAGCAATCATTCATTGGCTGCCGCTGTCTAGATAGACAATGGATGCGACTGGTTGAGGTCTCAGTTGGAGATGGAGCTTTTCATCCAACCTAGTGTGTAGGTACACTCTATCATCCGAGTCCCTGAATGCGTATGAGAGAACAAGGAAGAAGAAGATCCCAAAAAGTGTTGGAGCGAGGACACACCCTTGTTTCAAGCCGCTGCAGATGGGGAAAGGGGCAGAAGTTGAACTGTCAAAGTACACTGTCCCCTGCATGCCATCATGGAAGGAAGTAATGAGGCTCATCAGCTTGGGAGGAGATCCTATCTTCTCCAGGAAAGTGAATAGACCCTTTCTGCTCACCAAGTCGAATGCCTTCATCAGGTCAATAAAGGCCACATAGAGGGGCTGTCTCTACTCTCGGCTATTCTCTTGCAGTTGCCGGAGTAAGAAAATCATGCCGATGGTGGACTGCCCTGCCCTGAAGCCACACTGAGACTCCGGGTAAACACGCTCGGCGAGTGCTTGCAGTCTCTTCAAAATCACCCGGGCGAATGCCTTGCCGATGATATTGAGAAGGGCTATGCCTCTGTAATTATTACAGTCACTGCGGTCCCCCTTGTTCTTGTACAGTGTGATGAAAATGGTGTCCAGCATGTCCTGGGGGACTGATCCCTCTTCCCAGCACTGGCAAAGTAGCTCATGGGGATGACTGAGCAACACCGGTTTCCCGCAGTGAATATCTTCTGCTGGGATCCCATCTTGGCCTGGTGCCTTTCCATGGGCTAGTGAATCTATAGCCTTACTGAGCTCTTCCACTGTTGGGGTTGATCTAGCTCCACCATCATGGACAGGGCAGGGGATGTTGTCCAGAGGCCAGGTCGGTAACCGAGTTCACGGTGGAGTAGAGGTCTTGGTAATGTTTGCCCACCTCTGCATCTGCTTAGCATGGTCACTGATGACAACACTGTCCCTTGGATTTCAGTGGAGCAGTCTTACTGATGGTGGGGCCAAAGGGATTATGCATGCCTTCATACATACTTGAATGTTCCACTGTCGGCTCAAGTCGAGTTCTGACACAGGTCTGCCATAATCAGCCAGCTCTTGCTGTTATTTACTTTGCTTCTAGCTGGCTCTATAACGAAAGTTTTCATTGCCGATGTTCTTTCGTGTCGATGACTAGGGCTTCTCTCTTGGCATTTATGACAGGCTCCATCTCAGACAAATGAGACTCAAACCAATTTGTGTTGGACCGTTTTTTCTTCCCTAGAGCTAATATGGTAGTGTTATAGATGTTGTCCCTGATGAATTGCCATCTTCCTTCCATAGTTTCAGCAGGGTTGTCTTTGAAAGCCTTTTCCAGCTGGCCGATGGAGCTGGGTGCATAGTTCTGGGTTTGTTGACCTTGCAATGTTGATGCATGGGTGTCCTGTCTGTTTGGTGTAATGGATCTTTGGTAGTAGTCTGATTTTACTATACACCATGGAATGGTTGATATTGCAGTCGGCACTGTGGAAGCTGCATGTGATAAGCACGTTGTTTAGGGCAGCTCGTCTGGTGATAATCATGTCCAGCTGGTGCCAGTGGCCTGATCGTGGGTGACGCCAGGAGACTCAATGTTGCGGCTTTGTCTTGAAGAACGTATTGATGATGCAGAGCTTGTGGTAGGAGCAGAGCTCCAGCAGTCTCTGGACATTGCTGTTCATCTTGCCAACACCAAAGTGCCCTAGGCAGTCTGGCCATGTGTTGCAGTCTGATCCAGTTCTGGCATTGAACTCTCCGAGCAGGATGATTATTTAAGAATATTACACGAAACGGAGTACGGTGTTAATTTATATAGTAACTGAGGGTGTGATGTGTCAATGGCGGAGGGCATTAGAGTATCACACCTGTATTTAGTATATTCATGATAACGTAATGATGTCAAGTGTAATATTGGTCTTATACAACAGTTCTGGCAAGCACAATTTATTAAATGACAGCAATACTGGACAAAATATTATGATTTGTTTGTTTAACTAGTTATTTTGCGCAGCTGAGAAAAAATAGTCCTTTCTAAATGTAGCCAGTAACTGTTACTAAACATCTCAATCTGCATGAAGACATCTATTGTCATTTCACACATATGTAAACAAATTAATTATTGTCAAGTGTAAAAGTAATAACTGTTTATAAAACATATACCTGTTGAGTCTGTACTGCAAAAGACCCCAGATCAAAATGTATCCAATACCGGTGTTCTGACAATTAGCCAGCAGCTAGTAGCTAACATGCTAGCGATTTCACACACTTTGCTCGCTTTTCTTTGCATTTTCAGATGAAACAGAGTCCATCACCACAAAGGTATTGTGGTTTGCTAATCAAGACAATAAATCAAACTCTAGCACTGACTATTGTTTTAAACAGACATGAAATAGCGTAATGAGCTTAGAAATGACGTTGATACACAGGTAGATGGAAACAGTTTTTTTTTCAAAAGGGTGGGACTTCTGGGTCACAATGTATAATTTTCTTATGAGACAGCGCCTCACTGTGGAAATTAAGGTATCCAAAACAGTCTACTGCAATTGCCAGAGAGTTGATAGTATAGAGCAGGGGTGTCAAACTCATTCCATGGAGGGGGCCGAAGACCCTGCATGTTTTGCTTCTACCCAGTGTCCTTCAGCAGGGTGTTTTCACTGATCAGCAATGCAGTGGGAAAAAATTCAGTGAAATCACCTGTTTGAAGACACTGGGTGGAGGTAAAACCTGCAGGGTCTTGGCCCTCCATGGAATGAGTTTGACACCTGTGGTATAGAGAAAGGGCACTCATGTCATGCCGTGCTGCATTTTGGGCTGTCGTCTCCATTTTCGAGGTCTGGCTTCTTTGCTTATCTGTAGTCTACGGCAAAACCGCTTACGCTAACAGACATAGGTTCGATGGAATGCAAGCAAACAGAAAATTAAAATTCCTTATTCAGAGAAGCTGAATAAGGAAGCATAGGAGTGCTACCTCCAAAAAATTAAAGAAATAAATGGGATCGATCTGTCTGAGCACAAGAAATGGACCACTGATCTCGACCAACTGCCTGGAGTCACGCTGTCAGATGTATTTGCCTACCTGGTTTGTGGGGTGAATGCATACACCCATGAGCAATTTAAGAACTATAAATCATTAGAGGCTCGTGTTCAATTCACCAGTGGATGGGTCCAGCCACTTCAAATATTCTGGGAGAATGATCAGAAAACTGTTGTTGGCACAAAGGTAAGCAAGCAATCATGATTTCTACACAGTTTTCTGGACTAGCATGTGTCTTTGCAGCTACAGGAATTTCTAAGACCCAGCGGTGAAATGTTGGATTTATGTTCAAATCTGTCATATGATGCTTGATAAGTATATACACATTAGTACACAACTGGACATGAAAAACTAATCAAGAAATGGGATTAGCCTGACGCTCCTGCTGGTGCACCAAAAGAATTACCGGTATAATTAGCTGTTATAAAAACATACTAAATCAGGACAGTGACGTTTTTATAGTCACCTGAAAGAGGAGAAGCTGCTGAATCTAATGATACCAAACATTCTATGGACTTCAGTCCCCAGCTTATTTTAAATCCATGTGTAATGAAGGTGGGGCAGCTTCAGTCATCTCTGACTGCTCAGTGTGCGCTTTTTTCACTTCATGACTGAGATGTAATGATGGTACTCAATGGTGATGGCAGTTGAACATTTTATAGGCTGGTTTGCCTGAACAAAAAATGATGACTTTGATTACATATGTAGATGTGCAGCCAGCTTGTTAAAAGTTAGCAACAACTCCACGCGCCTGTGTCTCTGTTACAGCTGCAGCATCTCCATGCGCATACAAGTAGTCTTTATGTGTTTAAATCACAACTTACCTTCGTGAAAATGCCGTGAACACATGACCATATGTGCAAGAATATTGTTGAAGCTGATGTCTTTCCTTCTGACCGCTGCAATCCTGTCATGATATCAGCTCACGTGCAAGATACTACACCAGGGAATGCACACAACGCAGAAAGGCAAAGTTTAAACACAATTTATTAAAAGAGTGAACGCAGAATTAGCGGAAAAACACCTCACTCGCCAGAGGAGAACCCAGCCTGTATGGGAGGGAGATGAGAGCAGATTAATTCGAGGAGGGAGCAGAGATAAATGAGTAATAGGAATATTCTTACGAGTGGGGAGCAGAGAGCCTGACAGAGGAACCCATTATGGCAAAGAGGGATTTGGGAGAGGAAGCTGCGATGAGTAGGGCTAGGGAAATGTCTGACCGGGTGGAGTAGGTGATCTGGAGAGAAGACAATGATGACAGAGCAGGTGAGCGCACAACGAACCCCGGGGACACACCGCAGAGATGGCAGCAACCTGAGAGGGTGAAAGAGAGAAAAAGGTTAATATCTGGGTTCCTAGACAATTAAGACTTCACTTACTATATTTTCTTATGGCAGTATATCCAACGAGCCAGAGCTGGAGCATTCACAAACTGGTCCTTTTAAGCGCTGGCAGCGAAGAGACAGCAGGTGCGTCCACTCATGCAGGTGTATTGATTACCCATGGAGCTGGGGAACCTCCCACAGAAAGGGAGGGGGAGCGCACTCACCCGATCATAACAGTGTCTCACCCCCACCCCCCAAGGGATGCCTCCTGGTGGCCCACCGGGCTTGTTGGGATGGGCTTGGTGAAAGGCCTGGACCATCCCTTTGTCATGGAAGTGCGAACCGGGCATCCATGACTTTTCTTCAGGTCCGTAGCCCTTCCAGTGGACCAAGTACTGCAACCCCTCACTCCGACGGCGAACGTCCAGAATTCTCTGAACAGTGTAGGTGGTGTGGCCGTCGATGATCCAAGGAGGAGGAGGAGGCTTCGGTGGTGGGGGGGGCAGAGAGAACTGGCGGAGAGGGGCTTGATCTTGGATACATGGAAGGTCGGGTGAATACGGAGAGTCGGCGGAAGCTCCAGGCGGACTGTCACGTCATAGATAATTCTGGAGATTGAAAACGGCCCCAGGAAGCGAGGTGAGAGCTTACAAGATTCCATCTTCAGAGGCACCTGGTCCACCGACAGCACACCTTTTGCCCAACTGTATATCCGGCCTCTGGAACCGGCCTGCAGTCCGCGTACTGCCAGTTCCGTTCAGTGGAGCGGAGAAGCACAGCATGGGTGGCCCTCCACAGATGACGACAATGGCAAGCATGGGCCCCCACAGAAGGCACGGTGACCTCCCTTTCTGCCATGGGCAATGGGGGGGGGGTACCCCATAGATGCCTCGAAGGGTGTTAATTTAGTAGCCGAAGAGACTGCAGAGTTGTGAGTGTACTCCACCCAGGACAGATGAGTGCTCCAAGTAGATGGGTTGCAGGATGCCACACATCTGAGGACGGCCTCCAGGGATTGGTTGGTGCGCTCAGCCTGCCCGTTGCTCTGAGGGTGGCATCCAGATGACAGGCTGACCATAGTGCCCAGGGAACGACAAAAAGTCTTCCACACCTGAGATGTAAATTGTGGCCCCCGGTTAGTCATAATGTCCAGGGGAATGCAGTGAAGGCGGATGACGTGGGTCATGAAAAGGCTGGCAGTCTCTGAGGCGGAGAGCAGTTTGGGGAGGGCTACTAAATGGATGGCTTTAGAAAAAAGGACGACAATAGTGAGGATGACTGTGTTACCATTTGAGGGGGCTAAGTCCAGTGACAAAGTCCAGGCCTACATGTGACCAGGGGCGGCTGGGAACCGGGAGGGGATGAAGCAGCCTGGCGGGAGGGGAAGAGTCAGATTTGTTTCTGGTGCATACTTGACAAGCTTTGACATAATCCTGGATGTCCGTCCACAGCGTGGGCCACCAGAACACCCGTTGGATGAGGTTGATGGTCCAGAAAACCCCTGGGTGGCAGGCAAAATGACTTGTATGACCCCATTTGATAATATTGCTGCGGAGGCCAGCCGGGACAAACAGCTGATCCTCAGGCCCACCCCCCTCGGGTTTGGGCTCAGTGGCCTGGGCCTGTTGGACCCTCTGGTCGATCTCCCAGGTAAGAGCACCTAAGTTACATGAGGGGGGCACAGTGGGTTGGGGGGAGGGAGGAGGGGGGCTGAGTGGTCAGGGGTAAACTGGCGGGAGAGAGCGTCAGGTTTGATATTGCGGGAACCTGGCCTATAGGTGATGGTAAGATTAAATCTAATAAAGAATAAAGCCCAATGTGCCTGCTGGGCATTTAATCGGCAGGCCAACCGAAGATACTCTAAATTTTTATGGTCAGCCCACACAACGATAGGATGAACCGCTCCCTCCAGCCAGTGCCTCCACTCCTCCAGAGCTAATTTTTCACTGAGCTCAGACCCTCACTTTATTTTAAGTACTGTATGTCTGATTAATTTAATTTTGTTTGTTTTCTGTATTTTGGAATTTGTGTCACTTGTGCCTCCCCTTTCCCAGACACTTCCTTCCACTGCCCACAGCCTACCCTTTCAGCTCAGGTGTGGGCAGTTGGTTAATTAGGCTCCTGCTCGCTCAGTGATTCACACCTGTAGCTCATCTTTCTGTGTGTATTAAAGGCCTCGGACGGTGACATTTTTTTATTGAACCAATAAACTGATTGTATGAAAATATTCCATTCTGGCCATTCCCGTGATTTAAAATGTGTCACCAGCCTCCATAAATGACTTTGTTTGTTAATAGCCCATATTTCACTTAGTGATGCTGCAGTACCGCCATCTCTCGATAGGGGCGGTCAGCAGTGACGTCAGGTCAGGGAGAAACAGGAAATGGCCGAACGACAGCAGAGTGATTCGGACAGCGATTATTTTATCGAGTATGACGACCGCAATATAAGTGATGATATTGAAACTGAAGAATCTGATGATGAAGTAGTTTTGGGTGGTGCTGATGGGGTTATTCAGCCGTATTTGTTCGAGCCCGAGGGTGCGGCGGAAGACGCGGACGAAACAGCGACCGGAGCAGACCACGTTGAGAACGAGAGGCTCGCCGATTTATATTGGTAAAATATGCTTTGAAATTTTTTTTTTAGGCAATATGCATGGTCACACACTTAATTATCAAAATAAAACTGCCAATTGTTCCCTTCGCTGCCTTACTTGGCGACTTATAAACATTAGAAACATTTAGAAACATTATCATTGGAATAAAAGGATAATGTGTGAGGGATAATATGTTTACTTACGAGGTTGTTAGGAGATGTTGTTAATCATCATCATGTTAATCCTAGTCTCAAAAGCTACTAATTCTCTTAAGAGATTGATGGGTCAACATGATCCATCATGGATCATGATGGATCATGATTATTGTGATTCATTATTGTTTTCCTATAACTTCTCTTTCTGCTCAAAATTTTTACATGTTTTTAATATTTTCTAATCAAACTTCATAGACCAATTTATATAGCACTCCCACGAGCCATTAGTTTATTATAAGCATCTGATTATACCATTTTTTTTAACAGTGCACTTGTGAGAAATGCAACATTATGCCAACATCAGCTGAATCTCGGTGCCTGCCAGGAGGTATTGAAGGTGAAGGAGAAACTAGAAGAACTGAAGGGCTGTGGATACACAGATGATAACCTACCAAGGTGTATCACTGATCACCCCGGTTTCCCGTTCTGTCTGTCTGACATCTGGGTTTACAGACAGCTTATCTGGCCTACAGACAGCAATATGGTGATCATGACGCAAGTCAACACGAGTGAGTTTTTAACAATATTTATTCATGTGTTTTAATTTTCCAGATCAATTATAAGAAATCATTCAATACATTCAATAATCAATGCAAACGGAATAATCAATGCCAACCCCATATTTTTCAGGCGATACAGATTCATAGCCTACAGGCACCTGGTCCTGTGGTGTTGGGGATATCTTGGGAAAGAAGTGAGGGTGATATTGCCTGCCTGTGCTGTGAGCCTCATCAGAGAAACATTCCCATCTGATCACTACAAGGGATTTTGCCTACCAAGATTAGATTTGTGATCAATGTTATTTAAATAAAGTTTTTTAAAATCATATATTGAGTTTATTAATGTGCATGTCAATTTTATAATTCTAATATTTCAGCGTTCATCAAAGTCGGATCTCATATACATTAGAGTAATTTTTCTACCATTTTATGGTGTAAAATTCGTGTTCAATTTTTAAAAGCACATTTCTCTAAAAATCTTAGGCTTATATTTTTTTGTCTTAGCAAAATATGTTGCTTCCCTAACAATTGAAAGCTGAACTTTCATTGCTAATTGAAATTTATTCTACTTTAACAGTTTGATTTGAAAATCTAGATACTGTTGCTCAAGCACTCAGCTTGATGGGACGCTGAAATTTGGCACTCAATGTTGCGGAACTCTGGCTTGTACAGAGTGCCACTGCTCCAATAAGTGGGTTGGATCAACAAGGTTTTGTCGAAAAGAGTATTCATCAGATCATCCACATATTCTGAAATAAAATTAATTTAATAAAAATTAGAAATCGAAAGCTCTTGTAAGTGGTCGTGGAAATTCCAACGATACCGGCTGCAATTTAGAACTCTGAGGACCTTGACATATGACGCCCCAGTGAAGAGAATGGCGGATGAAAGCTGTATGTACCAGCTGGCATGTCCTGATCTCGCTGCTGTGCCAGGATCGATCCTCAACACAATGTGGACAATTTTGTTTGATCACCAACAGAGAGCCTTTAGTGTGACTTGTTACCTCACATGGATGACTGCAATGAGGACAATTGCTGAATAATCAAATTAAAAAAAAAATCCACAGTATTTGAAGGTTGAGTGACAGTGGATAACATCTGCAAAAACAGTAGATCAACATAATTTCATTCCAGAGGTGTCAAATTGGATTACATATATAGAAATATAACTTGAGCAAACAGGCACAACCACCTCCCTATACAGCACTGAATATTTCATATTTGATTAGTATGAATACCCTAAAATTCTAATATTTGATAAGTTGTTAAGGCAATGAAATTCATTGCTTGTAAATAATTTTAGTAAATATTGGCAGTGAATATTAAAAAAAGAAAACTTACCCTGTTTACTTCTCTTTCTGACAGCAGATCGCATCGGTAGATCACCCTTGCTTTTCACGCCACTGTCACTGACACTTGTCTGAGAGTGGGACTTTGAAATGAACGGATATATATTTGGAACAGCCGATTTTTTTATCAGCAATCTTTTGCTAATTTTCATTTCAAATTCATCTTATTCTCAAAAATCGCTGGTCAACGAAAATGTCTACTGCACATGTTGGGTGATTTGCGACATAATTCCAATCTTTTTTTCGCGTTTCTTGAACGAAATCACCCATGCGGTCTGATTTTCCCAGGCAGGGGGAAATTCATAAACACTCACCGCGTGCTCCTCTCCTCCGGTATACCGTCGCACCCGTAGACAACACAACGCCAAACCATAATTAATTCGATCACTGAAATCCTAATCGTAATAAATACTCTATTTGTAATCCACAAGTACTCCTAGAAATATCTGTTATCGCCGAACGTAAACAACACGCAATGTCCGTCGAGTGTTTGCTGGTTGCTCCCTGACCTGACGTCACACAGTCAGTGGCCATTTTAGCCGCTGATCGCTTGGCAGACAGACAGCTCTCAAGAAATCATACTTCAATAGCGCATTGTCACCTTATGCGACATTTGTTGACACCAGAACATGTGCGGTTCAAATTAGCTCGTCTCACACAAAAATTTAAGATATGATTAGCGATATTGAATTGTCTGCCTGACAAAGTAAGTAGACTAAAAGATCCTCTAAAAGCTCGACATCATGCTGCGATCCAAAGAAATTCATGAACAAATGAGAACCAAAGTAATTGAGATCTATCAGTCTGGGAAAGGTTTTACCACTATTTCTAAAGCTTTGGAACTCCAGCGAACCACAGTGACAGCCATTATCCACAAATGGAGAAAACGCAAAACAGTGGTGAACCTTCCCAGGAGTGACCGGTCGACCAAAATTACCCCAAGAGAGCAGTGACAACTCATCCAAGAGGTCACAAAAGACCCCACAACAACATCCAAAGAACTGCAGGCCTCACTCCAGACTCCATCATAAGAAAGAGACTGGGCAAAAATGGCCTTCATGGCAGAGTTCCAAGACGAGAACCATTGCACAGGCGCATGCGCATGCAGCGACCGGCAGCGGGTGAAAAAAGTTCTACGTCTGTGTCTCTGTTTTTATGCACTTTAAGGTGTTTTAACGTGATTCTCTGTGCCGTTTTTGTCCTTGAATGTTTGTGGACTATATAACAAAGAGCTCCCTGGTTCCATCAGTATGGATTTCCTTCTTGTTTTTGCACTGTCGTTTCTTTCCTACCAGCTCTTTGGCTTGGAGGTAAGCGCGATCGCGGTCACGCCGGGAAGAATACAGTATTCCAGAGACATGTTACTGCATTTAAACATGGATAATGCAGCATCTTGTGTTGAGTCTGTGCCGCAACTGCCGGACTTTATTTTAAGAGATTTTTCATGACACAGTGATGAAAAGAGAGACAAGAGGAGGAAACGCGGAACGCGGGAGGCGTAGATTAAACCTGAGGAGCGTCCAGCTTAACTGCATTCGTCTTCCTTCCATTATTATAGGGAACGGTACAATCCCTGAGAAATAAAGTGGATGAAATTCAAGAAATGCATGATATCAGAAGGACTCAAGAACTGCTGTGGTCATGGCTTACACGGAGATGTGGCTTACGGCGCATGACCGGGACCCGGACCTGTGTATTGACAGCTTGGAGCCCCACTTCGCTCGGATCGGCAGGAAGAGGTAACGGGGAAATGTCAGGGGGCGACGTATGTTTATATATTAATAAACAGTACTGTACATCTGTCACGGTCAGAGAGCGCATCTGTACACCAGATGTGGAGCTTCTGTCCGTATCTCTACGCCCCTTTTATCTGGCCCGCGAGTGTCCCCAGCTTTTCATAACAACTGTGTACATTCACCCTAGGGCAGATGCTGCCTCCGCCTCCAGCACCGTCTTTGATGTGGTCCAGCGGTTCCAGTCGATTTCCCCAGAGGCTCCAAATTTTATCCTTGGGATTTTAAACCCTGTTTCTTTAAGTAAGACACTAAAAACTTTTATCAGTATGTCTCCTGCCCAACAAGGCAAAAAAAGACATTGGACCGTGCTATGGATCCATAGAGAGGGCCTATAAATCTATTCCCCTTCCTCCTTTAGGATCCTCAGATCACAACTGTGTACATTTGCTGCCCACATATAAAACTGCTCTCAGAGAGACAAGGCGAAGACCAGAGACATAAACGTGTGGACAGAGGATTCAGTGCTCACTGCCTCCAGGAATGCTTTAACTGTACGAACTGGGAGGTTTTCCACACTGTCCTGCGGAGAATGATTTGGACTCTTTAGTGGACGTGACATGCTCATACATGCTTTCTGCAGAGATATGATCGTTCCACGTAGACGTGTCAAAAATATATCCCAACAACAAGCCATGGGTTACAAAATCAGTTAAATCCTGCTTACAGAGGAATGCACTGGCCTTTTAAACAGGGGGTTGTTTCTGAGCTACAGGTTGCCACAAAAGAGCTGAAGGCCGAAATTTTAAGAGCAAAACAGAATTATAAATCAGAGATGGAAAGCAAGATGGCAACAAAGAAACTTGGTTCAGCCTGGGCCAGTATAAAAACTATTGCAGGCCTTCAGAGCACAGAGCTCAGTAATTGTGTGTTTTTAGATGGTTTTAATTCAGACACAGAGCTGGCTAATGCTCTTAATTGTTTTTATGGTCGTTTTGACTCCTTTGATTTTAGCACAGAAACCCAAGATTTGAAACAGAAACTCAAAGACAATCAGCACTTTAATATTGAGGTGCAGGATGTTAAAAGGGCGTTCTGTGCTGTAAAAGTGAACAAAAGTCAGGGCCCTGACAATATACAGTATGTGGGCGCTTGGTAAAGTCCTGTGCACATGAACTGAGTCCTGTATTTTACTACATTTTCAATAAGTCCTTACAGACACAACATGTGCCTAAGATGTGGAAAGATGCTGTGGTTGTCCCTGTTCCAAAATCCAGCTGTCCTAAAACGGTAAATGATTTTAGACCAGTTGCTTTGACTTCAATTTTAATGAAAATTTTTGAAAAACTGGTCAGATGTGAGGTCCTAAAGCAGACTGAGCATGCATTGGATCCTTTGCAGTTTGCCTATAGGCCTCACAGAGGAGTGGAGGATGCCACTGTCACTCTGTTTAACATGCTCTTTGAACATCTGGATTTTAATGGGACACACGCCAGGCTTTTATTTGTGGACTTTTCTTCCGCCTTGAATACAATCCAACCTCATATTTTAGTTGAATGGCTCCTGCAACAATTTGATTTGAGTAATAATCTGGTGGGTTGGATTCTGGATTTCTTAACCAACAGGACACAGAGAGTAAGGGTCAATGGTACACTGTCTGACCAAAAGTGTTCTTCTACTGGCTCTCCGCAGGGGTGTGTGTTGTCACCACTACTCTTCATCCTGTACACAAACATGTGTCAGAGCAGACATGACAACAGACACATTATAAAGTATGCTGATGATTCAGTTGTTGTCAGTCTCCTCCAGGATGGTGAGAGTGGCCACGGCCCAGTAGTTGATGATTTTGTTCACTGGTGTGAGGATTCCTACCTGCAGCTGAGTACGACAAAAACTAAAGATATGATTATTGACTTTAGGAGGAAAACTCCCAGGCACGAAGTCACTGTACTAAAAGGCCAGACCACTGAATATGTACAATCCTATAAATATCTTGGGACGATTACTGATAGTAATTTAAACTTTGAAGAGAACTGTGAAAGGGTGTCCAAAAAGGGTCAGCAACATTTGCATCGTTTAAGGAAACTCGCACACTTCCAAATTGACCGAACCATAATGACAATGTTTTATCGGGCTTTTATTGAATCTGTTTTATCCTTTTCTTTAGTGTCATGGTTTGGTCAGATAAAATTGAAACAGAGGAAATCCTTAGACCAGGTAGTTAGATGGCCCAATCGTTTGCTTGGTGGGTCACAGCTGAGCCTGACATCCCTGTACACCAGACAGGTACAGAGGATTGCTACCTCCATTTTAAATGATGACTCCCACCCTTTGCACTGCCACTTTCAGCTTCTTCCCTCCAGATGGAGGTTTGCTGTCCCAAAAAGTAAAACCCAGCGCTACAAAAGCAGCTTTGTTCCTGCTGCTGTTAAAGAGTTGAACAAGATGTAACAATATATTGCACATAATTTAGTTACCTATTTAATAATTTTATTTTATATTTACTTATTTTTGTAGGTTTTTTATTTGGGTTCTAAATCTTTTATTGGGTTTTAGACTTTTGAGTTTTTAACCTCTTGCACTCCGGTGTACCACGGGCGGACACGTCTCTGCATCCTAGAGCGCACGAGGGCGCACAAGGGCGCTGCGTCCTAGAGCGCACTGAAAAAAAAAGCTGCATTTCCGTTCTTCCACTACAGACACAGCCGCGAACAGAAAGCCAAAGGAGTGCTTTGATTGGTTTAGATGTGATTGACCTCTCATTCGACTAATAAGAGCCTTGAATTGGGTTTCTGAAACCTTGAAGAACCAATGACTGAAAACCTAGCAAGAAGGACCCGCCTGCCAACGGCTGCGAATACAGCCAGCCAACTGAAGAACAGAAGTTCGAAAGCTGTTTTGTGTAAGGCTGGGTGACACACAGGCGTTCGCCAGTCTTTTTTTCTAACTACTGTTCTTATTTGTTTTGAAAAATTGTTCGCCAAAACCGCAATCATGGAAACGCAAAACTGCAATAATGGAATTATGGTTTGACCGGGTTGCGTGACCAGAACCACGAGTCCGTAACAAGCGGACCAGCTTCATGTTCGTCTGACAATGAGGAAGAGAAGTTCGCCAGCGACATTGCTGTTGTGGACAGGTAAGTGTTATAAGCTAAATTATTCTTTATCCCTGAAAATTGTAATCCAAATGACTTTTGACTGATCGGTAAATTACAAGCGGTCTGGGTCCGTCATGTTGCGAACAGCCCCCCCGTCATGTTGTGAATGCCCCCCCCCCGCTACTCTTCTGTAGTGGATTGCAGATATATTGCAGATATTTTAGTGCAACTGTGCGTAATAGACCGTGGCGCACTGTCACAGCTTTCCGTCATGTAGCGATGGGTGATGGGTGATGTCCGTCCTCTGTAGCGGGGGGGGGGGAGTTGTTATCTTGTACATTACAGATATTCTAGTATAATTTTTAGTGCGCTGTAGGTTATTTTTTCTTGTAAAAAAAGGCCACACATTTTTTACGTGGCATGCTTCTTTGTGTGTGGGGGCTTGTTTGTTCATTCATTCATTCATGAATGAATAAACAACCCCCCCCCACACACACAGCCCTTCACCTTTCATTAGAGCCCAAGATCAAGCTTCTATATTGAATCATTCAAAGGTTATAGTCGCTTTTCCAAACTGTGCCATTTGGCACAATTTGGCACAGTTCAAAAATGCCTGGGAACAACCTAAGAAAAAAGCTGTGTAATATATTCATTTTTTGTGGTATTGTTACGAAATTTTGACCTCAGCTGGATAACACTTGGTTCTACATTTCTGTTGCATTTTCCAGCCAGTATCTGAAGCTGTGTGTTATTTGCAAGCATTTGTATCCAAAAAAACACCCAGGCGAAATTTATTTTCTTCAAGTTCAGTATGTTTAGATGACTGTTACTCAGTGGCAGGAGCACTTAGAGAGATTATGACTGTTTTGCCAAAAAATTCAAAGTGTTTTCTTTTAAATGAGACCAACCCCATGAATATGCTGCAAAGGGTTGAAGAACAGCTTTTGATTTACTTTGGGTACATTATTTTTTGGCGTTTTTAGGGAAATTGATCAGAGTGCAAGGGGTTAACCTCTTTGACTAGTCTTTAACTTTTTAATATGACCCTTCTCTCTTATCTCCTTGTTTTTTTTTCCTCTTATCTCTTTGTCCTATGTCCTGATTGGTGGAGCCTTGAGTACTTTTATCATGTTTATAGTCAGCTTCATGTGTGCCTGTGTTTGTGTTCATGTTGAATGTAATTGTGGTTTGTAAATATGGATGTCACCCGACTGCAAAACAAATCTACCTACGGGTACAAATAAAGTAACCTGAACCTGAACCTGAACCTGAGTAAAAAGAACATAAAGGCTCGTCTCAGTTTTGCCAGAAAACATCTTGATGATCCCCAAGATTTTTGGGAAAATACTCTGTGGACTGACAAGACAAAAGTTGAACACTTTGGAAAGTGTATGTCCTATTACATCCGGCATAAAAGTAACACAGCATTTCAGAAAAGGAACATCATGCTAACAGTAAAATATGGTGGTGGTAGTGTGATGGTCTGGGGCTGTTTTGCTGCTTCAAGACCTGGAAGACTTGCTGTGGTAAATGGAACCATGAATTCTGCTGTTTACCAAAAAATCCGGAAGGAGAATGCCCGGCCATCTGTTCGTGACCTCAAGCTGAAGTGCACTTGGGTTTTGCAGCAGGACAATGATCCAGAACACACCAGCAAGTCCGCCTCTGAATGGCTTAAGAAAAGCAAAATGAAGACTTTGGAATGGCCTAGTCAAAGTCCTGACCTCAATCCAATTGAGATGCTGTAGCATGACCTTAAAAAGGCGGTTCATGTATGAAAACCCTCCAATGTGAATTACAACAATTCTGCAAAGATGAGTGGGCCAAAATTCCTCCACAGCGCTGTAAAAGACTCATTGCCAGTTACTGCAAACGCTTGATTGCAGTTGTTGCTGCTAAGGGTGGCCCAACCAGTTATTTGGTTTAGGGGGCAATCACTTTTTCACACAGGGCCATGTAGGTTTGATTTTTTTCCCCCCCTTAATAATAAACACCTTCATTTAAAAACTGAATTTTGTGTTTACATGTGTTATCTTTGTCTCACGTTTAAATTTGTTTGATGATCTGAAACATTTAAGTGTGACAAACATACAACAAAATGAGAAATCAGGAAGGGGCAAACATTTTTTCACACCACTGTATTCTCGTAAAAAATAGTTGGAATACAAGCCATCACCTATTCACTCCTGCTGTGTTGCCACTAGGTCACAGCCTTCAATATTACAGGCATGGGGCACCTGGCTGTGATCTGTGAATCTTTGGGTTTGTTAAAGACTCCAATGCAAACCCCATCCATGTCTAAAGCTGAGAAGAATGACATAGATGGGTAATGACAATATTACTGTGCCAGTGTAGACTAGACCCCCATTTTTTAAAAAATTGAAATGTCTGTTTTTACTTTCATTTTCAATCTCGCAATAGGCTTAGGCACCAAAACTGCTTGGATAAGGCACTAGAAACAAAAGGAACTTAACAATATTGGGAATATGCACAGTAGAACAAAAGTGGATTCCTCCTATCTTCAGTGTGTATTAATATTCTGAGCTAGAGTGGCCATTTTAGTTGTTCTTTCCCTGTTCTATTGAGGAGTTGCAAGTGACATCACTGGTCACGTGCTGGTAATGTAACAAAAAGAGCCAGCCAGAAAATGGTTTTTCATGGTGTGTGACTACATTATTTTATCTGAATATGAAAAATCTCTCACTAAAAATCATTTGGAATGTTATAGAAAGAAAATAGGGGTGATTAAGGGCAAGCTCTCACTGGTGCCTTTTGCCTTGTTATGTGCGCTAGCAGGCTGCATAGTTTAAAAACTATTTTAAAGTAGGTCATTAATAGTTAAATAATGGCAACAAAATATGTATAGAAATAGATTGTAGATTAAATTCAGGATCTTTTCCTACTGAATAGTTGAAACCACTTAACCCACACTCTTACGACATTGGAGCTCCGTTGCTATCCAGCCTCCCAGTGCTGTTCACATTTTTTTTTTCACTTTCCCAAGTTTACACTGTATTTATATTGTACTGGTAGAATATTTTTTCAAGTAAGCAGAGACAGTTTCTGGATCATATCAACACTAGCTTTCCCTGACACAGCCTCAACCAATGATGAGACCGATCTCTCGGAGTGCCTTCGCTGACTTTCATGTGGCTGCTGGAGCTTATCGGTCAGTCAGTTGCTGTAAGTGAAACTGCCTGTCTGCCCCAGTTTCCAGCAACAGAGCCCCATTGTTTTAACTATCCAATAGAAAAATATCTTAAATTTAATAAATAGACATGAGCAGCCTCAGTCTTCAGAGGAGAGTGGTCGAAAAAAAATTCTGCCAACTTTTTTAGTTAATCTATTTAAAATGCAGACACATTAATGTAAACTTAACATTGTTTCATCACTGGCACAGAGAGGGGGAAAAGTCTCTCCCCTCTCAACAAAAACAATTAGCCTCTACCAAAGTTCCAAAACAATAAAATAATTTGCCTAATCTCCTCATCCATTTTGTTAAGGTCCCTCTGAAAAATATCCAGGGCCAGTCTTGCTTTTATCTTTAAATAAAACACAAAATATAAGTCTGAGACCAACCATCGCTATCCCTGAGACATCATTTGTAGCCTAGACCCATGTGTTCATACAAGTACTTACCCTTGATGAAATGATCGCTGCAGATCCAATGTGGCCGAAAGCTGCAAACTCTCTCTTATGACTGCCACTACCCACTTGGCTCTTCAAACTGGATGGAAACAGAAAAATGACTGACAGGACTTTCTTGAGGCTTTATCTTGTCTATTGTGGCAACCTACCACTATGCATGAAGTGACCCATTGTCAGAATTGAAATTGTCGGCCACACAAGCTAACTAGCACAAATGCATTGGTAGCGCTATTTACACATTTACAGCTTGCCTACCAATATGGTGTGTAAACAGAATGCCACTTGATTTGGTGACACTGTTGCAAATCCTCAATTATGCTGAACACCAAGCTAAAAGGTAGGAAACATAAGCATTCATTGCAGGGGGAAAAAACAGTCAACTGTCCCCCAATGTCATCATAAACCTTTTTGTTATTTACATAATTGGATGAAATGCATTTGAACATCCATGCTAAGCATGAACGCAAAATAATATGGTTGTTTTAATTTTAAAATATTGGGCCACCCCTCTGATTCCTCACAATGATTTGGTCCACAGCGGCCATGCTGCATTCAGTGTACCTCACCATCATCATCATAGCAGTCTGTTGTGAGCGACAATGACTGTTTCATTTAGGTCTGTTCAGATTCCTCCACGTAGCTCTGTCCTTAGCCTTCCGCTGCCAGGAACTCCTGTCTATATCCAGCTTCTTCAAGTTTCTTTTTTACAGTGTCTTTAAATCTGAGCCTTGGTCTATCTACCCTGATTGCGTTTGCCCTCGCATAACTGTGAGTAGAGTACCTGCCGAGGGAGACGCTGGTGGTCCATCCTCTCAACATGTCCGAGCCATCTCAGGTTCGTCTGTATTAGCACGTCCTCCATTGATGGTAGACCAGCTCGTTTCAACACTTCTATGTTGGTTATCTTGTTTTTCCGTGAGATGTTCATTATGGCTTGAAGGTGTCTCATCATGTACGCGTGGAGTTTCTTTACCTGCACTCTGTAGACAGTCCAAGTTTCAGCACCGTACAATAAAGCAGCCAGTACTGTCACTCTGTACACTTTGCATTTCACATGGATAGACACATGTCGATTGTTCCACAGTCTCTCCCTGAAGTTTCCAACACAGTGCTTGGCCTTCCCATTGCTGAGAGTAGTTCATCCTCCAGCCTAGCATTGTTCTGAAACAGTACTCCCCTAGATACTTGAAGTCTTACAACTTGACTAGTGGCTCTTGTATCAATGCTGGATCTCATTCTGGTAGTGATGTTGATACTGGAACTTTGGTGTTGATAAAGGCACTCTGCCTTCGTGATGTTGATTCTGAGGCTGAATTGGCAAGCTGCTTTTTGCAAATTCTCCACTAAGATTGCATATCTTCCGCAATCTTGCAACTATAGCACTGTCGTCGTCAAAAGAGCATTTCGCTTACTACCTTATTGAATGTCTTTACTCTTGCTTTAAACTGTGCCACACTGTGAACAAGTCTGCTTCTTTCCTTGTTTGAATGTATACTCCTTCAGAAGTGTCTCTGAAGGCCACCTCAAGCATGGCTGCCAGATATAGCGAGAAGAATGTAGGAGCCAGCACACACCCTTGTTTCACCCTGTTGCTTAATGAAAAGTCTTTAGACACTGAACCACTCATTGCCACGTTTGCTTGCATACCTGTATGGAGTGCCTCGATCAGGCTGACAAACTTCTCTGTACAGCCATATTTCTTGAGTACCTGCCAAAGTCCTTGTCGCGAAACAGTATCAAAGGCTTTACTAAAGTCTATGAAGACTACAAAAAGCAGCATGTTCCCCCCCCTCCTCCTCCTCCTCCCCCCCTCCCCTTGTCATCAGTGAGCAGGACGTGCACAGACAGTTCTCCAGACTGAACCCGCGCAAGGCCCCCGGGCCGGACGGTGTGTCTCCCTCCATCCTGAGACACTGTGCGAAAGAGCTGGCTCCTGTCTTCACAGACATTTTTAACACCTCCCTTAAGCAATGTCACGTGCCGACCTGCCTCAAATCCTCCACCATCATCCCTGTCCCCAAGAAGCCACGGACTACTGGACTTAACGACTACAGACCTGTAGCACTCACCTCTGTAGTCATGAAGTCCTTTGAGCGCCTGGTCCTGTCTCACCTCAAGTCCATCACCACACCCCTCCTAGACCCGCTGCAGTTTGCCTACCGTGCTAACAGGTCTGTGGACGACGCAGTCAACCTGGCCCTCCACTCCATCCTGCAGCACCTGGACTCCCCGGGAACCTACGCCAGGATTCTGTTTGTGGACTTCAGCTCCGCATTCAACACCATCTGCCCCGATCTGCTCCAGGACAAGCTGTCCCTGCTCAACGTGCCTGACTCCCTCTGCAGGTGGATCACCGACTTCCTGACGGACCGGAGACAGCATGAGCGGCTGGGGAAGTCTGTCTCAGACTCTGTTAGCATCAGCATTGGATCACCCCAGGGCTGTGTACTTTCCCCCCCTACTCTTCTCCCTTTATACCAACTCCTGCACCTCCTTCCACCAGTCTGTTAAGCTGATTAAGTTTGCGGACGACACCACCCTCATCGGGCTCATCTCCAACGGCGACGAGTCCGCCTACAGGGAAGAGGTGGCCCAGCTGGTGTCCTGGTGCAGCCACAACAACCTGCAGCTGAATGCTCTGAAGACAGCGGAGATGATTGTGGACTTCAGGAAAGTCACATCCCCCCTGCCCCCCCTCACCCATCACAGGGCTCTCCCATCACCTTTGCAGATTCCTTCCGCTTCTTGGGCACCACCATCACCCGAGACCCCAAATGGGAGCCAACCATCAGCTCCCTCATCAAAAAGGCCCAGCAGAGGATGTTCTTTCTGCGGCAGCTGAGGAAGCTCAAGCTACCCACCAAGATGTTAGTGCAGTTCTACACGGCCATCATCGAGTCCATCCTCACCTCCTCCATAACTGTGTGGTATGCAGGAGCCACTGCCAGGGACAGACCTAAGGCTGCAGGCGCGTCGTGCGCACTGCTGAGAAGGTGATAGGCTGCAAGCTCCCATCTCTCCAGGACCTGTACATCTCCAGGACCCGGAGGCGTGCTGGCCGGATCATAGCCGATCCTTCACATCCTGGTCACGTGCTGTTTGCCCCCCTCCCCTCAGGTAGAAGGCTTCGGTCCATTCGGACTAAAACCTCCCAGCATATGAACAGCTTTTTCCCCTCTGCCATCAGACTGCTGAACACTAAGTGACTTTTGACTCTCGTGCACTATGTACAGCAGCTCAACCAGACTCATGTCAATCATCACTGTTTTTCTGTTGCATTATTGACTGCACTATGTGGTACTTCACATTATCTGCTACATGCTAATTTTTTAAAACTGCCTTGACTAGTACTACTCATTATTACTATTATTATTATTATTATTACTTATTATTACTTATTTTTCTACACTTATTGCACGTTTCTAGTCCTTTAGTTTTTTAGTTTATCCCTTTTTCTCATTATGTTTTTAATGTTGCAGCATGGCACCGAGACAAATTCCTAGTTTGTGTATCACATGAACAACGGCAATAAATCTGATTCTGATTCTGATTCTGATGTTCTGTTCGATACACTTTTCTTGAACCTGTTTCAAGCAGAAAATCATGCCCATTGTGCTTTTCCACTTCTAAAGCCGCACTGGGTCAGAAATCTATAAAATCATCAATCACAATGTCCATCTCTAAATTTACAGATGACTGCCCCTCCCTGAGCCTGGTTCTGCTGGAGGTTTCTTCCTGTTAAAAGGGAGTTTTTCCTCTCCACTGTCACCAAGCGCTTGCTCACAGGGGGTTGCCTGACTGCTGGGGTCTTTCTGCAATTGTGGGGGTTTCCCCCACATTTGAAAGTGCTATGAGATGACTGTTGATGTGAAATGGCGCTATATAAATAAAGTTGAATTGAATTGAATTGAATAAAAAATGGCGGGGGGGGGGGGATCCTGTAACTGTTTTATACAGTCTATGCTAGACACATGGTCATCTATCTAAAAGAAATGCCATAAAGTGCAAACGCTAACTTATGCTATGTTTACGCTAAACTTAGGTTATGTTTTGCCAATTCAATAAAAATTTGTCTCAACTCATTTTGGTAAGAGTGATGTGAAACACAAAGTCAAGAGTGCCAGAGTTGAAAATCTGATTTCTGGTGATATTTCCTTGTTTACAGCCTGTCAGAGGACAGCATTTCTGAGTTCCTGTTAGCAGTGAAGGCAATATCAAACTTCAAACTTTATTTATATAGCACCTTTCATGCAACAAAGTGCAACTCAAAGTGCTTTGCAGTTAAAAACAGACAATTCCAGATAAAACAAAAACAAAAAAAAAAAAGAAAAAGACAGCCATCCCCATAGCCCTCCCACCCCGCCCCTACTCTCGTTCATCCACAGCCCCCCAGTTAAGAAACACTAGAACTAAAAATAACATAAGATAAAATAAAATACAATTAAATACTGCCATGAAGCTGAGCACGGGGAGAGGACCGTGCTCACGCTTTCAATTATTTCCAGTTGTGCTCTGTTCTTTCTTCTTCTCTGATTTATTTTGTGTTGGGTTTGGGGTTGTTGTATTTTGTTATCTGAGTTTATCCTTGGTTTCTGTTTTGAGTTTTTCTGTTATCATATCTTAGTTTATTATTAGTCGTGTGTATTTATTTTATGCATTTCTGTACTATATTGTATTTCAAGTTGTCTTCCTGTGTTTATATTTGAGCCTCCTCCCGTCCTTGTCTTTAGTTCTCCTTTTGTAACCTCTGTAATTCATTAAGGTGTGGTTCACACCAAATGTGAATGGGCGGCGCAAATCCATACAAAGTGAATGGGAAGACGTGAGTACGAGCGAATTTGCATGTCACACATTCACTAGCAGCTAGCTAGCTAGCGGGCGGAGTAAAATTATCACCATTGCAGATAAACAAGTTAGACAATGAAACTCACTCACAGGGAGACAGGAGGACCGGGAACTCTTCACTGAATTGGGATTTTGGAGTTATTTACCCAGCAGTTTTCTGGCCACGGACGTCCTAACAAGCTAGGCAAGTTAGCAACGTAAAAGCACCCATCATCTGTGAAGTTTTGGAGGCTTGAGACGACATTTTCAGGTGAGCCCCTGGTAGGATAATGTAACCTAAGCATGACGTTATTTTGGGAATTTCCATTGCAGGTTGAACACAGCTGCAGAAGTTTTTAGAGACAACTTTGCCGTGTTCTGCATCTCACTGTACATGTCTGTTGGCGTGTTTACATTGATTTATAATGTAATCATGCCGAGCAAATAATCAATTGTTCGCGTTTTGGTGCTGAAACGCACCTTTAGTAAGGTATTATGAGCATTTCTTGGTTTTGTATTTCTTCTTGTTCCTCGCCTTTGGCGGTTGTTATTATTTTCTCTTCGTGTTATTCCTGGTCTGTTCCCGTTTTGTATCATTTCATATTCGTACTCAGTTATCTTTTACCATACTCCCCTGTACTTTTATTTTGACAGTGCCGTGTGTTTACTTCCGTTGGTTCAAGTATTGTTCATGGGCTGTCTCAGCTGTCACTGGCTGTATCTGATTATCCTCACTCTTGCACCCACACCTGTTCTCATTTTGTAATTATCCCTGTTGCTCTATTTAAAGACCGCTGCACTGCTACTTGGCACAGCGTTGTTCTCTATGCTGAGACGCAAGTCACCCTTCTTTTTTCACCTTGTATCCTGCATGCGTTCCACGCTTCACTTTGTTATCCTGATGTGCGCTCCATGTCTCAGCCTTTGCTGTTCTTGTCCTCGAATTCCTGCCTTGTAAGTTTTGTGTTTTTGTTATATTTTGTGTTTTTATTATTAAACTTCTGCAAACTCACAGCTAGCGTTTGGGTCTTCATCCTGCCCAGAGGGGCCAGTTTATGACAGAATGACACTGCCAGTGTTGACACCAGCAGCTGTGAGTTTGCCCTTTTTTTTCTTTTCTGTCCCGTATACTTTTTGTTAAAGTCCTTTTTTTGCGGGGATGTCAGTCCGCGTGGACTTTAGTGTTTTTGGGCTGGATGAGGTGGAATGTTGGGTAGCGGAGCTATTGGAGGACATTATCTCAGATGCTCACTCTTCCCACACTCCCGAGGAGGCTCTGCAATGTTGGGATAGCGCGACACAGGTAATAGAGGCATACCCCAGCCTGTGGAGCTATTTGAAACTTGCGGTTCTCCTCACCTCTGTTTCCAATGCTCAACACCTGCTCCGCGGGCTGGGGAAAACCTCTTCCCCATCTGCACCTGTGCCAACAAAGAAGTGTCCCCGGGTACAGAGGTTTCCAGCCCATCACCGTCATTCAGCTGCAGCTCTGTCTTCTCCTCCCAAACAGTGGTCCGCACTACCTGCCATCACTCCGGCCCTGGAAGAGCCTGCAGTCTGCCGGATCGGGTATGCAGTCTTCGTGCTTCCTGATGGTCCCACTGCAGAGGAGCTGGAGGAGCTCCAGTGGGTTTTGTCGGCAGAAATGGAGCTGTTATTGGAGTATAAGCGATGGCTCCTTCTGGAGTTAGCGACCCAGCTGCATGGAGGTTCACCGGGTGGTGTGGAGTCTGAGCCGACGACGGAGTGTCCCCTGACTCCAGCATTCTACCATTCTCGCCAGAACACCTCCACAGCCTCCGGAAGGGATTCACCTGGTCTTGCAGCAGTGACAACAACTACCTGGGATTTAAGGCAAGTACCTATACATTTTTTGACACCTATAAATTAATTGACTTGTCTTATTCCTGGGGAGAGGGGGGTGTTAGCACCAGTTCTCCACCTCTGCTGAGCCCTCACCGCCGGCTACTGCTGAAACTTCATCCTCACCTGCTTCTCCCATGCCCCTTTCTACTCCCCCTGTGTGTCCCCCAGTCCTGGGGGGAGTCGCTGGATGATGGAGGGGCCTGTGGTTCCGAAGAGGCCTGGTCCGGTCCTGCAGTCACATCCTGAACGGTAGGAGAGCGCCCCCGTGTCCTGAAGCCTGAGCCGACAGGAGAGTGTCCCCTTGCTTTAGTATCGCAGGACTCAGCGCCAGTGGTGAGACGATCTCCAGTTTCAGCCGCTGCCTCTGGAGGTCCACTGGCATCAGCCGCTACATTTGGGGTTCCGCCAGTGTCAGCTGCTACACCGGAAGTTCCACCAGCATCGGCCACCATGTCTGGGGATCCGCCAGCTGCACCTACCATCATGCCTGCTGCAAGGGCCGCCGCAGCAGAGTCGCCAGAGTCCTGGACGGCAGGAGCTCAAGTCTAGAAAACTCTGTTTCTACACTTTCAGATCTAAAGAAATCTTGTCTTGCTTCTGGTGGGGAGATTCAGTTGCAGATGCCCTCTGCCCCGAGTTCTCCTCGCCGGGCTCCACTGCTACCTATAACTGTGTTCCAGTTTTTTTTTCTTCCTCCACGTCTGAGGTGGCCGTGTTGGGGCTGGAGCCCCGGGCGAGTGGATTCAAGACCCCCCAGCCTGGATCGTTGGAGTCCTGGACAGCATTGGAGCTCAAGCTAAGGTAAGTCCTCTTTTTTGTCTTCACTATGTCAGTATTAGAGAGGTCTTGTTTTGCTCTTGGTGGGGACAGCCAATTGCAGCTGCCATTTGCTTCTGAGCTTTCCTCGCCGGGCTCCACTGCTGCCTGTGATATTGACCCAGTGTCTGTCTCTGTTCTCTTGCCTGAATCTTTGCCAGAGATCACTGAGGGTCATCAATCGTTTTCACCTGAGGTCCTCGAGGGTCACCCACCTTCGCCTGAGGTCATCGAGGGTCCTCCTCCTCCGTCTGAGATCGCTGAGTGTCCTCCGTCTTTGCCTGAGGTCACCGAGGGTCATCCGTCTTCGCCTGGGGTCACCAAGGGTTATCCGTCTTCGCCTGAGGTCACCGCTGATCAGCCGTCTTCACCGCCTGGTTTCCTGACTGATCAGCTGTTTTCTTCGTCTGGTTTCCCTGCTGATCAGTCATCGTCTTTGTCTGGTTTTCTTGCTGGTCAGCCACCCTGGTCAGTGAGCCTCTTCGCCTGGCTTCTTTGCTGGTCAGCTATCTTCATCTGGTTTCCTCGCTGGTCAGCCGTCACTTCATCTGGTTTCTTCGCTGATCAGCTATTCTCCTCATTTGGTTTCCACCCCTCACCCTCTGTGGTCCGCGAAAGGCACGGGTTTCAACTGCCACCTCCGGGGGGGGGGGCATCATGCCCCGTGGCCCATTGGCTCAGGGATACTGGGAGACCATGTGACGGACCATGTCATCTGCTTGGGTAGCTGTGGAACTCTGGGAGGCTACTCGATTTATTCCGCCATGTGATTGGGTGGTTCTGGGACTTTTGTAGACCACCTGAACTGCCTTATTTCTTCACCCAGTATTCCTAGAATTCTGTTTACACGTTATCTGTTCTGCTTTGTGGGTCTTGAGCGAGTGCCTTTTGTTTGTTCCCTCCAAGCCTGGATTCCCCCACCGCCCTCCTGGGTTGGGTGTTTTTTTTTGTTTTGTTTTTTTCTGTTGGTTTTTTTTTTTTGTTGTGTGTTTTTGCTTTCTCTTTTTTGATGTTACCTTGGGGTGGATTCCAGACACCCTCCGACCGTGCTCACGTCTCCGACCGACCTCAGACCGTGCTCACGCTTTCAATTATTTCCAATTATGTTCTGTACTTTCTTCTTCTCTGATTTATTTTGTATTGGGTTTGGGGTTGTTGTATTTTGTTTTCTGAGTTTGTCCATGGTTTCTGTTTTGAGTTTTTCTGTTATCATATCCTGATGTGCACTCCACATCTCAGCCTTTGCTGTTCATCTTCTTGATCCTTTTTGGGTCGCGGCGGTACTGGAGCCTATCCCAGCATCTCTGGGCGAAAGGCAGGGTACACCCTGGACAGATTGCCAGTCCATCGCAGGACCAACACAGAGAAACAGACAACCATTCACTCTCACAGTCATACCTAAGGACAATTTAGGTTAATTGGCATCACAACTGGGGATCCTAAATTGCCTTTGCTGTTCTTCTCCTCTAATTCCTGCCTCGTAAGTTTTTGTGTTTTTGTTATGTTTTGTGTTTTTATTAAACTTTTGCAAACTCACAGCTAGCGTTTGAGTCTTCATCCTGCCCTGAGGGGCCAGTTTATGACAAATACAATAAGAAGCAGGGTAAGATCACGAATAAAAATAAATTGGGTGGTGTAATGGCGCAGTGGTTAGCACTGCACCAGCACAGTAACTCACCCTTGGCCATGGGATCCCTGGTTCGATCCCAGCCCCTGACCAACAGTGATCTGTGTGGAGTTTGCATGTTCTCCCCGTATCTGCGTGGGTTTACTCCGGGATTTCTCCGGTTTCCTCCCACAGGCCAAAAACATGCAGGTTAGGTTAATTGGAGACTCTAAAGTGGCCCTAGGTGTGAATGTGTGTGTGAATGGTTAAGGGATAGCGCCGTACTGTGGCTGCTTCATCCATCCAGGTGGATGCCCTCAATTTCCCCTCTGGGGATCAATAAAGTATACAAAATCAAAAAAAAAAAAAAATCAAATAGAAAGGGAATACAGTAAAATGGTTAAAGGGATATTAAATATACTCATATATAAAATGTAATGCAAAACTGAATTAAAGTAATCTAAAAATGTAAAGCTGTATAAATAAGTAGAATAACTATAAATAAGTATATAAACATGAATGATATAATTAGTTAAAAGTTAAACTATAAAGGTGGGTCTTAAACCTCTTTTTCAAAATATCGACACTCTCTGCAGCCCTGAGGCCCTCTGGTAGGCTGTTCCACAGATGTGGGCTGAAAAGCTCAAATGATGCCTCACCGTGGGTTTTTGTCTTAGCATTAGGCATCACTAAAAGGCCAGTACCAGAGAACCTCAGGATCCACAAGGGTCGATATGGTAAAAGCAGATCGAATGAATAACAAGGACCAAGACCATTAAGGGAAGGCAAGGCAAGTTTATTTGTATAGCACTTTTCATGTACAAGACAATTCAAAGTGCTTTACATAAAAAATTAAAGCATTCCAGGAAAATGAATACATAAGAATTTAAAAGCAAGCTAAAAAGTACATTAAAGAAAACAAAAACAAGTTAAAATAGAATAAGACAGAAAACATGCAAGAAATAAAAGTTACAGTACATTGTGGGAAATTAACAATTGTTCTACTGAAAGGTCGTGGCAAATAGGAGAGTTTTTAACCTGGATTTTTAACCTGGATCGCCATGTTTGGTTCTAACTCTGAGCACAGATAGTAGGCCTGACCCTGATGATCTGAGGGCTCTGGGTGGTTCGTAATTGACCAGCAAATCTGAGATGTATTTTGGCCCTAAACCATTCAGAGCTTTATAAACCAACAGCAGTATTTTGAAATCTATTCTTTGACAGACAGGAAGCCAGTGTAAAGATCTGAGGACTGGAGTTATATGATCCACTTTCTTGATCTTAGTGAGGACTCAAGCTGCAGCATTCTGTACCAACTGCAGCTGTCTGGACTTTTTAGGGAGACCTGTGAGGACAGCATTACAGTAGTCCAGTTTACTGAAGATAAATGCGTCAACAAGTTTTTCTAGATCTTGCTGGGATGTCAGACCTTTAATCCTTGCTATGTTCCTTAAGTTATAATAGGCTGACTTCACTACTGTCTTAATGTTGCTGTTAAAATTCAGGTCTGAGTCCAGAGCCGCACCCAGATTTCTGGCTTGGCTCTTGGTTTTTTGCATTACTGATTGAAGCTGAGTACTAGCTTTGAGTCTTTCATCTTTGGCTCCGAAAACTATTATTTCGGTTTTGTCTTTGTTTAACAAGAAAATTCTGGCACATTCACTCTTTAATTTGACCAATACATTTGGCCAGGGTTTTAATTGGACCATAGTCTCCTGGTGAGATAGTTATGTAGATTTGTGTATCATCTGTATAATTATGGTAATATATTTTATTGTTTTTTATGATTTGAGCTAATGGGAGCATATAGATGTTGAAAAGCAAAGGTCTCATAATGGAACGTTGGGGAGCTCCACAGGTTATTTTTGTTCGCTCAGATTTGCAGTTACCTATAGACACAAAGTAGTTCCTGAATTTTAAATAAGACTCAAACCAGCTAAGTGCTGTACCAGAAAGTCCCACCCAGTTTTTCAGTTGGTCTAGTATAATACCAGAGAAATCCCGGAGTAAACCCACGCAGACATGGGGAGAACATGCAAACTTCACACAGATCACTGTTGGTCGGGGACTGGGATCGAACCCAGGATCCCCCGGCCCTGAGTTGCTGTGCTGCCGCAGTGCTAACCACTGCGCCGCCGCGCCGCCAGCTTTTTCTATTATTTTACTAAGAAAGGGGAGGTTTGATATGGGCCTATAGTTACTCATGAGTGAGGTGTCTAGCTTGCTCTTTTTTAGAAGTGGCTGGATAGCAGCAGTTTTTAGGGACTGAGTGTCATGAAAGCCCTTCAGGGCAGGATAAAAAGGCACCACGTGCCAGCTGTGAGTTTGTGAATTTTATTAGAGAGAAAAAAAGGTACAAGAGGACAAACCATACAAAACCAAAGGCTGGTAGGAAACAGAAGCACAGGTGAAGCCAAAATAGCGGCGGCTAAGGCGAGGGGAGATGCCGGCTTCACCTGGGAACACTAGACGTGGAGCGCACGCTAGGATAAAGACAAAAAGGCAAAATAAACACGCTACATGTGTAGGCGAAGGTAACTCGTTGATAGCTGGTAGTAGGGTGCTGTGCCCGACAATGGTGCACAGCCCATTAAATAAGGCTAAACACAAAATAAGGTAAGTGGTAACAGGTGTGGTGAACCTGAGTGGGTAGGAGAAAACAAAGAAACAATTTTGGCCAGCTGAAAATGATGAGAGGAGGGAGCGATCAGGGCTGACAGCTGACAGGGCCATGCCCATGCAGAGCGAAACCCCCAGAAAGTAACTGACAGCTGTCAACCCCGAGAGAGAGAAAAACAAACATAAGGATATGGCAGAATGGGAACAGGTAACCTCAAAAATAGATAGATAGATAGATAGATAGATAGATAGATAGATAGATAGATGTACTTTATGGATCCCAAACTGGGAAATTACAGTGTAACAGCAGCATGACAGTAGACAACCAAACAACAGAAACACACGCATGACAGACAAAGGGATTACCCATGGAAAGTAAAACTAACACGACTATATAACCTATATACATCATAGCTTAATATATGATGACCCATATAAACACATGAATCATCCCGTTGCACAATGAAGGACTATCAGGAGCAGAGTCAAATGTGAGGTACCAGTTAGACTGTAAGGTGCAGTGTGGCAGCATTGTTATGACCAGAATACAGCATCATAGTGAGTTATTGTATAGTGAAATGGCATGCGGCAGGAAAGATTTCCTGTACCTGGCCGTTCGACAGCGAAGCTGTAGTAGTCTCCTGGAGAAAGTGCTCCACTGTCTGTCCAGTGTGTGGTGGAGGGGGTGATCAGGATTGTCCATGATGGATCTCAGTTTATTTAGTGTTCTCCTCTCCACCACTGTCTCAAAGGTCTCCAGTCTGAGACCAGTTACAGAGCCAGCCCTCTTGACAATCTTGTCAAGTCTGTTGGTGTCTCTGGCCCTGACACTGCTACCCCAACAGACAGCAGCAAAGAAGATGGCACTGGTGACAACGATCTGGTAGAAAAGCTCCAGCATCCTGCTACACATGTTGAAGGATCTCAGCTTCCTCAGGAAGTAGAATCTGCTCATCCCCTTCTTGTGCGCAGCATCGGTGTTGGATCTCCAGTCCAACCCGCTGCTGATCCTGACACCCAGATATTTGTAGTGCTTAACCACTCCCACATTCTCCCCCCTAATCTGCAGTGGCTGAGAAGGCATCTTCCTCTTCCTGAAGTCAATCACCATCTCTCTGGTCTTGCTGACATTCAACCTCAGGTGATTCTGCTCCGTCCACTCCACAAATCTGTCTCCCAGTGCCCTGTACTCCCCCTCCTCTCCTCCTCTTATACACCCCACAATAGCTGAGTCATCAGAGAATTTCTGCAGGTGGCATGACTCTGTGTTGTACTGAAAGTCAGTGGTATATAAGGTAAAGAGAAAAGGAGAGAGCACAGTCCCCTGTGGAGCTCCCGTATCACTAGCCACCACTCCAGACAAGACACTGCCCAGCCGGACAAACTGTAGCCTGCCTGTCAGGTAGTCAGTAATCCAGGAGATCATAGAGGTGTCAACCTCCATCACCCGCAGCTTCTCATCCAGCAGCAGTGGCTAGATGGTGTTAAAGGCACTGGAGAAATCAAAAAAAGTAATTTTCACAGTGTCTCCTCTGCCATCCAGGTGCAGATGGGCTCATTGCAGCAGGTAGATGACAGCATCTTCAACTCCTAAATGGGGCTGATATGCAAACTGCAGAGGGTCCAGCCACGTCTTCACCTGCGGCCTCAGGTGTGCTAAGACCAGTCTCTCCAGGACCTTCATCACATGAGATGTGAGGGCAACTGGTCGATAGTCGTTCAGGTCCGATGGAGATGATTTCTTGGGGACAGGAACCAGGCAGGATGTCATCCACAGCACTGGTACTCCTTCCAGACTCAGGCCCAGGTTGTAGAGATGTTTCAGTACCAGAGCTAGCTGGTTGGCACAGGTCCTTAGGGTCCTGGCGGAGATGCCATCAGGGACCCCTGCCTTCCACTGACAGAGTCTCTCCAGCTGTTTCTTAACCTGGTCTGTAGTCACCATGAAGTGAGGGAGGGTCCTGGTGTCCCCCGAGGAGGAGGAGGGGGAAGATGGAGAGAGGTTCTGCGCAGGAGGGTGGGTGGAGAGGGGTGTGTGGGGGTCTGGTTGTGTTGTTGGGGTGACAGACTGTGAGTTGAACCTATTAAAAAACAGATTCAGTTCATCAGCTCTCTCCTGGCTCCCAGATGGCTGCCTGACTCTCCCCTTGCACCCAGTTATTTGTTTTGTTCCCTCCCACACATCTTTAGCATTGTTTTGCCTGAGTTTGTCTTCCAACTTCCTCCTTTAATTGTCCTTGCACCTCCTCAGCATCTCTTTCAGCTCCTGCTGCACTCCCCTCAGCTTCTCCTTGTTTCCAGCCCTCAAAACGCTCTTCTTTTTGTTCAGAAGTGCTTTCAGGTCACTCATGACCCATGGTCTGTTGTTGGAGAAGCAGTGTACAGTCTGAGCTGGCATCGTCATGTCTGCACAGAATCTAATGTATTCTGTGATGCAGTCGGTCATATTGTCTATGTCCACCCCATGTGGTTCACAGAGCACGCCCCAGTCTGTTGTCTTGAAGCAGTCCTGTAGTGCATCAGCAGCCTCCTGTGTCCACCTCCTCACAGCCCGTGTATAAGCAGGTTGCCTTTGCACAAGGGGAACGTACTTGGGTGTTAACATGACCGTGCAGTGATCTGATTTGCCAATGGGGGGTAGAGCTGTTGCACTATATGCATCTCTGACATTGGCATGCTGAAAATCCAGTGTTTTGTTTTCTCTGGTGGGACAGTCAACAAACTGGTGAAAGTTTGGTTATGTTTTTCCCACTGAGACATGGTTAAAATCACCCAGGATGGCCATAAATGCATCTGGGTGCTTCTTCTCCAGTAATGTGGCCGCAGTGGAGCTGATGATGTCACAGGCCACCGCTGCATCAGCTGATGGAGAGATGTAGACGATAATAATTAAGGCACACTTCATTTCTCACTGCATATAATAAGGTCGCATACTCACAGCCAGCAGTTCAATGTCTGGGCTGCAGCACTTTCCTTCACATGAATGTGTCCAGGATTACATCACTTTTCATTAACAAAAACTGCCACTCCTCCTCCCCTCTTTTTCCTGCTGCTTATCAGTCAGAGAGCAACTCATATTGGCTCGGATGTCGCCCGGGTTAACAAGGTCAGGAGTTCCTGGCAGCGGAAGGCAAATTGCAGAGCTGCGTGGAGGAATCTGATCAGACCTAAATGAAACAGTTATTGTCGCCCCCGACAGACTGCTATGATGATGATGATGATGATGACGTCTCTGTCCCCCCATATAGTCTTGAAGCCAGGTATCGCTATGTTAACATCCGGGATCTGTGAGTGTAACCATGTCTCTGTAAAACACATGATACTACACTCAAGATACCCCTTTTGTGTCCTGACCAGTGCCGTAAGCTCATCTGTTTTATTTCCGAGCGAAATACAAAAAACCCCAAACTATAACAAACGTAAATGTGAAAATAAATCATACAGACAACTCAAAATGACAACACAGTACAAAATATGGGGAAAAAGGTAGACAACCTGAGCTCGGTGGGGTCCCCCCGCGCTCAGAATGTGACAGAGCCCCCCTCCTCCCCCCCAATCGGTGGATACCAGACACCCCAAGGTAGCATCAAAAGAGAAGAACACCAGCCCCCCCCCAACAGAAATCACACCACAACAAGAAAACAACCCCACCTTGGGTGGGAGGAGGGGGACTCAGGCATGGAAGGACCGAACCAAACCCAAACGAACAAACAAAACCCTCAGGAAAGCCTCCAGCACAGCCCAAGCGAAGGGAAAACAAAACAAAATCCACACAGGATCCACACAGAACTGGGCACCTAGGCCCCACTAGACCAAAAAGCTAAGCAGTTCAGGAGGTCAGCCGAAGTCCCAGGCCTGACAGACGGCGAGGTGGTAGGAGTCGGGTGGTCTGCTGGAGAATGCAGACCACCCAACGGCAATGCCTGTCAGGCGGTTGACCAGAGCTCTTGAGCCACCACCACAGAGATGGTGGTCCAGGGGATGGCGTCCCAACCAGGATGATCAGAGGGCAAGGAACCATGACGGCCTCTGGCAGAGGAGGGGGAACCACGATGGCATCTGGCAGAGGAGGGGAAACTACGACGGTGTCTGGCGAAGGACAGGGGACCACAACGCCATTGGATTGGCAAGCAGCACCCTCGGTGGTCCTGGACAGGAACGAGGTTACACCCATGGTGGCTCCGGACTGGAGCACTGTTGCACCAGCAGTGACCCCGGATTGGGACAGGATTAAACCCATGGAGGCTCCGGACTGGAGCGAAGTAGCACCTGTGGTGGTTCTGGGCTGGAGCAACGCAGCACCCACGGTGGCTCCGGGCTGGAGCAATGCAGCACCTGCGGTGGCACCGGACAGGAGCGGAGCTGCACCCTCGGTGGCTCCAGGCAGGAGCGGAGCTACACCCTAGGTGGTTCCAACCAGGAGTAGAGCTGCACCCTCGGTGGCTCCGGCCAGGAGCGGAGCTGCACCCTCAGTGGTTCCAGCCAGGAGTGGAGCTGCACCCTCGGTGGCTCTGGGCAGGAGCGGAGCTGCACCCGCGGTGGATCTGGGCTGGAGCAGAGCTGCACCCTCGGTGGCTCCGGGCAGGAGCGGAGCTGCACCCTCAGCGGCTCCGGGCAGGACTGGAGCCACACCCTTGGTGGCTTCGGGCTGGAGCAGAGCCACACCCTCAGTGGGCCCGGACTGAGCCAAGGTTGCACCGTTGGTGGGCCTGGAATGGGCCATTGCTGCACCTTTGGAGGCCCCGGGCTCTGGCGAAGCTCCCACGAAGGCCCCCGGCTGGGACAAAGCACCTATGGTGGCCTCAGACAAAGGCATCGTACCCCCTGTGGCCTCAGGCAGACAGGCAGGGCCCCCGGAGACCTCAGGAGAAGAGTCAGAGAAAGAATAGACAGAGACCGGATTAGAGTCACCAGCAGCAGTGGAGCCCAGTGGGGGAAACTGAAGTGCAGCTGATGGCTGCCCTTGCTCCCCCCAACCAAGAGCCAGACAAGACCTCTCTAAGCTAAATGAGGAAACTTGCCTGAGCTTGGGCTCTACCACCATCCAGGACTCCGGCGACTCCACTGTGGTGGGCCAGGCAGCAGGCGTGGTGGCTGAAGAAGCTGGTGACCCTCCAGGCGTGACAGCTGATACTGGTGGGTCCTTGGATGAGGCGACGGATGCTGGTGGACCTCCAGGCATGGTGGCTAACGCTGGGGAACCCAGGACTCTCCTCACCAATGGCAGAAGGTTCCGTGATGCCGAAATCAGGGGACTCCTTGTAGATTCAGTTTTCGGCCCTCAGGGGACGCTCCTCTCCCTTCCGAGGTATGGCTTCATGGTTGTCATCGGGTCCTCTGGAACCACTGACCTCTTCTTCAGAATCAGAATCAGAATCAGAATCAGGTTTATTGCCATTGTTCATGTAGTACACAAACTAGGAATTTGTCTCGGTGCAATGCTGCAACATTAAACATGATAAAATAAAAGAAATAAACTATACATGCAATAAAGTGTAGAATAAGAGTAAGTGATACTGGTCAGCAGTTAAAATATATTAGCGAGCAGCAGATACTGTGGAGAACTATATAGAGCAGTCGGTAATGCAGGAAGAAAACAGTGATGATTGACATGAGTCTGGTTGAGCTGCTGTACATAGTGCACGAGAGTCAATAAGTCACTTAGTGTTCAGCAGTCTGATGGCAGAGGGGAAGAAGCTGTTCATGTGACGGGAGGTTTTAGTCTGGATGGACCGAAGTCTTCTACCTGAGGGGAGGGGGCAAACAGTACGTGACCAGGGTGTGAGGGATCGGCTATGATCCGGCCAGCACGCCTCCGGGTCCTGGAGATGTACAGATCCTGGAGAGATGGGAGCTTGCAGCCGATCACCTTCTCAGCAGTGCGCACGACGCGCTGCAGCCTTAGTCTGTCCCTGGCAGTGGCTCCTGCGTACCACACGGTTATGGAGGTGGTGAGGATGGACTCAATGATGGCTGTGTAGAACTGCACTAACATCTTGGTGGGTAGCTTGAGCTTCCTCAGCTGCCGCAGGAAGAACATCCTCTGCTGGGCTTTTTTGATGAGTGAGCTGATGGTCGGCTCCCATTTGAGGTCCCTGGTGATGGTAGTGCCTAGGATGCGGAAGGAATCAGCAGTGGTGATGGGAGAGCCTGTGAGGGTGAGGGGGGGCAGAGGGGTTGTGACTTTCCTGAAGTCTACAATCATCTCCACTGTCTTCAGAGCGTTCAGCTGCAGGTTGTTGTTGTTGCACCAGGATGCCAGCTGGGCCACCTCTCTCCTGTAGGCGGACTCGTCACCGTTGGAGATGAGCCCGATGAGGGTGGTGTCGTCCGCAAACTTGATCAACTTGACAGACTGGTGGCTGGAGGTGCAGGAGTTGGTATAAAGGGAGAAGAGTAGGGGGGAAAGTACACAGCCCTGGGGTGATCCGGTGCTGATGCTAGTAGAGTCTGAGACAGTCTTTCCCAGCCGCACATGCTGCCTCCGGTCCGTCAGGAAGTCGGTGATCCACCTGCAGAGGGAGTCAGGCACGTTGAGCAGGGACAGCTTGTCCCGGAGCAGAGCGGGGCGGATGGTGTTGAATGCGGAGCTGAAGTCCACAAACAGGATCCTGGCGTAGGTTCCCGGGGAGTCCAGGTGCTGCAGGATGGAGGGGAGGGCCAGGTTGACTGTGTCGTCTACAGACCTGTTGGCTCGGTAGGCAAACTGCAGCGAGTCCAGGAGAGGGGTGGTGATGGACTTGAGGTGGGGCAGGACCAGGCGCTCAAAGGACTTCATGACTACAGAGGTGAGCGCTACAGGTCTGTAGTCATTAAGTCCAGTGATCCGTGGCTTCTTGGGGACAGGGATGATGGTGGAGGATTTGAGGCAGGTTGGCACGTGGCATAACTTAAGGGAGGTGTTAAAAATGTCTGTGAAGACAGGAGCCAGCTGTTTCGCACAGTGTCTCAGGGTGGAGGGAGACACGCCGTCCGGACCGGGGGCCTTGCGCGGGTTCAGTCTGGAGAACTGTTTGAGCACGTCCTGCTCACTGATGATAAGGGCAGGGGGGGAGGAGGGGGGGTGCCTTTAATGAAATAGGGATTGTGGAGGCTGTGGAGTTGGAGGGAGGGGGGGAGTTGGACACAGATGACGAGGTGTCAAAACGGGCATAGTGTTGGGACAGTCTTTGACAAAGGGCTTTGTCATCCTGACCTTTAGGAGCCTGAGGCCGATAGTTGGTGATCTGCCTCAGTCCTCTCCACACAGAAGCCGAATCATTAGCAGTGAACTGCTGCTGGAGTCTCTCAGAATACACAGATTTAGCTCTCTTCAGCTCTCTGTTAAACCGATATTTAACCTCCCTGTAGCAGTCCCTGTCTCCACTTTTCAGCGCTGCCTCCTTCTCCTTCCTGATCTGTCTGAGCTTAGCTGTGAACCAGGGTTTGTCATTAGAGTAGCTCACCCTGGTGCGTGATGGAAGAATGTCCTCTTCACAAAAGTGGATATATGAGTTCACAGTGTCTGTATATTCATCCAGATCATGCGTGGCTCGTTTAAACATGCCCCAGTCAGATATTTCCATGCACGTTTCCAGCTTCTCCTCAGCTTTACTGGTCCGTTTCTTCGTAGTGCTCACGACAGGTTTAGTGAGCTTCAATCTCTGTCTGTATGTGGGAATGAGGTGAACCATCACGTGATCAGATAATCCCAGCGCAGCGCGGGGAACAGCGCCATATGCGTCTTTCACTGTGGTGTAACAGTGATCCAGTGTGTTTAATCCTCTGGTGGGGCATTTAATAAACTGTTTGTAGCGGGGGAGATCGTGGCTCAGATTGCTCTGATTAAAGTTGCCAGCCACAATAACCAGAGAGTCTGGGAAAGTCTGCTCCGTGTGTTGGATGTGGTCCGCGAGCACGCGCTGAGCTTCGCGCGTGTCCGCGTCGGGAGGGACGTACACAGCGATGAGGATGAAGGAAGCGAACTCCCGCGGGGAATAAAAAGGCTTGCAGTTAATAACAAGAAATTCCAGGGTGGGAGAACAGTGTTTGGAAATTACCGTTACATCAGAGCACCAGCTGCTGTTGATGTAGAAGCAGACTCCGCCTCCTGTGGTCTTGCCGGAAAGCTCTGTGTCACGATCAGCACGAAACAGCTGGAAACCCTCGAGGCGCAGCGCGCTGTCCGGTATATTTTCCCGGAGCCAGGTCTCAGTAAAACAGAGGGCAGCCGAGGAGGAGAGGTCCCTAAAACGCATCAGCAGTCTCAGTTCATCTACCTTGTTAGAGAGAGAGTTGGTATTGGACAGAAATATGCCGGGCAGCGCCGTGCGCGTGCCTCTCCTGCGAAGCCGCACGAGAGCGCCCGCTCGTCTTCCTCTCTTTCGCCGTCTCACTTTTCGAGCCAAGCAATGAACCAGATCGGCGGCAGGAGCTAAAAAAACTGGGAGAAGGTCCGTGGGAGTGAAAGTCCTGATATTTAGAAGTTCTTCACGGGTATAAGTGCAAGCAGACACACAATTGACAAACAAAAACAAACAAAGGGCGCAGCGAAGCACCATGTCGACCACTGTGGGCGCCATCTTAGGTTCTTCGCCCGATGGCTCCCTCACGAGATTGACGGACCAACATGGAGAACAGGAGAGGACACAGGAGAGGCAGGTGAAGAGGAGGAGATGGCTGCAGCAGCAGGCAGGGAAGGCTCAGCCAAAATGTATGACTGCAGCTGAGTCCCCCCATTGGGAACAAGGCAAGACAATTCATTTTTGGATGTAAAAGAATGAAAAGGTACTTACCTGTGCTCCTTAGGTGTACTGGTGGCTGCTGCAGATGACCCAGAAAATTCCTCACTGCTGGCTGTGGGGGCCGGGAATACCAGTGCATGTCCTGGTCAATCCAGCCCTGCACTCATGCTGACGGGCGGAGCTGGACATCCTCCCTCTGCTTGGTCTGTGAGTTCAGGGAGGATCCACAGTTTATACTCCAAGAGCAGGTCCACTTCTGCCGCCAAAACCCTCTGGCGTTTCTCCAGCTCCTCCACCAAAGGTTCGGGCCACAGTTCAGGAGGAGAAAGCGGGGCTGCTGCTGCTGGAGAGCGACGAGAGGCTCGGAGCTTTCGTACCTGGGTCCGCTTCTTTGTGGACACAGGGGAAGGTTGGGAGGGGTTTTCCCCCAGCCCGTGGAGCATGGACGATGGGTTCGTTATGGAGAGGAGGTCTGCGAGCTCTGGATGGCTCCACAGGCTGGGGCATGCTTCCAGCACTTGTGCGGCTCCAACCCGGCACTCCTGGGCCGCCTCGGGAGTACGGGAAACACGAGCCTCAAATAAGATGCTATGTATGACATTTAGAGTCCAACACTCCTCCTCGCTGAACCCACACTGACTATAATCTGGGAACGCTGCCATGCCAGTGGAAAAAACACAATACGGGAGAGAAAGAAAAAAGGCAAAACTCACAGCTGTTGGTGCCTACACTGGCAGCACCCTTCTGTCATAATTGCCCTTCAGGGCAGGATAAAAAGGCACCACGCACCAACTGTGAGTTTATGGATTTATTAGAGAGAAAAAAAAAGGTACAAGAGGACAAACCATACAAATCCAAAGGCTGGTAGGAAACAGAAGCACAGGTGAAGCCAAAGTAGCGGAGGCTAAGGCGAGGGGAGACACCGGCTTCACCTGGGAACACTAGACGTGGAGCGCACGCTTTGAGAAAGACAAAAAGGCAAAATAAACGCACTTACATGTGTAGGTGAAGGTAACTCGTTGATAGTTGGTAGTAGGGTGCTGTGCCTGACAATGGTGCACAGCCCATTAAATAAGGTTAAACACAAAATAAGGTAAGTGGTAACAGGTGTGGTGAACCTGAGCGGGTAGGAGAAAACAAAGAGACAATTTAGGCCAGCTGAAAATGATGAGAGGAGGGAGCGATCAGAGCTGACAGCTGACAGGGCCACGCCCAAACAGAGCGAAACCCCCAGAAAGTAACTGACAGCTGTCAACCCCGAGAGAGAGAAAAACAAACATAAGGATATGACAGAATGGGAACAGGTAACCTCAAAAATACAAAAAACCACCCAAACTATAACAAACGTAAATGTGAAAATAAATCATATAGACAACTCAAAATGACAACACTGTACAAAATATGGGAAAAAAGGTAGACAACTTGAGCTCGGTGGGGTCCCCCACTGCTCAGAACGTGACACTGAGGGAAGACACCTGAATGCAGAGACATATTTATGATCTGTAGTCAGTCTGAGGCCATACAATATGAAACATTTTTTTTTAAAACTCTGTTGGGAGGGTATCAAGGCAGCAGGTAGTAGTTTTATAAGAGTAGGTAGTGGTTTTATAAGAGTTTTATAAACTAATAAAAGAACCTTAAAAACAATTCTGTAACTTACAGGGAGCCAATGCAGCGATTCTAAAACCGGTGTAATATGTTCTCTCTTTCTGGTCTTCATCAGAACACGGGCTGCTGAATTCTGTAATAGTTGTAAGTTACTGATCGTCTTTTTAGGAAGACCAGAAAGGAGAGCATTGCAGTAATCAATACGACTGGAAATAAAAGCATGCATTAGCGTCTCTGTGTTTTCTCAAGACGCTAATGCATCTATGTGTTTGAGAAAACACATAGATTACAGCTTGCTTTATGTAAATCTTTACTATTCAGTGGCATCTGTGTTGTTAGTCTTTATTCATTTGAAATTGCAAGATTACTTTTTGTCTATTTTATATGCATTTTAAATTAGATTTTAGCAGCCTGGAAAAAGGGGAGGCGGTGCTTCAAGCAACACACTGGGTGGTTTGAATTAGCTCAGGTAGGATAATAAAATGGCTATAGCCATTATAATACAGGCAACTTTACTAAATCTCTTTAAACCAGCCAATCAATCGGACCCCAAGGATCCAGATCTTTCAGTGGATGTAGCTCAACAATGTGGAGACTCCCAGTCTAGACAGGACAACAGGTAGCACAGCACCAGAGGAAGGGGTGCGTGCCTGTTACTAGCAGGTGTGCAAGCTTTAATGGGGAATTTATTCCTGGTGGACTGAGGGATCTCTGGTCTGTGTACCAGAGTATGAGAGGGCATCTTCCCAGGTCAAGATCTCCTCCTCTTCCCTCTATCATCGCCTCACTAATAAGCATGAAGGTAAGAAGATATTCTGCTGCTATTCTCTGTTGTTTCTTAATTTTAATAGTGGCTATAATAATGCCATATACAGTGGTGTGAAAAAGTGTTTGCCCCCTTCCTGATTTCTCATTTGTTTTGTATGTTTGTCACACTTAAATGTTTCAGATCATCAAACAAATTTAAGTATTAGACAAATATAACACAAGTAAACACAAAATGCAGTTTTTAAATGAAGGTGTTCATTATTAATGGAAAAAAAAATCCAAACCTACATGGCCCTATGTGAAAAAGTGATTGCCCCCTAAACCTAATAACAGGTTGGGCCACCCTTAGCAGCAACATCTGCAATCAAGCGTTTGCGATAACTGGCAATGAGTCTTTTACAGCGCTGTGGAGGAATTTTGGCCCACTCATCTTTGCTGTAATTCATCCACATTGGAGGGTTTTTGAGCATGAACCGCCTTTTTAAGGTCATGCACAGCATCTCAATCGGATTGAGGTCAGGACTTTGACTAGGACACTCCAAAGTCTTCATTTTGTTTTTCTCTTAAGCCATTCAAGGTGGACTTGCTGATGTGTTTTGGATCATTGTCCTGCTGCAGACCCAAGTGCAACTTCAGCTGAGGTCATGAACAGATGGCCAGACATTCTCCTTCAGGATTTTTGGTAGACAGCAGAATTCATGGTTTGATTTACCACAGCACGTCTTCCAGGTCCTGAAGCAGCAAAACAGCCCCAGACCATCACACTACCACCACCATATTTTACTGTCGGTATGATGTTCCTTTTCTTGAAATGCTGTGTTACTTTTAGCCAGATGTAATGGGACACACACCTTTCAAAAAAAATTCAACTTTTGTCTCATCAGCATGGTTGGGAGTAATATGTTACAAAGTAACGTTATAAAGTAATGTTAATGTAATACCACTACTTTTGCAAAAACGTGCTGTGTAGCGAAATTACCGTTTAAAAATTCAATAATGTGTTACATTTCCTGAAATTTGATCAGATGCGTTACTCACGTTATTTCTTTTATTAGTATGGATAGATATTTTTAGCACAAATAAACTGACCCTACCATAGCTGGCGCAGCTGTCAGTCTCCTCCGCGGGTCAGTTTCCTGTCCTGCCCCAGTTCACGCCGCAGCCCGGTAGGAAGAAATGCCCTGGCGGTGGTGACTTCTCATATTGAGCCCTAATCATCTGTTGTCCTAGTGGTGAGTAGCCCCCAACAGCTCCTACCTCTGTGGTTAAACATGAGTATTTTTTGAGCAAGAAGCTTGCATTTAAAGTCCGCATTAAATGCATTTAAAGTTTTCTTACGCACAGAGAAAAAGTGACTGGGATTTGTTCCAGTACTGCTTCTTCTAAGCGGTGAACTTTCATTTATCTGTGCTTTGTATTTTATTTTATCTTATTAATTTACATGCTCTTGTGATGTGCAACTGTTTCATGGAAGTAAATCCTCTAAATATGCATTTTTAATGCGCTGGTCCAGGGGTGTGAAACATATAGCTTGTGGGTCAAAAATGGCCCACCAGGGGGTCCAAAATTTTCTCTGTGAATTTACAGCTTTGTTTCTAGTAAATTTCTGACTTTCTACTGATTACTATAGTTTATATAAATCTGAGACATTTTTCTCTGTAAGATGAGACTTTTTTCTCATCAGTTTTCTTTTTCTTCCTTTTTCTGATGAGAACAAGTGGCCCTTGATCTTGCTGTGTGTGAGTATGTATTTAAAAGTAATGTGAAAGTTACTTTTCCAAGTAACTAGTTACTTTAATCATGCAGTAATTGGAAAAGTAACTCAGTTACTTTTGAAAAGAAGTAACTAGTAACTGTAACTAGTTACTATTTTTTAGTAACTTGCCCAACACTGCTTGTCAGTCCACAGAGTATTTCTCCAAACATCTTGGGGATCATCAATATGTTTTCTGGCAAAACTGAGACAAGCCTTTATGTTCTTTTTGCTCAGCAGTGGTTTTTCATCTTGGACCTCTGCCATGCAGGCCATTTTTGCCCAGTCCTCTTTCTTATGGCAGAGTCATGAACACTGACCTTAACTGAGGCCTGCAGTTCTTTGGATGTTGTTGTGGGGTCTTTGTGACCTCTTGGATTAAGTCGCTGCTGCACTCTTGGTAATTTTGGTCAGCCAGCCACTCCTGGGAAGGTTCACCGCTGTTCTATGTTTTCACCATTTGTAGATAATGGCTCTCACTGTGGTTTGCTGGAGGCCCAAAGCTTTGGGAATAGCTTTATAACATTTTTCCAGACTGATAGATCTCAGTTACTTTGTTTCTCATTTCTCAGTTACTTTGTTCTTGAATTTCTTTGGATCGCAGAATGATTTCTAGCTTTGAGGATCTTTGGTCTACTTCACTTTGTCAGACAGGTCCTATTTTAAGTGATTTCTTGATTGAGAACAGGTGTGGCAGTAATCAGGCCTGGGTGTGGCTAGAAAAATTGAACTCAACTTTCCAAAGATGTGATAAACCACAGTTAATTTATGTTTTTAATGGGGAAGGCAATCAGTTTTTCTCACATGTAGGTTTGGATTTTTTCCCCCTTAATAATAAACACCTTCATTTAAAAACTGCATTTTGTGCTTACTTGTGTTATTTTTGTCTAATATTTAAATTTGTTTGATGATCTGAAACATTTAAGTGTGACAAATATACAAAAAAATGAGTAACCAGGAAGGGGGCAAACACTTTTTCACACCACTGTAGGCTGTTGTGTAGTGTGTGTGCTTGCTGCATATTTGTACTGAAGATACTGTAAATCCCACAAGCTAGTGGACAATTTGTCATTAGATGGTTTGGGGTGCTTCTGATTTTGTGTGCACTGTCTGCAAATCTGTGCTGAAACAAACAAACAAACAAACAAACAAACAAAAACAGCCCAATATGACCCATACTCTGCGTTTGGTACCTCTAACTCCCCACTGAGCTGTGAGAACATCGGCCAGGCTGTGGTCTGTGACCTCTTACTTTTTGAATAAATACATATATGTCCCTTCTCAATGTTTACTGTTATGTTTATTGTCCTCCCAACAGTGAAATGAAATAGCCACCCTTGGTTTTAAGTGCCATTTTTTAAAATGGTCAGTGGTATGACCCGGCAGACTGTGGTGTGGAAGCTCTACCACTAGGCCACCACTCTGGTTAGTAGGGAGGGTAGGACAAAATTTTACTCAAGTAGTGGCATAAGTAAAATCGTCTATAAGGATAATCATTAGTTTAACCCTTTATAGGGCACTCATTAATATACTTGAAAATTCAAAATTTCAACCCTCAGCCATTATTGACAGATATTAGAAGATTGTTTCAATGATTGTTATGACTATTATTATAGTGTCACAATATATTATACCTCCTGAAGTTACCAAATGGTTCTTCACTCAATAAAGGGCTAAGATATGACAGCAATTATTCAAACAAAAGTAAGTGCTGTAGAATCAGTATGAAGATTACTCCTCCTAATAATGATGAAGTGTTTTTTGAAGAGAAAAAAGTAACCTAGCCATATGTATCCTTTAATATAAACTCAATCTTACCACATAAGATTGGTTTTTTTTTTTTTTTTTTTTTTTTTTTTTTTTTGATGCAAAAGATGCAATAGACTTACACAATGGTCCTCTCCGGCATACAACTAGGAACATACCGGTCGCTATGGAGGGTGAGAATATGTATGGGCACATAATCATACCATGTAGGATAACTAAATAGACGGTTTATGCTGTTTTCATCCCACCTAGCAACAATGCTCTGCACTGTGTGTGTTTTATATTTACATATTTATTCCATCTAGCTACAATGCTCTGCACTGGGTGTGTTTATATTTATATATCTATATATTTATTCCATCTAGCTACAATGCTCCGCACTGTGTTTTTTATATATCTACATATTATTCCATCTAGCTACATTGCTCCGCACTGTGTGTGTTTATATACTTGCATATTTATTCCACCTAGCTGCAATGCTCCATACTGTGGGTGTTTATATATTTACATATTTATTCCATCTAGCTACAATGCTCTGCACTGTGTGTTCATATATTCATATATTTATTCCATCCAGCTACAATGCTCTGCACTGTGTGTCTGTGTGTGTGTGTGTGTATATATATATTTTATAGTAATATGTACATATGTATATTAGCTGCTCTTGCTTGCTTGTTTTTTCTTGCCTTCTGATTGTTGCTCTGAGTGTTGCTATCCCTGTGCTGTTGCAATCCTGGAATTTCCCCGTTGTGGGACTAATAAAGGCTTATCTTATCTTAAACACTTAAAGACATAAATATGATTATTCCTGAACCAAAACCAAAGAACAATGATTTGAACGCTGATTTAATTTAAATCAGGTACACATTCACAAAAATGACTAAACATAGTTTGTTTCTAGTGAGCACAAGTCAATAGAAACATGAATAGCTACAACATAGTAACCAAATAAGGTTTTCATATGTGTTCAAGCATGTGCTGTTTGAAAATTTTTCAACATGGATGCAGTGTCCAGTTTAAAGAAAATGAATGTATGAGCACTCCATTCAAATCAGTGAAATCAAAAGTAACTCAAAAATACAAGGTCAAATATGTTTTTTTTTCCCCTTAAATGTCATCAAAGTGAAATTAAAAAGTACCCCTTAATAAAACTACCTATAAGTATAACTTTGTGAAAAAGTTACTCACATAAAAGCCTTACCTCGATTCAGATCCTTATCCTTCTTGCTGTGAACAGCCATGCTAACCACTGATCCACTGTACTGGTGTTGCCCAAACACTAAAACTACTTGGTTAACGTGACAGCAGATACCCTTGTCATTGCGATGGGATGCTTTTGGACTTAGTCAAGACAAAGCATACCTCTTGCTGCATGTAGCGTTGGGAAGCAGGGGTGCAGCAACAAATTTTGGACCCCAGGCACAGCAGTGTATTTGGGTCCCTACCCACATATGAACGCAATTTAAATTGAACATCTCACACATTTGATGGGACCCTTTTCAGCTAAGGCCCCTGGGTGTTTTGTTCCACCGTTACCCTCAATCTGACCGCCCCTGATGGAAGGACTCTGGCTGAACCGCAATGTTTCTCCCGCAGCGAGACAAGGCTGAGTCCATCCAGAAGGGTAATGGCACCAACAAGACCCACTGCATCAGCTTTAATACCTCTTGGCTGATTACTAAGTGGAGCCAACTGCACTCTGGCAGGCAGATGGGCGATACCCAAGACTTGAGAGACAACGCAGCCGGAAAGAAACCACAGAAATTAAGGGAAAACAGGGGAATACTCTGCACACACTTGGCTGTAATGTAAGACCCAATTTAAAACTAAAAGTATTCTATGTCTGTATTTGCTCATAAGTGATACACATTGTCTAGCGTTTATAATCCAAATTTCATATTATTTTGAAAACATGTTTGCATTAGTGCTTTTTAACTTGCAGATAAGATAAGATAAGATAAGCCTTTATTAGTCCCACAATGGGGAAATTCCAGGATTGCAACGCAGCAGTAAAGAAACCACAGAAATTAAGGGAAAACAGGGGAATACTCTGCACATACTTGGCTGTAATGTAAGACCCAATTTAAAACTAAAAGTATTCTATGTCTGTATTTGCTCATAAGTGATACACAACGCATCTTGTAGGATCTTGAAGATTCCTACAAGATCTACAAGATCTTGTAGGAATGGATTAGGAATGGATTTTAACCTAACTTATGGTAGAGGTGAGAGCTGTTTTAACATGACCCTCCACACATACACACATTATGAAATATGCAAAATACATTACAAGCAAAACTGAAGAAAAGAACAGGCCTTTATTTTTTTTTCCTTACTCATCCCTTTGAAGTTGTTATTCTAGTCATGAACACAAGATGGCATACTTGATACTATCCTCTTGTCCAGTTACTTCAGCGTACTGGAACAGGGGTAGCCTTCCTTCTTACATCAGAGCAATACAAAAAAAAAAAAAAAAAAAAAAAAACAACAGGCTGCCTTTATTTCTGATAAAAAGCAAAGAGAGAAGAGTGGAGAAAGATTTTTAAAACTTTTCATTCCCACCGGACAGAACCCACCTCATGAAAGGTCGAATTTTAATATTCAGCATCGTGCCACGTTATGTAATTTTGGTGGTACTAATGTAAAGCAGTTTCACCCTAATGGGTAGCAGCATGGCTTATGCCAGGTCCCAGTATGTGCGTGGGGGTGTGTGTGGAGGCGTTAGAAATGGAGAGGATTGGGGGGGGTGGGGGGGTGCCATAAGTTTGCATGGTGCCATGCACAATCTATTCCATTCTACGCCCACACAGCTAAACTAACTAACAACTATCAAAATGCAGGGAATAAGCTTTTCAAGCATAAACTAAACATGCTCAGACGCACGCAAAGCCAAAAGCACACAGTCACATTCATACAGTATGCACCTGTCGTCCTTTACTCAGACTGACACCTATTGTCAGGATGATTTAACCCCACTTGTCCTCTCTCCCGGGAAGTTTGACGAGCACCATCAGACAAGAAGGGCCGGTCCTCTCTTTCCTTGAGACGTGAACAGCTGGGGCCTTCTGCGTTATGACTCTCACTGCCACATCTGGCGTATGTGTGTGTGCGCGTCTCTGTGTTTACGGGTGCACGTTTGATGAATCATGCCACATCTGGGAGGAAATCCAGCTCGACCACTCCTCACACGTCTGGACAGCGTCCTGCAGACACCTAGCTGTCACTCCGGGTTACCTGGAGCCCACCTCACAGCTAAGAGGCGAGACAAAGGCTACATGTGCATCCACATCCACACATCGGTGGGTGTGCGTGCACGTGCACGTGTGTGTGTGTGTGTGTGTGTGTGTGTGTGTGTGTGTGTGTGTGTGTGCGTGCGACACTTGGTACATGGATGGCCTCGGGGCTGAGGCTCCAGTCTTCACACCTCTCTGTTGAAGCACACCCAGAACGACACAGCAGGAGCTGCAGCTAGACTCCATATATGGGTCAAAAAGATTTTAAATTTCATCCTCTGAAAAAGTATCAACCCTTTAGATAAAAAAAGATAGCACTTTATAATACAGGCTACAAACTACACTGTAATCACAGTATAAGCAAAGCTTAAAGAGCAGTTCTCATGTTCTTCTTCTTCTTCTTCTTTTAGATTTGATTGGCGGTTGGCAACAAGCTTACAGGTGCAATACCGCCACTGACTTGATTATCATCAATCTATATCTTTGTATAAGGAGTTCTTATAAGGAGTTCTGAATAACTCCTTATGTGTGAAAAAAATATTTGTCCTTGGACTGTAACCATACCAGGTAATTAAAGGTGCAGTTAAGTGAGATTTTGCACTTTTTTATTACAATAAATGAACAACTGCATTCTTCAGGAGTGGCTGGGTGCTGTCAGAGACTGCAGCAAACTGACTCCCTCTGGCTGTCTTTCTGTTGATTCTCAGACTCCTGTTTACATAGCCGGCCCTGCCGTCTGCTTTTCTAAGCCCTTCTCTTGACTTTGGGCTGCCTCTGTTGCTTGGCAATGTGATGTCAAGCTGAGCATGCTGCAAAGGTTTATAGGAGGCAGTTGTCATATTTTTCAGCTAATACTGTATGTTGTTTACTTGTTATTAAACATTCACCTATTCAAAATATCACTGCATGGGCTCTAATGACCCAAATCACATGTAAAAACATATCTTACACCAGTTATTTATTATCAACTTATGTGTGCAGCGGGCAGCTCAGTGGGGCAGTGGTTAGCACTGTGGCAGCACAGCAAGAAGGTTGTGGGTTTGATCCCACCCCAAGACCATCGGTGACCCAACTGTGTGGAGTTTGCATGTTCTCCCTGTGTCTGTGTGGGTTTTTTCTCCGGGTACTCCGGTTTCCTCCCACAGGCCAAAGACATGCACGTTAGGTTAATGCTAATTAACCTAATGTGCATTTCAACATGTACAACATGTATTGTATTGTACAACATGTATTGTACAACATGTATTTCAACATGTACAGTATGAAAACACTTTTTATATCCACTGTACAGTGTACATTCTCGGTAACTAGAGCATAAAACACTGCAATAACTTAAGTCTAATGAAGATGAAAAGCTTCAGTCAAGGCTTCATATTCTTGTTTTTTTTATTTACCTGTTTACCTTTATCTTAAAGCAAGTAAACTGCTCTTACATAAAAAAACCCTGCCAGGGGAAGAAAAAACCAAACAAGCACCTGTAGCTTTGATTTAAGTTTTTTTCTATTCAGATTTCAGTTTTATATACCTTATAAGAACCCTGTGAATGTGGTGATTACCCTGTGAGTACACTGTATGTAGAGCATAAGTACATTTTAGGTACTCTGTAACTGTACAGAATGAGTGATTAATTGTAGCAAAACTAAAATCTAGCTAAAATATTTCATTTAAAGGCTATCCTATTAATTAATTTTTTTATTTTTTTATTTTGTGTACTTTATTGATCCCCAGAGGGGAAATTGAGGGCATCCACCTGGATGGATGAAGCAGCCACGGTACAGCGCTATCCCTTAACCATTCACACGCACATTCACACCTAGGGCCACTTTAGAGTCTCCAATTAACCTAACCTGCATGTTTTTGGCCTGTGGGAGGAAACCGGAGAAATCCCTGAGTAAACCCACGCAGATACGGGGAGAACATGCAAACTCCACACAGATCACTGTTGGTCAAGGGCTGGGATCGAACCAGGGATCCCATGGCCAAGGGTGAGTTGCTGTGCTGGTGCAGTGCTAACCACTGTGCCACTGCACCCCCCGTGGACGGAACCATGTGATACTTGTGGTTCCGTCCGATAATTTTGGTCATGATCATGGGCTGTTTCAGCACTGGTAGTGACGCACAATTGTTGCCTTGTGTGATTGATTGGGCTGCAGTATAGCAATAATGTAGTATGTATGTAATTTTTTAGAACCATCCATCCATCCATCCATCCATCCATCTTCTTCCGCTTAATCCTTTTTTGGGTCGCGGGGGGGCTGGAGCCTATCCCAGCATCTTTGGGAGAGAGGCAGGGTACACCCTGGACAGATGGCCAGTCCATCGCAGGGCCAACACAGAGAGACAGACAACCATTCACTCTCAAAGTCATACCTAAGGACAATTTAGAATCCCCAGTTTGATGCCAATTAACCTAACTTGCATGTTTTTGACATGTGGGAGGAAACCGGAGAAATCCCGGAGTAAACCCACGCAGACACGGGGAGAACATGCAAACTCCACACAGATCACTGTTGGTCGGGGGCTGGGATCGAACCCAGGATCCCCCGGCCAAGGGTGGGTTGCTGTGCTGCTGCAGTGCTAACCACTCCGCCACCGCGCTGCCCCAATGTACAAGCAAATCTACCCACATATAATTCAATGAAATAAAAGTCTAGTACAGCAAGATTTATTCAACGTGTTCTGAAGTTACCTGACTGGGAACTTGCCTGTTTGTCAGGTCCCCTTCAGCTGCTGGTCCCCGGAGGTACCTGCCGTCAATGAAGGCCATTTCCAAGGACAGTTTGGGCAGTATATATTTGTGCAGATTTTGCGCTGTTTTCAACTTGGATCTCGACCCACTGAGCATCTGCTGAACACGTTTACTCGTCTGTGGTAAAGCCAGAATCAACAAGTGTACGTCACTGCTCTACATTGGTTTTGACCGAGCAGTTTTCATGGGATAAAATTATTCAGTATACTGACCCTAGGGGGCTATTTTTACTGAATAAACACATTTTTGGTTTATAAGTAACTAGTACGTACCCGTGCATACCCGTCCATGCCCGTAGAAACCAAGTATAAGCAAGTATTTCTGCATGCCCGTTGCTGAAGGGTCTCCTCCTGTCTCAGATGGCTGTGTTGTTCAGTCATCCCTGCAGCGTACTGCTGGAACCTGAGGTGTTTCATGTTCACGGCATCTTTTCAAATCAAATCAAAATCAAATCAAATCAAACTTTATTGTCATATTGCTGTACATACAACTGTAGTGCAGGCAAGATGAAATTGCGTTTCTCCTCGGCATCCATATAAGAAGCAGCATGAGTTAAGACACATTCCCACATAGCCCCCCCCCCATCCATTCACAGCATCCCTGAGACATACTTGGGGAAAAAAAAAGAATAACTAACTATAATATCAAAATGCCCGTAGTTGCAGTAGTGTGTTATGAGAGAAATTCCGGGTCAACTGTTCAGCATCCTGACAGCTTGTGGAAGGAAGCTGTTGATCAGTGTGGTGGGTTCTGCCTCTGAAGCTCCGGAATCGTTTACCAGATGGAAGAAGTTCAAAGTGTTTATGCAGAGGGTGAGAACGGTCCTTGACAATGTTTAGTGCCCTGCTCCTACAGCGGTTCTGAAAAAGTTCTTGGACAGAGGGGAGGGAGACTCCAATTACCCTCTCCGCCCCCTTGACTATCCTCTGCAGGGCTTTTTTTTTCTGACGTGCAGCAGTTCTCCTCATTCTATTGCTCTCCATCTGGTGGGTCTTCTTCTTCTTTGTTCAGACCACTGGTTGAGGGATAGGTGTGTCGTAATTCTAGTTCATAGGCAGGATCATGAAAATAGATCTGAGCAAAAAGTGGCTTTCGACCCTGTTCAGGGAGGCCCGTGCATGCCCATAGAAACCAAGAAACTGACCACCCGGAGAAAAATCAGTGCTTTGGGCTTGGCATTTTACACATTTGTAGTGTAGACTGGCATTCCTTCAAGGTTACACATTTTTACTGTGTCAGCACCTCTTTAAAAACGACATTGCTGAGAAAGCGACACTTTTGTGGGCTTAGTTTCTTCATCTTGAGCAAGAATACGAAGACTGCTTGATCTGGCAACTCTGCTCGCGGGCAATGTAGAATTGGCCATGGCTGCAGAAATCTATTGTGCAGAAAACATGAACACGCTGTAAAGACTGCCCTGTACTTATTCACCTTGCCAATTTTGAGCCATATGACATCATAAAGACACATTAGTCGAGGGCATCGTGAGTGATGTTTATATGACATCATAAAGACACATTTGTCTATGTGGCCGTCATATAGACATCAAATCATTTATGATGGCATTGCGAGTCCTATGATGCCTGAGTTCATAGGACGTCCTTTGATGATCAGGGCAGAGATCATAGGCCGTCCTATGATGTCCTATGAATGTGACAGACACACAGACACACAAGAGATTTCTTGAATTTATAGAGTGATGATGATACCTAAAACACGATTAATGTTGTTATAAAGACCAGTACTGGTTCCTTTAAATATAAAGATTGTTGAATTTAGATTTGAACAAACTGGATAAAAATGCTTCCAATATTGTCCATAAATTTGAACAATAACATTTCAGAGGTTGCAATTGCAATATTTGGATCAGATAAGGGTTTCATCTGGATTCAGAGAGCTAAATTTTTCTTTATTTTTAAGACTGCGAGAGCAGTATGCCACATACAAACAGGAGAGCTATCCTACTGTGATAATCTGGAAAGTATGGCAGGGCAATGTAGCAAATTTGTGTGGCATATTGATGTATTTGTGTTCTTGATATATGATAAGACAGTATTTTTTATGTAAAATTAAAATTCTACCTTGAGAGCTAGTTATTTCTTCTCTCCCCGTGTCTCACACATCTTCAGCCTGACCCTTCCCTGCCACCATGTCCATGTGGGCCCCATCATAGATTAATCCTGGGCTGTCTTATGGGTCCCACATGGGTTTGTCTGCGGTTTCCATGTTAGTCCCCTCTATGTTTGCTGGCATGGACTTTGCCTGTGGCACAGGTAGGCAGATAATCTGTTTACCCACTGGAACCCCACCTGGGCCCCACACAGGTTTAAAAATCCATGTGGGCAAACACAGATGGGACCAACATAGAAACTGTGGACAAACTCATGTGGGGCCCATAAGACAGCCCAGTTTTAACCTATGGTGGGGCCCACATGGACATTCTGGCTGGGGTGCCATGGGCTTTTTGCAAAACGATCAAAGAAAAAGTTAAATAAAAACAGATTTAGCAACTCATCAGTTTATTTCTTGCTGCTGCCTTATTTTCAAGATATTAGAAAAACAGCCCACCCATGGGCACATGCATCTGCCAGTTTGGAGCAGTTGCACAAATTTTCAACTGCAGCAGGCTGTAGATGGCTGTGAGAGCTGTCAGTCATTTATCATTACTTTCTTGATATCAAGAAGCAACAACATGAAACAAAAGCAAAAACAAAACACCCCACAGGCAGCTGTGTGTATGCATTTTATTAATTAAACACTTATTCAATATATGCTATGAGATGCTATACTGTGTACAAGCAGATATTGTGCAGTTTCTGTTGATAAAAGTATCTTTGCACATTTGGTCCACATCACCCACTCTACTAGCTGGTTAACAGCAATCCCCGAGCAATTAAACAGCAATATGTAACATTCCTGTTCCTGATAACACTGAAAAGACTACAACTGCCATTATTTACAGCCTGAGTCCCAATAGAGAGCTTAAGACACGCCCCCTCTACTTCCACACATGGGACCTTAAATCAGAAAAAAATTTCCATTGAAATGAATGGCAAGAGTGAAATTATCTTTTGATCCCGATCGAATTTTGCCACGAGTTACACATATGATGTTTGTCAATTTAAAAGATAATTTTCCACGTAATTAAAGTTGATGGCTGTCGTACAATAACAGAGTAATATTTAGTTTTTGTGAAAACGCTGAGTGGACAACATCTTATTAGCGGACAACATTGGGCAGCACGGTGGTAAAGTGGTTAGCACTATTGCCTCACAGCTTGAAGGTTCCAGGTTTGAATCCCCAGGCTGGCAGGGGTGGGAACCTTTCTGGGTGGAGTTTGCATTGTTTTTCCTGTGCTGTGTGGGTTTACTCCAGGTGCTCCGGTTTCCTCCCACAATCCAAAGACATGCATGTTTGGTTAATTAGTGATTCTAAATTATCAATAGGTATCTATCTGCTATAGGCTCTTAGAATAGAGGGCTATTGTACCTATGAGTTAAGCGCTTTGAGTGGTCTTTGTGACTAGAAAAGCGCTATATAAATACAGGTCCTTATCCCTTATCTCCCAACATCCCACATCACCAAACACGATCATAGCGGTTTCCCTCTCAAAACTCACCTTCTGATTTCTGACCGAAGAAAGAACAATCGAAAGAGGAGAAAAACAACACAAATGTATTTTATTGTATTTTGAAAGCTGCAGCTGATCCAGAGGACTGTTAGTTACTTCACCTTGAGCGAGCTTTGAAAATGATGACATAAGATACATGTCTATGTTTGTAGTCTTTTCATTGTGTTTGTAGTCTTTTCATTTGTGTCCTGGGTATGACTGAAAACTGCATTCGGTGGTGAGGCTTTGGTTTGGGAGTTCTGAAGTTTTGGGGAGTATGGAGCCACCCCTTAGTCACCGTTGCTCTCAGGTCCATCCTGACCAGGGATGGTAGCACCCGTTAGGGTCCCAACGATGGGTAAATAGTGTTTAAAACCATACCGGCTCTGCTCTGTTCCCATTGCCTTGTGGGTCAGTTTGAGAAAACAAAAGGCTAGAGGAAGCAAACATTGAAATCAAATGTTGTGCTACCTTGCACGTAACCTGTACAGGCAAGGCTATGGCAGTAAAGCCAGAGAGAAAATCAGGAGTGGCGACCCTTCGGTGGCTGGTGGCAAGACACCTTTCACCTTTCGGCATCGTCTGTAGCTGAGTCAGTTCCATACGTATTGACTTTTGTCTTTCCTTTGGGTCCAACTGACAAAGCCAAGAGAGGGTTGGTACCTCTGGGCAAAGCAGCCAACAATGAAACCAAATGGAGAGGACACTCCATCCTTAGCTGCCTAATGCAAGAAAAACATAATACACAGCGCTATATATAAGGAGGGTCACCTAGAGGAATAAAGGTGACAGGACAGGCACAGGGTACCAATGAGGAAAAATGCTGAGTACGGTTAATAAGAAAAACACAATACACAGCACTAAAAATATATATTCCCCTAAAGGACAAAGAAACTACACCCGAGTGACCTTAATAATAATAAAAAGGTAAGAGACACCCGAGGAGATGGCAGGCAGAGTCCAAAACAGCCGGGATTGTTCTGGTGGTCTCCCCGCCCATTGTCCAGTTGGTGAGCCGGGGAAGAGGAAATGTTCGGACGGCCAACTCCAGACCCAGGTCCCAAGAAACCAGTCCACCGGTAGCCGTGCCAGGCCACCCAGAAGCAAACACAGTTCGCCGGGGGGTTGGACCAGATCGCCGAACCGGAAGTCTTGCAGGTCGGGCCGTCGACCCGCATCACTCAACCACCAGGACCGTTGAGACGGGCGAAGGGTCAAAGCGGACCCCGGTGGAAGAGGGAGAGCCGATGACGAGGGCGACGAGCGTCAGGCCGCAGGGAAACAGCCACCTCCTCACCGGACCTGGACAACACTGGAGCAGCACCCACGTCGGACCCCGATTGGGCCTTAGGCGAACCCACGTCGGACACCGCTGGAGCAGCACCCACGACGGACCCCGACTGGGTCGGCACCGCACCAGAACCGACCTCCAACATTGAACCTGGACCCTTCAGCACCACGAGGAACGGCAACTTCTCGCCGGCGACCCTGGAGGAAGGCTCAAGAGAGAAAACAGAACCGGGATCAGGGTCACCGGCAGCGCCAGAACCCGATGAGACGAGCTTGGACGCAGCGGGCAGCTGCACCCGGCTCATCTCCCCTAAAGACAGGCTAAAGTGCTCAAAGATATGAAGAGAAAAAGGAAAAGAGAGCACTCGCCTGATCTCGGGTTCTGACGCCGTCCAGGACTGCAAAGATCCAGGATCCGTCGTCAGGAGGTCGTTGTCAGGCTCCCACCCAGACAGCGCTCGGGCCCTGCCAGCCGGCATGATGGTCAGCGCAGCTTGAGGTCCTCCAGCGTTGGTAACCACGCGACGGTCCACCGCGGCGTGATGAAGGAGACCCTCGTCCCGCTTGGAGCCGACCGCACCTCCGTGGAGCCCCGGGGACGCTTGGTCGACGGCGCAGACTCCACGTCGCAAGTCAGTCTACCTCCTCCGTCCCACCAACGTGAGCTGCGACCGAGGCACTCTCCTCCGTCCCACGGCGTGCCCCGAAGCGGGGACCACACGTACGCTCGGCGGAGAGAGGCACAGAGGATGCAGGATTAAGGACACAGGTTACAGCAGGTGGTGGGAGTTCAGGGCGCTGCGGACCCCGAACTCCACCTCCAGGTGTATGACAGAGCAAATCCCTAAACTGATGTAAATAAACTAGGACTTGCCTGCCTCCTGGAGGTTGGATGGCGCCTGCTGTGGTGGAAATTGCTTCTTCCTCTCCCCGCCGGGCGATAACGGAGGACCCCCTAAGAAGTCGTCTGGGGACCTCTCACGTTGTCTCCAGGAGAGGGCTCACCAGGTCAGAATTCCAGGCACACACAGCAGTCGGGAAGCTCGTCGAGGAGGAGGGGGTGACAGCCAAGGTGAGCCAGCCCGAATGCCTTGGAGTGACAGCGGGGGAATGAGGCTCAGGGAACAAGGCTGTGAAATCTCCACGCTGATGAGATGAAGAGGTGACAGCTGCGTGGGGGGAAAGGTCCTGGCGGCAGCCCAGAACTGGATCCGGACGGGGTTCGTGCAGAGGTGACTTGGCGATGTGATGACGGCTATTCCCAGGGGACGAAGCGAGGGGGGGACCCAGGAATCGCCGCTCCTGAGCAGAGACCGAAGCGAGGAGGGCGTTAAACTCGGGAAAGCTCCATAGCCCTGGACTCCTCTCCACCAATCTCACCGCCGCCGCCACATGCCAGATGATGGAAAATGGGTGCACAGTGGAGCTCGCGACAGCCACTCGGTCCCGGACGTAACTGCTGTCAGCTGCGGCTCCTTCAGGGGAATCCCGAGTGACGTAGTGCAGAGCGGGGGAAGCCCTCTGGGTGGCGCGAACTCCCGGGCTGGAATGGAAGCAGGAACGGGATCCCGAAGCAGGGGGCAACGTCATCCACTTCGGCTCCCTGCCGGGATTTCCTTCCAACCCACGGAGCTTCTCTCGCGGGGCAGCCATGGCGTCCCTCCTGGCACAGGCCCCGAGATGGTATGAACGGCGAAGGCGACTGTCCAGGAGACTCTCAGCACGGCCCAGATGCCAGCGTCTCGAGATGGAGGCGTCGTGCGGGGTGGTGGTGAAGAGCATCCCGTCGACAACCCCCAAAATGGATCTCAGCTCGTTGCCCTGGTGTCGAACATGACTCCTGGGAGACGGCATGCTAACAACGCTGACACCCGGACAGGAAGGTACAAATCCACAACAGCTCACGGCCACCAGCAACTCGTCTGGCTGCGACTTACTGTTACGTGTGGCTCTGGGGAGCCACACAATGAGAGCCAAGGGCGAACCAGTGAGTTGTGATGTTTATTGATGACAGGGGTAAGGGATGAGGAAAGCACAGATGCTCATACACAGTAACACTCACGAGCAGTACAGCACCAGAGTTAACAGTTGACACCGGGTGTAGGGGTAACAGCATGAGAACTCACAGCGGATAACACTCATGGGTTAAGCAGCCAGAGAGCTGGCAATGGGCATAAGTGCTCCAATACACAGGTACTCATTCAGATGACACTCCCAAGTGATACGGTAAGGTGAGTAGAGAGCTAGCACCGGACATGGGGGTACAAAGGCACAATTACTCCTTACGGGAAACACTTACGAGCAATGCTGCAAGATGAGTCAGGGGCTGGCACCGGACGAAGGGGCTCCAGCCTAGCAGTGCTTAAGTCGCAGCCCCGAGTGATCGAGGCTGCTCCTTTTTATCCTCATTAGCAGCGCCCCAGCTGATGAGGATTAATTGGCCCCAGCCGTCCCGTAACACTGACAGCTGGGAGCCTGCTGAGACGTTGTCCAATGAGAGGCAGGGATGAGAAGGGACATGGTCTGAGCGCCGACCCGACGTCTCATCCCATGGTGACAGAGTTTTTGTTACCAACACATACATACTGATATCTATTCTTTAAGTAACTACATAACCAGGACAGTGCTACTCCCCTAATACCACAATTTTGTAGTTTCTTTAATAATAAGTTATGATCCACTGTATCAAATGCTTTTTTAAGATCCAGGAATACCCCAACTGAATACTCTTTATTTTCAATGGCAGTTGATATTTTTTCTATAAATTCCATTAGAGCAAATGCAGTTGTCCTCTTGTGTCTGAACCCATATTGCTGCTCACACAATAAATTATTCTTCAGTATGAAGTTGTCAGTTCTCTCATAGAATATTTTTTCAAGTATCTTGGAAAAGTGCGGCAATAGTGAAATTGGTCTATAGTTTGAAAGTTCCCCTCTGTCACCCGTCTTGTATATCGGAATTACTTAAGCTATTTTCATTGCATTGGGAAATATACCTGTTTGGAGAGACAGGTTACAGATATACGTCAGTGGTTTCACTAAGCATTCAATAATAGTTTTGATTAAGAGCATGTCAATACCATCACAGTCCATAGATGTTTTACTTTTAAACGATTTAACAATTTCAATGACCTCTCTCTCGTCTGTGTTCTTTATGAAAATGGAGTCTTTTATAGCAGTGTTTTTGCTTATTGTATCACCTGTAGGTGCCATAATGGGTATTTCTTGAGCCAAATTAGGACCAATGTTAACAAAAAAGTTATTAAATTCATCTGCAGGTGAAGCTGCATTCACACTCTGAGTCGTTTTATTATTTTTTGAAAAATTGGTTGGGTAGCTTGTATTTCTGTTTTTATTTCCAAGAATATTGTTAAGTATTGTCCATATATTTTTAATATTGTCTCTGTTTTTCTCCAGTTCTTTACTGTAATAGTCTCTTTTACTACATCTTATTATATATGTTAACTTATTTTTGTATGTTTTATACCGCTGCTCTGCTTCTTTTGTCCTTTTCTTTAGAAAAGCTTTATATAATAAATTTTTTTTTTACACACCTTTTGTAATCCTTTGGTTAACCATGGCTTATCGGCAAATTTATGTTTAAGCTTTTTCTTTACTAATGGACAATTTTTTTCATAAAGAGTGGTTACAATGTTTATAAATGTGTCATAGGCTTCATTTACATCTGATACATAGACTTTTGTCCAGTCTTGCTTCAGCAAGTCTTCTTTAAAAGAACTGATTGTAATCGTTCAGATACTGTGATTTGTATCTGAACGATTTTAAATTTTTTTCTGTATTGGCCCCCGTGTGGCCATGGATAAGTGCAAAGGTTGGCAAATGGTCACTTATATCATTTATCAATAATCCACTTTCTATTTTCTTATAAATAATATTAACAAACAGGTTGTCAATAAGTGTAGCAGTGTGGACTGTGATTCTACTGGGATGTGTTATTGTGGGATATAGACTCATGCTGTACATAGAATTCATGAACTCTGTAATTACATTTTGTTGATATGGATTTAGTAGATCAATATTGAAATCTCCACAAATTACTACCATTTTCTTACTAGTAATATTATTGTACAGCTCTGAGTACTTTATCTCTGAATGTCTCAATGCAGGCTCCCGGCGTTCTATATATACAACCTTATAATTAGATTTTTTGTTTTATCTTTGGTCCAATCTCAACACGTACACACATTCCCACAATCCCCTGGAGTGCAAAGGACTTTCCATTTACAAGCTTACACCTATACAGGTCATCCATATTACAGTGCAACACCACCACCCTTTTATGAGATCTGTTAATATGAAACATCTGATATCCCTCTATTGCCCATCAGGACCGAGCCTGCTCTACATTACGCCACACGTTTCAGAGACTGCGATTATCATGTGGTGATCCTCGCGGATCACCAAGAGACGCCACAGAGTTCACCAGAGAGTTTGGCTAAGATGTCGTTTATTTCCAGACGTGACAAAACACAACTATGAACCCCTTAGGGCTAAACACACACATGACTGAGACTTGGGCTCGTAGGGCTAACCCAGCCGCCACGAGCTAACTGTGACAAAACTATGATACACAAACCTGACATGAAGGTCTCACGGCACTCTCAAACATGGCGAGGCGTAGACCCAGACTTGACAAGCAAAACGAGACGAGACGTTGACAGAATGTAGACTTATACTCCTGCGTCTTACCGTCATCAGTGCCGGCCTTAAAAGGGCGAAGCACTAACGACAGTAATGACAATCAGCTGACCGGCCGTTGACAGGCGGAAGCCCCACCGAGCACTTTCACAATAAGAGCCCGGTGAGGCCAGAATACAGCCCGCAGCTGTCAAGACCGGCAGCGAGAATAACTTAGCCCGAGCGCGATCAGAACCGGCGCTCGGGTCATAACAGTACCCTCCCTCCACGGGCGGACTCCGAACGCCCCAAGGAACCACCCTGCCCCCCCCCGCCCCCCAGGGTGGGAGGTTGGGGGACAGGTGCGGGAGGGAGAGAAACCAACCATGAACAGACAAAAAAAAAAACTATGCAAGACAATGACAAGGCAAAAAAAACATACAAGACAATGACAAGACTAAGAAAAAAAACGTACAAAAGGAAAACAAAAACCAGAACTACAGGTTCAGATAAACTAGATGCAAGAACACATTACCTGCTGCATACCAGCTAACATGAAAAAACAAAACAAAAACAGAGCATTACCCACTCATACAGACTATGAAACAAAAAACAGAGCATTACCCGCTCATACCAGACTATGAAACTAAAACAGAGCATTTACTCGCTCAAACCAAACTATACATGAAACCAAAAAAAAAAAAACAAAACCAGAGCATTACACCTCTACCCAGACTATACATAACCAGCAGGGCTATACTGCAAACACACATGAAGCAATCTAAAATTGCTTAACATACTTTACTATGGCTAGTCTGTGGCTTCAAAAACACCAGAGACAATCAAAAATTGCTTTGATATAACATGACTATGACTTGACTGTGGCTTTCAAAACAAAGGCATGAGCACTAGATACAACATAACCAGGACGAGGAAGAAAAAAAAAAGCACAAATACGAGACACACCCAGGGACCCATACCACCCCCCCGACAGTTTATGTTGACGATGGTCAACGGAGGCGGACCAGGCGGCTCACCAGAGTCCAAAGTCCCGCACGGTCCGCTTCTCCGGTGGTCGAACTAGGTAGCCCCCATGGCACACATAACAGGTAGGGTGGCCGAAACCGAGGCGCCGAACGCGCGAAACAGTCCCTCCGGCGGCCGACCCCGTGTCCCTCAGCCACCCAGTCCGGGCATCAACAAACCCGCAGCGGCCTCCTGACGAGAACAAAACTCGGGAGAACCGGGGCGAGCGAACAGGGACCCCCCATGGCCCCCGGCGATGATGAAAAAGGGGCGGTGATTTCTGAGGAGATTGATGAGCAGGACGAGCCAAGAATCCGCTCCGCGAAGAAGGGTCTGCAGCTCCTCCTCCGCCAATGGACCATGCTCGTGCTTGCCTCACCGCTGGAACCCAGATGGGTCCCAGCTGCACCCACGTTGGGCCCCGATTGGGCCAGAACCCGCACCCGCAGTGTACCCCCGATTGGGGCCTCCGACGAACCCACGTCGGACCCCGATTGGGCCGAAAACCGCCCCCTGCGGTGGGACCCGATTGGGCCTCCGGCTGCAGCTCCGCTGACGAACTCCACCCCCGAACCTGGGACCTCCACCTCGGTGACTCCGACCCGTTCCCCGCCGGCGACACTAAAAGAAAGCTCGGGGACAGGAAAACCGGGATCAGTATCACCGGTAGCAACGGAACCCAGCGAAACGAGCTCGGGCGCAGCAGACGGCTGCTCCTCACTCGTCTCCCCGAGAGGCAGGCAAAAATGCTCAACAAAAGAGGACAGAGACATAAGAGGGAGCACTTGCCTGCACTCGGGTTCCGTTGCCACCCAGGACTCCGACGATCCAGGTTCAGGGCGACTCTCGTCAGCTGACTCGGACTCAGCTGCGTCGGGCTCCGCAGCTGGCACGATGTCATCAGCAGCCTCAGGTTCCTCCCACGCTGTCGTCCACGCCGACGACCCATATGGCGTGGAGGCAGGGAACCCTTGACCCACTGGCTCGGACCGCTCCGGCGAGGAGACCCGGGGATGCTTCTTCGTCGGCTCAGGCTCCGGGCCGCAGTCCGCTCCTCTCCTCCGTCCAAGACGTGACTGCAGGGCCGGATGCAGGCTATCCAGCACTGCAGGGGCCCTCTTCGTCCGGCGACGCTGGCCTGGCGTCGCGGACCGCTCAACGGGGGAGAGCACAGAGGCAGTAGGTTTAATAATTTTATCCACAGCAGGTGGAGGGAGCTCGGGGGGCTGCGAACCCCGAACTCCGCCCCCAGGAGTCAGACAAGGCAGATCATTATTAAGATGTGACAAACAAATGATCACTTGCCTTCCTCCTGGGGCAGAGGTAGTTCCTGCTGTGGGGGACGTCATTCCTCCTTCTCCCCGCTGGATGGCGACAGAGGACCCCCTAGGAAAACGAGGTGGGGCCGCTCTCGAAGATTCGCTGACGGGAATATGCCGGCAGCGAGTCCAGCCGGGGATTACGCTGAGGGTTGCCCGTGTGCCGTTACGCCGACGTCCTCGTCGGCCCCAGACGGCGCGTACTCCTGGACCTGCTCCGGGACGGGAACGGGACACCAACGCGGGGAAGCGACGATTGCCTCCTCCTCTGCTTCCCGCTCTCTTCCTCCTCCAGCCCACAAAGAACCTCGCGCTGAGCGGCGAGTTCCTCCCACCTCGATATCACCTCCGGATGATCGTCGTAGTCGAGGGGAAGGCTGTCCAGGTACTCCTCAGCGACGCCCAGATGCCAACACATGTAACTGGAGGTGTCGTCAAATGTAGCGGCAAGGAGCGCCCTCATCGGCGTATATCCCACGCGCTTGCTAGCTCCTGGTCCAGACGCCGACCGCGGCCCCTGGAAGCGGCATTCTCCCAGGACGCTGACACCCAAACGAGAGAAACAACAGTCCAATAAAGGCACAAACTCCCGGTGAAACGGCGTCTCAATGCGGCGCCCCCGTTTGGGTGACCTGGCAGGAGTATACTGTCATGTGGTGATCCTCGCGGATCACCAAGAGACGCCACAGAGTTCACCAGAGAGTTTGGCAAGATGTTGTTTATTTCCAGACGTGACAAAACACAACTATGAACCCCTTAGGGCTAAACACACACATGACTGAGACTTGGGCTCGTAGGGCTAACCCAGCCGCCACGAGCTAACTGTGACAAAACTATGATACACAAACCTGACATGAAGGTCTCACGACACTCTCAAACATGACGAGGCGTAGACCCAGACTTGACAAGCAAAACGAGACGAGACGTTGACAGAATGTAGACTTATACTCCTGCGTCTTACTGTCATCAGTGCCGGCCTTAAAAGGGTGAAGCACTAACGACGGTAATGACAATCAGCTGACCGGCCGTTGACAGGCGGAAGCCCCACCGAGCACTTTCACAATAAGAGCCCGGTGAGGCCAGAATACAGCCCGCAGCTGTCAAGACCGGCAGCGAGAATAACTTAGCCCGAGCGCGATCAGAACCGGCGCTCAGGTCATAACAGCGATAGCTGTAAATTTTCTGTCTAGCTGTTTTAAATAGTCCTGAATCTGTGGAAAGTTTTTGTTAAGACTTCTGCTGTTGAAGTGTATTATTGATAGTTTGCCATCTAGTTGCGCTTGACTTTTGAATTGCTTTTCAGTGTAATATTCACAATGATTATGGATATTATTGAAAAAGTGGTTATCAGGATCAATATCGTTTTCCATCTCTTGTAGTTTATGTTCAGCATAATGGCATATTTTCAGAGTTTGAATTTCCTCACTCTGTGTCAAATGACTTCCTCCAACTGGGGATAATTGATGTCTACTCAAGTCAGTCATAAGTTTTTTTGTTTGTTTTGTTTATTTTTTTAATTTAATTTAATTTTTTTAAAGTACATTGACATGGTATGTCAAAAGAACTATTCTTGCCGTGTGTGTGGATATGGATTTTTATAGTCTCTTAATTTTCTTAATCAGTGTTCATCTGTATTTATTTAAGTCAGTAACATCCCTGATTATTATACTCTTTGCTTCCTCAGGTGTTCTATTTAGTTTGATCAAACTCTACAATTTCTTGTCCATGTTGCCTGTATCTTATTTGTCTTTTCAGCATCCGTGCTTGCCGTGCTATTTCAGCATTAGTTTTTGTTAGCTGTTCATTTAGGTAAACTTCTGTTCCCCGTAGTTTTCTGGCCTGCCTCAGTATGTCATTCTTTACCCTTCTGTTCACAAAGCGCATCACAATTGATTTCTTTGTTTTATTATCTTTTCTGGGTAAAGCATGACAGGCTGAAATTGCATTTGCTTCGACCTTTATATTTCTACCACCAAGGAACTGAAGCACCTGGTTTTCCAGGGAGACTGATCCACTCAGGGGAGCCTCCTCACCTCTCAATCCTGCTGTAGCATGAGCATATGATTGATATTTAATGTCTAGTCCACTTATAATTAGATCATCCATACGAGAATATTGTTCAAGATCCTCAATGTGTCGCTCCAAGTCTGCAATTTTTTTGTCTTTTTCCTTAATTGTTAATTTTAATTCTCGGACATCTTCCATTAGCTCTATTATTTTAGCCTGCTGACTAACCACTTTGGTCAGTTCTTCTGACAAGAAGTTCAGAGATTTTTTTGATCTCTTCCATTTCCTCCTTCTTTGGTGGCATTTTTACTGACCTGTGGATAGTAAAACAATCTCTGCTGGTGTCGCCGGTATCCGATCCGACCGACCTCGAATCCAGCTGGGCCTCAGCTAGCCCCCTCCGCTGCTAGTCCCGCTGCTTACTGCCGCCGTAACCGAGCTCCTGTCCAGCCGGGGCACCGGAAGCTCCTCCACCGAGTCCCGCCGCCCACTGCCGCTGCAGCTGAGCTCCGATCCTGCTTCTGTCCTGCTGGGGTCCTGGTAGACCCTCCGCTGAGCCCCGCCACCTACCGCCGTCTGCCTCAGTAGTTCCTCCGCCGAGCCCCGCCGCTGCAGCTGGGCTCCGACTCCGGCTGGGGCCCCGGTGGTCCTCCACTGGCCCCCGTCTCTCACCACCGCTGCAGTTGAACTCTGATCTGGCTCCCGTCCAACTGCTGCCTCGGCTTGTTCCTACGGCGAGCCCCAATCACCGGGGACAGAGTCGCTTCTCCATGTCAGTGCTAGGTGCTACGACTAGCTAGCACTACACTAGCTAGTTCATGTTCCAGTTGTGCAAAAAATGCACAATCAACTATATTTGGTGCATAAACATTAGCGAGTATCATCCTATGGCCCTGAATTTCTATAAGAATCATGAGGAGTCATCCATCATCATCACTAACCTCTTTTAGACACTTGAACTGCAAATGTTTATGAATAAGGATTGCCACCCCCCTGCTCTGGCTATTACCGCAAGACGCAAACCCATGGCCCACCCAATCACGACAGAGTTTTTTAGATTCTGTATTAGTGAGGTGGGTCTCCTGAAGCAATGCTACATCCACTTTTTTTGATTTAATAAATGCCAAAATTTTTTTCCTCTTAATTGGGTGGTTAAGACCTTTAACATTCCAAGTAATAAGGTTAAGAAAGCTCTGACAATTAGCCGACATCATAAACAGTACATATTACCATCCAAAATGTCCAGCAATTCTCCACCAAAAACCCCCTCACTGGGCAAAAGACAAACACAATAAAAATTGAAAATACAAAAAAAAGAAACGAAAACCACTTAATCATAGAGCAACATAAACGGTGACCCAGAACCAATGTCACCCATTGGTGCACAAGAACAGCACCAACCAAAAAAAAAAACAAAAAAAAAACTCTAAGACCGTGACTGTGAACAGTGCAACAAACTTCGGGAGAGCCGCAACATCGCAGCAGCCTCATGCCTACAGATAATAAAGCGCGGGCAGTATCTTTTATAAATTTTTATGTTCGGTTGTTAACAAAAACAAAAATGAAGCCTTACATTAATACTGCATCAAATCCTCCATCAAAAATATATAACAAATAAACATATAGCATGTATTCATACCATTGTTCATCAATGTCTCACGGTAGTGAAAGAATCAGGTTCAGTGCTTTCTTAGGATCAGTGAACTCCTGTTTACCACTTGCCAACTTCACAACGAGAACTGCAGGATACCTGAGAGAGAATGCAATTTTCTTCTGGTGCAGCAGATGTTTACATTGCTTGAACGCCGCCCTCATCTCGGATACTCGTCTGGAATAATCCGGAAAAATCATGATGTGATGACCATTCCAATCCAGCTTTCCCATCCCGCGCGCTGCCTCCACAATACGCTCCCTATCCTGGAAGCACAGAAGTCGAATCAGGATAGCCCTGGGTGGCTGGCCGTCTGGTTTGTATCTGGTGAGGCTCCGGTGCGCACGGTCAATTTACAGCCCTCCAGGGGACTCAATTTTAAGCAGATCTGGGATAGCTTTGCGCATGAAGGTGAGGGCATCTGACTTTTCACAGTTTTCTGGAAAGCCAACAAAACGTAAATTGTTTCGGCGTGATCTATTTTCCAAGTCATCCAGCTTCAGAAGCAAATCTTCCACCTGTGTCTGGGTTGCGGGAGGATTAGCATCCAGAGCTACATTAGCATCTTCGAGAAAGGCAATGCGAGATTCCATGTCTCCCAGCCGGGTGGCTAACTCCGTTAACTTGGTATTCACCGCCCTCGTTGACGCCTCTATAGAGTTAAGCTTAGCGTCTTGCCTCTCCGATATTTCTTTCAGCAGTGCATAAATCTTAGAAATGTCCTCCGCCATTTGGTCTTTAGGAACACCTGCATCTGTTGAAGGTGGCGGAGAGGAAGGAGGGCTTTTTGCGGTATCGCTAGCTTTAGTCAGACTTTCCTTGCTAGCACCGGCTTTGGAGCCAATTTTAAGTTTCTGTTGCTGCATTGGCATTTTAATCCTGTTCTCCACAAATGCAGTCTCAATGCAAAAGTGTAGAGTAGTTTCAACCGAGGAAACAAGTGAAAAGTGCCCTTGTAGAAGTAAAAAGGCTGTCTGCACTGCGGAGCTCCTCACCTAAGCAGCCATCTTCACTGCCCGCTTCTCCATATCTATTATCCTACTTATGGTTTTCTTTAAAGCAGCAGTACCTGCTAACTCCGGGTCTTTCTGGAGCTCAATCTCAGGCCAATGGCTCCATCAGAAATGTTTAATGAGAAAAATGTTGACGTGTTCAATACTTATTTTCCCCACTGTTTTGTCTAATCAGGTGCATGGGAATAGGTCAGAAGCCAAATAGTAGATGTTAACTTCTGTACCTAACATGACAAAGAAGAAATTGAAATTGAAAGAAGTTGAACAACCCTCAGGCTTCTCATGGAATGTTCATACCGTGTACCAAGGTCTCCAAAATCAAGATCTATCCAATACTGAAAATAAACAAAACAGTGCTTTTAAGATGGTCTGCTGAGACGAAAAGAGCCATATACAGTATACGTTAAGAGTTAGACAACAACCTACACCATTATTTACCTGGAAAATTATCTTTTAAATTGATAAACATCATATGTGTAGCTCATGGCAAAATTTGATGGGGTTCAAAAGATACTTTTGCTCTTGCCATTCATTTCAATGGAGATTTTTTTTTTTTCCAATTTAAGGTCCAATACACGGAAGTAGAGGGGACATGACTTAGGCTCGTTATAGGTAATCTCAGGGTGCTTTGTTAGCTGGTGGCTAAAGCCATGCCCTGTGATGGGCTAATAAGACTCAGGCTGTAATAGCAAAGTTACATAGTGCTGTTCTTGGCGATGCAGGCCCACTCAGGTGCAAGTGATGTTCACAAAGTCAAAGTTGTTTTTTTTTTTTACCATCAGAATGATTTTGGAAACATTTGAACATTTTTAACATATTTTAAATTGAAAATCTTACATGGTGTCGCTTTGAGTGGTATTTTATGCCTTATATACTCACAAAATGTTTCTTCTGTTTGCAGTAGTTTGTGTTTTTAATGCAAGCTGTAGTCCGATGATACAGCTGAAAAGCTCAGACAGCCATGCTTTCATTGTTGCTTTTCTCTCTGCCACTCTCATTATGTTGCACTCAGTTTATCGCTCGTTAGTGAGAGATTTTATTGGACTTACTGGAACATAATGAGTTGCTGTGAGCATTTTATTTCAGGTTTTCTGCTCCACTGTTTGTCAGGAGGTTCATACAAGCACCATTTTTTCACAGGAATTGTGCATACAAATGTGAATTTTGACACTGCAACTCTTTAGAGGTTACTTGTCAATATTAGCTGATTGACTATTTAAAAATCCACAATGGCCGCCCATTTTCAAGCTGGCCAAAAATTGATTGTGCTCTGTTACATTTCACATCAATGTTGATAGTTTATCAATTTTAGTGACGCTCGGAAACGGGTTTTGAAGATATATACAGTTTATGTCCTACTCTGTGTTCTCTTTTTGAAAAGCCATCATTTGTGTGCACACCTAGATATGTACAGAGAAGCCTTGAACTGCAGTACCATCTAGGTGCATGTAAGTATGTACATCTCTTTTTTTCTGTATACAGCAGGGAAAATTAATATTCAACACATCAACTTTTTTCTCATTAAACATATTTCTGATGGAGCCATTGACCTGAGGTTTTCATCAGATATCAATAACAACCCAAGTAATCCATACATACAAAGAAATCAAGACAACTGTGTTCAAAAAACAAGTTATATTTAATAATGTGGAATTACACAGGGAATAAGTATTGAACACATGATGAAAAAGAGGTGCAAAAAGGCATAGAAAGCCAATAAACCAGCTGAAATCCATCAGAATTTAGGAAGCCATCCCATCACCCATCAGTGCAAATTAATTTCAGCTGGTTATGTCATGATCTCCCTGTGCGCTTTTACGCAGCGCACAGAGAAGATAAGAGATGGATTTACGTGCAGGTTACACCACAGACACATTTATTAAAGTAAAGACTCACAGTTCCCAAAAGTGCAGACATACAAAAATGGCAACAGGATTCACTTACAGATAACACGAAGAAACGTGTTGCGGGCAGACCACAGTGTAGTGTGGTGAGAGCACACCACGGCTGAACATGGACGAGACAGATACAATAATCCAGCGATCCTAGGCTGGAGACGAACAACTTAAATACAGGCACTGATGGCAGAGAGATTGGGTGCACCTGGGTGAGTAGCGGGAAAAGTAATTACAGGGAGTGGAACTAGCTTACTGTCAAGACAGAGGGGGCGTGGTTGGACCAGCAGGCCGTCAGGCAGCACCCACACACTTGCAGGCCAAAGAAGGCTGCTTTACAGCTGCCAGCCAGAAAACAGTGTCACGGAATAAAACTAGAAAACATAGAAACTACAAGAAAACTCAAAAGATAAAACAATACACAAATACACAGATGAACCTGAGACACCAGAAGGTCAGAACCGAGCCTGAAGGACAAACTGGCTCAGTTCATGACAGGTTAAGTTCTGACTGAAAGTCTTTAAAAAGATCTGTGAATATCAGATTGTCACACCACAAAGAACTTAGGACGGGTAGAAGCAAACAGCTCTCTCTAGACCTTCACAACCTTGTTGTTGCAAAATATAATGATGGCATTGGTTACAGGTGCATTTCTAAACTGCTGAATGTTCTAGTGAGCAGTGTTGGAGCCATCATTCGGAAGTGGAAAGAACATCATTTTACTATAAATCGGCCACAACCAGGAACTCCTCGCAAGATTTCTGACAGAGGAGTCAAAAGAATTATCCAAAGAGTCATCCAAGAGCCAAAGACCACTTGTGGAGAGGTCCAGAAAGACCTGGAGTTAACAGGTAGTGCTGTTTCAAAGAAAGCCATAAGAAATGCAACTGACATGGGCTCTATGCCTGCTCACCTTGCAAGACTCCATTGCTGAAGAAAAAGTATGTTGAAGCTCATTTAAAGTTTGCTGCACAATGTTTGGGCAAGCCAGTAAAATACTGGGAGAATATAGTCTGGTCCAGTGTTAGTGTCACGGGGTGGAAGTATTTTATTGTGTTTTTTTGGATTTCATATAGTTTTTAAATTTATATTGCATGTTTATTTATAACTTTGCATGTTTTATGGTTTTAATATTTTAATCAGTGTGTTTTTATGCTGGAGATGTTGTCTGCTTTCACCCTGCTTCCCCTAATTAATGATCAACGTGATATAAAAGGTGCTTTGGCAGTCCAGAGACAGGTCCTGCTTGAAAAGACAGCTTTGTCAGGAGGAAGGAGCCCTGCCTGAGGAGAGGGCCCCGGGTGGGGGCCCGGCCAGAAAGAGATTTGCCAGGAGTAAGAGGTCCTGTTTGAAGAGAGAGCTTTGCCAGGAAGAAGGAGTCCTGCCTGGGGAGGAGGGCCCTGCTTGGATAGCCAGCCAGATGAGAGCCTGGCTGGACAAGAGGAGGCTGCTGGTCCCAGGAAGATGGCTGCAGGAGGGCATGACTGAGGAGGAGGAGGAGCAGTAATGGCCAGGACCACCATGATGCCGGCATTTGGGGGGAGACACTTCTGTGTGGAGCAGTTGGTGGTGCTGTGGGCAAAGGACAGCAAGAGGCAGAGTGAGGAGCTCTGCCTGGGCTGTAAGTATCTGGTTCCCAGATAGCAGCACCCCATGATGATGGTGATGATGATAATGGTTATGACAATAGATATCTAGATATACTGCTGGCAAGTGTCTTCCCCTGTACAGGTTTCCTGAGGGCGTCGGTGTCATGGTGGCAGACGGAACCTGGCCTGGACGAGTGGATCCTCCTCCTCAGCTTTTAAGGACTGTTATACTTTTATGGACTTTGTTTGTTTTTTAGCTTAGGATTTTTAGTTGGTATTTTATTCTATTTTAGTTTCTTAGATAGTTTTAATCATTTTAATATTTTAATTCTTAGGTTTTAGATTAGGCCTTTTATTTTAGTGGGCATTTGTTGTACATATTTTATGTAATAAAACTCCTTTAAACATACTCATAAGTTCCCCTTTGATTGCTACCTGTGACTCTTCACCTGGTTCTTAAAGAACCTTGCAAAGTTATGTTTTTAATTACCCCTCGGCACATACGCTACATTGGGAGTAACACGTTACAAAATAACGCGTTACTGTAATGCCACTACTTTTGCAGTAACGTGCTGTGTAGTGAAATTACTGTTTAAAAATTCAGTAATGCGTTAGTTACTGAAATTTGATCAGATGTGTTACTTGTTTTATTAATGTGGATAGATATTTTTAGCACAAATAAATGAATATACAAACTGACCCTACTGTAGCTGAGATGAGCTGCCAGTCAACGTGACCTGTTGCAAAGAGCCTCTTCACTACTGAGCCGAGGAAAAGATGAAGCTACTTTGTTTTTGTGGAAATAGATTATTTTTCTTTTGTCGCGGTTAACAAAAGCACAAAAGCATAGCAACACAAGGACAAACGCATATTGGTGGGTTGGAAGTTAAAGTGCCAGTTGAGACCTACTGCAATCTTCAGAATCACTTGAAAACAGCAGCAAAGCTCTGACAAAGCTAGTGCTAAGTAACGGCTAGCTATGCTAACAACACTGTGTGGATCTACGCTATCTGAACAGCCACGGCTGGATGTAAAGTGGAAATAGAATAGAACAGAATAGAATAGAATAGGCTTTATTGTCATTGTAGTTGTACGGCACAACGAAATTGTGGGTGGTCCACCAGGCTACTGTGCAATAAAGTAAGAGAGAAGAAATTGAATAAAACACAGTTACAGAGCACATGATTAAACATACAACTGAAATAAAAATAAAGATAAAAGTAAAAATAACCCATAGGTATATACACAGGTACGGTAGTGGCTTCAATAGTCTTGTCTAAACACCCATGGCTGGATTTCAAGCACAGGTATGCATCTGGACAGTTTGTGACCCAGCAAGAATTAAACCTGATTACCAGATACATCGTTACAGACTGAAAACGTGTAATAAACAGTGACTTTCCATCAGACAGCTGATAATGTGATCCACTGAAGTTAAAACACATTTACTTGCTACCTGGATAAAATTTATTCAAAAATGGATTTTGGTCTCCAAAGAGAATTTGAGGGACTGGATCATGTCTCTGTCACAACAGACATTTGGACTGTGGATAATGGACACTTTCTTTGGATCACTGCAGCAGCTTAAATCCATATCATAAAGGTAAGATAAACATGGATAGCTTTATGCATTTATGCAGTGTTGCCAACTCTCACTCCAAAATGAGGAAAATACTAGCAATATCATGTTGATTTTCTTCAGATTTTTCCCACAAAAAGGGCTCTCAAGGCAGGATAAAGCAGACTGAACATATTCTAAAAGCTCTGTCTGAAACAGTCTGTTTTCAGCCTGACATTAATAAGCCCGTAATGTAGTCCATTAATTAAATGATCATGCTATGTGTTCAGGATGATTTAAGTATCCATTTAAAAGTAACGTTAAAGTTACTTTTCCAAGTAACTAGTTACTTTAATCACGCAGCAATTGGTAAAGTTACTTTTGAAAAGAAGTAATTAGCAACTGTAATTACTATTTTTTCGTAACTTGCCCAACACTGGTCTGGTCAGATGAGACCAAAATTGAACTTTTTTTGGATGCCACAACACACAGCGTGTTTGGAGGAGAAATGGCACTATACATCAGCCCAAAAACACCACACCAACAGTGAAGTTTGAAGGTGGGAGCATCATGGTGTGGGGTGTTTTTCAGCACATGGTACAGGCAGACTTCATGTAACTGAAGGAAAGATGAAGGGACAAATGTACAGAGACATCCTTGATAAGAACGTGTTGCCACTGCCAAGATGCTGAAGATGAAACGAGGGTGGACATCTCAGCAAGACAATGATCCCAAACACACAGCCAAGGAAACTCTCAGCTGGCTCCAGAGAAGGAAAATAAAGCTGCTAGAATGGCTCAGTCAGTCAGAGTTCATAGAAGACATCCACGGAAACTTCAAGATTTGAAGACAGTTTGTGTGGAAGAATGGGCTAAAATCACTCCTAAGCAATGCCTATACCTAGTTTCTCCATAGGAGGTATCTGTAAGCTGTTATTACCAACAAAGGCTTTTCTACTAAATAGTAAATGAATTTCACCAAGCGTGTTCAATACTTATTCCCTGTGTCATTCCACTTTATTAAATATAACTTATTTTGTGAACACAGTTGCCTTGATTCCTTTGTATGTTTGGATTACTTCGGTTGTTACTGTTATCTGGTGAAAATCTGAGGTCAATGGCTCCATCAGAAATATGTTTAGCAAGAAAAATGTTGACGTGTTCAATACTTATTTTCCCTGCTGTATGTGGAGTGTTGCCAGTCCTGCACCTTCAGATCAGTGCAACATGCATCTCTCCCAAAGCACTCCACCACTGAAGAATCTCCACTCTAATTAACTGAGATTACAGCAATTAGCAGACCATTAATCACACCCTTATTAGTTTAGCCAGGCACAGAGAGGGGAAGAGTGAAGGGAAGGATGGAAAGACGTGGAAAAGTGCAGTGGGAATGGGAAACCGAGGAGGAGGAAAGATGAAAAAAGAGAGGGAAGAGAGAGGTTCTCCTCTTGGCACCGGAGTGGGCTGTGATTTCACACTGCCTTCTGTTTCACTTAGTGTAGCTTTAGGAGCAAAACAACACTTCACTGATTAATACATGTGTGCGTACTGTATAGTGGGCATGGTGTTTCACGACTCACACACAAAGCCAATGCACTCACACTTGCATGTGCCTTTTTGCCATTTCAAACATGCCCCCCATGCATGTTTTACATGCAATGTGGGGAAGTGTAGCTGCTGAGTGTCAACGTGTTGATTCCCAAAGACACGTGTGTGTGTGTGTGTGTGCGTAAAACGGTGGTGGGTGGCAGCGTGAGTTTGGGTTGGCACAAGTACTAGTATGTTAAAACACAGAGCATCCGTGTGTGTGTGTGTGTGTGTGCATGAATGCATGGTGGTACCGCATCATTAAATGTGTGCAAGCCATGGGGAAGAGGTTGTGTGCACAAGTGTTCATTAAAGAAGGAGTAAGGGGATGAATGTGGAAGCGCGCTCATATGTGATATCGTGTACAAGTCCACCTCTCTGTCTCTCATCAGCACCCCCCCATACACACACACACACACACACACACACACACACACACAACCCCACCTCACCCCACCCCAACTTGCCTCCCCTCGTCAGCGAGCGGGGTCAAATGTTATTCCCTCCTCGTTGTCACGGTTGCCAATCACCTCACATTCTGTAGCTACTGTTTCCAAGGCAACGGAGAGATCCGGTTGCCAGGCACCCAGAGCAATGCATGTGATTGTTACTTATTTATTTAATTCTATCTTTATCTATTTGTTCATTCTAAATGCGTCCGCACTCACACTCACGTGCACACCCTCTGCACGCACGCATTCGCTGCTCTTGCCCCACTCTTTTCACGCTGTCTCTCTCGTTCATTCTCACAATCATATGCACGCATATATGAACTGCTACTTTTTTCCCTTTTGCAATCACACACACACATGCGCACACGCACGCACACACACACACACACACGCACACACACACACACACACACACACTTGGCTGAGCCCGCAGTGCTAACCGACTAACCCATCTGTATTTACCACAGGTGTGAAACGTGCGCAGTGGATGACAAACAGTGATTATCATAGCAATAAGGATCCTAATCTGAGCCCCGCTCTCCTCCTGGCCTTCTGTTCCCTCCTCTCATCTGCCACGTCTCGCAGGAGCTGCACAGTGATAAAGACAGGCCCTAATGAGAGGGCTCTTATTGCACTCTGATTTTCTCCCCCTATCCCTCTGTCCCCTACTGCACCCCCCCTTTCTCCACATCCATCCCTCTATACCTGCACCTTCTCCCCTTCCTACTTCCGTCTTCTATCCATCAGATCCCTGCAGCCGCTCTTGCATTCACAAGGCCTTTTGTTTTCCTTGATAAATATTACAGGATAATTGTAATGGAGTGACCCACTGAGCAGGAAATTACTGCTATCACTGCATGGAGAAATCTAAGACATACTCATTTTGAGTCTGTTTTCTGTCTGTTTGCCTTTTGCACCCCCACCTCAAAATGGGAAGGCTTTGCTGGAGAACAGACTACAGTGGGTGCGAAAAAGATGAGCAGACGCTTCTGTTGACCGGGGCATTTCGGATGGAGAATCTGATGCCACGTGGCCGTGTTTCGCTGCATTGCTGTTGAGAAGCGGCTTGTGTTTGCAGTGGAGAGGCAATGGATTATTCAAGTTGTTTTATCGTCACATTATGCACAAGAAATAAGAACGTGAAAAATTAAGAAATCAGGACGCTTTGTGGCTTGGATGTCTGGAGAGTGTTACTGATTTTACACAGTTAAACACAGCTATAATTGTAGCCAAAATTGTGGAAAAGATCTAAAAATATAGAAATTGCTTGTAGTCTCGTTTCTTTTCACCAATGGCCCTGTTTACATGATCACAATAAGCTGATAACTGGGAATAATGGGATAATGGCAATAATCTGATTTGACATTTACATACATTGAATAAACAGATTATTAGGCAGGAAATTGGGTGTATCTGATTTCTCATAACCTGATAATGACCTCTCTCTGAAAATCAGATTATGCTGTTTTCATGACTACTTGAATAATCAGATAACTCCAGAAATCTGATTATAATCAGTTTATTAGTGTGCATGTAAACATGGCCATTCTTTACATCTAGAATCTTCTGATGGGAACATTGCTGCATTGGTTCAGGTTGAAATAATAAAAAACATAAAAGTAATGCCTGGCTGTGTTTACGTGCACACTAATCGATTATAATTGGATTTAAGATAAGATAAGATAAGCCTTTATTAGTCCCACAATGGGGAAATTCCAGGATTGCAACAGCACAGGGATAGCAACACTCAGAGCAACAATCAGAAGGCAAGAAAAAAAAGCAAGCAAGCAAGAGCAGCTAATATACATATGTACATATTACTATATACACACACAGACACAGTGTAGAGCATTGTAGCTGGATGGGATAAATATATGAGTATATAAACACACAGTACAGAGCATTGCAGCTAGATGGAATAAATATGTAAATATATATACACAGTACAGAGCATTGCAGCTAGATGGAAAAAATATGTAAATATATAAACACAGTGTGGAGCAATGTAGCTAGATGGGATAATATGTAGATATATAAACACACAGTGCAGAGCATTGTAGCTAGATGGAATGAATATATAGATATATAAATATAAACATAAACACACCCAGTGCGGAGCATTGTAGCTAGATGGAATAAATATGTAAATGTATAAACACACACAGTGCAGAGCATTGTTGCTAGATGGGATGAAACAGCACAACCGTCTACTTAGTTATCCTACATGGTATGAATATGTGCCCATACATATTCTCACCCTCCGTAGCTACCGGTATTTTCCTAGTTGTATGCCGGAGGAGACCATTGTGTAAGTCTATTGCATCTTTTGCATTCAAAAAACTATTAGGTTGTTATGTCTTTTTGCTATCTCTGCGAGCAGCCCTGCTTAGGTTGTAAAGTCTGACAGCCGTTGGTAGGAAGGACCTGCGAAACCTCTCGGTTGTGCACCTGGAATGATGTAGTCTGCTGCTAAATGAGCTCCTCAGTGCATTCAGTATGTCCTGCATAGGGTGGAACTCGGACTCCAGCAGAGATGACAGTTTAGCCACCGTCCTTCTCTCTCCTATCTCCTCCACCGGATCAAGGCGTTGCCCCAGGACAGAGCTAGCTTTCTTGATCAGTTTGTTCAGTCTCTTCCTATCGGCTGCAGTAATGCCACTGCCCCAGCAGACCACTCCAAAAGTGATGGCTGATGCCACCACCGTGTCATAGAATGTCTTCAGCAGCGTCCCTTGTACACCAAAAGACCTGAGTCTCCTCAGTAGGAACAGCCTGCGCTGTCCCTTCTTGTAGAGTGCATCAGTATTGTGTGACCAGTCTAGTTTATTGTTCAGATGAACACCCAGGTACTTGTAGGATGTCACCATCTCAATGTCTGTTCCCTGTATATTTACTGGTGCTGTGAGGGGTTGTCCTTGCCTGCGGCAGTCCACCACCAGCTCCTTAGTTTTCCTCGCGTTGATCTGGAGGCAGTTCCAATGGCACCAGTCCACGAAGTCCTGGATAAGCCCTCTGTACTCAGCTTCATCTCCATTGGAGATGAGGCCAACGATCGCAGAGGTATCAGAGAACTTCTGTAGATGGCAGTGTGTTGTGTTGTGTGAGAAGTCCGCAGTATAAAGAGTGAACAGGAAGGGAGCCAACACCGTTCCCTGGGGGGCCCCCGTGCTACTGATGATCGTGTCGGACACACAGTCCCGGGTTCTCACAAACTGAGGCCGGTTCGTGAGGTAGTCCAGGATCCATGATGACAGGTGCTGGTCCACCCCTGCACGCAGCAGCTTGTCCTTCAGGATCATCGGTTGGATGGTGTTGAAAGCACTGGAGAAGTCAAAGAACATGATCCTCACCACATTCCCGGGCTTCTCCAGGTGGAACAGAGAACGGTGAAGGAGGAAGATCACCGCATCCTCCACCCCAATGCCATGCTGGTAGGCGAACTGGAGTGGATCCATCGCTGGTTCCACCAGGGGGCGGAGGTGAGCAAGGAGCAGTCTCTCCAGGGTCTTCATCAAGTGGGACGTCAAGGCCACCGGTCTGTAGCTGTTCAGGTCTTTGGGGTGGGAAGTTTTTGGTACAGGTACCACACAAGATGTTTTCCACAGCTGTGGTACCCTCCCCAGCTTCAGGCTCAGGTTGAAGATGTACATCACAATCCCACACAGCTGGTCTGCACAGGACTTGAGGAGCTTTGCGTTGATGCCGTCCAATCCCGACGCCTTCCTCGCCTTGATCTTCCTCAGCTCCGTCCTCACCTGGGTCCTGGTCAGGGTCAGGATGGGGGGCTGTGTGTTGGGAGTGGGGGGGGGGTGTCGGTGGAGTGGGGAGTGGGTAGCAGGACTTGATGTCTTTACAGGCAGCAGTGGTTGTTGTGCAGTCAGGGGGGAGGGCGGTTGGTCAAACCTATTGAAAAACAAATTCAGATTGTTCGCCCACTCCCTGCCCCCCGTGGCCTGAGGGGAGGTATTCTGGAGCCCAGAGATGGTTTTGAGGTTTCTCCAGACCCCGCTGATGTCGCTCTGTTGCAGCTTGTCCTCCATCTTCCTCCTGAAGCTGTCCTTGCCTTCTCTGATCTTTCTCCTCAGCTCCCTCTGTACGGACTTCAACATCTCCCTGTTCCCCGACCTGAAGATCCTCTTCTTCTCTCTCAGAAGTGTTTTAATCTCAGGGTTGATCCAGGGTTTGTTGTTTGAGCAACACCGTATGGTCTTGGTGGGAACAGATTTGTCCGCACAGAAGCTGAGGTAGCCCGTGAAGGTGTGAATGAGGCCATCGATGTCCTCACCATGTGGATCGCAGAGCTGCTTCCAGGCAGTGGCTTCAAAACAGCCCTTTAGAGTGTCCATTGCCTCCTCAGACCATAACATCACTGTGCGCATGGCCGGGGGTTGTCTGTGCACTAGGGGTTTGTACACCGGCCAGAGATGAACCAAGTTGTGATCCGATCTCCTGAGTTGGGGGAGTTGTGATGAGGTGTACGCCTCCTTAGTGTTTGCGTAGAATAAGTCCAGTGTTTTATTGTCTCTAGTGTGGCATGTGACATACTGGGTAAACGTGGGTAGAACGGGAGACAGTGAAACATGGTTGAAATCGCCTGAGATGAGGAGAAGAGCATCTGGGTGTTCTGTCTGCAGCCTGCTGGTTACTGAATGGATGACGTCACGCGCTGTCCCAGCGTTCGCCGTCAGATTTGCATAAACAACAATGCAGATCACGTGTGAGTGTTCTCTCGGGAGATATGTAGGCCGCATGCTAACAGCTAGCAACTCAATGTCTTTGCTGCAGTGACGTTGTTTAACAGTGATATGTCCCGGTCTGCACCAGTTGTTGTTAACATACATTATCACTCCACCGCCCCTTGCTTTGCCACTGGTGTTCGGTCTGCCCGTATCATGTGGAAACCCTCCAGCTCAATGTTAGCATCTGCTGCTAGTTCAGTTAGCCACGTCTCAGTAAACAAAAGGAGAGAGCACTCCCGGTATGTGCTATCGTAACGGCAGATAGCCGCTAGCTCATCTACCTTTCCCAGTATAGAGCGTACATTCCCCATAATAACGGATGGGAAGGTGGGTCTGTACCTTATACTCCTTGTCCACCGTCTAACACCAGCCCGACAACCACGTCGTTTTCGCCTTATTTCTCTCGGTACGTCGAGTTTTTTCGTCAGCACCGAGTGGCGATTAAGTGCAAGCAGCTGTTCCCTGCTGTACCGTCTTCTGCTGTAAACAGTGGCTCCGTCCGCCGGCTCGGGAGGCATTTTGGGGCGATCTGTGTGTCCGTGATGTATAAAGTGTGTAAAGAAAGAAAGAAAAAAACTCAGAATTGAGCCGCTGTTGCAAAAGGCAGCCGACTCGTGTGGCGCCGGAAGTTAATTTCTGGAGTTATCTGATTATTCATATAAGTAGTCATGTAAACAGAATAATTTGATAAAGACCATTAACAGATTATGATAAATGACATAAACACATGTGGTTTATTGTCCATTAATGTGTTTATTCAGAGTATGTGAACATGTAAAATCTGACTGCCATTATGTGACTATTCCCAGTTATTGGATTATTGTGGCCATGTAACCAGGGTCAATGTGTCCAGGTTCATACAGGTAATACACTGGTGTACAGTACAATCAGCAATACAATTACGCATCATATGCAAGTTAGGTTAATTGGCATCAAACTGGGGATTCTAAATTGTCCTTAGGTATGACTGTGAGAGTGAATGGTTGTCTGTCTCTCTGTGTTGGCCCTGTGATGGACTGGCGATCTGTCCAGGGTGTACCCTGCAGCTCGCCCAAAGATGCTGGGATAGGCTCCAGCTCCCCCTGCAACCCGAAAAGGATTAAGCGGAAGAAGATGGATGGATGGATGGATCTCCACTTAGATTTCTCTGGTGAAATTTTTTGAGTGTGACACTTATTTAGCCATAATACACATTTGGAAATAGGATCACACATCATCCAGCAAAAACTTGTTGCAACCAGTTTTCCAGAGGTTTTGGTTCCTTTTATGTGCCTGCAGACCTTTGCTTCCCACCAAATGCTCAGTGTTGTTTGGATGACAGAACACACTGTTTTCATGGACATTTTGGTGGGTGGAAATTTATAAGAGCTGTACCCAAATATCTGATACTCCAGATTTTTTTTTTTTTTTAAATTTGGTATCTGAATAGTCACACATTTTCAAGTGTACGATTTACTGAAGGACCATCACCAATACCGAATACATTAAATGTATAAGTTTATTGTTAACTGCACCATGATTTCTGGAAGGATATGTGCAAGCAAAGGCTGTCCTTCATGCTTATCTCTGAGCATTTAGGAGGTAAAGTAAAATCAAACAACTGCAGCAGAACAATCATTTCAATACCGTCCACAGAGAGAGGAGAATGTTATTATGAAGACAGTGCAAAAAAACCCAACCCAAAAACTGAACTATATTTGAATGGCACAACCAAATTCCAGTCAGGCCTGCTACCATGGTGGCACGATCACTGTCCACTACATCAGCCATTTTGGATAAGTGCTACAGATTGCATGACACTAAACATGTTCCCAACTGCTTTCTTAACCTATAGTTGATAATATGGTATCTTGCCCATCATTCTGCTTTATTTTATTTTGGCCACCTAGTTTGGTAGATTAGGCCAGTAGTGTTAGCTGGAAGATCGTGCTTGTTTTTTATGACTATTTTCTATTTAATCCTCGTGTTATAAAGATTTCCCCTGGCCTGCTTCCTGAGGTCCAAGGAGGCCAAAATGTCACAGAGGGAATCCAGCAGGGGTCCCTGGAAATCCAGGCAAATTGCAGCCCAGAACTCCCCACGGTTCTCCTTTTATTCAACATTAACCCATATATACACTTAGTGTTGTCTTCAGGTCAGAATGATCTATTTAATGTATTTCACTGATCCATAATTTTGAGACTTAAAACTGGCATTCAGGACAATCATAATATTTATTTGTGTAGTGTGTTAATTTTGGCAGGGTCAGTATTGCTAAAGTACATATTCTTCTTCTTTTGGCTCCTCCCTTTTTGGGTTCACCACAGCAGATCATCAGCCTCCATCTCACTTGTGATGATTCAGATATTTGATTTGGCAAAGATTCTACACTGGATGCCCTTCCTGACGCAACCCTCCGCCTTTACCCGAGCTTGGGACTGGCACAAGTAGTACACTGGTTTGTGCCCCCCCGTGGCTGGATATGTAACCTTCTTTTCTCCAGTCTATTATGCTGAGCACCAAGGCGGAAAGAACCATTTTTTTGTCTGGTCTTTGGTATGACCCAGCTGGGGCCTGAACCCACAACCTCCCGGTTCTGGAACAGATGCTGTACTTCTAGGCCACCACTCCAGTTACTCTGAAATTAAACATATAATACTGTTAAGTTACAGGAAATGAAGTCCATTTTTTAAAACTCATGTCTCTGACAAAAGGTCTGATGCTAAATGTATTCTTGAATATCACAGGACATAACATAATTAGGGCAGCGTGGTGGAGGAGTGGTTAGCACTGTGGCAGCACAGCAACTCATCCTTGGCCGGGGTATCCTGGGTTCGATTCCAGCTTCCGACCAACAGTGATCTGTGTGGAGTTTGCATGTTCTCCCCGTGTCTGCGTGGGTTTACTTCAGGATTTCTCCAGTTTCCTCCCACATGCCAAAAACATGCCAGTTAGGTTGACTGGCATCAACTGGGGATTCTAAATTGTCCTTAGGTATGACTGTGACAGTGAATGGTTGTCTGTCTCTCTGTGTTGGCCCTGCGATGGACTGGCGATCTGTCCGGGGTGTACCCTGCCTCTCGCCCAAAGATGCTGGGATAGGCTCCAGCCCCCCTGCAACCTGAAACGGATTAAGCGGAAGAAGATGGATGGATAGATAACATAAATAGCTGCTAATAATCCATGCTGTAGCTAGACAGCACTTCATTCACATCATGGTGGTGTCATGTTCGCCCCTCCAGGGCATGTAAATGGACTCATTTCCAGGGTGGCTGTTTCTCATTGTTTATTAACAAATAAAAAGCAGCTCGTAGGATGAAAACACAAAAGAGCACCATAACGGCTGGAACAGTAGAAGAACGCCAAGGTAGTGGTGAGGAGAAAAACGTGCAGGAGCACTACATACTAGGCACGACTAGGATCCCACAGTGAAGGTGGAAAAACAGTGGCAATAAATAGGAAAGAAAATAATTAGCAAATACACAACAGCTGTGAACTATAATTAAGACCAAACAAGGATGAGTTACGCTACAATGAAAATAAACAAAGGATGCTGTCAAAATAAAAGCCAACACAGGAATAATAAAAAAGACAGGAATTACAGTGATGATAATGAAAATTAAGGTTGAACAAAACTAAGAGCGAGGACATGGGCACAGCCCCATGTCCCTAATCACAACAGTACCCCCCCTCCCAAAGGGTGCAATACCAGATGATCCTGAATAGAGACAGACCCCCTGGCCCGAGAATATGAGGGCCAGAAACATCCCCCCAAACACAGTCCAGAGCCAGATGGAAAATCACAGTTTGCTGGGTGGCCTGCCCAAGTTCATAGGCCACCAGACGGAGGAGCCTGGCACGTCAGGTGGTCTAGAAAAGTCCATAGGCTACCGGACAGGGAAAAACAGTGGGTCGGGAGGCGGACCAGGGCTCATGGGCTACTTTGTTGTTTTCCCTACCATTACATTAGTGTTTTTTAATATAGAACAAGCCTTTACCTTGTCCTTTTATTAAACAAACTAAATATCCTTATGTTATTTATCTTATTTACACAACAGCAGTTCATTTCTGTCTCTTCTCCTCTGCGCTATGATATCAAGCAGCAGGGCGGAACTCCGCTGCACGTAATGTGTGCTCGCACACTAGGGCTGCAGTGATCACCATCATCAACAATGCCGATTATAAAAATTTGTCAACGTAGATTTTTATTGTTGACAAATCATCTAATTTTAAAGTTTATATGCACACTGCGGAAATGTTCAGTTTAACTGTTCCAGCGAAGAAGGAGAGGAATGCATTATGGCAACACAGAAGAGAGAAAATCACAGAGAAGAAGAGACCAAACCTTTCCAAAGTATGGGTGCATTTTACCAAAAATAAACAAATGAAACAAGTTAAATGTAAACTCTATAAAGCAGAGTTGTCATCTTCACATCAGCACTACAGCGATACATCCATCCTCCTCCCCCTCCTCCCTTCGCTCTGTTCGCGGGTCTCTGCTCCGTTCCCGGTGATGATTGAAGTTGGGCCACTTATAAGCACTGCACTGGTAAGGTTAGCGAGTTTTAGCAAGTAAATTTAGTGCTTCTTATTTTCATTGAGGGACTGTCTCAGCTTTAGAAAACTCAAACTGCTAGCACGTGCTGCTTATGTTGGTTTACCTGTTGGACAATAATCTCTCTTGGATGATGGTTGCTGATGGCTGAGCCATTTCAATTCTGCTGGTTAAGATAAGATAAGATAAGCCTTTATTAGTCCCACAATGGGGAAATTCCAGGATTGCAACAGCACAGGGATAGCAACACTCACAGCAATAATTTAGAAGATAAGAAAATAAGAGCAGTGAATATACATATGTACACATAAATATATAAATATTATATACACAGTACGGAGCATTGTAACTAGATGGAATAAACAGCATAACAGTCTATTTAGTTACCCCACATAGTATGAATATGTACCCATACATATTGTCACCCTCTGTAGCGATTGATATTGTCCTAATTGTATACTGGAGGGGGACCATTTTGTGTAAGTTTGTTGCGTCTTTTGCATTCAACACTATTAGGATGTAATTTTTTGTTACTATCTCTGTGAGCAGCCCTGCTTAGGTTATAAAGTCTGACAGCCGCAGGTAGGAAGGATCTGCGAAACCTCTCGGTCGCGCACCTAGGATGGTGTAGCCTGCTGCTAAATGAGCTCCTCAGTGCATTCAGCATGTCCTGCATAGGGTGGGACTCGGACTTTAGCAGAGATGACAGCTTAGCCACCATCCTTCTCTCTCCTATCTCCTCCACTGGGTCAAGGCGCTGCCCCAGGACAGAGCTAGCTTTCTTGATCAGTTTGTTCAGTCTCTTCCTGTCGGCTGCTGTGATGCCGCTGCCTCAGCAGACCACTCCAAAAGTGATGGCTGATGCTACCACCGAATCGTAGAAGGTCTTCAGGAGCACCCCTTGTACACCAAAAGACCTGAGCCTCCTCAGTAGGAACAGCCTGCGCTGTCCCTTCTTGTAGAGTGCGTCGGTATTGTGTGACCAGTCTAATTTATTGTTCAAATGAACACCCAGGTACTTGTAGGATGTCACCATCTCAATGTCTGTTCCCTGTATGTTTACTGGTGCTGTGAGGGGTTGTCCTTGCCTGTGGCAGTCCACCACCAGTTCCTTAGTTTTTCTCGCGTTGATCTGGAGGCAGTTCCGATGGCACCAGTCCACAAAGTCCTGGATAACTAACTAACTAACTAACTAACCTGCACTTATATAGCGCTTTTCTAGTCACAAAGACCACTCAAAGCGCTTTCATTAATACTAACCCTCTATTCTAAGGGCCTATAGGAAACAGATATCTAGGGACAATTTAGAACAGCCAATTAACCTAACATGCATGTTTTTGGCATGTGGGAGGAAACCGGAGAAATCCCGGAGTAAACCCACGCAACACGGGGAGAACATGCAAACTCCACACAGATCACTGTTGGTCGGGGGCTGGGATCGAACCCACGATCCCACGATCCCCACAATCCCCCGGCCAAGGGTAAACTGTGCTGCCGCAGTGCTAACCACTGCGCCACCGTGCAGCCCAAGTCCTCTGTACTCAGCTTCATCTCCGTTGGAGATGAGGCCGACGATCGCAGAGTCGTCAGAGAACTTCTGTAGATGGCAGTGTGTTGTGTTGTGTGAGAAGTCAGCAGTATAAAGGGTGAACAGGAAGGCAGCCAAAACCATTCCCTGGGGGGCCCCCGTACTGCCGATGATCGTGTCGAACACACAATCATGGGTTCTCACAAACTGAGGCCGGTTTGTGAGGTAGTCCAGGATCCACGATGACAGGTGCTGGTCCACCCCTGCGCACAGCAGCTTGTCCCTCAGGATCACCGGTTGGATGGTGTTGAAAGCACTGGATAAGTCAAAGAACATGATCCTCACCATGTTCCCAGGCTTCTAACTAACTACTAACTAACCCACACATATATAGCGCTTTTCTAGTCACAAAGACCACTCAAAGCGCTTTCACTAGTACTAACCCTCTATTCTAAGGGCCTATAGGAAACAGATACTGTATCTAGGGACAATTTAGAACAGCCAATTAACCTAACATGCATGTCTTTGGATTGTGGGAGGAAACCGGAGCCCCCGGAGTAAACCCACGCAGCACAGGGAGAACATGCAAACTCCATACAGAAAGGTTCCAACCTCTGCCAGCCTGGGGATTTGAACCAGGAACCTTCTAGCTGTAAGGCAACAGTGCTAACCACTGCACCACCGTGCTGCCCAGGTGGAACAGGGAACGGTGAAGGAGGAAGATCACTGCATTCTCCACCCCGATGCCATGCTGGTAGGCGAACTGGAGTGGATCCATCGCTGGTCCCACCAGGGGGCAGAGGTGAGCAAGTAGCAGTCTCTCCAGGGAGTGAATTACAGGAGTGGCTTACTCTCTTATCTTCCCTCTTTTTGTTGTGGTAATATCAGCCCTCATTCTGAACATTAGTGCATCTATCTATAAATGCAAGGATTCTCTGGGACATGACCCCCCCCCCACCCCCCCCAGGCTGTAAACCTGGGGGAAACACTGCATCTGGCAGTGGAACACAGTTCAGGGGACTGGCCAAAGTTTCAAGTTGACTGGGCTGCCACAGAGGTATGCCCAGGAGGCCGATCTGGAGACAACTTGATGGTAGGAACAAAATGATTGACCTTCGGGGATACAGATGGTAGCATATCAGCGCTCTGCGGTGAAGTCAATGGGGCGTGCACTTCCCGGAGCACAGATGAGGGGGTGTGTGCCACCTGGGGGACAGATGGCAGCAGGTGAGCCCCCTGGAGTGCAGGCGGCAAGGGTTGGACCCCCTGGGGCACAGGAGGCAAAGGTTGGGCCCCCTGGGGTGCAGGAGGCAAAAGTTGAGCCCCCTGGGGCATAGAAGGTAAGGGTTGAACTCCCTGGGGCACAGAAGGTGAAGGTTGGACCCCCTGGGGCACAGGAGGCAAAGATGGAGTGTGGGCCTCCTGCGGCTCCACCTTCGACGTAGCTACCTCGAGCGAGGGAGGAGAACATGAGGTTAATGAGGTGACACCACAGTCATCAGCAGCAGAGACTGATGGGAAAGACCCAGAGGCAGGTGGAATCTGTACTTGGGTCCCCCACCAGAAGCAAGACAAGCCTTTTCTAAAACTGATGCTACGAATAAGGGGAGAAGTATTTGCCTTAGCTCCTAGTCTTCTGCTGCTGGAGTCGTGGCCTCAGGATGAACTGCAGGTGAAGCAGCAGAGGAACCAGACGATGCAGGCTGACCAGCGGCAAAACCAGACGAGGATGGCTGTCCAGTGGCGACACCAGGCAATGATGGCTGTGCAGCGGCGACACAAGACGATGATGGCTGACCAGTGGTGACACCAGATGCTTGGAATTCCATCCCCAGTGCATCCACCTCAGACGGAGAGGAAGAGGCACAAGTTGGAGTCGGGACCACACCATAACAGCCAGCAGCTGAGCTTGGCAGGAAGAGCTCAGAAGCAGATGGAAGCTGCAACCAAGTCTCCCCAGCATGAGCAAGACAAGACCTCTTAGATTTAGATGTTGGAGAAACAAAGAAGAGGACTTGCCTTCACTCCTGCTCTTCTGCTGGCGAGGACCCCGGTGCTGCTGATGCTGGCGTGGCAAACTCAGGAGGAGCTGCAGCCACAATGACCTTGAGAGGGGGCTACAGGGGAAGCAGCAGAGGAGGAAGTCTGGAGAGAGGCAGCAGCTGAGGAGGTCTGGGGTGTAGCAGCAGTTGAGAGGCTCTGGAACTGAGGAGCTGACGTGACAGCTGGTGTGGAGCTCCAGAGCTGGGGAGCTGGCATGACAGCCGGTGAAGAGCTCTGGAGTGGAGGAGCTGATGTGGTGGCAGACAAGGAGCTCTCGAACTGAGGAGCCGACATGATAGTTGGTGAAGAGCTCTGGAGCTGAAGAGCTGGCATCGACGGTGTTTTGATAGGTGGAGAGCAGCGACTGCAGTGGAAGGCTGGAGAGGAGCAGCCACTGCTGGAGAGCTCCCACTCTTGGATGTGAAGGCCATTTTGGTGGGAATGACCTTGGGCGGAAGAGGGAGAGCAGAAGTCGGTGGGACAGCACAAGTGAGACAGAAAGAGTAGGTGGCAAAGGAACAGAAGCAGATGGCAGCTGCAACTGACATCCCTTGCCAGGAGTAAGGCAAGTCTCGCTACTCAATGGAGTGGAAATGTTCACCCTCTGGGGCATATAATTGGACTCATTTCCAGGGCAGTTGTTTCTCATAGTTTATTAACAAATGAAAGCAGGCCGTGGGCTGAAAACACAAAAGAACGCTGTAACGGCTGATACACTAGAAGAACGCAGACAGTGGCAAGGAGAAAAATGTGCAGGAGCACTACACGCTAGGCAAGACTAGCATCCCACAATGAAGGTTGGAAAATAGTGGCAATAACATAAAGAAAGAAAGAAAATAATTAGTAAATACAAAACAGCCATGAACTATAATTAAGACCAAACAAGGATGAGCTGTGCTACAACGGAAATAAACAAAGGACGGTGTCAAAATAAAAGCCAACACAGGAATAATGAAAAAGACAGGAATTACAATGATGATAATGAAAATTAAGGTTGAACAAAACTAAGAGCGAGGACATGGGCACAGCCCCATGTCCTGATCATGACAGGTGCGTCACTGTATTGGCTGCTTGGCGGCCATTTCACTTATGCACTTGTGGAGAGCAACATATTCCACCAGTTGACTCCATGGAGTTCTATTTATAACTATGTGAATACTGTATGTAACTTATTTGAGACAGTGCAAAATAATGTGGTGATTCTGTTACTTTTCGATGTCACATTAATAACATGATTCTTCAACTGTGCTGAAATACTGCACAAACATACAGTATCTATGGACCTTGGTAACTGACAAGCTTCTAACATGTTCACAACTACCAGCAGAAAGTCAAAACTTTTACTTAACTTGGGAAAAGCTATTGGGATTAAATTTGATTACAATAAGATTCATATTCAGCTTCAGTTCTACCTTTGTTTTAACTCTATGCCATAATTAATGTAATATAAGCTGCTCTGGGTGAACCCAGCCACGAAGGAGAGCACAAACCAGTGTACTCCTAGTGCTGGTCCAAGCCCAGGTAAATGGGCAGAGTTGCATCAGGAAGGGCATCTGGTGTAACAAAGGCCCGGGTTAACAATGACCACCACTGGCGCTATTAACTGATGGTTGAAATTGGGCTGTTGGTCAAAGATCGAGGAGGAAGAGAGGGTGAAGGAGTGTTTGGAGGCAGAGAGAGAAAAGGAAAGGCAGAAGTGTGGAGGTGAGACTTCAAATGTAGGGATTATGAAGATTGATCAATGTAGAGAAAGATAACATGGAGAGGGTTGGTGTGAGGGAAGAAGATGCAAGGGATAGGATGAGATGGAGGCAGACGATCCACTGTGGCAACCCTAAAGGTGCGTTCACACCAAACGCGAATGGGCAAATTTTTCGCGTGGCATGATTACATTATAACTCAATATAAACACGCGAACAGACATGAATTCCCCTTCTGAGTGAGGTGCAGACAGGCGGAGTTGCCTTTAAAACTTCGGCAGCTGTGTTCAACCTGCTCTGGAAATTCCCAAAATAGCGTCATGCTTATGTTTACATTATCCGACCAGGGGCTCACCTGAATATGTTGTCTCAAGCCTCCAAAAGTTCACAAGATGAGGGGTGTTTACGTTGCTAGCTTGTCCGTGACAGGAAACCGTGGGTAAATAACAATGACATCCCCATTCAGCAGAAGGGCTCCCGGTCCTCTTGAGTCTCCAGGTGAGTGACTCAAATTTTCAAACTAGTTTACTCTGCAATGGTGATACCTTTACTCCGGTGACGACAGAATCTCAAAGCTAGCAGCTAGCTAGCCTGGGATGCGGACGCATGACTGCGCAAATTCGCACATACTCGCATCTTCCCATTCACTTTGTATGGATTTCTGCCGCCCATTCACGTTTGGTGTAAACACACCTTTACAGGGAGCAAGAAGAAGAAGAAGAAGAAGTTGTTTTCGGTGAATGTCTTTAGATCTATTAAATTAATTACTGTGACATTGCTTACAAGCAGTGATTTCCCATCAGAATTAAGTCTAATATCTTTGGGGATTTATTAACTTATCATCTGCTGCCACCATTAAGTTAAAATCTTAACTTGCTTTATCATTAAATCTGGAGAAATTAAACATTGATTGATTATATTGTTTTGTTGCATTATGGACAGCTAAACAGACTGTAATCCAAGCCAATACAACAACCCCAAAAGGACAGAATAATTACTGTTTTAACTTCTGAATAGAAATAGCTCCTGCATTTCATGAAAGTCCCCAAAATATTAAAAAAAAACTCTGTTAACTATCATACAAAATGTCTTCACTTTGTGGAATGGCCCAATATTCTTCACTTACAAAATGCTGTTATGAAAATAACTGCAAAGTATTTTCTCTCTCATTTAAAAAAAAAAAAATCATTTTGCATTAAAAGCCAAGGTGCTTGTATTATATTTCCATGTCAGTTATAGTCCCTGTATTAATCAGACATTGCAGAAAAAACAAACTAGTGAAGCAGGTAATCAGTGGAGGCAGAGAAATCAATTGGATCTTTAATTGCTGTGTGGAAGAAGAGACCGAAAAATTGCACTTAGACAACACACACACTCACACGTGTGTGCGCACATGAACAGTGACAGGGAGAGACAGTGTTGCAGATATGAGTGGAGTCTCTGGGGAATGCCGTGGAGAATCCTCTTGGCTGGGAATTTCCAGGGTTTAGCACACAGACACAGTTTCTGTCAAAGGGCCCTTTACATGGATGAGCCCCAGCATTACATTCGCCCACTGTGAAATACAGGGATTTGAATAATCTTATTACACCCCATTACAATAACACTAATATGATCCAATGCCCTGCAAACTAGACCGGAGTGGGGAAATTGACAATTTGACCACCCCTCATCGTAGCAAGTAAATCATAAAAAATGACAATGATATTGAGGGTGTAGCTTGTTCAGGACTGTACTTAACCAACATTTGAGCCCTGAAGCATGATGAGATTAGCAATTTAATGCAGAGGGTGAGAGAAAACGTCAGATCCTTTAGTTAAGGTAGCAATGCAGCAATGTTAGCAGACAGTACTCCACAGTGTAAAAGTTTATGAAAACATTTAGTTAAAACACATACAAGTGTGTGGAAAATACTGTTAATGCAGTTTTGATAAGCAATTTACAGTGCACTAAGATGATTGGAAGTGTTAGCCAATTTAGCTTTAAAAAAATTACAGAAATGCTATTATCACTGATGCCCAATATATTTCATGCACTTCTCTTCTAAAAAAAGGTTTACATACATATGTACTGTACATTGCGCATATCCTTTTTGCATATCCATTCATGGCAATGCAGTCATAATTTTTGTTTTAAAAACAATTCTATGAATGTTTCAGATTTTTAAAAATAAATGTACATAAGCGAACAAGAACATGCAGTATATAGCATTTTGTATGATTGTAATCTAACGCAATCACATTTTTTATAGGAAGTCAAATTATTTAACATCTACAATTATTTTCTATATTACAAATACTATTGGTGGACAATTTAATCACACAATACTGTAATGCCTCTTTGATTGCAATGTTTAAAATCACAATTAGTTGTAGGTAATCGCGGTGCCAGTCTATGGCGCGACTCAAAACAGAACCAGGAGGCACAAACGCCTCATTTTATTTCATTCTGGGTGTTCAAATGAGTTTGCTGTTGCTGTCATACTATGGGGACATGTGGACCGCATTCATGCACAATCTCGAGCTGAACACTGGAGAGAAGAGGCCTATGGAGAAGAGAGGAGAGGTGGAAGTGCAGCTAACGAGGAGGGCTATCAGCGAAGCTAAAGGATAGCAGGTCACTAGTTCTTTACACATGCAGTATTTCTGCAGTGCTTATGAGTTGTTTTTTTTTTTTTTGAGAATACGCTGGATAGTTATTGTCATTTTCGACACGTTGAAAGCTTTAAATAAACCTGCCGTTTCAGAAAGCAAGCACATTTGTCCACTCCTATGTTAATAAGAGAATGAAAAATGGCACACTATATGGAGCACCCTATTTAGATGACTTAGATGGATATGCTTTTAAAGGAGAAATATGATCATAAAATGTTTTCTTTTTCAGTATGTTTGCAAATGAAAAAAAGGTGTTCACTTATATAGCGCCTTTCTACTCATCTCTGGATGACCAAAGTGCTTTACAGATCCTGCTATCTACCCATTCACGGCAGCAGAGCTGCCATGCACAGGCACTAGCCTGACCCACCAGGAGCAAATGGGGGTTCAGTGTCTTGCTCAAGGACACTTCAACACGCAGAGTGTGGGAATCGAACCACTGACCCTCCAATCAATAGTCAGCCACACTACACCTGCGCCACAGCCTGTGCTTTTTTTAAACTTTAAAAAAGCACAACCCTGTCACTTTGTTAGGGTCCACCATTGTTCCATACCTCTGATTAAATTAGGTTAGAATGTTTTTTCCAGTTGTGATGTGAGGAATGACACCACCATCCCAGTTTCATCTCCCCCCATTTTGGGATGGGCATAAGGAGTAAACTGACTTGTGCTTTTCCCTGTGGCTGGGTAACAGATTTTCCTTCCATCATTCTATTATGCTGAGCACTAAGCTCAGTACCATTTTATATGGTCTTTAGTATGACCTGGCCGGGACTTGAACCCACGACTTCCAATTATGTGGGAGTTATGGGTCACCACTCCAATTCAATAATATTTCTCACATTATTCTGGCTTATTCTGTTATATTTTGGCCAACAGAGCCCAGTAAATCAGGCCACTGGGTATTTCCTATCCCACAAGAAATTCCACTGGCCGGGATAGCGTGACAGATCAGGACACTAGTGTTGGCTTAGCTGCTGATCTTGGCTGGTTTTATGGCTATTTTCTATATAATCTATTCACCCTACTTGACATTTGTTATCCCAGCTGGATCATGTACTAGCATTTGACCATATACAGTATGTCATTTCTCAATGATATTTTAGCTTTTTTCTTTCTTTTTGCTTTGTTCTATAGTTTTTTGTTTTTTTTATATACTAGCCAAAATGGCTTCTTGACCAGTTAGCTGCTGTTAGCGGAGTTAGCAATTCATGCAGTCAGGATTGTTTCTGTGCTTATTGTACTTCAGGGACCGGTCCCAGATAATGGTTTGTTGGCCTAACAGCTAACGTTAGCATAGCATCAAACATGGAACTCAGCTGTGACAAAAGAAAACAGGTGGGGTAAACTGGGGCTCATTAAGATTTAAAGAAACATGCACTGAAAAGGGATATTTAGGAGAAGGATGCTAAGCTAGGTGGAAAATGGCAGTGTGATATTTATACTTTGACCAAAATACCAATGTGGAAAAAGTGCATAATTCATCCCCTTTAAGAACTTCCCCCAATATTACATCATTGGGTTTCTTTAAAGCATGTGACAGCAGACTTTAGGTTAATTTTGCAGTTCTGTATAATGCACTGTTGAGTGAAACATTCATCTGAATATAAACTCATCATTGCTCTTGCTCACTTCCCCTGCAGATAATAAATTTGAAGTACACTATTCACAAAAAGTTATGGATATTTGGCTTTTGGGTGAAATTTATGGAAAATGTAAAAGGTTCGCGCTACAGTGATATTATATCATGAAAGTAGGGCATTTAAGTAGAAGCATGCAATGGTGATTTCCTCATCTCAAACAATTTATTGAAACAAAAGCCAACAACAGTGGTGGGTATACCACAACAAAATATGTCAGTATCTCAATAACTTGTCATGTGCCCTTGAGCATCAATTACAGCTTAACAACGACGTCTCATGCTGTTCACAAGTCGACTTATTGTCTGCTGAAGCATGGAATTCCACTCATCTTGAAGGGCAGCCCTCAGGTCACTGAGGTTGTGGGGTGCAGGGTTACGAGCCTTTACACAGCAACTCAGCTGATCCCATAGGTTTTCTATGGGATTCAGGTCTGGAGAAAGTGCAGGCCACTCCATTTGAGGTACCCTAGCCTCCAGCAGCCGTTCCCTAATGATGCGACCTCGATGAGCTGGAGCATTGTCATCCATGAAAATGACATAACGCCTGTGTTCATGCAGGGGCACAATGACTGAATTAATGATGTTATTCAGGTAGTATTGGCTTCTCACTGTACCATTCACAAGGTATAGGGCAGTTCTGTATTGACTAGACACACCTGCCCAGACTGTAACAACACCACCACCAAAGACTCATCTGGTGACAACAATGGCTGCTGCATAGCGCTCTCCTTGATGTCTCCAACATTGTTTGCCACCATCATTTCTGCTCAACGTGAATCGACTTTTATCAAAGAACAGCACCGAGGCCCACTGGTCCCTTGTCCAGCGTAAATGCTCCCTGGCCCATGCAAGACGATGACACCTGTGTCTGGTGGTGTGGTCAGGTACCCTTGCAGGTCATCTACCATGCAGACCACACTGATGTAAACAGTTTCGAATGGTCTGACGTGACACTTGGGTGCCTCTCACCTCCCTTAAATGTGCCTGAAGCTGAGTGGCATTCATGATTCGGTTCCGCAGGTCACTTTTCACAATGAAGCGGTCATCAGCATGGGATGTGGCCAAAGGACGTCCACTTCTATACCTTTCTGTGACTCTTCCAGTCTCTCTGCATCTCTGTTGCAACCTGCTGATGACACTCTGTGACACTCTAAGCTCAGTGGCCACTTCTCTCTGAGAACATCCTGTTTGAAGCCTCGCAAATGGTGAGGTACTGTTGATCAATTGTTAGGTGTCGTCTTGATCTCATGATGTCAAAATGTGAACGGCTTGATGAAGAGGACTGTTTAAATACCAATTGTAACTGAACCAGAAAATTTACTGGTTGATTCATGGATCAAAGACCTGTTGTGAATTTTGTCATTAAGCACCTTGTTAGAGAACATCAGGTTATGCACAAAGTACTGAAACATTGAAAAGCTGGAAATGTGCGTTCAAAAGGTTAGAGAAGGTCAAATTAAGTTCACCTCTATAGGTTATAGTGCATTTTAGGTACATCCTGAAATTTCACCCAAAAGCAGAATATCCCTAACTTTTTGTGAGTAGTATAGATCAGCTGGACATATGAAAGAGCAGGCAAAGACCGCACAAAAATATAGATTCTAATGTATATGTTCTTTACCTTTACATATGGAATATTTTTAATCCAGTGTTAAGGCTAACTGTGGCTGCTTTAGAACATGCTTTATATTGAAACCTGTTTGATTAACTGCAGAGTAGAAATGCAAAGCATAAACTTGTCATATGGTTAAATCAACAGTTACACTTTTTATCAAATAAATGTAATGAACAGAACTAGCTTAAGATATTGCTGAAACACCAAACTGTGCAGACCGTTTAGAGTTGATTACAGTTCAATAATTTTATTATTGAACTATAGAAGAGGTTGTGCAATAGGTTTTCTTGATCCACAGTTCAATATAACCCTGTTTACATAAAACTGGCACAGCGCTTCAGTTCATTTTCTGTCTGAAAGACTTTTAGATAATCTTAAAAATTCTTAAAAAGCCACCCAATCCTGAGGGCGGGGTTCTTCTAATTGGCTGCCCCTCTCAAAGAGAAGGTCTGACCAGCAAATGGGTGGGGCTGTTGTACTTCTGTGCCCGAGTTAACATTTTGCACAGAGAAATAGAAATTTGCTTTGATTTGTAAACAAATGATAGTGAAAGCAAAAGTGTTCCAATTGAGGACAAAAGGAGACACCTACACTGTCCCCTTTAAGCCTAGAATTTACAGTAAGAGAAGGCCCAGAAAATCCTTTCCTTAAAATTAAGCCAGCCACACTCTTCTCTGTTGGCTTGGCTTTGCAAACGGAGATGGTTGAAGGTTGTCACCAACATTATTTGCAAGCTCGCAATACAAGATTGGCAAACTTGATCACAGGAATTGCCGGTGTAGGTGAGGTGGGATAGGGAAGGGGGACACTGGTGTGGACTTTGAGCCTGTGTAAAGAGGGATTTAAGTGAGGTGAATGTGGGCAGTATTAACCCCAACCTTCAAAGTTGAGGTTCATCTGCCGAGGCCTAGCAGGCTAGGATGGAAACAGGGAGATCCTCAGGTTGTAGGTTTTAAGTCGAACTTGACCTGTTCTAGAAGAGCTTGCTTATCAAGACTAACGAGAAGCTTTCTTCTCAGGTTTTCTTGGAATATACCCCTCGTAGGCTTGTCATCTACTAGGAATCACAGGCCCAGCTTGCCCAATGCTATTTACCCATAGCTGTGACTCTGGATGGTTGTTGCCAGGGCCTTTCAAACACTCTGGTGGGCCTGTGTGCTGAGCCTCTGGGGGCCAGAGCTCCTCCAAGATCCATAGAAACTTAGCCTGAGGCCATAAAGCCCCAGTTTCTGTGTGGCTAGATGAAGAGGCATGCCTTGGTCCTCTTTTTGCCCATAGGCTAGAGAGTGATGAGAACCTCCTTTGCTTGACGGCACCCTGTGGGTGTGGGCAAGCAAGCCCGAGGGCTACTGTCCATTACCCCTAGTTGGAACTACCACACATCCATCCACACCGTCCTGATCGTCTTGGTGGTCCTAAAGATGATATTGTCAGATATTCCTGTGGTGTGAGGTATGTTATGATCTAATTTACTCTAAATATTGGGACACTCTGATCACAAATAATAACAAATGTCCATGTTGAATATTTACAAAGTGAAACTGAGCTGTGTGGGGGGATCCTCAAGGATAAAAGATCTACAGATTGTCATGTCAAGAGAATAAAGAAAGGAAGTTAACAGAAACTCTGCCTGTCATTTTGTTTACTCTAATTTGGCTGTTGGGAGCGTACAGACGTGGACAAAATTGTTGGTACCCCTCTGTTAATGAAAGAAAAACCCACAATGGTCACATAAATAACTTGAACCTGCCAAACGTAGTAATAAATAAAAATTCTATGAAAATTAACCAATGAAAATCAGACATTGCTTTTGAATTGTGGTTCAGCAGAATTATTTTAAAAAACAAACTCATGAAACAGGCCTGGACAAAAATGATGGTACCCTTAACTTAATATTTTGTTGCACAACCTTTTGAGGCAATCACTGCAATCAAACGATTTCTGTAACTGTCAGTGAGACTTCTGCACCTCTCAGCAGATATTCTGGCCCACTCCTCATGAGCAAACTGCTCCAGTTGTCTCAGGTTTGAAGGGTGCCTTCTCCAGACGGCATGTTTCAGCTCCTTCCACAGATGTCCAATAGGATTTAGATCAGGGCTCATAGAAGGCCACTTTAGAATAATCCAATGTTTCGCTCTTAACCATTCTCGGGTGTTTTTAGCTATGTGTTCTGGGTCATTATCCTGTTGCAAGACCCATGACCTGCGACTGAGACCAAGCTGTCTGACACTGGGCAGCACATTTCTCTCTTGAATACCTTGATAGTCTTGAGATTTCATTGTACCCTGCACAGATTCAAGAAACCCTATGCCAGATGCAGCAAAGCAGCCCCAGAACATAACAGAACCTCCTCCATGTTTCACAGTAGGGACCGTGTTCTTTTCTTGGTATGCTTCATTTTTGCGTCTGTGAACATAGAGCTGATGTGCCTTGCCAAAAAGTTCCAGTTTTGTGCCGTCTGTCCATAGGACATTCTCCCAGAAGCTTTGTGGCTTGTCAACATGCAGTTTGGCAAATTCCAGTCTGGCTTTTTTATGATTTGTTTTCAACAGTGGTGTCCTCCTTGGTCGTCTTCCATGAAGTCCACTTTGGCTCAAACAACGACGGATGGTGCGATCTGACACTGATGTACCTTGACCTTGGAGTTCACCATCAGTGTGTTTAGAGGTTGTTCTGGGCTCTTTTGTTACCATTCGTATTATCCGTCTCCTCCTGCGGCCACGTCCAGGGAGGTTGGTTACAGTCCCGTGGATCTTAAATTTCTGAATAATATGTGCAACTGTAGTCACAGGAACATCAAGCTGCTCGGAGATGGTCTTATAGCCTTTACCTTTAACATGCTTGTCTATAATTTTCTTTCTAATCTCCTGAGACAACTCTTTCCTTTGCTTCCTCTGGTCCATGTGTAGTGTGGTACACACCATGTCACCAAACAGCACAGTGACTACTTGTCACCCTTTAAATAGGCCGACTGACTAATTACAAGTTTGTAGACACCTGTGATGTTAATTAGAGGACACATCTTGGTTGAACATGTCCCTATGGTCACATTATTTTCAGTCTTTTCTAGGGGTACCATCATTTTTGTCCAGGCCTGTTTCATGAGTTTGTTTTTTAAAATAATTCTGTTGAACCACAATTCAAAAGCATTGTCTGATTTTCATTGGTTAATTTTCATAGAATTTTATTTATTACCACTTTTGTCAGATTCAAGTTATTTCTGTGACCATTGTGGGTTTTTCTTTCATTAACAGAGGGGTACCAACAATTTTGTCCACATCTGTATGTAACATTTCCTAGACCTGAGTTGTTATTTCTACTTACGTCCCACTTATTTTTTTCAGAAAGTTGCATGTACAAATTAGTAGTTGCAGTTTCTTTCTTCTTTTTTTAATGAGGTGCCAAAATGGACAAAAGCTGACTAAAGAACACATGCAAGAATGACTGGTTTAATATATGAGAGAAAGTTAAAGTTAATTCCTTTCCACAGCATGTGGAACATGACTTTAGGGGACAGCTATCTCCATTTTCTCTGACCCTAGATCACACGACTACTGTAGGTAGTGGAAGCTACAATTGGGATACGGTGTTTGGGGGGGGGGGGGGGCTTTACTTTCCTGTTTCTATTGTGCTGAGCACCCAGCTAGAAGGCAGAAAGTACCATTTTTAGATGGAATTTTTGGTGCAAACCCACAACCTCCCGGCCATCACTGAGAGAAACCAGCGTGTATATTATGTGGGCTTGTTTTCATGGAGTTTTCATGGAGTTGCTTTTTTATTCACATTTTCCAAATCTGTAAATATTTAGAAAAATCTTTCAGTGTATACCAGGCCCAAACTGTTTGCCAGCTACTCCCTGTTTATCAGTGTTGTTGCCCCTGCCTCTGTTCTTCTGTCTGTCCCCCCCCCCCCCACCACCACCACCGGTCCTCCTCCTGGCAGCTTGGCGAACAGCTGAAAGTGGACTGAGATTTATCTCTGACTTTCTAAATGCGTTCCTGCCTGTGCCCCTACCTGCCCGCAGGCCTGTTTGCCCGCCCCTCTCCCCACCAGCCTGTCTGGATATTGGATTTGCTCTTTGACTGTGACCTTATACACGGTGAACCGCAGGAGCCAGTGCAACTGGTGGACCTTCTGTCCTGCCGCGCAGAGTCGTGTCTTCATGCCACCAGGCGGAGGTGGGGGGGTGGGGGGCAGCTTCCCTCCCACCAAAGCATCGCACACCCCCACCCCCACCCCCGCCTCCATCTCTAGCACCCCTCTGCCAAGTGCACTTACTGTATTGGATTCCCCTCTTCACCATGCACTCTGATAAGGGCATCTGTCAAGCGGATGAACAATCAGAGCTAAAAAGGTGTGTGATGCACGTTTGGAAAGATCTTACTTCCTGCCGAGGCTGAGGGGATGTTGGGCAGAGACCACGGGCAGGACTTTGGGAGAGGACTGCCATCACCGTGGATGCTCTTCACATAATGAGGAGAAATGCTGGTTACTGCCACGCCGATGACAGCTTCCGCTCAGCTACGCGTATTCTCAAGCAATAACATCGACATCTGTATTATCAACCCAAGAATACCCGTGGTCGAGACGGGAGCAAATGGCCACGCCACCTCGCTCCCCTCCACATTCTCTCCTCCCTCACTCTCGCCTCCCATCCCCTCCCCCGTCTCCATGCAGTGGGAGAGAGCTGGAGGGAAGGGTGGGGGGGGTTGTAAGCTGCTGAAGCTGTTCAGGGTCTGCAGGAAAGAAACGAAGAACAGAAATGTTATGGGGCTGAATCACAGTGGTCGGGCCTGAGCAGAAAGTTGCTTTTTTCTGTATCAGCTCACGTGAAGATTATGTGATTTAAGTCAACTGATCATTAGTGCATCAAATGTAAAATAAAGAACAAAAAGGAAGTCCCTATTATGACACCATAACATTGCAGATCTAGTTGTGTCGTATTTGGTAGAACGGTTTCTAAGACCTCTGTGTTATTAACTTGAGCAAAACCTTCCTAAACAAAACAACAACAACGTTACAACCACAAATATCTCCCGTCCTCTGGGGGATCATCTGTCCACTGTGGTCACTGATGGGCATGATCCAAAATGGCTGCTTTCGGGCTGTGTTAGTTTTTGTGTAGGAAATCTCAACTGATTTTCTTAAGACTTCCATGACAGCTCATTGTTTACTTCAATATGGATTAAAAATGATCTGGAACAACTCAAAATGACAATTTTTCATACCATGTTTTCTAGCGTTACTCCATTAAAAGTGTGTTTCAGATATGAGTGCAAATCCTCACACCTGCAATGTGCTTATGACTGCTTAAAGTAATGAAGAACAAAGAAATGTATAGCATTAAAGGGGCCATTGAATGAACTTTGTAAAACAATTTAATAGCTCACACATGTCATAACAAAACATTTGTAACACATTTTAGTCAAATTTTTCTTAACTAATTATTACAGCATAATTGTGAATCATCTTTTGCAGTCTTTCTGAGAATGGCTGGTTTCAGTACATGTCTCTTTAAATCTCTGAGGCCACATTTAACTCCGCCCGCCCTCTTATGTCACTGTTACTAATCTTGGCTGTCTAGATCCTAGTTCAATGGTGCTGGCTTGGATCTAGTCTGAGCCAACTAATGTAAATTTGTCTTTAAGAATGAATGAAATAAAACACCACTGGTGGGCAGGGGTGTGTGGTTTCAATGGCCAATTAGATATGACCAATCCCTGGAGTACAATAAGCACAAACATTTGTGAATGAATGACTAAGCTGCTAGCTTCAGCTAGTTGTCTTTGGGCCTGGTTGGAGATAATACTACAAGAAATTAAGCTAAAATAACTAAAAATGACATATATGGTCAAGTGTTGTTAGATGAACAAGGATCCCAGTGGGGGGTATACAGAATTTATATAAAACTGCCTGGGTCAATAGTTAAGCTAATGTCAGTTGGACTGTCTATCACTTATTCCCCACCAAGGCGAGCTCCCAATGCAGGTGATGCCGACTGCTGTGCCAAGGTAATGCTAACAGCTCGATGTAGCATCACAGCAAAAATATAACAAAATAAGCCAGAATGATGTGAGATATATCGACAGTGGATTAGTGAAGCAGGTGGAAACAGTGATGTCTATTAAAGTGATTGAAATCGAAACAAAATAACAATATAAACCACGTTTAATAAGCAAGCTTCCTAATACCACTGTTAGCTGTTAAACTAACGCCTTTGGCTCCCTTCCCATCTACATGACAGACAGCTAAACTGGCCAATAACAGAGCTGCAGGCAGGCACCAAGGCTAGTGATGTTTACCTTTTAGAAATGTTTCCTGATGTACAGGAACATACCAGGAAGAGTTCAAATGACTTCTTGGAGAGAAAAAACAATATTAAGGCTGTGTGCTTTTATAAGAGGTGTTTTGATATTTTTTTCAACAATCACGTGATCAGTAGATACATTTCAGAAGGTTAAAACCTACAAAACCACAGTTTTTCAATCACCCCTTTAAGTTTGAATTCCATTACAAGTATGCAACAGTATAGCTGTGATTAAAAAAGTCATAATGAATTTAAAAAGGTAGAACTCAAAGGAAATGTAACGTAACACACATTTGTTTTTGTTTTTTTAAATATCCAAATACCTGGTGACTCATACATGATAGTGGGATACATTTTTGCTACTTTGTTAAAACATCTTAAGAAAAAAATTTTCTGCCCATTTTTTGATTAACAAACTGAACAACTGGCACATTTCTCCTCACTGTATCATTGCTGCAAATATTACCAACCTTACTCTGCAGACATAAATGTTAAAATTACCTTTAGGGAATTAGAGTCATTAGTGACTTTTTTGCTATTAAAAATGCTGGAAGTAAATCATGTGTGGCTTAGTCTTTCTGAAGGCAATGTGAGCACTTTGTTAAACTTTCTGTTGTATGTTTTGTAGAAGAGCTCATTAAGAGTTGGACTGTCATCGCTAAACAGTTCGGGGAACGTTCAGGTTTAGTCAGAGATTTTTCCAGGAAGGAACTGACAGTTAAAGCTCTGCTTTGGGGACACTTTTTCATGTCATTTTGAGAGCTACAGAAATGCAAATGAGCATAGTAGGGGACACCACAGCTCCAGAAATTACACCTTTTCTGAATCACACTGACTCCAAGCCATTCTCTAATTGGTGTAAATATCTCTTGTATTTTTGTGGCACTAGTGACACAATGAAACAGCTCCTGCTTCCAACATCGGCAGCAGCTACTCTGTCTGCTCACTATTTCTTCTGCAACACCGACTGTGTCTGCAGTCAGCAGCAGGCAAGCACTGAGAGAAAGAAGAGAGGGAGAATGTGATGGACTGCCGTGCTGACGTGAATAGTCATTTTGTCAGCGCTCACCGGGGGGCAATAAAGTTTGAGCTTTTTTTTCCCCCTCAGTGCTTGGAACCCCTGACTGAGTGCGAGTGTTGAGGTGTGAGCTTCTGTCACCCTTGTCCTCATGTTTGCCAGCGAGCACTACAGTCGCACGTGTATATCCGAGGCTGTGAGCTCCCCCCCCCCCCCCGGACCATCCCAAGCTACACAACACGGTAGAGAAATCACAAGACATAAAGAAGGAGGGTTTAAAGAAAGAGGGAGACGACATTGTTTTGTAACACCTTAACTCTTGCACTTTAGCATATCCACTTTGTACAGTTTTATTGCAGTTGTTCTTCTCGTGTATGATTGTTTGCTTGTGTGTTTTTGTGACCAGCCGGGGGACTACAGATGCAAATTAGCAGTATTGATAAATCTGGCATACCTACATTTGTATTAAGGTTCATTAGTGTGTAATGTCCCTTTCCAATAAACATTAAACTAAACTAAACATGACACCATCCAAGAAGGCAAGGTAGGAACAAAAACGAGAAAACGTAGCGTAAATTTAAGAGGATGGAGGGAGGGGAAAGGATGGGGAGTGTGCATGTTGGGGGGGGGGGGGTTTGAAAGAGAAACTAAAAGAGGATAAAGAGTGTAAGTGTGTGTGTGTGAGTGTGTGTGTGTGGGGTATCATCTGGGTTCGGACTGTCATTCTACAACATGATTGGCTGCGTCAGGCAGCGATAAGCGTCTTCATATCCCTCTGCCCTTGCATCTTCAAGGCCCCTGGAATCAAACGGCGGAGAACACCGCCGTGTGCTCCTCCGTGCTGAAAAGAGACTACATGAAAGAAGTGATTCCTGCTATTATTCTAAACACCTCTACATATGAAATACCACACTTTTTTTTTCAAAAGGGCGGGGAGGCAGAGTGGAGGAGAAAAAAAAAATCGCATGAAAAGGCAAAAAGGAATGTTGAGATTTTTCGTAGAAGGTTGTATCCTGACAGTACCCCTGCCGCTCTCCAGGCCTTGAGATCTAAAATCCCCGCACCTTCACAACTCTTTCCTCCTCTTCCACTTGCAGTAAGCTCCTACATTAGATGGCATTTAGGGGAGGAGATGGAGCAGAGAAGGAGAATCTCCTGTTAGCCTGTTAACTGTCCAGCAGCTCCCTCAAGACTCATTCAACCACTTCCCATGTGTCAAATTAATCCTTCACCCCTTCCTATAAGCTGCGACACTCTTGTATAGATCTGCAGGATTAGAAAATAGGCCGGTATTATAAGGTATTACCAGGTATTACTGTTTTTCCAGCAGCAGCAGCAGCTTAAACCTCCAAAAAGCCAACGAGACAGGAGTTTTAAATGCCTGTTCTATTCACACAAGTGGTACCAAGTGGTAGATTCGCACATCCTCAGAAAACCCCACAGCCGCACACTGAGGACTGATGTGAGGGTAGAACTCGCACACACTACTACTACTGCTGCTACTACTACTACTACACACACACACACACACACAAACGCATACACTAGGCTCAGCTAAAACAGACGGATCGTCTGCGAGGCTGCACAGGCATCACTGGCAATCTCTGGTGTGTGCTCCCAAACAGCTCCCCACTATGCACCACATCAATTATTCAACATATTTATCTATGCAATTTGACGGCCTCCCACCCCCCACCCCTCCAAAGCTCTAAACAAATTGCGGAAGCAGCTAATATCACTTCTGGGTTCAAAATCAGCACGCCATGGAGCAGGCCCCAGAGAGGCTGAGCACAAGAGGCTGTAAACAATCACTTGACACTTGTATTTTTTCATCCGTTGTCGGGCTAAACGCGGGCCGTGAACCCTTCGCACACCTCCACTCTGAGATGCTGTAAGTAGGGCCTCTTTTTTTTTTTGTTTTGTTTTTTTTATTATTATGAAAGACACGGTGGTGATAAATATGTGCACAGGGGACCTGTGGAGCTTTTACAATACCAACAAATCTAAGCATCCCTTCCCCCCATCGGTATACACAAATGCACATTGAAGAGTCTCACACACACACACACACACACAAAGCCCCCCTCGTTTCTGCTCTTCCTCTCGCTTTCCACCAAACCGGCATTTAGCATGACACACGGCGAGGAGCCGGGGTAGCCAATTATCAAACAGATGTCAATGTATGCGTTACAATACTAAGGGGAGCCCAATTACCACACAGATGTTTTGTTTTCCTCCACTTCTTCTTCTTTTTTTTTTACCCAACATCCTTTCTGCTCAAGGCCCTCTGAGGATGGCCCAGTCCCTCCTCCTCCCTCCCCGCTCTCGCCGCCCGAAAAACACACACACACACACACACACGCACACACTCACTCAGCTGCAGAGGTGTGCATCCCGTGTGGGTGTGTGCACGCACGGCCGAATGGGGCGTGGGTGTCAGTCAACAGGGTGGTGGTTGGTTTGGAGGGTGGGGGCAGACGTGGTGGTGGTGGTGGTGGTTGGGGGTGGGGGGTAGCAGGAGCAGAAGAAGGAGGAGGAGGAGTGCAGGGCCACTGATCAGAACCAAGGACAGCTCCCAGTGGAGGGATGTGTGCTGCTGCTTTACTAAATGGACGTCTCCTCTGCCCACACCCGCATGTGCACGCTCGCACACTCAGACGCACAAGCTGCTCACAATCGAACACACACACACACGCATACATGGTTCCATGTCCGAGCACTGCCAACAATTTCAGCTATTAGCTCATTCCTGTTTCCTCTCTTCATCCATCTCCCCTAATGGATTCCCAAGGCTTCCACCACGCTTCTCTCTATTTCCTCCTCCTCTCTTCATTTCCCTTCCTCTCTCTCCCTCTTTCTCTCTCTCTCTCTCTCTTTCTCCATCTTCACGGGGGGGGGGGGCAGACAGTCCTAAAAAGATGGACAGCTAGCTCCGAGCCGAGCCCACATGAAACCGAGGAGATGGAACTTTATGTCTCTCTCTGCTGCTTGATCAATAGGAATTTAATGGACAAGGATTGAGTTCAGGGAGTTCATGCTTGCCAACGTGCCTGAGGGGCTGAGCACATGCACGCAGAGAAGCAGGCGGTGAGGCTTGCACAAACACACACACACACACACACACACGAAAAGCCGCAGCTGAATCCAATTGATTAGAAGTTACGGGCAGAATTGCAGAATATTGAATTACACAACTGGCACAAAGGGAGGGGAGATGCACACCTACAGGAGCAAGAACACGCTCACAGATCGGAGGAGGACATCGCAACATGTGCAGAGGCCCAGTGCAGAAGGGGAGAGGGGGAGCGCAGCCGCTGTCGTACAGACGCAGAGTTAAAGTGCAGCGTTTAGGCCCACAGAGATACTGACAGAAAACTTCTGCCGGATTGCTGCGAAAACATGAAAGAGAATGTCAGATGAAGGCCCGAGAGCCTGCACACGCACAGATACGGAGCAGGCTGGCGTTGCAGCATGGACCGAAGCCCAGCGTTCATAAACACACCAACTCTGTGTGTGTGTGTGTGTGTGTGTGTGTGTGTGTGTGTGAATGGGGGGAGGGTGGTAAACAAAAATGTGCAGCTGACAAATAAAGCACATCTTGTCTCCTTTTCCCTCCCCATTACAGGCACTCTGAGCTTCTAAGCTTCACTGGCAAGGGATCGGAATAAAGTCTGTCAAATAGCGCACTGAGGGCAATGTTTGCAAATGTGCGCAACAAGCAAAGTCACCCAACTTTTTTTTTTTTTTTTTTTAAATCCAAGTAGGAAAAAGCGAAGGAAAAGCTCCAGAGCAAGTTGGAAACCAGTAGAGAGAACACACCAGCGCTGCCTTTGTGATGCCACTGTAACACACTGGGCTGCTTCTCCTTCCTCCACCCCTGCTCTTCATTTTCGTCATTTCGTCTTTCCCAAACTCCCAGTTTTTTGCGCGACGGCGGGCGATGACATCCGAAGGGGGCGCACCTGACGGCTCACCCGCCCGTGGCCATATTGGCCGCACGTTTTTCCTGCGTGACTTAACGGTTCTGCGTTAATTCTATTACACAGCATTTTAAGTCAAACCGGATTAAGGCGAAGAATGGCAGCGGCGGCGGCGGCATCTCGGGAGGATTTATCCCATACTCACCCCCATTGTTGGAAGTCTGTCAGGTGCTCCTGATGCGCGCAAGTCGACGGCGGCGCATCGGCAATATCTGAAAATCACACCGAAGAAAGGAGGAGGAGGAGGAGGAGGAGGAGGAGGTGGGGACACCTCCTCTCTAACTCTTTCTTTATCTTGGGAAAAAAAAAAAAAAACCTCTCCTTTGTCTTAAATAAAAAAAAAAAAATGAAGGCAAAAGTAGAAAGAGAGAAAAAGATCCGAGAGGCAGCAGACACTCTCCACCCTTTATCCTCCCTTTAGATCCTACAATCTCTCTCTCTCTCTCTCTCTCTCTCTCTCCCTCCCTCTCTCTCCCCTGTCCTCCCATTGTTGCGAATCAAGCGTGGTCAAAGGGGCGCGGCGGCGGAGACTCAACCGACGATTCAGGATTCACGAGAACAGGAAGACACACACGCACACACACGCACACACACGCACACGCGAGGCACCAGAGTGACTGGCTGCAGGTCTAATCATGACAACAACATTCTAGTCATACAGGGCTTCAGATTCAATTTTTAAAATTCAAATTAATTAAAAAAGCGTGTTAACTTGGCTCCCCTCCCTTCTTCTCCTTCTTCTTCTTCTTCTTCTTCTTTTTTTTTTTTCTCTCTGCTGGACTTGTGCAGCCTCGGTCTGCTGCTTTGTCTCAGTGTCTTAATTCCATTAGGGCTATAATAAGCACATTAAACAATAGGCTCTAACTAAGGCTTGGAAATTATTCAAATGTAACCTTCACCAAAGTGTTCAAGTGATAAACCTGCACACCGGGAGACACTCATTAGGCGGTGGCAGGCTGCCTGGAGAGCTCCACTTTGGAACCGTTTGCCCTGAACATGACCGCGTTGCGCGTTAGGCTAATTAACTTTTCAAAATTACAGATGGTCCCCGCATTTAAATTCTGGCCGGAATGATGGACATTTTCTTTTATTAATTCTGTGCCCTGCCTGCCTAGCTGTGCACAAAAAAAAAGAAGAAAAAAAAAATCATCATTATGCACAAAGTCGGGCAAATGTAAGCGTTTATTCTCTTCACGGGTTTGTTTCTTTTTCTTTTTTCTTTTTTAACCCTCCTCTCAACAGCACAGAACAGGAGCTGATGGATAGATGGTAAATGCATTACTGGCCCTTGCACAACCAAAGGAAGGCTCGCCGCCTGCCCATTCAAAGCACAGTCTGTGTGTGTGTGTGTGTGTGTGTGTGATGGCCCACTGTGAGCACTGCAGCTCCCTGACAGCAACTTCTCACTGACTGGCTCTATATCCACCCTAATCCAATCCCGTGGGATTTCCACAGCAAGAGGACTGGCAGCTTCGGCGGGATCTGTGCTCTCCAGATCTCCCCAAACCTCGCCTTATCCGCCCAGGGATTACACAGCTCAGCTCCCCGGGGTGGTGGTGGTGGTGGCAGAGGTAGTGTACTCCAGTAACAGTTGTAGTGGTGGTGGGGGTGGTGGGCGCGGAAGTGGAGCCGCTACATCATCGCATAATAGCTGAGTATCGCTGACGAGGTGGGCCCACCATGGGACTGCGCCACCATTCATCATTGTGGTTTTATTATTTGTCAAATAGTATCAGGATGCAGGGTTTTACTGGGCTGACACTGAAGGCAGGTCTGCTTTATTTCTTGGGGGGGCGGGAGGAGTGTGCGCATACACACGCACACACACACCCCATATTTGATCATCCATCACTCTGCGGCTAACACAGCTGTAGCATTACATAATATTACTGCATGCCGCCCGTCAATCACCTCACAGTTGCCATGCAGTGGCTCCTGGTGATGGTTCACACAACTTGTCCTTTATTACTTTCAACATCTGAGCCGCGTTCGGCCGTGCTTTCCTTCCAATCGGAGTTGACCCCAGAAAGCGAGGCGACCATGCAGCGGCCGTGTTTTGGAGCTTGAGATAGGACGGCTAAGTTGTAAGTCCCGCGCCTGTCCTGCTTCCTGGCAGTTTTGGCTTTCTAATTTCTTCTTTCCTCTGTGTGTGTGTGTGTGTGTGTGTGTGTGTGTGTGTGTGTATCCCCCCCTTTGCAGTCTGCTCAGATCCCTGTGGTATGAGCACATTTCTCATTCCCTCTCCTTCTCTCCCTCACTCACCCGCGCTCTCCCTTAAGATTGCTGCTTTATTAAACACTCTCCCTATCTTTCATTTGCCACTCGCACCACCGCCACATCTACCACTGGTGTGCTCCCCACTCAGTTTTCCTGCCTTTTTTTTAATTTATCCTCTCTTTTTTTGTGTGTGTCAACTTCACAGTGGCTTTTGCATGTGTCAGTGCAATGCTCTGGTGCACTCTTATTCCCACCATATTCTCTTTAGTGCTCTACGGTCCTGTCTCATCCCTCCCTGTGCTCACTCTCTTCAGTGGTCCCTCCATCTCTCTCTCTCCTCGCCGTGCTCCCTCTGCCACTCTCAGACCCAGGGCAGCTATATTTAGCGGCAGGTTAACTGCTCCTGTCAAAGGTCTGATTTGTATTCTCCGCATGCGAGTCTGACTTGGGCCTCGCAGCAACACAAACAAAAGGCCCTAGTTTGAATATGCACTGAGCCCACTGGCTTAGGAATCAAAGCCCTCTCTCTGCCCCTCTGCCAGTGGCGCCACCTGCTATGGAAGGGGAGGGTGGGCGAGGAGGGGGAGGGGGTGACGGTGGTGGGTCATAGGGATTCATAAAGTCAAGCTCAAATCCCTCCAAAGGCACACATTCGCCCGGGGGAAGGGGTGCGGCTCTCTTGTGTCGCACACGCATGTGAGCAGAGGGGCCGAGGTAACGGCTCGCACCCCTGCACCTTCACCTCTGGATGATGGGAATGTGGGATAGCAGGGGGAAGGGACAGCATAGGAGGGCGGTGAAGGAGTAGGAAATCTCCACATCCCCCACAAGGCTCGAGTGACAGAAGAGATTAAAGTGAAAGGCACATACATTTCACGCTACTGTACACGTAAGGACGCACGGCGAGACCATGCTAGTGGCGAGGTGTGATGTGACCCACTGCCTCCCCTCCCCCCCCACCATCACTTCCTGCTGCCTGGTTTCATCTGGTCCGGCGGCGGGCTGCGGTGGGTGACGGGGTGAAATGGCACCCTGCTACGGTGAGCGATACAGTCACTCTGACCAGAGGCTGCAAGCACAACACATCCCACGTGAGGTCGGCCGCAGCTGACTGTTTCCCAGCAGCTGTTTTTCTCAGTTGCCCATCAAATTTCTCATTCCTGCACTGGACGCGCAGTGGTTAAGGCACAAGTTGGACTACTGACTATATTCAGACCAAAATACCCCTGATTTTAGGCAGAACTGGTGATAGCTGGCGTTGCATTTCTGCACATTGGGGATGAAATAAGAACTGCCTCTAGCAGGTTTGATCAGCTGTAGTAAACAAGTCATTTACCCATTTACCATCAGCGGCTTTTTTAATCACTCCGATTTCAAAGCGCTACCCAGCAAGAGGGTTGTTAATATCTGATAAAAGTAGCACGCTAAAGCAGGTTAAAGCTGTATATGAATGACCCATGTGATCCGCGTTCTTTATTCCAAGTACACACCCACAAAAACAGGCCTTTCATACAGCTGTAGGGGAGTTTTGATATTGAGTTTAGTCATTCAGGTTCATGGACAAGCATGACTAATTTAAAAAATAAAAAAGTCAGCTTGAGAAGGCATGGTGGTGGTGGTACGAGTCACTCCCCATTCACTAGAGAAATTACAATTCAAGCCTTTCTCAGACTCTTTTGTTGTTTGTACCCACGAGCTGCGTCTTTAGTTACCCTCTGGATGAGTTTAGGCATCAGAGCTCCTCACATAAGTCACCCCAGGTCCCACCAGACAAGTTTCCACACAAACACACGTGCAGCTGACATACATGCCTGCAATCACGTTAAAAGAGAATGACATGAGCCCCGCATGAACAGATATTGAGCATTTTTGTGCCCATTTCACATTTTTTACACGAGTCATGGCTGAGCTTTTAGTGTTAATGAACAAAGGGCCTTTAGGATTTGAACTAATGGTTGCATTTGGTGAATGTAACGTCTTGTAAAACAAGTTAGCGTGGGGTTGCTGGAGGGTAAACTTCTCCAAATCCAATAAAAGCAGGGCAGAGACAGTGATGCTACAGCTTCCTGTCTGAGAACAAGACTCTCATGGCAGTGGAATACAGAGTAGAAGTGCTGCAGCCAGAAGAAAATTTGCAAAGCTCAAATCCCGCAAAATAGTGGTGCATGATCTAGTCCTCGGTCGCCAAAGTCACGTTTTGTCACTGCTGTAATAAGAAAGGGGTTTTCTGAACATGCCAAATATTACAGTGGTGATACAGTATTCCATCATGTATGAGAGAGAAATTTAATTATTTACATCCCAATGTCACAAATTCATGTGTGTTCAAGTGCTTGTTATGTAGCAGGAAATGGACATATGGTCTGAAAAATGAGCAAATGCATATTTTCAAGTCCGCTGCTAACTGCAGGGACATTATTGGTATGTAAGCCAACATAATATAGATCATTTAACTGAAATTTTTTGTTTGTGATGGTCCATATATGTCAATGAGGGATACTTGCAGATAACCTTGGACCATGAAAACCGGTGTTAGTGGCGGCCTTATTAAATGACATGCGACTTAGATGTGCTCACGTTGCTAGGTAACCGTATGAGGCTGTTGGTGACTCGTTAAAGCATAAACACGCCTGCTGAAAGTGAAATCGTTAGGAGAGAATTCAGGCATAGAATAAACTTGAATAAAACAGGCTTTTTTATGTAGCAATAATGTTAGTTATACCCCCTGTACACAGGGGTGGAGATCCTTCACAGATTGTTGAGTGATTAAAAAATTGTCAGATCTCCCAAGGATCTTTCAGTGATCTCTCAGCAATCACCAAGGTCTCTCAATGACCTCTCATTGATCTTCAGTGATCTCCACAGTCCTCAAAGTTTTGAATCATTCCAGAGCAATCTCTCACCCATGTATCTCATGGAGCCACAAATGCGGGTGAATGTAACGGTTTTGGGGTTTTGTCAGGGTTTGGTATAAAGTTGGCAAACAAGTTGCAAATGGTTTTTAAAGTCCCAAACAGTTTTTCTTGTCACCTCAAAAAAATTGTTTGGGCGAATGTGTTTTTCCACGAACAGTTGCTAAAGTTTGCAAAAATGGTTGTAGCATATGTCGCTACAGTTCTTTTTGGTTCATCAAGTAGTGAACATGAATTACTAGATGGTCTGACTGATAGTTTGGGGTTTTATTACGTATGTGAATAACTTTGTCTGAACAAAACCTACACCCCTCCCATTCCATGACTTTTCCTAAATACCACTGCTCACAAAAAGTTAGGGATATTCGGCTTTTGGGTAAAATTTCAGGATGCACCTAAAATGCACTATAAAATTTACAGGTGAACTTAATTTGACCTTTTCTAACCTTTTGAATGCACATGTCCAACTGTTCAATGTTTCAGTACTTTTTGCATAACTTGCTGTTCTCTAACAAGGTGCTTAACGGCAAAATTCACAACAGGTGTTTGATCCATGAATCGACCAATAAATTTTCTGGTTCAATTAGAATTGTTATTTAAACTGTCCTCTTCATCATGCTGTTCACATTTTGACATCATGAGACCAAGACGACACCTAACAACTGATCAACAGTATCTCGCCATTGCGAGGTTTCAAATACGATGTTCTCAGAGGGGAGTGGCCACTGAGCTTAGAGTGTCACAGAGTGTCATCAGCAGGTTGCAACAGAGATGCAGAGAGACTGGAAGAGTCACAGAAAGGCATAGAAGTGGACATCCTTTGGCCACATCCCACGCTGATGACCACTTCATTGTGAACAGTGCCCTGCGGAACCATATGATGAAGCCACTCAACTCCAGGCACATTTAAGGGAGGTGAGAGGCACTCAAGTGTCACGTCAAACCATTTGAAACTGTTTACATCAGCGTGGTCTGTGTGCTAGACAACCTGCAAGGGTACCTGACCACACCACCAGGCACAGGCATCATCGTGTTGCATGAGCCAGGGAGCATTTATGCTGGACAAGGGATCAGTGGGCCTCACTGCTGTTCTCTGATGAAAGTTGATTCATGTTGAGCAGAAATGATGGCCGCCAACGATGTTGGAGACATTAAGGAGAGCGTTATGCATCTGCCACTGTTGTCACCATGTTACAGTCTGGGCAGGGGTGTCTAGTCAATACAGAACTGCCCTACACCTTGTGAATGGTACAGTAACAAGCCAATACAACCTGAATAACTTCATTTATCCAGTCATTGTGCCCCTGCATGAATAGCACAGGCCTAATTTAATCTTCATGGATGACAATGCTCCAGTTCATCGAGATCGCATCATTAGGGAATTGCTGCTGGAGGCTGGGGTACCTCAGATGGAGTGGTCTGCACTTTCTCCAGACCTGAATCCCATAGAAAACCTATGGAATCAGCTGAGTCGCCGTGTCCAGGCTCGTAACCCTGCACCCTACAACCTCAGTGACCTGAGGGCTGCCCTTCAAGAAGAGTAGAATGCCATGCCTCAGCAGACAATAAGTCAATTTGTGAACAGCATGAGACGTCGTTGTCAAGTTGTAATTGATGCTCAAGGGCACATGACAAGTTATTGAGATACTGACATTTTGTGTTGTGGTATACCCACCACTGTTGTTGGCTTTTGTTTCAATAAATTGCTTGAGATGAGGAAATCACTATTGCATGCTTCTACTTAAATGCCCTGCTTTCATGATTTAATATTACTGTAGCGTGAACTTTCTACATTTTCCATAAATTTCACCCGAAAGCCAAATATCCCTAAATTTTTGTGAGAAGTGTATATGTTTTTTATGTTTTCTGATGTCTCAAATGTATTAAAATAGAACACACATGATTTCAGAGCATTTATTCCTTGGCCTAGCATCCGCTGTCATTTAGATCTCAACTTATCATGGCTGTGACCACATAAGGAATTAGATCCATATTAGGAGTTTTTCAATTTCCTGGGATGTTTTCCCAGTCTGCCTTTTTTTTTTTGTTGTTATTTTTGTTGTTGTCTTCCTCCTAATATTACATTATATATCCTGATCTGGGAGAAACAATGAGAGAGAAGAGGGAGAGGAATCACCATTGTATTCACCAGATAGCAACAAACAAATATAGATAGAGAAAAAAAAAACTCTGAACAGCCTCCGTGCCTAAACCTCCATGAAAAAAGCTCACTGTCCGCTAACACATCTGTTAGTAGGCCCATGTCCACTCCTGGTAGGAAGCGCTACGACACAGACATCATTTTGTGAATACAAATTCATTTAGTATACATGTCAACAAATGAAATTACCCTTGTGAAAAAAGAATTATAGTTTCAACAGCGCAACCACCCGACTCCGGCTGCTGTCTTTCAGCACCACACCTCCAGACTGCATCATTTACAGGTAGAATAAATGTAAGGATCTAGACTTTTATTATAATAATAATAATAATGATAACAATAATAATATCAATCCAATAAATCTCAACAGAATCAAAAGAAAGGTCTCCTGATGAGCACTCACACACTATCTCCAGATGAAGGTAGGGATCCTTATATTTACATGCTGATTTAAAAAATACAGTGTATATATTTAGCCTAAGTGTGTGTGGTCTATCTTTGCATTTTGCAGTGTGGAGCTCATGTGAGCAGGGATGAGGTGGGAAGCTTTTGTCCCAGCTGTGTGCCGTAGGTTTTGGCCCGTGTTGCCACAGTAAATACCCAATCGAACCAGGCAGTGCTACTATATCATGTTTTTTGTTCATACATTTTGTTATTCAGTATATGTTCTGTATTGCTTCTACAGCCTTCTGTCTTCCACAGTGGTCAGGAGAAAATAAATACTGAGGAGGGTTTGCGTACCCTGTTTTATCGGGTTGGATCCAAAATTCACCTGACATTTGCCTGGTGTTTTACCTGGAGCTGGCAAAGGTCTCAAACATTCTCAAACAGTGGCAAAATAGTGGTAAATAGTTGCTAATCGTTGTAAACACTGTTGCTAACATTTGCTAATAGTCGTTAATGTTCGCCAGCTGTTTTCACAAACACTCTTGCAAACACTTGCGTGAATGTTGCAAATTGTTGTTAAAGTTTGCTAAACATTTTTAATTGCTGCAAATGACAGGTGAACCCTGATGTTCGTGACAATCTCTCAGAAAAATTGGCAAATCCAAAAATTGTTACACTTGTCTACATTTGCAACTCCGTGAGATACTACCCTCAATGACCACCAAAGGGAAGCGATCTCTACAGGCTGGCAACAAACTCTCAAAGAGCATTCAGCAATCTCATTAATCTCCCAATCATCTCTCAATGATCTCCATCATGGCCTTTCAGTGAACTCCATTGGGCTTTCATTGAATGTTGAATGCTCAGTGAGCCCTCACTGATCTCTCAGCCATTTATTGAAAGATCTCAGAGAGATCACTGGGAGATCCATGGAATTGTTGAGTGGTCAAGAAATGCTCAAGGAGCACTCAATGATCTCATTGACCTCCCAATGAGCTCTCAGTGATCTTTCAATGAACTCCAATCTTTTCCACTCTGAAGGTAGAGATGGCTGAAAAATCAGTGAGGGATAACTGAGCATTTGATGAAAGACCATGGCTGAGATTGCTGAGAGATCATTGAGAGATCAATGAGACCATTGAGCATTCCTTTGAGAGTTTGTTGAGAGTTCATTAAGAGATTGCTTCCTTTGGTGATCATTAACCCCTTCCCTCCATATCTGAGGGGGAAAGGGGTCTAATAAGACCAGGAAAACCTGGTCTTATTAGGCGAGACGACGTTCATCCCACTTTGGATGATGTGTCTCGTTTATCTAAGAATTTTGCATTGTTTTTATCCAAAGTTCCAAAGGCTTGACTACTACTCAGAGTTGGGACCAGGAAGCAGAGTCACAGTCTTACACACCTCTCTGCAGCTTCTCTCCATCTGCCACCCCTCAACTTAGCCCCTGTCTTCTCTATAAGAGAATCACTGTCTGCTCCCTCCAAAGTAAATAAAAATATAATAAGATAAGATAAGCCTTTATTTCTTTCTTTCTTTAGATAGCCTTTTTTTCCACAATGGGGAAATTCCAGGATTCTAGCAGCACAGGGATAGCAGTGCTCAGAGCAATAATTAAGATAAGATAATAAGAACAAATGAATATACATATGTACACAGATATATACACAGTGCGGGAGCATTGCAACTAGATGGTATAGACAGCATTACGGTCTGTTAAGTTACCCCGCAGAATATGAATATGTACCCAGACAGTATATTTCATATTTGAATCAGTCGTGTTGTCACCCTCAGTAATGACTAATATTGTCCTAGTTGTATAATGGAGGGGAACATTTCTTCTTCTTCTTCTTCTTCTTCTTCTTCTTCTTCTTTTAGATTTGATTGGCAGTTGGCAACCAGCTTACAGGTGCAGTACCGCCACTGACTTGATTATCATCACTCTATATCTTTGTATAAAACCAGAGTGGTGGCTCAGTTGGTAGAGCATCCGCCCCACACCCGGGAGGCAGGGGTTCAAATCCCTGCCGGGTCATACCAAAGACCATATAAAAATGGTGCTTTCTGCCTTCTTGCGTGGTGCTCCGCATAATGGAATGGGGAAAGTAAAGTTACACACAGAGCTACCAGAGGACTGACCCCCCGCTGTAGCTTTCACTACTTACAGTAGCTGTGTGGCCTAGGGTCAGAGAAACGGAGATAGGCGCCGCCCATATACACCTTCAGGTGTGAAGGGATTAACTAACTAACTATATCTTTGTATAAGGAGTTCTGAACAACTTCTTATGTGTGAAAAAATGATCCGTTCTTGGACTGTGTCCGAGGTGTGGCCGATATTCTACTTCCAGGTGTCTATATTGTGCAAGGTTGTTACGTTTTGTATGTTCTATATGACCTCTATAAGCAGCCCTGGTAAGGTTATAAATGTATATATATATATATATATAATGCTTATAATGTATAAGCACCCCAAAGTGATAAAACAAAACGCTGATAAAACCCAAATTAAACATATAGCCTCTAAATCTAATGACTTGGCCTCTGTTCTTCCACATAATTTAAAACTTAAATGTGATTTGTTAAATATTAGGTCTCTAACTCTCAAGTCTCTGCTAGTCCACGATCTGTTAATTGATCATCAGGCTGATTTAATATCCCTTACAGAGACTTGGTTAGGGCAAGAGGATTATGTTGGTTTAAATGAATCAATTCCCTCTGGTTATTTAAACTGTTAAAATCCCAGAAGTTCTGGTTGTGGAGGAGGAGTAACAACAATTTACCATTCCAAATTACTAGTGAATGTAAAGCAAAAAACATGTTATAATTCCTTTGAGGGCCTGGTCCTCAGTATTGGGCATGTTAGTAATTTTAGATTAAATCCAATTTTATTTGCCATAGTTTATCGTCCTCCCTCAGTTTACCCAGAGTTTTTATCAGAATTTGTTGAGTTCTTAGTGGATTTAGTGCTGAAATTAGATAGAATAATTATAGTGGGGGACTTTAATATACATGTAGATGTAGATAGTGATTGCCTTAATATGGCATTTAATTCAACATTAGACTTGATGGGATTTTCTCAGAAAGTAGGAAATTCTACCCATTATCTCCACCATACGTTGGACCTTGTTCTGACATATGGCATAGAAATAGAAAATCTGGTAGTGTCTCCTCATAACCCTGTACTGTCAGACCATTGTCTGTTAACCTTTGATTTTACTATTTCTGACTATTTGGCTCCTAAAGAAAAATATTACTACAGTAGACGTCTCTCAGATGACGCTGTTACCAAATTTAAGCAGACTGTTTCCTCAATGCCATGTGTCAACACAATGGAGATAAGCTATGGAGAGCTTGCTCCTCCTGTAATTAATAGCATTGTAGATAGTGTTACAGCTTCTCTGCATCAGACTGTAGACATGGTGGCCCCTTTAAAAAGAAAAAGTCTAATCAGAGATTTCTTACTCCTTGGTTCAACACAGAAACGTAGCTTAAAACAGAAGACTCGTCAGCTAGAAAGAAAATGGTGCTCCACTAAATCAGATGAAATCTATTTGTTTTATTTATAAAAAATCTCTTAGGAAAGCTAGAACAAGTTATTATTCTGCATTAACAGAAGAGAACAAGAATAATCCCAGGTTTCATTTCAGCATTGTGGCCAGGCTGACAAAGAGTCAGGACTCTTTCAAATCTAGCATTCCCTTAGAGCTTACTAGTCAGGACTTTATGAACTTCAATAATAAAATTTCATCTATCAGAGATAAAATCAGTCAGATCCTTCCCACCGTTAACTTAAATACAGTAACTACTACAACTCCATCAACTGATATCTGTTTGGATGAGTTTACTCCAATTGACCTTTTAGAGTTAGATAAAATAATTTCCTCATCCGAGCCTTCACCTTGTCTACTAGACTCTATTCCTACCAGGTTATTTAAAGAAGTCTTCCCATTTATTGGTAGCTCTATTCTTTAAATAATCAACTCTTCATTAACATTAGTCCATGTACCGCAGGCTTTTAAAACTGCTGTAATTAAACCCTTACTTAAAAAGCCAACGCTGGATCCAGGAATTTTAGCTAACTATAAACCAATCTCTAATCTCCCTTTCATTTCAAACATCTTAGAAAGAATTGTTGCTATGCAATTATTTGACCAATTGCAGGGAAATGGTTTATTTGAAGAGTTTTAATCAGGGTTTAGAATACATCATAGTACTGAAACAACTTTAGTGAAGGTCACTAATGACCTCCTTATCGCATCTGATAATGGACTTGTTTCTGTACTTGTCCTTTTAGACCTTAGTGCAGCTTTTAATACTATTGATCATAATATTTTACTTGATAGACTAAAACGCCTTGTTGGACTTAATGGAACTTCTTTGCAGTGGTTTAAATCTTATTTATCTGATAGGTTCCAGTTTGTTCATGCCAATAATGATCTGTTATTTAATTCACATATTAAACTTGTTTCTAAGACTGCCTTCTATCATTTGCGTAATATTGCCAAGATTAGGAGCATCTTGTCTCAGAGTGATGCTGATAAACTAATCTAGGCTTTTATTAGCTCTACATTAGATTATTGTAACTCTTTATTATCAGGCTGTCCTAAAACATCTTTAGAAAGTCTTCAGCTGATCCAAAATGCTGCAGCAAGAATTTAACAGGTACTAGAAAGAGAGCTCACATCTCTCCGGTTCTAGCCTCCCTTCATTGGCTTCCCATAGAATTTAGAATTAAGTTTAAAATTCTTCTCCTCACTTACAAAGCTCTAAATAATCAGGCCCCTTTTTATTTAAACAATCTGATAGTACCTTATCCTCCCAACAGAGCACTACACTCCCAAAATGCAGGATTACTTGTAATACCTAGAATCTCCAAAAGTACAATGGGAGGCAGAGCCTTCACTTATCAAGCTCCTCTCCTTTGGAACCAGCTGCCCATTTGGATTTGGGAGTCAGACTCGAGCTTTGCTTTTAAGAATAAAGTTAAAACCTTCCTTTTGGACTTCGCCTATAGTTAGGGAGGGATCAGGTGCCCCTGAACCCTCCCTTAGTTATGCTGCTAATAGGTTTAGACAGCTGGGGGACCTCCAACAATGCACTGGGCTTCACTTCTTTCTTCACTCTCAATGAAATATTTTTGCTGGTCATTGACATCTGTTTGTTCTCTCCCATAGATTGTGTCCCCATTGTGCTGTTTGTTCTCAACATGTCTGTTCTTTTCTTCTTCTTCTCTATCCCCTCACCCCCCAGCCAGTTGCAGCAGATGGCTGCCCCTCCCTCAGCCTGGTTCTGCTGGAGGTTTCTTCCTGCTAAAAGGGAGTTTTTCCTCTCCACCGTCACCAAGTGCTTGTCCACAGTGGACCACCTGATTGCTGGGGTCTTTCTGTAATTGTGGGGGTTTCCCCTACAGTTGAACGTGCTATGAGATGACTGTTGTTGTGAAATGGTGCTATATAAATGAAGCTGAATTGAATTGAATTGAATTGAATTGAGGGAGCGGTGAATGTTGAGGAATATTCATGAATGTTGTGCTTTTTGAATTTCGTCAGGGTTTGTAAAAGGTTGCCAAACAGTTTGCCAACAGTTTTTATTGTCACCAAAAAATTTTGAACATGTTGTTGTTTTGACCCTGTCCAGAACAACCATTTTTTTCATGTACCAGTCATCTCTCAACGATTTCCCTACCTATGTAAAAGGGGTAGAAGAACCCTAGAAACCTCTGGCTGTCCAACAAACTCTAAATGATCCCTCAGCAATCTCTTCTGGTCTCACAGGGATTTCTCAAGTATCTCTCAAAGATTTCTATAGATCACCATGAAAATCTCACAATGACCTCCCAAACATTTACACATCATTAAGAGATCAGGTCAATTTTTGATCTCTCATTGGTCTCCTAATGATCTCTGCGCTGTGTAAAAGGGCCCTTACAGTCATTCTGCTTGCAATACACCAAATATGGTTCAAATGCATGTTGTAAGAAAAGAAAATATGATATTTTATATTTGTGCATATTATCTCCCTTGAATGAAACAGTATTTTGAGCTAGAAATTTGCCCAGCTACATCATAACTGCAGTCGGAGGTGTATGACCATGTGGTTGGTAAATATTTTCAATGCAAACAGTGACAGTTGGTGTCCAGTCTGTTCGGTACTGACACAACCAAACAATATCAACAAACATGACCAATGACAGCGTGATTCAAAAGACAGCACATCCAATCAAATCATCACTTAACCGTTCCTGAAGTGTCCCTTACATCCAAGTGGCAGCTCACACTCACACAAGTGAAAATGTGAGTTGAAAGTAGGCCAGGCGCCGATAGGTAATGAATACATTTCCTGGTTGGCAGGAGCATATTTGAATGTAATTTCAAATAAGCTGCGGTACAATTTATATTGCGGCCACTGAGAATAACGGACAATGAATGGATTTCCAGCCAAAGCTGTAGTGATGTAAAGATCTTTTAAAATAACAGAGAATTTCAACGAACCCTATATGACATAATTCACTTACATGAAATTCTTTTTAAATCACCTTGCTGTAACACTGTGATTATTACAACACAGTCATATCAGTACTGAAGTACTGACAATGGAGAGAGCAGGAGAGGTATGTTATAAAATCATATGTAGATTTAAATAGGACTAACACAGTATCTAATACACTTTGTAATGCACAGGGGATCTGGGAAGGTAAATACGCCATTTTCTTCTGCACACAACACTGTTAATTTATTCATGAATTTCTTTTTAAATCTCTTTTCAGTGAAGATCAGATGTGCATGCCCACAAGCCTGGGACGTCCACGTGTTATACTGAGGGTGTTTTACACGGGGTGATGTGCTGCAGGCATACATTTATGCATGCAGGTTGCAAAGGATAGACCCTGTCAGTACACAGATGTGTGGTCTGTTTGTGAGTACACCTGTTCATAACTTTGCATTACTCTGCAGTGCAGGTTAGTGTGTGAATTCAGAAAACCTCCATAATGGCATGTGCTACATCAAAATTCATAATCATGTTAAGTGTATATTTGTAAATGTTCATTGCTACTGCTGAGTAAATCACTGTGTATTTTGCCATATTTTCAAGACATAGATGCTGCTGCAAAGTATTTAACTTGTGCAACAGTTACACACATGGACAAAATTGTTGGTACCCCTCTGTTAATGAAAGAAAAACCCACAATGGTCACAGAAATAACTTGAATCTGACAAAAGTGGTAATAAATAAAAATTCTATGAAAATTAACCAATGAAAATTGGACAATGGTTTTGAATTGTGGTTCAACAGAATTATTTTAAAAAACAAACTCATGAAACAGGCCTGGACAAAAATGATGGTACCCTTAACTTAATATTTTGTTGCACAACCTTTTGAAACAATCACTGCAATCAAACGATTTCTGTAACTGTCAATGAGACTTCTGCACCTCTCAGCAGGTATTTTGGCCCACTCCTCATGCGCAAACTGCTCCAGTTGTCTCAGGTTTGAAGGGTGCCTTCTCCAGACGGCATGTTTCAGCTGCTTCCACAGATGTTCAATAGGATTTAGATCAGGGCTCATAGAAGGCCACTTTAGAATAGTCCAATGTTTCGCTCTTAGCCATTCTTGGGTGTTTTTAGCTGGGTGTTTTGGGTCATTATCCTGTTGCAAGACCCATGATCTGCGACTGAGACCAAGCTGTTTGACACTGGGCAGCACATTTCTCTCTAGAATATCTTGATAGTCTTGAGATTTCATTGTACCCTGCACAGATTCAAGACACCCTGTGCCAGATGCAGCAAAGCAGCCCCAGAACATAACAGAACCGCCTCCATGTTTCACAGTAGGGACAGTGTTCTTTTCTTGGTATTCTTCATTTTTGTGTCTGTGAATATAGAGCTGATGTGCCTTGCCAAAAAGTTCCAGTTTTGCCTCGTCTGTCCATAGGACATTCTCCCAGAAGCTTTGTGGCTTGTCAACATGCAGTTTGGCAAATTCCAGTCTGGCTTTTTTATGATTTGTTTTCAACAGTGGTGTCCTCCTTGGTCGTCTCCCATGAAGTCCACTTTGGCTCAAACAACAACGGATGGTGCGATCTGACACTGATGTACCTTGACCTTGGAGTTCACCATGAATGTGTTTAGAGGTTGTTCTGGGCTCTTTTGTTTTCATTCGTATTATCCGTCTCCTCCTGTGGCCACGTCCAGGGAGGTTGGCTACAGTCCCGTGGATCTTAAATTTCTGAATAATATGTGCAACTGTAGTCACAGGAACATCAAGCTGCTTGGACATGGTCTTACAGCCTTTTCCTTTAACATGCTTGTCTATAATTTTCTTTCTAATCTCCTGAGACAACTCTCTCCTTTGATTCCTCTGGTCCATGTTTAGTGTGGTACACACCATGTCACCAAACAGCACAGTGACTACTTGTCACCCTTTAAATAGGCCGACTGACTGATTACAAGTTTGTAGACACCTGTGATGTTAATTAGAGGACACATCTTGGTTGAACATGTCCCTATGGTCACATTATTTTCAATCTTTTCTAGGGGTACCATCATTTTTGTCCAGGCCTGTTTCATGAGTTTGTTTTTTAAAGTAATTCTGTTGAACCACAATTCAAAGCGCGGTGGCGGAGTGGTTAGCACTGTGGCAGCACAGCAACTCACCCTTAGCCGGGGGATCCTGGGTTTGAGCCCAGCCCCCGACCAACAGTGATCTGTGAGGAGTTTGCATGTTCTCCCCGTGTCTGCGTGGGTTTACTCCGGGATTTCTCCGGTTTCCTCCCACATGCCAAAAACATGCAAATTAGGTTAATTGGCATCAAAACTGGGCATTCTAAATTGTCCTTAGGTATGACTGTGAGAGTGAATGGTTGTCTTTCTCTCTGTGTTGGCCCTGCGATGGACTGGCGATCTGTCCAGGGTGTACCCTGCCTCTTGCTCAAAGATGCTGGGATAGCTTCCAGCCCCCCTGTGACCCGAAAAGGATTAAGCGGAAGAAGATGAATGAATGAATGAATGAATGTCACTGGTTAATTTTCATAGAATTTTTATTTATTACCACTTTTGTCAGATTCAAGTTATTTCTGTGACCATTATGGATTTTTCTTTCATTAACAGAGGGGTACCAACAATTTTGTCCACGACTGTACATTCATTCATTCATTCATTCATTCATTCATTCTATAAGATCCATAAGAAAGCCTTGAAAATATTTGACAGGAAGCCACAATCATATCACCATTGCCACATACTGGACAAATATGAATTCTTGAGTTTTAATCATTTTACTGATTTTAAACACGTTTGTGTAATTCACACGGTGTTGAATGGACCGGCCCCTCCACCCCGAAGTGACTTCATAAACGGTGGCACTGACAATAACATCACAACCAGAGTCACAAGAGCAATATGGAGAGGAGATTGTATTATCCCTGGAAGACGTACAGTACAGCCTTTGGAGAAGGTGTTTTCTCTGTCAGAGGGGGCACCCTTTGGAATAGTTTGCCATTGACTGTGAGAAAGTGTTCCACTTACTGTATATTTCTTTTAAAGCTCATTTAAAGAACCGGCTTTTATTAATCAAACATGCACACGTCTGTGATGCAAGGTAAACAAAAGAATTTGGTCACACACTCACCATGACTACTCCATAATGTGAATGCACAACAATGTCTCCTTTTTACATTACTTTTATTTGAAGTGTGTTTTATTTTATGTTTTTATTTTTACTTTGACGTTAGCTTTAGTAGTACTAATGTATTGTTTTAGTGTGATTCTTGTTTTATCGTGTTTTATTCTTTGTGTTATTTCCTTTGGCACAGGGAACATCTATATATTTGGACAACAGATGGAAATTAGCCTCTGGCTACAATCTGGCACATTTACATCGATTGTATTAATGTTCATTAACCTGCACTGTCCTTTAAATAAAGCTGAATTGAATTTATTCATTCATTCAACTGGGACATACGCTGAAGTAGATTGGGGTGGAGCAAAAAACCCCCCAAAAAACCAAACTCCTACTCATAAGAAAAGCAAATGTTAAACTTCAATAAAACTGGAAAAAATGCAATAAAAATCAAATTTCAACATTAAAACAACTGCAGATAACAACAACAATCAGAATAAATAACAAAACCCAAACCAGCATGGCAGATTAGAGGTAGAGCATCCGCCCCACAACCGGGAGGCCAGGGTTGAAGTCCTGGCTGGGTCATGCCAAAGACCATAAAATGGAACTTCCTGCCTTCCTGCTTGGTGCTCAGCAAAAATGGAATGGAGGAGGGATGATTACCCAGCCACAGTGGGTGCACAAGCCAGTGTATGCCCTGTGCCGGTCCCAAGCCTGATATAAATGGGCAGGGTTGCGGCAGGAAGAGCATCCGGCATAAAAACTCTGCTCCAATCTGTAAGGCTACAGCAGATACACCGATGTCTGCCATAGTGACTCGTCCAACCCACTTGGTAGTAGAAAAAATGGACGTTAAAAGAATTAAAAAACAAAAAACAAATTAACAATTTAAGATAAGTGCATATAAATCTGAAAAAAACAGGAATATCTGTCAGGACAGTCCAACATAAAGATCGCACTGATTCCGTCTGTGTGCAATAATAGATAAATTTAGGTTGAATGTGCAAGAAAACAAAACAAACAACGAAAAAACAACTAGAGGGTACTTCGAGAGCGCATACCTCCACCAAGGCTGCATCCCTCCCTCCCTTTGCCCGTCCACGTCGTCATCTATCTGTAGAATGCAAAATAGGTTCTTGGTGGAGGTATGCACTCACAGATCACCTCCAATATGTAATGAGTTCATCTTTGGGCCATGAGCCACCTCTGGTGAAAATTTCATCCAAATCCATCTAGGAGTTTTTGCGTGAGCCTGCTAACAAAGAAACAGCAGCAAAAACAATAAGATTACATTATGACTACATTATAATAACAAGACTGTCATAATTGTATTAACCATACATTGGGGCTGGGCAATTCCACCTTAAATCAGCATCATGGCTGATTGAATCTTTCAGGTCGTTTTTCTTTTTTTTTCTCCTCTCTTCTCCCTTACAGACGAGGTTCATAATTATAAAGCAATATTACACAACAGTGGTAAACCGGAGCGGTGACCTAGCTGGCAGTGCATCCGCCCCACAACCGGGAGATCGTGGGTTCAAATCCCGGCCGGGTCATACCAAAGACCATATAAAAATGGTACTTTCCACCTTCTAGCTTGGTGCTCCGCATAATAGAATGAGGAAAGGAAAGTTTACGCACAGAGCTACCAGAGGACTGACCCCCCACTGTAGCTTTCACTGCTCGCAGAAGCTGTGCGGCCTAGAGTCAGTGAAACGGAGATAGGCACTACCCCTATGCATCACATGGTGTCCCACATGCTGTGGAAGGGATTAACTTAACTTACACAACAGTGCGATATCACTGCGGTGCGTAGTAAACAAGTATAATAGAATAGGCCTGTTGTGATTTCACAAACAAAAAATGAATGCTGCTGCTGAATTTGAAAGTTTACCCCCTCATACAGAAATAAACAGTCCATAATTTTTATGGTAGGTTTATTCTAACAGAGAGAAGATCAAAAAAAAAAAAATCCAGAAAAAATCAAATAAGGGTTATTATTAATTAATTTGCATTTGATTGAGGGAAATAAGTATTTGATCCCCTACCAAACAGTAAGAATTCTGACCCACACAGACCGGTTATGTATCCACGAGGCACATAAATTAGTCCGGTCCCTTTGGGAAAGTACTCCTAATCTCAAGTCATTATGTGTATAAAAGAATCCTGTCACAGAATCAATCTCTTCAGTTCAAACTTCACCACCATGGGCAAGACCAAAGAGCTGTCAAAGGACATCAGAGACATGATTGTAGACTAGCACAAGGCTGGAATGGGCTACAAGACCATCAGCAAGAAAGAGACCACTGTTGGTGTGATAATTTGAAAGTGGAAGAAATATAAGCTAATAGTCAATAGCTGTCGCTCTGGACCACCGTGCAAGATCACACCTCATGGGGTAAGAATAATTCTGAGAAAGCAGAGGGATCAGCCCAGAATTACACAGGAGGAGCTTATTAATGATCCCAAGGGAGCTGGGACCACAATCACCAAGAAAACCATTGGTAACACACTTCACCATAATGGATTGAGATCCTGCATTGGTCGCAAGGTCCCCCTGCTCAAGAAGGTACATCTGAAGTTTGTCATTGAACACCTGAATGATTCAGAGAAGGTTTAGGAGAATGTGGTGTGGTCAGATGAGACCAACAATGAGCTCTAGAATCAACTTGACTCACCGTGTTTGGAGGCAGAGAAATGCTGAACATGACCTCAAGAACACCATCCCCACTGTTAAACATGGAGGTGGAAACATTATGCTTTGGGGATGTTTCTCTGCTAAGGGCACAGGAAGACTTCACTACAATGAGGGGCTGATGAACGGGGCCATGTACTGCAGAATCTTGGATGAGAACCTCCTGACCTCAGCTAGAACACTGATGATGGGTCATGGATGGGTCTTCCAGTATGACAATGACCCAAAATATATAGCCAAGGAAACAAAGGAGTGGGTTAAGAAGAAGCACATTAAGGTCCTGGATTGGTCTAGCCAGTCTCCGGACCTTAATCTCATAGTAAATCTGTGGTGGGAGCTGAAACTTTGAGTTGCTAAGTGACAGCCTGAAAACCTTCAAGATTTGAAGAGTATCTGTAAAGAGGAGTGGACCAAAATCCCTCCTGAGATGTGCACAAACCTGGTGACCAGCTACAAGAAACGTCTGACCTCTGTGATGCCAAGAAGGGTTTCTCTACCAAGTATGAAGTCACCTTTTTCTTGGGAATCAAATACTTATTTCCCTCAATCAAATGCAAATTAATTTATAACCCTTATTTAATATTTTTTCTGGATTTTTTTTTGTTGATCTTCTGTATCTCTCTGTTAAAATAAACCTACCATAAAAATTATGAACTGTACATTTTTTTGTAAGGGGGTGTGGTAGACTGCAAGTCTAAATTAAAACATTACTGGCACAGGCCTCTAGGGGGAACTACCTGTATTGTTCAGCACTACTACTAAGGGGACACATTAGAATAAGAGTGTGAAAACCCCGCGCAGAATCCATGTTCAGTCATTGTCGTGTGTGTTGCAGAATAAATGGCAAGAGTTAGCCAAAGAAATAACTCAAGTGTGATCATTGCTACACGGTAGGATATCACACAATTGGCGACGAGGATTAAAAGAAAAAAATTAGCGGCGAGAAACAGAGAACATTGCAAGTGTGGCGAACTCAAGTGACTCCAGTAGTTCGAGTGCAAGTTCAGAGGAGGAAAACGAGGTTTCCCCACCACGACGAGCAATGGCGGCTGTAATCGGAACGGTAACCCCTTTTGATAACTCGACTCAGTCATGGGAAGAATATAGTGAAATGTTGGACTTTTTCTTCAAAGCTAATGATATTGAGGAGCCAGACAAACGGAAGGCTGTACTGTTGAGTGGAGTTGGTGCAACTACTTACAGCTTGTTGAGAAATTTAATAAGCCCTGCATTACCGAAAGATAAAACGTACGACCAGCTTACTGCTGAGCTTCAGAAGCACTTCAGCCCCAAACCGAGTGAAATCGTACAACGATTCAAATTTAATTCATGCATAAGGAGGAACACTGAGTCCATAGCAGAGTATGTGGCAGAATTGAGGAAATTAGCACTGCACTGTGATTACAAAGACTCATTGGAAGAAATGTTAAGAGACAGACTTGTGTGTGGAGTGAATGATGACCGAATGCAACGGCGACTTTTATCTGAAACAAAACTCACTTTTGCAAAGGCTTTGGAATTATGCCAAGCGATGGAAACAGCATCTAAAGATGTGCAAGGGAAGCTAGCAGAGGACACAGCAACGCATGCTCGTGTGCCTAAGACCCAAGTAGGTGTCCACAAAGTGTCGACTGACAAAACTCAGCGCAAATTCCCCAGTTGTTATCGCTGCAAAGGCCAGCACAATGCCGCCGAGTGCAAATTTGCCACTGAGCTGTGTCATAATTGTGGCAAGCGAGGGCACATTAAGAAAGCATGTAGAACAAAGGTGGGCAATGCACAGGTGCAGAAGGCAACAGTTAAAGGGCAAAAGAATGAAAACAAGGGCCCAGGAAAGGAACAGCGAGCAAATCAACTTAGAGGGGAGGGAGAAAGTGATACAGAAGACATGGGTTTTCACACAATTTACAACATGTCAGAGGAGCTGACCAAGGTAGCGCCCTTCACGCGTACCATGAATGTTAATGGAATGAAAGTAACATTTGAAGTTGATACAGGCTGTGGAGTAACCATATTAAGTAAACAGCAATATACACAACTGTGGAAGAAAACAGACACAGCAGAATTAAATCCCTGTTCATTAAAATTAAAAACATACACAGGAGAGAAGCTAGACGTGCTAGGCATGGCACAAGTGAAGGTGCAACACAAAAACAAAGAAAAGGACTTACCTGTAGTAGTAGTTGGGAGCGAAGGACCAAATCTACTAGGGCGAAGTTGGCTACAAGAACTGGCCATGATTGATCAGTTGGTGAATAAGGTGGAATCTCAGCCCAAATTGCAGCTGGAGGAGATCCTCGAAAGACACGCTGAGGTGTTCAAAGAAGGCTTAGGACAGCTAAAAGGTGTCACTGCAAAGATTAATGTGGACAAGGAGGCCCAACCACGATTCTGCAAACCCCGACCGGTGCCCTATGCAGTCAAGCCACTGGTCGAAAGCGAGCTACAGAGGCTGCTGGATGACAAGATCATTGAGCCAGTGCAGGTTGCAGAATGGGCGGCACCCATAGTCCCAGTGCGAAAGCCGGATGGCTCCATTAGAATATGTGGAGATTACAAACTCACTGTCAATCGAGCATCATGGGTGGATCAGTATCCAATTCCTAAAGTGGAGGACCTCTTTGCACAGCTGAATGGCGGTCGTCACTTCACGAAATTAGACATGAGTCACGCTTACCAACAGGTAGTCCTGGAAGAAGAATCAAGAAAGTATGTAACCATCAATACACACAAAGGCTTATATACCTACACACGCTTACCATTTGGAGTAGCTTCCAGTCCTGCTATATTCCAGAGAACTATGGAGGGCATCCTAGGTGGAATTCCGAATGTTGCCATTTATTTGGATGACATCCTTTGTACAGGACCAAATGAACAAGAACATCTGAAAACGCTGGAGGAAGTGCTTCAACGGTTGGAGAAAAGCGGTCTGAGGTTGAAAAGAAGCAAGTGTGAGTTCATGGGAAAAGAGGTGGTGTTCCTAGGCCACAAGATCAACGCCAGTGGTCTACACCCTCTGACAGACAAAGTGGAAGCCATTGCGGAGGCGCCTGAGCCACAAAATGTTACTGAGTTAAAAGCCTACCTGGGCTTGTTGAACTATTACCATAGGTTCCTCCCAAAGCTCTCCACGCTGCTGGCACCACTACATACCTTACTTAAGAAGGAAGAAAAATGGTCATGGGGGGTCAAGCAGCAGAAGGCGTTTGAAGAGTCCAAAGCGCTACTTCAGTCCAGTAGTGTGTTAGTGCACTATGATTCAAACAAACCACTCATCCTGGCGTGTGACGCATCACCCTACGGTGTGGGAGCTGTACTCTCTCATCGTATGGAGGATGGCTCAGAGAGACCCATAGGGTTCGTCTCAAGAACTCTTAGTGCAGCTGAGAAAAACTACTCCCAGCTAGACAAGGAGGGCCTTGCAGTAGTATTTGGTGTAAAAAAGTTCCACAAATACCTGTACGGGAGACAGTTCGCTATAGTGACTGACCACAAGCCACTAATTTCACTGTTCAGTGAAATGAGAGCCATACCCCAGATGACATCTCAGAGAATTCAGAGATGGGCCGTTACATTAGCAGCGTATGAGTACACCATCGTTTACAAAGCCGGACGGGACCATACGAATGCTGACGCGATGAGTAGGCTACCCTTGGATGGAGGAAGAGACAGCACGCCTGAGGAGGAGGAGAGAGTGCTATTGTTTGAAGATATCGGCGTGCCCCTGGTGAACGCACAACAAATAAAGAAGTGGACAGACAAAGACCCTGTTCTAGCAAGAGTGCGAGAATACATCTTGCGAGGATGGCCGAAGATGAACAGTCCTGAGTTCATTCCCTATGCCCGACGACAGGATGAGCTCAGCACCCAGGAAGGTTGTATCCTGTGGGGAGGACGCGTGGTTGTTCCACCACCTGGTCGGAATGCCTTACTGCAACAACTACACCAAGCACACCCTGGCATCACTCGCATGAAAGCGTTGGCGAGGAGTTACATGTGGTGGCCCAACATGGATGCAGAGGTGGAGGCGCTTGTGAAGTCATGTGCAGCATGCCAGGAGAACAGGAACAGTCCTCCAGCAGCCCCACTACATCCCTGGGAAGTTCCAGATAAACCATGGAGAAGAATTCACATTGACTACGCAGGTCCATGGATGGGAAGAATGTTCCTGATCATAGTTGACGCATACTCAAAGTGGATCGATGCATATTCTGTGAGTAGCTCTACTTCTACTGTTACCATTGAATGTCTTAGAAAGAGTTTCAGCCAACATGGCATACCTGAAATCATAGTATCAGATAACGGTACATGTTTTACGAGTGAACAGTTCCAAGAGTTTTCTGAAAAGAATGGCATACGTCACATCACGACTGCGCCATACCATCCTTCTTCTAATGGCTTAGCCGAGAGGGCCGTGCAGACGTTCAAGTCACTCATGAAAAAGATGGCAGGAGACTCTATTGAAACCCGAATGTCGCGAGCTCTGTTCAGCTATCGAATAACACCCCAATCTACAACTGGCAAGTCACCAGCTGAGCTGTTGTGTGGAAGGAAGTTGAGGTCAGCATTTGACTTAATACATCCAGACTTCAGAAACAAAGTGCATGATAAACAAGAGAGACAAGAAGGTTATCATGACATGCATGCTAGAGAGAGAATACTGAGAGAAGGAGACGTGGTCTACACCCGCAACTTTGGCTCAGGACCAGCCTGGGTACCAGGAGAAATAACAGAAAAGACAGGCCCTGTGTCATTCAAGGTGACATTAGGCCATGGACAAGTGGTGAGGCGACACATCGACCAAGTTCATGGTAGGAGCTCCATTCCCCTGCCGATGGCACCAGAGGTGTTGTCTGACACCCATTCTGAGGAGCGCATCAACGAACCACCACTTCAGGTGATACCTGAGGTACCCATCTCTGCAGATTCTACTGGCAGCACTGCAGCAGCCGAAACAGTGGAGCAGTCTGAGTCTTCACCTGCAGTTGGCTCATCAGCCGTGAGAAGATCTCAGTGAGCTAGGAAAGCTCCAGACTACTTGAAGGACTATACTTAGTCAGTAGTGAGTTCCCCAGCCACAGGACAAGAATGCGTCCTGGAACCTCACTGGGATGCGGTAGTCAAACCAATTCCCCAGTTAGACTGTTATGTGTGTTATACATGTGAAAAAAAAAAAAAAAAAGAGAAAGAAATTATGTGTATGGCACATGTGTTTTAAGAAGTTAAAAAGTAACTGTGATAGTTTAGGGTTAAATGGGAGTTCCAGGATGTCTAGTATAATTGGCTAGTGTAATTCAGAGTAGTTTAATCTAGAGGGGAGGGATGTGGTAGACTGCAAGTCTAAATTAAAACATTACTGGCACAGGCCTCTAGGGGGAACTACCTGTATTGTTCAGCACTACTACTAAGGGGACACATTAGAATAAGAGTGTGAAAACCCCGCGCAGAATCCATGTTCAGTCATTGTCGTGTGTGTTGCAGAATAAATGGCAAGAGTTAGCCAAAGAAATAACTCAAGTGTGATCATTGCTACACGGTAGGATATCACAGGGGGTAAACTTACAAATTCAGCAGGGGATCAAATAATTACTTCTCCCACTGTACATATAGTGGTGTGAAAAAGTATTTGCCCCCTCCTTGATTTCTTATTTTTTTGTATGTTTGTCACACTTAAATGTTTCAGATCATCAAACAAATTTAAATATTAGATAACACAAGTAAACACAAAATGCAGTTTTTAAATGAAGGTGTTTGTTATTAAGGGTAAAAAAAATCCAAACCTACATGGCCCTGTGTGAAAAAGTGATTGCCCCCTAAACCTAGTAACTGGTTGGGCCACCCTTAGCAGCAACAACTGCAATCAAGCGTTTGCGATAATTGGCAATGAGTCTTTTACAGCACTGTGGAAGAATTTTTGCCCACTCATCTTTGCAGAATTGTTGTAATTCAGCCACATTGGAGGGTTTTCGAGCATGAGCCGCCTTTTTAAGGTCATGCTACAGCATCTCAATCAGATTCAGGTCAGAACTTTAACTAGGCCACTCCAAAGTCTTCATTTTGTTTTTCTTAAGCCATTCAGAGGTGGACTTGCTGGTGTGTTTTGGATCATTGTCCTGCTGCAGAACCCAAGTGCGCTTCAGCTTGAGGTCACGAACAGATGGCCGGACATTCTCCTTCAGGATTTTTTGGTAGACAGCAGAATTCATGGTTCCATTTCCCGCAGCAAGTCTTCCAGGTCCTGAAGCAGCAGAACAGCCTCAGACCATCACACTACCGCCACCATATTTTACTGTTGGTATGATGTTCCTTTTCTGAAATACTGTGTTACTTTTACACCAGATGTAATGGGACACACACCTTCTAAAAAGTTCCACTTTTGTCTTGTCAGTCCATAGAGTATTTTCCCAAAAGTCTTGGGGATCATCAAGATGTTTTCTGGCAAAACTAAGACAAGCCTTTATATTCTTTTTGCTCAGCAATGCTTTTCATCTTGGAACTGTGCCATGCAGACCATTTTTGTCTAGTCTCTTTCTTATGGTGGAGTCATAAACACTGACCTTAACTGAGGCAAGTGAGCCTGCAGTACTTTGGTTGTTGTTGTGGGGTCTTTTGTGACCTCTTGGATGAGTCGTTGCTGTGCTCTTGGGGTAATTTTGGTCAGCCGGCCACTCCTGGGAAGGTTCACCACTGTTCCATGTTTTCGCCATTTGTGGATAATGGCTTTCACTGTGGCTCACTGGAGTCCCAAAGCTTTAGAAATGGATTTATAACCTTTTCCAGACTGATAGATCTCAATTACTTTCTCATTTGTTCCTGAATTTCTTTGGATCGCAGCATGATGTCTAGCTTTTGAGGATCTTTTGCTCTACTTCACTTTGTCAGGAGGGTCCTATTTAAGTGATTTCTTGATTCAGAACAGGTGTGGCAGTAATCAGGCCTGGGTGTGTCTAGAGAAATTGAAGCCAGCTTTCCAAAGATGTGATAGATCACAGTTAATTTATGTTTTAACGGGGGGGGGGGGCACTTTTTTACACAGGACCATGTAGGTTTGGATTTTTGTTCCCTTAATAATAAACACCTTCATTTAAAAACTGCATTTTGTGTTTACGAGTGTTATCTTTGTCTAATATTTAAATTTGTTTGATGATCTGAAACGTTTAAATGTGACAAACATACAAAAAAATGAGAAATCAGGAAGGGAGGCAAACACTTTTTCACACCACTGTACATACATATACAAGTACGTGTGTGCACCCATACTTTGATGTGTACATGTCAGTATACAGCCCATCATGCTGTTTAATATAAAGTCATACCTATTTTCGGAGTCTTGGATTTCAAACTCAAGTTTTAAAAACTGGAGCCTCCTCCTCCTCCTCCTCCTCCTCCTCCTCCTCCTCCTCCTCTTCCTCCATCTGACAAACACCAAGCCAAGCTTCCACACGAATCAAACTGCCGGGGGGGGGGATACACAGCCACAAATACATGAACAAATCTGTATAACACGTTACAGATGTTTCTAATCTGCCAAAGCTACACACTGCTGCTCACCATCCCCGCCCTGCCCCGACTGTCTTCATGTCTTTCTGTGTCGGTCCATCTGTCTGTCTAAAGGCGGAAATGCACTGCCTTGCCCCTGCAGCCATAAACACTGACCGATTTTCCCATTTGCAGCTGTCTTAAGCAGACTGCGAGGTGCTTTCAGCTTTATGGATATGGACTCCTCCTCTGCTCTTTGATCCTGGCTGTCCACCTTCAGACTAGAGCCTCCCAGCTGCCTGTGTAGAGCTGGTGACAGCTTCAGGCCATTATAGCACTGACATAAAAATGCATGTACACTCATTGTCCAGGCCTGGTCAAACAATAACCTGGCATGTCTGTCAATCACTCTGTCAGCCAGTCAGGCTTGGGTTGAAAAAGCTTTTCTTGCAGATCTCACACGCAGTTGGGTTTATGATATGTTTGTTTTTCATTCATCCTGATAAATAGAGTGAAAATTTGACAGCTATGGCCTCAAAGAGTGATGTTTGGTCTTGGCTGCACTTAAACCCGTCAGCCTGGCCTCCTCTCAACGGCTCACTCAAGGGGAATGTCCTCATTGTCTATTAGCTCGCTGTGTGTCCATGTGTTTACGCGCGTGTGAAGAAGGTCCTAGGCCTGTCATCAGTCACATTTACTACAGCGGCAGCAGTGCAGCGCTGGCAGGAGGGCGGGTGGGGGTTATTCGGGCTGGGCTGAGATGTGAGAAAGCTCGGCTTGGCTCGGTCCCCCAGGCCCTGCTGCATGTGTGAGGATTTGTGTATGTGTGAGCACCTCGCCCACATGCCCGCTGATGATGTCCTCGCCTGATGATGTCATGGTATCGATCAGCAGGGCGTCTGTTGTGGGATTTAGTGTCAGCGTCTGGAGAGAATGAGAGAGAAGAGAAAGGAGGACTGGGGTTGATGGGGTTAGGTGGAAAGACAGGCGATGGAACAAGAGAGGAAAAAGGAAAGGCTACAAAATGGATAGAATGAATAAAAGTAACTTGAATATATTGAGAAAAGAGACAAATGAAAACTCAAGTGGAATCTATGGATTTAATTAGATAAAAACATACAGCTTTCTGTTCTTGTAACCCAGAACGCTCACTGACTCCTCAAGAGTCGGGGGCCCAGGGGCGGTCTAAGAAAGCTTTTAAAAATGGTACTGACTCAGCTTGCCTGATGTCCTGAGGCAGTTCAGAGCCTTGGGGCCCCGTGACTACAGAAACTCTGTTTCTTCATGTTGCACGGTAAGGCTATATGGCCACCAAAGACAAGACTCATGCCTAAGGATGTCACTGTATTGTATTGTATAGGCGCTGATTCATATCACAATGGTATAATTCTCACTGGTCCTGGGATAAAGCTACGCTTGGGAAAGCGTTCAGTGTTGAGCTTGTTAAAATGCTTACATGCCTGACGGGTCAAGTGTTGTTTCAAGACAACTCAAACTTGTAACTCATACAATGAATTGTGTTACTCTCCTTCACTCGGAGTGTTCAATTCAAACTTTTAAGTATTCTGACATTCGAAAGTTTATTTTTTTGAAGTTTTATGACCATATTCATATATGCAGTATACTTCCACTATGTTTCTACCAAATCTGAAAATGTTTTTAAACTAATGTGGGCTGATTTGAAAAAAAAAAAAAATCAGTATAAACAATGCAATCCATCTTTTTGCTACCTGCGTTTAAGTTTAAATATGTTGACCCACACGACTTACTGGTGAATAAATACAACAAATCATTACACCGCATTCCAAATTACTATTATGCAAATTATATTTGTCTCTGATTTTCCTAAATAGTCAATGAAAATGACAATCAGTATAATTTTCAAGTTATCAACCGTTAAAGCATAATCCAAATTTTATTGACCAAACCTCCCAATGATAACTATTTTTTTTGCAAAACTAAAAAAAAAAAAAAACTCAAAATGAACCATTCCAAATTATTATGCACAACAGTTTCAAAATATTTTATTGGTTGTAAAGAACTGAAAATGGTCATTTGTTGAATTTGAAGCATTTGAGGTCATATTTACTGAAATCAAAAGGTATTTCAATCAAAAACATCCTAACAGGCCATGTTACATGTCACCATAGGACCCCCTTCTTTGAGATAACCTTCACAATTCTTGCATCCATTGAACTTTTGAGTTTTTGAAGAGTTTTTGCTTGAATTTCTTTGCAAGATGTCAGAATAGCCTCCCACAGCTGCTGTTTTGATGTGAACTGCCTCCCACCCTCATAGATCTTTTGCTTGAGAATGCGCCAAAGGTTCTTAATAGGGTTGAGGTCAGGGGAGGATGGGGGCCACACCATGAGTTTTTCTCCTTTTATGCCCATAGCAGTCAATGACACAGAGGTATTCTTTGCAGCATAAGATGGTGCATTGTCTTGCATGAAGATAATTTTGCTACTGAAGGCATGGTTCTTCTTTTTGTACCATGGAAGAAAATGGTCAATCAGAAACTCTATATACTTTGCTGAGGTCATTTTCACACCTCCAGGGACCCTAAAGGGGCCTACCAGCTCTCTCTCCATGATTCCGGCCCAAAACATGACTCCACCACCTCCTTGCTGATGTTGCAGTCTTGTTGGGACATGGTGGTCATTCCCCAAACATCCGCTACTCCATCATCTGGACCATCCAAGGTTGCACGACACTCATCAGTAAACAAGACTGTTAGAAAATTTCGTTGTCGGCCTCCGTCAGTCTATGATGACCATGGAAGAGAATCCTAAACATCTACTCTGCTGGAACAGCACCGCCTGTGGCTGAACAGGCCGATGCGCACCGGTGTTCTACCTTCCAGCGTTGGGCGTTGGTAGGATTCAAGCCTGGGCAGGAAGATATGGAGGACAAGATGTTACCCATGCAGCATGTCCCCCCTCTCCATGTCACTGATGAATCCAAAAGGAACAGCAGGGCTGCTATAGTTTGGCACCAGCGCCATCGCAGGAGCTGCCAGAACGATGTTGAGCACAACAGAGAACTGCCTTAGGGGCTCCGACTCCGGATTTTTCCTCAGGGTTGACTCCCGAAGCCTTTCCCGTGACCGGGTGTGCCGCAAGGCAGCGGAGGTTTGAAATCAGGGTTTACCTTCCCCTAGATGGGCTACCTTCCCAGGTTGACGAGCCACCATCTACCCGAAGCATCTGGTTTTAAGGCGCCAGAGATCCGCCCTCGCCCCTTCTCCTATTAGTAAAAGCAGTTCCACCGGGCTTAGAGACTAAACCACACGGGCAGGCTAGGAGTTGGACTTAGTTGTCAGAGGCTTTTCGAGACGCACGCCGTAAGGAGCATTTTATGAGCACTGGGAGCTTAACCCCAGTACCGCTCCTGGCTATGACAACTTTGGAACTGTTAGAAAATTAGTCTTCATGTATTTCTGTGCCCACTGCAACCATTTCTGCTTGTGAGCATTGGTTAGGGGTGGCTGAATAGTAGGGTTATGCACAACTGCAAGCCTCTGAAGGATCCTACACCTTGAGGTTTGTGGGACTCCAGAGGCACCAGCAGCTTCAAATACCTGTTTGCTACTTTGTAATTGCATTTTAGCAGCTGCTCTCTTAATCCAATGAATTTTTCTGGCAGAAACCTTCCTCATTATGCCTTTATCTGTACAAACCTATCCATGCTCTGAATCAGCCTGTCACGGTTTGGCCCTTGGGACAGGAACGGAGACCCAAGAGCTGAACTATAGTTTGTGATATTTGTTGAAAAAACATATAAAGTCCAAATAGTGCACAAACACAAAACTCCAAATGGTGCACAAAGTAAACTTAAGAACTGGAACGGCAAAGGAGAAGACAGGATACACACAGGAGACAAACATCAGAACGGGGACAGGGTTCTGACATGAAAATGACATTTGAGACTCCAGCAATGAGGGAGAGAAAAAAAAAAAAACGTCCTTAAATAGAGCCAGAAACAAATGATCACAAATGATAGCAGGTGTGGATCACATGAGCGGGCAGGCTGACCTAATTACAAGACAGCTCACAGCCATGATGACTAGTGAAGTGAAACAGAATACACAGCCAATGCAAGATGATGACCAAGTGGGAGTGTCTGGAAGAGGAGGTAGAGAACTCGTGTCACAAAGAAACAAAATATAAACACTAAGCTACAGAAACTGACATAATAATAATAATAATAATAATAATAATAATAATAATGACATGACTAAATAACAGAACAACTGACCACAATGAACACATCTTAAACCAACACACAGGAAAAATAAACACACAATACTGGAAAAATACAAGAAATACTCAAACATAAATTAAGAGCCTGAGCACGGTGACACACTGCGCTCAGCCTCGTGACACAGCCACAAATTTCTCCACAGTATGATGATCATGCTTAAGTTTTCGTGAAATATCTAATGTTTTCATACCTTGTCCAAGGCATTGCACTATTTGATGTTTTTTGGCAGCAGAGAGATCCTTCTTCTTTCCCATATTGCTTGAAACCTGTGACATGCTTAATAATGTGGAACATCCTTCTTAAGTAGTTTTCCTTTAATTGTGCTCACCTGGCAAACTAATTATGACAAGTGTCTGAGATTGATATCATTGATCCAAAGAGCCCGGAGACACAATACCATTCATGAGTTTAATTGAAAAAGAAAAAATTGAATGTTTATGACATTAAAATCCTATTTGCATAATAATTTGAAACACAGTGTAAAGCAAACTATCATGGAATTCTCTATCAAGGGAAAAATATTTTCTTGTGCATTGGGAATGATAACTTACTTAAATGTTAACAAGGTTCTAGAATGCGGCACCTTTGTTGAGTATTTCAACAAAATATATGAGGGCTGTTCATTAAAGATTTCCCCTGACTCATTTCCCAAACTTGACACAGCTGTTAGTCTTTCTCTCCATAGGTACCACCAAGGGTCACACACTTCTCACATCGCTTTATGCAGCTGTGGAGACCTCACCTGTAGAAATATGCAAGTTGCATCAGAAATCATGACCTGACCTCGGAAATCAGTGTTTCATCATCTTGTAAGTGCTTGTCCTTCAAAAATGACTTCATGGATGGTGAAGTCAGATGGTGCGAAGTGAGTAAGGGGTGAATAAGGATTTCAAGAGCATGCTTCCGTCTGGGCAACATGTGAGCTGTAAACCGGGGCATTGTCTTGCAGGAGGTGGACACCTTTGGTTAGAATGCCAGTAGCCCATCAAAACCTAATGGTTTTCATTATCTTCTGCAATTTCAGCAGCAGTAAAGCGTAGTAAGTCCCGGTAATTGGCACATGGCCAACAGAGCCTGGGAGCACATGACTTATTCCTGCTTCTGGAAAGGTGTGAGCAGCTGGTGAATCCACTGTACTGTACAGACAAATTAAGCATGCACTAATAGTCATGGATGATTTTTTTTCCACTGACCCCACACTGATCTTGACATCTTGGGCTTGTTGGTAAATTGTTATGTGGTGATCCACCAAAATGATGGCCTCCACTTGCTGGATGATGTCTTCATCAATGGCACACTGTGGTTGTTTGAGAGTGGCTGTTGTTTCCACCAATGTCCAACCATACTTGACCCGTCGATGAGAGTGCTTGATCATGTCATATGATGGGGCATTGTCTCATAAGTCTCTGTCATGTCATCAAACATCTCCCGTGGTGCACAGCCTCTCAAGTACAGGAACCTGATAACCCCACAAACTCTCAATGGTCCCTCTTTGAGTTCCCCAGGTCTGTCAGTGATCTGTCAAGGATCTTTCAACAATCTCTATAGATCGCCATGAAAATCATACGGCAATCTCCCAACATTTTGAGGCTGTTGGAGATTGTTGAGAGATCGGGCCAATTTTTGAGCTCTCGATGGTCACCCATGGTCTCCATCAGTGTAAAGGGGCCCTTACAGATTTAAAAAGGCACGTGTTCAGAAAGACAGAATGAGTAATTTAGCATAAATCAAGCCAGCACAATAATCCTTTTTTGTAAGACCCTTCTAAAACCTGGCTTCTTTTTTGCTGGATTTTGAAAGCATCACACATTTAAGACTCCCGTGTATGACTTCACATCTTAGACTTGGAGGCTATAGCCATTTTTCTATACTGTCTGCAGGTGCCTCACAGATGGCATTAAAGATTTCCCACTAACAGGCAGCTCCCGTGCCTTCAAATGTGTTTATAAATTAAGGAAGGGTTGAGGGAATGAGAAAGGTATAGAGCTGCAGTCTTGCAATGTATGAGTAAAATAAGATGCTAGACCGAGATGATAGACAGATGGAATTCTTGGATGGAATATGGGTGGGCAATATAAGCTGCGGCTTCAGCCATCACCCATTTCGGATAACTCACGTGGAATTGTATAGTAGAAGGAGTCTTTGTCTAATTTGACCTTGTTGTTATATTATACAGTTTCTTTTAACCTGTAATGTACTATCCGAAAAAATAAATTCATTCATAAGAGGAGTCCCTCACTGGCTTATAGCGAAGTGAATCATGCCCGTTTACTGTCCAGTGGACACAGGGGACTTGTGTGGAGGAAGATTACAATCCTTACAGCCAGCTCCGGCCATCATTTAAGCCTGCTTCAACATCTCATGCCGTTTTGATCAATATGTTGCCAAGCATCAGGATCACATTAACAGTGTGGATATATGGACTTTTGAGACATTATAAACATTCACTGCAGTCGCCTAATAGAACAGTCCGAGTGGCGCCACCTTGGTTTCCAATAATTACTTTAATGAGCATCCTCCAGTGTGATAGAGGGATTTTATGAAGTGGGCAGAGGCATGAAATATATAGTGGTTTGTTTTTATGGATTTGTGTCCTCTGGGTTTCCCCGTGATGCCTCGTTGTAGTGCAGCACCTCCATCACACTGACAGGCAGTCAGTGGGCTGAGCCCCGGAGAAGCTGTATCGTGTAGGCTTGTACTGTACGGTTTAGCTGTAGTCACTGCATTAGAGCTTGTAGACTGCTGTGTGCTATACAGAAGAATAAGTAGAAAAAGACTTTTCTCTCCATCTCCTCCTCCTCCTCCCCTATCTCTCACTACCGTGCTTCCTGGAACCTTCCCATACAATTGGATTTAGTGTCTTTCTGTGTGCCTGGCTTGTCTCAACCCCCTCTCTCTCGATCACTCCGCTGCTCCATGGTACTCCCCTCCCCTCTTTACTGCCCTCCTTGGCTCATCTCTGCATTCTAATAGGACGATAATGCAGCCAGTGTGGTCCACAACTACAACGCAACACAACAGTACAACAACAATAGAGCTCCTCCAACAGGCTCACCGCTCACTGTGTTCTGAGCTGCTGCTGCTGCTGCTGCTGCTGGTGTGTGTGTGTGTGTGTGTGTGTGTGTGTGTGTGTGTGTGTGTGTGTGTGTATGTATTACTCTGTGTCTGTTTACATTTGTGCATGCAGGGTGCAATACCCGGATCTGGTGTTGAAGTTGCTGTTTGTATTTAGATAAGGGGGCTGAAAGAGCGAACAGAGACAGGGAATAGGGGAGACAGTTCATTGTTTATCTTTATCGATTGAACTCCCCTTGCCTCTCTTGCTCACATTCCTATCTTTTCTGCTGCATGTGATTAACATCCATCCATCCATCCATCCATTGTTTGATTTTAACATGTTGTAATGACATGGCTGCTATATTGTCCTGATCCCCCTTGAAAAAAAAAAAGAGATGTTAATCTCAATCTGGCTTCCTGGTAAAATGAAGTAAAAATAAATTCATAAATCAGTCCACCTGTTTGTGTGTTCACCATAAATATTTGGACTGCAGGACACACCCTTTTTTTGTATGCACAGTCTGCAGAAGCGGCATGCTAATAGTCTTAGGGCCCACTTACACTGTAGTATCTGTACTACACTGACTTAAGTTTGAGGCCCAGAGTCTGAAATGTTTGTGTTGTGTGATCATTTTGTACTAATACATCTTAAAAAATTAAAATACTGTAAGTGTCGTGATCGGGGGCACGGTTCTGTTTCCTCAATTATGAGTTCCCTATTTATGTCTGTCTCCGTTCAGTGTTCTTTGTGCGGGCACCGCTCCGTTTTCATGTCAAGTTCTATGTCCATGCCACGTTGTCATTTTAGAGAAAATGATCAGCTCACGTGCAGGGATCTTACACCAACAATCACACACGACACAGAGAAGCTACGTTTAAACACAATCTTATTAATCAAAAGAACACAAAGTTAGAAAAAGATGCCACTCGCCAGAGGAGAACCCAGCCTGAAATGGGAAGATGAGAACTGATTAGTGTCAGGAGGGAGACTAGAATGGGAATTCCAAGAAAGCAACTTACGGGAGGCGAGCAGAGAACCCGGCAGAGGAACCCAGCAGAAACAGACGAACCAGCGGGATGAAGCTGGCAGGGAGTGGGGAAGACATGGAGCTGGGTGAAGTGTCTGACTAGGTAGAGTGAAGCAGCCTGGAGGAATGATGAAGATGATGGAGTAGGTGAGCTCACAACAATCCCCGGAGACACACTGCCAAGATGGCAGCAACCCGGGGAAGAGGAGGAGAACAGGAATAAGAATAGGGTTCCCAGAAAAAGGAGCAATCACTTACTTGCTTTGCTATAATGGCAGTATACCCAATGAGCCAGCGCTGGAGCATTCTCAAACTGGTCCTTTTAAGCACTGACAGTGAAGAGACAGCAGATGCATCCACTCATGCAGGTGTAGTGATTACCTGTGGAGCCGGGGAAACTCACAGGAAAGGAGAGGGAGTGCGTGCTCACCTGATCATGACAGTGGGCCCCCTCAAGGGGCGCCTCCTGGCAGCCCACTGGCCTTGTTAGGATGGGCTTGATGAAAGGCCCGGACCACCCCCTTATCATGGAAGTGGGAGCCTGGATCAATGACCTTTCTTTGGGGCTGTAGCCCTTCCAGTGGACCAGGTATTGCAGCCTGTTACCTGTGGAGCCGGGGAAACTCTCACAGGAAGGGAGGGGGAGTGCACACACACCTGATCATGACACACATAAGTTTTTTGCCATGTTATGCCATGCTATGTTTAAGCTATGTTTGCCATGTTTTAGTTCAGTTAAGTTCTGTTAATAAATCACTATTCACACCTGAACCTGCCTGCATCTCTGAGTCCTCCTTTTGCACTTTCATCTGCCCGGAGGGCAGATCATGATAGAATGCCCACACCAAAATTGGACTCAGCAGGCAGGAGGAGGCTGGTGCCGGGGAGCCGATGTGGACGAGCTGTGGGCAGTTGAGATGATCGAGGAGTTTGCCTCAGATGCCTACTCTTCCCCCATGCCAGAGGAGGCTCTGTGCAGCTTTAATTCGGCTGCTGCGATTATGGGGGCATCTCTGAGTCTGTGGCGCTACCCGACCTGACGGAGCTGCTACAGTATGTTCCAACCCTCCGGCAGATGTATTGGATGATGGTAGGAGACTCACCGGCAGCACCGCAGATGAGGAAGTGGTCCCAGGTTCCGGTGTCTTCTCCACCTCACCATGTTCCAGCTGCGTCAGCCTCATTCCCATCTCCTGAGAAGCTGCCTGCCACCCCACGCGCTCCTTGGGAGATGTCCGCTGCCAAGAGGGACAATACCGGGGGTCCTGCCTGGCGTTTGGCGGTCCTGGGTGGAGAGAGAGCTCCGGGAGATGTCCTCGCTGTCGGCGCCCCGCCCTGCACCAGTTTGCCCCTCCCCAGTTCTGCCTGTCACTGAGGCTCCAGGGGTGGCTCCTCCATGTTCCTTAAGGGGGCCCATAACTGTTGAATCCACGGAGAGGGAGGATACTGGGTCTGCTGCAGCAGACACCATCATGTCCCGGGAATTCAGGCAAGTGGTTTTTCATTCTCTATTACCGAGCATGAATTATCTTGCCTGATTCCCGGTAGTGAGGCTCAGATTCTGCAGTCTGCTGAGTCCTCACTGCCTGCTGGAGATAATTTGTCTTCACCTGTTCCCTCCATATCTCCTCCAATGTCTCCTGAGTGTCTGCCAGTCCCAGGAGTGAGCCGCTGGATGATGGAGGAGTCTGCGGTCCTGGAGGACCCGGTCCCAGCACCAGCAGTGAGCCAACCTCCAGCTGCCACACCGGACGAGCCACCTGGAGGTTCAGGGACTGCACTTTCCATCATGTCTGCTGCGGGGGCTGCCGCAGTGGAGCTGGAGTTGGACGTCCTGAGGGCCTGGGTCATGACGCCTCTGCCTGGATCGACGGAGTCCTGAATGGCGGTGGAGCTTAAGCTCAGGCAAGTGCTCTATTTTGTTTTCACTCTGTCTGTTTTGGAAAAATCTTGCCTGGCTCTTGGTGGGGAGGGCCAGGTGCAGCCATCAGCTGCACCTGAGCTCACCTCACCGGGCTCCACTGCCACCGGTGACCCTGACCGTGTTTCCATGTCCCCCCTGTTGGAGCTTTTTCCTAGGGTCACCGGAGAATGTCCATCTTCGCCAGAGGTCCCCGTGGGTCCAGCCCCATCACCTGAAGCCTCCGTGGGTGCTGCACCTCGGTCCGAGGCCTTCGTGGGTGCTGCACCTCCTCCATCCGGGCTGCTGTGGGTGCAGCACCCCAGCCTGGGGCCATCATGGATGATGCACCCCAGCTTGGGTCCATGGGAGGTGCTGTGTTCCAGCCTGGAGGCCACCGTGGGTGTGGCGCCTCAGCCTGAGACCACCGTGGGGGCGACGCCTCAGCCTGAGGCTGCCGTGGGTGAGACATCTGAGCCCGAGGCCACCGAGGGTGCTGCCTTCCTGCCATCTCTGGTCCCAGAGGGTGCTGCTGACCTGTCGTTTTGGTTCCTGAGGGTGCTGCTGACCTGCCGTCTACGGTCCCCAAGAGGGCTGCTGACCCACCGTCTATGGTCTTCGCGAGTGCAGCTATGCCCCAGCCTGGGGCCGTCACGGTTGCAGCTATGCCCTAGTCCGGGGCCTCCACGGTGCAGCCATGCCCCAGTCCAGGGTCACTGCCCGGGGGGTCTTGGGACCTTCACTAGTCACGCTGGAGTTCCAGGAAGTTGGGAGACCTCCACTTGCTGATCCACCTTGCTCCCCGGTTCGGTGGCCAAGGGACAGGGGTTGGCCACCGGATCAGCCCTGGATTTCGGCCCAGGGTTTGTTGGACTGGGAAAGGCCTCCTGACTTGCCAGGTGGGTCGGTCCAGTGATCCACGGACTTGGGTAGACCACCTGACCCATTTTGGTTTGTTTGATTTGGTGTCTTGGACTTTGGGTTGCCTTGGACTGTTGTTATGGACTCTGTGTTGGGGGGGGATTGTTTTGGCCCACCTCACCTTGGACCCCCACCGCCCGCCCTAGGGGGGGGGGTGCTTCTTTTGTTTGTGTTTTTCTTTTTGGTTTTGATGGTACTTTGGGATGTCTGGGAACCACCCCTTGGTGGGAGGATTCTGTCATGATCTGGGGTACAGTTAGGACTGTGCCCATGCTTTTTATTCATTTATTGGTTTTGTTTTCATTGTATTATTATTATTATTATTATTATTATTATTATGAGTATGAGTTTGTTTATGATTTAGTCCCTTGTTTATTGTTATCATGTCTTCCCCTGTCATCTGGTGTCTTGTGTCTTATGTTTGTCCTTTTGTATTCTATTATATTTTTGTGTGGTGCCCTGCATGTTCTGTTTGTCTGTCTCCCTGTCTGTGAGTGTGTCATTGTTCTGCACCTCCCATCCTGTGAGTCTACCTGTTGCCTTGATTACCTTCCCAGCTGTTCTGTGTTTCCTCAAATATGACTTCCCTGTTTATGTCTGTCTCCGTTCAATGTTCTTTGTGTAGACGTTGCTCCGTATCCATGTCAAGTTCTATGTCCATGTCATGTAAGTTTTTTGCCATGCTATGCCATGCTATGTTTAAGCTATGTTTGCCAAGTTTTAGTTCAGTTAAGTTCTGTTAATAAATCGCTGTTGGCACCTGACTCTGCCTGCATCTCTGAGTCCTTCTCTTGCACTTTTGTTTGCCCGGAGGGCAGATCGTGACAGTGATTTGGTCATTTAATTCAAAGAGCTGGGTCATGAAAAAAAGAAGACTTGAAACCTCTCAGTTTATGCATGATGAATAATGAATATATGAAAATTGAACAATCTTTTATTTAAAAATTATTAACAATATTCTAATTTTTTAAAATGCACTAATCCTGTTCCTAAAAAATGGAGCAATTTTCGAGCTCAGCATGATTGGGGGTGGCAGCCCTTGGAATGGAATAAATGCAAATCTTCCCACTGATCACGTTGCAAGCCTGTGCTGGTTGAATACGCCCTATCACTCAATCCAACCTTTCCTCTCCACAGCCATTTAACGACAATGGTATCAAGTTGGCCCAATGCAGAGGTTGAGTGTTTCCTCTTGTGCAAATGTGAACATACAGAAGCTGTTGGATAAAATCCCCAAGAATGAGGAAGTAGTTGGGAAATTTTGTGACTCTGCTTCAGCTGTAGAGAGGGGAGGAGGGAAGTTGTCTTTAGAGCAGCATGGAGCAACTAGCACCAATGACGGTGGGCCCTAAATAACACTCTTTTTACAGGTCTCATTAGCTCCTACTCCAGGTAAAGTCTCAGTGCATGCAGAGTGTCTACCAAAAACTAGTTAAATGCATCAAAGGTATTAACATGTAATGAACTGAAATTTCTTAAACACAGAGAAGACAGATGATGATCCGCTGTGGCGACCCCTAAAGGGAGCAGCCAAAAGAAGAAGAAGAAACACGGAGACAGAAAAGATTATCAAAAGTTCAGAAGCAAAGAAACAGCAAATTGCAGTTTCCTACTTCTCTGAAAGTACAGAATGTGTCAGAAATTTTGTTGTCACAGTAGATGATTATCTTAACTTTTTCTACCACATGCCACTAGATCAGGGGTTTTCTGCCAGATTCTGATATACAAGTACTTGTTCCAAGTAGACTAGATTATTGTAGCACCTTGTTTTCTGGATGCCGACAAAAAAATCTATCAAGCAACTGCAGCTTGTCCAGAATGCTCCTGCTCTTATTTTCACCAAGTCTAAAAAGAACAAAAAAAAACCACACACACACACACACACACACACACACACACACACACACACACACACACACACACACACACACACACACACACACACACGCGCACACACACGCGCACACACACACACACACACACACACACACACACACACACACACACACTACTCCAGATTCTTAATTCCCTGTATTGGCTTAAAGTAAAAGACAGAATCGATTTAAAAATTCTTCTGTCTACAAAGCACTAACTGGCCATGCTCTGAGTTATATCAATGTGCTAACCAAGCCTTATGAGCCAACAAGCAGACTTAGATCTTCTTGGGCTCCACAAGAGGAGATAGGAAGGTGGTTCCGTCTGGGCTCGAAAGCAGTGGCCGAGAAATAATACTCTCCTTTGTCTGAGTATTAGGGAAACAGGAGGAGGTTTATGTTCATTTTGATGCAGAGGCCTAAACCCTGAATCTTATAATAGTCATCTTGTCCCAACCACCTAAAATTGCAGCTTACTGTTGGCTTGCCATTTTACAGGTCTTAAAGGGGAAATTTCTTGATTTTTAATTAGGAAGAATTTGGTATGTTTACGCAGGAAATTATGTAATTTGTCATGATCCTGGGCATGGGTGGGCGCCGTGCCCAGTCTCCAGTTTAAGTTGAGTCTGTTCCTGTCTGTTTCTCTGTTATTTTGTCCAGTTATTGTCATTTTGTATTTGTAGTATGTTTACATTTTGTGGTTGTGCTGTTGTCTCATTATGGTTTTTGGCTTGTGTTTTATTTTGACAATGCTGTGCAGCTTCCGGCTGTTAAACTGTTTGGAGCTGCACAGCTGTCATTCATTCAGTTATTTTCTCCACTCATGTATCCACACCTGTTACACATTGTGAAATGGTATTTAAGGGGCACGACAATCTCTCCTGGTTGTCGTGTCCTTCCGTTGTTGTACCCATCCTCAGGAGTTCTGATGTTGACTGAATGTTTTGGGTATTGCTGTCAAGGAGAGAAGTGAGCTCCGTCCAGGTTAGTTTTTCCCTTTTATTTCCAGCTGTGAGCCCCACTGCCTTCAGGAGTGCTCCGGCTGGATTCTGCCCCCCTGCCCGTTGTTCCCAGGCTTCTGTCCCCCTGCGATGTTGAGCCCCATTTTCCTCCAGCGCTTTCACCTGTATGTATATGTTTAGTGTTTTTCGTGTGTTCATTTTTATGTTAACAAATGTGCAGAAAACACAGTGAGCATTTCATGTCCTTCAATAGCCCCTAAAAAGGGCGAATTATGACATAATTTCCTCGAATATCACCATTTTTTAGAATAAACTGTGATCCGGAGAGAGAAAAAAAGTCAGTGAAAGTGATTGTTTCAGATGACTGATATTTGCTAGTAATGTAGGCCTGAAATGTGTGACATCACGAATTGAACAATGAATTAATTACTAGTCTTGTTACAATCTGAAAACGATGAAAATGCATTCATATTTTGAGGGAAATGGAAGAAAGCATTCTCGATCTGAGTTTTGAAATGGATACTAATGAAGAGAAAGACGAAGGTGATGAGAGTGATTTAGCAGACAGCAATAATGATGGTGGAGATTTGGGAGAGTTTGACCCTGAAGTCGACGATGAAAACCACGCTAGTGCTAACACTGCAGTCCCTGCAGCTTACCTACACGAACCAGGTCCAAGACAGCCGGACGGTGAGTCCCTTTTTTAATCCGTCCCAGAGTTTTTTTTTTTTTTCACTGTCCAGCTGCTCCCTGTTAGCCGTTAGCTCCGGTCCTCCTGTCCGGCCGCTCCTCCCTTATTGTCCTGCTGGTGGCTGAAGCAGCTTTTAAACTCCCACCAAACTGATGTCCGAGTCCACCGGCGGCCCCTCGTTCAGCTCCGAGCCCCGGCGACGTGAGCCCCGGGGCGGCCGTTGGGTCCCGTGTCAGCCTCTGGATCAGAGCGGAGGCACGCGGGGGGTCGGTGCGCCTCCTCCGGGCTGAATCTCCATGATGATGAACCGAGGAGAAATGAACGAGTCGTGGCTTGACCCTAACAACACTGTGAACTGGTACCTGTAAATGTGTTTATTGATATTTCTTGTGTTTCTTGTTACTTTTACATTATAGAAAATTTAAAAATCCACTTTGCGATTGTCTTTTCTCTAACTTAAAAAATATGTGTAAAAGTTGTCCCTGAGCGATCGGCATCTCAGACAAAATTATTCATCAGATTTTAGAGAAACTAGAGTGTTTCTTATTTTGATACCAAATGATGTTTTTAGAATGGTAGACCTTATTCTTCAAATATATGTGCTTTATTGATCGGGATGATTTTTATACAAGTCTTGATCATCATTTTTGCTTCATATCTTCACCCTCTCCTTGCAAGTTGCATGCTAGCAGTGAGAATAGTGAGCTCACCACCGAGTGACTGAGCGATCAACATCTTCACAAGGTCTATTGTCTGCAGTATTTGTTTATTTCTAAAATTTAGATGCATAATCAAGATGTCGGTTGGAGCCACTGAAGCCATTGAGCTTTTAGTTTGTTCAGCTTGTGACGTCACCAAAATCAGTCGGCCAATACGGAAGTCAGAGCCTCGACGTGGGTGCACAGAATGAATAGAAAAAATTGAATTTCTTTTCCTTTCTAGATGAAATTAAGGCTATAAAAGTACTATATTCATGTTTATTATGTTTTCAGCTTATAGAGGTATAATATGCTTATTTTAGGATTCATAATGAGTATTCCCTTTAATTCTAATGTTTCTGAGTGCCGTGGCATCCATTAGTTTATGAGTACCATGAGCATTAATGCAGGATGATAAATATAAGTAATAAAATCAGAGTTGCTTTAAATTCTGACAAGTCTTTTATAAGAAGCAAGGGAAAGATATTAGAGATCCCATTCCTTGTTTCCAATTAAAGCCATAACCTGAACTGGTGAAACCCCACAACTTCAAGCCTTAAAAACAGCCAAAGGTTTCATAACATGCTTTTTAAAACCCCTTACAGTGCATTAGGGATTTTATCATGGGAGTTTATGGGGACTGACTAACTGTTGGAGTCAGCCCCTTGTGGCTGCTGCATGAACTGCACTTTATAATGCTTCTTTTCTCAGAGTTCATCACCAACGCAGGTATCTCACGGAGCGGCAAATGCTGACGAACGTTGTCATTCATGGGGTTTCGTCAGAGTTTGTGAAAGGTTGCACACAACATTTCGCCAACAGTTTTTATGGTTGCAGTTTCTCTTGTCACAAAGAAATTTTGTTTAGAAAAAAACAGATACCGAACTGTTGCACAACCCTGACAAAATCCCATAAAGCGCAATGTTTATCAGCATTCGCTGCTCCGTGAGATAAGATAAAATGAGATAAGATAATCCTTTATTAGTCCCACAACTAGGAAATTACAGTATTGCAGCGGTAAAGAGATAGCAGCACTCAGAGCAATAATAAATAAGATAAAATATTGGGTAGACAGATACAGATACATACTTAATAATGCCTTCAGTGAGTAGTCCAAGGTCAGATTTTCCCAGACAGTTGTCAAGTTGTCAGATGCCACGCCCCCGGATTTCTGACTATAAGGGTGCTTTCGCACCTACAGGCTTTAGTTCGTTTCAATCAAACTTGAGTTTGTTTTCTCTGTTAGTGCGGGTTGTTTTTTCTGGCGAGAACATGGTAATCGCACTCAAGTACGCACCAAAACAACTGAATCAGATGGTTCGAATCAGATGGCGAACTCTGGTGTGGTCCTGCAGGTGAGAAAGCGACTGTAGTAAAACAGGACCAGCGGCAAATGGTAAAACATTTTATGTCACTGTATATACCTGATAGAGCTTTGAAAATATCTGTGGCTGAGCACATCACAGTTCTGGAGAATTAATGAACGTTAACATGTTATTTCCCATCCATAGCAGCGCTTCATTTTCAAACTGTACGATTTGTCGAAAGTGGTATATTTTAGAGAGTGCATAATGGTGTAGCATCTTAGACTAGAACAAAGAGCAGAGTTTCCCTTGGAGATAACAGGGAGGTGTGAAGGACGAATGCAGTGTGATCTTTTGTGTATCAGAGACTGCTAGGAGGATGTTAAAGGATTAAGGAAGTGAATGCAATGTGACCTTTTATGTGTAGAAGCTGCAGAAGGAAGGCCTGAGTTTTTAAGAGAAGAGTCTTGTCTGAGATGCCCTCTTTCTGACTATGCTTATGTGTGAGATGTGTAATAAACTGTCTGAGTCAAATCTGCCTCGTTTTTGACACATTCCACACTGGTGACCCAAGACGAATCATGCAACACGACGAAAGATCCCCGGAGCCAGCCTCGTTGGGAGCCCCTAGCCAAGCATATGCTGTTACAATCCAGCTACCGGATTTTTGGCAGCACAATCCATGCTCCTGGTTCCACCTAGTTGAGGCGCAGTTCGTCCTCCGGGGGATATCGGTGGATGACACGAAATTCTACCATGTGGTCGCAAAGCTAGACGCCCACACGGCTCAGCATGTGGAGAGCCTGCTGGATCAGCCACCAACCAGTGACAAGTACAGCGCGTTGAAGGCTGCACTCATCCAGCACTACACACTCTCGGTTGAGGAGAGAACGGAGAGACTCCTGACGCGGACCGGGTTAGGAGATGGGTCGGCTATTGACCTGATGGTGAAGATGCTGAGATTGAAGGGCTCGGATGACGACCACTTCATTTTTACCCATCTCTTCCTCCAGAACCTTCCGTCAGCGACGAGAGCGACCCTGGCCAATTCGCCATTGCTGGCCGAGCGGGACTATCGTGCGCTGGCCCGAGAAGCACACCAGATCATCATGGCCAGCAGAGAGCTCACGACCACGGTGGCAGCGACGGAGCTTGGCGCGACGGCCGGAGGAGGCGAGGAACCATTGACGGCAGTAGCAGAACCACCGACGACAGCGGCGGCGGGGGCCAAAGAACGCGGAGAAGACATCCTTTGTTTCTACCACTGCCGCTTTGCAGAGAAGGCACGCAAATGTATACCACCGTGCCAGTTCAAGCACTCAGGAAACGCCAAGACTGGGGGACGGTAGCAGCTGCGGTCCTCGGGGAGGAGAACAAGCTGCTCTACTTGACGGACGCACGCTCGGGGAGGCATTTCCTCGTGGACACCGGCGCCCAGTTGAATTTCATCATGCCGTCCTACGCCGACCGGCTGACAGGATCTAGCGGCCCCAAGATGGCAGCAGCAAATGGCTCAGAGATTAAGACCTTTGGTGAGAGGACTCTACTTCTGTCTCTACATGGCCGTACATTTGAGTGTACTTTTGTCATAGCAGCACTGAATTTCAATATATTGGGGGCTGATTTTTGGTGCTCACATGGTTTGTTGGTTGATGTCGCTAACAGGCACCTGGTTAATGCACTGTCCTTTGATTCTATCCCCTGTACAGCTCGAGCGTCCCGGCCAACAGCACAAGCCAACGTCACAGCTGCATGCGGTAAGTTCCACACACTGCTCACTCAGTTCCCAGCACTCACGGTCCCAACATTTTCGGCAGCCGTCGCTAAACACGGGGTGGAGCATTTTATCACCACCACCGGGCCGCCCGTTTTTGCAAAACCTCGGCGCTTGGACGCAGCTAAACTGGCCATAGCGCGCGAGGAGTTCGCCAACCTGGAGAGGTTGGGCATCATCAGGCGTTCAAACAGCCCATGGGCTTCCCCGCTACACATGGTCCCTAAAGCTGACGGTTCGTGGCGACCTTGCAGGGATTTCCGCAGGTTGAACAACGCCACAGCGCACGACCGCTACCCAATTCCTCACATCCAGGATTTTTCCGTTCACTTGGCAGGAGCACGCGTTTTTTCTAAAATAGACTTGGTCCGCGGTTACCACCAAGTCCCAGTGCGCGCTGAGGATATACCCAAAACAGCAGTGATAACTCCGTTTGGTTTATTTGAGTTTTTACGCATGCCATTCGGGCTTAAAGGGGCCCCACAGACGTTCCAACGCATGATGGATGCAGTGCTGCGCGATCTCCCTTTCGTATTCGTCTACTTGGACGATATCTTGGTAGCCAGCGCGTCCGAAGACAAACACGAAACCCACCTCACGGCGGTTTTCCGGAGGTTGGGAGAGCACAGTTTAATAATCAACCCAGCGAAGTGTCAGTTCGGGGTGACGCAGATTGATTTTTTGGGGCACTGCGTCTCTCCCGAAGGAGCGGTTCCGCTGCCTGACAAAGTGCGCGCGGTAGCAGATTTTCCACGGCTGCAAACGGTCAGGGCGCTACAGGAGTTTTTGGGAATGGTGAATTTTTATAACCGCTTCCTTCCCCGCGCAGCGCAGCTCATGCAACCACTGTACGCTGCGCTCAACAAACAGAAACCCGCGAATAAGATCGAATGGTCCCCGGAGCGAGAGTGGGCATTCTTGGAAATCAAAGCAGCCCTGGCAAACGCTGCGTTGCTGGCACATCCAGACCCAACGGCCCGCATAGCGCTCACTACTGACGTGTCAGATGTGGCCATAGGGGCGGTCGTGGAGCAGCGTGTAGCCGGGGCTTGGCAGCTGCTCGCCTTTTTCAGCAGGACTTTGCGCGATAGTGAACGTAAATACAGCGCGTTCGACAGGGAGTTGCTGGCTCTCCACTTGGCCATTCGCCACTTTCAGTTCTGGCTGGAAGGGCGCTGTTTCACCGCGTTCGTTGACCACAAGCCACTAACATTCACAATGGCCAAGGTTTCAGAACCGTGGTCGGGCCGGCAGCAGAGACAGCTGGCTGCGATCTCAGAGTTTACTACCGATATTCAGCATGTGTCCGGTAAACTGAATGTAGTGGCAGACTGCCTCTCGCGTGCCGTGGCTGCCCCGGTCTGTGTGGGGATAGATTACACAGCCATGGCCGCGGAGCAGGTGCGCGTGCTCCAGTCTGGACCAACAGGGTTAAGGCTGGAGACCAGGGTGCTGCAAGACGGTATGCCCCCCCCAATCTGTGATGTCTCCACGGGGTGACCGTGTCCCGTGGTACCGGCCGCGTGGCGCCGCCGCGTTTTTGACTCGATTCATTCTTTGGCGCACCCGGGAGTGCGCGCGTCAGTCAAAACGCTAGGAGAGAAATTTGTGTGGCCGAGCCTTCGCAAACAAGTGAAAGAGTCGGCAGCAGCCTGCATGGCGTGCCAATGAGCCAAAGTACACAGACACACGAAAGCTCCCTTGGAGCCGTTTCGCATCCCGGCTAAGAGGTTCAACCATGTTCACGTGGACCTCGTGGGCCCCCTCCTGCCATCACAGGGGTGCACACACCTTCTGACAATGGTGGACCGCACCACGCGCTGGCCGGAAGTGGTTCCATTGGCAACAACCAAAGCCGAGGAGGTGGCGCGCGCATTCTTAACAGCATGGGTGGCGCGTTTTGGAGTCCCATCGGACATATGTCCAACAGAGGCTCTCAATTTATTTCCGAACTTTGGTCAACAATGGCCCGCAGCCTGGGTGTCACAATTCACCGCACTACCGCGTACAATCCACAGGCTAATGGGTTATGCGAACGTTTTCATAGGTCATTGAAAGCGGCTCTCAGGGCGTCACTGACGGATGCAAATTGGGTAGACAAGCTACCGTGGGTTTTATTGGGGTTATGTTCTGCGCCTAAAGAGGATTTGGAAGCTTCCCTGGCTGAACTCATTTTTGCGCAGCCACTTCGGCTGCCCGGGGAGTTTCTCCCAGATAATCCCGCGCCGGGCAGCTCCCCGTCTCAGCTGTTGCAGCGTAGCAGAGGCACAAGCACGCTGCTGGGCCCTGTTCACCACAGTTTTCCGTGCATTTTTGTGCCTAAAACTTTGAAAAACACGGAGTTCGTTTTTGTCAGACACGATGCACATCGCCCCCCACTGCGTCCACCTTATGATGAACCGTTCAGAGTGCTGGAAACAGGGGGCAAGCATTTTTTGCTAGATTTGGGGGGTAGGAGGGACAGGATTGGCATAGACAGACTCAAACCCGCTTTTGTTGTGGCGGACGAGCAAGTGCTGTTGGCGAGGGCCCCTTGGCGTGGAAGACTCCCGCGGGGAGCTTCCCAGAGAAAATATTCCCCAGAGCACCCACATGCACAGACTTTTACCCCTCAATCATCAACCCCCCAGCATTCATCAGTCCCCCAGCATGACAGCGCCGTGGAGGCGGTGAATCCTGGTTACAGCAGATACTGGAGAAGACTGAAGCCCAAGCAGCATGTGGATTTATGTTTAATGATTTTACCACAGCATATGGACTGTCATTCTATTGTTCTATCCAAGACGCTCGGGGGGGTCGTTTAGAGAGTGCATAATGGTGTAGCATCTTAGACTAGAACAAAGAGCAGAGTTTCCCTTGGAGATAACAGGGAGGTGTGAAGGACGAATGCAGTGTGATCTTTTGTGCATCAGAGACTGCTAGGAGGATGTTAAAGGATTAAGGAAGTGAATGCAATGTGACCTTTTATGTGTAGAAGCTGCAGAAGGAAGGCCTGAGTTTTTAAGAGAAGAGTCTTGTCTGAGATGCCCTCTTTCTGACTATGCTTATGTGTGAGATGTGTAATAAACTGTCTGAGTCAAATCTGCCTCGTTTTTGACACACTCCACAATATACACGTATGTAATAAACAATAACCAGGGCGATGAAAACCCTCTGTACATCAAGCTACAATTTGCATTATTTTCTCCCCAGAAATGCATAAATACACAGTAGTCATCCTACTTTCTGTATTTACCTTTCCTGTTCTCACGGCAAAAAAATCTGACCAATAAGAACAGAGAACGTTCTGATGCAAGTCTCACGGGATTCAATGTGATGCAGTTTGGTGTGCTTGAATTTTTGCCTGTGTGAAAGGACACTGAACCAAGGAGAAAATGATACAAAGTAACAAACTTGTCAACTGATTTGGACCAAAGTAAACAAATTCAAGTGTGAAAATACACTAATATATCAGGCTGCCAGCACCATAGTTGCCAAGTCTGCTTATTATAAGTGACTTTGGGCTTATTTTTTTCTAAAGCCGCTTGCAAATGTCATTAGTCGCGGGTTGCAGGTTTTTGGGCTTGTTTTTTCATGTGTAGTTGCTTATTTTGGTTTGCTTTGCTGTCTGTGTGACAGCTCTCCCAGCTCCGTTGCTCAAGATTGTAAGCTGTGTCTCGATACCAAGAAGTTCAAAATCTGTTAATTTTTTGGGAAGTTATTGAGGTAAAAGTGGCCGGCCAGGGCCTTCACTGCTGGCGGCCAATGATCCATCCAGTTTTTCAATGGCCTGCCCGACTTCACTCAGCTCTGTGTTTGCTAATGGGGCGTGAGCTATCCAGGATTTTTTTAAATACAGATCAGTGCATATGGGACCTTAAATTGAAAAAAACTAGTGCATACCCGTGCATGCCCGTAGAAACCCGTGCATGCCTGTAGAGGGGATGCATTGGAACAGAATTCTTGCAAGTTACAGGACAGTTGGTTTAGCAACACAGCACTAAGTGGCAATCACATGTGATGGCTTTTGTATGCAGCAAAACATAAAAATCACACAAAATATGCCCTGCCATCTGAGGCTGTTTGCCCCTACTTGTTACTTCTTCTCCTGCCTGTCACTGTTCTGTGTTATGCTGCTTACCTGTGTCTATATACAGTATATGTCTTGTAGGGAGTCATGTGCTCTATGTGCCGTCATATAGACATCATCTGGTGGGTCTTCTTCGTTCAGACCACTGAAGGGTCTCCTCCTGTCTCAGATGGCTGTGTTGTTCACAGTCATGCCTGCGGCGTACTGGTGGAACCTGAGGTGTTTCATGTTCAGCAGTTCTCCTCATTCTATTGCTCTCCATCTGGTGGGTCTTCTTCTTCGTTCAGACCACTGGTTGAGGGACAGGTGCGTCGTAATTCCAGTTCAAGGGCACTATCCTGAAAAAGTGGCTTTTGACCCTGTTCAGCAAGGCCCGTGCATGCCCGTAGAAACCAAGAAACCGGAGCACCCGGAGAAAATCAGTGCTTTGCTTGGCATTTTACACATTTGTAGTGTAGACTGGCATTTGTCAAGGTTGCACATTTGTCGTCATGCAGGCATGGTGAGTCATCCTATGATGCCTGAGTTCATAGGACGCGCTATGATGATGAGGCAGAGATCATAGGCCGTCCTATGATGTCCTAGAAATGTGCTTTAAAGTCTGTCATACCCTATGCTGGTGAAGGGGTCCTCCTGTCTCAGACGGGTGCAATGTATTGCTGGAACCTCTGGTGTTTCATCTTCATGGCATCTTTTCTGACGTGCAACAGTTGTCGTCATTCTATTGCTCTCTATCTGGTGGGTCTTCTTCTTCTTCTTCTTCTTCTTCTTCTTCTTCTTCTTCTTCTTCTTCTTCTTCTTCTTCTTCTTCTTCTTCTTCTTCTTCTTCTTTGTTGAGACCACTGGTTGAGGGATAGGTGCGTCGTAATTCTAGTTCATGGACAGGATCATGAAAATAAATCTGAGCAAAAAGAGGCTTTCCGGCATGGACTCACTGTATATGACATCATAAAGACATGAAGGCAGCCTTGATGTATATGACATCATAAATTTAATGCTCAATTTAAGTAAGACAAAATTTATATTTTTTAACAGCCATCACAACAGAGATTGAAAGGGTATCCGAAATTAAATTTCTTGGAGTAATAATTGATAATAAACTGTGTTGGAAGTCACATATTAATTATATTAAAGGTAAAATATGCAAATCAATTGCAATACTACACAGAGTGAAATATTTGCTGAATCATCCCACACTATATACCTTGTATCATTCATTAATACTCCCATACATGACATATTGTACTGAAGTATGGGGAAATACATATAAAACAAACATATATCCAGTCTTTATGCTTCAGAAGAGAGCTATTAGAATAATAAACAAAGCTGCTTACAGGGAACCAACAAACCCACTTTTTCTTAAATTAAAAGCTCTCAAGTTGAAAGATCTGGTTGATTTTAAAACTGCAGTAATAACGTTTAAAGTGAAGAATCTATCAATGCCCACAAATATCCAAAAGTTGTTCCAAATAAGGGAGAAACGATATCATTTCAGAGGAACATGTATATTTCAAAAACCTTCAGTGAGAACTACCACCAAGCAACACTGTGTCTCAGTGCAAGGAGTCAGATTATGGAACGATTTTGGACCTGAATTAAAATCATGTACAACGCTTGGACAATTTAAACAAAAACAAAAGGAAGAAATACTCCAAACATACATACAAGATGACATGTAAAATCACATAAGGATTGTCATATTCAGTCTGTGTTGGGTTGTTGCTTAGTTGTTTTTTTTTTTTGTCATGTTTTGTCTTAACTTTGTTCTGAATTGTAATCGCTCTTGTTTTTCTTTTGAATTCTTGGATGGAATATGGGTGGGCAATATAAGCTGCGGCTTCAGCCATCACCAATTTCGGATAACTTATGTTGAACTGTATGATCAGAGGAGTTATTGTTTAATTTGACCTTTTAAGATTTTTTTTCCCTCTTTGTTATATTATTCTGTTCTTTTCTTTTAATCTTTACTTTTAATCTATCCAAAATAAAGATTCATTCATTCAAATAAAGACATGTTGCCTGATGTCTGTCACTGTATATGACATCATAAAGACATGAAGGCAGGCTTGATGTACATATATGACATCATAAAGACACATTTGTCTATGTGCCGTCATATAGGCATCACGAGTCGTCCTATGATGCCTGAGTTCATGGTCTATATGACATCATAAAGACACATTTGTCTGTGTCCTGTGATGCCTGAGTTCATAGGCCATCCTATGATGTCCTATGAATGTGACAGACACACACAGACAGACACACACACACAGAGATTTCTTGCTTTATAGAATGATATTCTCCATTAAAAGGAATGGCAAGAGCAAAATTATCTTTTGATCCTGATCAAATTTTGCCATGAGTTACACATATGTTGTTTGCCAATTTAAAAGATAATTTTTATTTTTTTTTTATCATTTAAGATAAAGTTGTCGACTGTCATGTAATATTTAGGTTTTTTTTAAATGATTAGCAGACAACAACTCCCATCATCTCACATCACTAAACTGTAATGGTGTTTAGCGCTGTTACTTATGCAGGATGCAGGTCTTTTCTTTTGATCAGAGTGAAAAAATTTAATTTATTCAAAGTTTTTATGCTGACTGTGTTTACGATAAATTTGCTGTTGCTTATGCAGAATGCATATGTATTTTCCTTTAATTAGGTTTCATAAAATTCCGTTATTCAATGTTGACTGTGTTTACAGTCAATTCAATGCAAACAAAAATAAAATATATCTTTTATATCAATATATATTATCAAGCAGCCTCTCTTTTACAGTGTGGTAGGTTGCCTGTTGGGCTTTTTTGGGCTCGTTTCCATAGAGCTGTCGCTTGTTTGTCTCGTGAAACCTGGTAACACTGCCCGAGTTTAGCAGAAGTTTAGCATTCCAAATTGACTGCACCAAACATCAACAGTAACAGGGCGCTTGGTGGTCATCCTACTTAGAAAAAATGAGCTGGAACACATTTATGGTCAGAAATCCAACTTCAGGACACAGCATTCGACAACTTCTGGCGACTGACTGGGAAAATCCGACCTAGGGCAACTCCTGGAACGTGCCATAAATCCATCTGTTCATCCATCCACCTTCCCCTCCACAAAACCCCTTTCCACTGAACCCTGCACACTTATCGCTGCACCCACTGCCCTGTGCCGCTCCCGCTGCATCTGCTCCATGTTCGGCTGGGGAGCGGGGAGCTGGCCAAGTAATGGTTGTAGAAACGGCCTAATAACATTACAGCTGCCATGAGGGTGGGGAGGGGTCACCGAGAGTGAAACGGGGAAGAAAGAGGGAGCTGGGCCAGCACAGGGTATGTATGAATCGCGAGGGTTGGTGGGGTCTAAGACGGGTGCTTGGTTGCGAAGAAGGGAGTGGTGGAGGGGGGAGGAGGGGCAGGTGCATCACTAATGGCTTTTTAAAAAGGTTACAGCATGTCGCTCCCTCTTCATAATGGGGCCCTGGCTGTGCTGGAAATGCAATTTCCGGGAAAGATAATGCAAGAAGTGAAGGGCTGATGTGTGTGTGTAAGGCAGGGGGAGGGTGAAGGGTGGTAGTGGTGGCGGTGGTTGGGGGGGGTGGGGCAGAAGTGTGTACCTTTGCTCTTATATTCAAGTAAAAGAGACAGAAAGAGAGAGGGAGGAGGACAGATGTGAGGGGAAGGGAAAGTGGACGGGTGCAGGCGCGAAAAAGCATATAGTGACTGGTGGAGGAGCGTGTGTGTAGATTGTTCTCGGATGCTCAGATAAAGACAGAATGAGAAGTGGAGAGGTGGAGTGAATGCAGCAGATACACGCTGGAGGAGATACAGGGGCTATCTGTGTGCCACGTGCGAGCGCATCAATAGTTAATGAAGGCATTATCTG